>JAUFSD010000016.1:0-1495621 GCA_033030425.1 Verpa conica
GCGCAGTGGCAAGGGCCGAGGTCAAGGTGCCGAGACCAAAGTACCTGGACAAAAGGGAGTGCATACAAAGGATTTCAGGACATCTAGACCACTGTCAATCAGTCCCCACAGTGAAAAAAGACTGCACTCCCCCACTCAAAAATCGAAATCGTGACATGGACCGAGTGATATCTCGTGACTCGTGGGACTGCGCAGGCAGCAGGCAGCAGACAAGCAACCAGGCGACCCCCCAGCGACGTCAGAGACAGGCCCCAGGCAGCTAGGCAAGCTGCAAGACGTCGCGCAGGTCAATATGCAGCACTGCATTGCGCGCCATGGTCCAGAGCTCAGAGTGATCGGGCAATCTGCAGCAGCGCGCAGGCGGGAGGCAAGCGAGGAAGTACCCGACCATCTCCAGGTACATAAAGAGAGAGCTTATGACCGCCAAGACCTTGTCTGATTGCCCCTCTCTAGAAATAAAAATACACAGGGGACTACAAAGGTCGCCAAAACCTCGCTGCCAGCCGAAAACCGCCATGGATCGAGCAGGTCGCACGGCTGCGCCGAAGCAAAGCCACAGCGACGTCTGCAGCAGGTGCCCAGGCAGGCGGGGGGTAGGGCTGCAGCGCAGGGGTGTCTATATGGGGGACTCCCGCTCGGGAGTGAGCAAAGCAGCAGCAGAGGACTCCCGTCCGGGAGTAGCCTGATAGTAAGAAGTATAGAAAGACTACTCGAGTGAGTCTTATGCTCCCGAGCGGGAGCCACACTAAGTCACTCCCGGCCGGGAGTGGACCACTCTATGGCGGGAGTCAGAGGACTGCTTTAAGTAAAAAAGTGAGTTTCTAGCCATAGCCCTAAGGCTTGACACGCATTTTCGCCCTATAATAGAGACGTCAGAAAGAGACTTCAAGCAGGTAGGGGGGTAACAAGGCGTCGCGCAGGTCAATATACAGCACTGCATTGCGCACCATGGTTCAGGGCCCAGAGCGATCGAGCAACCTGCAGCTGCGCGCAGGCGAGAGGCAAGCGAGAAAGTACCCGCCCATGTCTAGGTACATAGAGAGAGAGCTTGTGACCCCCAAAGCACTGTCTAACTGTCCCTCTCTAGAAATAAAGATACACATGGGGCTACAAAAGTTGCCAAAATCTCGCTCCCAGCCGAAAACCGCCATGGATCGAGCAATTCCCACAGCTGCGCAGAAGCAACGCCACAGCAATGTCTGCAGCAAGTGGGGATAGGGCTGCAGCGCAGGTGGGTCTATATGGGGGACTCCCGCTTGGGAGTGGACAAAGCAGCAGTAGAGGACTCCCGTCCGGGAGTAGCCTAATAGTAAGAAGCATAAAAAGTCTACTCGGGTGAGTCCTATGCTCCCGAGCGGGAGCCACACTAAGTCACTCCCGGCCAGGAGTAAACCACTCTATGGCGGGAGTCAGAGGACTGCTTTAAGAGAAAAAGCGAGTTTCTAGCCATAGCCCTAAGGCTTGACACCCCTTTTCGCCCTATAATGTGGTATTGCTGTCGGGCGACAAGTAATCATACCCACCAAAGGCTTGGATAGCTGTCGGGCGACAATATTTGACACCTCTGGTGGGAGGAGATCCTTGTCGCCCGACAGGAAGTAGCAGCCGAAAAAGCCCCTAGGGCTGTCGGGCGACAACTTCTGCATCTCTCAAGTGGGGGGATTCTTGTCGTGCGACAGATAACAATAGCACAGCCTAGGTCCAGCGTAGTCGAGCGACAGAAGACTGCAGGGAAAGGGAGAGAGAATGCGTCGTCCGACAGCTTTTATCGACGCCAATTCCGGTCTTTTTGTCGAGCGACAGTTGACCCTAACCCAGGCCACAGACCAGCCAAAAAGGGTATAATAGAAACGGCGACGGAAATCGAGTGATTTCTCATGATTCGCGCAGTCGCCCCCCCCCACCAAGCGCAGCAACCAAGCAAGCCTAGGAGCAGCGCTGCAGCGACTACAGGCAGTCAGGAAGTGCTGGGGCAGACGTGGGGTCCCTGGGGTAGAGGTAGGGCGCAGGGCGCAGGTTGTTAGCAGTCAGCGAAATCACTAGTCGCAGCCACAAAGTGGCAGCGTGAGAGGTCCAGGTGCCAAGACAGAAGTACCTGGACAAAAGGGAGTGCATACAAAGGATTTCAGGACATCTAGACCACTGTCAATCAGTCCCCACAGTTAAAAAGCCCTGTACCTCCCACTCAAAAGTCGAAATTGTGACATGGACCGAGTGATACCTCGTGACTCGTGCGACTACGACTGCGCAAGCAGGCAGGCAATAAGCAACTAGGCAGGCAACCAAGCAGCGCCACGGAGACGTCAGAGAGAGACCCCCAGGGAGCTAGGCAGGCTGCAAGGGGTCGTGCAGGTCAATATGCAACCCTGCATTGCGCGCTGTGGTCGAGAGCTCATATTTTATTTATTCTTTTATGTTCTTGTGCTGACCTTTACACAGGCCATACAAACTTTGTATGGTGTAACCAATTTGATGTGATCAGATATACCCTGCCCTGAGACCCGCCAAGGCCCACAACACCCCCCTTGCCAACAACGACACAACCCCCTGAACATGCCGTTTTTATGGGCTTAATCGATTCAGAGGGGTCTAATTAGTCTATAGCCAAAGCCTGGCGAAAAATATCTTATAGGTGGTGGCGCTCCCATTCTCGCTTGACTTACAACCAGGCCCTAGAAGGGTAGCAAGGCGTCGCGCAGGTCAATATGCAGCACCGCATTGCGCGCCGTGGTCCAGAGCTCAAGGTGATCGGGCAACCTGCAGTGGCGCGCAGTAGAGAGGCAAGAGAGGAAGTACCCGACCATGTCCAGGTACATAGACAGAGAGCTTATGGCTGCCAAAACAGTGTCTGATTGTCCCTCTCTAGAAATAAAGATACACAAGGCACTACAAAAGTCGCCAAAATATCGCTCCCAGCGGAAAACCATGGCTGCGGAGAAGCAACGCCACAGCAGCGTCTGCAGCAGGCACCCAGGCAGGTAGGGGGTAGGGCTGCAGCGCAGGGGGGTCTATATGGGGTACTCCCGGCCGGGAGTCGACCACTCTACGGCGGGAGTCAGAGGACTACTTTAAGTAAAAAAAAGTGAGTTTCTAGCTATAGCCCTAAGGCTTGACACGCCTTTTCGCCCTATAATGTAAACGAGTGTCCCATTACCCTGTCGTGTCCCGTTACCCCATAAAATACGTTAACCCCCCTCTCACACTATAAAAAAAACACACTAAAGCGCTTACTGAGCGCTTATACCCCAATACTATTATACAAGAACAGTTTGGTATTAGTCAAATTAACTAGGTGATTAGATATGAAACTTTGATCTTACGCTTGCGAAAAAACTTAGTGGCAAGAAGAGAGCAGTTATTGTAAATAAGGTTACCGCCCTCCTCTGTCTGGCCAGGGCCTCTTGGGCTCGGCGAGCTTGATTAAAAGTCTCAGAAGCTGCAGCCTCTTGTGTTCCATGCGAAAACTATAGAAGTCCTTGATATTAAACTATTTATAACTCTAAGAGGGGGAAGAGGAAGAAGGGAGGTGAGGGTTACTAGTATTCGTGAACGTTTTAAGCCACCTAGCCACGACCTAAGTCCGGTTGAAAGTTGTCGTCGTTCCTCAACTACACTAATAATCGTATCTAGGGCGATCTGTACTTCATGTCGACCCCGCCGATCAACCTCTATCATTACTCCACTACTACCCTCTTGTAATCTGCTTGGGTCTTTCTTTAAAGATTCATAGGTTTCTTTGAGGCCCTGTAAGATTTGTACTTGACACTCTACTATGCGAATCATGTCGTCAATATCAGATATTGAATTGTCAAACTGAGAAAATAGTTCTTCGCTAGGCCGACCGTTTTGGTTTATAGTATTCCGGATTTGGAATTCCTTCACTGCTTAGCACTCCGCAAGGTTGTTTGTGAATGCGTGAGGGACAAACCTGATGGGCGACGACACGCTGTAGGCTCCTTATAGCCCCTGGCTCTGATGGTATGAGAACATTGGAAATCATTTGTATTAGCGTGTGAAAGGTCCCAGCACGATCTTGATCTGGTAAGAGCGTTGCCCGATGTGAAGCCTGGTCATTTGATGACCTAAACACGGCAATTGTCCCTAAACCTTGCCGATCAGCACCAGAGTATACCGACAGACTTTCACAGAAAGGTTAAGTACAAACCATCAAATACAATAAACCACGCCTGATGTACCATGACCCCAGCGGAGTCATTACTCCCGCTAGATCTCCCTGACCAAAGACGGCTATACTTGGCTAAGGTCAAACTCCCTTGATCCCCCTCAACTCCCAATCCAAGATAGGGAAGAGCTACGCATAGCGTGACGCCACTAGGCCCGGAAGCAGAACGGAATGAGATACCAGTGATGAGGTCATCATGCCTCTCTAAACCAGATGTAACAAGGAGATCCATAGGGTCTGAAGAGTCCAATGAGCTTTGAATATTCGTTCTAAACATGTTTCTGACATATGCCTATTAATGGAAAAAATTAGCTTGTGTACTTTCCGATTCTGACACAAGTTTATTAAGCACTTTCGCGATCTCTACAGAGCATCCGGTAAACTGCCTATATAATTATGCATCAGAGTCTTGCTTTAAGAGGTGCTGAGGTCTCAACATACGCAACACGTATCGTCATGAAGTCAGCCCTCCAGTCTGTCAACTGGGGAAAGATCTCCAGAGGAATATCCATATTCATTCCGCGATAGATCTCTGTCAGTGGTACCACAGTGCTTTCAAATCGAGTCTGATCTGTTCTGTCATCAGGGTTATTTCCCCTACCATCACTCCCCTCAAAAGCGCTACTAATATTGCTCGTGGTATAAGTAAGCAATGCCACCGTTCGATTACTATGACTAGATATAACTGGCAGAGAGTTTAATCGTTCGAGTACAGACTGGGTATAGCCGGGGTATAACAAACAGAGAAGCGCTTGATCCCCATAGTTTTCTAGCTCTGCAACTGTTGCGCCATAGTTGAATAGTAGCTCCACGATGTCTGTGTGACCATTTTGCACCGCAAGCACTAGTGGAGTAGCTTGGTCCGCCCCTTTTGCTTTGGTATTTGCGCCAGAGTCAAGTAAAATGACGACTGTCTCGGTGTGCCCGCCTAAAACTGCGTGCAAAAGTGCCGTCCTGTAGTTGCTGCCTCTTTCCTCGATACTAGCACCACGACCTAGCATCTGTGCCACTATACCTGTACGACCATTGCGTGCTGCAACTAATAGTGCTGTATCTCCATTTTCGTCCCTTCCTGTGATCTCCGCGCCGCGGTCTAATAGTAAGGTGGCAACCTCTGTATGCCCTACTGCTGCTACGAGTAGTAAGGAACTGGTACGATTTACATCCTCAGCTTTAATATTGGCACCACGATTAACCAAAAGATCAACTGTTTCAATATGACCACCGAGTGCCGCAAGTAGCAGTGGAGTTCTCTCATCGCTTCCTTTTTGCTCTATATTAGCACCGTTGTCTAGAAGTTTTCTCACGTCTTTGGTTTGTCCTGCTAACGCGGCCTCAAGCAACTGCAGCCCAAGGTCATCATAATATATGCCTTTATCCCTAGCAAGAAGTCAGCTAGATAAGCACCTTATATTCTGTAGATGACGGGAAATACTTCATCTGTGTACCAGTGACAATCGTTGGTGACTCACTGAAGTCAACCTTGCCAATATCTGTTTCACTAAACCACGGCAATTTTAATGCATCAAGTGCCGATGGCCGTGATGAAGGATTGGCGAGCAGTAATCTTTGGACAAAGCTAGTTGCATTATCGCTGGCATAGGATTCTTCTAGCCTCTCAGATGGAAAGCCAACCTGACCCAAGCAGAAACGGTTAAGAAGTGCCATATCTGTTTCAGGGATTGATGGCATAAGCCCGGACTCCACCCCCGAGCAATCAGAAACTGTCCCCGCAGTGCAGAGTGTGAAGGGAGTTTTTGTAGTCAACATCTCATAAACAATACATCCTAATGCCCAGAGATCCACAGCATTTGTATATCCATGCCGCCTTAGACATCTGGGTATTAATCCTAGTATTTCCGGGGCAATATACCCAGTGGTCCCGGTAAGTGTGCGAAGTTG
Source organism: Verpa conica (assembly GCA_033030425.1). Lineage (NCBI taxonomy): Eukaryota > Fungi > Ascomycota > Pezizomycetes > Pezizales > Morchellaceae > Verpa > Verpa conica. The sequence goes on from JAUFSD010000016.1 coordinate 6,086, forward strand.
GGTATCTTTCATATATTTTGAGGCGCCGAAGTCAGCAATCTTCACCCAGACAGGTTCGGGTAATGCAATTAATATATTCTACATAATTAGTGTTCATGCCTTCTATTTAGAGGCCCGGGCCCTACCTGTGGCTTTAGATCCCGATGACAAATATTCTTGCTGTGGAGTACCTGGAGCCCTTCGAGAACCTGTCGCGTGATCTCTTTCACGTTGCATCCAGCGGTATGTTTCCCAGATTTCATATACTGGCTGAGGTCTCCATATTCGATAAACTCCATCGCAATGAAGAGAAAGTGTGTATCTTCGTACCAGCCGAAGAACTGTACAAAAAGATCATGTCGCTTAGAATCCGCATTATCGTTAGTTACAACCTATGCGTGGGTTTTGCAAGCATACATCTGAGACTTTGCACAGCGCTTTCAGTTCCATATTGTAATTAATCTTTCCCCCCCGGTACAAGCGTTTAACTGCCCTTAGGTGACCGATAGGATTCTCCTGGAGCGTAACAGTACCAAATGCCCCTGTCCCTAATATTCTCTTGTGTGACCACCTGATCGTCTCTACTGCAGTCTCCTGTGAGGATAATGAATCATGTTTGTATAATATATGGGAGACAGCGTCATCTAGGTGAAAAATTGTTTCAAACTTAAACTGGTCAATCTTGGAGTTAGAGCCCTCAGTCATCCTTGTACTGCTTTTGGTGTTGCTTCGGTGATGAGATTTTGTAAGGCTCATACTATGACTATATCCTTACCCCGCGTTTGCACCGCCACTTTGCATAGCCTCAGAGTATAGGGTAACAAGTACTGTGGAGCACGCTAAGGAGATAAAGCTAGCGGAGCTGTAGATAAGAGATGTTTCCTCTGTTAGCTAGACAATCAACTCAGACATCTTGTGCATACGTTATTGGTGCACTAGAATCTTCCTTTGACCATAGACGCGACTACAGTACTACTGGTGCCGGGGTAAGTCTGATGACAGGTGGCGGTGCAAGCCAGCAAAACTTCTGAGTGTTGCACCGCCACCTGTCATCAGACTTACCCCGGCACCCGTAGTACAGTTCACCCTCGTGTGGCGAATACCCCCATATGGCGAACAGGGGTCTGTATGGCCCATATCTCCAACCCTAATCCACTGTTCTGTCGTTCATTACTTATTTAGACCCCTGTTCACCACACGGGGGTATTCGCCGCGGGGGGGTGAACGACTGTACTCAGGTGTGGAGTGGGGTAAGCCTGAAGACCGGTGGCTGTGGTGGCACTGGTTTTGTACGGGAAATACAGACGCAAGCCACAGTTTTTGCGCCGCCTGCCACCCGGGTTTATACTAATGAGTTAAAGCTCGGTTCGCTACATGGGAAAGCAACCACCGACCCTCACATTTAAACCTCGTAGTAGATAATATTAGGATAAATTTAGGGCTAGAGGATTCTCGAAGAGTATACTAACATTCATGTATATGAATAGGGGTAAGTAGGATTTGTTACTGTTGATCAGTGTTCGCAACCATCCGGGGCCCTGCGGTAAACCCAGGACGGGACGGACTATAGCCCATAATCCGCCCCGGGCGAGGTTCTCCAGGACTACGAAGGACCGTAGGGCCCTGTGTGGCCCATAGTCATTTGCCCAGGGATTTTATGTACTATTCTGGGGGAAAAAATGTAGTATTTTCTGCCAAACACAGCCTAGGTAGGAGTAGATGGTATCTGATATCCGGTTCTGGTGGAAGAGGGCCCTAGCCCTGAGATCTTGGCGCCCTGTAGGACCCTATGCAGTCCATAGTCCTCGCTCCTTACGCCCTGGACGGCCCTAAAGAGATGCTGGTGTAAAAATTATACATTTGTCATGTATTAGTCATGTATTAGAATGATGGAACTCTCTGGAATGTTGTGGAAGTTTACGGAACAAGGAAGAGCATTCCGGCGAGAATGACTCATAATATTTGTGTATAAATAGGGGACAGATTTCCCACTTAGTTTAAAATAATCATCCTTTTTCTTTGCACTGAACTTCAGCTGGGACAAACTATAGAGTTACAGAGCGTCTGGTCCTAGCGTCAGGACGGACGGACTGCCCCGTTGCGAACACTGCCAGTGTTGATAATCCAGTCACATACTTCACGCGCTCAAGTTTCCTAATGGAATTTTAGATACGTTTAGCAATTTTTAATAATATAAAGTGTCTTGCCTTTTCCCTTTAGACCAAATATGCCGTGATCACTAGACCATCGGGCATCGTGAATACTTAATTGCTGTGTACTACATGCTCTGCTTCTACAGTTATATATAAGATATCTTTATGGGGGTGCCGTGGGTTGGGGATACACAAATCAATTAACTAAGGGTGTAAATGCCTAGGCAATGTACTGAGGAAGATGGAAGGTGATCTCTATATTGGTCTACCAGTCGAGTCGTGAATAGCCATAGTCGGACTAGTCACATAACTACACCTACGACAAGGCCATAGATCTAAACGTCATGCTAATGTTAAGGCTTTATTCTACGCCGTTCGATTAGTTATTAGGATATTAAACGTTATGGTGTAGTATTATTAATATTCCCTCAAGTCTCATGTACTAATAGAGGTTAACTTGGGCCAGCCCGGTGAAAGTATAGGCCTCGCCCGGACCAGACCAAATAACAGATTAATATGGCAATACAAGCCCGGGCCATCTAAAGGAGGGTTGGGCTGGCCCAAGTCAACCTCTGTATACCAACGGAGGAGTACACAGGACGCATCAAGAAACGATGTGTTTATGGGCCTCGTCTAATGGAATATTAAAAACTTTGCTCTGGGTTACTAGCAGATTTAGGTCGATGTGGTCGACCTATCCCACGCTTAGCGAGAATTCGGTTTTCTGTTATTATTTAAGCGTAGTTCTCTACTTCAATAGTAGTCCCCTCATATTTTGCGAATACCGATGAGTGGTTCTCGCGGGAATATCTGCTGGGAATATGGGTGTAGGCAGCCTTGTATAGTACAGTCCCATACTATAGCAGCTAGCGGTGGTCCATACTACACGGCGTCCACTGTCCTACCGATTTCAATCCCATATTATATACGCCAAGTGATAGATTATATAATATGCTGGCTATTACAAGCAAAACGAGGTGATCAACTTTCCCTCATCATTTCAACCTTATTTTGCGCTTATTATATATACTTTGTATAGTCATAGCTTGACGTCAGATACTTTCTACATCCCCACCCATATCTCCGCTGCATTTCTGTTTCTATATACCGCAACTAACACTTTTCCGCCGACGCCCACTGCTGATAGACAGCTAATGAGAGACAGGCAGTCAACAGGTATTCTCTTGAGAAACTATGCGGGTAGTTGTGCTATATATATTATAACAAAGAAGAGCTGTAATGATATACTATTTGTAGATGGCTCTGACTTATATGGGGGTTCAGCCGAAGAGATGGGAGGGGTTTTTCTGAGTCCTCTTATATACTGATGTAGGAGTATTTGTATGGTATTTCCACTGGTAACGGAGTATGGATGATATAGAATGTAGACAGAATCTCCGTTCTTTGACAAGCCGCTTGGTGAGATGGCATAGTACTGGTTTCTATTATTCCTAGGCGTACCCACATGAGTAGATAGAATAAACTGTCTTACGCCTGTTACTGAGCCATAGAAAGTAGTACTCTTAGGTATAAAGGCACGCCCATCGTCTTAGATTTCCTTCATCAACCCAACACTACTATCAGGTCTTTCCATAAATCTTCTTACCAGCATATCATATCAACTTACCATCGATTTCAAACCAGTTAAAATGTCACTACTATACGCTAATGACCTCCGCGATCTGGAGAACGAGGTATACATAAACACTGCTATACAAGTACAGAACGTTCTACTATATCTCATCAGAATGGGAGCGGGGCCCGTACTGCCTTGCATGAGTGGTCCAAGATATAGGAATGGTCTAAGAAAACACCTCATCAAAGCCAGAGCATATTTGGTGACAGTTGAACAATTTAATTTGACATCTGACGAGAGGGCTACTCAAATGACAGGTGGCGATAGTGAGAATATGAGGATTCTACTGAACAAAATCAATCAGCTTGTGGCTAGAACAAACTCTGCTATTCTGTATTTTAAGGAGGCTATCCACGAACATGGTGGGGAGACAATGGAAGTTGAAGAGAAATGACTACGCTAAGCCTTTGAATATCCAATTTTGTATGGTATAGGTAGAGTAGTTATCTGTGTTTGTGCTTTTTAGCTTAGTTCTGTTGCTATTAATTATACTGCTTTTGGCTAGCCTCTCTAGATATATAATCTAAAGAGTCTAATTTTACCTTCTAAACCGATCTCTCACTAATTTTATTAAGTTGAAACGCTGTCCATGGCTCTGTTGTTTGCATAGATAGAGTTATAGAATACACACTTTGGGCATAGAACCGCTACAGTGCGTATAGGAGTATTTTTATGTAGTGACGCAATACGATACGGCAAAAAGCTTTTGGCTCGATAACTACAAAAGGATTTCGCTTACTCTCAGCTTTTATAGATATCTATCCAGCTCTGTCGACTTGTACTGATGGTATCCCAAGTGACGTAATTACATTAATGGGATTCACAAGAGCAATCACACTTACTATTATCGTTTTGGGGTAATGAGGTTAGCGTGGGCGGCATGCAGGATCGCTAGGCCAGTTTTCAGTCTTGGGTAGGTCTCGTAATTTATAATAAATTGATTGAATTTAAATGTAGTGATTGAACTCCTTTGGCACTGTTTCTTGATAGCAGATTTTGGTTTACTTCCAGTTTTTCGTAGCCGCCGTCAGTGTTCCCAATCGTTCGTGACTCTGCAGTAACCCCAGGACTAGATGGACAATGAGCTATAATCCCCCCCGGGCGAGATACCCCAGGACTACGAGGACCATAGGACCCTATGGGGCCCTATAAACATTCACAGGGAACATTTTGCAATGTACTAGAAACATAATTATGTACTACTTTATAATAGTCCAAGGTTTCGCAATTTTTCTAAATATATATCTTCCGCTTATGAATAATTCATGCGCGTGTACTCGTTTCACTACTACACCTGTAAGGTTGTTCACTAATCAGGCCGTACTAAGACTTAGTCTTGGCAGCTTCGGCTATCGTCCCTGGTCCTTCTATCGATGTTCTTTATGTTTAATCTGTATCTGTTCATTCCCGGATCTAGCACCTTGTTTTTTTTTTGTTACTCAAAGAGTACAAAACAGTTAACTTACTTTTTCTTTGCCCCGGTGTATATTAGCATTATTGTGTAATCACTTATTGAAGCGAATGCAGTTTTCACTAGGGTGACACAATAGTCTTGTATCCGTGGTAGGAGCCCTGGTTTCGACACAAAAGCTCTACATGCAGGGGAATAACACTCCTCGACAAGGAAAGCAAGTAAAGCAAACATAAACACTAAGGACCTATCACCCATATTAACAATGAATCCACCCTTCAGCTTACCAGACACCTCTTCAAATATACCCGCACCCCCAACTTGTTCCACAGACCCCCAGTATATGCTGGCTCCTTACCTTCTAAAATTTTTATTTATGGACACTGAAAATCTAGCCTATTACTACAAAGATACCACCTCCTCTTTTCCTCTGTTGTTCTTTGCCTAAGTTGCTTTTACCTCCTCATTACCCTTCCTACTAATACCTTTTAGACTTCTACCATGGCCTCAAGTATATAGAGAGCGCTCCCGAAATCGTCTATACACCTTTGGTAGCAAATGTAAGCATTCTTTACCTAAATCTCACTCATGAAGTTTATATACGGGGGTAAAGCCAACACAATTTATAGTTTAGCACGGTCTTCGAAGCTATACTCGAGAAGCAATGTAGAGAAGCACGTAGTAATTTTAGAGGATGAAACAATGATAGAATTGACCAGCACAAAGTAGACCTGGAGGATATAAGGTCAAACTCAAAAGAGAAACTAAAGTACCCCTAACTACCCCGGTGGCAGGAAATACGAAAATAGAGTGCTCCAATTAGCAAACAACCGCCTTACGTTAGAGGTGGCAGGGTTAAGGTCAGAAATTGAATTCGAGCGCAAACTGCAAGCAAACGACATTGGGGGTACGAAAACGAGAAGAAAGACCTCCAATCGCCAAGCGACCAACTTAAAGTAGAGCTTACGGAACTCCGAAAGTCCACTGAAATCGAGCGCCATCAACAGGCTATGTCCCTTCGGGAATGTGAAGATGGTATTATAGCGCTCAAAGCGTTAAACGATCATCTTATAGCAGAGAATACACAACTAAAGTCGGCTATTTTAGGAATGGCTATCGGATAGTTGGGAGTGTTGAAGAAAGCCCCCCAGTCATCAAAGGATGTGTCTAAGATGGAGGTCGTAGGTCGGAACCCAAAGCTGTTGAAGAGAAAAATTCCGACTATCGGAACTTTCCATACTAGCGGAGCTCAATCATACAAGCGTTTACTCAGAATGATAGAATTTGTGAAAGCGGTCTCGTTCACTAAATCATATCTTTTAGTTCTAGCAATACCATTGGGCCTGACCTCACTCCATTCTCGAAATAGGACCTATGCCTACATAGAGTTACACCCTACCACTACTCGGAATGATGGGTTTCAAATTGATATAAATGGGCCGGAAAAGAATTCTGCCGCCGGCACCACATGATTGGAGGTAGAGGGTGACGACCCTGAGTTCTAGTGTGGAGATGTCCGCAATGAGAACACTGAAGCCAGGCACTTTGTCACCTTTAAGCGCCCTTATACAAGGCTCCCACGAGTAGTACTCTGGGCATCTTATTTCAATATCAACTCGGCGAAGGATTGGAGCCTACACGCCTATGCAACCGATGTAACCGCGACTGGTTTATCGTATAGTTGAACCTCAATGGTGTACTAGGGACTCGAGGGTCATAGGAGCTAGTCAGAGCTGGAACAATATCGAACGTGAATGTAGGCTCCGGAGTAGCTCTAAATTCTCTTTTATCCGTGCCTAATCTGGTAGGCTCTATTGTAATCACAGGGCTGTTATATGCGAGTGATAAGAGCGCTCCGAGGCAGTGTTCGGAACCGTCCGGGACCCCCGATAGGGCTCCACAAAAGCCCTGTGGTAAGCCTAGGACGAGACGGAATATGGCTCATAATCCGTCCCAGGCTAGATCCTCCAGAACTACGAGGACCGTAGGGTCCTGTGGTGCCCTAGTCAATAATCTCTGTTCCTTACGCCCTGAACCGCCCCAAAGAGAGGCTGGAATGGACTATACAGCCATAGGGCGTGGGGTCCTTGTCTTAGGACGGACGGACTACCCCGTTGCGCACACTAGCCGCGACTTCCTACCGCGTGAATGCAATATCTCCTCTTGCTCGATATAGCTCTCAAATTATGACAACCTATGTCCAATACCTACAACCACCCTACCAGATACTACGGGAGAAAAAACAGGTATCTCGACTAAGAGACTTTGTGATGGTACTTCTATGTACGCGTGCTCCAGTTACACTCTAAAACAATCCTATACTTTTAGTATTCCATTTATTTGTTAAATAACCATAGTAATAGAGCCCGAGGTATCACCTTTTTATATTTTATGATACTAAGGAAGATTACTGGGTCATCTAAAATACTTAATAGATCTTACGTATTATACCCATACAGCCGTAGATCGAAGAGATATATTCCCTTCCGGAGTTTAATATAGGTAAATTATACCCACCCGGCTTGCCAACTCTATTAGACTATATACATGCATTGGGTACACATTACCTCATAAAATAATTCGAGAAAAGGAAATCAACTACACATTTATATTCAAGGCTTGTAGTACATGCATTACCTAAAGCATATTATGATTCATTTACTAAGGGTTGCCTTTTCCACTTCCTTTCCACTTCCTTTCTTATTCTTTTTCCCTACCATACTTTTACTAGCTTTATTTTTATTTTTCTTTCTTCTCATTAATCACATATACTTTTACTGGCCTTTCCTTTACTGTTCTCCTTACTATTTTCATTTCAGTTCTTCTCTTCCTTATCCATTTCCCTACCCCTTCCCCTACTAGTTCCTGTACGCTTCCCGAGGAATTATAGGAAAAGAATCAAGGCAGAAACTATAAATAAACGATCTATGTGATAAGTCGTCTAGATAGCGCTGAGATATAGAGGTTTAACCTGCAGTGGATTGGAACCTTTTTAGTAGGGTAATATATGGGATGTATGTATATAATTTTGTTGGGTAAGTTGGTGGGTAAAGTATCCAATCTACCTTACTTTCTTCCATGTATTTATGGTTAATTCATTCATTCATTCCTTACTTTCTTATTTATAACAAAATAAAACAATCTTTTACTTAGAATCTACCATACAAAATATGTTTTATATAAATACTTCCTTCTGATCCATTTCTATGGTTCGGTAGAGCAACCTAAGATACACCAATAGAGTATAGCGGTAAAGTAGGTTTAATATGAATCGCAATTTGCCAATTGAGATTGAGCAACGTAGTCCTCTGTGACAGTTACCTAACGCTGTAATAAGAACCCATATCGTGCGCTTGAATTTGTAAATTCTAGGAGATAGAATTATAAATTGTTTTACGAAGGACATAACTGAAAAACCTAACTTGATGTGCCTATAGCCTATCGCTTGAAAATTTGAAAATGAAGGCTATTTATGATATATTTCAACATTGTGTTCACTACACTAAGAATACTTCTATTATTCTCCCCTGCCGAGGTGGTCACACTATAGAAGCACCATGGTAACACTTCACTAGATACTCCCCTTTCAACTCGAAAGCCTTTTCCTTACGAATTACAAAAATCCCATGAGAAGATTCCTTTGTTCTTCTGTCAGTAGTCTCATTATCTTACTTCGGCTGGCGCTTTTGGTCCATTTTCTTTGCCTATAGCACTTTAGTACTACTTTTCTACAGGGTACAACTATATATCTTACCTGTTCCAAAATCTTAGACCTCCTATGCTTCATATAAATCCAACTCTGTTCATACGCGCTATTCACACAACGTGTGAACTCTTCATCAAACCTTACGCGCTCTGTAGGGGCAATAGGCAGAAATGACACTGGAATTAATGATTTTATGTTGTAAAATACTTCTTGCCGTTTGGGCTCAGGTAGATTTGACCATGTGTCGATAGTGAAGTCCCATGATCCACGAAAGATTGCCTAGGGCTCTGAGGTCAGGAATATTTGGCTAGTGGGTAAGTATATAGATATACCTTGATACGGTGGACGCCGGCGGGTGTTCCGATCTTTTGTAGCAGTTCTCGAAAAGGGGCTAGGTCATGTGGCTCCCTTGGGCTTTTGGAGATAGTTGGGTTATATTGATTGGGCATAGAGGCCATGATATCATTCGTGGAGTCGGTGAACTGGTGATGTGAAGTAATGTTCATCATGAGGGGTTGACCCATCTATAAAATTGGGAAACCGTGCCAAGAAACTACCAGGCTACCCTAATCCTCGTCTACTAGTACAGCTTATTGGGCAGCCTAGATAATCTAACAATGCCGTCAGCATATTCTCTTTACTAACCCACGAGATGTACAGATGTACCTAACTAAATAACGTCTACGTGTATAGCTACCCTAGCTCGCTGTACACGGAAGCGTTTGAGGGTATTTCAGTAACAGCTGTAAGATGCCCTCAATGGACACCCCAAGATGAGTGAGAGGGGCTGAGGACATAACTTCAGTCAGCATCGTAGTCAGCTAAATAATGTCTTGAGTATTACTCCTACTGCCCCTATAGGACTTGGTAGTGCTGTGCTTACAGGGGAAAACGCCAAGTACAATGACGTAGTCTCTTGTTACCCGGCAAGATTATATGTACCCACATGTACGCAGGGATGCATCCAGGGAAATACCCTGGCACTCCAAAGTCACCCTCATACATTGCCAACCCTTCTATGACTTCCAAACCGTGTACCGTGGCCCTATCTACATGGCTCCCTACAACACCATGAACCTCCCCGGCGGAGCCACCCATACCTCCCAGGTTGCAAATCACAGCCGGGAAAGTCATTTGATGAGCTCCTGGATAATCCCGAGGACCGTGATGTCGGACTGTATCTCCTTCAGCATAAGGGGTCCCTAAATGTCTACCTACCCTCTGTCGCCGACTCAATACTCTTTATCCTGTATCACACAAATGGCTGCGGGTACTACTACATATGGGTAATTTTCACCTGCTACACTATACCGTTTGTGTCCTGGAAGTCGCTACCACCGTAAATATAAGTATTCTGGGATTCCTGGGTCCTCCGCATGCTAAAGGATAGCAGATTACTCTCTATTAGAAAGAATATGCCTACCCAGCGTCACAGGCCCTCAGAAATGATCTAGCTATGCAAAGATCCTCAGTAAGGGCTGATGCTGTATCTGCCGCGCCAGCTCACAGTACTCCAACTATGGGCCCGCCTAGCCTGCTTACCCCTTGGAGCACCTTCTGGGTCCTCCTCACCCACTCATATTTCACTCATCCCTCGACTCCCCCTGTAGTCCCCCACGCGGTTTCGCAACCTCATTCGCGCGACTCTACTTGCTTCTTTCTACGGAACCTACACCTCGACTGTGAAGTCATTCATCACTAGCATCACACCCCCGGCTTACAGAATACAACCAGCCATGTAGTCACACATTGACTTTCCGGCACCAGAGATAATGATGATCCGAACTCCAAGCTATATCCAGTATACCTGCGTTGTACTCTATGAGTATTCTGTGGATACCATTCTGGGGTGGGCGATGGCTACATTGGAGATCTGGTTTAAGGGTACACTTTGGTGTGATCCGAACTGGGCATGGACACTGTTTACCATTGTTTTGTAGTGTATATTTACTATTCCTATGTATTTTTCTTCTTTAGTATGAGAGGCTGTTACGGGCATCATATCGTTTGATGTTAATTCATATTATATGTCAGGTACCCTATAACTCTAGTGAAGTACCGATGATGTGGGTGGTAGTAGCAGTAGGGTGCATTGTCTGTAGAGTTGGGGTTATTGTTTGTACTTATATAATTCAGCGAGGATGGGTTATAGTGAATCATATATCTAATCTAATCCCATCTGAGTATATAATCCAAGGGCCTGACTACCTCAAGCCACTAGTATAAAGACTCCTTTGTGTAACTTGGCCAGAGGCGGTCCCAGCTGAATATGTGGCATCTAAGGCATGGTAAACCAATGAAAGTTATGATCTGCTGTGTTAATGAATTACATAACCTCGCTACTCCCATACTCTACGTACCAATTTAGTAAATATTTATCACCGGCAGGGTTTGCGGATCTTATCCCCTTGATAAGGCCGGGAATAATGAATATTGAATAAGGGTTAAAGTCCTTTACGCATCTACCTATACAAAACCCGCATTATAAGAATAACAGCTTCCGTATAAATCGCCCCATATACTCGGAAGTACTCAATAGCCCCTAAGATTCTTCTACAGTGTTAGGGTCTAGCCACATCAACACTCACCTTACTTAGATTTGCTGAAATTCATTTAGTTTCGGACACCATCAGCCCACAGATAAGCTACCTATGTACTTTTCCGCCAGCATAAAAACGTGGAAACAGGGGGGTAGTGTCGCCGTGCACTGATATTTTTCCATACAAAAACTACCCCTGTTTCCGGGTTCTTATGCTGGTGGACAAGTATGTATTGTATTTTAACAAAATTAATCGTATACCAGCCGATATAGCAACGCATCACAATAAGATAAAAGAAGCCCTGCAATAAGAAATACAGATACATTACAAGGGCAGGTAATTAATTACTACAACTTTATACCTCAACAGCTTTAGTACTTGTTCTAGTACTATTTATGCTAGAGCTGAATGACAATATATAAAAGTGCCATCGCGTTGCCCGTACGGCTAAATTTGTTACCGTACAATAGCTACAGTGCATATCCTATAAGTTCCAAACCCCTTCTAGCCGAATTCTATTGCCATTATAGTACAAGGACGAGATTCAATTAACGATCTAAGTGGGCACTATATCTAGAGATTAGAACCACCTCTTGATAATACATAGTATTAGAGTTATGGCTGCTTTAAAAAATACTTACTCTGTAGTATTAGATGAACTCTGGCATGATGACTTGTACGACATATATACAAGAACCTCAAGTTAAAGCGGGGTTCCATCACCAACCGGTCTACCATCGAATAGAAACCTGAGCGCGAATTACTCTACTAGAGGCCAGGACCCCAAAACGATACCTATGTGCGACAGAATCACCGCCGGCGCTTATGTTATCCGCAATAAAAGCAGATTGACTGTTTTACACATTGAACAAAGCTCCAAGTTCACGGTCGTCGCTTACGAACAGGATGAAGGCAGGTACAGCAACCAGCAAATTTGGTGGGTTGAGCCGCTCTCCAACCACGAAGACAACGAGTCCGAGAAAGGGGCTGTGTACTTTATCGCAAACCCTGCCACAGGAAGGTTCCTTGATGTTAATCCAAGACACGGTGATATCTCAAGGATAAAAATGTAGCGCTAGACACCACAACTAAGAGCTTAACCAGATCCAAACGAGGCGAGCAATATCTGTAATGCCGACTCTAACGGGGAGCCATGGCAGAGGTGGAGGCTCCGTAAAGTTGATGATGATACGGGTGGGTAGGTAGAATCACTTTCGGGTTCTATTCCATAGAATACTAAACCTGTAGCAGGTCTTACTATACTATCCCATAGCCCGGTGAAGCTGACCTTTTCGTGGGGGCCAAAGAGAAGTCCTGGTTTTGCTATTGGTCAAAAGTGTCCTCACTAGCAAATAGTAGGCCCTGACTGGCTAAAAATTACAAAGACTTTATTCAAGAACACTTTATTATTGGCCATTTGCCATTGAATAAGCAATCGCACCGCCACTTTGGGGGGGCAGCATTTTCCACCGGGCTATGGGATAGCGAGTGTGTTTAACGACCATGTGATCGATATACATTCGGATAAACCCTTAAACCCCGGGCCTGGGCACGAGCTTCACAGTCAAAAGTATGTTTCCGGATATGACCAGCATTGCTGGGAGTTTGTGATTCCTGTAGTCGGCTTTCCACCCGGTTGGTTTCAAATAGAGAACGAGGGCACTCGGGACCTACTCAGCCATACTTATGTCTATAATCCGCCAGTCCTCTTAGCGCCTCCGGAATCGCCAAGGCCATGCCATTACCGTGAAGGATGGGAATTTCAGTGGACCCTAAGCCATACAGGGTTCCACGATTCTACATCGACTACAGCAAGGAATTCCTGGTATATATATAACCGACTGACTAGAGCTCGTCTCCGCGCCTTTTCTGGTAACCCAAGATGCGAAACACTCAAAGAGTATGACCGCACCTTTAAGTGGAAACTAGAAATTGACCCGTCCTGTAACTGGAAAATCATGAATCTAGAGACCTCGTGCCTTTTGGAACAAAGCGTAATTTCACGGGGTGGAGGAACAGCAGTAATATGTGATGACCGGAGGTTTACAAAAGGAGGTAGTAAGAGCTGGATCCTTAGGTGAGTTCGATTTATAACTAACACCCCACTTACCTTATCGGAGTGACTAATATGTATGCGACAGGCCGCCAGTACTCCATCCCGCTAATAATGTAAACATCCCACAAACTTAGGTCATGATATCCCGTTTTGGTCCCCCAGTGGCTAATTTAAATAATTTTGATACTATAGTCACCACCAGAATACGAAGCTTCAGCTTCGACAGATTGAACCTTTTAGTTAAAGTTTGTTGTCAATAGTATCAACGGTTCAATAATATGTTTTTATTTATTTATCATAGATAAACTTGCGGGTTCAAAGTCATCGAAGGCAGAAACATAAATATTTATTGGGTAAGGCAAAGATTTATTAATATATAAACTAGAATCTTTAGACCCAGGGAATGTAGGCACTTTATTCAAGTCTAATACCTCTATAGAAATATATTGAAATAGGGGTAGGTACCTGCCCAACTATCGCTTCTTCCCTGGCATGGTCCTACCTCACCATAGATCTAGAGAGTTATCCCCAAACAGCGGAGAAAACAATAAAAATCAAAGTACATAACCATAACAGAGTGTATGTTGCATAAGATCTACACCTCTTGCTCCACCTCTCGTAGTCCCTCGTAAACCTTAATAGTTCCCATTCAATTACACAACCGGACTCTGAAGATAGTTTTTTTTTCTCATCGTAATTTCCAGAAGCTCGGCTTGACCCTTCCATCGGTTGGGAAGATTGCGGTAACATTGTGATACAAGTATCACAACCTATATGAATGAATGAATGAATTAATTATAAGTACATGGAGCCCGGGGCCGGGGGCTAAGGTACTCGTACAACACACCAGGGCAAAAAGCAAAAAAAAACTCAAGATAACAAAAATAACAATAATAAAAAAAACAAAAAGAAAAACAAAAAGAAAACACAATATAACTTTTCTGCTCGTCCCTCTTATACTTCAATCTTCTCACCTGTTTTCCCTTTCCGCTACTTCGCTGCTTGCTATCACAACCTATACATAGATTTACAAAAACTTATGACGCGTAACAACCTATGGGAAGTTTGTATTAAGCTCTTCTGAAATACAGTGTAGTTGTTTGGTACCATAAAGACTCCAGTATCTCCTCTTAGAGAGAACTTAAATATGCCATATGGTAGTAGAGTAACGATAGAAAATAACAGCTGTAGCACCCCTAGGTTAACCCGGCCCCGGATTAATTACAGATTATTCTCTACTGTCCCGGCTGTCCGAGTAGCTGGCATACGGGCTATTATGCGCAGTCTCAGGGGCTGGTTGAGGCTAGCTTAACTACAGGAGTGGTTGCCTGAAATGCCAACACCAAACCCCGCACTATGATTATTAGGAAAGAATAATTGTCTAACCCCCCCCCCCCCCCGGTACAGATAAAAAAACATTGAGAAACCACTAAAGTACCTGGACGAAAGCAATACACAATGAGCTCCCCACCTTCGAACCCGAAAAGTATCTACATCATCGGCGCACAATGCACTGGAAAAACAACACTCCTTAAAGCACTAGAACGATTCTTCCTAGAATCAACTACCGTTACAGAAGCGATAGGGCCTCCTGGGATAGTTACCGAGGTTGCCCGAACGGTTTTGCGAGAGATTAATTTCAAGACTGCCGATATCAGAGACTCACCAACACTATCTTTCGACCTCCAGAAACGCATTCTAAAAAAGCAGTACGAAGCAGAAAGTATGTTCAACGGTCGATGGATTATCTCAGATCGTTCAGCGGTGGACCCGGTGATGTACACAAGACATCTTATTGGGGAGGATGCAGTAAAAGACTTGTTGGACACACGGGAGTGGAAGATATTAGAAGAGCGCATGCGGGCTTCGGTAGTCATCGTATGTGAAGCTGGGGTAACCTGGCTGAAGGATGATGGAGTAAGGCTCATGCCAGAGGATGTGAATGATTGGATGAACCTTCATAAAACGTTTTGTGGCTTTTTGACGGAAAGAGGAATTCCTTTTGTGGTTCTCTCAAGTTCTATCAGTGATCTTGAGGCTCGGATCGAATTTGTAATCAGTTTATGGCAGAGCGAGAGAAGCCTTCCGGTAATAGTGGAGGCCTAGTATACAAACTTAGTAAGAGATACCTTCAGTAATAAACCTTGAATACCGACTATTTAGTGATGAACCCCTAAACCACGTATACCTCTGGGTCAAGTTATTTACGTACTTCGATCCCGATAGAGAGCATACCTTTTTACCACTGTAGAAAATGATATTCTATTCTAGGACTAGTTTACGGTGATAGGCTTGAAAACCCCTCAGTACAACCGTAATTGTATTTCAGGGCTACTCGGGTTGTAAGCCATCATATTATGGCTTCTGCCAAAAGAACCTATCAAAAGCATATCTATGAACCTATGGCAATTAAAAAAAGACCTTACAATTAATCTGAGACTGTGGGTTAAGGTGTGTTGGAGTATGGCCGACAGCAGTCGATCCCCATTAGGAGTCATAGGCATGTAGGGTATAAGAGGTCGGGCTTGCCCGCCTCTAGGCGTATTATCGAACTATCATTCTATTGCTCGCACCCGTACTTTCAAAAGGTGTATAGAGAAAAAGTACCTAGACGCAGTTATACATATTGACTAAAACCATATCCAAAATACCTCGTTCCTAGTTAGAGGGCAAAACCCCTACTAAGGATATATCTTAAAGGGATAACTCTATTTTTCTACCTCAGTCTATCATACCGGGTAATTTGTGTTATAATATGGATAAGTACAATCAAGACTCCATTCCATAATAGGTTTAAATATGCCAGTATTGAAACTCATTCTCTACTCGCTCATTATAAGCCGAGAAATAACCTCCTTTAGTATAGGGTGAGGGGTGGGTGGGCTCGGGGTTTAGGTGAGAGGTGTAGGAAACTAGCGGACATCTGTCTTTAAGTAAAATCTGCTAAATTAAGTCTCACAAAAACAGAATTAGGTGAAACAGCATACGATGGTATTTTTTATGCAGTGGAGGGATAGTATCCCGGCGCGGATGGTTTTTCTATGTAACAACGGGTGAATTGTATCCCGGCGAGGATTTCGATAGTATGGAGGGAGAACTTTAGGGCATATAAGCGAGTTGATAGCACTTTACATAGTTCTTCATCAATTTACATTAGTTATTCTCACTCCGGTTTATCCTGTTCCTTCTACACCTTTAGTATCTAGATTTATCAGAACCATAGTCTACACTCACAGCTAGTATTTGGTACCTCCAAATAAGAAATAATGACGGAAAAAATTTAAAAAGGTTTAGGTGGCTAGGAGAATAGCGTATGATTAGTTACAATGAACCCTATTATAATAGGAGGTAGCAAGTAGCTTTAATTCTCGGAGCTGGCCGAACTATGGTGCAACTATCATTCCTCTCGCACCTAACTTCATTATTTTACAGACTTCCGGGCAGACCCATTGGGCCTGCGTATATATACTTTTGAAACAGGTATTAAAAAATCACCATAAAGCGACTATGAGACTATAACCGATCGTGAAGATTGCGCCAACTTGTGATATGAGCCACTAGGTGTTAGAACATTAACAATGAATTCAACACCCGTGAATGTCTCGGAAGTGTTGCAATCAACTTGGGATTAATTTGCTGCTGAGTATTCTTGCTGTGATATACTCAGGACTAATAGCAGAGAGAAATCATAGACAAGAATTGATCCTCTCCAATACCCACCTGCCTACGTAGGCCCTCTTCACAAGTACCTCTCATCACCATTGATCACCCAGGACTCATCTCTAATTTAAGCCTTTTTATTATCTATCACACAGTACACATTCTCCCTCCTCGGTTAGGAGTCAATGTGGAAAGTATGGAGACAGGGTATCCAGCTCGGCTTCTACGTCCTCCCTCGTTGACGTGGGGGAACTCACAAGCGCCACTACATCCAGGATTACCTCTGATACACCACCATAGGGATGACAGAGTGGTACCTGCCGACACGAGAACATGAGAAAAAAACGGAGGTGCTTGGGTAGACTCTTATGAATATCAGATGGAATTCGTTCCGGGTAGGGGCAGAGGTTTTAATGCGCTGGTCAGAACAAAATATTTAATTTCTATGGCGGTTGATGACCCGGGGCACATAGAAGTGGACGGGGACCGCGCCCTTACAACAAACTCTCCACCTGTCAATGTCTTCCGTGCAAAGCTATTTACTATGCTAAGGCTATGCTACTCCCTACACGTAGTCTTTCTAATTTCTAATACCCGGTGCCACGGTATACTTGTGTGAGACTCGCCGTACTTGTAATCTCACACCAACAAGCACCAAATAGATGAAATTCTTTTTAGTCTCTTGTTCTAGTATTTCTAATCCATAATTTATCCCGCCATTTATTGCGTTTTAAAGTAGTGAGGCTTATGGTTGTAATGCTGGAACACCTGCTTAGCAGGGATTTTAAGGGACCTGATCTCATAATGTGGGAATCTCCGGCGGCAAATGGACACGTGATATAAAGCATCATAGTAAGTCACTCGGGGTTGATGAACTTTCCCCAGAGTTAATTACCATAGGTGACACTCCCGTATAAGGTTATTTGTTTCATGAGTATACTTTACAGTAAACCATAACCGCATCAAGTCCACAAGGAGTACAGTTCCTCTCAATACGGTGCCTTTTATCACGACTCGTGTGCGAGGTGCTGGTAGTTCCGGGATACCCCATCAACAATTTATAGATAACAATAATCTGCCTCCCTAAGCACGACCGACAGTTTAGGAAACTTAAAACGGAGATAATAAACCGAAAGTACACGGAGTAAAAAACAATTGTGGATGTATGATAAACTGCGTACAAGGAATATCAAAGAATAAGGATACCCCCAAGTAAAAGATTGCTGCATATTGTACCACCTTCATCCATGTTATAAAACTACCAATCTGATAAAGGACCCCATACAATTAACTCAAAACCCGGGTTCTCAATCCGTTCCAACTGATCTAGTAGCGTCGGTAGTGTTTGGTGGAAGTGGAAGTTCGGCAATGTTTTCTGAACTACTTGAAGGAGTGTCTGGCAACTCTTGATAATCATTGATGTTCTCCGTAGAATTCTCTTTTCTTTGAAGAACAGATTCATTGGCTCCTGCTTCCAAGAGTACTTTGACCACCGGTTCACATGCGTTCGCTGCTGCTAGTTGGAGTGGCGTCCTTCCGTCCCGATCAAGGGCATCGACCTCAGCTCCCTTTTCTAAGAGAAGCTTAACCATCGTCTCGTCCTCATGCTCCGCAGCCAGATGAAGGGGTGTTTCCTTGTTGTGGTTGCGAGCGTGGATATCGGTTCCTTTGTCTATCAACAATTTCGCCACGGGTTCCTGGCCAAGACGCGCTACTAGATGAAGAGCCGTCTCGTCATCTTTATTCCGAGCGTTGATATCGATCCCGTTCTCCAATAGTAACTTTATCCCCGAATCCTGATCGTAGCGCACGGCTAGATGCAGGGCAGTCTCGTTATCGTTGTTTCTGGCGTTCATGTCGATTCCGGTTTCTAAGAGTGATTTCACAACCAGCTCCTGTTCACGACGGATGGCCAGATGGAGAGCCGTCTCGTTGTTTGTGTCCCGGGCATTGGTATCGATTCCTTTTTCCAAGAGGAATTTAACAACCGACTCATGATTACGGCCAGCCGCCAGATGTAGTGCCGTTTCGTTATTGCTGTTCCGGGCATTGATATCGACTCCTTTCTCGACAAGTAATCTAGCCATTTTTGCATGACCCAGTCCAGCAGCCTCATGGAGGGCAGTGTTGAGGTTTTCGGCTCGGGCATAGATGTCAGCACCTCGTTCCAGAAGGAGCCTTGTTGCTGTCTCGTGTCCGTTCTTCGCCGCGAGGAGTAATGGTGTGTATTTTTCCCGACCCTTATCGTTGACACCAGCTCCCCGATCAAGTAAGAGTCTGGTTATCCCGTCACATCCCAGCGTAGCCACCGCCCAATGGAGGGGCGTGTACTTGTGATACCCGTCACGGGCATTGACGTCAGCCCCCCGTTCCACAAGTCGTCTCGATGTTGGTTCCTGTCCCGCACCAGCCGCGCAGTGAAGAGGGGTTTGGAGGTAGATGTCGGTGGCGGTGATATCGGCACCCTTATCTAGGAGGAGAATGAGTAGGGACTCATATCCGTATACAGCTGTCCAGTGTAAGGCTGTCCGTTCTTCTGCCTCCTTGAAGGAGAGATTAGCTCCGTTCTTAATCGATAGCTGAAGAAGGTCCTCGCGGTTGTTCTTGGCCGCCCAGACCAGCACGTGATCCTTATCTTTGGTTAGGAACTCGCTGAGGAGTGGGGTGAGGAGAGTATGGAGACGGTGGTTGGCTTGGAGGAGGAAGTTGAGGTCCGGGCGGTCGAGGTGTTTGGCAACAGCTTTGACAATCTCGTCCGGGAATTTGAGGAGAGGGAAAGCGGGGTGAAGGCGAAGCATCTGTGTTTTGGTGAGGGTTGCTGGAGCGATAGAGATGTGGAGGAGGAGGAGGAGGAGAGGAAGGAGGACGATATCTAGTTGTCCTTTAGAAAATGGGTGACCTTGGCAGGATTGAAAGGTTAATCCGTGATATAACTGTTTTATGCCCGCACCAGAGATGAGGAGAAGAGGGGAGAAGAGGGGAGTCATACATACCCGGGAATAAGGATTGACGGCACCACCCTCCACGGAGACTAGAACTATCTAGTCGTTGTGGTGATGATCTGGCCCACACCCCCGGGTGAGTATTTGTATGGAGGTCTGTAAGATACGCTGAGATGATGCAAAATACACAACGATTAAGCTGATTCCGTGCTAGACTCTTTCCCACTCCGGCCTGTGAGAATATGACATCCGGCCAGCGCACCCAACATCTGGCGGTGTGGCCAATAACCTGCTTCTTGTCAAATGGTCGGTGCTGCTGCTGCTGCAGGTGGCTGCCATTGCGTTAGCCGAGAGTACCTAACAACCAACATGGCGAATTATGAAAGAAAAAGGCCTACAATGGAGCTGGTGAAAGGCTCCAGATGCAAGAGATGGGGTAGCATATTTCTACCGCTGTTGAGATACACAGCGGGTGTCAGTGGGGTTCGGATTAACGTAGTTGGGTGGCAGGGGCTTGTCTTGGCGGTGTTCGCTTATCGGTGGCCGACCGAGAGTGGCACGTGAGTGCGATAATGGGGCGGTTAAAGGGCACCCGCGGACTTATGCGGCTCCAGTCAACTTGTTAAGAGCTGATCTCTAGGCAAAGCTTGGCATACGAGTGATTGTTCATGGCGCACTACGTCATTTAGGGAGAAACATTGTAAAATATTAGGGAAAAGTCAGGGAAAGGTAACTGCCTAGTGTCCTATACTCATTGAAATCATAGTAAGCAATATTGGTTGTACCAGTAGAATTCAGAGAGTATACTATTGTAAAGTGGTGATTCCTTCTATACAGGGTTGGGTCGGTAAGAACTCCACTAGAGAGTGGTCTCGACTCTCAAGGTATTAGACAAACCTCACATAGCCTGGTGTAATATAATCGGGTTATCTGTTAAGTAAAAATAAAAACAAGAATTGATCCTTAGAAATAGCACTACGGCTGGAATGTGGTCCAAGCCCTCTGCCGGAGAACCACCGTGACCGACAAGATTTTTAGAAACAAAACACGACTACTCCTAACAAGAGATTTACCGCTAATCAATAGAATTATAAGAGCGAAAATTACAGAACCCGTGCAGCCAATACTCTCCCAATGGCGATCGTGCTTGTACGCTACGTTCTTGTTACAATGCTTCTGAACCTTTCTCTGCGATCTGTGATATCTAGAATAACAACAGGTAACGAATAGCTCACAACCTCATGCCCCGGAGCATTCATAGGTCCAGATATTCCAACAATTCGACCAATTTGCTTGTGGCACCCACGGTGGGGGCATTGGCGTCCGGGCCCTGAGTTGATGATCTTTGTTGCACACACTTTGCAGAGACAGTGGTTGCACGGTCGGATTCTAGAGCCGCGTCTATTAGTAAGGTCACCAGTTGGCTTTACACGAACCGCACTCTCAATTTAGGGTTAGGGGTGTATGAATAAAGCATAGCCATAGGATAACATACAAACAATCCCGCATCCTGGTGGAGCAAACTGTGCAGATCTGCGGTCTTGTTGGGTCATACGCAATATCATCTCTAGCACCTAGCGCTGAATCTATCTCTGAGATCGTTCGGATGCTATTAAGCCACCCACTGATTGTCGTAGGTGCCTCTTTATAGATATCGAAAAATGGAAGCCCGTTTGAAACATAAGTTTCGAAGCTGATAGGTGTTTGTGGAGTTACCATCCCAGTAATCTCCTCGAACATAACCGAGTTGACAATTTGCACATTGATCAACTTTGCCTTATCAATATTCCATAGCCTTGGGTCTTCTTTGTCCTCGGCTATTGATTGTTTTATCGTTCCTCCTGCAGCTATGCTCATCACTTTACTTTCGGTTGGAGCGGTATAACCACCCCTAAGTCTAAGAACTAGGTGTAGCGTGCTCTCGTGTTGAATATTATAGTCTGATAGGGTTCTCCCGTCTTCTAGCTGCCTCTCGGCGAATATAAGGCGCTGCTGATCCGGCGGAATCCCTTCCTGATCTTCTATAAGTCTGTTAGACTACCCAACCCCAGTATAGTGGGTTAGATGACTTACGGATCATACTCTTTACATTATCAATTGTATCAGACCTTTCGAGAGTGATTACTATAAATTTTCCGGTTGACGTCTTAACAGAAATTGTAAAGGGTGTCCGAGCCCAGCACAGACTTGCGGATGTCTGCGTTAGCGAATCTTTTGCCTGTGGTGATAGACGCCTTATATCCTCCCAGGAGTTGATTTCCTTATTGTCAATCAACAAACAGTAATTCTCCATCCCAGCCCCTGCCCGCCTTTTAATCTCCCTTTTGATATTCCCGAACGGGATTGATGAGTCGCCCTTAATAATGGTGATTTTAGTTCGTACAAAAAAAACCATACAGCTTTTCTTGGAGGATCATTTTATCGGGCCTAGTACTTACTCTCAAACTGATAGATGAAGCGCTCCCGGAAAAAGATATCTCAAGCGTTCCGTTGAACATCTGATACAAATCCATGACTAAGGTCTGGGGAAGGTTTGGAGAGTGTTCCGAGATCAGGTCGCGCAGCGTCATTGGTCTTTTAACCCCATCTTCTGTTCCCTTCATATAAAGAATCTGCCCGGGCTGAAAATCTAGGTCTCTAGGGGTTGCAAAGATGTTTAATGAAGATTCCATGGAATCAAAGAGTCGCTCGCGAGAGAAGAATGCTTGTTGATTATAAGTGGGGATGATCTCAAATTGAACACCACCAACCGTTTTCGTCCCAGCTACTTGATGTTCAATGGAGTAGCCAGATCCATAAGGCATTGCCACAAATTGCTTAACTAGGCCAGGACTAGTCGCGATACCATCAAGCCATAGTTGCGAGGGCACAACAATGTAGTCCTGTTTTCTAGAGACATTGTTCTTCTGCTTCAGGTAGGTCATCATATTGGGAACCATAGGCTCTCCCGAGATCCCGTTGACACCACCTAGGTATACCTTGATGGCAAAGTGTTTTCTTGCTTCAAATCGAATCCACATTGCCTCACGCTCTATTGGGAGTAAAGTCAGCGGAAGATCAATAAAGGTGCTGACCGCAATTGAGGGGAACACATACGATACATTGGTATAAACACACCACCCTTCTGAATAGTGTCAAGAGGCAAAGTCTTAGGGAAATTTGCGACGTTATAGATGGGAAATCTACCAAGCCCCGGTGGGAGGTGGTGGGTCCGGCCATCATCTGGTACTCTGATTGTGCGCTGGAAACTGATATTTAGGTTGCCATTGTCAAGCGAGATTTTTCCCGCACCCACAGCGGGACCCCGGGCGTCGATATTGCACTCGATTTCCTTATCGCAATAAACCTTGTTAAAGAACGAGATCAAAGTCTCATCTTCGTTGATCGTTAAGCCTGTTTTTCTCGGACCAGAATAAGAGGACCCTCTGACCACGGTTACCGCATCCGGAGGTTTCGCGTAGGTGGTAGTGCTGATCTTCTCGGCTTTGCCGTGGAACTTTACACCATCGCATCGCCTAAAGCCTGTAGTTTGTTAATTGTAATTCATCTCCCTTCGTTATGATTTGACTGACCATGATTCGTAGCTAAGTATTGAGGGATATCCATTATCTGAATATCAAGCGGGAGTTTCACATCAAGAGAGGTTTCGACATTAGGGTTTATCGCATTTCGGATTCCATAAAAGCGGACTGTTGCTGTAGGCTGAGCCATGATGGGTATTGTTCTTCTTTGGAGGCTCAAAAGTGTCGGTGTAGGGTAGTTGTTTAATTTGGCTTAGATGAGTATTTGTGGTATTTAATATATGATATAAATGAGGTACTGGAAATTTGCGGGGTAGTCTAAAGTTTGTACTACATGGGGTGTTACAAAGGGACTCATAGCTATTCCTTAGTAAGCCAGCATCTCACATGACGGGGGATGACCAACAAGGGTTAGGTCTCTTGTTCTCTTCGCTCATCACTGTGAGACACCATGACAACAAGGGTTAGGGTTGTATATACATATCTATAGAGGAGCAGATTAGCCTAGTCATAAATCATCACTCGTTATACACAGACAGCCACACCACCAACCAATCACTTAATCGGCTAACTATCATCCTGAAAATGACTGTAATCTGTTGATAATTTTCCTTTAGCTTAAAATCTTCGAGCCTATGCCGTTTTTATATGTATTTTAGACTATTGGAGGAATATTATTTCTGTATACAAGGACATGACAGAAACGTATCGAAGAAAGAAACAAGGAGACTATTTCCTCGTGATTTAAGGGTAGGATGCACTAATCCTAAATATTAAAACAGAATTCGCGTTTAACGAGCACCGGCAGGCAAGTTTTATAGTATAAAATATCACCTCGAAGCCCTTGAATCCTCCGTATCGTCAGTAGATAACTGATAAACCATTGTAGCCAAAATGTGTGTATTCTTCGTGATATATCTATGAGTGCTTTGGTGAGTAAACGAGTGATATTTATTAGGCTTCTAATTTAAGGTTTAATAGTGAGTGAGAACTCATGATGACAGATATCTCGTCGCTATTAGCGCAGTAGACCTATAGATTAAACAAAATAGGACACGTTGTAGATATATGAGCTATAAAAGATGCTGAGTTCTCTAAGGTCTCCCTAAATATACTCATCCTCCTTCATCTCCAGTTCGAGAAACTCCTCCTGCTCGACACCTTCCCCAAATCTCAGCTTTCCCCAGAACACTATCACCAACTCCCTTGGTACCCAGATTAATCGTTGTCTCCAATTATAGCAGCCCTGACTTCCCTTCCACTCAGTGCTTCTTTCTCCTAACCTCATCTAAACATAGCTTGCTATAACCAAATTCCTCAGAATGACCCGAGCATGGCAACCCCTACCTTGGAAGCAAGCCAGGCAAGAAAATCAAGCTTTTGCCGTGAAAGAAATGAATGAAGCCCATAAGAAAGCAGTTCGCTCATACGAATTATGGAGGGTTGATTTCCAGCAGAAAGAGAAGTATTATTTCTTTGAACATAGATAATTGTCTGTACTTAATAGCTTATCTTTGACGCAGAGACCCGATGCTTAAATCAGCATAAGAATACCTTAAGAAAGCCGCATCATTGAAGAAGAGAATGTTGTCCCAGTCGTGGAATGGTATGGGTTTGCTGTGGCTCGCCCATATCCAGAGGGTATATATCTATTGGTTTTTGGTACTGGTAGCGCTTTTCCTCGGGATTGCATTCGCATTTACGGAGGATTACCCTTCTGGGGCAGTAAAGACGATCCAGATCATGGTTCTAGATTTAGTAGTGGAAGTATTGGAATTTGTAATTCAGGTCATGCATGCGTATCTACCGGGGTATGGGACCATTTGCTATTTACTCAGTTCCGTAGTTGCATTTAGTGGAGCGGCTGGGAAAGCCTATCTAGTGGCTGCAAAAGTCAGTCTAACCTTCAAGAACTACAAAACCGGAGGGTTATATGAATATTTCGCTCCAATCAAGACTACCAAAGACCGTTATAATGCATTCGGACCAGCCATTTCTTCAGCAACGAAGCGTGTACTATCGATCATGGCCGAACCATCACCGGTAACTATTTATACTGGGCTGGGTGAGCCTCTAGAGTCACTCAAGAAAGAAGGCAAGGGCCTTTTAGATTCGGAACGCGCGTCCCTGATATCTGCAATCGTTTTGAGTATTTTTCCATTTATATCACCCCAGTTCCAGAAAAGAATTGCTCATACGTGGTGATTAGCTACCGACGTAAGAATATATTTCTATACAAGAAATACCTAATATAGATGAGTGGGTGATAGATATTTATTACGCTTTTTGTACCTAGAATAATAAAATCACTTGAGGGAAAAAAAAAAAAAAAAAAGATATTTATCACGCTATGGTCGCGTAAGGTTTCGAGATACATGTAACATCAGATGATGTATTGGCTGATAAAGAAAGAGGGGATGATATATATAGCTCTACTAGCTCCAATGTTTTGGCTTGCTCTACAACGCTCTAAAAAGGTATATGAGAAAAGTTTTTTAAAAAGATCTGATGAATTCAGGTCTAAAGAAATTTAATCATGTGATTCTATAAGTTTCCCACCTGAGGAGAGGTCTTCCTCCTCTTTCCTCCCTTTTAAAAGGTCCCTTCTCCCCACGTCATCTTCTGACTAATCAACAATATGTTAGGTAACATTATCAGTAGCCTGAGGCTTGGCAGGTTAGCATATTTAGGCCCCTATGGCTCTCCCACCTTGTAATACGGGTATTGTGGGCTGTCTCGTATCACTAAAAGAAGTTTGAAACAAATTAATGAAACAAATTATTCATCACAAGAAGGCAAGATATTATTCGATAAATAAACAGAAAGAACTATTGTCTAAGAGGGGGGGGGGAGTTATCTAGTCCTCATAAAGGACAGGTGTCTCACAAGCTATATCGCTTAGCCTTTTCCGCTAGCGTGTGCCACAGTATCATACTACTCAGACCCCACAGTATAAACGTCACTTTATTGTAGTCGCCACTGCATCACCAGCACCTCACCAGTGAAAAGCTCTACATCTGCCCCGACACCTAAACAATTAAAAGTCGGAAAATTACCCAAATGTGGCCATTGTACGTGAATCGATATATTCCACTCTATGATTTATTTGCTAATTATTGTAGCACTGAATATGTCAACCGCGAGATGTGGCAGGCATACAATGCGTGTACAAGATCCTGGTATCTGGTATACACTGAGGAATCACGGATCAGCGAATGTGCACAAGCTCTTATCGTTATAGACGACTTGACATACGAGGACCTCCCGTATATACCAGAAGGACGATGGACTACCTTTGACCCCCCCAACGATAACGAAAAAAGGGATCTGGCCCGCAAGTACCACCCAGTACCCGGGAACCCACTCAGGAAATCCGAATCTCTGAAATTGTTCTGCGAGCTACGCGACCTTGCTATAGGAATTGAGGAGTTCAGTTCAGTTCTTGCCACTGAAAGCATTTTGGTCACGAATTACGTATACGATGCAAATATTTTGTCATCATGCATTTCCCTTTTGACAGAGCAGTATCAGAGAGGTGATGAGAAGGCTGCATCGGTGGTTCTAGAAAGATGGGGGGAACTAGGAGAACGACAGATGGAGGCTCGGCGATGGCTAGAACAATCATCTTTACTCATCAAGAAAGTAGAGCAGCATCTCATGAGTGGGAATATTACCGAAGGGAAGAACGTGGATCATGTTCCGGTAGTCAGAAAGCGAAGGACTACAAGCAGATCTATTTCTGAAGATGTGTAGGCTGCTTTATTACTAGATTGAAATCAATCGAATAGAAAACCTTATTGCGAGAGGGGAGAGTCTATGATCGAATTCCTTGAGGGGTTAACCAAAGGGGAAACGTTTTCTTTGGGTAGTGTGTATCACTTCATACGTGGTATCAACACGATATTCCATCAAAGTGGTCTACAAGGTTCAGAGGACTACAAGTATTCGTATAATAGAAGTCCAGACGCTAGGTTAGCATTTTGTAGATAGACAAAGATAGTATTGGCTTTGCCTTCGTCCTGGAAATTCTAAATATAGACATCTTATAAGCTATACTTTATGAGGGTATAACCGCAAAAACTAAAGACTTGAAGAATTGAGATCGCTTGATTTCTAGAAGTCGAGGGGAAACTGTCCCTATATTTATACACAAAATATCCTTGCCAATAATAATCCGCCTTATATCTTAACAACCAAAGTAGTAAAAAATAACCGGGTGTTACCACATCTTTTTGTGACAATCGCTTATTCCAATAAAAACCAGTTAGATATCGCCTGAGGTTGAATGACCACCTTATACTGATTCTTCTTTGCCTTGTCTAATACGGTGTTGCCCTTCTTGTTCTGTATGTTTTTGTCTGCCCCCTGATCTAGCAAACTTGACTACCATATTATGCCCTTGCCACGCCGCTCCGTGTAATGAGGTATCCCAGTCGTTATCCTTTGCCTCCTTCTCTGCTCCCTGGTCTAGTAGAAGCTGAACCGTCGCCTGGTGCCCGTTCCATGCTGCCAGAGACAATGGGGCCGGTAGTCATATATGCTCTGCTAGGCGAGCCTCTAGAATCACTCAAGGAAGAAGGCGATAGGCTTTCAGATACGGAACCAGCACCCTGGTATCTACAATCGTCTTAAGTGTTTTCTGTTTATATCACTCTAACTCCACAATAGAATTGCTCACAGAGGTTTAAATGGGCCGGCCCGGGCTCAAGACTAGGGTGGCCCGGCCTGGCCCAATAATTGATTTAGTATGGTGATTGCTGGCCCGGGCCACATAAAAGGTGGCTGGGCCGGCCGGAATTAATTAATGGGCCGGCCCATTCAAACCTCTGATTGCTCATACATCTCTCTGGGTGTAGTAAATTATAGGCCAAATGTGAGAAGATCGGGCCGCCACCGTGGTAACGGATCCCAATAGGGCTCAAATATAGTACCGCCCATAGTATTTACAAGTCCCTTTATAAGGCCCGGCAGTGTTCGCAACGGGACAGTCCGTCCGTCTTGAGGCTAGAACCGGACGCCCTACGACTCTATGGTCCGTCCCAGCCTCTCTTCGGGGCGGTCTAGGATGTAAGGAACCGGGACTATGGACTGCATAGGGCCCTACAGGGCGCCAAGACCTCAGGGCTAGGGTTGATTTACCCCAAAACGGCTACCTACTCTTGCTTAATTTCTAGCGGATATTATATGCTTTTCTCCCTAGAATGGTGTAAAATATCTCTTGGCAAACGCCCACAGGGCCCACAGGGCCCTATAGTCCCCCGTAGTTCAGGAGAATACAGCCCGGGACGGACTATAGCTCATAGTCCGTCCAGTCCTACGGTTACGGCGGGACCCCTATAGGGCCCTACCGGGGGCCCCGGACGGTTGCGAGCACTGGTAAGGAGGCTACAAAGCAGGTAAAAGGCCCCGAAAATTCACTCCCTTAAATGGGGTGGCCCGGCCCAGCCCAATAATTAATTTAGTATGGTGGTTGCTGGCCCGGGCCACATAAAAGGTGACTGGGCTGGCCCAAAATTAATTAATGGACCAGCCCATTTAAACCTCTGGTTGTTAGATTTGCTTAAACTCATACATATGAATGTCGGTCTTGATATACTTTGCTGGTGATTAGCTACCAATGTCGGAATATACATGTATTTCTATACAACAAACACCCCTACAAATTAGCGGGCCATAGAAGATTCTCACCTTGTGGTTGTATAAGGTTCCGGGATGGCTCATGGAGGGACAAATCGTATATATAACAACAGCTGATGTATTGACTGACATAGAGGGGGATGATATATATATCTCTACTATATATATCTCTAATACATAGCTTCAATGTCTTAGCTTGCTCTACAATGCTCCACAAAGGTATAACGTATGTGACGGGGAAGTGAAACACGACAGGGTAATGAAACACCCAGTTACATACAAAACAGTCATTTTGGCAACCTTCTATCTTCAACATCAGTCAATAACTTATATAAATGAAAGTTGCTCTATGTAAATAATTCCTGCCTAGTGTATCTAAACTCTTTATAGCTATACAAGTATATTCCTATCAAAGATACAAGGCCCAAAAGCTAACAGATATATAAAATTCATGTACACTACGGTTCCTCTATCATCATAGCATGTAAAAGTACACAAGCCCTTGCTCTAGTGGGGACAGCAGGTGATGTCTAAAGAGCTGGGACACTAAGGGCACATGGACTAGAAGACTGGGAAGACTGGAACTAGAGTAGGTACTTGGTAGTAAATACAAGTTGAAGGATAGAGAGCTAAGACTAAGAACTGGGGAAATGGCTCGATACTTATAGTATGGCCGAAACATGAAAGGGAAGGGGCTGACACGCGTAGCGTGTCAGACTACATGAAACAAGAACATGATACGTGATATGAAACTAAGGAGATCCTGATGACGTGGCAAGCCACGTCATCCCATACATGAAACATAAATGAGACTTAGACATGAAACTGATATGAAACGGGCAAGGCTGACTGGTGGTCGAGTGACAATTTGTGACCGAGTGAGAACTGATGATTTGTCGTTCTTGACATAGCATGTATATAGCTAAAACTAACTATAGAGATACTCGATATAGTACTCCATCTGCTACATATATATCACTCATTCCTTAGTGCTTGTACACTTTAAAAATAATTATACGAAATATATATTGCAAATTATATATATTCATTATATAGGCTTACACAACTAAATACGAATAGTGCTCTACTATGGAGGGTGCTTATTCTAGCTAGAACTTAGCTTATATAGAATTATATGGTTCCAGGATTATTGGTTTCCCCTCTGTACGTTCCAGGTCAAATTCTCATATAAAACCTGGTTGCTTGGCATTGGTTTTGTATGGGAAAGAAGGTTAACCTAGGTACCACCTCTTAATATCCAGTACAAGTAAAGGATTTTAGCTCTTAAATAAGAAGATTGACTGGGAAGGAGACATCTTCATACTTATATATTTATTCATATAAATTATGGACTGATGTGGGAGATAAAAAGTAGCCAAAATACCTATTTAGTATGTAAATGGGTGTTTCATTTCCCGGTCGTGTTACAGTTCCCCGTTATATACGTTAAACGTCACTTTATTGAAGCCGCCACTACATCATGGCCATTAGCCACCAGCGGAAAGCTCTACTTCTCTGTCCTGACACCTAAACACCTAAAAGTCGGAAAATTACCTAAATCTTAATAGATGTGAAAGTCTACAATTATTCCCGGATGTACCTGCTGTTGTAGCTTTGAGAACGTTGCAATTGCTAAAACACCAGTTTTGCCCTGTAAAATCAGTCTTTTGGGCTCCTACAGTCGAAAATCGCCTAAACAGCTATTTTTTTGTATAGATTAACTATTATACTTAAATTCTGGGTTCATTTGTATGAGAAAATTCTAGGTTTCCGCTTTTTTGAAAATCTATCAAAAACAATGCCAATGCTACACCAAGGATAGAACAAACAAAACCGTCTAAATTAGTAGAAGGCTTCTTTTGCTGATTATAACGACTTTATATATTTTTTAAAATTTTAAGCCCTGTGATTGTTGTGGTATCTGGCCCTAAATATTCGAACGGTTTTTGCGTAAAACACCATACGACCCATGGGATAATGTCTAGATTACATTTACCAAACTTAAAAGAAAATAGGGTGAAGAAGTCCTACCGTGCTAACACATCATAGTAGACGTTAATTAAAATAAAATAAAAGGAAATACAGACTGTGAAGGTGTTTATCATTGGCGGTAAAGACATTTATCCTAGCTTTACGAGGTTAGTATAAGCTGCTCATTAATATTGTAGTTATGGGATCGGCCTTAGTCGACTGAACATATACCTTGCCTAGCCAGCGAAACCATTAAGCCATTTTACTCCCAAGTAGTCTGTCTACGTGCTGCTCATCTCCATATTCGGTGCTACTATTTGATCTTTACTTAAGTAAGAGCTAGGCTACCACTTGGGGCAGGTTTACTATCTTGACGCACGGTAGAGACCTTTCACTTTTGCCGTTTGTTTCGGTTTCTGCTCCTTTGTCTGACAGCAATATAAGCAGGGACTCAGTCATCGCCCTCTGTCTTATGTAATAAGATACTCCTACCTAAGTCCTCTGGACCAATGCCTGTCCGTCGATCTAGTAGAAGTTGAATTGTTACCTGATGACTATTTGCCGTCGCCTCATCTAATGGGGTGTTCCCCTTCTTGTTTTTTATTTCCTTGTCGGCTCCCTGATCTAGCAAGATCTTGACTATCCTATTATGCCCTTGCCTCGCTGCTTCGTGTAATGGGGTATCCCAGTCATTGTCCTTTGCATTCTTTTCAGCCCCTAGATCAATTAGAAGCTGAATTGTCGCCTGGTGGCCGTTATATGCTGCTAGGACTAATGGGGTGCTCCTATGGCTGTCCTTTGCCTCTATGTCTGCTCCCCGGTCTAGTAGAAGCTGAACCGTCACCTGGTGCCCGTTGAATGCTGCCGCACTCAATGGGGTACGTCCAAAGTTGCCCTTTGCCTCTATGTCTGCTCCCCGGTCTAGTAGAAGCTGAACTGTCGCCTGGTGCCCATCAGATGCTGCCATACTCAATGGGGTATCTTCGTCTTCGTCTTTTGCCTCTATGTTTGCTCCCCGGTCTAGTAGAAGCTGAGCTGTCGCCTGGTGCCCGTTATATGCTGCCAGAGCCAATGGGGTACATCCATTTTTGTCCTTTGCCTCCTTGTCTGCTCCCCGGTCTAGTAGAAGCTGAACTGTCGCCTGGTGCCCTTTATATGCTGTTAAAGTCAATGGGGTATCTCCGTCTTCGTCTTTTGCCTCTATGTTTGCTCCCCGGTCTAGTAGAAGCTGAGCTGTCGCCTGGTGCCCGTTATATGCTGCTAAAGTCAATGGGGTATCTCCGTCTTCGTCTTTTGCCTCTATGTTTGCTCCCCGGTCTAGTAGAAGCTGAACTATCGTCTTATATCCAAGCATGGCCGCCAGATGAAGTTTGGTAGTTCTGTTCCCCTTTACCTTCTCTGCTCTTGGGCCCGATTCCAGCCGAACCAACTTCTGTACTGTCTTGGGGACTGAAAATGCTAATGGACGGGTGCTTCCTTCTGCTACTGTAATTGATTTGATTCTACCGAGCAAGTTCTGGCTTAGAGGTAGGGCACTAGTGCTATTGGTATCGTACCATGCGGAATTGTATAGCTGACTAGGTGGTATTGGCAAAGAGATGGCTGACATGCTGGGCGCTTCTGCGAGGCTAATTCCGGAACTTTCTCCCATAGATACTGGTAAAGAAATAGACGAAGAATTTGAGTCCCCAAAAGCCCCACGCAGCATCGATACCGGTAGTGAATAGACTGAAGAGTTCGACCTCCCAGAAAATCGGGACCAGCTACCTTTTGGGCGTTTGGAACTCGCTAAAGATATCATTGAGTCGTTGGATAACCCTCTGTATGGACGACTAATAAATAGGGTAGACTCGAAAGCGAGTCGATAAAGCCCCTCGCGCCGGGACCCGGTTGCTGTGATAATTGAGCTCGAGTCATCGTCCAGGATTGAGCTTGGACCTCCAGCAGCTAGGTCCAGGACACTTTTTATAGCAGAATGGTTTCCAGGAACCCCGGCTCTAGGGTCAGGCACCCCTAACTGACCCGGGCTAGGAATGACGGGGGCGCCTTTAGCCAACTGCTCATCAAGGCTGTGCCTACATCTAGTTACCTCGGCCGGTGACTCACTAGAAAAGAATGCCGCGAGACATGTTAGTGAAGTGAGAGCGGAGATATTCTACCTAGGGCATGTTAGGCATAGTTTTAATGCATACCATATAAATATCGTGAGCATTAAGGTCAAGGAGGACTTATGATACTGAAGCCGTTGGATAAGCTGGGAGATAGTTGGTTCTGTTCGGGACCACTTGATACGATCCCAAAAATCCATTTTATACTTTAGCTTGAGGCTGTTTATCTCCTTCTCCAGCTCAGAAAAGGTGCATACGCATCCCGTAAGTGTAAATGAAAGTTGATCAACATCAATTAGCGTTGCCCTCGACGAGTTGGGGGGTACCGTTCCAAGAACAATAGGCTGCAACTTTGAGAGTACAAAGCTGAAGGCGTGGATTTCGGAGTGGATTGTTTGGGCAAGAGCTGGGGCATTGGCACAACTAGACAGGAACTGTTGGACGACGGAGGATATCTGCGCCCCTACTGCAATCAACCCTACTATCGCTGCTGCCGCTTCCATAATTGCTAAAACAGTAGCACGGCGAAATAAGGCGGAAAAATTTAAAGGTACTAGAGATGAAGAACCTGAGCTAGGGTAGGTACGGTATCGTGAGGTTTACAGGGTTACAGTGTGAGGAGACGATATGCCAACACACCGGGTATTTGACGAATCTGAGGTCAATCTCACGATCTGCCTAGCCTTATTGTGATTGATTGATACCTAGGTAACACCATTAACTGCTGCTGACTCCCCGGTTACTGCCAAGACATAGACTGAACAATTGTAAACCCCAGAAACCGCTCTAACAGCCCAGTACCTAGCTAATGCTTGGTCCCTCGGCACCAAAAGTGGCCTACCTCCAATTCCCCAGGGAAAAACCTACCCTGACATGTAAGAGAATGGGGAGTTGAACGTTAAGCTCATAGATGAGTACCAATCCCTCTAGCGGACTAAGCTTCCAACGGCGGGGGTAGTCGCATTGGACCAGTACCTTTTAGTCCGACTTTGGTCCTTCAGCCCCGAGACCTTAGGCTTGGGGTCAAGAGTTTCTGATAAGCTTTTGGGCCAATGTACATAGAGCCCAGGGACTGACTGGGAATAAGTTGTAGTCCCTTCTGGCTTCCTCACTAGGCGAAGATCAGCTTTAACCCTAACCCATATGATTATAGGATCGCCTCCTTTTCTGTATTTAAGGTATTTTACCTAGTAATCCGCTGTAGGCGTGGATAAGTGTGAAAGTATGCGCATCTCAATAAACAGATTGTTCGTTAATACGCGTGCAAGAGGGGGCAAACCCGACTTCATATACCCTACAAGACTATGACCTACTGGACCGGCCGCTGTCAGCCATACCCAATGATAAGGGCAATAGGTGGACATAACCACATCGCGGTGCTTGCATATAGCTGGATATGTAACTTTGAGGAAACATTGATTGGGAGGACGAGCTATCACCTAATCCGTATTTCAGATACCATCTAAAAGATGAGATGGGAAGCTGAAGACTTAAGTCCTCCCGAGTCGCTTGGACGATATCCTAGGAGAGCGTAATAGCAGACGGCGAAGAAGGTCAGTATGGTATAAACTCCCTGTAAGTATAAGACTATAGAGGTAGATTTTATTAATCATGTAATCTACCTAAGTCTACCAACTCCATACATTTTCCACGTACACCACTGGTCTATAATAAGATACATTAGCATTTATAATACTTAATACATTAAATTCAGCTCATAAATATGGCGGGACCCCTCTTAGCTAAAGGGATTCTAAAGTCTAATACTACTGCCTAATAGTAAGATTAGAGGGTAATGAAAAGAGTGTAAAGAAACATGTAATGGTGGTTCACTTTAATTAAATACGCTCTCTCCGACTATGTGAGTTAGTCATAAGTTCTTTATGTTAGTTATAAACAATAATTTTCAGATCGTACTTACCGACTAGATCAATATAATAGAAATTCTAGACTTTTTACATTATAAAAATGGCCGTTCCGCAAGTTGGTCCGCCGTATATCCACCCCCGTTTAAAGCCTTCGCATCTGCCCCCCGTTCTAGCAGGAGTTGGACTATTTCCTTATGCCCATTTCTCGCTGCCTCATGCAATGCTGTATCCCCGCCGTTGTATTTCGTCTCTATATCTGCCCCTCGGTCCAGTAGTAATTGAACTATATCCTGGTACCCATATACCGCAGCTTTATGTAGCGGCGTACTCCCATCCTTG
Organism: Verpa conica; assembly: GCA_033030425.1. NCBI lineage: Eukaryota > Fungi > Ascomycota > Pezizomycetes > Pezizales > Morchellaceae > Verpa > Verpa conica. Next base: position 41,613 of record JAUFSD010000016.1, read on the forward strand.
TCATTTACCTCTTGCGCTGCTCCATGTTCTAACAAGACCTGGACTGCGGTATAGTTTCCATTCATCGCCGCTTTGTGCAATGGGGTATATCCGTAATTATCTCTTGCTTTAGTATTCGCCCCTTCATCTAAAAGCAGTCGAATTATTGTTTCGTTCCTAAGTCTCTCCGCCGTCTCGGATGGTGGTGTATTCCTGTCCCAGTCTCTCACTGCCTTACCCGGTCCTCGAGACAACATCAGCAATGGAGTATCACCACTCTCACCCTTCGCCTCCTTATCGGCTCCATGGGATAGTAGCAACTGAACAGTAGCCACATGCCCAGAGATTGCGGCGTAATGCAATGGGGTATTCTGACATTGTGCCCTCGCTTCTATGTCCGCCCCTCCAGCAAGCAGGAGTTTAACTAGTGCCTCTTGCCCATTCTCCGCTGCCATATGCAATAGTGTATTCTCAGTTTGACACAGTGCCTTTTTACTCGTTTCTAGATCTAGAAGGAGTTTAAGGACTGACTCCTGCCCATTCTTCACTGCCAGGTGCAGTAGGGTATTCCCAGACCTATCCTTTGTCCCCTTTTCCGCTCCCCTGTCCAGCAAGAGTTGCACTGTCGCCTTATGTCCATTCGACGCTGCCAGATGTAATGGGGTATTTCCACCTTTTGTCTTTACTTCCTTATTCGCCCCTTGATCCAGGAGTATCTGAACTGTTGTTTCATGCCCATTTGAAGCTGCCAAGTGTAATGGCGTGCTGTAGTCCTCAAGCATTACCTCTCTATCCGCGCCCAGATCCAGTAGAAGTTGGACCACTGCCTCATGCCCGTTCCTCGCCGCGTAGTGTAATGGGGTATCCCCGCCCTTTGATTTTGCCCCTCGATCTGCACCTCGGTCAATCAGGAGTTGAACTGTTGCTTTATGCCCATTCAATGACGCCCAGTGCAATGGAGTAAGTCCGTCCTTGACCTTTATTTCAATATCTGCCCGTCGATCCGACAACAATGCAACAATTTCATCCGGCCCATTCAACGCTGGCAAGTTCAGTGGGATATCCCGGCCCTCGGCTCTTGCCTCTAGGTCCGACTTATGATCTAGTAGAAGTTGGGCGACCGCCGTGTGCCCCCCTGATGCTGCAAGATGTAATGGGGTGCTGCCGTTACTGGACCTTAGTCCCACAGAAACCTCCCGGTCCAGCAATAGCTGAACTATATCCTTGTGACCCTTTTCCGCCGCATGGTGTAGTGGGGTATAACCGTCATCGGTTTGTGCCCCTTCAATTGCTCCCCGGTCCAGCAATAGTTTAACCGTCGCCTCATCCCCTTCTGATGCTGCTAGGTGTAACGGAGTATCGCCATTATTCGACCTTGCCTCTCTGTCAACCCCCCGGTCCAGTAGTAGACCCACCACCGCCTCATGCCCACTCGACGCTGCTAAATGCAACGGAGTATACCAGTCCTCATTCCTTGCTTCCTGGTCCACCCCTTTATCCAACAAAAGCTCAACTATGGCCTCATGTCCCTTCCCCGCTGCCAAATGTAGCGGGGTATCTCCATGCTTGTCTTTTGCGTCTTTTTCTGCCCCTAGGTCCAGAAGCATCCGAACCAACGTTTTTTGACCATTCTTGGCGGCGGAGTGCAGGAGTGGAGGAATCATTGCTCCTGACGCTGGCGGTTTTGTTCCATCGGATGACGAAATAGAGCTTGGAGGGGACGTTTTGGCAGCGTACCACTCGGAGTTGTAAAGCTCGCCTGTAGATATCGGGAGAATGAGGGCAGATATGTCGCGTACTTCTGCAAGACTGACTCCGGAAACTTCGTGCAAGGATGTTGGCATTGAAAGGAACGAAGTATTGTGTTCTCCGGAAAATATGGATAAGATTCCTTTTGGACGCTTGGAGGGAGAGGGGCGGTAAGCGTTGATATCATGGGGTTTGGTTACAGCCGTTATTGAATTCTGGACATCCGTGGCTGGGCTATGGTTTGAAGGATGTTCCCTGGGGGTTCCAGGTATAGGGTCGAAAATCTCCACCTCGTCTGGGTTTTGCGAGTCGTGGGCTCTGTTAAGTAGTTGCTTATCAAGCATGGCCTTACAATCTGCTGCCTCGGTGAAAAGCACACTAGATATAGCGCGTAATATATTAGCTGAGTACTACTAGAGAGACATGCTTAATACATACCATGTTAATATCGTTAGAATCGATGCCAAGGATAGTTTGTGGCTCTGAAGACGGTCAATGACCCGAACAATAGTTTGTTCCGCCCGAGACCATTTCATACGGTCCCAAGTATCAATCTTTCCATGGGTATTTAGGCGATTGACCTCCTTCTCTAACTCGGAAAGTGTGTATACACATCCCGTCAGAGTAAAGGTAAGATAGTCCACATCGATCAGGGATGCTCTTGATATATCGAGAGGTACTAGCGTTAACCCGAGGATGATAGGCTGTAGCTTCGAGAGTACAGAGTTGAAGTCGCCAACTCCTAAATAAATAGTCTGAGCCAGAGTTGGAGCATTACTGCAGCTGGAGATGAATTGATGCAAAACCGAGGATATTTGTGTTGCTACTGAGAGTAGCCCGGTGACTGTTGTTGCGATTTCCATGATAGCACGGTGAAGTGAACTCGAGACGAATTGCTAGAAACAAAGAACCAGAGCTGGGGCGTGGTGATGTTGAGCAAACGGGCCTCCACGCAATCCTGCGATATTTAGGGGGGGACATTAAGCGGCAAGCGCCCATTAACCGGGCCGAGATGTTTCCCCTGAAAGGACCCGCCAAGCCTCGGGTTCAGCGGGTGGCTGTCTCAACGGCGGTACACTGTAGGTGTCAAGAGGGACATAAAATACGCTAGAACAGATACACCAAGGCAAGGGGCTGAGCCACGAGCCCACAGAGCCCTTCCCTGAACTGTCAAACCCACATGGCAGGGTATGTGCGATCTCGCTTATCTGTGCAGGGCCGCAGAGCCTCACTGGGAATCATGACACTGCAGTAATCATCCTGGTAATTGTATTACCCACGTTGAAGATACACGAACAACCGAAAGGGATCCAGTTACTAAACAAAACCTCAGGGAGCCAAGAAACAAAGATAAAAACATCCTAATACACCACAGGTTCACGCATAAGCCCCCTCCTCCTACGAATCTCTCGCAACAAAAACTACAACGGTCCTCGTTTAGCCATGCGCTTGGGGAAACACAGCTTGTTCTTTACACTGTACCGCCTAAACTCAATCAGGTTAGGGAAAAAACAGAACGGGACACCTGTTCGCTTGTAATGGAGCATGTCATATATATTCACATAAGGCATCCTAAGTACCTTTAAAATTAAGATGTTAGCCGTCTTCTCTTCCGGCAAAGTACATCGTACATATTCTGTAAGTGGGTATCTCACTCACCATCTGACAGTCCCTGGTTGTCCTGGGGGTCGGCTCAACTTCTAAGAACTCACAGAGGTGTCGCAACGCCCTGGTATCTGTCGCGTCTATACCGAAATGGGCTTCCATATCTTCTACAAACGCTTTGTAAAATCTCGTGCGGGCTTGCTTATACTCATTGTCTGCTCTATACAGCCCCTTATATTTCATCAACGCCAAGAATTCAGCCATAGGAGAGTTCCGAGGGTTATAAGGAAAGTCTGGAAAGTTCAAATAAAACTTGTCTAACGCTCCATTGAACTCCTCTCTGAATGCGCCCTCGAATATGATCTGTCCCTGGAGGTATTCGGGAGTAGTCCGATCCCTCACCCTGTCCAATCCCCCGATTTCCGCCCTTGAGTCCTCCCGCATCTAGTCTATAAATGCGCTCAATCGCTCGAATTCAGCTCTTGGGGAACCGCCGCTATTGTACTCGATAAACTCTGGATATTGGCCGACAAAGAACTTGTGAATAGGGGAGTTGGTTTCCTCGGCAAGAGCTTCCAGAAACTACCGACGATATTTCTTGTACTTTTTATTAGACTTTGACCACCCCCGGGCGTTTTTCAGACGCCTGAAGTCTTTCTCTGGTGGGTTTTCGGGGTTACGGGTGAATCTTTCGAGTGGTGTAAAGAAAGCTTTCACCAAAGGATATCTCGCTTCTGAGGTATGCCTTGGTTCATTTTTCATCGGAATGCTGGTCGTCGAAAAGGAAAAGAAGGGGAGTCGGAACACCGAAGTGTACGGCAGGCTAAAGGGGGAACATGAACGAAGAGGGGACAATCTCCGAAGAAATTTCATAGCTAGCTATTAATCTGCTTGGAAGTGAAATTGAATAGGAGAGTAGTACCACAGACAATTTACCCCACGGCCGCCCAACTTCTTATATCCTAATAAGCCTCCGACCTAATTGTAAGAGTAGCCAAGAAATAGAACATCCATTAGGGACTGAATAACCAGAGAAATTTTGTTTTTATCACAACGGGTCGAAAGTGCATAGTAAAGAGTGGCAGCTATGGCATACTTACCCCACCTTCCGAGAAATAGGCACCTCACCAATTAAAATCAACTATAGAGTCTAGACTTTGAATACCAAAGTGCCTTTGAAAAATAATGTATTGGGTGGGCTTCTAGCAAATAGAACAGATCATGCCCTATTTGTGTAGAAGAAGGGTGGGGCGCGGTACCCACAGATTTACCCGCCATCTCATAGTATTCTTGGGTCTGGATATGCAGTCGATTCTCACAGTACATGTCTTTAAGGCCCCATGCATTACCATATCCGGCATTGCTACTGTAACCCCCACTAACGCAAGATTCTATCCAGGTTCTAGACCATCACATTTTATTTTTGAAAACACCACCCTAAATAGTACATCTATCACTATTTATCATCTACTTACACAAACAATGAATGAGCTCTGTCATCACATAGTAGCTACCGATAGTCATGATCACAGTATCTAGCTTCTAAAGTATGGCACCCGAAAAATTAAGCTAAGGCGATAGCTGGCTTTTAAAAGCGGTTATTAGTAATTAATTCAAAAACCTCGTTTACAGTATAATAAACTGTTGTATACAATGGGGACTTATAAGCTGATCACGTGGCTCCCCCGCTCTTAAGAGCCTCCGCCTAAACACGTCTTGACACGACGATCAACAGCAAGAATGGCCAACAGAATTTCAACAGGAGCCTATGTTATTCGTAACAGAAGTACCTCGTTAGCTCTACATATCGAATCCCCTCATAACCACTGGTCACCAGTACACGTCTTTGAGCAGGACGAGGATAAATACCGCGGACAACAGATATGGTGGATTGAGCCGCTCCCTAACCCCGAAGATGATGAGGAGGATGTGGTGTATAATATTATTAATACTTCTTCTGGAAGATCTCTTGATAGGCCTACTGTAACTAAGCCTAAAGACCACAATAGGTCTTTTTCTACATCGACTAACCATTATGGTGTTTTAATAGGCAGGGGGCTTTTGCGCTTATACAACCCATGGAGGAACCTGGCAAACATGGAAGCTCCGAAAGGTGGGTGCTGGTAGTGAAGGGTAAAGAATTTCCTGATTCTTCAATAGCCCGATGGATAATCTAGTATTGCGCTAGTTTTTACTCTACACTGGCTAATCCTTTATACTGTTTCCTACCAGAGCTTGCTACAACATTATTAGCGCTTTCAACGGTGAAGTTGTTGATATCGAGGGTTCTGGTCCTGCCTGTCATACCAAGGAATATATTCCGGATAATGACCAACAATGCTGGGATTTTGTTATTCCAGTAGTCAGCTTCCCTGCCGGATGGTTCCAGATACAAAATGTCGGGACCGGAAACCTTCTCACGCATATATACGCGTGCAATCCACCAATTCTATTGCCCCCCATAACCTCTACACAAAAATCCCAAGACCTTGAAAGCTGGGGAACTCAATGGACACTAGCCCAAGTTGGGACGATTTCCCCTGATTATCGCTGTACTACTGGGAGAAATTCATGGTATATAATTAACCGGCTCACTCATGGGCTACTCAGTAACCCAAAACACAACAGAACAGGTCCAAGACGTGTGGTTGCATGGAATAGGCAACACCTCGATACTGCGGAAAGTCTATGGAAGCTGGAACTAGACCCAGCCTCTAACTGGACAGTCATGCACCACCTTACCTCACTGTTGCTTGAGCAGACTGTAGTACCTCGCGGGGGTGGTACTGAAGTAGCTTGTGTTGAAAAGTGGCTCAACTTAGGGGAGTCAAATCTGAATAAAAGCTGGATTTTCACGTATGTCTCTTTCTACATATATATTTGAATTGAGAGACTGAATCCACAATCACTAGGTCACCGGCTCTAGAAAGAACCGAGGAGGTACGTGCTTATTTACAAAGGTTTGTTCCTGGCCAATTACTGAGGTTGTTCCTAGCAGTTAACGGCGTAGGTGCTCACAAAATAAAAAGGTGCCCACACAGACGAACTATAGTCCTGAAGACAGTGAACGAGGTTTCTTGACGGTTCTAAAATGAACTACATTATTTTAGACCCTTTTCTATAACTATATGATGTATCGATCTCCTAGCTAGATGACCACCGGTTGAGACTGGCATTCTAAGTAATTTCGTACCCTTTGTGGCGCGGCATGTATAACCAGGATGTAGTTCCTTTTATATATCGTAAGGAAATGCCAGTTAAGGCTATTTTACCCACAGCTATATTTTAAGGTCTAAAATAAATACGCGATAGTCGCATCAAAGACGTACATAGTATGAGTACTAAGATGGGGATAATAGTTAGGGTATTAGCAGTAACATATATAATAAGTAACGGGGGAAAGAAATCATGTAGGTGATGAAGTAGCTATGAGAGTATCTCTGGGCTGATATACTTGAGTGAAAACCCTAACCCACAAGGTTAGGGATATAAATAGTCTCTTTAGGCCACCCATACCCCTCTAAAGATTACTACTCACTCGATCCACTGGAGTAATACGGCAGAAGACACGACCCCCTCGTATTCCCCCAGAACACGAAGCTCCCCTCTACCATGGCACACCAGACCCCGACAGCCTCAGAATGCACCCCCGACGACTTTCTGACCCAAGAACGGCTCGACGTTTTCTTTAACGGTGTGTATTGTATAGTCAGCAACTAGCGAATATGTTATGTCTAACTATTCAACCCCCAATCCGTTTTCTACAGACTTCAGAACCGGGATCTCAGCAGCACTGCCTCCTTCCTCGATATTTTCACATCTAGTCAATGATGTATACTCCACTTTCCCTACTCCAGCATTACCGCACACTTACTTACTCCCGACGGCCATACAGGTTCGTCAGCTATACATGTCTCGTCTTTTAACATTACAAAGAGAAATCATCAGGCGGTCCGAGCGACAAACAGAGCAGTTATCCGAATTGAGGGAGAAATATGAGATCCTATTGAGTCAAGTCAACAGCAGTCAGGAAAAAGGTCACACTATACTACCAGTATACGCTAGAGAAACGGTCATTGGAGAAAAACCCGCTGTAGAGATTCTGCCGGTACTATTTCTTAGCACTCTATCCTCTACTCTCAGTACTTACGGAGATCTTAGGCAAAAACATTTACCATCCACATTGGTACAGCTACTGATACGAAGCGCGATATGGTTGATTGGGGGCCTATGGATAGGGACGGCTGGACTGAGAGACTGGAGTTTAAGGCTTTCAAATTTCTAGAAATAGGTACCGTCAAGATAATGATTGGCGAGATGGGCAGTGGTGCGAGGCATCGGGTGAATGCATTCTTGCCCACTAGTGTTGTTCCGATGGGTTGGAGTGAACGGCTTCACTTCTATGCTTTCGAATCCTGGAGACCTAATACAGTAATGATATCTGTTGGCCAATCTGATGACCCTGAAAGGTGCATATTCATAAGAGGAGACCATGCAGATAAGCTTAATGGCTGGGTCGAGAAATTTGTATTTTGGGTTCCTCTAGAATGAATCTGTATCTAGCTAGATAATGCATAGAGTAGCTTTAGAACAAAAACTATATAGGGGGATCTTTTATTTAATCCACACACGTAATACCTCGCATCCGTGGGTCATAAGGGATCACTCGGTTTGATTGCTTTTACGAAAGACTTCCCTTCTCGTATTCAGTTTAGGTACTGGGAAGAAGATTGTACCTACATATGCAAGGCTTTAAGTAATTCCGAACGACCAGTAACTACATCTAAATATCGAGCATACTTTAGATGCTCTATGCACCACCAGTTATACAGCTATGACCTCCATCCTGTCTAGGATACGATACGCAACTGTACATGTAAGTGATAGTATCTTTACACCCTATGAGTATCTTTGGGCTGCCTCATACTACGTACATCTAGAAGCGGTATACTGCTCGGAAACCCTAACCCTCGACCAAGCAAAAGTGGGGCTGTCTCTACTTATGTACGATACTATGATAGGTACAGTATCCACCACCATCATCGTTACCATCGCCATCACCACCATCACCCCCACTAAAATCTCTTTCTTGCCCTCAATATCTAAGATCTCATAAGACACTGGCTCCAGTCTCCATACTAAGCAACTGCGGCACTTCCAGCACCTTCAGCTATGACACAACCGAGACAAAAAGATGCTCTCCAATGCTTCCCCGACAAGTATCTCAGCCAAGAACACCTTGAGATTCTCTTTAATGGTATACAACCATCTACTAATGATGGCATACGTTCATACTTCTAATCTCCTCTCATGTAGACTTCAACATAAGCGCCTCAGCATCCCTACCCAATTCTTCGGTATTTTCCCATCTGGTTAATAGCGTAAGCTCTGCAATCATCCATCCTCTGTAGCCCTTCGCTCACTGATATTCTTTTGGCGGTCTTCAGATTCGTCAGGTATATATGCCAGAGATCTCAGAGCTACATCGAGAAATTTCTGAGAGATCCGAGCGGTGCGACCGGAAGCTGTCAGAATTGGAACAGAATGAAAACCGGTTTGCCAAGGTTAGTCGCGATCGGGAGCAAGAACGTACCGTGTTTCTAAGACCCTCTGAGTATGCTATCACCCAACAAAGGTGTCCTGTGATCCCCTTTCCGGTAATCTCCCACACTCTGCCTCTTATTATCAAAGAACTCAGCAATAAATAGGCAGATACAGCTACCATTTACATTGGCACAGCACTTGATCCGCGGCGCGATATGGTGGGTTGGAGTTGCCAGAACGGATGGGGCTGGACACAAAGACTTCAGTTTAAAGCTTTCAAGTTTTCTGAGATAGGCACCATCAGAATCTCGGTATGTGAAAATCGTCACTCTGGGGTACACCGAGTCAATGCTTTCCTGAAAACCAATACAATGCCGGAGGACTGGAGAGAGCTAGTTGAATTCCATGTTTTTGAATCGCAACGACCTAACACGGAGATGATCTCTGTTGGTCAAAATCATGATCCTGAGAGATCTATATTTGTAAGAGGAGATCACGCAAGTAAGCTTGATGGATGGGAGGAGAAATTCATATTTTGGGCCCCATTGTAGGGAGGTTGGATAAATGTTACGGACTCTAGGTCGCAGGATTTTCAGGGGTGATATGCGCGACAGAGGTGCAAATGCTTTTTATAAACATTTAATTAGGTCTAATATAACTCTAATATACCCACCCTTATAAGATAGGAAAGCAGCTATGCCCCGCTGTAAATACACTTGTTTTCCCCCTTCCCCATTAATTATTAGAGATGGCCTTCCAAGTTAGGTATCGTATGGGGGGTATCGTATAGGTATAGCCGTGTCTAAAAAAATCCCGGAACCCCCTCAACACACCTAAATTACCTAAAGGTCAACAACAAAGCATTGGATTGCTATAAAACAAGAGTAAAAGTTTATAGATTCCAAAGAATAGATAGATTAAGATATTTTTTGTTGTTATATATAGTACTATGACTAGTAACTAGGCGGTTTTTTGGGAAATTTTTTAGACACGGCTGTACGTACATACATGAGTAGTCTAAAGAGCTTCTGTACGCAGATTTTTAGTATATGTAGGTAGGGTTGATCAAGAATTTATTTACATTATTTACTCATCGAGCAGGTACGACTAGGTTTGAACCTAAATTCTAATTATATTATTGTATTACACCAGTGATTCGAAAATACATTTATTTTCTATTTTATCTTTATGGTAATTCAGTGGTTTGTTGCCGGGTTTCAAGCGGCAGCGTCGCATTGGGGAATTTGTTAGACACAGTTGTAGTATCTAGAAATGGCTAGTCTGGTTCTATTGCTTACTACTCAACGCGGGGCTTATTTTCAGGCGTCAGCGTCAACTAACCAAGGGTAGGTATAAAGTCCGACCAGTAAACACCTTTGAGGCCCACATTACGCTTCGAGAAGTCAGATCTCTCATCATAAATACAATCCTCCTGATTAAAACGCAAACCTGCCTAGAAAGTTACCCTAGACCAGCATCTCAGAGCCAAGGATGGATATCCGTCCCGAACGTAACAATGCGCAGTTTCAACCACTTACCATAGTTTTACGCAATATCATCAAAGAATACCCCGCCGGCGGTGGTGTACTCCGTGAACTTTGTCAGAACGCAGACGATGCTGGCGCAAGTGAAATAGAATTTGTGCTTGACCTTAGTCAACACCCAACGCAAAATATCCTACACGATGGCTTAGCGGAGTTCCAAGGAGTTTCTTTATTGGCATACAATAACAGCATTTTCACCGACACAGACTTTGAATCTTTGAGTCGAATTGGAGACAGTGCGAAGGCAAAGGATCTCAATGCTACGGGAAAGTTTGGCCGGGGATTCAACAGTGTAAGTTCTTCAAGCTCCTACTAGCTACTACCTCCTTCCCTCAATATGACCGCATCCTTCCCCTGGTGGTTTTTTTTAGAAAACTAATACGGAATTTATATGGTACTGATAGGTCTACAACTGGACTGACACTCCGTCTATACTTTCGGGCTCTTCACTTCTTATCCTTGATCCCCATCAAACATGGTCAGCCTCGCCAGATGTAGGCCAGCCAGGTGGCCCGGTTTACAACTTTGTCAAGTATTCCCAAGAACCAGCAATGCGCAATCAACTTGCCGCTTTTCATAGCATTACCAAAGACTTCGATTCCGAATTTCATGGCACTATTATCAGACTTCCGCTGAGAACCGACTCCCAGGCCGTAAAGTCCAAGATCCTTCCTCCTGAGAAGCTTAAATCCACCACAGAAACGGATATCACCGATAGTTTTCGGAAGTTTTCACGAGAAATGGTGGAGACTCTCCTATTTTTGAAGAATTTAAATACTATTACGCTGCGAATCGGCGATAATATTTATGCAAAGGCAGTATCGACTGCACACTCCTTCTCAGATAATCACAAAAAGTCCAGCATTAATGAAGCCTACAAAAGGATCTTTGTTAAACAGGCGAATGAACAGTGTCAGATAAATTTCGTGATGGATATTTCTCTTTACAGGAGTGAAATCGAGGAAGATGATAAAGGAGGGAACGACCAAAAGTTCAAGTTTGCGATTAGCCATCAATTGCGTCAGGGACCAAAGGACAATAATTTAGAAAAATGGTCTAGATCTCAGAAGCTATTTCCTTGGGTTGCTATCGCGACTCCTCTAGAGGTTTGCCGCCTATCTCCAGAAGTAGGAACACATCGATACTAATCTAGATATAGGGATATAAGACGTTTGAAGGACAGCTATTCAGTACCCTCCCACTACCAATCCGTACTCAGCACCCAGTTCATATACATGGGATGTTCTCCATTACGCCTGATCGCAATAGTATCCATTCCGGGGGTGATTGGACAATTAGTGAAGATTCAGAGGCAAAACAAGGGACGAGATGGAATGAATGGCTATTACACGAGTGTACTCCAAATACGTGGATCCAGAACCTCGCATTCATTAAGGATTTGACTGCACGGGGTGAGTGGAAATTCAGTGGGTGGAAATTCTGGCCCTCAGGAGCTCGGAGAGAATCTGGGAAACTCTGGACTGGTATCTTGAGTGGTGTTTTTAGTCGAGTTGCCGCGCGAAACCTGGAGCTTTTCCCTACAGTATGTGATACTACTAGAAAACGCGATGATATCCTCTTTACTCTCGAAGTTCCTGGGAACATTGCCTTGGCATTGCAACATGCTGGGGTTCCTGTGGTCGTTCCACCGCAGGATAGGCGACGAGAGCTTGATGCACTGAGACCCTTCACCATTGGAATTAAACCTCTTGAACCAGCATCTGCAAGGACCTCTCTTTCCCAACTGAAAGATTCCCCTATCTTTCAGGGCCTAGGACACGACTTCCGAATCGCTCTTTTACAATATATTCTCTCTGATGAAAACTTCCGTGAAATTGGCTCCTGTACAGCACCGCTAATACCCCTAACCGACCGTACATATGCGAGCTTCGGGCCCCAAGTACCACATGAGAAGTCGATATTTATAGCTAGGGAGGATGACGAGGCTGCACTATTTAGGAAATACAGAAAGATGGTCGATACTTCTAGAATTTCTCCGAAAGCAACAAAGCACCTACGGAAGCACGCCATCAATGGCAAGCTCCAAAGATTCACAAAAATCTCCATATGGGAAAAGGAAGATGCTGCGGACTACTGTATGAAATACGTTTTTAATGAGCTTGGGTTAGCCCACGACACCGATATTATCCATAGCGACCACCTAGCCGATTTCATAAACAAACTCTGGGGATGGATCAATTATTACTGTAAACCCGTGGGCTCTATTGTGGGCTCTCCACTTAATGACCTATTTCTTCTTCCCCTAGTCGGTGGTGAATACCGTAGACTCAGTAGCACAATTCCTATACTTGATGTCTCTATAAATAGGGGGATCGGTTCGTTTCTCAGGAGCACCGCTACCTCGCATCTTCAGCTTTATGGGAGGAGATATAATCTCTTTACAGGGATTGGGTTCTCACCTTCCGTAGGCGATTCTCTCAGATCGTGTGGATTCCTGAAAGATTATGAAGATATCATACCCTTGATGACATGGCTAGCAGCCAACCGCGAGATCTTTGTCGACAAATTGAACAATAGCGAAAAGGTCCTCCTATTGCAGCACCTAAATGCACTGTCAAGGAGTGGATTGAATAGTCAGAAACGAAAATTTATGGGAGAGGCCCTTGCAGGGTTGAGTCTTTTCCGAGAGGCGACTCCTGGGGAAATTAGCGAACGGTAAGCCTTACACCCTAAACTCAATCCCAGGTCTAATAAAAGGAATCATTAGCCCTTGGATCCCATTAAGCGATCGGCATAGGTCGTATGTAGGCCTCAGGGATGTTCCAGTGGAGCTACAGGCTCCCAATACCACCTTCATTGATATCAGTAATCCCGATACGGAGCAAATTCTTACTCGGCTCGAACTTGCAACCTGCCCCAGACCAACAGATCTCTTCGAAGCATTTGTAATTCCTAATATTACCCTCCTTAACGACGAAGAGCTGAGAGCTTCACATGTCGGATATGTACTACAAAACTATCATACACTCTCAGCAAAATCAAAGGACGATCTTTCGAATACCGAGTTTGTTCCAGTTCAATATCCATCAAACAAAAAGTCATTAAAATTACCAAGGGATACCGTAGTTCCCAACTCATTGGTATCCTCACTTTATTTCGGAGATGAAGGTAGAGTGCCAACCGAGGAATTTTACCACTGCTACCAGTCGAAACTACTTGATTTAGGGACAGTTAATATTATCAGTAGTGAGGTGATTATCGATAGAATTATGCAATATGGGCAGCGTGGAGAAGCCGGCTACCCATTGGATGAAATTGCAGCAAAGGTGGAGCAACTTTTCACACATTATAATAAGCCTCCATGGCTGTCTGATGAAATTCTTGAATCTTTAGCATGGATTCCGGCTCAAGAGTTGGATGGAAATATAGGACTTTTCAGTATTACACAGTGCCGGGACCGAAGCCGGGAATTGCTTGTTAAGTATATCATGCCCTTGGTATCTTTTCCCGTCACCCCCGTATGGGTGAAGTGCTTCGGATGGGATCAACCACTATCCAAGAATCTACTCCTGGAGCAGTTAAAAAAGGCTGTTATTGCTGAAGACAACGTGGTTATCGAGCACCTGATTAGGAGTGGTGATCTGGCGCCTTACGTCGCCGAATTGTCTGATATGGAATGGATCCCTAGTGCTGGAGGCGGCTACTATTCACCATCTAAGATATTTTTAGACAACTTCCGAGGCCTTTCTCCAGAGTTTGGCACCCTAGAGGCCCGCTTCAAAAAATTATCGCTTATTAAGAAGTTAGGATTAAAGAATAAACCCTCATTAGAACAGGTATGATCAGATCCAAAATATGCTTAGTCATCGTGTGAATACAATCACCTAACATAATTATTCTTACTCCAGCTCAAAGAATTACAAGATCAGCTTTCCCAAAAAGGAACACTCGGGAGCCTAGATCAGGAGAAAGCAATCTTTATTGTGACAGAGGTCGGGAAGCGCACTTCAGACCCTAAAAAAATATCCAACTTTAAAGCACCAGACAGGCATGGTTGTATGTACCCTATATCAAAACTTACAGCCGGTGACCCAGGGAACGCACAGGTGGACCTATTGATCTTACACCCGGGAATTTCGCTGGATACTGCCAGGAGACTAGGAATCTCTACATTTCAAGACCGCTATCTAGAGTTACTCAACGACCCTTATTATGAAGAGGAGTTTGCCCAAAGAGAGAGTCCTGCTGCCGTTATCGAAGATACGTTGAAGCGTTACACCATCAACAGCACCTTCAATGAGTATCTTGCAAATGCAGAAGACAGTGGTGGGGCTTCTAGGGTGTGTTGGATTCTTGATGCCACGGATGATTACCCCAAGGGCAGCCTGCTCTCGCCCGAGCTCGCTGAAGTGCAGGGACCAGCTCTATTTTGTTACAATGATGGCGGTAAGTGGACTGAAGTTATATTCACTTACATTAAATATACTAACATACACAAGTATTCACGGATAATGATTTCAGAGGAATCATCAACATTGGGGTTGGGTCGAAGGGCTCTAGTCCCTCTAAGATTGGGAAGTTTGGGAAAGGTGCATTAACTATGTAAGCCTCTGCCTTACTACTATTTTTGTTCAAATATAGCTATGGAATACATATACTAACTATACGTATCACCTAGGTATCACTGGACCTCAGTACCAAGTTTCATATCCGGAGACCATTATGTCGTTTTTGAGTGAGATATATCCCTCTCGAAGAATTGAAGCTTATGAGAAATTATTGCTGACTATAACTATAGCCCTGAACAGAAGCATCTCCCCGAGCACCCACACACAAAGAAGCCAAGAGCTGGAATGAAAATGAAGATTGAACTCATCAGAGAACAATGTAAATAGCTATCCTAGTCCAGACTTTTCATAAGCCCAACTGATTGTGAGATGTGACAGGCCCTGATCAGCTCAGACCTTTTGAGGGAATTTTGAAGTTTGACAAAGACTCGAAATCATTCCCAGGAACACTATTTCGATTCCCATTGCGGCGTTCAGATACCTTAAAACGACCCAAAATTGATATTTTCAAAGCAAGAGACTACCTGGTAGATTATTATCGCGAGGCAACCGCTTCATTGTTATTTTTGAACGATATTTCATCCATTTCTTTCTGGGACAAGGGCTCAAAAGAACCAGTGTGGAGTGTTTCGTCGAAGGTTACTGCGGAATATACTGAACCACGTATCACTAATGTCAAAATTACCCGACGGCCTCCAAGTACACCCGATGAGAAAAAGACTTGTATGTATACACTAAAAGATATATCCGAAATAGATATGTATGTGACATCACAACTTGGTCGCGAGCTAACGAAGTGAGATAACAGACTCTGACAAGTGGTGTATTATTTCTTCTCCGAATGAGGAGGACATCAATATCCCAGAGGAGCTAGTAACTATAAAGAAAAAGGAGAGGCTTGAAGCCAAGTATGGCTTAGCAGCCTTACTCTCAGGGAGCCCTACTGGTTTTCAGAGCAGACACTTCGTTGGTTTGCCGTTAACATTTGTTGGTCAACTAGGGCTTCCGGTGCATATCAACGCGGTATGTGATCCCTGACAATAGGTTTCCCGGGGTTAAGTCTCAGGGATATATGACTAACGGTTTTTTTAAATTTAATAGGACGTAATAATTGGGAGCAATAGACAGACAATCTCTATCCGAGAAAAGGAAGAAGGTTCTCTGTGGAATAAGTGGATTTACAAAAACGGCATAGCTCCTTTGTACCTTGATCTGGTGGCACACCTCATGCAGTCAGACCCCACAAACTATCATTTCTGGCCAGAGTATCCTTCAAATGCACTACGTCAAAACACCGAATCTATAACAAGGACTATCAGCGCGGCATTTTGGGAGTTGGTGGCCTCAAGCTCGTCCCCACTCTATCCACCAATGAGGCTACCCTCTAGTTCTTCAGATACCAACCCAGATGTTCCAAAAAACCTCAGCTTAAAGGCAGCCGTTTTTAATTTCCTGGATCCAATGGACAGTGCATTTATGCTCCCACTCCTCTCAAAGCTCGGGATTGAGAACATAGTCACCCCAAGCAAGACCATTCAGGACGGGTTAATTGCAGCACAGCCACAATTACTGAACTCGATTACACCTGCATACTTCCTAAACCGACTACGATCATCGCCAGCTCACTATCAAAGTACTCTACTCGAAATATGGGCAGAAAAAAAATATTCGATCGATTTTTTCAACTCGGTCCTCTCATTCATCACTCGCGGAACTGAGTTAAGTGCACTCGCTGATCGTGCCCTTCTGCCGCTTGCGAACCTCACCTTAGGTACCTTTCTACTAAAGGGTGGAAACGAAAGCTTTCTAGTGGCAGTAACAGAGAAAGAACGAGAAATTCTTGATATTTCGCAGAACCTTATGGTTCATCCCGGTCTTGACTCCGCTGTGCTTCAAAGGATCATTTCTTCAGAGGCACTCAATGTTTCGCGGTTTACATACAACGAAATCACGAGACTACATCCGATTTTAGAAGAAAGAGATAAAGAATATAGGAGAGATTGGCTTATCAAAGTTTGGGCCTATTTGAAAACCTATCCCTCATATCTACCACCGCCTAATCTCGTGGGCTTGGAGCATATGCCAGTGTACTTCGGGAAGAAAGTTGGGGAACCTGATGGCGAGGATATTTTTATTTGTCCTTCAGATTTCGAAAACTATAAGTATCCAGTGATAGTAGAACAGTCTGGTGTTACAAGGGAGGTGTCTTTGGTGCTCGGGTCACTCAAAGGGCTAATTCAATTAGAAAAGTCAGCCTTCCCCGACAGAAAATTGCCGGAAGAATCAATCAAGACTGTGACAGGCTTGCACAGGCTTCTCAAGTCAATCGATCTTCTTGCTTCTGAAAAAGAGCTGTTCATTGAAGAATATGTTACCAGAACTATCCCCTCGAGCAGTATTCCGGTTAGACTCTAACATTATCCTCCCTTTACATTACTTCCGGGTTGACACGACGATTTTAGGCTCTACGGAATCTATTTCCACCACCACTATTGTCAGAACTATTAAAGAAATACCCTCCAGCAAAGGAGTACCTCTTGCAGCTCCCTATATGGCCAGCCATGGGCTCGCAGACCTCAATCCACCAGCCAGCAACGAAAGCCTTGCTACCCCCACTTGCAAAAATATCATCATTAGGCATGACGAAGGACGATGTTTTTATCGAGCCTAGCACTGCGAAGCAATATAGCCGTGAACTAGAACACCTTGGAGTGAAAAAGATGGCACTTGATAACTTTTTAAGGAATCATGTTGGGATATCTCTAGGACAAGAAATTGCTGCAGATAAAAGACGGAGCTATCCTGCCCTATTAAAGGTTCTATTCAGTGAAAGCCGCGATTCTTGCTCGCGACACCCCATAGGAGTCGATGGTGATGGGAAATTTTGTATGCTCGATACTCTGTATGCGTCTAACGAGCCAGTTTTTATGGCAGCCTTCCGAGACTTGGAAAAAACATGTTTCCTACATCCTGAGTACCGTAGTCTAGATGTTTGGCAGAACTCATCACTCCAGAAGAATATCACACACGATAGGTACCTGGCTTGTGCTCGCTCGATCCAGCGACGGGGAACCGAAGTAGAGCCCATCAGTCAGGATCTGATGAGGGATGCAAAAAAAGTCTTCGAATTTCTGTGCTGGGACACCCAAGATATAAGGCGGTGGAATGCTAGTACCTGGAACCAGCTATCAAGGATCATCTTCGTCCCAACAATGACTGTCTCGAGCGCAACAAACCCCGAACATAGGATGTCACGGATGCAGGAACTATCGGGAGACACAAAGCTCAAGACATTGCTAGAATGTATCATTCCTGAGTATACGAGTATCGCCTGGAGCCAATGCCCAATTTTCAACAACCAACCAACCCAGTTTGTGCTCGCACAAATTCCAAGACGAGGCGCCCCCTCCCCAAGAACCGTTCTCAATCACCTAAAATTTCTCTCAAACAACCGATACAATGTGACGAAGGCACAGATACAAGATTATGTGAAGGACATCAGGGCCGCCTACATACATCTTTCAAGACAACTTGAGATGTACGACGAGGATATTGGTGCCGATCCAGAAGAAGGCGAGATCTGGTTCAATTTTGAAGCAGAAGATATCCCGCATATGACAACGGAAGATTTTCAAAATTCTTGGACCGCCTCGAAAGATCTTTGTCTCGGACTTGAGTACGATTCACCACCACTTCAAAGAATACGCTCCTTCCTTATACCATTCCAAGGGCTACTACAAAACTTTGATATTAAAAGATTAAGGCCTCCTATCATCCCAGTTATTGCCCCACGGGTAAACAATCATTGTTCATTAGTCTTAGGTGGATTTCAACGACTCCGGAGTAGAGGCCGGTCATTTGATGTGAGGCTGATAGCGCAAGGCGAAGTCTTCGAAGCCCACTGGTCACTCCTTTCTGCAGTGTCTGAGTATTGGGAAAGCATGTCCATGAGCGGGATGAGAGAGACAGAAACCAGAACTGTCGAATTTCCTGAGATAAGACCAAAGACAATGGCATTAATGTTGGAATACATCTATTTCGGAGCACTATCACCAATCAATACCTCGACCGATGTCACTGAGGAACTCGAAGACCTGATTGATCAACTCTACACAGCAGACCTATGGCAGCTTGAAGACCTGAAGAAACTTCTTGAGATTAGGCTATGCGATAAGCACTGGATACGCCCAGAAACAGTCCGCCGTATACTCAGCTGTGCGGAGGATGTTCGCGCCGAAACTGTAGCTCAAGTTTGCATTCGATATATCTACGACAATAGTGAAATCGTCCAACGCGAGGATGATGAAGAGAGTGACTAAACTCATTACGTCCCCCTGATCAGGTAATATGCTCGATTCATTGATTACAAAAAATGAGAATAAGCACTCACATCTATTAGATATTTCTTTTTCTGCAATGTTGAATGATAGGTATACTGGCTATATTCATATAAACGCCCTTCACAGATGCAGCTCCCTTTAGTTTTAGCACCATGATATAGATGACCCCGATAGTACCAGTCCTACATTTCCCCTTTTCCTTGTTTTCTGGTTAGTTTGATCTGGGTCGCGAAAGCATATTCTTCAGGCTCGTAAGGTTAGGTTTATATTTATGTTTTATCATATCCTATAGTTAAAGGGGTATAGTTTTTACAATTTTTATGTGTATTTCATTAGTATAGTATAAGATTGATCAAAGATAACTATATAGAGATTTTGAGGCGTCAAAATGGGAGAACTAACCATAAGTACATGGAGCCCTAGATTTGAGGCGTGAAAGAATACTCTATCTATATAGAACCAACTGAGAGGTAGTTACTTAAAAAACACCACAAACAATCACTCTCCAGAACCGAAAGCAAACGCTACACAATTCCAGGACAATTCTAAGCCGGTGCACAAACTACAAATAGGGTTTGTGCACGAGACTACCCATGAAAATCCCCTAACCCTGATACTGAGGCTCTGCGGGTACAGCCTGTGTTCGCTAAGGTAGCTGCCAACGCTAGACAAGCATGGGACCAACCTACCACCGGAACAATTAGTATGTAGTCATTCCCTGGTTGATCCTTTTGTCAATAAAACGCCTGCTATTATCGACCATTAAACACCTCACCAGAGTGAGCGCGATTTAAGCCTTGACCTACATTGCCCCTGTATGTGTCCCCACAATTACTGGATCAGTTGTCAGGAGCAAGTTTGGCTTGGCCAAGGGTGGTAAACGACAAGTTGGATGGGCACGAGACCAACCAGTTTACGAACAGTCTCAATGAGGGAATTGCGAGACATCTCAATGAGGGAATTGCGAGACATCTCAATTCAAGTAAATGACTTTAATAGGAAACCTTTTATGCCCTTTAACCCCCCACAAGGCGCGAGAACCAAATACTGCTCCTGAAAATCGGCGTTGACATTCCTACGATCTTGAGATTGTGGTGAGTTTTGATATCTTGAGCTATTATACCCACACAGGTCTCGACCATAATGTTCTCTTCCATGGCTTGGATACATGAGTTCCTATTATATTCACTCATAGAAGAAGAAAAAACCGTATGATGACTCAACCGTACACACCCACAGACTACAAACCCGACTTCAATATATCGGCGCCTCCGGCGTCAGTGTGCCTTGCAAACCGTTATACGAGAAAAAGCAAAGTGAACCCGTATCCTGCGGCTCTTTATGTCTCACAACAGCCACGGGCGCCCCCGCGAGGCTGCTCTTTGGAACCGATCCCGAAATAAAATCTTGGTCTCTCGGCGTAGAGAAACTATAAGACCGCAGTCAGATTCACTTACTGCTATCCGTAAAACATCCACGCATTGGAAAAGATCAAAGATGTCTGCACCCGCAAATTTCACCCCAACTCATTTCTTGTATATATTACCGCGCGGTGGCCCCTCTATGAAACCAGCCGAGGCATACGACATTACGTCCTATATCACCACGAGCCCCGGCACCAAAGAATTCAAATCAGAGATGGACAAAGTCATAAATAACACCGTTAAAGGAGCCGACCCGCCACAGCCAGTGTTATCATCTCAAAAAGAGACAGTTCTCTCAACTTCGGCCGTTATTTCAACACCTTCAAATCCTCACTTGGCAACTATCCTTACACCCCTCTCCACTCCTTTCACGGCAACAATCAAGTTCTCCGATGATGAATTCCACCCCCCGATCTCAATATACCAGGAGATCCGCTCCCTAAGTCGTACCATGACATTCATATACAACAGCCGCGTGTATAAGTGGAAGTGGGATCTTTCCGCACCATCAAGGCTAGTGATAGAGAGAGATGGGAATTTTGAAGCCGTTGCGTTTTTCTATACTAGGGGCTTCCTTCGCCTGAGCGGGGTTCTGGCAATTGATGAGAATAAGCTGGATTTAAGTGTTGCTTTTGCGACACTTTTGGTATGTATGAAACGGGAGAGACAGAGACGACATGTTTAAGAGGACGATGTTTGGCTTGGGTCGGGGCTGTGGTTCACGTGCTGAATGGATGGATGAATGAATGAATTAATCATAAATACGTGGTGGTTTGCGTGCTTTTTCTATGTGCTTTTTGGGGTTTTGGATCCAAAGTTACAGCTATTTACAAGCTGTTGCGGGGCTTTCGTGGATATACTTGTCATATAATTTGTTTATCGCTCGCGTATTTGTATTTGGCTTATTCTAGTGGTTTTTTGGCGTCATATTTATATAGCTGTACTTTGTTTGGAGGATGCTTTGCAAGCTACATTATACTAATTTCTAATCCGATCGAGTGAGAAACCGTGTATGTGTAGTAAAGCCACTATTAGATTACTTATATAACGGTAGTCCCACTCTTATCTCAATAAAGAACCCCTTCTGGGATTTATTACCGAGGAAAATAGTTCCTGGGGTTTTCAATAAAACCTAACCCTAATGAGGGGTGGTACAACAAAGATGTACTCCCATAAGCAGACCACCCAACCCTGATAAACGCAATGTCTAACAGCAATGTCGTTTTGTCGAAAGCATCAAATCAGTTCCAAGCTTACCTACCAGATATTATTCGGCTCTTTGACGAAACCACCCTTTGGCTTATATCACGCGGAATAACCGAGCAATGGGGGGACGAGGCTCCTAGCAACCGACCGTGCTTTTTAGAGCGGGCGACGAGGTTTCTCGAAGTAGGTTTTTAGTCTATTATGAACTACAGTATAGTGTAGCTAAAGTGTACCCCATATTCTAAGCAAGCGGAAGAACGGAAAATGACAATGATCTTCGCAAGAGCTAATGAAAATTCACCTATCATCGGTATCCTGGTATTCAATGAAGCTCCCAGTCCGAATAGCGCAGGAGAGAGAGAGCTCTTCATTTACTGGGTGTTGACTACACGTGACCCAAGTTATCGTGGCCTAGGGAGGAGACTTGTAGCAGAGGCTATTCAGGAGGCGCGGCAGAGGAAGATTAGGCTATTAAGGCTATCTTGTTATGCCAGTGAAGATCGTAAGCTGATTAGGGTTTACGAGGAAATGGGGTTTAGAATGAATCCCGACGAGATCTTTCTGACAAGAGTCTGGGAAGAAAAGCTATGGCCGAAGGCTATATTGGAGATGAAGTTGGAAGAGCTTCTAGGAGAATAGTGGCATAGAGTCTACTATGTCTAAATAGGATTTTCCTTTAAGGGACTTAATGTGTATTATAATTTAATCACTGTCGACGTTCTATGTATTATTCAATAATCAATATATCCACTGTAGCTAGTACACAAGGATTGATATTTTTACTATTCCCGAGATTGATCTTACAGCCTTTAGTTGCATTTTAACGTGCTAATAGGGAATTATAGACATGATTGAGAACATGTACTGGCCTCTACTTTTGCACTCTCATTAATTTTAAGGCCCGGTCGTCTGGAATTAGCTCTGCGGCCATGTATGGTATAGGTGAAAGACCCCAGGCTGAACGACTGGAGTTCTATTTTGCCTAGAAGCTATCTTTCTATAGGATAGTTCGTTAATCTAAACCTTCTATTTGCGAGATAAACTTTATTCCGGAATATCCCCTTTAGTTACTTCTGCGTAGGTAATTTTATTCAAGCAATTATCTAACCCAGATAAGAGGAGCAGAAAGCTGTGTAGCATGGGGAAGACTGTGGCCTACTCGTGGACTATATATTATCACTCAGACTGCCTTGATGCGCAAAACCTATATAAAATTAACTAAAAAACTATATAGTAACCCTACCACTAACATAGTCTCCAATCACAGGGAAGAAGCTCCCGGGTATAAAAAGCTTTATCCCGCTCTAATTTATCCTGCTCATGGTAATAGTCGTATGTCTGGAATGTCTGGATTATGAAGTCGAGCAACTTCCGTTCTATAGCTACTATCGCAATCCATCTTGGGCTCATGTAATTAATGAGGAAAAAAAAGCAATCCATGTTGGGATTTGGGGTAGAGCCGACCCTAATGCGGGGTAGTAAAACAGGTACGACCGGCCGACCGACCAACCATTAATTATACAACACCCACAAAATCCGTGCCCGGGGGCCACAATGTCCAACCTGAACATAATACTCTCAGAGGCACCTGCCCCAGTTCTAGATTACCTACCCGAGTTCCTACGTCTCTTCGACGAAGCTGTCTCCTGGCTTGCATCAAAAGGCAGAACAGGACAATGGGGGATCGGGGCCCCAAGCCAACGACCTGGGTTTCTAGGGTCGATAACCAGCTCCCTCGAAGTGAGTTTCTAGCCGATTACCCCCCCACAGTATAATGTAACTAAACACGCCCTATACTATATAACCAGAAATCCGAAGAACGAGAGATGACAACAATCTTCGCAAGAGCTAGTGAAGGCTCACCTATCATAGGTATCCTCACATACAATGGAGGGCCTAATTCCGGCGGTAGCGCCCCGCCGGCAGGGGAAAGAGAGATCTATATTCACTTGCTGTTGACTACGCGTGATCCAAGTTATCGTGGCTTAGGGACGAGGCTTTTAGGAGAGGCTATAGCGGAGGCTCGGCGGAGGAAGATTAAGCTATTGAGACTGTCTTGCTATGCTGGCGGGGATCGTAAGATAGTTAGCATTTATGAGGCGATGGGGTTTAGGTTAAGCTCGGGGGAGGTTATCTTTGTGAAGTCTTGGGATGATGAAAAAGTGCTATGGCCGAAGGTTGTGCTGGAGATGAGGTTAGAAGAGCTGCCAGAGAAATAGTGGCGTTGAGTCTACTAGGTGTAAAGTACAATAGCCATTGGGGGTTGAATGAATATTATAATGGTTCGTGAGTATGATTGCCGTGATATCACTGGAGGTGTCCACTGGAGGTGTCCACCGCAGCTGGTAAGTACAAGTACATATATTCTAAGTCTGTTTGCGGGAACTTGAGCAAGCAAGAAATATCTAATACAAAAACCAGTTATTTCCACCCTCGAAATTCTACTACTAATAATACCAATAAAAGGTTAAATATATCCAGATTATTCAAGGCAGTACGTCCATGTGAATACCGTAACTTGTGAAAAAACCCGGGGCGATAACGATCATACGAAATTAACTAAAGAACCAGTCTTTAAAACCGATGTAATATCAAATTACAGCCAATCACAATTACAGACTATAAAAAGCTCTCTCCCGCTGCAGCCTATCTTGCTCATGGTACTGGTCTGAGGGCGCTTCTGGGTCATTTAGCCGGGCAATCTCCGCTTTGTAGCTGGTCTCGTAGTCCATCTCATAATCCATTTCATCGACTGGCTGATTATCACTTTCTTCGGGGGTATCATCTGGCTCAGCCTGGGTTTGATGAACCGTTTTCTTTATCCGACCAGCAGAACTTGTAGTAGTTTTTTTGGTGGATGTTGAAGGCTTAGCTTTAGAGGCCGGCTTCTTTGCAGGCTGCGACTTTGCGACTTTCGTCGCACCTTTGGTAGTTTTGAGCGGGTCCTTCTCTATCGGGGCCTTTTTTCCCTTGACAGAGTTCCCACTGGCTGGTTTCTTTGTAGTAGCTGCTGCTTTTGGTGTTTTCGGGCGGGCTTTAGTTTTCTTGGGTTCTCCCTTGCCCTTCACCTCTTCCTCTGCATCATCACTAACCCCCGTAGCCTCCCGGACCTGGGCGTTCAGCTTCCGGAACTTTCCATTCTCTTGATGCTCCAGCTCCACCAACGCGTCCGGTACAGTTAACCCCCCTCGTTTTGCTAACCCCGTCTCCAAGGCCTCTCTCAGCTCTTGGACAGTACGCGACAAGGGGGCCTCCAGACCATACAGAAGACACTGCCCACGCCACCATGCTTTGGGTCTCGATTTATTTGTGAGGAGCGGCGGTTTAGCGAGAAGCAGTGACTTCAGGGTACTAGCTGATTCGCGGGAGTGTGACTCGTGGAGGAGACCGGCACCGAGGGTTGTGAAGTGAGGGGGGACTTGGATAGCGCCGATAACGATTGCTGGCTGGGAGGGTTAGTATTAGCATAGCAGGGGATCTCGGGGACAATTGGGGACTAACGGTGAAGGGTAGAAGCAGTCGAGGGAGCCATAGCCACAGAGTTGCAGAAGGGGGCGATGGTGTTTAATTCTCCCGGCCTCGCCCTCGCATAGAATCGGTGTGTGCCAAGCCCCATGCAAGGCCAGATTAAACTATCCCTTTGTCCGGTAGACTGCAGCCTTTTTCTTCGGGCAAAGGGATGGCTATAGTGGGATATCTATGCGCTGGAGAAAAATTAATTGCAGTCCTCAGGAATGGCAGGTCAGGTTCTCCTTGGGTATATTTCCCTGGTAGGAAATACCCCGGGGCACACCTTTGCTCAAAGATGTCCTGGAGATATTCTCAACCAGTAACCAGTCATAAGACATGCATAATCGCTATTCATCTATAAATATAATAGAAATATTACAGATCAAGCTTTTGCTGATCTTATCGCTACCGACCCCGCACACCTCTCCGACAGCATAGCATCCTCTTGAGTGATACTATTGTTCGGGCCCTATACCATACTACCGAATTGCCCTCGGACTAACTATAGGGCCGAATCATCTAATGAATTATTCCAACTGCATTGTATAGCGGTAGAATATTATATTGGCCAAGCATTTCAGTACCTTGCATTGAAGATCCGGGGGGGTAAACTCTCCCCACCTTCCAAGCCCGTCCACTGATCGTAATTTATTCTCGTTACCCACGGTACTTCTCCGGTGTTTCTCTTCTCCGTTTTACCGACGTCTATAAACACTTCAATTGCTGCCTATAATTATGGAGTTTAATAGTGACAGGAACGCCCCTCTTTCCTCACTATCAACCGTTGATATCTCCCAATATCATATACAATCGGATCTTCACAATGGTTTTTTCAGCGAAAATTGCGTTATTTGTTGCTTTGGCTGCTGCAACGGTGTCTGCGGCTGTCATTGATGCTCCCAAATACTTATTTAGTTTGTTAGTGCCCCCAATCCGATAAAATTGAGGCTTTTGTTAGTATATATTGACAGTTGATTGGGTAGCGGCGACTCGTACACCCAGTCCGGATTCAATATAAGTAGCACCAAACCATCTGCCAGTAATCCCATAGGCAACCCCGCATTCCCAGGTACGTTCTCAAAATATATGATCCTTGGTTGTTGGTACCCTTTCTAATTACTCAATCCAGGCACCACTACTGCTGGTGGGACCAACTGGCTCGGATACCTCGTTACGGAATTCAACAACAGCATTGTGCTGAATTACAATTTCGCTGTTGGAGGTTCAGGGATAAACACTACCCTCGTCACAACTGGGGGTAAACCCTTGCCGACACAGGTTTCAGATTTCCTAAACAATCTTGGGAGCAAGCCTGACTATGCTCCATGGACCTCGAAAGATTCACTGTTTTTGTTTTGGATTGGAATCAATGATATCGGAAACTCGTATTATCTGAGCGTAGACCAGGATGCGTATGTATTCCCTCGGATTAATACCCTATATTTGATATATATTATAGAACCTTAAAATTGACTAGTGTTTGTGAACAGACTCCACGCCCAGATGATGAACACGATTTTTTCGTTGGTTGACCAGCTTTACGCAGTTGGCGCAAGAAACTTCCTGTTCCTGAATGTCCCACGTTAGTGCCCCTATATATCCACCGTTGAGTGAATACGCAATCAGAGTATATCTCTAACATTGCATTCTAGCCGTTGAAAAAACACCCCGCCAGCTCCTAAGATCGGAGGAGGATCGTGCCGTTGAAGCTGCCCAGATCGCAGACTTCAATACTAAGCTTTTTGCCAGAGCAACTGCTTTGAAAGAGGCAAAACCTAAGGTAATAAATAGGTCCCCCTAGATCTCCACGCCGGCGGGAACGTAGCTAATTGAGCCGACAAACAGACCTCCGTTTATAAATTCGACACACAGGTGCCATTCAATCAAGTTATCAATAACCCTACCGCTTACGGCTACACCAATGCTACTACTAATTGCCGTTCAAGCACTTGCATGTGGTGGGACACTTATCATCGTACGTTATGTTTCCCCCATGCTACTCAGCAATGGATTTGTGCTGACAGGGTTTCTTGCAGCGTCAACCGGTGTACACAAGCTTGTTGCGGAGCAGGTTGCCGACTTGATTGGCCCTTGCTATCTATAAGGGTGGGGGAAGGTTAAGTCGATGTTTAGATGACCTGCCTGGGTC
Source organism: Verpa conica (assembly GCA_033030425.1). NCBI lineage: Eukaryota > Fungi > Ascomycota > Pezizomycetes > Pezizales > Morchellaceae > Verpa > Verpa conica. The sequence goes on from JAUFSD010000016.1 coordinate 69,192, forward strand.
TAAAATGCAAAGTTACAGTGGTTCTTTCATAGGATGTAGAAAAGCTTTTCGAGTAGGAGTTGCCTAAACTCTGCGCTAGGCCAACCACCGTTTGGGAAATAATTATTTCATCATGATATTGTTAAGAGAATCAAGTAAATTCAACAGAAAAACAGTATCCAATTAGCGTGCTCTGTGATCTTGGTGCTACGAGAGATTTTAGCTCGAGAGGCTGTATTGACAAAGGTGAGCATGAGGCTCCTGCGCCTGCAGATTCCATTCGACTTTAACCGTTGGGAAGACCCCCCACCTGATGCTTGCACAATCGGACTCGGCGCGAGCCCTTGGGACTATAACAAGCCTTTTTCCAGATAAACTTCTTAGGCCTAAAGGCTTATCCTGGATAATAAGCTCTCGGTCGCAGGTCCAAAGGAACCTCAGTCAGCCCTAATTCCCGCCCGGGATCGATATCCCTCTATCCGCCCGACACACAAGTACCACTTAACCATCATCGCGGACCCAACCACTTATAGTTATTTCATAATCCGGGGGAAATGCTAACCCTCCAAAGTGGCGGTGACTCAACTCAAAACTAAGTATAATCTACTAAACGCAAATAATGCAAGTCTCTGTCTTAGGTAGACCATACAGAGTCATACCAAAATCTTTGGCTATTCCTAGGGCCAGATAGAATTTATATAGCAAATATTTGGTAAAATTGAAAGATCTCATGAGTACCACTGGCTACTTATATCTAAAAAATATCACTCTTGGTGACCTATCCCCTAAGAGACTCAGTTTTATCCAAAACTCTCGCTCGCAAGTCTTAAATTCACTCACTTGCTACCCTATATTAAATCAGAGACTTTATAGCTTATCTGTAGATTTTTCTATGAATGGTTGAAAATGGTGATTTTTGGTGTGCTTTGCCAAGAGGGCCAATTCAGGGATACATGTATTCTCGGGTCAGGAACAGATCATAAGACATGTCCCAGACAGCATGCACGACCGCTATTCACCTGTAAGAAATATACGGGTCAAGATCCTGTTAATCTTACCGTTGCCCGACATCCCGGTCTGTTTACTGGTATAGAGTGCTCTTCGGGCGCCATGCCATAGTGCCGTATGATCGCCGGAGTATAGGCCCGAATCATCTAATAAACCGTTGCAGCCGTATTGTACGATAGTAGACACTTTAGCCTGGAGATTACCAAGTACCTCAGTACCTTGCAGTGAAAATCCGGGGTTAAACCTTTCTCCACCGCTTTTCAAGAGCGCCCATAAATTGCAATCTATTCTCGCGGCTCGCGGTGTCTCTCCACTCCGTTCTGCCGATATATCCCTGAACTCTTGCAACGGCTGCCCGCAATCACGGAGTTTAAAGTGTGAAGAATGTCCATCCCTTTTCTCACACCACGACTCGCTGATCTCTTCTTCTCATAGCCTATACACCTTGAATATTCACGATGATCCGTTCGGCGACTCTTGCGTTGATTGCAATCCCAGCTGCATTTGCCCAGACTATCGTGGTATGGGGCCAATGCGGTGGTATCGGTAAGTTTTCAAGCAATGGTGAATATTTGAATAATTTCTAACTTGGGCGACTGTAGGGTATACGGGCAGTACAACGTGTGCTAGTGGCTCATACTGCTATGCACAGAACGCCTACTACAGCCAGGTAAATACCCTTACTAATATAAGCTACGAGTAGGCAAGGACGAACACTTTTAATACTTACGAAATATAGTGTATACCTGGAACCAGCTCTGCTACAAGTGTAGCGACCTCAGTTGTAGCTTCATCAACATCTTCTTCAACGATTTCTTCAACAGTTTCTTCAACTTCTTCAACTTCAACGGTGCCTGCGTCCACTGGTACCCCTAAATACATATTCAGCTTGTTTGTTCCCCTATGATGATAAAGTCCTATCTTGAGAGTGTATATTAACAGTTCGGCAGCGGCGATTCCTACTCCCAGTCTGGATTCGACATTACCGGTACTAAGCCATCTTCGAGCAACCCTATAGGCAACCCTACATTCCCAGGTGAGTTCTCGAGAATATTATCCTTGGTCATGTATATCCTTTCTAACCTCTCCAGGTTACACCTCCTCTGGTGGACTCAATTGGCTTGAGTATCTTATTACCCAATACAACAGTACCCTCGCATATAACTACAACTTTGCCTCCGGGGGTGCAGGAATAAATACTACAATCGTCTCAACCTATGGCACACCATTGACGACACAGGTTTCAACTTTCCTAACCAACCTTGGTAGCAAACCTTCTTATGCTCCATGGGCCTCGGCAGATTCGCTGTTTGTACTGTGGATTGGAATCAACGATATCGGAAATTCATGGTACCTAGGTGTAGACCAATCCGCGTATGTATTCTTTTTTTACTTGTATTATGACCTTTAAGACTAACTTTCATTTGTGGACAGACTACATACCCAGATGATAGATACCGTAATCTCTTTATGGGAACAGCTTTACGCAGTTGGCGCAAGGAAATTCCTGTTCTTGAGCATCCCACGTAACTACTCCTCCTACCGTGTCATTTGATGAATGCGATCGTACAATTACTAAATTTAAACTCTAGCCGTTGAAAAGACCCCCCTGATGCTTCTACAATCGGAGTCGGATCGTACCAGTGAAGCTGCACAGATCGCAGATTTCAACAGCAAGCTTTTCTCCAGATCAACTACTTGGAGTCAAGGAAAATCCGGGGTAATAAACAAGCTCTTGATCTCCGGTGGGAAGCGTCACTAACTGAACCCATTGCAGACAACCATCTATCAGTTCGACACGCAAGTACCATTTAACCAGATCATCGCGAGCCCAACTACTTACGGCTATACCGATGCCACTAGTTCTTGCCAGACAAGCGCTTGCATGTGGTGGGATACTTATCATCGTACGTTATGCCCCTCCATGTTGTTTAGAGGTCGATGCTAATAGGTTTACTTGTAGCGTCGGCTGGTGTACACAAGGTTGTTGCACAGCAGGTTTCTACCCTGCTTACTGGATTCTTGTAAGAGTGTAGGAAGCAAGGAATGATAGACCCTTATGTGTTTTTTGTAAGTTTAAATTGTAGTTTCTTTAGAGAATAGTAAAAAAACGTAGCCTTGCCAAGTCGTCCGTATCTTGAGACTGATTGTTTCACAATGATGTCTTAGAGAGTATGAAGTAAGTTTAGTCGTGAAACATTGTTCAGTTCGCACTTGGGGTTGACCTTGGCACTATCAAGATGCTAGGCTATGTAGGCAGTGGCCCGTGCACTGTATAACTCTGATAAACAAATCCAACACCAATGTTACAGCTGACCATTGCACATCCTCCGTATTGGGATACACGCCGACCATCTAGAACATCTTTTTTTGTTGATTGGAGAATACCGGTAAGTAGGCTGCCCCAAAAGCCCATGTAGCACAAGAAGGCACCAAGTACCATCAATTATCCCCTTTCTCCCTACTTATCTTCTTCCTCAGACATCATTCTTGATCATGTGCATACGAGTATTCCAACTATATTTTTTATTTATAACTCGTCTCTAGGTTTGTTTCTCCAGTTAATTATTCTTCATAGCGGCCCTTAAGCCTAATTTCTCAGTTTCCCCGGATCTACATGTTGACAGTTAAGACATATACATGACCGATAGCCTCGCCTTAAGTCGCTATAGAGCCCAGTAATATCTTTGAAAGTACCAGGTGATCAATTCTATACTGTAATACTATAGCAACTATAAAATAAAGGCTGATATCAAAACACGGCCTGTTATATGCTAATCCAGATTCCAACAAATGGTTTAGGCACGTCTTATTAAACCTTGAAAATTGGAAAGGTCTTACGCAACGACTTTGACGATTAGTGAAATTTTTTTTTAACCGCTCGAACGTAATTGTATATATTCATTAGTACTTTTAGCCATGGATAGTCAATAAATTAAAGCTATATGTATATGCCCCAACGTACTGATACCATGATTCAGGCTCGGCTCAGAATGCTGTAGTGGTCCCTGTACATACATGAAACAGGGTCTGCCTCAGGGCCAAAGAAACATAGATAGAGAAAAAACGAGGCTATGATAAGCGGGGTAGTAGCCTTAGACAGCAGCACTAGATACCTCTAGTTACACTTCCGGTAAACCAACAGATAAAGTACCCTGTCCGTTAGATAAATAAACACTAAACTTGTAGGTGGGCTAGGTATACGCTTCTAGAAAAAAGACTCCAGAGCCTTCAGATTATATAGAGGTTTTAGCAATACAATAGGGGCACTTTTGAGAGCCGTTTGACATAAACCTCTCTAGTATGGAAGCCTATAGAAGCTAAAAGCATTAAACCCCCTAGCTGCACCCAGAAACTGACCTTAAACTCATATTGGTCAGTTTTTGTGCTACTATAGCTATGGTACTCACAAGGTTATTGGATTTTCGGCAAATTAAGTATTAGTTTTTGCTGATCTTAAGTTTTATTGATGATATCAGGGTGAGATGCCCATGTCTTACTATTACCTGTACAAAAGCCACCTTATCTGGGATTTGGTAATTACAGGTACGATCTCCAGAATACGAGTTGGTACGACTCAGAAAGGCCGCATTCATACAAAGACTCAATTAGGGGGTCTATGTACTGCTTTCAATACCTCGTCATGATGTCATATCTTACCCTAACAGAGCCAATAGAGATAGTGAGGTCTTACATTGTCAGCCATTGATTTCTCGAGTTCTAGTGACAACCCGATACGAGTACTACTACCAAAGTTGTAACATAGTGCGTGCTTTGAAACTAGACGCTATCAGCTTTCGTCACATGGACTATTGATTTCAACTGCTCGTTTAAATTCAGATAGACTATCACACTTCTAAATCCATGTATGGTGCGCACGGCCTTAAACCCGGACCGCGGTTTTAGAAGGGTGGAACGCCAAGACTTTGCCAAGCCCCCAACGGTGAACCTCTACTTATTATATCAAAATACAAAATATTTTTTATCTTTACCAATAATGCTCCTAAATTCACGCCCATCGAACGCCATACTCTCATAGGTATGCTCTTCGTATAAAAACCATCGATAGTGAGATTAATGGTGAATGTCATTTCCCGATTTGTCACTTTTTGGTATAAGTGTATGTGAATTTATAGTAATAGTACTATCTAAGAACAACTCTCCTATGGCTTTTATAAGCTCGTGTCCTAAAGTCTTCTGTACCATATGGAATTCCATCTCGATAGGTATCCATAATTCTTAATGACTTTGCCCACCACTTTGGTATTAAATCTGATGCCCAATTAAGTGCTTCAGGTACATTTTCCCTAAGAGATTTAATATTATAAGCACAATGATTTCTAATATAAAGCTTTACTCTCCCCCAATAGTACTCTATCCAATTAAGTTCACAATGAAACCTAGGGTAAAATAATATCATATGCCCTTTAGCTTCAATTACCTCTTGCACTCTACCTTTTTGTGCTATAAAATCAGGCTGTTGTGACATTAAATAGCGAGCACAACAACTATTAGTTGTAGTAGAGTGTTGTCTTTGTTCTTTAGGAAGGCTTAGGCGTGTGGCGGGGCGGTTGGGATGGTACGGTGAAGCCTAGGCAACGGAACGGTGACAGCGACTGAGACGGCGACAATGAACGGTGTTACTACAAAAGATATTACAAGTGAAAAACTCTGTAATATTTCTTTACCAAACAATATAAACAAGACGTTGCGTGCCTAAGAAAATCCTCGGGGCGAGGCCCCCCCTTATATGCTTCCCCTATTTTTCCCTTCTTCTCTGCTTCCAAAATAACCTTAACGCCAAAGAAAACTTTTCCACTCTAAACTAATTTTCCCCCACTGTTTCTGTTGGATATGTCATATCCAACAGAAAGGTATTTTTCCCATACAAACCGCATACAAAGTGTACAAAGAGCTCCTGGGGTCATACGATAACGTTACGTAAATTCCAAAACTACCACGAGGGGCCGTCGGCCCGGAGAACCTTATTGCCAGAGACACAAACCCCCATCAACCTCGCGTGCGTGGATACGAGCCTTCCCGCGCCCATTATTCCCTTTCCGTTAAATCGCTCACAATGCGCGCATTCAATCGACTCAATCGCCTAGTGGGGGCGAGGTCGAAGGTGACTCTCTTGCTGGGGTGTGGTCCGATTTTGGTCTTGTTCTGTGCGACGGTGGCGTTGGTATCCTCGGAGCTGCCCGCGACAAGTCATTGTTGTATCTATTCTTCAGAGCCGTTGTGAGGGATTCCCAGGTTTCATGTAAGAACCGATCACCTATTGGGGAACAGCAGGCGATAATCACGAGGCAGGGCTAGTATCGAGAGACTAGGAACTCAAGGACAAGGTAGGTATGGTAACAATATAAGTTGTTGCGTGAAGAACTAACTAACTGACATAGATGCGTCCCTTTTATACCCTTTCTGGAGGGACGCTGAGATCAACAATGAGACAATATGAGACTGAAGGAGCGACCTCCTTCTACATGAAACTACAGACGTCTCGTCCTGCGAGGCGTTCTTCTTACATGACCAATGATAACAGGAATCCTACGAGATATGAAACGATACATGAAACAAGGAGATAGACAAGGCAGACTAGGAAATGGGTGTTCTTGACAGTAGGTCCCTCTTTAAGGGCGAAGTTCCTACGAGACCGGAGTCTAATTCTGTTGCCTGAGACGGCGTTGGGTGTTGCGGCGGTGGCGAGCTCCTTTAGAGAGTTTGCGCTGGGGCTTGGGGAAGTAGTTGGCTCCTTCTTTCGCACTATAGTGTACGAGGCACTCGTCATCATAACAGGCAGTGAAGTGCATGCAGGCATGCTCGTGGTTGGCAGACTTCTTAACTGCGTCCGGAGTAGTATTTTCCTTGGGCTGTTCGAAAGTAACCCGGGGTTTGATGTTTCCCCAGGAATCGAAAGAGTTGGCGGTGGAGGGAGCAGACTCAGCTACTGGCGGAGCGTAGGCAAGGGGGACAAGTTCTGCTCTTTCCCCGTGAGCCTTGAACATGGGAGAGAAGGGGGGTTCTTCTTTGGTGCGAGGGGTGATGTGTCCTTCCTGGACAGCTTGGTTGGTGAGTCGGGTGATGAGGTCCAGCCTCTCTTTCTGCAATTCTTCTTTCTCGGTTTGTAGACGCTTCTCATACTGGGCGTTGAGAACTGCGGTTCCCGAGATGATAGTGGAGACGTTTTTCGTAATGTTGCCAACCTCTTGGACCATTTCAATGAGGCCAGGAGGGGGGGATACTGGTGCTGGGGGAGTGGGCGAAACGACATAGGGAGACGGGTGTTCGTCTTCGCATTCACAACTATGTCTTGAGCTTACGCTCATGGGGCTGGTGGGTTGGTGGTCGGGAATAGTGGAGGCGGGGGACGAGGCAGTAATGGGGTGTCTTTCCTGGCAATCCTCGCAATACGGTTCTTCGAGGATCGGGATCGTTGGTTGGGTATTGGCAGCAGTGATTGCTACCTCGAGTTTGCTGTAGTCGAGGGTTCCGTCCTCCTTGATGAGTGGGGAGAGCGGTGTTTCGGCAGGGACGTTGATTCTAGCTTTGATAAGGGTTATTTGTTGCCCCAGGGCCGCGCCTGTGGTGGCCAGTACGTTGGCATGGTAGGTGTTCATTTCCATGGTAGCTTCGAGTAACCGGCACTCGAAGATACGGAGGGCTTGAGGGAAGGCTTTGAGGGATTGGGCGGCTACTTCGTAGTCGCGTTTGGCTAGTTCTAGTTTGGTACGGAGCAGGGTGATGTGGGCATGGGTGCTTAGGCTAATGGAGGTGCCGTTGACGGTAACCTTGACGGCGGGAACGGGTGCGACGTATAGGGACATTTTGGTTTGCGGGGGAGGGTTTGTGTGGGTAGCGGTGGTGGAATTCGTGAACGAGAGATTGGGAGTTTTCGAAATTGGAAGCAGGGTACCACTCTTGGTCGTGTTCTTTTGAATAGCCTTTCCACTGAGCACGGTAGTAGAGTTGGTTGCGAAGGAGTTTGGAATCGATAACCTGATCGATTTCGAATTCTTCGTGGGAGTTAACGATAACTGGAGGGGGAGGAGGCTGGATATGACCGGGTATTGGTTCTGAAGGGGCTGTTGGTTCAAGAAGGCTGATGTGGAATGTTGGATGGACTTTCATTGAGGGAGGAAGGTCCAATTTATAGGCGCGGGTACCTATTCGTTCGAGTACGGAGAATGGTCCTAGACGTTTGAAGTCCAGCTTGCTGGAGGGTCGTGTGGTGTTGATGTTTCGTCTGAGTAGCCAAACCTTGTCTCCTGGTTTCAGAATAGGGTCGGGTGATCTATGTTTGTTTGACTGTTCTGCTTGTGACTCTTGGCTGAAACGGATTTCGTCGCGGAGTGAGTCATGTAGTGTTTGTAACTGTTTTGTGTATGACTCGACCTCAGGGGCTTGTGTGACGGGGGCTTGTAGGTTTAGATGGTGTTTTGGGTGGTAGCCATAATTGGCAAAAAATGGCGAAACTTTGGTGGTGCTTGAGTTTGTGTTGTTGTAACAAAATTCGGCGGTGTTTAAAAGTTCCGCCCAATTGTCTTGTTGATAGTTGACATAGGCTCGGAGGTACTGTTCTAAGATGGCGTTGACTCGTTCTGTTTGTCCGTCGGTTTGGGGGTGGAAGGCCGTGCTCAGGTTACTTTTGATTCCGAGTTCCTTGGTTAATTCTCTCCAGAGATTTGAGGTGAACAGTGAGTCGCGGTCGCTTGTGATGTCGTCTGGTAATCCATGATGTTTGAAAACGTGTGTCATGAATAGTTTTGCGAACTGTTGGGCTGTAAGGGATGCTTGGCAGGGCACAAAATGTGCCATTTTTGTAAGGCGGTCTACTACCACCCATAGAGCATCGTGTCCTTGGGACGTTGGCAGTCCCGTGATAAAGTCCATGGACAGTGATCGCCAGGGGCGGTCAGGGGGTTGTAGGGGTTTGAGTAATCCGAAAGGGGCGTGTCTGACTGGTTTGATGCGGGCGCACGTGTCGCAGTGGTCAACGTATTTTGTGACGAATTTTCTCATTCCCGGGAAATAGTAGTCTCGTGTGATTAGTTCGAGGGTTTTTTCGCGACCGGGATGTCCTGCGGTCAGATTGTCGTGGATCTGTTTCACGATTTGGAGACGAAGTGGGGTATTGTCAGGGATCCAGATGAGGCCATCGTACGTTAGTAGGTTATCTTGCATGGAGCACAAGCCTAATGCCACGTCTTTTGACCTGGTGACACCACTTTTTAAGTTTTGGATTACTTGGCGTGTTAGGGGATCGTTTTGGAGTTGTTTCTGGATTTCTTCTTTGATGGTGTTGTCGGTGGCTGTATTTGTGATGGTGGCGCTTAGTTGGAACTTGTCAGGTTTCAGGAGTGTTTGTTTGAGATGTAGGTCCCCCTTTTGAGGCAGATCTCCTGATCGCCTGGTTAGAGCGTCGGGTTTTTGTCCTTGATCGCCGGGTCTGTAGGTGATGACGAAATTGTAACTTCCCAGGGTTTCGGCCCATCGTGCTTGTCTTCTATTTAACTCTTTGGTTGTCATGAAGTATTCCAGGTTTTTGTGGTCGCTGAGTACTTTGATTTGGTGTTGACTTCCTTCCAGGTACTGTCTCCATTCTCGAAACGCTGAGACTATGGCAAGGAGTTCCTTGTCGTGGATTTCATAGTTGATTTGGGCTGCGTTCATTTTCTTTGAATAGTATGCGATGGGGTGGAGGATTCCCTCGTTGTTAGTTTGGGAGATTACTGCGGCTACCACGTAGTCCGAGGCGTCGGTTTCTACCGTGATTTCTTTTGTCGGGTCGAAATGTTGGAGGATTGGAGCTGTGGTAAAAGCCTTTTTGAGTATGTTGAATGCTTTTCTTGCTTCCGTATTGAACTCGAATTTGACGTCCTTCTTGAGGAGTTGTGTCAGAGGTTTACAGATGTTGCTATACTTACTGATGAAACGTCGATAGAAGTTGGCAAATCCTAAGAAACACTGGACGTCGTGGACTGAGGCTAGGTCGGGCCATTCTGTTATGGCTTGGATTTTTTTGGGATCCATAAACACACCTTTGGGAGATACTATAAAACCGAGGTATTCTATCTCTTCTTGGTGGAAATGGCATTTCGAAGGTTTGAGGTTGATTCCAGCATTACGAAGTTTTTTCATAACCTGGCGGACTTGACTGACATGGGACTTCATGTCTTCGGAGTAGATGAGGATGTCATCTAGATAGACGATACAGAAGACGTCTAGGAACTCGGACAGGATCTCGTTGATCCATGCTTGGAACGTGGCAGGAGCATTGGTGAGTCCAAAAGGCATAACAGTGTATTCGTAAAGACCGTAGCGTGTTCGAAAAGCTGTTTTCCATTCGTCCCCTTCTGCTATTCGGATATGGTGGTATCCTTCTCGGATGTCTAATGACGTATAGACCTTGGCTGACTTTAGACGGTCTAAAGCTTCGTTGATTAGTGGCAGGGGGTACCGGTCCTTAACGGTGACGGCGTTAAGTCCGCGGTAGTCGACACACAGCCGCATGGATCCATCTTTTTTCTTAACAAATAGAATGGGTGCTCCGGCTGAGGAAGATGAGGATCTAATCCATCCCCTCTTCAGGTAGGTTTCCAGGTATTCGCGTAGAGTTTTCAACTCTGCTTCTGACAATGAGTACAGTTGTTTAAATGGCGGAGTGGTTCCTGGCATGAGATTGATCTTATGATCTGCTTGACGACGAGGAGGCGGGTCGGTAGGTTCGCGCTCGTGGAATATATCGAGGAAGTCGTGGTATTCGACGGGTAGAAGATTTTTTGCTTCTGGGGATTTGGCTGGGGGTTGAGTATCCTTTCTCATGTATTCGTATTTGTCCGAAGCACAAAGTTCTAATGCATGATTGATTTCTCGGATGGTGAGGAGGCAGGGTTCGCCTTGTTTTGCAGATCGTTTAAACGCAGCTGCTCCTACTAGGCTTATGTCTGCTGTCTTGAGGTGTTGGATAATTGCAGGCTTCTCAGGGAGGGCTTGGACGACACTTGGTACGTTAAGGCACTCTTCCTGACACGTTTTGGACGTGAAGTTGACTTGGTGTTCTTTCCACATAATTTCCGGGTTATGTTTTTTGAACCAGGGGATTCCTAGGATTACTGGGTAGTGTCCTAGCTTGGTGACTTGGAGGGTTTCCGTTTCTTGGTGGTTTCCTATTTTTATAGGCAGTTTGACTTGGTGAGTGATGGTGCCGTTTTGGGAGGTTGATCCATCGATAAGGGTAAGTGGTTGTGCCACTTTCTTGGCTTGGACTGGGAATTGCTTTTGATTGGCGAAACTGCGGTCAATGAAGTTTCCAGTTGCTCCGCTATCTAGCATGGCAAAGGTTTCAATGACTTGGTTTTCGAGGCTGATTTGTACCGGGAGGATGAGGTGGTCGTCTAGGGCGTGTTTTGGAGGGATGTCAGAGGAACAGGACAGTCCAGCTGTACTGAATGACGTATGGTTTTCGGGGAGGTCTTGAAGTGGGGCGAAGCGTGATGGTTCGGCAACTCTAGGAGGCTCTTTTGCCAGGGGTAGGTTGCGCTTTACTCCTGGTCTTCCTCGTTTCCCGATTCTTCGAGATTTTGTGAGGAGGTGCCGGCTAGCCTTCTGGGTTTTGGTTTCCATGTTTTCTCTGGGCACCTATCTGCCATGTGGTTGGGTTTTCCACAGTACATGCAGAGGTTGTTTTCGAACCGTCTCTTTTTTTCCTTGTCGGTAAGTGGAAGGAATTTCTTTTTTCTAGAGGCGTCTAGGTCCATAGGGTCTCCTGGAGGTAATTCCGTGGTGGTGGTTGGAGGCGGACTTGGATTGGGTGCGAACGTTCCATTGGTGTGTCTGGGAACGTAGGGCTGAGTATAGGCCTTCGTAGTGGGTGCTTTGGGTGCGTGACTGTCCCACTTGGTGGTACGGACTTTGCTGGCTATTATTTCGTTGTCTAGGTTGATGCACAGTAGTGCGAATTCCCTTAGTGTTGCTGGTTTATTGATAATGGCGGTTAGCTTAGCCCTTATGTTCCGGGCTAGTCCATCATAGAACTCGTCTTTCAACGCTTCCTCGTTCCATCCTAGTAAATCCATGTCGGTTTGGAATTTAGTCCAATATTCGTTTACTGTTCCGGTCTGGCACAGGTTTCTTATTCGTTGTTTGGCGGCTTCTTTCGTGTCTGCTTCGCCGAAGGCTTTTTTGAGGGCGTCCTTAAATGTTTCCCAGGTGGTGTATGTTTTGTTTTCGAGGACTGAAAACATCCAGGACCCTGCTTGATCCTTCATTTTATTGCTGGCGTATATGAGTTTTTGCATATCCGTGGCGTCTGCATATTCTGTGAACTTATTTTCGCACTGTCGTAGCCATGTGCGGATTTTCGTGGGTTCGCCTTTGAACTCATCGGCGTCTGGTATTTTCATTGTTCGTGGCTTGTTGTTTTTTGTTGCTGCTACTTGTTCGAGTAGTTGGACTAGAGCATCATTGCTCATTTGGACTGGGTTGCTACCGCCTGCGGTAGTTTCTGCTGATGAAGACATTCTGTTGTCGGATTGGAACGGGGTTTCTGGAGTTATTGGTCTGGATTGGGGGTCTGGGGTAATGGGGCTGGTTGCCCTTTCTGGTACTTCCTGTAATAAGGGTCCGAAAAGGTTATCTAGATTAAATGATACGTTTTGATCCAGATTGAAGATTATCGGGTGCTGCGTGGGGTAGACGCAACAAAGTGTAAGAACCGATCACCTATTGGGGAACAGCAGGCGATAATCACGAGGCAGGGCTAGTATCGAGAGACTAGGAACTCAAGGACAAGGTAGGTATGGTAATAATATAAGTTGTTGCGTGAAGAACTAACTAACTGACAGAGATGCGTCCCTTTTATACCCTTTCTGGAGGGACGCTGAGATCAACAATGAAACAATATGAGACTGAAGGAGCGACCTCCTTCTACATGAAACTACAGACGTCTCGTCCTGCGAGGCGTTCTTCTTACATGACCAATGATAACAGGAATCCTACGAGATATGAAACGATACATGAAACAAGGAGATAGACAAGGCAGACTAGGAAATGGGTGTTCTTGACATTTCAACAGTTTTAAGAGGTAACCGGGAGACCCATTCTGCAGCATTCCCTTTGAGGTGGGCTTTCAAACTAATCAGAAGGGCTTGGGATTTGAGAGGTTCCTCCGAATAGGCGGTCTTTGGAACAAAATTGACTTCAACTGACGAAATGAAGTCATTTACATTATCGGACGGTCGTCCGTAAAAGTCACTGACTGGGATTCCTAGATCCATGATGCTTGGGATCTGATGCTGTTGGAGTTCTGTAGGATCGTTCGGAACCAGCTCGTCCTTATGATCACTGATGTCGGATTCGATTTCGACTCCGTTCTCTGGGGGGTTCGTGCTGGTTGATGGCTCCTCAAGGTCACTTTCCTCAAGAATATATGTCTGCTCACCGCTGATTTCTTCTACCGGTTGATTTTTCGAATAACTTCTCCGGAGGTCTTCCAGGGATGGTGTTCGAATGGGTTCAATTAAGGACGAGATAAACGGATATCCTTCCGCTGTTCTGTTGCTTGTTCTTCCGTTTCTGGATGGAGTCTTCTTTAAGTACTCCACTTTTCCTTCGTTCAATCGATAGGGGTGCTCCTTAGAGCTATTTGCACCCGAGGCTGCCGTGATGACGTTTTCTCCTTTCCAGGAGATTTATTTTCGTCACTAGCAGTTGTCCTTTTGGGTTCCACTACTTACTTCCTTGTCGATCAATGACAAGTTGATGATGTTCTTGATGAAAGTGGGTTCCCAACTGATGAAAGTGGGGTCTTAACTGATGAAACGATAACGTACTAAATTTTTTAGAGGATAATTTTCTGGATTTTGTAACGTAGGTCTCTAACTTCGAGAGAATCACGTCGGGGTCACCACTGTTGTGGCGTTCTGTTCTTCTCTTAAGTCCAGAGGTCAAAACAGTGATGCATTGATGATGGTCAGGTCCAGGACCTGAGGTCGAGCTAAGTACATGCCCAAAGGTCACGTTGTCAAGTCAACATGTTGCTAGCGCCACAACGGGTGCCACAAACAAGGCTGTCGGGTAAAAATAAAAAACGTGGGGTGCCGACATACCTGTCCCGCTTGTTTCATCGCAAGAAAAAAAACCTGACTGTGGGGGTTCGGGGGGAGACTACGACGGTATGTACCGGAGGCGCCATGTCCTTTAGCTAAGTGTGTAGTATGTATAGCTAGTACCCCCTCTTATGCACGCTGCATGCATAGCTAAAGTACGTGGGGTGCGGGAGAATGATGCACATTCCCAAAAACAATGGTAATTCTCAACAACCACATGATCAATTGATGTGATAAAGTCTTACAGGGTAAATTAAAATGTGTGAATCTTAGTCCTGTCAAGAAAAGCTAGAGTATTCTTATAATTATTTATCATGATAGCATTTTATCTCAGTCCCTAGTGCTAGTTCTCACTTAGTAGATTTTTCATAAAGTAACATCAGATACCACATTCTATACTCCAATAGAAAAAAGCTATCATTGAAATCTGTGTTGTGTTGTGGCAAAATACAGGTGTTTGGGGGGTTACAAGGTCGAAATGTGCATCATGTACACTCTTAGACCCACCTCTCCAGGAAATGATTTTTTTCATAACGTGTGTAGCTGTGTAGTACTCGGCTATCTATCTAAGAACCGAAGGTGGTTTTACTTGGCCCTGATCTAAGCATGACGAATAAGATACCTACTACTAGGGAAAAACCGGTGCGCAAAAGCGAGATTGTAGTACGTTTTCATTACAAAGAAGGTCGCATGAGTGCGTGATATTACGGCCTGTGCCGCAATAGGGTGAGTTACCTTAGTATGTCACCCAAGCCCTCAGCTAGCTAAGCCTTTTCCCTGGTACTAGGTCCATGTGCCGCAAAAGTTATTTAGGGCTCGTATACCGAGAGCCGAGTATGTGCGGGGTACATAAGCCCGGAAGTAAGTGTGGCTGACTCTCTAGAGCTTCATGCCTTATTTTTTTGATCCCGAATACTCCCAGGGAGAAAGGGGATCGGGGAGTGTAGGGTGTTACCATCACCAGATATCTGTGATATTATTAACACTAGTTGCTCTAGAATGTTAATTGGCGCATAGAGGCAATGTTCTAAGATATCTAATGAAACTTGTTCTATAAGGATTCGTATTCAAGAGATTGCCGATACTTAGCCGGAGGGGGGTATATATAAAGCATTTTAAAAGTCGCCGATATCTAGCTCTAGTGTTTGAAGTGGTCAACGAGAAGGGAATAGTACTTGGCTCAACTACAGTAGAAACTCTCTATAAAAATATTCTTTATAAGAACGTTATTAGCAGAAACCCCCCCCGATGAGAGCTGCGCTAGACTATATTTAGCAGGTATTCTACCTAATATAGCCCCATTGGGTTAGAACACCTTCTCTACAAGTCCCAGCCATATTCTGATAGAGAACTTTTATATATTGATGCCAAAAGAAATCCACCGTAGAACTAATCGGCGTAGTGGGTGGGCGTAGGTGCATTTAGTAGCTAAATTAATTATATAAAAATATACAGACGCATTAGGAATTGAGTTCTGAACCTAGCAGGTCCTCTAGGACATCTCTGCGGGGGGGAGGGGCGCTCGGAATGGAAGCCGCGTTCGGTTGCATCATTTCTCTTTGTCAATGATTTGGCATGCCAAAGTCTTACCCTACCTTCCCTTAGGAGCTGTGTCAATGATACCTAAATTCTCTTAAGCGCCTGGTATTGTACTACACAGGGGTCCAGTCTCGTTACTACTCAGATTTTTAATAGTTAATCCCCCCGACTACTTCAGCGAAAGCCCTGATTAGCGTACTCTTATATGTTACTCCCATGTGTATACTAACCGTATGTGAGTATAGTCGTATCTATTTAGTGGACGATCTTTCTTATGCCTGTATGTATCTCGGCGCGCAATCCAGTGGTGGGATCCACCGACTCTTCTCCTAAAGACACATTTCCTACTCTTTATCTCTCTTCCTGCGCTGTGTGGAAGAAGAGCCTTAGTGAGTTCTACACAGATTGCTAAATTCCTGTCCTTTGGCAGCTTTCTGCATACACAATGTACGTTTACAAGACCTACTATTTAGAATTAAATGCGTAAGATCTTCATCCATTCACCCGAGGAGCATATGTAGTTCCCGATTATCTTGCATGGTAAGTAAATTACTACCAATCTACCAAGATAAGTCTCCGGCATGACATCAAGCGCCCCAAGCGCTAATCGTGCATATTCTAGTACAGTTTCCAGCAGTCATACAATTGTAAACCAGGGATCTGGTCTTCCCAACCTACTTCCGAGTGTGTGTCACTAGATCTGCTTTGTTAGCGGAATGGTATAACTAATCAGTTCTCTATGACGACGTTGCTTCGGTGACCGTGTTCAAGCGTTTGTTTGGATCACAGATCTTTGTGGATTCTCGAGGGACGCGTCACGCTAGTGTTACCTTGTACGTTCGGTCCTCGCCGATCTTTTGTGGCTTGAAGGCGGGTGTCTAACCGTGAGGGATAACCTTGGTGTAAGCTGAGTTTGGACCGACATGCGTCTAAGACAACTCTACCCTCTTTTTGGCGCGTTACTAGGAAGTGGCGTAGGACTTGTAATGGTTTGTAGCTTTTATTCGCTAGTTGTCACGTTGTCACGCTGTAGCATCACTCGTTATAGCTATCGTTTATTTTTAACGAACTTACGAAGGATTATGATAACGGCTAGAGTAACATGCAAAGGTATAGAGGGTGTCGAAATGTATTCTACTAGGAAAATAATAGATATTCTAAACTCTCGTCGTGAAGCCTGCTTAAATGACATAACTGTCAGAAACTGCATCGTCAATATCTTTTGTGTTAGCTAAATATAGTACTATTCAAAGACTCTGAAATTCATGGCTAAAATGGCTTAAGATCGAATAGAATGTCGTTTTAGCTATAGAACATATATATTAAACTGAGGCGGGGTGATATGTGGGAGGAAGTTGCAAGTAGTGAGCAGACAGTTAGAGAGGAGTGATAATACTTTGTGTTTTTCTTTTGTTTTATTTTTAGTTTATTTTATAAGTGCGCAGTGTGAGTAACTAAGCCCTCGGACTCCGTGCACTTATGATTAATTCATTCATTCATTCATTAAATTGAGGTGCTCCTAACTATCTAGAGTGTGATGAGATTTTCATATAGATGCAAATATGAAAGCCTTTCTGTCACCCATGCCCAGCCGCTGAGTATCCTCTTCGTGTCTAAAACCGGCTGCAGAAACTTCCTAGGTCTAGGCTTATAGATCTGGCGAATATCCGGTCAAAGTTAGTAACATCATAGTAGAAGCGGCGATTCCATTCGTGGCTATTGCCAAGGAACAGGGATAACCGGCACCCTAAACTGATGAGTAGTGAATAGACTCAAGTACCAGCTAGAGTATTAAGAAAAACTTTAGTATTGCTATATACTCCTTACTAAATCTAGAAACAAGCTTCAGGAGGCCCATCCAGACGCACAATCTTAATCATGATTGCTTAGTGCTAGATTTCGTTAGAGAATTAATAGTATCAAAGTTATATATGCCTATAAGCTATGGTAATAGTTGGTTTACATAAGTGACTACTTAGTCCAAGTGTATTTCTGAAACCGCTATCCCACTTCTAGAATAGCCTACTCTAGAGTACTATGTAATTATTACCGCTGCCAAGCCCAATTATGTAAATGATCGTCCTTCATGATTTTACTTAGCCTTGGAACTTGAATTTAACAAAGTAATAAAGGAACCCCAAATTATACCGGGTCTATAAGATCAAGGTTCCCCGCAAAACCTCCGGGAGTTACTCCACAGGGCATCTCCGGTTGTAGATTCACGCGGTTAAATCGTCCACTACCCTCTCGCAAATGCAAGGAACCTGATGATAATCTAATTAGCCTAAAACCCTATAATCTATTAACTAACTACTACAAACAAACCTCCAACTACTAATCACCCCAGCTTTTTACTCGAACTCAGCCAGAATGCTGATCAATTCTTTTGAAAAAACCGGGGTAAAACAGCTCATCTCTCTCGACATCGCTTCTCGTACCATGCACGGATTATGCCCGTTCTCGGTAGTAATTTGGGGGGGGGCTCAACAGAAAGGAAAACCAACACCGAGAAACGAAAAAAATACCCATACGACAGAACCGGTCGATGGATTAAGTTTCGACCGAGCTACGGGGGGGTTTCGCTACCAAATAATCCGTTAATCTATGTTGAGAGTAGAGTATAAATAGGGGGATTCTCGTAGAATTGTTCAAAGCATCGACAAGAGCCAGCTTCTTCAGTCATTCAACATGGTACTATTGTCTTCTTTGGCCCTCCTTGGGTCTGCGGTATTCGCGTCAGCCCAAACCACATACACTGCTTCTGTGGACTTGTCCAAGAAGACTGGAACACCGACTCATGTTGCTTCCGGTATTCTGTACGGTATTCCTGATACACCGGATGTGATTCCGGATAAGTGGTACACTAGTATTGGTTTCAACCATAACCGTGGTGGAGGCGCTCAGATTCCTGGGACCGATACAAAGGGCTGGAGATTGGGTTATGCGCAATACGTTCCCCGGTTCGAGTCCTTTGCTTCAAACTACTGGACTACAAGGAAGTATGGCGGAACATACATTCTTCTAATCCACGATCTCTGGGGTGTAAGTTTACTATAAGAAAAAAACATAACCTGGTTACTAACATTTGCTTAGGCCGATGGAACCCAAGGGAGTGGCGGGATCTGGCCTTGTGACGATGGAGACTGCGGCGAGTGGGACAAATTCCTCCTACAGTTGGTCAGTGACATCAAGGCAAATGGTATCGGCGAGGGTCTACAGATTGACATCTGGAATGAGCCTAACGGTTTGCAGCCCCGATTTATTAGAAAGCACAATTAAAAGAGAAATGTACTAACGGGTTATTTGCATATAGGCAGCGGATTCTGGGCAAAGAGTCTGGAACAATGGCTCGAGACATATTCATGGGCCTATTATAGGTTCCGGGAGCTTATGCCTGGGACACCTCTTGTTGGACCGAGCATAGCAACTCAGCCAAATACTGCTGATCCTTGGTGGACAGAATGGGCGGCATTCATCAAGCAGAATGAATCGATCCCTGATATCTATAACTGGCATTTGCTCGGTGGTAATAGGGGGTTTACCGGGGGTCCTGAGGAAGATGCTGGCTACTCAATTAGTCAGTTGGAGTCTATCTTGACCACATATGATCTCCCAGCTAGACCGTACCAAGTCAATGAATACGGACCTTGGGCTCTTCAGGTACGTAGGCAAGGCCCTGTTCCGCACTTAGGCTGTTTATAAATTTCCGCACTCCCATCGCCACAACACCACACAAATGGGGCGCAACACAGCCACATAGTATTCCCAATTACTAGTATCTAACTCTCACTATTAGAACCCTAACAACGCCGCATGGTTCATTACCAATTTCGAAAAATACAATGTTACCGGCCTCCGAGCCAACTGGGGCTCCAACCTCGGTTCCGGCCAAGACCTCCACGACGGAATGGCTCTCCTCGTCAACCGAAACTCCACTGCGGAAGAATACTACGCACTTGCAGACTACTGGGTCTACGAGTACTACGCAATGTACCAAACCGGGCAGAAGGTTGCCGTCACCCCCAGTAATTTATTATGGCTCAACCTGTACGCTACCGTCGACAGAGCAGCACAACGGGTTGGTATTCTGGCTGCTACCGGAGGTGTTACTGGTAGTTACAATATCGTAGTCAATGGAATCTCTTCAGAGCCTTGGTTGGTTAGAGGTGGGAGGGTTAGGGTTATTGTGGAGGAGTACCGTAAGATTGCGCAGTTGGCTGTTGCGACGGGCCCTGTTCTTATCTCTGATACTCTGGTTACGGTTTCGAACGGGAGGATTTCTTTGCCGTATACGTTGACTGACGCGACGGCTACTTGGACGGTTAGCTTGCAGAGACCTCTTTGAAGAGTTATGTGGTCATGAATATCGGAATGTTTGATAATGCTTCATGTATACTTAGTAAATATAAAAATTGGGTCTTTAAGTCATATCTGATATTTCAGGGAAACTAGTGTGATAAAATAAGGAAATATAGGGTTCCTGACACCAGGTACGCACAGGGACATTTTTTCATGTCCCTGAGGCCAAATAATTTTGCTAATGATAACATTATAGATGTTTCCCTTTAAGCTTAGAAATTACATGCAGGTTTATTATAATGCGATGCGCGCGCAATCGGTTACCCAAGGTAGAAGTTAAACGTTAAAACTCTAGAGAGTAAGTTCAATAGGCAAATATTATCAATATGAATCGTATCAAGACACATCAAAGAATCCTAAAGATTAGATGATTACCTGTCCACGAAAAGGATGGATAGATCCTAATCTCACAACGCTCCATAATGCCAACACCGAAAAATAGAGACCAACATGTTCTTTCAAAGGCATGTGTGTTGCACATGCAAGGGTTACAGGAGTTACGGCGAAAGCTATTGTTAAAGCAGAAGCCGAGGAAGCTAAAATAAAGAAAAAAGGGCCAAATACAGTCAAAAATTCCTAGAAAACATATCTCAAGCAGGGCAAGTAGGCTAAACAGTTAGATCCAGCTAGTATCCTCCTAATCCCCCGTTATGCCTAGTACTAACACAATCAGCATCCATCACTTCATTATCCATACCTACTTCTACACCTACATTTGCACCTATGTCAAAGTTCACATCCATACTTGCATCTGTACACACCCGTATCTATACCTAAGTCTGTATTTGCACATAATGCTTAAATATCTTCATCCGGGACATCGAAGATAAGTTTTCCGAATCGTGTACGATAGTTAATAATAGTTTTAACATCGTGTATTCTGCAAAAGTCGGCCCCCAGAAGATTTATATCCTTAAAATGGGATTGAGCTGGCGCCGGGTAAACAGTTATCTTACGGCCACCAAGCTCAGCTCTGAAAGACCTAGGCACTATCCCGTTTCCAAAAAACGCGTCGCATACCTTAAAGTATCTGTTAGCGATGACAGTTACAATAGAAGGCCTATACTTACTTCATAAGATACATAAGTATACGGTGATCCTGTATCGAAGAGGAAATGGACATAACGTAACTCATTACGAAATGCCATAGGGAATGTAAAGAAAGGTCTATCGTGCATTCCGTACATGATCCCGTGTACCTCTTTGGTCGGTTTCAGATTTTCTTCTGTCTTCGGTGCACGAGAGAGATATGGGAACCCCAGGCTGTCAGAAATATCTCCCGAAAGTAGTTGTGTGTTGACATCCATAAGCAGGATGTCGAAGTTATTTGGATCATCAGCTACAGTACCATCGATAGGCCCTGAGCCTTTTACATAATACGGGGTTGCCCACCCGAGACGGCGGCACACTGGAGACTGGAGCCCGACTATAGTCGGTATAATACGAGGCCTACTACCAAATCTAAGCATGTTGGTGGCCGAGACCTGTGCTGGGGAGCTGCTTGATCCAGATGAAGTAGGCCGTTTGTGGTGTGATGGAAGGTAGAACCCAATATTCACATGGCATGACGTAACAAATGCATCGGTGGGATGTTAGTCAGCCTATCGCGCGGTACTCTACTCGTGTGCGGGTAAGTCTGATGAAAAAATGTGGCTTGCGCCTGTATTCCCCGTGCCACCACCCACACACACCTAAATACTATTGTCTATCTGAAAGAAGGAGAACATGCTATACACGATGCCAGATTTAATGGTCATGTGACCGGCTACTGGTATGTTAGCCACGGAAATCTAGCCACGTGACCAACATTAAACCTGGCACCACGAGTATACCACTGTGATAGCTCTATTGCCTTAGTGTGCTCCACAGTACTACGGAGGTGTCAATTAGGTACCCGTGATATTACAACCTCAGCAACCCACAACTAGCATTACTACTAGAGCTACAAGATGAAAACGGGGCTATGGATACATAGTAGATTATCCTTGTATAAACTCCTCCTTGAGAGGTTCACGTTACGTTATTCGTCCGTGATATCACGGGTATTTAATTACTAAGTAGAGTACTGATTACCTAACTGTTATTGGAATTCTAGACACCTGCAATACGAAGCTATGGATTCATATATTACAGAGATCACCGTTACAGTTACTTGTCTTTGTAGCCCACTGTTTAATCTAGTTAGGTGGCTAGTTGCAGGCCCTTGCTACTGTTTTGTCGGGGCCCGGCTACTATTATATGGGGACAAAAATAGCCGCTCATTTTGTACAGTGACAACAGCTCACCCCCACCTTTAAATCCAACAAACTAATTAAAGAAAGACAGGGACCTTACACAAATGACTAAATAAATTACTGAACACCTCTTGATGCCAAGGTAGAAAATTCAATGTACTAGTTCTAATTTTCTACTCACAGGGTGCCTTAGTAGCCAAAAACTACTTTATATTCTCTATTAGGTATTTTTGACTTAGTAAAAAATATGACTATGGACATAAATACTCTATTACATTCTACTTAATATGCACCATACAATAGCCAGAAATTAGGAGTTTGGGTGAAGCAGTGGGTCCTGCTGTACTTTGTGGCCATAAAGAACTCACAATAGAGTAAACCTGGGCAGTCAACAAGACATTTTACCATGACAGAAATGTCTATCTAGTGCTATTCTCTATGTAAATAATTTATTAGGCTGATATATTCACTCTTGTGGCTGTAGTGGTGCATCCAAATCTGTGCTGAGGTGTCAATGAGCGGGTATTTTTGTCCCTATACAATACCTAGGGCCAATCTTTTTTAGATGCCCCAAAAACAAATGAATGAAGCCTTGATCTCACATAACCCTACCGAGTCTCTTGACTCAGCACTCCCCGGTAAGTTCTTGGTTTTCCTCTGGTAATGACTAAGTTCCCTTGGCTGTCATATTTGGGACCTTGAATACGGAAAAGGCTTATAACTCGATATAGAGAAACGTCAGAAGTGGGCAAACAAGAACCTCGGAGACTAAGGGGGGGTTGGTTCCGGGCTTTGAGCAGCATTACTGTAACTTAGGATATAAACCATGGAGAAGAGTATGACTTGGAGAGCAATGGTCGGTGAGAATGACTAAATAAACGACCATTAATAGAAGGATAAGCTCAGTTAACTCACACAAAAAACCAAAGTCAGTGTAGTAGGCGTTGATAATTGACACCCATCTAACAAACATCCCGCAAAACCTTAAAAAGCAGTTTTATATATTCTATTCCTAGATAGAAATTCATCTGCTCCCGCAATATACGCAGATTGATGACCAAGGTTGATAAAAAGGTATTTTGGCTAGAGTTTATATAAAACAATATCTCTAGCCCTATAAAAATCCTAGACTAACTCCACACCTACTACCTCGTCTATAAACAACGCACCCCACTCAAGACCTTCCTACCCCCGACCTCAGACCCTCCTCATCCTCATCAACCGCGATCTTCGCAGCTGATGCATCCAGACTTTCCACAATAACCTCCTCGCCAAATATCGCATTAATCTCCTCCAACGACTTTCCCTTCGTCTCCGGAAAGAACGAAAATATCGTCACAGCCCCACACGCATTCGTAGCGATGAACACCGCATAATACTTCCACCCAATGTTCGCAAACGCAATCGGCGAGACCTGGTTGAATACGATATTGATAAGGACATTACACATGACCGAAAGTGAAGAACCCTGTGCGCGAATAGCTTGGTTCAGGATCTCTGGGACGTAGATGTAGTGAATGCTATTTAGGCCAAGGGAGAAACTATAGTGTGGTTTTTTTTTTTTGTAAGTGAGTTGTTGGAGTAGGGGGAGGGGGGAGGGGGGAGGGAGACTTACATGATGGAGAAGAGGAAGATGAAGGCGATGGCCCAGCCTTGTCCGATGCGGTTGGTTCCGGTTGCGAATGCGGCGGTCATGGCCATGATGAGTGACATGTCGATTGATAGCATGATGCTGGTGATCCATAGTGTTTTCTTACGGCCCCAGGTGTCAACGTACATTAGGCAGATGATCTGTTGGGTCTGTTAGTGGGTGAAAGGATGGCTTGTGGGGGAGGTGCTTACGTTGGCGAGAGGCCCGACCATCCCGTAGCAGCCGGCAAGAAGTGTAACCATATGTCCGGTGATACCGACTCCCTTGTATAGATCTGTCTGGTAGTCTGTGTTTGATCATTGTCAGTAATGTTCGTGTCACCAATAGTCACTCTGGGGGAGATGTACAGTTGATAACATTGATTCCTAAAAAGCCCAAAATCAGTCAGTCACCTTGACCTGAGTTATTAGAAGAGAGAGTGCATACCACTCAACTGAGTAAAAACCTGGACTAGTATCGCCAAGACTAATCTCTTCCGGTAGCTTTTCTTCGTTACAAGCTCTTTGATACTTCTTACATTGACACTATTCTCGTACCGGATCTGCTCTCGCATTTGGTTGAACTCGGCACGGAGAAACGCTTCGTCTTGGTCGTTGCCATGAAGCCGCTTGAGGATAGTGAATGCTTCGTCGTCTCGCTCCTTTTCTAGGAGCCAACGCGGCGAAAATGGGAGCCACGATAAGCCTGCGAGGAGTATAACTGCCGGTAAACACTCTATAGAATGTGTTAGAGTGTTACTAGGAACCTTTATGGGATGTTGATGAGGGGCCTACGGATTGCTAATGGAAACCGCCACTTGAAATTCCCGTGTGCGTAACTACAACCAAACCCAATCCACTGAAATCAAGTTAGTCAGCACTATAATGCAATCTCTAAGATTCGTAAGAGGGGACTAACATTCGCTGATGCAAACCCAAACCCTACAAACTGGGCGTGAAGCCCGGTTACTAGACCTCGCTTCTTGGGCGGTGCGATCTCACTGTTATAGATCGGGATCGTCATATCTTAGTTTCTCAAACGAGAGTTAGCACTTCTGAGTGGAAGTCGTCTTCATTGGTGTAGGAAGACACACTCATCATGCCTACCGCAAATCCTCCTAGGATCCTCCCAACAATCAACATTGAAACATTGACAGCTGCAGCTTGAATAATCCCTGCTATTAATGCAATCACAGCAGCAACCTGGATAGTCCGTTTGCGCCCTATATAGCAGAATGAGAATTGATCTAATTAGAGGCTAAAGTAAAGAGGTGAATACCCCATGCGTCGGCAGACCATCCGGCCAGCAAGACACCGAAGAACGAACCGCCTCCGAAAGTTGATACAACTGCTCCTTTGAGTGATGCTACTAGATGTGAGATTTATGACTCTTTTAAAAGTACTAGGAATAATCTGGCTTACGGGTGAATGGTGCAAAATAGTCCAGGAAGGTGTCATGCGATATCGTTGTAGAAATAATACCTGAATCGATACCATAGAGAAGAGAGCCGACCTATGCCCAGGGTGGTTAGATGGTTGGTAATTATCAAAGGCTGTAAATTATAAGCTTAGGACTTACTGCGGCGAATGTAGAGCAGCCCCAAGTATACAAGTTTACAGTATCTCGACTGTGCAGTGACGGTGACATTGTGGTAGAGCTACTTTGTTTCTAGATTGAATGCCTTGAGCGATCGGGAAATGAAATATGAGGCCGCACAACGTTTAAAACCCAACAGCTGAGCTGAAAGATCAGAGTATTAATTGTATAGCTATGATTCTAAATTTCTTGATATGAAAGCTGAGATATATCTAAAGGTCGCATGGGTAACGGTACTGGTATTAGTAGGTAGCTGCTACCATACAAATAGCTAGCTTTGCACTGGCGCGGGGAACCTGTGGGGTAATAGCGTGGGGAGCAGGGTGCCAGCAAGGATACACCCAAAAGCCGGGGTGAGAACTCAATCGTCATAAGTACCGGGTATCCGAGCATGTCTTCTTGCCTGAGGCCTGTATACATAGTACATAGACAAAGCTAGATACTCTACCGTAGAGACTAAAGTAGCTATAACACCCAAAAGAGCCATCTGAGTACTGCGGGGTATTTCTGGCTGCAACAGACACTGGCAGCTGCCCGTCTTGGCACTCTCCTGGGCGAAAACCCAGGACTCGGTTATCGGCTCATATCCACGCGAGTCTCTTCTCCCGTTTATCCTTTTAACCTCCACTCCTCTTTCGACTTCAATGCATCTGCGTTAACGGGTTGTGATGGACGGTGGGAGGGCTGGTCCCAATGACCCCCACGTGCTGAGCTGAGGAGTGCCCCATTGGGACTGATCGAAGATCCTACAGAGACGTTGAAAAAACTCCCGCTTCCCCGGAGCAGCATCACGTTCCACGAGTGATCTGCCGACCCCTCATTGAAGAGATTTAGAATTGGAATTGGGACCGTGCACTGTAGTTGTTTCTACTTGAAATGTTTCAACGGGCTGCTCCAATTATGGAATATATAAGTCGCTAAGGCCTACATCTTTATCCCTGTGAATCAATTGCACGTCTATAGCTTGATTCTCTGCGCTTCTATCATCATGGTCAAGTTCTCGAAGGGCATGTGGCATAACTCGCCAGATACTATAATCCGCTGGGCAACTGAATCAGTCAAGGCAGAGGCTCGTCCAGAGTCCATCAGAACCGTTGCTGTAAGTTGACGCATTGATATCAGCATGGTTGACCAGGAATTGTTTTAACATCTCTTAGTCGTCACGTGCAATCAATCATAGAGGAGACACCCTAAATAATCCGACTCTTACAATTGAGCTCGAGTCACCTTCAGACGATATTCTTCTACTGAAGAGCTATCACTGGAAAGCACAGAAAAGTACTTCAATCGGTCCGTACTTTGAATTGTATCCAGATGGGGTTGTGAGTACTTCACATATGCATTGTAACGCCACTTGCAGACTAACATAGTGGGTTAGCCAAAAAGAGTCAACCCTGTCACGACCGAAAAGACAGAATCAGCCCTATCTCTTTCCACGGGAACTCTCAAGACCGAAATCAACACTCGTCCAAAGTCTTTCAACATTGATTTCCATGCAGGAAATAAACTACTGACAAAGCTGGGCTGGCGCTCAATCGGTTATATACAAAAGGACACAGATGCCCACCCAAACACGGAGCTGGTCAACCCGGATAAGGGAGAACGGTGGTTTACATATCAATTACAACTTGGTGTCGGTGAGAAGATTTATGGCCTTGGAGAAAGATTTGGCCCGTTTCTGAAGAACGGCCAGGTGAGCACATGCCCATCATTATCCGTATCAGACACATACTGATATTTAATCTAGTCAATTGAGATGTGGCACGAAGATGGTGGAACTTCCTCAGAGTTGGCCTACAAGAATATCCCCTTCTACCTTAGCTCTAATGGTTACGGAATCTTCATCCCATCGTCAGCTTTCATCTCCTATGAAGTCCAATCTGAGCGTACTACCCGTGTCAATATTGCGCTCCCGGGAGAAGCTCTCTCAATGTACCTGATCTACGGACCATCACCGAAGGATATCCTCAACAAGTACACGCTCCTCACTGGTCGTCCAGCGCTTGTCCCAGCGTGGACATTTGGCCTTTGGCTGAGTACTAGCTTCACAACAAACTATGATGAGAAAACGGTTGATGCTTTCTTGGACGGGATGAAGAAAAGGGATATTCCAACGGGTGTTTTCCATTATGATTGTTTCTGGATGAGGGGGTTTCATTGGTGCGATTTCGAGTTTGATCCTGAGTACTTTCCGGATCCGAAAGCGCAGCTTACGAGTCTCAAAAAGAGAGGCATCAAGGTATATATATCTTTTGATTTTTGGGGGAGTTACGTTTGCTTAAATAATATTGGTTAGGTTTGTGTCTGGATTAATTCCTACATTGCTCAAGAAAGCAAGATCTTCGATGAGGGTGTTAAAGGTGGGTACTTTGTTAAGAGACCTGATGGTGGTGTTTGGCAGTACGATGCCTGGGTAAGTTACACCCCCGGAATTCTCACTCATAAATCTTACTAATAATGATATTAGCAAGCTGGAATGGCCTTCGTGGACTTCACAAACCCAGACGCGTGCAAATGGTACCAAAGCAAGCTCGCAGACTTGGTAGATCTTGGAGTTGATGTCTTCAAGGTTTGTTAGACCCTTTTGGGCAATAGAATTTTAAACTGATACGGACTACCAGACGGATTTTGGCGAACGTATTCCAACTGGCAATGTTGTTTACTTCGACGGCTCTGATCCCGAAAGGATGCACAATTACTACACATTTTTGTATAACAAGGTGACTTTCGAAGTTCTCGAGAAGAAGCTTGGGAAGAACAGTGCAACGTTATTCGCACGGTCTGCTACTGCAGGTGGTCAGCGCTTCCCGGTTCACTGGGGAGGTGATCCCATGTCAACCTTCGAGGCCATGGCTGAGACGTTGAGAGGCGGTCTTAGTCTGGGATTATCAGGTTTTGGCTACTGGGCACATGATATTGGTGGTTTTGAGGGCAAGCCAGAGCCAGGACTCTTTAAGAGATGGATTGCCTTTGGCTCATTGTCTAGTCACACTCGACTACATGGCAGCGGAAGCTTCAGGGTGAGTAATACTCAACCTTTTACTCATAAAAATCAGGGAAAGGTACTAATTATAACCCCGGAATGTAGGCTCCTTGGCTCCTAGATGAATCGGGAGAAGCCGACAAAGTCTTAAAGCATTTTGTCAACTTCAAACTCACCCTTCTGCCTTACCTCTACGAGGCAGCCATCAACGCACACAAACTTGGCCACCCCATGATGCGCCCACTTTTCGCCGAGTTCCCCGAGGACCCGATTACATGGCACCTCGATACTCAATACATGCTTGGCGAGAATCTCCTCATTGCCCCTGTCTTTAACAACGAAGGCGATGTCGAGTACTATATTCCTAAGGGCAAATGGTATGGTCTCCTCGACGGGAAGTTTCGAGAAGGTCCGGGATATGTCACAGAGAAACATGATTACTACTCTCTACCGGTTCTGTTACGGCCTGGCTCGGCGGTAGTCGTTGGCGCAAACAATGAGGTTGCTCATTATGATTGGACTGATAATATTAAACTGATCGTCAATCCAGTTGATGGGATGGACATCAAAATCGATATTCCGGATTATGAGAAGGCTGGAGAGATTAAGACACAGCTTAGTGTAAAGTCCACGGGTAGTGGTCTGAAGCTTGATGTTGTCAGCGGAAGTTTGGGTGGAGCCTGGAAGGTGGCTGTGCCGGGGAAGACTATCAAGCAGTCGGGAGGCGGAGAGTTTTCAGTTGCTGCTGAGAAAACTACTTCTATCAGCCTAGATTATGTCTAGTTCCTGTAGTCATACTGCAATTATTATCAGAGTGTGATAATATATGAAGTAGCGTTTTCTGGTTCCCATGGAGAATTCACACTGAATTTACATGAGAAAATACATAGAAAATTCAAAACCCGTAGTTTTATAGCAAAATATAGAACATAGAAGTTGAGCAACCGCTAATGTTGGCTGACTACTTAGGGTCACTTTATATCACTCGATACTATACCCTTAATACTACTCATATGATCATTTGTGCAGATACCAATTTGTACCAAACCCACAAAACCCATACACTTTTAAGAGTGAATCTTTACTACCAATCGGAGTTTGTTGAACATTATGAGTTTATGTATGTTTAGCAAGTATCCGCCATGCGCCGCGGAGTTGGCCTTCTGACGTCTGGACATTTATGCACCATTGAGGCGTATTCTATTTATGGTAATAACATCATTGTACTACTATAATCAATGCGCGATAGTCTCTAGATATATGATTCTCCTCTATTGCCCACACCGTCCTCTTCCGTCCTCATGCTTTCAAATTATTGACCAACCTCTCCCTCGCATCGCTCCCAATCCCAATCCAATCTAGATATCCTTCAACGCCACCCCACCTCTCTTCTAAGAACGCCTTCACATCTTCAACAAGCCCCTCTGGTGTCATCGCATAATTCTCGTCTAGTCCAATCTCTTCGATCTCTACTAGCATCTGTTTCCTAACTGGTGCAAGTCCTTCCCACGAGGCCATATAGTCATACTTAATTGCATGCACGGGTGCGTCGATGAGGAGTAAAGATAGGATACAGAGGAGCCCAGTACGGTCTTTACCTTGTGTGCAGTGAAGGAGGACTGGATAAGAGCTACTGTCTGATAGAACCTCAAGACTCTATGCTAAATATCAGCCATTGTTCCCCTAGCCAATAAGAGGACTAGGAAGACTAATACCTCCCGTATCTCCTCCCCGCAAAACTCAAGCGAGTCATAACACATCCCGACCAATCCCATTTTCTTTAGAACTTTACTTCCTAAGATTGCAATAGCCGCCATCCGGTACTGAAATATCATCAATACAAAGAACTTTCTATCACCCGCCCAACAACACAGATCAGCTCTCTCCCCCTTCATGTCTGTCTGGGAGAGGCCAACATCAAATCCCACCATCCTAGCTTCCGCAGCAATGAGAGTTCAAGTCTACGACTGACAAAGTTAACGCGAACTGTACGAAGGCCCGAGACAGAGAGCGGATCAGTGCCAGTCGTGACTTCAACTGCAGCTCCATAGCGGTTCACGAGGGCGAGTCGTTGAGACTGTTTTATGTGCTCCGATCTGTGTGGGAAGTCGTGTTAGTTGTGGGCAAAATGGAATAGGTATAGCGGGTGCCCAGACTTTGTCCTTAAGTCGATAACAGTCTTTATACCAAAGTCTTGGACCAGCCTGCGGCGGTCTTCGGAGGTCGCATCGTCTGGGTGCAAGAGAGAGAACCATATCATATCAGAAGAGGATCAATTTTTACTCGGTGATATGACACTATCCTCACCTAGGCGACCAGAGCGATAGAGCATTTTCTCTCTCACAACCCTTCAAGGTTTCGCTGTCAGCCAGCCTGCAACAATCCACAAGTAGAGATATACCCTACGTACCTCCCTCCGCCGACATCCGAGACCAGGTTATTGACAGTCTCTCCAACATCGCGGAAGTTGTAAACACGCTCGAAAGCCGGCTCCTCGTTCCTGGATAAACCCGTAGTGTCCTGATCCATCATTCCGGTCGTAAGTGTTCCTGCGTGACTTCTGAGGTGATGTTGAAAGTCGGACCTGGGGATCCTTGGCACTCACGTATGATGTTCCCTCACCCCCCCTTTCCTCCCCTTCCCATTCCCCCCCCCAATCAGCCGATGATCTCCGGCTTAGATGATATATATTCGAATCTATCTGACGAATAATCATAAATCAACGCGGAGATACGACCGCCGTCGGGAGTACCGGTTCATATTCCGAAGTATGTACATCTTTTTTTCTCTCTCTTTGATCGTGTGTGCTGGCGAACTCCGACATCTAGAATCTAAAATTCCCCCCTCTCCCCCCCTCCCCCGTATACAGTCTACACTTTTTTTGCACGTTATTAGCTATGCCTGATAATGACATAAATAAATTCACATTTCACTTTGGTGCTTGGAATAGATTCACATAGGAGTATTGGTAGCGTTTTGACTCTTTTGCCTCCCTCGATCCCCGTGGGGACCCGCTTCAAGATGCTCTTGATAAAAAAGGTCGAGTAAAAAAGAAGAAAAAAAGCCCCCACAAGTACATCTGCACGCAGACCGGTAGGTATGGGCGATCTCGGGTCCCTGGGTACGTACTCTATAAGTCCCACCCAACGAGCGTTTTTAATCTCAAGGCAGCGCAGTGCAGTGGTGCAGCTGTGCATACTGTCCCCAAGTTACCGAACCAACCATTGATCTGATAACTGCTCACGTTACCTTCCAACTACTGGTCATGCGACAGCAGTCCCCAGAAGAACTACTGGAAGATGGGGGAGCTGTAAAGGATAATGAGATGGAGGAGGAGGGGAAAACAGAGGGCCGGATCTTGGGCTACCCTGGTCTCTGGGGTCTGAGGCATAATAAGAACAAAGCCTTCTTCTAAATACGTTCACATGGATGATTATGGTGATTCTTGTTACTGTAAGATGATGAAAGTACATGGCAGAATACTCGAGTCTCGCCCCCCCTCCCCCCTTTTCATAGGGCACTCTAGACCTTGGAGATCTAAAAACGGTCCAGCCAGGAAAGAAAAGAATGAAAAAAAAGAAAAGAAAAAAAGATGACTGTCAGATCCGGTTTTCGGCCTAAGGGCGTTCGTGCAGATATTCAAGACATCGACATGTGTCTGGTCGGCTTTTCCGTTAGGACCACGTTATTCAAACTTTTCCCACAAAACGCAAGCCTGCAGAATCTGGACTGGATTTTTATTCGTATTGAGACCCTTTTTTTTTTTTTTTTTACCCTAGACACAGAAGAGGGGAGAACTTAGTCAAGTGAGTGAACCTCCCTCTAACCGATGCACCTTGGGAACACCGAGGTGAAACATTGCTCCAAGGCGTAAAGCACTTGAGCGGTTGTTGGTTGGTTGGTGAGTGGTATGCGATATGAGGGGAAAGTAGTATAGCTAACACGAGTAAGCATTATCATACCCCATCCTTCACACTGCTGAGGCGCCCCCAACGACTCTTGTCTACACCTGTCGCAGCCTGTGATGACCCTGCAAAGTCTTTTGCAAATTAGTTGAGTTTGGGTGTTTGTTATTACGCCAGCTCCACCGGGAGTTGGATTCATTGTGCGAGCAAGGGCTCCGCGTACATATCTGCGCAAGTGCTAATGGTGACGGGATCAGCCGGCAGGAAGTGCGCGATTCAGATGAGTTCAGACATAGCGTAATGGCTATCTATCACGGTGCAATAGTTGCCCCCTTGAATACCTGTTCCGATTCCCGTGCACTAAAGGAAACGCAAGTAATGATTTGCAGCCTTCCGTGATCGCTGTCATAGATCAGTGATCATATAGCTAGAGATTTAATAGCGTTCGCACGTTATTAATTATATATGGTTGCTTTGTTTCATCCGATGTCTTGAGCTCACGCACTTTTGAGTTGTGACAGGTGCAAGCGCCGGAGAGAATATTCCATGTCAAAAAAAAAAAAAACTATAGTAGAGTCGGATATCAGCGCTTCTGCAAATGACGGCGACAAAGATCACGGGTTTTCGTCTGATAATCTGATGCGTTGGGAAGCGGGGGGAAGAACTTAAGCAAGATTCTTCTTCTCGTGATGGATTGTTTTTTAGGGGGGGGTCTGGACAGGGTCTCCAATGGACTGCCGAACCGGGCGCTTAGAATATTTCTTTTCGCAAAAAGGGTTAAGCCTATATCGCAATAAGGGATTGCCGCTATTCCAATCACTCAGCTCGATTCATAGCCTGCTTCTTCGAAACCCAGGCTTGGGAGCGATGGCCAAAGCTTGCTAAGATGTGGACCTGCACGAAATACGGAAGGGCTACCAATTCGAGACATGCCGATGTCCGAATGCGTACACCTTACTGGGGAGGGTCCACTGAAGAATAGTGGAGTTTTGGACAGTAATTGGTCCGTCACTTTATTTGTGCACATCACGGGCAAGGAAACACACCCCGATCGGTTAGAAGGACTGCTATTCGTTGCCTTTTTCGAATATTCAGTGCGGAATCCGCAAAAAGGGCAAATGTTGGTGGCCGAAATTGAGTCCTGACCACTCACCGCCCTTAGCCTGTTGGAACCACGCAGGGGTAATTCGCTTACCCCCGTCAAGCTTCTCGCTTGGGTTTCTTCTTATAATTTTTACGAAGTAGGTAGGGGTGTGGGAAGTTGGGACCATAGGCTGCAGTAAACACACTGCATGCATGGGCGGGGGGGGAGTGAGGGAAGGGTACCACACTCATTGCACGCTCTAAGCAACTACAGGCACTGGGCGGAAGGGTTGCAGACAATATGATAAGAGGAGCCGGTATGCCCCCGTCGCCTGTGGTACCGGCCCTTCAACCTATTTGCTTGAAGGTGTATGTGAAGGAGCAACTCGAAAGGAAATGCTCTAAGGAGCCTCGGCCCTGACATCACCAAGATCAACCTGACCGATTAACGATATATATCCCGAACGCTGGGCCTGCCTTCTGGATCACCAAAAGAATTTTTAAAAAATGGCCACCCTACCACTGGCGCAGGGAGATGTCCTGAACCCGAACTTGTACAACAACTCGGATATCGAGGTACAGTTCTACCAACGCCGGAAAGCGCTACCATGGGTGAAAGCAGGGCAACATGCTCTTGCGTGGGTATATTTTGCAGGAGCAGTCATTATCTTGTTTGGGTTGCTTAACCTTCACGACGTTCTCCTGGACCGCCGGCGGCTAGGGTATACACTGGCGAGGAACAACAAACACAATCAGTACATGCTATCACGGGAACGATCGTTTTTTGATAGGACTCTATTACATCTGAGGTCTTTTGGGTATACTCGGAGCTCATGGAAGAGGATTGGGACAACGAGCTTTGGTTTGGGACTCCTCATACTGCTTGGGTTCGCATACCCAACTTTATATGTCTTCACACAACACCCATATTACGAGATAGAGCCGAGGTTTGGACCGCCGCCACTAGCTGGGAGAGGTGGAATGACTGCGCTTGCAATGACGCCTTTCGTCTTGATGCTTGGAATGAAGGCGAATTTCATTAGTTGGTTGACGGGTGTTGGACATGAAAAATTGAATGTCCTGCATCGATGGCTAGGCTTCTTTATGGGCTTTTTCAGTCTCGTGCATACCATTCCGTTTATTATTGAGCCAATTAAGCAGGGAGGAGTGGCAAGATTAAGGGAGCTATTCATGAATCATATTGAATATTGGAATGGTCTTGGTGCACTTATTTGCCTCCTCTGGTTGTGCTTCGGCTCTTTGCCATTCATGAGGTATGTTCTTTATGGGGTTGTCATTTGTGTTAATGTCACTAATCGGTTGTAATGTAGGGCATGGTGTTATGAATTTTTTGTCCACCTGCATATTATCTGCGGAGTTGGTTATGTTGCGTTACTGTTTTGGCACTGTGGAAATATGCTAACATCGGTTTGTATACCCTCATTTATTTGCTCTATTAAACATTGCTGACATTTTATAGTGGCACTTCCTATACGCAACACTCGCTATCTGGTTTTCACACTTGGCATACCGTGTTATATACCGGACAAACTGGTTTAACTCACGCAGGTTCCGTGGCGATATGGCTCATTTCACTGCTCTCACAAATGATGGCGTTAAGGTCACAATTCCTACAAAGATGCGTTGGCAGGCTGGCCAACACGTCTTCCTTCGCATTCCAGGGGTTTCAATATTTGATAATCATCCATTCACTGTGGCATCGGTTATGCAGGATGAAGCTGGCAAGGACTTTGAGTATAATGATCTAGTACTCGTCTTCAAGCCGCATAAGGGCTTCACCAGAAAGGTGTTTGATATCTCAAGGAACAGGCCGGACGCTACCTACAGGGCATATTTAGATGGACCTTATGGAGGCCTGAGCAGGAAGCTAGAGGCGTTCGAGACGGTGCTCATGATTGCTGGTGGCTCGGGGATTACACCTATCGTTGCACATCTACAACAGTTGGTACAAAAGATTCGAAGGGGGGAGGCGTTAACGAAGGATATTCGTATCGTGTGGACGGTCAAACACTTTGGTAAGTACAAACAAGGCAATGATCATGGGACCAATTCCTAACATGAGTAATCAGAATCACTCGAATGGTTCAAGGATGAGATCTCCGCCGCCGCCCGCGCCCTTCCTCGAAACATGCTCCTTTGCCAATATTATGCGACCGAGGAAACCCCCGTTGAGCTTCCGAAACACGCCATCTCGGCTACTCGTGAATGGCCACAAACTCCTAGCACCCCTACATTCCGCCGACCCCCTCCAGCTCTGGTTCGTCCAGTATCGACTGAGGTGGATGATGAGTTCGATAGGGAGTTTGGTATCCATATGATGGAGAAGGAGGTACGGGGTAGTAACTTGGGCGGCTTGAGCCCAAGTGAGTCAAGCCCCGGTGGGTTGAGCCCCGGTGTATTTGAGTTTCCAAGACCAACCACACCAGTTCCACCATTGGGAGATGAGGTACTCTTGGAATTTGGCAGACCACCATTGAGAGATGGGTTGAGGCCTTGGTCGGAAACCTTTGGGAAGCGGACTTGCATCTATGGTAATTACCCCTTTATTTCTTCTCTCGCTTGTCTTACAAAAACATATACTAACATATATACAGTATGCGGACCAGAAGGAATGAAAGTCGACGTTGCCAACGCAGTGGCAAAAATGCAGCCGGACATCTGGGCGTGCGAAGAACGAGAGGAAGTTTATCTACACTCAGAAACGTTCGGATGGTAAATTCGCTATACCATTTCCCGTCAACCACAACCGTTCAGTATTATACCCTCATAGACACATAAACAATAGATGAATCAACACCTCACACTTACATCTAGCTATACGAATACGTTCTTTATCTACCTTTTCTTTTCTTTTCTTTCTTTCTACTCCTTTTATTTTCGTTTTTGGGATTTCTTTTTCGGGGCGCGAGGCTAGATACGGTACGAAAATCGTGGAGCGATACGGACTTATCTCGGGTGTGTTTTGTATTGTAGGCTTGTAATATTTTTTTGTTTTGTTTATGATTGTGATTAGCGGCAATTGATACCCCTACCTGGACATATCATCTAACTCTTGTATAAAATTGATTGTAACTATATTACTGTATTAAATTTTGGGGGATGCAATCCTTGTACATTTAATTAACGCCTTTTATTATTATCTATTATTCTCTTACTTATCGAGTACTGGTACTTACAAGGAAAAGCGGAAGAGTTACTATCTCGGGTTGCTAATCTACCAGTTAGTTTGTATAACAAAGCAGCTTTACCTTATCAATCCACAAAAACCCATGAGTAAGAAGAGAGAGAGAGAGAGCCTATGAGCACGTGTTGGAACTTTAGGCGACAAAACACCGAGTGTAGCGTCACCCCCTCTCATGCTGATTGAGGGGTATAGGCCGAACACCAAGAAAGCTCCCTAACCAGTACCCAGGGTGGGGGCCCCCAAAAAAAGTATATGCGGAAATATGTAATCCAGGAAAGCAACCAGCCAGACAGGTACAGGAACATGATCTCGGGTCTCGTGTTGTACTGTACTACACGCATGTATATGTACATACGTACCTACTGGGGAAGATAGGGATCGGGTCCTTACTACCGGCCGGCACGTGTAAAGCGAGAGAGAAAAAAACAAAAACAAAAAGGCCCCAACATTAAGCGGAGCTGTATGTACTTTGCTTTTTTTTCACGTTCCCTTGATTGCTTGATTACTTTTTCTTCTTCTCCGAAAGGTTTGAATCGTAATCGCGATTGTGGGTATGGGCAATAATGACAAGTCGAGAAGTCTATATTTGAAAAAAGGGAAAAAAAAAAAAAATGCATGTTACGAAAATACTATGTTGGAAAAAAAGAAATAGTTGGATTGGTTAGTGTGGCTGTGTGTGTGTGTGTGGTGAGGGCGGAGGGATATTTATAGGGTCCACACACACCACCCGATAAGTGGTTTTTTGATGTATATGCAAAGACGGACGGGCCAAGCCGAAGTTTCCTTCCTTCTTTTCTTTTTTATCTTTTTTCTGCCCTTTTGGCTGGCAGAAAGGTTCGATATAGATATACATGTACATAGTAACTTAATATAGCTGCTTATCTACATATACGTATATATGTATGTGTGACGCGGGGTTTCGTGGATGATGATGCTAATATTTACTCAGGGTGCAGTAGTGCACTGTCTTACTGTAGATATAGATAGGGCACAGTAGATATATTATTATAATTATGATATACGATAACCGTCCATAAGAAGGCGAATTTCTGTGGCTGTGGCACGTGTGTGTGGGGAGGGGAGAAGTACAGCGGACGGTAAAAAAGATCGAGAAACGCCACACACGAGAATCAGCGTTCCTATTCGTTCTTTAGGTTTTTGGCAAAGATTCTAGTAGTAGGATTGGCCACAATATCCTGGTAACAGACCCTGGTTTCTCGATCTTTTTTACCGTACGCTGTAAGTATTTGGGATTTGTACCGAGTGACGATAGATGAACCCCTCCGGCCCCTCTCTCGCCCCCCCGCTACTGGCTTGGTTGCCTTGTGTGACCAAGTGCTCCGATAGACCGCGACATATATAGGCATAAATCCTAACGGCTAATATTTCTTTTTGTTTCAAATCTCCGAGGGAGGGAGGGTTAGAAATGCCATTGTGTGGGGTAGCAATGTATACCCTACATACCTTCAACACATAAGCATAAAAGTGCAGATGTACTCAGCGGTTTGATCGAGATGATCTTAATGCACTTGCGCTCTAGGAGCCAATTGCATGTTTTGATAGTTGGGTATCCGCGACAGGGAGTTTGTCGTGGTGGGGGTAGAAAGATACCTGGGGGGGATGGGGAGGGTTCTTGTTGGCGAGCCAACCGTCCGTCACATCCCTGTTCCTCAGGTATAAGTATCCCTCCATGAAACACCAATCAAACAAGTGGCGAGATGGAGGTTTATGCTTAGTACTAAGCCCTCGCCGGACACTATTTGGTAGAGTCTCTGGTGGGGAAACAAATATTCATGGACTAGTGACTTACGATGCTCGATTGGTGGTACTTGCTATTGTGCTTTAAAATGAAGATGTCTTGAGAGAGATGGGCGTGCGGCGTAGGTTGGTGGTTATGTGGTTTCTAGAGAGACCCCCGCTTTTTGATCGCATTGATACATGGGTTCAGCTCCTGAGTGTAGTGGGCGTTCTATAGATACGGTACGCGGTGCCATGAGATTCAGCATCAAATCCGGAGGTAGATTCGTCCGTTATCTACAAATAGGCGTTTCTTCGTGGCACTTGGGATAAGGGCAAAACTGTTGGTGTTTTACATATCTGGCGAGAGCATTAGAGTTATATATCAGTAATAAAGGATTAAATGAAGCATGTGAAATAATCATAGCTTATTCAGTTCAGACACGAGACATCACTCGGTATTTGTGATTTTATAAAGAAATGAGAAACTTGATATCACGGTAGAGACTCTAGAATAGACCTGGGGTTAGCGGGCGGGGTGTCTAAAGTACTTTTCACTTTTATAGCCAGTTTGAAGGGTTTGAAGAATGTCTCAGTTTAACCCTAACCCTAATGGTAGTTTAAATGTCTTAGTGGTTCTAGTGATCTTTCGCCATTTGTGTCTCTTTAAAGCAACATAGTACTTGGATAGTAATCTTTATTGCACTTGTGACCTACCCCAATCACGGTTCAGCATAAGTATTATTATTATCAGTAGTATTTAATCATATGTGCGCTTATTCGATGATGCGGTCTGTTTTTACTATGAAAGGGCAGAATCCAAACGTGTTAGAACTTCAAGCTTCCCCCAGCCAAGAGGACCGCCTCTGGAAAGTCACGAAAAATGACTCGGTATGGCGCTGTCCAGGTGCCGGGAGAAACCCTAACCCTTATTAAAATATACCATGTGAGGGATTTTGGGTTAAATATATTTAACGAGCACTCGTCTGATGCGGCTTATTTTGTAGATACATGTAAGTATCGCCTTGTTTGTTCTTGGCATAAGATGGGGGTACTGATTGACAGTGTCAAAAACGAGGCTCTCTAGGATAGCTGGACATGGCTACACAAACAAGGCCAGTTTATGTTTCCCCAGACTCTAAAAGGGAACCGGTGATACCTGTGATGGTGACGTTGCATCGCGGTGAACGGAGAGAGAGGATTTACAATCTTTTGGGGCAGGACAGGGGGCTTTTAACAGGGGTGGCGGCTGTGGCGTAGCTGTAACGTCATCAAGCTGGTTCCAAGGAATTCTGGCAATTCTGGCTGATTTTACAAACTTCATTTCACAGAGAATGGAAGGAGACTCGAGAGAACATCAGCTCTACATAGTACGAGGGACATCGTGATTGACGTTTCTAGGCCAAGAACCGGGAATGGGTAGAATCAACACCGAGCCGCAACACCTGTCAAGGAAATACAATACAGTAGGGGGTTGGATTTAAATACGGATAAACCCAGATCTCCCCTCTAAACTCCCTCTCTCCTCTACACACTTGTACCTACACCGAAGAAAGGAAGTATCACCATCCACGACTGGCTTAGTTGATCCATACCACTACAATCATGGCAGCCCTCTTCGATGCTCTCAAAACCTTATCCCCCACCACAGCCGCTGACCTCCCATCATCCGATGACCTCCCCGGATACCTTGTCAACTGTCTCAAAGACACCCACGTCCTCATCAATTCGCTCCCCTCACCCAGCGTCTCACCCTGCGCGCTGCCAGCAGATCCGAGTCTCGAGTCGCTGCAGAAGGAATGGAAGCCTGTCAAGCTTGGCACAAAGGAGAACCCGATGGGGTTTAGCGTGTATAAGCTATCCTCGAAAGATGGGCGCGGGTCATGGTTTGCGAGGAGAAGCGTTCATGAGGAACTGGGCTTTAGGAAGTTTCGCGCAGGGCTGATGCGAGAGTTCGAATTCGGAGCAGAGAGAGGGAGTAGCATTAGAGGTGTTGGGAGGGAGAGGCAGGTGGAGAGGCAGCGGTGCTCGTTAGGTCAAGCTGAAGGTACCATCATTCATCTTTATCAGTTTATGTTTTCAATATTAGGATCTGCATCTCGGCTGTGGCTCTTTTGTAGAGTTCTCTTTGGGAAGGTGGCGATAATTTGATCAACATTTCTAACCCTAACCCTGGATATAGTAAACTACCTCACCGCCCAATTCCCTGGACCTTCAGCACCAAGGGACTTTGTGCTTGCGTCCTTCAGTTCTTCTGCACACCCTGATGACCTAGCCGCCTCATCAAATTCTGAATCCTCGGGCACTCGCTCTAGATCCTCCTCTAACACCACCTCGGCTTCCGATGGGCCGAAGCCCCGCCAGTTCACGATGATATCCCGCCCGCTGAAAGACCATCCTGAGTGCCCAGAGCGGCAAGGGTATGTCAGGGGTCAGTTTGAGAGTGTGGAGTTTATTAGGGAGATCCCAGCGGTTTGTCATCCGCCGATCAATAGACGGAGTATGGATGTGGAGATAAAGAGGGTGCACAGTGTGCCGAATGTGTCGAGTTTACAAGAGGAAGAGGAAGAGAGAGTGGGCAGGAAGAGGGGAAAGACTATCACATTCGCAGATGGAAGTGTCCCGGGTGGTGAGGAAATTATTAGCCCTCGAAGTAATAACCCCCTGAGTTTCTGAGGTGAGAAAGTAGCTGACAGATTTGCGGAAGCAGCGGAGTCAGTACCACAGCCCCACCCTGAACAGAATCCGGTAGAATGGATAATGATCACTCGCTCTGATCCTGGCGGTAGTGTCCCTAGGTGGATGGTAGAGCGTGGCACTCCCGGTGGAATCGTGAAGGATGCGGAGAAGTTCCTTGACTGGGCGGCGAAGAAGGACGATATTGAGGATCAGTACCCTGATGAAACTGAGTACGAAGAAACAATGGAAGGGGCAAGGGTTGGTGGTTTAGAAGGCATTGAAGAGGGTATA
This sequence comes from Verpa conica, assembly GCA_033030425.1. Lineage (NCBI taxonomy): Eukaryota > Fungi > Ascomycota > Pezizomycetes > Pezizales > Morchellaceae > Verpa > Verpa conica. Next base: position 110,529 of record JAUFSD010000016.1, read on the forward strand.
GTGCCTGGACAACAGGTTCAGGTAGAGTCGAAGAGGGAGATTCCTGGGAGCGTACCAAGTGAACTAGAGGGGATTGAGGCCCCAGTAGTGGAAACACAGCAGGAAGGAGCAGGACTGCTGTCCACTGCAGTTTCAACCGTCACAGCTGGAATGTCTATGCTTGCTCCATCAATAATAACATCCTCTTCCACCACCCCCTCAATCAGTGAAACTGCAACTTTAAACGACGAGAACACCCCACCCACGATAAAAGGTAGCACTGGTGCTAACACTCCCGAAACCGATACCGACTCCATCGGTGATGATGCAGCATCTATCAACTCGTTCGCCACAGCTCTCTCAAACGACCCCGAGCCTGAGCACGACACGGCTTCTCTCAATTCGATATCTACAAATACTGCTTCTGGGGGTACTAGAACCCATGAGGAGAAAGCACTCGCCCGTCTTCTCCGCGAAAAGGCAAAATTGACAGAAAAGCTCGAGCGCCAGCGATCCCGCGAAAGAAAGAAGAGGAGTAAAGATGATGAGCGTGAGCAGAAGCTTCTAGAGAAACATATGAAGGAGGTCGAGAAGCGGGAGGCGAGGTATAATAAGGATATTGAGAAGGCGAGGAAGAGAGAGGAGAAGAGGAAGGCCAAGGAGTTGACTAAAGAGCAGAGGGAAGTGGCAGAGTTGAAAAAGGTGGTTGAAGGGTTGACGAAGGAGAATCTAGCGCTAAAGGAGAGGGTTGAGATGTTGGAGGGGAGAGAAAGAGTCAAGGAGGCAGAAGCAGCTGTTATAGGTGGGACTGGGATGGAGGATGTGTAATTTGCGGGATTTATTTTTGGAAAGCGGGTATTTGTATAGTATTGGGAAAGCTTTTGTGGTTTTTTTTTTGAACTTGCTTATTTTTTCTGTTTGTACTGTTGATGGTATTTTCTTTTCTTTTCTTTTCTTCTTTGATGACACTTCTCCGAGTTTGGGATGAAGTGGGTCGAGTACATATGGGTTAGATACCCTACGATGATACGATAGGAGTGATTGATTAAATTGGAATCGGCTTTTGGTTTGTATATTTGCGATCAAATGGGTTTCTTGAGTAGTTATTAGCACTCGAATTTGGTAATAATGAAAGATAAGTGACATGGTGAATTGTAATCCCGTGATATGTTGGCCGAGTGATCTCATATGATGTAAATATCACCTTCAGTTAAGATACTACATATAGTAAAGCACAATTAACTCTATCTCCTAGAATTATAGAGCACCATATACTCACATGTAACTAGAGCTACAATAGCAGCGCTTTTTGAGGGTAGCGGTGGTATTTTCAACTAGCATCACCAGAGTCCTGAAGAGCTGTAGCAATAGAGTGAATATCAACAGACTTACCCGGCACTCATAGTGCACCATGTGCTGTTGCGGCTCAGCAACTGACAATTTCCTCAGGGGTGGGCTCTCCTATTTACTAGGGTCTGGTCTTAAAAATAAATTCTACAAGAGTCACGTTACTCCGCTACTGTCACACAGTAACGCTCACGACGACGGCAAAGACGAGTAGTTTCACAACCATTCTCTCTACCATCCGCTGCGACAGTCTCTAGTAGAATTAATGCGCTACTCAGAACCCAGATGTCCAATTGGTATTTTGATGTCCTCAATGAAGATTCTACTACAGCACAATCGCCCTATAAGAGACCGGGTTATAAGAATAATCTCCTTTGTAAGAGTACGCACTCCCGAAGAGACAGGGATTACTTTGTATGTGTAGTGAGCCTTTTCTATAATAATATCCACCCCCTATAAGGATATAACACTACTTTAATTTCATATTCTTATAGGGCGATCTCGCTGTAGTGACCATAAAACCCCTTGACTCGCTAACTAACCCCCCTGTTCTCACTAGAGACTGTACGAACCTCGGTGTCCCAAAGATATCTTGAGGTATTTCGGGTACATATGTAGCTTAGCCGAAGGACTCTATGTATTTATGATTAATTCATTCACCCCCCATTGGGGTTATTTCGGTATTCACGCGGGAAAGTGCACAGGATTCTTTGGGGAATACTTTATCTGCAATTCTAAGGAAGGTTACTTTGGCGAGTGTTTTAATATAGTTGAAGTTCATTATAGGAATACAGTCAGTTGCGAATACGGTCTGATGGCGACAGGGGTCGGACTATCTATGAGGTACTGAGAGGACTATTGATGGGGTACTGGATGGGATAAAGATTAGGGGGGGGGATAGAAGTGTTATAAATTGGCTTCTGTGTTTTGACTGACTTCTCTAAAATATGAACCTATTCAGGCAACTTTTTTTGGGTACCTTTCCTATAGTCTTGTACCCCTTCGATATATAGTCCGCGCCAAGTCAGGCCCCTGTCCGCCACCAGACCATACCCGCCGTCCGGCCGCAACTTACTGTACGGTCGGGGGGATATTCTTACAGGGGGAGGAGTGTTCTAACCTAATAGGGGATATCTTAAGTAGTTAGAGCATTTGCCAGATGTAGTCTAGCGCGGCTCTTCTCAGGGTTTCTGCTAAGAGAGCTACTGTAGCGCTTATTTGGTATTAGGAGAAGGGGAAGGGGCATGGGTATTATGTAGGGCGGCATAGGGAGGTGTAGTCTAAGATATAGAAACTCCCTATTATTGATATCCGAGGAACGGTAGGGTAGAAGGAGATTTATGGATGATTGCAGGATGGGTTAACGGTGCTTTGTATGTTTCTTCTATAGGGTGTTATTGTTATGCGTAGGTTGTGTGAGAAGTCAAGAGAGTAGGGTTTTCCAAGAAAAAGTAAAAGCAAAGAGAAAAAGGTTTCTTGAGTGATTATAAGCGCTTGACTTTAGTGAGAGAGGCGAGAAGCAGAGATAAGGGGGGGCGTGGTAATTAGTGGAGAAAGGGGGAGGGGCGCCAGAGAGAAAAACAAGGAGAATGAATAGTGGAAATGAAGAGTGGGTGAGGATAGATTAAAGAGGGCGCACTGACTTTATTTTTTCTCTTTACTTTATTTCGTCTCAATCGTTTATTCTAGGCGCGAGTATCTTAGCCGGATGGCTGCATATATTATCAATCAATCAATCAATCGGACGCGGCAAATTGTAACCCTCGTGAGGTGTAAGCCGAGTGACCCTTCATGATATAAAACAGAAAAAAAAGCCTCAGTTAATATACTAGTAAAGCGCTTGTGATACATCCTAATTGCTAGGAGTCTATAAAACTATAGACTTATGCATAACAAGAATTAACCACGATAGCAGCGCCACCGGCACCTCGGGTGTTGCCACCGACTCGTCATCTATTAAGAAATAGATACTGATACCAACACTTCTTTCTTCTTGAGAAAACGTCAGGTGAAGAGATTGCTGGGGGTTGTGCAAGGCGTGATGAGTAATTTAATAGTAGAGGGTCTTTATCGACTTATAGCCGCCAGATAGGACTGTGCCGTATGATACTGTTGGCTTTTTAGCTTTTGATTTATATTAAAGACTTTGTTAGTGGACTGGTAGGGCTGGCAGTTTATTGAGGGTTCGAAGCGGGGTTCGTAGGACAATTGCGTCGGAGTTAGTTCTGGGGTTGGTTAGGTTTGGTTCCACTGGGGGCAGTGTGGCATTGGCAATATATCTGGTATCGGTAAAATACGTGAGGATAATAGAGAGTAGGATCCATGGCGGTATTTTCCGTGAGGGTTTTTACCTTAGCCTTGTTTTCATAATGGAGATATTTCCTCATCACGGGGAGGGAAGCAAACCGTCGCTAAGACTTTTAACACCCCCCCTATATGCCGTTTAGGGAGAGAGAGGGTTTGCCGTATTGGGGTATCACAACCCTATCTATTAGACCCACTTTCAAAAGCCGCGTAACCGAGCGAATTTCTCGGGTGAATTTGGGGGGTGTAGACGATGTTCCTCTTTATTGCGATGGAGAGCCAGGGTGGCGCTAAGTCTGACGAGTTCCACTCCCGGCGGCGCATGCGGCGTAAGTAACAGACGCAGGTACAGGACGGTGGAGGGCCCTGGCAGGTGGAGGCGAGCGTGGGATGGCGTCATGTGTCAGCCTTATACTAAACGGGGTTGGCTGTCCTCTTGGCAGTTTGAGGTTACTGCGGGAGGGTTAGGTCTGTTTGCTACAAGCGATGGGTCTAGGTCTGCCTGGAGAGTTAGTTTTACATGGACGAGTCATGGTTTAATTTTATGATGCTTTGCAATTTCTTTAGTTTTGATACCGGTTATAGCAGAATTCGATTAGGTGTAAGAGAGTATCACGGTGTAGTACTTTCTGGGCCAAACGCCTGATTCTCTTGGGCTCAGTATAGAGATATTACAGATATTACACCCATTGTAGAATCTCATCCCCCCAAAGAACCATCTGGGGGCCAATGCCTGGTGGTATTAACGTTGGTGACCTTCAACAGCAACTCGCCTTGTTCTCGGCAGCCCCTGGTGGTTCTTTCCGTCTACCTCGGGGCCCCGGGTACGCGGGCGGTATACTAGCGCGGGTAATTTTGAGCGCCACTCCTCTGCGCGTTTAGGCAAATAATATTAGCGTACACATGCCCGCGATTGACTCACTATCTCGGAATCAGCCTTATGATAAAGTTTTTCTGCTCGGCAAAGTCTTGATATTATAGCTAGCGGGTATTGGGGCCAAGAAAATAGCCCTGCATTAGATTTATCTACTCTAAACCCTATGGTCGGGTAGTGTCCCATCTCGGCTTGTAAATTAGTAAAATTCCTCAAATAGGTAAAGTGACATATAGTTCGTAGGGGGATATGTGACACCGCTATCTATCTGGCCCGTGAGTTCTGCTAACCAATGCAACTTCCTCGTGAGATTGTGGGATTGTATGCCATGGATTCCATGTGTAGAGTCGGCTGATGAGAGTTTCATTTGCATCTATGCCGCATATACAGAGGGAGAGCAGCGGTATTACTGCCTCTGGCTTCTCTATATAAGATGGCATATCTCGAGTCTTTCGTTTTATCTTTCAGTATCTCTGGACAGCACACAAAAAAGGCATACAACTGATCTGGATCGACTTGTCTTTTCAAAGCTATCATGTCGAGACACTCTTACTCTTCCTTTACTCGGAGGCGTTTGCCTTTGCTTCTTGCACTTTTGACTGTCTTCAGTACTTTCACGGAACATGTAACCGCCAGTTCTTCAGTGGACAAATACCTCTTCAACAAGAGGGAGAGAGTCCACAGCAGACTCCACAGCAGAGATATCAGCACATGGGATCCTTTGCTTAGAAGAGCCGACGATCCGTATAGTTGCTCGGCGGATAGACCATGTTCTAACGGAGCATGTTGCGGTAAAGAGTGAGTTTATGCAATTTCCCCTTGTATGATAGATTTGAATTAGACCAGGGTTTTTCTAACATGAACTTTTATAGTGGCTGGGTATGATCCTAATTTATTCTCATCTGTGAGACTTATAACTAACGGGAACAGTGCGGATATGCTCCGGAATACTGTGGTGACGGATGCTTGGCAAACTGTGATGCAAAAGCTGAATGCGGCGAGTATGCCGAGGTTCCAGGCGCAACTTGCCCAGTAAGTTTTTTACATTGAATTGAGTTTCATAGGGGTGTTTGGCTAACGGCCATAGATCAATGTCTGCTGTAGTGAGTTTGGGTTCTGTGGAACAACAGAGGTATGTTCAGTCCTGTAATCTGAATGTGGGACGTACGCTAATAGGTGAACTAGGAATTCTGCGGAACCGGATGCCAGAATGGGTGTGAGCAGCCAGGCCCAGGTGCAGCATGGGGCGGTGATGTTAGAGATATCGTTATTGGATACTATGAAGCCTGGACTGCTGGTGCAGCTGGGTGCGGTGGTTCTGTGGTTGATAATATCCCTGTCCAAGGCTTGACCCACTTGTTTTTCAGCTTCGGGTTCATCGAGCCGGATACGTATAATATTATCCCTATGCCTGGCATTGCCGAGTCTGCGTTTTCGGACGTTGTGAATACTAAGCAGAGGAACCCGGACCTGAAGGTATATTAAGTGCTATATTAGGGTTTGTGCTGTCGGTGGCTAACCTGTCTTGATAGGTTTATATTGCTCTTGGTGGATGGACTCATAATGATGTAAGCCAAACCTCAACTCTGATGCGGGTGATATATATACTGATAAACTATTCTAGAATGGCACAATCTGGCAACCTGTATTCAGCGATCTCGTTTCTACTCAAGCAAAACGCACCAAGTTCATAAACGGACTACTTACCTTCCTTGCAAAGTGGGGATTCGATGGTGTTGATTTCGATTGGTAAGTCTCGGTCTAGAGCTTTTAAGGGTCTCTTGGATAAACTCAGAAGACTAACAAAGTGCTTAAACAGGGAATACCCAGGCGCAGGGGACCGTGGAGGCCAAGAGGACGATGGTGTAAACTTCACGACAATGTTGAAGGAGCTCAAAGCAGCAATTAGTGCAGGATCGAAGAACTATGGAGTGACCTTCACTGCACCAACAAGTTTCTGGTATCTACAGTATGTAGAGCCCTTACTACAGCAGTGTGACCAGTAGCTAACCTTCGCTTAGACACTTTGACTTGGAAGCAATGATGCAATATGTTGACTGGATGAATATGATGTCCTACGGTAGGGCTTTGTTGTTTTATATTTAATGGTGGACTCTACTGATACGTAGTCTTAGATCTACACGGCGAGTGGGATGCGCAGAATCCTATCGGTGCAAGGGTATGTCTTGGATCTGCGGATCACATATAATCACTCGGACTCAAAGATCTGATTACTAACATGAATCAAAGGTCTTGGCACACACGAACCTCACTGAAATCAACCTTGCACTCAACCTGATGTGGAGAAATAATGTCCCCCCAAGCCAAATTGTTATGGGATTCGGGTTCTACGGTATGTATTCATAAATTTTCCATTCCGGCTTTTTACTTACAATGGTGTAGGCCGCACATTCACTTTGGGAGATGCATCTTGTACCCAGCCAGGTTGTGCCTTCGTCGCTGGTGGCGCAGCAGGCCCATGTACCGGTACTGCTGGATATCTTTCCTACAAGGAGATTTTGCAAATACTTGATACCACGGATGCCTACACAACTTATGACGAGGTGAATGCAGTGAAATATTTCACTTATGATTCTGTCAACTGGGTTTCTTTTGATGACCAAGTAACTCTCAAGCAAAAAGGTATGAATTATTCTCAAACAGAGGGCTACCACGCTCTAGAGATCTTTTAATGTTTACTAATATTTTAATAGTTGATTTCGCTAGCAGTCTAGGGTGAGTTATATCAAAACGCCGTTTGGCCATGAATCCTGAATTCAATAAACACACTCGGAGTATTTAAGGGACTAACTCATTTGCTATAGACTACGCGGTATGATGATATGGGCCATCGATCTAGATGATGACAGCCATACTGCACTTCAGTCACTTGTGTACCCTAGGGCCTTAGATTGGGCATACTCAGGTTCACCCGCAAGCTCAATCTCATCTGGGTCGTCTACACCCACATCTGTCGCTGTACCAGGACCAACACAGGCAGGTGTCACAACATCATGTAGTAAATACCATGTTGCAACAGCTAGTAGGTTTATTTATCCAATAGTACAAAAGGGCGTATACTGACTGTTGCACCTTTAGCTGATTACTGCTACGTAATCTGGACGACTTATGGCATTACCGCAGCGCAGTTCCAGGCATGGAATCCATCGACTGGATCTGATCCAACAGGTGCCGATTGTTCCGTATGGCTTAGTAGGTTTTGACTCACTCCGCCTGAGAGATTTTTCTGACATTTTAGCCTATGCGTACTGTGTTGGTGTTTCGACCTCAACTGCGGGAGCGACCTCTGGGGTAGTATCAACTTCTGTAGCGTCAGGGAATACTGCAGGAGCAACCTCTGGGGTGGTATCTTCTGTAGCGTCAGGGAATACTGCGGGGGCGACCTCTGGGGTAGTGTCTTCTGTAGCATCAGGGAATACTGCGGGAGCGACCTCTGGAGTAGTATCTTCTGTAGCGTCAGGGAATACTGCGGGGGCAACCTCTGGAGCAGCAACATCCGTAGCGTCAGGAAATACAGCAGGAGCCACTGCTGGTGCAGGAACTTCAGTAGCGTCAGGAAATACTGCGGGACAAACCTCTGGAGCAGCAACATCCGTAGCATCAGGAAATACAGCAGGAGCAACCGCTGGTGCAGGAACTTCAGTAGCGTCAGGAGTTACGGCAGGAGCGACCACTGGTGCAGGAGGAACTTCAGTAGCCTCAGGAAATACAGCAGGAGCGACAGCTGGTGCAGGAACTTCCGTAGGGACAGGAAATGCAGCAGGAGGTACCTCGGGAGCAAATGATGGAGCGACAGGAGCTGGAGCAGGAGGGACCTCGGGAGCAACCTCTGTAGCAACAGGAGTTGCAGCAGGAGGGACAACCGGGGCAGGGACTTCCGTGGCGACAGGAGTTGCAGCAGGGGGGACAACTGGAGCAGGAACTTCCGTGGCGACAGGAGTTGCAGCAGGAGGGACAACTGGAGCAGGGACTTCCGTGGCGACAGGAGGCACGACGGGAGCAACCTCTGTAGCGACAGGAGTTGCAGCAGGAGGAACAACCGGAGCAGGAACTTCTGTAGCGACAGGAAATACAGCAGGAGGTACCTCGGCGGCAGCAACTTCATCTACACCAACATCAGGCGCAGCAGCACCAGGTGCAACACAAGCCGGGACTACGTCAAGCTGTACTAAATGGCATCTTGCTGGAACAGGTAAGCACACACTATATATCTGAAATGTGAGAACATACAAAATCTAAACTTGGCTACTTCTAGGGGATTACTGCTATTCTATATGGCAGACATACGGCATTACCGGAGCGCAGTTTTACGCATGGAATACTGGTACTGGTACCGATGCCAGTGGCAGTGATTGTGCCGTATGGTTTAGTATGGCTTCCCTCCCTAGAAACCCATTAAAGATTATTACTAATGTATTCTTCTAGACTATGCATACTGTGTCGGTGTTTGATGGCTCGAATAAGGCCCTGGTGGTAGATAGTAAGATCTGTATTTACAAGTAATATAAAGAGTTTAACAGTGAAAATAATATTTTGTGATCAGAAATACATGAGTGGTTGTCCTAGCTAATACATAGTCCAATAATATACCGGTACCCGAAAGAGCAAACAACTTAGTACTTGAAGAGTCGCGGTCAATTCCTATAGTAATAGTAAAGATAACAGGATGAAAGAAAATATCTGCCAAAACCATACCTGCTCCATCCTAACCTTTGGTCCTTTTCCTCCCAGGAATCTTCCTTACCGAGACCGACATAGATGAGCGTAGTGTATCTCGCATAAGCGGAAGTGTCATTTAAACTTCTTATTATCGCCAATCATACCTCTCGCAGTATTAATCGGATATGTCCATAGAGGAACCTCAATAAGTCTCTTGAACTCTTGGTGTATTTGAAACTCTGGAGAAAGGCTTATAGTGTTCTGGGACAACCAAATAGCAGATTCGAGGATGATATCAATATATCGATAAACTAAATTCTTGTTATATCCAGGAACATAAGAGACCTGAAGCTCTGAATTATAGTCAAGCCGATAGAAGACGAAGTTCACTCCATCGGTCCCAATCCCGTAGATGATCTGAATCACCCTCAATTCGTTCCTCTTCTGCTGTAGTCCTTCTGTATATAGTAAGCAGCTTGTGAGAAGAATTCGGATAAAAAACCAGGGGGTAATATACTAAGGTAGCTAATCAACTGGGGAGATATTGTCCCAAGGCAATAATGTTTCTTGACCTCGATGGCTATGATACCAGATTCAAGGTCCTTCTCCCCTAAAAGCCCCCCGCATCCCAACACATAATCACAGCAGCTAGTAACTACTGTAACTGCACTAATGGTTTTTGTCTCAATCGGATAACCCTCAACGAGCTTGAATTGATGGGTAGGTAATTTGCACTCGAGTGACCTCAGCCGATCAAAGATTAACATACTGATCATGGTTTTTCCAAGTACCTCACATTTATCAAGACCCCATTTTACATCGGTTCGGATATCGTAAGTAGAAATCTCTGATTATATTTGCTCATTAGAAACAAGAGGCTATGTTATATCGTATAGATGTAACTGCTTACCAACCCACATGGTAGTCCTCGGTACCGTCTCTACAAGGTCATGAACCTTCCAAGCAGAAGAAGGATCACCATCCCTGTACCTAATATTGAAAAGACTCTTCGCCTCAGTCATCGATAGCTGAGAGGCAGGAATCTGGAAGTATAAGCATTCCCAGCTGTATAATAGATCTTGGTGTAGTAAACCTTTTGATGGATGGTTCTGGTGTTGGTTTTATCAACTGCATCCGAAATCAAACCTGTGATTTCTTCAACAAAACGATAAAGTTTTTTTGGAGGCGAGTCTTTATGGAGTCCTTGGCCTCGTGCAAAGCATAGGATACCTTCTAAGTCTGTATAGGATGACGGCTCGTTTGTTTTGCGACGCTTGTTTGAAACTGGCTGTTCCTCCTGTGGTATGTCCTTCTGTGATTTTTCCTTCGGCGGTAGGTCCTTCGGTGATTGGGGAGTATTTGCGATGCTGGAAGGCGGCATGATGGGAGGATTAGGGATTGTATTATTTGAGTAAAGATAAACTAGATGAATATTATACCTTCGGTATGAAAGCTAACTAGGAGATATATTGGAAGGAGGACTTCCATACTAGTTTATATATATCTGTAGTACCACTCTAAGCACCCTATCCTCGGGGTTAACATTGTCTCGGTAAAGCGCCCCATCGTCACTGATTGTGACACTTATACCTGATTGGGTGGGGAATTCATATATTGCTAGGATGGGTGATGAAGGATGGTTAACTATTAGTTTATGGGGCGATGCTGTTGCAGGACTTCCAATGGGCCGACCCATATTTGGGCTGTTAGGGTAGGCTGGGCTGTAGGAAGCATAAACCCGGGAAATCTTGAATTGGGCTGGCTGTAGAAATCTGCAGAACGTATTTTGCCCCAAGGGTTGAAAATCTCGAAGCTAGTGGATAGTCTGGTCTTTAGTGGCTCCGGCATATTATGAATAGTATTAATTCTTACTTATGCTGATTGGGCTTGCCTATTGTTTCATCTGTGAACTTGAGCTGGGTCGGTGGTATTTTTGTCCGGGATTGACTATTGGAAGGCCTGTTCTGTTGGTGCTCACCCCCAGAAAAGACATGACCAGGTTGTTCAAGTGGCGGGAGCACATGCTTTGACATCATATACTTAATAATATGCCATCCTGGTAATAGAAACGTTCTGAACCCCTATAAAAGTAGGAATAATAGCCTTATTTGCTTTTTTGGGGGTGGGGAGGGAGTAGGGAGCCTGTATTTTTGAGACGGCTCTGTGCGTACTCCTCTGTTTTCTGACTCATTTTGAGAGGGTGGGTATAATGACGTCAACTCAGACATGACATGAATAGATTCAGATACGGTTAGAAAGGTTCAATTACTGTATGATTTATTTGTTTGTGTATGGAATCTAATATAGACCTAGGGGAAATTACTTACTTATGAAATCCCTAACATTATCTCAGTGTGGGCTCTCTTCCGTAAGAACTTTCTTGGAAGAGGCAGACAATACTGTATCAAAGCGGCCTAGGGTCTCATACTCATGGCCCTAAACATGCAAAGCTTCTATGGATCTACGTAAAGTTCAACCACAATAGTAATTAAAAATCTCTACATTTATATACGTTGGCTTACGTACCCACATAGCGCTATATGCAGAAAGATAATTGTTAGGGATAACCTGCAGAATCTAGAATCTAAAACATCTCTAGGATCCTAAGGAATATATTATACTAAGCAGAGAAATATTGGCCGGTAATGGATTCAATGGAATATTAATATGTTCCCTAAATTCTACAACGGTCAGCTAAGGAAAACCTTGGTCAGGTAATCAACCTTTATAAAGGTACACGAGTTCGAGTACGTAATGCATCCCAGTATTCTAGGTTGCTCTAACTTCTAAAGTAACATTTATACTTCATTGAATAGGAAGCAGCGTTGAGAGATAGAGAAAGCAAGAGTTAAATATAAAGTGATCGAGTTTAAGGAATCGTATTTGGGTGTGCTTTTGTGGTAAAAATATCTCAGGCTCTCTTAGCATTGTATTCTATTTTGTAGATAATTCTTGAGCGAAGCCCCCTGTTAAAGGCTCTTTCGAGTCGCAGACCGCTAATCTGAGGTGCCCTAGCCCTAGATCTATGACCGATTTAGATTTTGATTTCGGAGGGTTAGTGTTACTTTCAGGCCCAAACATGAAATATCACTCGATGAACCCGCTAATGAAAGGAGTTTTTGCTTCATTCAGTAATTAACATTAATAGAAAGAAAATAGGAATATTTTTGGAGATAGGCACTTTGGAGATAATTGTTGTAAGATCCAAGAATGTCATACTAATTAGGAGGTGGCGCATCACGCCATACAGAATTGGCCTATGTGGAGCTGTATTTGACAGCTGTGTTTTAAAGACCAAATATGTTGGGATATGTAAAGCTTTGGTTAATAGAGTGTCGTTTCATAAGGAATTCGGTCGTTAAAGCTTCAGGTTTTAGGAATCTTGTGAGCGTAGGTATATCATGATAACGAGGAGTTTGGTGTGACTGATAAACACATCCCCGGGAGAATATCGGTTAAACCCAATTAGGAATAGATAGTGGGGACAAGAGTATCCAGCCCCTACAAGGTAATGAAAGGCTTGAGATGAGTATCACTACACAACTACAATAGATAAGAATCTAACTAGAGAAATAATATATTAATTGTCTATGTAATATCTACTTACATTGATCTATGCATTGTTGTGGAGGGTATCACATCGATATGGGGCTCTCGGTTGCTACGAGAGTGGCCGGGTATTTTTGTCCTACAGTATTTTATAGCATGGATAAGAGGTTTTGAGGTGTTTCTCCTACCTAAATACAGATGGAAACTACTGCTAGAACATAAAAAAAGTCTAATAGGTAAAAACATACTCTCTATAAGTAACAGCCTGCTCAAGTATCATGAAATAATAGGAGCGCCAAGGCACAATAGTGCCATGCACCCGAAACAGGCCTTACCACAGAATGAAAGAAAAAAATCCACCAAATCAGTAGTTTTTGTATCTTCCCCACCGAGACAGAAGGACAACAAGAAATGCAACTACATCAAACCCTATACAAGAGCAACGAAAACACAGCGAGCTAGCCTATTCAAAGACAAAAATGAAACCTTTTAGCCCGAGAACGTCGTCCATTACCGACTCATCTCCAAACCTTCTCCCAAACCCATTCAGCCTACGGCAAGCATTCTAGTAGTCTCATGAGCAACGAACAAAATTTATGCTTAAGAATTGAATCTTACCCAGAATCCCATACCATGATGATAAAACTGCAATATTCTTTTTGCTATAGCCGACTATAATCATGATTACGGAAATGCATGTACAAACCAGTCCTGAATCTAGCAGCATCACCTGATGAGAAAGATATTGTGATTAAAGAAATAAGCCGAGCAATAGAGATACTTACTGAAGGCTCCCCTTTTGCTAACCTATAGCTAACCCCACGAAGGGCTTGTTGGATAGCGATATTTGGTATAAGCTCTATATCAACATCTTCATTCGGATCATACTTTTCCCCCGTGGTGTCTTCGGTAGTAGATGAGGATGACTTTCTCCTTTTTTTGATGGGAGGCCTTGTCTGCATTGATGGCTCTAAGTATATGGGTTCTAATCATAGACGTTGGGTGCTGCTCTCAGAAGTAGATATTAAGACGACACTTTTCTGATTTTGGTGGGGGGCTTTATCGGTCTCGACTATTCTAAAAATATTTTCTCTGACTATAGTTTTACTGCAATTACCACAACAGTAAAACTCATAAAACCCGGGCCAATGTTTCCCCCAGACTTTGACGAGTAACTTTTTACCCTTGGGGCAATGGTGCGGTGAATTCTGGGAAGGGAGTTTGGGATAGCTGTACCCAGGACATAGTAAGTCAGATTTTGGATCGCTGCTAATAGAGATTTGGGGGGGGGGGGAGTGATACCACGAGCAGACATATTTTTCAGGGACTTTTTAGAATGCCAATGGGTACAGTAGACTCCGTTATAAGAATACGCTTTTGACCGAAATTTCATATTCTTATAGACCACTTATTCTTATAGGGCATGTATATAACCTGCCCTAAACCGACTATGGGACTGGTGCACCGTATTCTTATAGAGCAGTTATTCTTATAACGAATATTCTTATAGCGGAAGTGTACTGTAGTTATAAGCTTGAGAGCCAAATTTGGGGATGGCACAGATGAGGTAGCTAGGTATATGTAGCTTGGATGAAGGATGATGGTTTGGGGATGAAGAGCAAATTGGGTTTTATTATTCCCTTAAAGATGCATGTGACATCAATATATACTCAACCTCCTGTAATAGTATATTTGATCCTACTAGACTACTATGGGCTGTCTCGTGTCACTAAAAGAAGTTCGAAACAAAATTGATGATAAAACAATTTGTTCATCAAAAGAAGGCAATAATATTCTGATGACAACTAAACTAAAAAGGAAACTATTATCTGAGAGAGAGGGATGTATAATCCTCGTAGGGGACAGATGTCCCAATTGACTATGCCACTTAGCCTTCGTTACTAGCATGTGCCACACTACTAGCTTAAACCTAAAACGTGAAGCTTTAAAGATTGAATTTTCTGAGACAACATAATTAATTTAACTAAAACTATCCTCGCATACCCCAAGATTATTGGTCTTTAATATTGAGTTGTCAAATATAACCCTATATTATTTATTAGGCCAGTCTTGTAGGTGCCCTACTCGTTGAAGGAACACCCATGGGCAAGCAAACAAAGTGTAGCTCAATTAATACAGGTGCACTTAAAAGAATATGAATACTAGATAGAAAATATAAATCTATCTTGAATTATATTTTGAGATTTCTTTATATTATATACTATGCTTAATTATATTTGTAGGAAGCTGGAGGCTTTGTTCTGAGTGTTTTTTGTAGGGTACTTGCATATTGTTGCCCATACAGGTGACGTGGCTGACTCATATATAGAGGATATCCCTCTAGCAGGTTGGCCCGTGAGGGGACGTCCCCCGGATAGGCACATCCCCCAATGGGCCAGAAATATATAATATAACAGTCTTTTCCGAATAAACTAGGGTGTACTACGGACACAGGGAAAGTCCTTTTGTAGGCAATAATAGGGTACGACTACTGCATGCATTTTCTGCATGACGTTGGTGTAACTCCTAACAACCTCCCTAGCACTTGTAGCACTTAAAGTTTGTGAATGCACTAAATAACACTTGAATCTTTAAAGGAAGTAAATTTAAACGGATATTGGTTTAAAGACCTTAAACAAACTACGTGTAGGCTAAGAAATCCAGAAACAGTGAGTAGCTGAGTACAAAAAAGCCAACTATACCACGGTTACAGTGAGATTCTGCCCGGAACTTTCGATATTCTGCCCGGAACGTTCGATATTCCCATGCACCGCTATACCTGTGAAATCCCGTTGCTTGATTTTTTCCGGCTTTATAGTTGTTTGAGGCTTCTAACATAGAGTTGTAACTCGGGCTAATAGCTCACATTCAGTATTTAGTATATATAATAAAATATGAGTCGTGTGCAAAGGTGACACCTACCAGCACAGCTAGGATCAATATAATATTCCGAAACATAATACCCATTGGTGTTTCTGTCCCAGTAACTGAAAGTCACACCTATTAGTCCTTATACTCCAAGATATCAAGCTCTCACCCTTGTCCATAAAGGAGGTTGCGAATGGTGAAGTAAGGTAGGGGATTACCTGTTTCCCCCGATATTCTGGCCAACTGTATAACATACAAAAGTGACGTATGTGCCAATAGCATATTGTCCTACTGACTCACAGCTTGTAGAGGCGCAACGTCTGTAGTTTACACCATCTCCAGTAATACGGCACGTTACGGAAGCTGCAGAGACACCCGCGGGAGTGGATTTTGTAGGTGAACCCTCCGGAAGGGGGTTTGCCAATATGACTGAGGTACAGTACGAGAGAGAGAGGACAAGAGAGAGGGGAGAGAGGGGAAAGGTGATGAATTTCATCTTTTTATTATTAGTTGTCGGAAACGGTCTCTGGGATAATGAGTAATTGATGTGATGTGGTTTTGTGATGGTGATGGTAATGGTGATGAAACGTCCTGAGAGCTGGGGGCAGAGGGTATTTATATGGTGCGCACGGTTATAAAGCCGGACCGCCATTTTGGCTCGATATTCTGAGCTGTACATGCAACCAGATAGGCTATAAAAACTTGGGAAGACTATTTTTAGTATAATAAAGATTCCCAAGTTTTTATAAGCCTATAGTACCTATGGTTGTTGTGGAATAAAAACCCAATTTTAGGTGTAAAAATCGCTACTTGGAACATGCTCAGATATACTAGCCCATGCTCAGATATACACATTTTACGTTGAACCCCACTTTTTACCATAACCCCGCACCACAACACCTTACAAGACTACCAGCAGCACCTAGAACCTTATTTTTATACTCTATATAATTATCCTGTTTATTTCTACAATGGGCCGCGTTTCAAACAACCAAAAATCCCGGAAATCTAAAGCCAAAATGGGTGGTAGAGGAAGGAAAAAAGTTGTGGTTCCAGAGTCACCAATTAAAACCCCATGGAGGCCTAGAACTACTTTATGGCGTTTAAGGAAACATGCTGCTACTGCACAGCAGGCGCTCTATACAGCTGCGCTTAGAAATTTGATGCTAAGCAATAGAGTTGTACCTAGTCCCTTAAGTAGTAGGCCACCTACAGGATATAAAAGTCTTTTGGGAAGTAGGCCTTCTACTGCAGCTGGATATTTAAGTTCTACAAGGCCTTCTACAGGACATGGAAGTATTCGAGCGGTTGCTGGAAGTATAAACAGTGCAGATCAAGAGGAGGAGTTTAGCTTAACTGCAGATAAAGAAACTGTAATATTAGATGGGGAGGATATTGAGGAGGATATTGAAGAGGATTTTGAGGATATAGAAGAGGTAGTAGGAAGCGGAGACGTTGAAGGACTTGAGGAATTGTTAGCTAAATGGCCCCATATTCATTCATTACCATTAAGGAAAAGGATTTTAAAGAAAGGTAAAAAATATAATTTCTGGCGTCAATGATATTTATGCGTTTTCTTAGATACTAATTCTATTTCTATAGGAATTGAAGATATAGAAGAACTACTTCAGTCTAGGGATTTCCCTAGTGGGCAGGACTACGTTTGGCACCAGCAAGTTCTATTTTTTATGAACTGGCAAATTACTATGATAAAAAACTCTATGGAGGCAAAAAAAAAAGAAGGAATTTATGGATATACAAGAAGAAGCTGTGCAATGAATGTTGCAATTGGGTATCGAAAGGGGAAGGAGGTACAGAAGAGGATTATGAAGCATGAGAGAGACTGGATACAAAATCGAAAAATCCCATTGAGTAAGCAGGGAAAGCTTGCAAAAATGATATCTATGTTAGAGGATGAAGGGACTATGATAGCAGTTCAAGAATGCATAGCTAGCGCTGGACAAAGTAAGTAATCAATTGAAATAATACTCTATATAGTATATTAATTAAATAATAGATTTTCGAGCTCAAATGCTAGTTAAAGCTGTTAGAGACTACTGGCTATCCACCCACCCAGAGATTGATAATAGAGAGTTATATCTCTTCTCTGAGTCTTTAATAGAAGCTGAGCAATATGAAGCCTCTCCTCCTCTTTTTCGAAAGAAACTTAGTATCTCTGCCACAACTGCAATCGATTGGCTCCATAAATTAGGATATAACTGGAAAGAAATTAAAAAGAGAATATATAAAGATGGGCATGAAAGGACAGATGTCGTCTATTATCGTCAAGAAGTATTCCTTAAAAGAATGAAAGAGCTGGAGCCAGTTATGCTATATCCTATTCAATTGGATACTGGGGAGATCAAAATCCACCTACCATCTATTCCACCTCATGGCCAGCTTACAATACCAGTCACTCATGATGAGTGCACTTGTAATGCTAACGATGGCCCTCATTATCAATGGATTAAAGATGATAATATGCCATTAAGAAGTAAATCAAAAGGACAAGGGCTTCATATTTCCGAGTTTATTACTCCATGGGGTAGATTAAGAGTGAATGAGGAGGATATAACTGATGATGAACTTCTCACAATGGGTTTACTCAAAAGAGATGCCACTGAAATAATTGAATGTGGTGGTGATATCTGGTGGGATCAAGAAAAAATAGTACAGCAGACTCTTACAGCTATAGCTGTATTCGAAACAGCTTATCCTGGCTGTAGAGCTTTATTCTTATTTGATAATGCTACTAGTCATAGTGCTTATGCACAAAATGCATTAAGAGCTGGGAAAATGAATAAAGGACCTGGTGGTGCACAACCAATTATGAGAGATGGTTTCTTTTTCGATATTAAAGGAAATAAAGTCATACAAGCTATGACTTATAGCTCTAAATCAAAAAGAGTACCTAAATCATTATGGGGTAAACCTAAAGGCTTAGAAGTGGTTTTGAAAGAGAGAGAATTGTGGCCTAAAGAAGGTCTACCATTAGACTGTACCCAACGCCTTGTCGCGGGCAGCTCCGAGGATACCAACGCCACCGTCGCACAGAACAAGACCAAAATCGGACCACACCCCAGCAAGAGAGTCACCTTCGACCTCGCCCCCACTAGGCGATCGAGTCGATTGAATGCGCGCATTGTGAGCGATTTAACGGAAAGGGAATAATGGGCGCGGGAAGGCTCGTATCCACGCACGCGAGGTTGATGGGGGTTTGTGTCTCTGGCAATAAGGTTCTCCGGGCCGACGGCCCCTCGTGGTAGTTTTGGAATTTACGTAACGTTATCGTATGACCCCAGGAGCTCTTTGTACACTTTGTATGCGGTTTGTATGGGAAAAATACCTTTCTGTTGGATATGACATATCCAACAGAAACAGTGGGGAAGTTTAGTTTAGAGTGGAAAAAGTTTTCTTTGGCGTTAAGGTTATTTTGGAGGCAGAGAAGAAGGGAAAAATAGGGGAAGCATATAAGGAGGGGCCTCGCCCCGAGGATTTTCTTAGGCACGCAACGTCTTGTTTATATTGTTTGGTAAAGAAATATTACAGAGTTTTTCACTTGTAATATCTTTTGTAGTAACACCGTTCATTGTCGCCGTCTCAGTCGCTGTCACCGTTCCGTTGCCTAGGCTTCACCGTACCATCCCAACCGCCCCGCCACACTACGTTGCGTCCCTCCAAGCCTACCCAACAACACTGTACCAATGTCTGCCAGCAGTGGCCCCCCCGGGGACCCTCCGGCATTTCGCCTCCCAGCTACCCTTGATGACTTTACCACCGCCTATAACACCGATGCCGCCCAGTTCCACGCCAATCTTCTGCAGTATGCAGCCAAACTCCAGGAAAACAACATCCGACTCCGCAACGAAAGAAACGGACACCTTCAAACGGCTACAGAGGCACAAGCTAGCCTCAATAATGCCGAAGAAGCTGTTGTCACCGCTGAAGAAACCGCCCAACGTCTCACCACCGCCAACACCGTTCTTACTCACCGGATAACCAACTTGGAAAACGATCTTCGTGCAGCCCGAACCGCCGCGGAAGGAGGGAGAATCCCAACTCCACCTCCCCTCGATATCAATGACCCCGTCGCCCCCAGAAGATCTGACAAAATTCCTGACCCTCCAATGTTCAATGGTAACCGCGCGGCCCTGAAACCCTTTGTCGCCCAACTTCGCAATAAACTCCGTAATAATGCCGATCGCTTTTCCAATGAAGCCGCCAAAGTCGGATATGCTTTTAACCGTCTGGAGGGAGTCGCCTTGAACCAGGTACTCCCCTATGCAACTGCCACTGGAATTGACTTTGCCAACGTTGAAGCTCTCATCACCGTCTTGAACTCTGCCTTCGCCGACCCTGATCCTCATGGAACTGCAAGGAGGGAACTCCACAACCTCAAACAGAAAAACAAGGACTTCTCCTCCTATCTCGCTGACTTCCGTCGCATCATGGCAGACCTTGGGTACGATGACTCCGCCAAGAGAGACGCCCTTCGGGAGGGTCTCTCTGAGGAAATGAAGGACCAACTTGTCGGTCGCCGCGTCCCTGTTGATGCCCATGGTGCAGCCACGTTCGATCTCTACGTCGCCGACCTTCTTGTTGTGGATAATGACCTCCGTGTTCGCAAGGAAGAGAAGAGGGGCTCAAGGTCCTTCGGAAACTTCCAACATCAACCTGCCCCCCGTGCTTCTGCTCCTGTTCCCGCTGCCAGTTCTGGCTACCATCCGTCATTTGTTCCCGGAGGTTTGGCTCCCATGAATCTCAGTGCTTTCGTCCCCCGTCCTGCTGGTCAACCCCGTGGTCCTCTTTCCCCCGAAGAAAAACAAAGGCGTTTTGCCTCGGGGCTTTGTATGTATTGCGGCCAGAGTGGCCATGTTTTTGCCAATTGTCCTTTATCTCGTTCCGGCCCACGTGCCACCCCTTCGTCCTTTAGTATGCGCGGCGCCGCAATTACTCCATCTCCTTTTGGTCTTCTTTCTGGTGCTGCTGCTTCTGTTTCTGGGTCTTCTGTTGCGGGCGGTGTCCCCATTTCCAATATTTCCGTTTCTGGTTCTCCTGTTCCTTCTTCGTCTTCTGTGGCCGGTGCGCCACCTAGGTCTTCCTTTGCTTCTTCTTCTCGTTCGGGCGGCGACCCGCGTTATCAATCTTCTTCTTCCGATCAGCAGGGTTTTCAGTAGTCCCTGGGCCTTTAACTGGCCCTGCCCAGGGACCTTTTAACGATTTTTCTTTGACTGCATTTTCTATTTCTGGCTTTTCGGTATCAAACATTGTTGTGGAGGAAGATTCTTTGGATGGTGAGCATTTGGTAGTAGCATGTACCTTATCCACCAATACAAAGACAGTAAAAACCCACGCTCTGATTGATACTGGTGCCTCCGGATATGCTTTCATTGATGAATCGTTCGCGCGCCAGCATTCTTTTCCCCTGTCACCGTTAAAAACTCCCCGGGCTCTAGAAGTCATAGACGGCCGAAGCGTAGCCTCCGGGGACATTACCCATCTTTCCCATCTTGGTCTCTCTATAGGGGGACACCAGGAGCATGCGCCGTTTTTTGTCACTTCCCTTGGACACTATCCTCTTGTTTTAGGCATTCCCTGGATGAAGCACCACGATGTGGCCATCAGGTTTGCCTCCAATCACGTCTCCTTCGGTTCCGATTACTGCATGAAACACTGCACCTCCTCCACCATCCCCGTCGTCTCCACTGGTATCTCCCCCCCGGCTCCCGCTCTCAAGAAAATTTCCATTGCAATGATTGGGGCTGTCCCCTTCTCCTTTTTGGCTAGAAAGAAGTCTTCTCGCATTTTGTCAATCTCCCTCTATGAGATTAACAAAGCTATTGACCATAAGACTACCAAAGAGGATTGGAAGGCTAAAGTTCCGGTTGAGTACCATGATTTTTTGGATATGTTCGACGAACAGATCGCAAAAAACATGCCCCCACGCCGTATTTATGATCATAAGATTCCCCTGAGGGATGGAAAGGAACCCCCCTTTGGCCCCCTATATGGAATGTCTCGCGAGGAACTCGTCGCACTCAAAGAATACCTAGAGGACAATTTGTCCAAAGGATACATTAGAGACAGCTCCTCTCCTGCCGGTGCCCCTGTATTGTTCGCCAAGAAAGACGACGGAAGTCTCCGTCTCTGTGTTGACTACCGAGGGATTAACGAAATAACTATTAAAAATCGATATCCCCTTCCTCTCATTCGAGAAACCTTGGATCGCTTAGCTAAAGCAAAGTGGTACACCAAGTTGGATCTCAGGATGGGATACAATCAAGTACGCATGGCAGAAAACGAGGAATGGAAAACCGCCTTCAGGACCCGGTATGGCCACTTTGAATACACCGTAATGCCCTTCGGACTCACCAATGCCCCCGCAACCTTTCAGCACTTTATCAATGATTCCTTACGCAAGTACCTCGACGTCTTTTGCACTGCCTACCTTGACGACATCTTAATCTACAGTAACACTCTGGAAGAACACAAGGTCCACGTTCGTAAGGTACTGGAAGCTCTGAAGGAAAATGGGATCTTTCTCAAACCTGAGAAATGTGAATTTCACGTTCAATCCACAAAGTACTTGGGTCTAATTATCTCCCCTAACGGCATCGCAATGGACCCTAAGAAAGTGTCTGCCATCAGGGAATGGTCTGCCCCAAGGAATGTGAAGGAAGTACAAGGGTTTATTGGGTTCGCGAATTTTTACCGGCGTTTCATTTTGGGTTTTTCTAATCTTGCCTCTCCTATTACTGCTCTTACGAAAAAGGATACACCGTTCATATGGTCTCCGGAGTGCGAAGAAGCCTTCGAGAAAATGAAAGAAGCTTTTACCTCAGCTCCCATTCTCATGCACTTTGACGCCGACCGACCAGTAGTGGTGGAAACCGATGCTTCCGATTATGTCTCCGCGGGTATCTTGTCCCAGTATGATGAAAACAACGTCCTCCGTCCGGTGGCCTTTTTCTCCAAAAAACATTCGCCCGCCGAATGCAATTACGAAATCTACGACAAAGAGCTACTAGCAATCATCAGAGCCTTTGAAGAATGGAGACCAGAGTTGGAGAGTACCGAAGAGCCAATCTCCGTCATCACTGATCACCGTAATCTGGAATATTTTATGTCCACCAAGCAGTTGAATCGTCGCCAGGCCAGGTGGTCCGAGTTCCTATCTCGTTTTAATTTTAAAATTTCATATCGTCCAGGGAAACAAGGGGGGAAACCCGATGCACTAACTAGGAGATCTGGAGATCTACCTAAAGAGGGGGATGAAAGATTGGCTCATCAGAGTCAAATAGTGTTGAAAAGGGAAAATTTCGATAGTAAGCTTGGTTTGTTTACGGGTTCTTTGTCAAATGAACCCGCTCAAGGAACGACCCCACTGGAAAAGTTGTTTACCAAAGCCTATGCTAATGATTCCGCCCCTCAAAAAATTCTAGAACTTCTTCGCCAGGGTGTGCAACATTCAAAGGAAATAACCCTGGCTGAGTGCACCAACGTCAATGGAAAACTTTGCTATCGAGGCACCCTTTACGTTCCAGATCACAACGAATTAAAGCTGGAATTGCTGAAACAGTACCACGACTCCCCCTCCGCCGGCCATCCAGGACGCTCAAAGACCTTCGAACTTCTGAGTAGAGACTACTACTGGCCAAAGATGGGAAGTTTCGTGAAGCGATATGTTAAGAATTGTCACACTTGTAGCCGCAGCAAACCCTTTTACAATGCCCCGTCGGGAGTTCTCCGTCCCCTTCCTATTCCGAATCAACCGTGGCAGGATATTTCCATGGATTTTGTTACTGGTTTGCCGTCAAGCAATGGATACGATGCTATCTTTGTCGTAGTCGATAGACTCTCCAAAATGCGTCACTTGCTCCCCTGTCACACCACCGTCAATGCCCAAGACGTCGCACGTCTGTATCTTGAAAACGTTTGGAAACTTCACGGCCTTCCCCTTTCAGTAATCTCGGACCGTGGAACTCAGTTCACGTCCCAGTTCTGGCAACACCTATGCAAACAACTGAAAATCGAATCCAAGCTGTCCACAGCCTTTCATCCTCAAACCGATGGACAAACCGAGCGTGTCAATGCCGTGATGGAACAGTACCTTCGAAGCTTTGTATCCTACCAACAGAACGATTGGTCTAGCTGGCTTCCCATTGCCGAATTCGCCGCCAACAATCACTTTTCGGAGACTACCAAAGTTAGCCCGTTTTTCGCTAACTATGGCTTTCACCCTCGGTTCACTCTTGATTTGGTTCCTCACGACAGATCTCCCCCCAGCATCGATGCTCAAAAATTCGCCCAGAAGATGGAGGACCTACACGATTACCTTCGCGGAGAAATGAAGCTTGCCCAGGACGCCCAGGAAAATACCGCCAATGCCCATCGTACTCCCGCCCCCGCATACCAAGTTGGAGACCAAGTTTGGCTGTCCGCCAAAAATATCCGAACCCAGAGGCCCTCAAAGAAATTGGACTGGAAACAACTTGGTCGGTTTACCGTTAAGAAGGTTATCAGTCCCTATGCCTACGAACTTGATCTTCCAGCTACCATGGCCAATCACCCCGTGTTTCACGTTTCCCAGCTTCGCCCCGTCGCCACTGACCCCATTCCCGGCCATGTTCCTCCCCCTGCTCCCCCAGTTATTGTTGAAGGAGAAACGGAGTGGGAAGTGGAGGAGATTCTCAACGCCCGGCTTCATGGCATCAAAGGCCCTCAGTACCTCGTCAAGTGGACAGGCTATGACCTACCTACGTGGGAGCCCCCCGAATACATTGAACAATGTGCTGCCCTCGACATCTTCTATCAGCGACATCCAACCAAGCCTGACTTTCGCCAAAGCCTTACTAGTTCTCCTGGGAAGTCGAATCTCGAGGAGGGGCCTCCTGTCGCGGGCAGCTCCGAGGATACCAACGCCACCGTCGCACGGAACAAGACCAAAACCGGACCACACCCCAGCAAGAGAGTCACCTTCGACCTCGCCCCCACTAGGCGATCGAGTCGATTGAATGCGCGCATTGTGAGCGATTTAACGGAAAGGGAATAATGGGCGCGGGAAGGCTCGTATCCACGCACGCGAGGTTGATGGGGGTTTGTGTCTCTGGCAATAAGGTTCTCCGGGCCGACGCCCCCTCGTGGTAGTTTCGGAATTTACGTAACGTTATCGTATGGCCCCAGGACCCCTTTGTACACTTTGTATGCGGTTTGTATGGGAAAGATACCTTTCTGTTGGATATGACATATCCAACAGAAACAGTGGGGGAAATTTAGTTTAGAGTGGAAAAAGTTTTCTTTGGCGTTAAGGTTATTTTGGAAGCAGAGAAGAAGGGAAAAATAGGGGAAGCATATAAGGGGGGGCCTCGCCCCGAGGATTTTCTTAGGCACGCAACGTCTTGTTTATATTGTTTGGTAAAGAAATATTACAGAGTTTTTCACTTGTAATATCTTTTGTAGTAACACCGTTCATTGTCGCCGTCTCAGTCGCTGTCACCGTTCCGTTGCCTAGGCTTCACCGTACCATCCCAACCGCCCCGCCACATGACTCCAGAAGGACCGATCGAGCGGAGGAAGCTCACGAACAAATGCTGTCCCTCGTTCAGGAAGAGAACGTTCCGTTGAACCTTTATGTCATGAGAGCGATGAAGATAAAAGACGACATCGATCCAGACTTGGACCAGACTCTGGCGAGAAAGTTCATCACCGGCCTCAGTGACAGTAACATCAGGATGCACGCCATCATCTATGGGAAATTAGACGGAGGATATGCATTTAATGACGCAGTCAAAGCAGTCAGAGTCGTGGCCCGGGGATACAAGGTCAAGATGGACACCTGGGACATCAATGAGTATGACCATGAATTTACAGGGTGTGGGACACACAACAGAGTCCATGGTCATCATTGCTCTTATGGATGCCGACATCATGAGCTGGATCCAAGACAGGGATATCCCTATTCAACTACGGCAAATCCACCGGCAAAGAAAGATGAGCCGGCTCCTCAGCCCAAAACAGGAGGACTCTTGACCCAGGAAGATAAAGAAGGTTTGATCCAGATGTTTAAGGAAGTAATGTTAAAAGAACAGGCGGAAAAGTCTCAAACTCCAATGAACATGATCCCGCAGATAAACTCAATTCCTCAAATGAATTCAATTCCTCAAATGAACCCCATCCCTCAAGTGAATCTAATGAACCAACCGCAGATCGGACTCCCTCAGGGAGGAGAGCCTCAGAATTCCTACCTCCAACAATTTGGGGGAATGCAGCAAGTAGAAGCATTTGCTACTTTTGGACAACGCCAACCGCGCCAACCAAACCAGTCAAACATGGGGTTTGGAATGGGACAACAACCTCAGTTTGGCAATCCCTATCAATATGGGGTGGGAAGAGGCCAAGGGATGTATGGAGGTGGAGGAATGCAGCCAATGGGAATGAGTAGGGGAAGAGTTCCGGTAACATGTTACAAGTGTGCAGAACTGGGACATTACAGTTTTCAATGTACTAGCTTAAACCCCATGTCACGAGAAGATCAGTTTAGATTTAGAATGAGAATGGAAGCAGAGAAGATGCAGACGATGGGGCAAACCAACGGGATGTTTGGACAAGGTATTGGATATAACCAACCCGGACCAACTGGCCACGGAAATCAGTACTCGCAAGGATATGGAAACCAACAACTACTAATGAACCCAGGACCATCAGCCCAAGGATCGTCTCAGAATCAGAACATGGGGCAGAATCCCTATGGATACAACCAAGGTAACTTCGGGCAACAACTAGATCAGTCCCAAGGAAACTTTGGACAACCTCAAATGATGAACTCCCAACTGGGTCAAGGGCAGCCCGGAGCATCAGGGAACCCGTCATGGAACATTGGAACCAACCCTCAGTACAATCAGAACATGCTGACTTCAGGACCTCAGTGGGGATCGGGTCAGGTGGCAACCCAACGGCTGATAGGACCGCAATCAGGGTCTCAATCCAACAACCCATCTGCCCCTCAGCAAGAACGTGGAGCAGTCATTCCTCATCCACGCTCGAATGATGCAAGAGTTGGTGATCCATCATATGAAGGCAATCTCTCGGCATCAGTGGAGATAGTCTCAGTCGAACAGGGAAGGCGATTTCCTGGAATGTCGGTCCCAAGTGCGAATATTGTTGAATGGTTTGATGCAACAGCTGCAGAAAAAAGGAAAGCAACTGTCGAGACCGACCCGGAAGAGCCTACCAGATCAAAGATCAGAACTCATGAGCCAAGTCATCGAGGCCCAATCACGCGCACAAGAAAAGCCAAAGAGAACGAGATCATTCAGCCGATAACAGTTCCTTCTGAACAGGTACCACTTCCTTCAAATCAATCAAGACCTGAGACCAGTCATCAAGAAATCCCTGAAATGGTAATGGAGGATCAATATACACCTCCGGGACCATCCAAGACAAAGAAGCCAAGTGTCCCAAAGGGTCCCAGGAAGCCAAAAGTTCATAAGCCTATCAGAATGATGGCATCGGAACGCAAAGACGACTTCATTGCGCAACTGAGAGAAGCTCCAGTCACGGGCATCAAATGGGGAACACTCCTGGATCTGGCCCCGACCATTAGGAGAGATATTGCAAAAAGTCTAGTGGTAGAAAGAGCTGAATCAGCCAAAGTGAAAGCAAAGTTGGGCAAAGGAAAACTTCCGTCGGCGAAAGTCCCTGCACGACCGGAAGGAGTTAAAGAAGCTCTCACCACTCAACCGACGGGGCAAGCCCCCCAAGATGATGGGAAAGCGACAAATTTCTACACTTTTGGAGAAATCATTGGAGAAACCGGAGGGTATCGAATTCGGAGAATTCTTGTAGATGGAGGTTCAGTCATTAATCTGATGCCCGAAGAGATCGCTAAGCAAATGAATCTGCAATTCCATCGAACCTCTGACCTGCAGATCAAGACAGCTGATGCTGGACTCACAGTTATTCACTACTATGTGGAGTTCAAATTGAGAATTGCAGGAGTCACAGCAGAAATTCGGTGCTACTTAATCCCATCCCCAGCAGTCCCGTCATATGCTATCTTATTGAGTAGAAGATGGCTTCGTCAGTGTAGGGCCCGAGGAAATTATGAAACAGATACCTATGTCATTAAGGATAAGGAAGGTCATGAGTATCGGGTTCCCATTTGCCCCGAAACTACAAGCAAAATGTCCAGGGCCCAAGCAGCTGAAGAAATTCCAAAAGTGTATCTGAATGAAAATGCAGAGATTGTGGATCTGGATGAGGATACAGTTGAAGAATTATCAGTCGACGAAGCAGTCATCGAAGCAATCATTCGGAGAGTCATTCGAGAAGCAGATGAGCAGGAGTATGAAGCAGAATCGGAGTCTGAAGGACTTGAAGACAGTGGAAGTGATGAAGACTCGGGAAACGAAGAACGCTGTTAGACATTCCGGGAGCTAACAGCGAGAAAATATATGATCCCGGTGGACCAGATGACGAGAGAGAACAAGAGGCAGGGCAACTAGAGAGTTATGGTGTTGAGACAGAGCAGATGAGTTTAAACCCCCATGGAACAGGTGGCGACAGTTGCGAGAATGTCGCACCTGAAAATGAAAGTCAATCAGTGGTAGAAATTCGAGAAGACATTACTGATCCAACACATAGAAAAGAGACGTTAAACAAGAACTACTCCTCGGGGACAGAAACGTGTGGGGAGATGGACTGCATCTCATGTAAAGGAAACTGGGGAGAAAAGAACAGAAAGAAGGAAAAGAACCAGATCAGAAGACAGCTAAGTGTATACACCGTGGGAACAGGTGATGGCAGATCGACTCCGAATGCCATCCCTGAAAATGAATGTTCCCGGAAATGGCAGACGAGAGTGAAAGAAACTAACCCTGCGAACATTCAAAGGTGCTTTACCACATATATCGATGTGATGGGATACCAGAATAAAGAACCCGGGTGTGGAAAGGAGAGCTGTGATCTCTGTCATGACCGGAAAAAGATGAATGGCAGTCTGGAAAAGGTCGAGGAATGCGGGGTGGAATGGATCAGTGAGTTCCTCAAGGGAATTGAAGAACGAGACGTGGAAAAGGCGAATAGCGAGATGAAGAAAGAAAATAGCCTGTGGGTAGAACCAAACATCATGTACAATGAGGAAGATGCAGCATTTGGACTAGCAGCCATCGGATATCCGACGATGAGAAGGCCTATCGATTATCATCGCAACCTGGATGAAGAGACTCCTCAGGACGAAATAGATGAGTGGTTCTACCAATCGGCCAAAATGACCATAGGGCCGGCAGCCGAGACTGATGAACAGAAAAAGAAAGCAAGGCGACTCATCTGGACATGGAAAGACCTGTTCGAAGACGATGTATCAAAGATCCCGAAGTGCGAACTGGTGCAGCATTTTATCCCAACAGTCCCAGGGTCAAGACCTCACAAAGCCTCTAACCCGTTATTTACCAAAGAGGAAGTTGAGTGGATGCACAAAGAGCTACCGGAAATGGTGAAGTCTCAGATTTTGACCTTTGCAGACTCCCCGTGGTCAAACAGACCAAAGATGATAAAGAAAAAGCCAGTCGTGAGCCCCCCAAAGTTTAGAATGGTGAATGTATTCTGCCCGTTAAACCGTGTGACAATCAAATCGAACTATCCAATGAAGCGCATTGAACCAATTTTGCAGAATCTAATGCAATGCCGGTTCCGGACATACTGGAAAACAGATGCATCGTTTGGGTATTGGGGCATTGGATTATATCCTCCCCATGCGTATAAAACCGCGTTCAATACTCCAATAGGGCAATTTTGCTATCTAAGGATGGGCATGGGGCTGTCAGGAGCTCCTCATACCTATGCCCGCATGAAGGACATTATGGCAGGGCCTGTCCCAGAACCCAATGAGGAGCCAGGGATTTCAGGGGCTTGTGGAGATTCAGCGTTCGAATTTTTTCAGGACGATGACTATGGAGCTCACAGTGGGTTCGATGAACAGTTCCAATTCTTAAAGGAGAAATATTTTCCAAGAGTCTCGTGGGCAAATATTAGGCTCAACCCCCTCAAGTCGTTTTTCTTCATGCATATTCTTCATCTTCTCGGGTATGCGGGAAACGGAGAGGGAGGATTGAGACCATCGATCGATAAGATTGCAGCAATCAGAGAGTACCCCATTCCTCAGACAATTGAAGAAGTTGAACATTTCTTAAACATTTCGATGTACCTGAAGAACTGGATCCCGGGGAGATCGAACCATGGGAAAATACTGAAGACAGCTGTGATTTACCATAGCCCAGGGATAGCGACCGAGTTTAAATGGACGGAGCAACAGCAAAAGTCGTTTGATTATATCAAGCATTGCTTAGTCCACAATGTGATTTGGGGAGGAGACCCAACTATCCAGTATCATCTGGCAACGGATGCATCTAAAAGTGGATATGGAGGAGTGTTGTTCCAACTCCTTGATTTGCCTCCAGGAACGATTGCTCATCCGAAGTATAGGGACCAAGAGAGAATACTATTATTTATCTCTAAAGGGTTCCTCCCAGCCGAAACAAGATACCACACCACGGAGCAAGAGGGACTGGCAGTGGTGCGGTGCCTCGAGGAGGTAAGGTGGCTAGTCCTTGGATCCCCTCATCCGGTCAAGATATACACCGACCATCAAGCTCTCCTGACGATTCTCAAGGGAGATGAGGCTCGAGGACGACTGGTCAGATGGCAGTATCAACTCTCGGAATACAATATGGAGATCCACCATATTCCTGGATCGCAGAATATTCTCGCAGACGGTATGTCAAGAATGAGAACACGATTCAACCATGAGGAAGATGAACGAGATCTGGAAGTGATGACAGCGGAAGTTGACCAAGAAAAACATGAATGGAGATCCTGGACCCAAGATGAATGGTATGGCATGATAGTCGAATATAAATTGACAGGTGAAGTCCCCTTGGAAAAAGTAGCTAAAATCCTGGGCGGTGATGACGTTGATGCCGGAAATCTTCAAAAATGGACCAGGCGCATGAAACAATAGGCGGCGAGGTTTGTATTAGTGGACTCAGACGACCCAGGAAAGCAGATCCCAGGTCATCCACACGAAAAGACCAAAACAGTCTTATATAAGGAGAGAAAGGGGGAGTTCTCTACGTGTGTGCGAAAGAAGGATCTCCAAGCAGTTCTCATGTGGGCGCATGATGTCCATGGTCATTTCTCAGAAGGAATCACTCTCAAGAACCTGATTGGCACCTATTATTGGCCAACACGACACAGAGATGTACGATACTATTGCCGGTCATGTTGGAGCTGCCAGAAAATTGGCCCGATCAGACCCTCTCAAGACCTGCTACCAATTGTACAGTTGCAGCCATGGGATTTGTTGGGAATGGACTTCATTGGGCCATTAACCCCAGTGGTAAAGGCAACAGGAGCAAGATATATCTTGATTGTTGTGGACTACTTCTCACGATTCATGTTTGCAAAAGCATTTGCAAGTGCATCGAGTGGGGCGGTAATTGAATATCTGAAAGAGATTGCGGCGTTTATGGGATGGCCGAGAGCCATTTATTCGGACAACGGGAGCCACTTTATCAGCGCGAATGTTCAAGATCTACTTATCAGCCGAGGGGTAAGGCAGTACCCTGCCCCAAAGACTCACCCATCCTCTGTGGGACTAGCGGAACGATATGTTCAGCTGGTGGTCACTGGGTTCAGAACGCTGATCAATGGTGATGATGCCAAAGCGGAAAACTGGGACTCTCTGCTTCCCCAGATCACTCATTCGATAAACACTCGCATTCTGCGAAGTCACGGATTTACCCCTTGTCAAATTCTCTACGGGTTTAATCTGAGAAGAGAGGAACTGGATGCAACTGCGCGAGACCGAATAGTGACCAAAGTGGTTGAGAATGCATTAGAATCAATCATGCACAGAGAACAGTTCGAGAGGACTATGCTTGATACCCTCGACGATAGTGACCCCTACCTCCTGACTAACCCTACATCGATAGATGAAGAGGCCTATAAAATCAGACTATCTAACATGGATGAAATCCGAGAAGAGGTGAGAAAGCGAATGTGTGAGAAGAAATTGCCCACAAGGACCCGAGGATGGGACCCTCCTCAAGAAGGCGACTTAGTTCTCCTAAGGAGGTTTGAACTAGACAATCAAAGAGGGAGAAAGTTTGAACCCCGATGGGAAGGACCATATCGGTTGACAGATATAGCTTGGCATGGCAAGTCTGGAAGACTTGTAGACATTGTGTCAGGAGAACGGGTAAGAGTCAGAAAGCATGGACTGCAAGAAAGAGTTCATCTGGATGATGTGAAAGTCTTTGTCCCACGAGATGAAAAATGGATCGGGTTTGATGAGGATAAAAAAGAGCAGGGGCAGATGAAATTTGCAGGAATGTGTGAAAGATTGAACAAGATGGAGAATTGGACAAAAGGACAGAGGAAATTCACTCTGATCACGGAGGAGTAATGGGAACAGCGGAACAGACGCTGAAGCTACATATTTAGAGGACGAGATGCTTTAGGCAGGATAATTGTTTTTGTTGTTTTTTGTTTTTGTTTTTTTGTTTGTTTTGTTTGTTTTTTTTGTAGTGGATGAGCTGAGACTGGGGTTTTTTCGGATTATTGATTGTATCGATTGTGCTTAGATTCGTTATTGAGATCATTGATTAGCAATGTGCTGTGACAACTGGAAGACGGGAGAACAGGTTCTCAAGAGGGGAGGGAACTCTGTGGCGCTAGCAACATGTTGACTTGACAACGTGACCTTTGGGCATGTACTTAGCTCGACCTCAGGTCCTGGACCTGACCATCATCAATGCATCACTGTTTTGACCTCTGGACTTAAGAGAAGAACAGAACGCCACAACACCGTACGTCTCCGTTGAATATCCTCAACAACGGAAAGTTGACCGGTCGCTCGAACGAACAAATGTGGAGGGGGGTTAAACCTTTTTTTCTAGTCCTTGGAAAGCCCCCTGGTTCTACTAGGTATAGTACCTCGCATCACATCCCCACTATTTCCCCATGGGAATCCCCCGGGAGTGACTACCGAAATACTGTTCTCTTGGCTTGACGTCTAACGACCCAATCACAGGGTTCCTCTCTAACCTAGATATACATTGAGCTGTGAGCTATTTGTTGGTTTTAGCTGATATCTGCAGTGTCGGTGGAGTGTCTAAGGCTGCATGTTTTTTCCCCCCTCTTGAATATCTTGGGACCGATCGCATCTTGGTATTATTCGGAATCACAAGATACCAAGGCGCTGGTACGTGCGGTATGCCCTCGAAGAGTCGGACTACATGGGCATCAGGGGGGGTATCGTAGCCTAACTGTTCCTTAAGATCTAAATAGACTATCAATCTCAACCCAAGGTTAACCGAGTCTATTAACCTCCTTCCACTCGATACATACTGACCAGCACAAGGGGGTGGAATCGATTTCACCTCCGCATTGTTTTTTTCTCTCTCTCTAGACGTTTTATACTAGGGTTCCTGGGCTGGGACATATGCAATAAGATGACGAGGGTTGGCGAATGTCTTTGAACGCCAAGGCCCACTCTCAAAGACAAACGGGTGCCACACGGGTAAGACCTTAGCCAGGCTTGCATACAGCTGCCCTATCGTCATCCTCATTTCTTCTGTCGGAACACAAGAGGCTTGAGGCTTAAGCTAGAACCTATGTATGCACTCTGTGGCGTTCAGTTCGCGATAGGGAGGGGCGACTCGAACCATTCATTCCCAAGTCATGTTTTTTCTCGCTTGATCAAAGTTAGGACTTGGGAGGAGGGAACAATAGGGAAGGTGGCAAAACAGTCGTGTGTATGTGGGGAAAAGATCAACAGTGGGGAGGGAAATGTGGAGAAGCCGCATCAGTTTGGAGCACATGTACCTGCTCTACCCAGTCGTGGAGCTTCGTCGTCGTCCACACACACCCACCAGCCACAACATGCTGAGACAATGGTCTCAGAGATCCCTCAGTGTGTGTTGGGGCCTAGAGATAAAATGCCTCTAATTCCCCTGCCTTGGAATACCTTTTTTGGCCGCCGGTCAGAGATTCACACAGCAGTTCGTCTCCCTTCACGATGGACTCCAGCGACAGTAAAGCTCCCGCCATCGAGTACATTGAGAGGAGAACGACACACATGAGCGGGCACGAAGTAACCACCGCGCACCCCGAGATGGCTATTGCCATGGAGTTGGGGGGGCCTTCCTTGTGGAGCAAGAACTCCTTGAAGCTCTACATATGTCTTCTCGTGGGTTATCTTGTTTCGACAATGACTGGCTACGATGGATCCCTCATGTAAGTTTGAAGTTTTTTTTCCCCCCCTCTCTCGCATAGATAGGCGAGTGTTTCAGACTAACTCTGTTATAGGGGTGCCATCAATGATATGGAGCAGTATCAAAAGTCATTCGGAATGGATGGAAAAGGGTCTAGCACGGGAATCGTCTTCATCATCTACAATGCAAGTTACCCTCATAGCCTTCCCCCCCAATTGGTATGGTTCATTATTCTAATGCTACTGTTCACGATAGTTGGGCCAAATTGCCGCTTTCCCTTTCATTGGTTGGCTTGCCGACGGGTATGGGAGACGCTGGGCGATGTTCATTGGTTGTATAATTGTCTGTATCGGAACAGCCGTCCAAACTCCAGCCAACACAAGTATGTTCCCCACGATGCTTGATCAATCAGTCAGCTAATTAGTATGTCTCCTAGTGAGTCAATTCCAAGCCGGACGTTTCGTTCTTGGATTCGGAGCAGCCATTGCTGGTGCTGCGGCGCCAACATATACAGTCGAGATCTCTCACCCAGCTTATCGTGGGACTCAAGCT
Source organism: Verpa conica (assembly GCA_033030425.1). Classification (NCBI taxonomy): domain Eukaryota; kingdom Fungi; phylum Ascomycota; class Pezizomycetes; order Pezizales; family Morchellaceae; genus Verpa; species Verpa conica. Next base: position 144,954 of record JAUFSD010000016.1, read on the forward strand.
GGTCTCTACAATGTGTGTTGGTACTTGGGATCCATCGGTAAGCTTTTTTTTTTTTTTCCTCCGCGGGGTTCAGGCAAAGACTAATACAAAAATGTAATAGTCGCAAGTTGGTGCTGCGTCGGAAGCAATCGCCATATGCACAACTCATGGGCCTGGAGGACTCCTGTAGTCGTCCAAGCCGCTATTCCTGGAATAGTTGCAATCCTCGTACTCTTCCTCCCAGAGTCCCCACGTTGGCTCATCGCCCATGACCGTAACGAAGAGGCAATAAACATCCTCGCAAAATACCACGGCGAAGGCGATAAGAACTCCCCAGTCGTGCAAGTCGAGTTCCAAGAAATGCGTGAGCAAATCAGCTCCGCCGCCGCCAGCTCCGACAAAGTCTGGTGGGACTACAGAGATTTCGTCAACACCAGATCAGCCCGTTATAGAATCATGCTAGTCGGTAAGCACAACCCTCTCCTCCTCCTCCTAGCATACCCCAACTAACAATCCCCCCCTCCTTCTTTTTCAGTCGCAGTGGCATTCTTCGGTCAATGGTCCGGAAATAATGTTGTCTCGTACTACATGCCCACAATGTTCGCCCAAACCGGAATCGAGTCCTCAGACACCCGTCTCATCTTAAACGGCATCTACCCTATTTTCTGCATGTTCGCCGCCATCTGGGGAGCCACCCTCCTCGACCGTCTCGGCCGCCGCCAAATGCTGCTCTGGGCCACCACCTCCACCATCATCTGCTTCGCCGTCATCACAGCCGGCACCGCCGTCTCTAGCACCAACCGTAACGCCTCCTACGCCGTCATTGTATTCATATACCTCTTTGGAATCGCTTTCTCGTGGGCTTACACCCCTCTTCAAACCCTCTACGCAGCAGAGGTCCTCGAGACAAAAACTCGCGCGAAGGGCTCTGGCCTTAATTACCTCTTCCTCAATATAGCAATGTGTGTGAATACGTTCGCGGCCCCTGTGGCGATGGAGAAGATCGGGTGGAGGTATTATTTGGTCTTTGTTGGGTGGAATTGTTTTGAGACTTTTGCGATCTGGAAGTGGTTTGTGGAGACTTCGGGACATACGCTGGAACAGTTGACGGAGATATTTGAGTCGTCGGATCCGGTTAAGAAGAGCTTGGAGAAGAGGGTGGTGGTGGTTGATGCGAAGGCTGGTAGGGTTAATGAGGATGCGTAGATGTTTTTATGGCTTCTTTTATCTGTAAAGTTCTCTTTTTTATTTTTATTTTTATTTTTATTTTTATTTTTATGGGTGTTGAGTTTTGGTTTTTTTCGTTGAGTGATATCATGGTTGTTGTAAATAATATAAATATCCTTACTATATGGTTACTGAAGTTTGGCTCGAATGGTACCGGATCTCACCCGTAACATGAATTCCTAACCTTTACTAGGGAAAATGTACTGCTTTAGGTAAGTACAACGACGTAGGCGGCCTTAGGGGTAAATGATCATCTGGGCATCCATCAAATTACTTAGACTTAGCGCCAATTAACAGGGATCGGGGATAAAAAGGGAGGCACTATAAGCTGATCATAATAAATCACTCGTAGGGACTAGCTGGGCACAGCACCACGAATGAATGAATGAATCATAAGTACATGCACAGCATCACGATGTTTGTTTGGCGAGAGTAAATAAAGTTCTATACGCAAAACACATGCCACATTCCTTAAATTCTGTGAATATAATAAATAAATCAACAAACAGGCTAACACAACTAAACAAGAAAAGAAACGAAATTCCAAATCCCATTCTTGAATATCCTTCCTAGAAACCGTATACCCCTATATATAGTTAGTGGATTGTTTCGCTAATTGTAATGGGGGGGGGAAGCTATAAATAGTCGGGTACTCACTTATATATAGATCTTGATAGTACCTTAAAGAAATAACAAATAGATAAAGAAATCAGAATAAAATCAAAAAGAAACCTAATAACTATAGTAGTAAATGGAACGAAACAAGCCAAAAAGAAATAAGAACGACGACTAGGAAAAAAGAAAAAGAGATATAAGAATAATATACACGGGCACAAAGTCCAAGGTTTCGTTATTGACTGACTGTCTGGGATTATGATGGCGGTGGCCCCCCTTCAAACCAGTAACGTATTTCAGCTTCAGATAGAGCATTTTCGTTAGGTGATTCCTTGTTGAGGTACACTGAGTCAATAATATTTATGTGGTCATCAGTCCCGTTATTGTCACTGGAGTTGAGCCCGCCAAGCAGACTAGGCTGATCGCTGTCCCCGGTGGATCGAAGAGCACCCGGTTCAAAAATATCCATAACATCACCAGTGGGTTTCCTCCCTTGAGAATCTAGAATATCTGGTGCCCCCGCAGACGGGGTGTCGTCTGTATTGAATGTTACTGAAGGATTCTGCACCCTCACTGATTCTCTCGTAAAAGGCATGTCGAATGCATTGGATATTGGTAGAGAGGACTGCTGTTTCGTTGATGCCGGGCTTCTCTGTGACTGCTGCGGCTGCTGGGGGGGTGCTTGGGAAGGATGCTCGCTAGGAAGAGGCAATGGAGATATATTAGTGCTTCTCATCTTGATTTTCTCCGCCGCCATTTGTCTCCGCCGCGACTCCCGGATCTGCAAGAGTTTCGCTCTTATTTGTATCCGGTAATCTGCCTAAAACCATAAACCGAATTAGTACCATATATCGGGGGGTAAAGTAGAGAGGCTAGTTACCTTATCCCTTGTCTTTACGAGCGTATTGCGTTCAAAAGTTTTGGCGATGCTGATGGCATGTTCTATTTCGACATCGGGTCGCACTAATCTTAAAGATGAAGTACTATTGACACCGCTATTGCTTAGTCCCAAACTATAGAATGATACTAAAGATAACACTAGGGATATTTACAGCTGGAGAATAGTGGAGGCTCGCTCAGTGGGTGTCAATCCTAGTTCCAACCGCAAGGGTTGATCCTTGATTTCTGCGAGTAAAACTTGAAATATCCGATGGTTGTCTCGCTCCTGACTAGATATATCCAGCCCCCCTCCTCTATCAGAGACAACTGGTTGAGAATCACCCTCTTTGAGAACCGAGTCCAAATCGTATAGCCTGTCGGTGCTATCGTTATTTTCAGGAACATCTTGCATCATTTCGTCGACTGAATCCGGATCAGCGCGCTGCTGGGCCTGCTCTTTCTCTTGCTTCTCTTGCGCCCCCGCAACCCCGCGCTGCAGGCCATCATGGTAAGGACTGATCGACTTCTCCTGGGTATCTAAATTGTTGCTTTGAAGGGGTTGGAGCCGGAGAGTCGGTCTTTCTGGGCCAACAATCTTTAACTTGAATTTACCAGCTGCTTCTAGCATCGCTTGTATCTGCTCCCATATTTCCTTGGGGGGCTTTTTAGAGTAGCTGTTTAGGTTGTTATATAAGTCGACCCAACTCTGCCTTGTTGGATAATCTTGATCTTCGAAGATCTGGAGTTGCTGGAGAGTCAAATTTTCTGGGTCAACACCGCGCGCCCAGAGGTAATTTTTTGCGCCAACCAGGTCTTGTGCCAACGTCCACCTCTCCCCAACAGAAAAATTACCTGGATCAATTTGGTTGTAAAGAAAGACTAAACTTTCTTGACTATTTGCTGTTTGCCCCACGAAGGCCTCAAACTGGTGGGAAGCCAATTTCTTTGAATCGACTCCCTTCTTCTGGAGAAATTGGTGTGCTGGGAGATAGCCTTGCACTTTTGCCCATACTGAGAAAGGCAAAGAGATAGGATCATACGCCCTAATCAAGTGGTAAACATCGATAGAATCTTTCTGAATACCTAAATCTTGGTGTTTGAAGGTCTGTAACTGTGAGGTAGTCAAACCATATGGATTAACCTTATTCTCTCGGAGAAATTCGCGTGTCTGGTACTCTCTTTCTGCCTCTTCCCACCTAACGCCGGTAGATTCGTTATTTGAGGTAGCCCGGTAGTAGCTGAGAAATTCCCCCTTGGCGTATGAATCTTTCTTTGCAAAAATCCAGAGTTGATAGCCGTATAAATCCACTATATCGATTCCCTCTACCTGGAGAAACTCCCACACCGGTAAAAGCCCGTTCGCCTCCTCCCACCTCCCCCCAGGAGACATGCTAGGAAGACCCTTTTGGTGAAGAATAATAAGAGCCTCTTGAGTTCTGGGGTCTTTTATTACGAAGACCCAGAACTGCATATCAGTCAATTCTTCTAGATCAATGGAGTTCAGCCTGAGAAGCTGGTAGGCTTTGAGTCCATTTTGTGCCTGCTCCCACCTCTCCTTAGAAGGTAAAGACGAAAAGTCTTTATGGTAAGTAGCAAGTAGGTCTCTCTGGGTGCTGGGGTCTTGCTCTTGGAAGTGCTGAAGTTGGTAAGGAGTCAATTCGTTTGGGACGGGGTTCGGAAGGAGAAATTGACGTTGACGGGTCTTAAGCTCCTTTTGCGCCTTCTCCCATCTACTACTACTAGGCCCAGCACCCTTGCTGTTGTGATAAAGATCGACCGAATCTTTCCAGGTACCTTGGTCTTGGTCCTTGAAGGCCTGGAATTGCTCGGGGGTCAAGTTTTGCGGACTGATCCCGTGCTCTCGGAGAAATTCTTGCGCCTGGACTTGTCTCCATCTCTCCTCAACAGACAAACTCAGATCAGTCTGGTGATAAAGACTGATCAACTCTTTCTGTTTGTCCAAATCTTTGCCCGTAAACATCTTGAGTTCCATGTCACTCAGCTCCTCCGGGTCGATTTCACTCGTCCGGAGAAATCGGTACGCTAGGAGTGCCTTTTGTGCTTTTCTCCAACTCTCTTGAGTAGAATTTTCTTTATTGGAAGAAAATCTGCGGTGAAGGATAAATAAGTCTATCTTGGTGTTTAAGTCTTGGCTCTGAAACCCCTCAAGTTCTTGTAAACTTAATCTATCAGTATAAAAAAACCACTCCTCGAATGTGCTGGCGCTATCGTAATATTTGGTTTGTGCCTCTCCCCATCTTTCGCTAGTACAGATCTCACTATTGGAGAGAGATTCACGATAAAATTTAGTAATATCAAACCAAGATTGTAGATCTGTTTCCATAAATCTCTCGAACTGTTGGGTGTATAACTCGTCTGGGTTGATTCCGTTGATAGTGAGAAATTTGCGTGCTTCCAACTCCTTCTGTGCCTGTTCCCATCTCCTACGAACAGGCCGTCTACCAGGAGAAATACGTTGATAAATGCTGATTAACTCCCACTGGGTGTCTAAATTTACTCCTTTAAAGTCCTGGACCTGCTTTTCACTTAATTCAATTCTATTAATCCCATTCAGTATGAGTAGATATCCCTCATTCTCAAACTCCGCCACCATTGACCCCCACGCAGCCCCCCCACCAGCACCTAACTCGCGAGCCCCGTTATAACGGCTGATCAACTCTAACTGAGTAGTTGAACTTTGGTTTTGGAAGGTCTGAAGTTGCCGATGACTCAGCATACTTGAACTGATGCTGTTGTCTGCAAGAAGTCTTTTTGCCTGCTGCAGAGCAGCAATCTCCCCCTCCTGGATCTGCTCCTGTATAATTATACCCTCTGAAGACTTGGTAGGTGGTAAGGTATTCTGAGCTTTGTTTATGGGCCTTGGTTGAAGCTCTGGGGCGACGGATACATGTGCTGTAGCCTCATGTATCGCTACCACTGCCTTCTCTCTCACCACAGGTGGGAGGAGATCCTGTATGGACATATAAATATAATGCTATAGTTATATAACACAGGGTTGAAACCTAGAAAGAAGAACTTACCTTACTTATATGACCTATTTGACCTATAGACTCCTTGCTAGTCTTGTCATCAGTAATCTCATAAGGCGTTCCAGGGCCCTGAGAAAGCTCTAGGATACCGGCGGAATCAATACCCTCAGTAGAAACTTTGACGGTAGCTCCGTTGATATGGGTTGCTTTGTACTCTAATCGATTAACGCTTGGTTGCACAATCACCTGATCCTGAATATCTCTGGCGTTTTTAATATATGCGAAGCACTTGGTCAAACGTGACCTTGTTTGCTCGAGCATTAAAACTGTCATTGTATACCTCTTATTTGGTGTCTCAAAGTTGTCTGAATATTGTTCCTTACAGCGGAGGATCTTTCCCGCGTCAACAACCGATAAACTAATGTACATAAGGGTGGGGAAAACAAACATTAAATATCAATTCCTGCGTAGCAGGGATATCTTGGCTAACAAAATAAAAAGCTTGAACTAAATCCTTCCATGACTTTAGTTGACCAGATAGCTGACTTAATACCATCTCTATGTGTGAGGTCTCTATGTTCTCGATGTAGTTGTCTTCTTTTTTTCTGTAATCGTGAATACATGAGTCTATAATTTCCTGGGCTGTTTCCATGATAGTTGGTGCCTGTAAATCAGGATCTGGGAGGGAGTGGGGCTCCATAGAGCTTAGAACCCGATCAATCTTGTCTGTGTTGAGATCCTCTGAATACTACAGAAGTTTTCAGTTCCTGAAATATTTAAAAAGCCCTTGGCTACCTCAAGCCCAGTAGGGATCACCCACATTAATATTGCCTAGATAAGCCTGGTCCGCTGAGGAACTCTCCCGGCCTACCAATGAGTCTTGTCCAGCATCCATTTTATCATCAACCAGAATCTACCATAATCCTTAAGTAAGTATACGTAGTTTTTAATATCATCATTGCTGCTAATATTATCTTTTGGAATGCCAAGGGGTGTGTCCATAACTAAACTTAGAGTCATACCTCAACACCCACAGCTAAAGCTTTATCTATCGTTAAATTATGGTAGTCTTTCGTATGCTTCTGAAGCAAGCTGCTAGAAGTGAAGTCTCGGCTGCCATAAATACAACCTTGGAACTGGCACCTATAAGGTTTGGTATGTTTATCTTCATGGATTTTTCGTTCAGCCTGGGTTGTAAAGCCTTCGCCTGAAGACATCCGACAAAACGGGTATCTACATATGTAGAGACCCGCCCCATATAGTGTCTTTAGCTTTTCTATTCTTGCAGCATCAGGCGGTTGCTCACTGAGCAGCCCTTCAAGGGCATACTGAAGCTTCCGCCCAGCCTGATCCACTGTCAGTGGGTTATTCTCGTTACACCAGTGAGTAATTCCTAATATATGTCAGCTTCATAATCTCTAAAGTATACATAATCCCTTGGAAGTAGGGTCTGCCGAATGGATCACTTCCTTATGCAGAAGTTACAGTCCATATCCAGACGACAGAGACCACATTCCAGTGAAAATATTTATTTACATACTAGCACATGGATTATGGGGGGTTATTATGGAGCAATATCTCTAACATACCGTCACTACCCAAAATCGTTATTTTCTGTGTCAGGTTTTCGTGATACTCCTCAAATTTCATGAGTCCGACTCTCAGTTCAGGTTCAAAACAGCCGAAGCTCTTAGTAGTAATCAATAAAGGGCTCTGTAAGTTTAGCTCATTGGTTTTAGGCGGAAAGTTCGGAGAGGTGGCTCGGGAATTTCGCCTCCGGAAGAGCTCTCTGAGGACTACTGATAACCTCCCGATATGTGATTTGTCTGGTGAGAGCTTGCAAAATTCCTTGACATGCTCTAACCAATTTGATTGAACATAGTCAAAAAGCCTCAAATCTCCGTTAAGCACAAACCTAGCAGCCTCATCGCTAGAAAGTGCTGACTCAAAACAATTGAAGCATTGATATGTTGTACAGACCAAAGATATGTTCAGGTGAGCAGTCAAGCGATTAATAAAAGGTCCACTATATGGACTTAGAAGATACCTAAACTTGTATTAGTATAACATAGCCGGATTATATTGCTCAAAGGGAGGTTGACTCTTTTGCGGTGAAATGAACAAAAGTTATAGTCCCTTTTGAAAATTCAACTATCGGCCCACAGAGATAGCGCAAACGATCCCTAAGTAGTCTGTTTTCTTCGTCTATAGTTGATTCACCGAGGTTTATTGATACAGCATCTTCTAATTCTCCGATTTTGAGAGTGCGAGATGCACAAGTCATCCATTCCAGTATTTTCTTTGCCTTCGCTTGCTGGTTTGTATCTAAAGTTTTTATCCTGAGCATTATTCTCTCATATCTATCATTGACAAGGCTTCCCATCAGCACTCTGATATTGAAAGCTTTGTAGTGGGTTTCTTACGCCTGACTCAACCCTTTTGGAAGGTTCCCAAGTGCTTCGCGGACTTCTCTTACTGTACTTTGTAAGAGGAGGCTTTCGATTATAAGATGAACCCAAAGAAACATTCCTATTCCTGTCAGACGATTGAGACGAATATCCTGTTTGAGATACCCTTACCGTCTGCACGCGCACGAAGACTATCGGAAATAAGTTTTTCCATCTGTGAGTCTAGACCCAACTCTTCTGCTACACGCTGTGATTCAGACTCGATGTACTGAAGTATATCATCCGTATTCCTTCCTTCAATTGAAATTTCCATGGCTTTAGGTTTATCGAATCCAATACGAATGTCCCGTAAATCCCGGCTAGCTACTAAAGCCCTAGAGACTGTGTTTAGTCGCTTTTGGCTTCTAAGTGCCTTAAGGATTGGTAAAATAATCTTCCGTTCGCTATCCGGAAGCTCATCAAGCCCGTCGATGATGATGTAAACCTGTTCGGAAGGGGAAACGGATGCCTCAAGCAGGTCGTAGAACAGTTGCTTGAGCATTGATACGGATAATGGTTTCATAAGCTCCTCATAAGCGTACGCAAGTAGGTCTTTCTTCTGTGAAACTATCTGGTATACCAACGTACGAAGAATAGCTAGGCAAGTATTCGAAGCAGCTTGGCTATAGCTACAGAAAAAGTACAGAACTAGGCGAGACAAAACTCGCGACGTTTTCCTAAGCTCTAGGTACTCTAAAATTGTATATGCGAGAATCGTTTTTCCTTTAGAAATTTTGTTAGGTCACCTCACGAGCTTTGAATGCGCATATCCTCACCTGATCCAGGTTTCCCTGTCAACCAAACCAACTGTTTTCCTCTCCCGTTAATCCAATCCTTTACTCCTGCTGTTTCCAGGAGCCAATTGCCAGTGCCTGGTCTCTTCAAACGCTCCGCCTTATCCTTATCTTCTTCAGTGTTAACTGGCTTAAGCCAGTCCGTTATCTCTTTCATTTTTCGATTCATCTCGTCTTTTTGGCGTTCTTCAACCCGCTTCAGCTCCTCCTCCCGTGCTTTATGTGATTGGACAATGTCTTCCGCACGAGCTTCATTGTCCACCAGGTCTTGATGTCTTTGTAGGTTACTGAGAATGAGGCCAAACCGACTCTCGAATGTAGTCCATGTTAAACTGAATACAATTCTCCAAGCTATTGTGGAATTAGCGTCTAAATCAAGTATATCACTTTATCTAACAAACTTCATTCACCTCTGCGACGGAAGAACTTTAAAGTGCGCCTGTAGAATTCCATGATATCTTCGTAGATGGTACTTATGACCTCCTGCATCTGATCACTATACGAGAATACTGCGGCAAACCGCCGAAACCGTGGAAGATTCTCTCCTATTCTTCCAATGGCATCCAGGATCTTTTCAAAGCTTTCGGTAAACTTGCTGGCTAGCTGAACAGAACCACTGTGAGTCCTTTCTTATGCCCTACAATAAATAAGGAGGTTTCTGTTACCTGAAGTAATAGTTTCAATGGTCCCTAGAGTTTCGTTAGTCCATTACTGGAAATCCTTGATCTAAAGAACTATCGAAGAATCTTATGTACGAACCCAAATTAGGGCCATTATATCGGGCTTGACTTGTATAAAAACCTCTATTACTTGTGCATATTGGGCCATTCCGACAATAAAAGGTTGGATACGGTTCATGTTCTGTAATGACTCGCGAGAGGCTTGCTCATCTTGTAGCTCTTCTACCAAATCCCAGACATCCTGTTCGGATGTTAAATGGCTAAACCTCTTCTTCTCATCATCGGTAAGACTTTGTTGGAACCTATTCACGGCCCTATCAAACGCAGGGGGTATCCTTATTTGTGTAGATGCCATGAAAGTAACTGAAATTTTGTAGCGTAGGGGATGTCAATGTTGCTGTGAAGTTGGGACAAGGCTACCTAAATATACCATTATTTCTCACAATGAAGCCCCGCTCGGTAGAACAAATCATAGCAAGTGCAACGCGAGGGCGCTGCTGCATCACCGCATCGCCACAGACAAGGCGAGAGTTTATTCCCAGTACAAGTCTTCAGCCACATGTCGGCAGTGCAGTACGTAAGAGCTAATTACAACCGAGAAAGAAACCATCGACCACCTGCACAGCTTCCTCCGTTTTTTATTTCCTGATGCCCGAACACGACTTCACGATGACTACAATTTATCCTAACTTCTCATACAGCATCCAAGGGGAAACTGTCGAATCTATAAATCTCTTAACTGGAAAAAACATCGAGATTACACCATCAGACGACGGTCTCGAACGGTCCACAAAACGACTACGAGTCACGAATAACGGAGATTATAGCTCTTGCCCTAGTCCAAACGGCTCAGGATGTTATTCTCCATCTCCATCTCCAGATTCTTCGTTTCCAGGTTCTCCGCCCCAAAACTCCGAGGGAACATCAGCCTTATCAACTCCATGTTCGACACTTTTCTCCCCTCAATCTCCCCAGCTACAATATACTACAACAGGACCAAACACCCCATGCTCAGAGGATAAGGCTTGCGATAACCGGTCTATTCTACATGAGTTGATGGCGAACTTGAGTACGGTCTTCAATACCAGGGCACTGAAGGAAGTTGATGGAGAGGTTTGTTTTGGAATGGTACGTTGGGCTATGCTAGAGATTTGCCAAGCTGTGTTTGTCGGGTCATAGAAGTAACCTCAGCGACTTTGCGCGGGTTAGATCTCGTATACTAAAGCCTTTGCCTCAAGAATATAGTTAATGCTCTAGATAGATTCCAGGGACAATAATTTCGACCGATGAAAACCTATGTCTTCTTAAGAATCACCATGCTAAAAATGCCGGCGAATTCCAGTTTTTTTCCCTCAACCTAAAGGCCAATTCAACCCCTAGTAGCAAAAAAATACAGGTTACGATTGACATCTGCTCGAAGATATATACTCTCGGAGATCTCGAGACCCCGCTTTCTATAGCGCTCTTACCATTACTAAATTCATCGTTAGTTCGGATTCAGGCATTAACATTGCCGCCCTTCATTAGACCCACAGAACGACGGAGGAAACGGCGAGCCCAAGCCCAAGATATAAATATTTTCATGAATATCTACGGAAATCAAACTAACAAGGACCGGGTTGGACTTTTTCTTACTAAGAACCGTGTTTTTCTTCAGCACCCCAAATTCCCAGAACCAGGGCACCTCTACTACAACCCCCACATACTCTCGAGGCCTGGTTCATTGGTATTTGTCACTAAATCCACCCTTACAGGTGGAGTTATACGAAATCCACTTACAGAAGAAACACCGATCAGTACCAAAAGTTTATCCCAAATTTTCGACGAGCTCTGCGAGTCACAGGACTTAGATGAAATTACTGGTGACTGGAGATTAACAACGCCCCTTCTAAGGTATATCTTAAGGCCCTTAATACTCGATATAAAAGCATCTAATTGTCATTGACCTCTGGGTTTTCAGCCACCAAAAACAAGGGCTATATTTTTTGGCAAAGAGAGAAGAACAGTCTATACCTGAACAGGGCTCGATAATGTGTCAAAGAAATTAGTGAGGATTCTCCTATTAAGGTCAGAAATACTTACTAACTTGATAAAAGTCCAAACAGAGGGGGAATCCTTGCTGATTATATGGGGCTGGGGAAGACCTTAACAATTTTATCCTTGATTGTCAGGTCGCTAGATGAAGCCCGGTCGATTAATAGCAGCAGCCACCTACGTCCATCTCACAGAAGCATGTCAAGGGGGAGAATACACTCTGGTGCTACTCTATTGATAGCCCCCGTCTCAAGTCAGTCTGTTCAAAAATCTTAAGAGACCCAAAAATCTCACGTATTTACGTGATTAAACTTCCGCTAACCTTACATCAATTCCAATAGCTTTGGGGAACTGGGAGGAGCAAATAGCAGCGTACGTTTATTTATCTATCTGCCCTACCTTTATCTAACCCTTTTCTCTATAGTCACGTACGACCGAATACATTGAAATACCTTGTATATTACGGCAAAGATAGACCCGCTGATCCCCGGATTTTGAATGAGTATGACATTGTCTTCACCAGCTTTCAAACAGTCACCCATGAATGGAAGGCCCAAAATTCTTCTTCTTATAGCCCTTTATATGCAGTTAAGTGGTTTAGGCTAGTACTAGACGAAGGTATAACCACTCAATTAAAGAGATAGTGATAAACAACCACTTATGTTTTTAGCACATGTAATCCGCACGCAGAAAACGGTTCAGTGCCAGGCAGTATGTGCTATCTCTACCGATCGGAGGTGGTGCCTCACTGGAACACCACTGCAAAACGATATTACCGACCTAGCTACACTCTTTAAATTTCTCCGTTGTGAGCCTTTGAATACGAAGGAGAACTTTGACCGCCATGTTACCGCCAAAATTAAGGCTAAAGATGATTCTGGGATGGAAAACCTGCGTGCTGTATTGAAATTAATATGTTTACGAAGGGCAAAGGACACGATCAGCGACAGGCTTCCTGCACGACATGAGCACACTAAGTTTCTTGAATTCAATAAAGATGAAAGAACACTCTACAATCACTACAAGCAGAAATTAAACTCAACGGATGGGTCAAAGGCAAACACTTTTCAAGTTCTCCTTAGTTTGAGATTGATTTGTGACCATGGCAGAGACCTTCTCTCCCAGGGCGAGCTTGAACTCTTTTGCTCAATTTGTCGCATACAATTGAGAGATTGGGAAATGGGGGTTAAAGGTCAGATGCCATGTGTTCACCGTGCTATCTGTCGGGGTTGCATAGATAGCCTTGTTGTTACCGACGATAAGGACATCTTAGAGTCTGGCTGTGATCGATGTGTTGGAAACCGAGAAGTATTAGGGCATTACGCACAGGCAGGCATTTCCAATTATCAGCCTTCAACAAAAGTCAAGGCACTTGTTGAATCAATCAAGGAATATACCTTTGGGGACGTTACAAACTTCTCACCACCTTCAAAGCAGTAGGTTCCCATTAGTCCCTATATTACCCTATGCGCCTCCACCCGCAGAAATCCGGGCCCTAGAATACCATGCTAATTTATATGATCTTTTATTAGCGTTGTATTTTCAAGCTGGACAAAAATGCTTGATTTAGTTGGCATTGCGTTTAAGTACAATGGCATCTCATTTTGTCGTCTCGATGGCTCAATGTCACGTTCGCAGAGAAACCAAACAATCGTTGAATTTTCTACAAACCCGCAAGTTACCGTCATTTTGGTATCTCTCATGGCTGGGGGAGTAGGGTAAGTGCTCTATAAGCATAATCTCTGTGCCATGAAATCTAACAAAGTCTTAAATTCTTGTAGCATCAACCTCACTTGTGCATCCAGAGTCCATATCTTAGAACCACATTGGAATCCTATGGTTGAACAGCAAGCAGTTGAGCGTGTGCATAGACTAGGGCAATGCCGAGATGTTATTATTACACGATATATCATAAAAGATTCTTTTGAGATTGTAAGATTGCTCCGTACCTCTTCCGGAAGCTGGAAACACTAACTCCGTCGCCAGGATATGATCGGCTATCAAAAGAAGAAGTTGGAGCTTGCTAGACAATCCCTAGACTCAACTACACCTCTCACACCTATAGAGAGAATTGAAGCATGTTCTCAGGATACATTCCTTCCAGATGCTTGACAACGGAAGACCAGAGAAAAACTGAGCCTAAGATCAACCAGCTGATACACGAGCTCTCGTGGACCCAGGATCTTGATCTGTGTCATCGTTAACCTCATGAAAATTGGCAGACTTTAAAACTCGCTTAGTTACCCAGCACATGCCTAGAGGTCAATTATTGAAAAAACTCTGGTACCAAAGATAGCTTGCCTTCAATAATACTATCTCAAGGCTGTAATTAGAAGAGATAACTGGAGCTATGTGACAGTGCTTTGAAGAAAGCTTCTGCGAGATATATCACATCTTATACTATCAACTAAAGTTTTCTCCTATTTTCTTACTAGATACATATAGAATCTTCCTACATATATATAAATTAAGTAATAATACTAAAACAAAATAGATATTCTACTACTATTGTAGTATCTATGTCCAACCTAAGCCCCTTCACCCTCATGGTATCCTCTTGCCAATCGAATAAGCATGATATATTCTTATAAGGTGCTGATAAACCCCACGAGCTTAACCCATAATATCCTTACCTTGAAGTACTAATGTTCATGGATTATCACTCGCTATTCATAACTCCTAACCTCGAATCAATGAATGAAATTATTCATGAATACATGGATCCCTAAGACTAAGGTACTCACTCCTAACTTTATATTAATAGCATTTGAGGGCTTACTTAAATACATACACAAATAATATTCGCGCCTTTGATCTCCAGCTGGTAGTATCATAGCTAAAATGTCACCTTATATATTTAATCAAGCTAAAAATAAAAAATAAAAACTTAATTTCTAGCCCCGTAATAGTAATATAACCTTAGTATTGTATTCAATCATAGGATAGCCATATTTTAACAGCCCTCTATTTTACAGCAACTAATATTAGTCTATAAATTTATATAAAACTCAAAAATGAATCCAAAAATACCACTAGAATATAGAACTAATAAGCCTAATACTCCACGTCTCTATCGCCCTCAAGGTTTAATTAGAATTACTAAATACCAAGGCCTCGGTCCCACGGTTAAAACTCAATACCTCTTAAATCAAACCAAAACGTACTCGTATAAGAATGGGTGCCTAAATACCGCCACTTGGCTTAAGCCAAGCTGCCATAGCCTCCTTAATAACTCTTTGGCTAGAGCTACCCTGTAACTTCATTGCTACGGTAGCCTTGATGAGGATAAGAGCCCCCCCCACATAGCATTTCCAAGAGCCGCCCTTCATGAAACGGTAAGAGCACCCGGGGCCCGCTATTTCAAAATCATACGTATTTCTGATTGCCTGAGTAGCCTATTCCTTACGCCTTGGATTAATACCAGGCTCTTGTACTTCACATGCAAGCCTTAGTTACAAAAAAAAAAATAACTACCCACAGCCCGTGATTACCCGATTATAAAAAATGTTATACACTGCGCAGCCCTGCGAACATGTATCACGCTACGCACGTATGTCTACGAATACAAGAAAAAAAGAAAGGAAAGGAGAAGAAACTGCTTTTCACAATTAACGGGGAGATACGGAAAGATCTCCTCACAATGCAATACATACCTAGGCTACACTAAGGCGAGGGCTATGCAAGAAAAATGTTATATTGTGTTGTATTGAGATACAATAAAACAGTTGTCAGATCCTGCAGTTTCTTTAAAACTCTCAAAGTTTTACCCGCGTCAAAGAACCGGTTGGATAAGCGGCGTGCGCACGCGACCAGCCAATAAAACAAATAAACGGGAAGGGGGGGGGTGGAAGGGGGGAGGGGGATGGGAGGGGGAAGGGAAAGTGTTAGAGGGCTAGAATTCGAATTCAACTTATTGGGAAGGGGGTGATAGGGTAGTGACATGGCTGCTGATCCCCCCTTAGTGATAGGTGGGTTTTGTTAATCTCCTGTGTTTCTGAACGGAGGATGTTCCGTCGACAAAACAGGGCGATTTGTGGCCGTGCACGCATGCCCAGAGCCCGCCAACTTTTATAACAAGTCGAAGTACCTATACCAAGCAGCGGTAGGCGAAGGGGGGGGGGAATCTCTCTCTCTCTCTCTCTCTACATACAAATTCTCATCCTAAGCGCTAATAGATAACCTACCTCCCTAGACTTCTGGGTATCAGTGACTTTTTTGTACCTGCATACGCTAGTCCGTAGAGTCCTTTACCGCGCTAGCTAGGCCCACCGGTGGGCTATGCAAATGTGGCGTCGTCGGGCGTCAATGATGGATACAGGATTTTTTTTTTGAATGTCTTGGCGTTGAATGGCAAATTCATTGGGTTTAAAATTACCCTAGGGTACATACCGTCACTCTATACTATTGGAGGCCTGAGGATAATTTCTATATTATCCTGCACCTGTAGTCCGAGAGGTAACCATTAACCCTCTGGGCGATGAAATTGAGACGCGGTGAAGGCCCCCGACTGCCATATTGGTGAAGCCGAGAGCAGGCACTGGGCTGGGCTAAGATAACACGACTCGTCTTGTGATATGTCGTTAAAATAAGGGTAAAGACTTAATGCGGTCTGTGGATAATCTCTCCGATGAGAGACACTCTCCCGGCTGATCGCTATAGTATCAAGAGTTCGCATGCATCTACAATCCAGTACTGGCAATCCGGTACGAACTGATATATGCAAGCTGCCTAGGAGGTACGGAATGTAACCGCCGAGGACTCCTGCACAGTGATGCAAAGTGGCATTGAAGTGCACATTTACTTTTCTAATATTTTGAGAAATCTACCTTTAATGTACCTAACTAGCCTATACTCTTATTGTACTTATGCAAGTACTAAGCATGTCCACTAAAAGCAAAGACATAAAACTTGAAAAACTTCAAACGCCCATGACGTTATATAATGTCAAATAAGCCCATAATAGACTAGTCAAAACTAACAGGAAAGTAGTTGAGTAAAGAAATAAAGCAACCAAACACATGCATACAAAAAGACCAAGAACCAGATATGACACAAAAATACAGAGGAAAAAAAGCACCCAATGAAAAAAGAAAAACTTTAAATACCAAACGCACCAAGACGATGCTCAAAACAAAGGAAACATAGTAAAAACCCAAAGTACCAATGTAAAAATGAAGACATCAACACAGCCTCGCACTAATCTCTAGTGCGCGAAGACTTGCCTATAAGAAAAGTATAAAAGACAATAGACCCTAATCATGCGCCTCCAGTCTAACAGCACAATCGAACCCCCAATTTTTGCCGCAAATATATCCCTCAGCTCGTTAGCAACCCAAAGACCTATTTCACAAGAAAATGAAACAACCAAGAAAATGAAAAACAGCGCTAAGGATATGAGACGAAAGAGAGGCAACTTTTTACAGCCTTGCCCCATGCTCTCCCTGCTCCATATCCCACATAGAAGTATCCCCGCCACTTCCAACACCTGGGCCTGGAGTGTTCAAGAATGCACTAAGCAACCCCAGGCTCTCGTCGCTCGGATCCATACCCTCAAAACCTGTACTGCCACTAGAGATAAGTGGGTCGGTCGTGATTTCACCCCAATTAATTGTCTCCATCCAGCTCGTATCCATCGGCCCAGCCCCCCCACTACCACCATTATTTGTCTCGCCAGAATACCAGCTATTTGCTGTGTTCCCATGTTGTGGCTGTGGGCTTGGATGATGAGACATGCTTGGAACCTCCAGTGTCTGGCCTGGGAATTCTGAAAATACCCGCCCATGAGAGGACGACGAGGAAGCACGGCGGGCACCATCATGCGGCGACAACATCCGGGAGGAGTTTGAAGATGCATGTAATAATGTAGACTGCGCAAGTACATCAAACTTCGCCCTGGACCTCTGGGCGATAGGCCATCGAGCCGCTAAGCTCTCTAGTAGCGAAGAACAAGACCTGATGTCATCAATGAGCACCTCGTTTGCCGTCTGTACCTGTACCTCTCTGCATGTCCTATGCACGTGTAGCATTGTAAGGCCGCTGAGGAAGATGGAGTGTGCCGTTAGCCATGTATATTGAAGCTCCCCATACCGTTTAAGTTTGGAGTAGATACGAATCGTCTCGACCGCTGCAGTATAGCAGTGCTGAAGCGCTAGCGAGTTAGGACGTGGGAATGCGGGTGAGGGCCGGAAAAGTAGTTGGATGGCTTCGTGGAACTTGAGCTCTACCATTTGACCGCTTCCAAGATGGTTTCCACTACCTCCGGATCCTCTCCGAGATGCACCTAATACAACTCGTGCTTGGTCCCTCAATTCAACAAGCTGGCGGTAGATACCACTTTGCCAATCTGGTAGATCGACTGGCCATTTTCCTACTGAGGGTTGAGCTACACGGTAGATGGTGGTTTTGATGTTGCTCAAGATCCTAGTCATACGGAAAAGATAGATCGAGCCAGAAAATGAGGACCGAGGAGTCCCTGCGTTCGAGGGCATGCTTGAACCAATAGACAAAGAGTTTGGATAGTTCAGTTCCTCATCATTATCCCCCTCATCAGGAAAATCCACATCAAACCCCTCATCCCTCAATGAGAAAGGTCTACCAAGCGAGATGCCAAGATTACGATCGAGAGCATATGCGCACCAGAATACTCGACGCTTGATCGCAGCCTGGTCTTGGCCATGAAATGAAATTATCTTCCTCTGCAGTCCAAGGTCCACACAGGTTGCCATGATAATAGCGTTCAAATACCAAAGATTCAAACCCCCTGTAGCATGAAGTGACCGCATTGCTAATAGTAGTGCGCTTTGTGCTCCTTGGACACTGCCTGTAAGAGTAATGTCATCAATGCACCGCATCGCGCTAGCAAAATATCCCTCAGAGTCCATATAATGTCCCACACGACTCGAAAGTATATTTGCACCTATTGAAAGCACAAGGAAAACATGGAAACGTGCTACAGCAATTGTGTAGCCTCGTGGAAGCTGATAGGGTGTATTGTTAGCCGCCAAATGAACAGCTTCAAGACAAGCCTCAAAATGGGGATGGTGAAGAAATGGGTATTGCAAGGCAACAGTGGTGAAGTAGGTCGATGAAAGAAGTCCACACTCATCCAAGTTTGGAAGGGCTGCTGGCTCTGCGTCAATTCCTACCCAACGCCTCCCACTACCTTCAACATTTGGTTTTGTCTCCCTACCCGCGGGGTCATACCCAGAAGAGCGGAAATCTCCTTCATGTGTATCATGGAAAACAAGACGAGCGAATGAAATCCCCGACGAAGGGCCAACATATTTGGGCTCTTCAACGGCTGACAGTGAAAGAAGGCCGATATCTTGGGAAATCATATCTTGCTGCGGTAACAAAAGTGGGCTTGGGAGTAGTGGACTCGAGGGGGCAGGGCTTGGGGCTGGAGAAGGGCCATCCGAAAAGGTAAACGGACTGAAGGGCGCCAAGTAGCCTGGTGACATACCCGGAGAGAATTCGAAAGATGCCGGGGTAGCACATGTTGAGGCGGGAGAGAGAGCAAATACTGGGGACGAGGTTGAGCTTATCGATGATGGCGGGGGGTGCATATCAGGACCAGTGGTCACAATTCGTATTGCTGGAGGTGCTGGACGAGACCTGAGCTCTGCTGGTGGCCCAGCGGATAGGTCGACATCTGGGCAATGGGTACGAAGGAGTTCCTCTAACCATTTGATCCTGTTTTCCAATTCAAGTACATGGCTAGCAAGCACAAGATTGAAAGAGCGCAGCATTGGAATCAGTTAAAAAGACCACAACTCATGCTGAGCTCGAGAAAAATAAGTTGAGTGTCCAATTCCTCACCTTCTTGGTACGTTATTATCACCGGATCGGTCGACCTCAATACAATCAACGCCGGCCTTGACACAGCTTTTACAGGACGGAAGGACCCCGTCGCAGCGAATCTTCCTGGTACGGCATCTCTGGCATGCGGTGACCACCTTCTTCTTAGTGGCGCCACTGGATGGAGACGGAGCGGCGCCCGTTGGTGTCGACAACGAAGATGTGGAAGCGGAGCGAGACCGACTATACGTCTGAGGAGGTTGCCCTAAAGACAAAGATGAGGATGATGACAATTGATGTTGCTGTTGTTGCGGAGGCCACCCCGCGCTGCCGCTGCCACCTCCACTTCCTCCACTTCCTCCGGTTCCTTGTTGCGGGGGAGTCCCCAAAAACCCTCCAGCATCCATAATGACACCGCTACTACCAACGTCGTCTTGAAAATGTATCGACGGCACTGACAGCGTTCGACGTTCCCTTTCTCTCTTCATCAATCTGAATTGAGAGATCTTTCTTTTCTCGAGATGTAAGAGCCCTTTTCGAGAAGGTACAAAATGTGGTGATATCGTGTAATGGAAAGAAAGAAAAAGACTCGGTCCTAGTTTATCCTTCCTTTCCTTCCTTGACCAATCTCCTCTTCTTTCCTTCTTTCCTTCTTCCCTTCTTTCCCTCCTTTCTGTGTCTCTTTTCCTCTTTCTATAGTTTTTTTCCCTTTCTTGTCTGTTTTTTTTTTCTTTTTTCCCCCAAGTGTCTTGAAACCTGATCAATATAGAGAACAGCAGTAATAACCGATTCCAGGAGTGGTGAATAGGGATGCAGGATAGGCGGTAGCGTCAGTAATTGTGGTTCGGTGGGAGGTTAAGTTCATGGTAATTCCCGCTAGGAAGTGGCGAGAGACGTGCAGACACCAAAGGGAAGGGGGGAAGAGAACCACTACCCCCAGAACCTGCACAGGAGGAGAAAGTCGATGAAAGGGGAGATGTAATAAACGAATAATAAAGTAATACTCCCGGCGAACTAGTCAAAGATAGAATGGGATCTTCTTGAACAACACTCATCTAACACCACCTCTACTTGATGTTTTGGGCTTTTGGGGTGCTTATTTTTGGTGTCGGTCATGGGAAGACAAATAGAGGTGTGTAGGGATGGGTGGGGAGTGTGTGGGGGGGGGAGTGGAGGACTGGAAAGAGAGAAGCCAGGAACACTCGATGTGACGTTCAACTAATGGGAGAGGCGAGACAAGGCGAGTGTTAGGGTGGACTCTTGTTAGTTGCGCTGGGCGCTTGCCAGGTCAGCACGACATGGGCCTCACAACCATATTGGTGTCAAATAGTCGGACAGCACAGAAGCAATGTATGGAGAAGGAGAAGAGGGAGGAGGGAGGAAGTATGATGTAGAGGGGATGTACTCTAGATGATGTAAAAGAGATGAGGGTAATGCAGGATGAAGAAGATAATAAGAGAGAGAGAGGTGGATGATGGTGATGATGATGATGATGATGGCCTTGTTTGGGGGGTTGTGGCTGTTCTTTCCCTCGAAATGTCTTCTCATCAAGTCTCTTTCCTATACTCCCCCTCTGTGCCTATACAGTACAGTACCCATACATCGTCTCTTTGTACTTCGCTCTACTCTCGCTGCACGCATCAGGGTGGGCTGTGCTGCGCACCCATTCATTCACTTACTCGCTCACTCCACTTCAAGTCCTAGCTACCCCCTCCTCCCCTGTGTCCCCTCGGTTGTCGCGTAGAGTGGCCCTGTTTGTGGCCCTTTACTGTCCACGATGGTGGTTCAAGTTGCTGTTACTGCCCCACTCGCCCTTCCAGTCTCGGTGACAGCAGCACGGTAGTGCAGGGTAAACGTGAGCACAGGCATCGATACCCAATTGCGATCGTGCCTCCGGATGTACGCCTCTAGCCTCGAGTACCCTCTTACTAGCCAACCGCCAACGATCATACATATATTGCGTTCACTACCGACATATACATGCATAGTCATCATAACCCCATTGGGATCCATCTCATAGCCTTTATTTAAAAATAAGTCTATAAGCCTCGATTTGGGAACCTCGCTCCATAACTCAATTGCACTATAAAGGCCATATTAAGTTTCAACAAGATACATGTAGCTAAGGTGAGGGAGTCCTAGCTATATCTACTTGTAAGCCGCAAACTTCCGCTAAATAAACCCCCCCCCCCGTGTTTAGAGGTACCCTCTATACTTATGAACCAAGTAATTCGTGGCGGTGTCCCGAGGTAAACGTTTGTTCCTTCCCCTACTAG
This sequence comes from Verpa conica, assembly GCA_033030425.1. NCBI lineage: Eukaryota > Fungi > Ascomycota > Pezizomycetes > Pezizales > Morchellaceae > Verpa > Verpa conica. Next base: position 166,672 of record JAUFSD010000016.1, read on the forward strand.
CTCGCGTACCTGTACCTAGATTACCGAAGCAAGGTAAAACACCCCGATCTCACGGATAAACCCTTGGTTCCGGGAAAACTTTTGCACTTTTAAATTGATCTTCACGGGTATGTTCGGGAGTGAAGGGCAAGATTCTGATTAAGGCGTTAGGAATATGATGCGATGCTGACGAAGTTGCTACTTTTACTTGATGTTAAATTCGGGGCAGGACAATTGTCTTGGAGATATCATATTTGCGGGCAATACTCCGCTAGAAGTGCCCGCTCATATGTTCTTCTTTAATATATGAGCGGAGTTCTTGGGCTTCGGAGGCAGGAGTTCAATGGAGGTGAGGCCGACAACTGCAATGCCTCCTCCGCTAATGATCTAGGAAAGAGAGCTCGTGATTCGATATATCTATATCGACCCGTCTAATTAGGCATCAAAAAAAATATAATTCTTCCGGTTGTAACTGTTGACATTAGTGGCTGTCAAAACCTACAGCCTCTATAATCTAAGTCTGCCTAATAGTTTTCCTAGAATCCTGCTATCTGAAATGATTTATCTTGGCGATTGCATGTGTAACGCTTGTGGGCTATGGTATTATATGAGCATTGTACTCCAAGAACACTCACAGCCTCGGTAGCCCTTCTTCATTCCTCTTCTAGCCCACTTCCTCTCTATCACCACTATATCATGGTGTTTTTAAAAAAATGAAGACTCTTTGGTCTTAGCAATGGGTTCAACTAAGCAACACCCAAGGAAAACACCCCTGCTCCCCGCCCTCAAGTCATGCATATGCAATGCAACGGAGGTCGCTCCGTCAGACTAGCCTTAACCATAATATCGGGAATCTCTCTCTCTCTCTTCGCGCCAAAGACGCTTGTCGTCTTGTCGTCTTGGCATCTTCCAACACTTCACTCATGCAGCGGATATTGCAGGCTTCAACATTGGTGGTTTGAGTTTTTTTTTTCTTTTTCTTCCTACTGCAGCCGAACCCCGTCTATTTCTTCACTTTTTGTATGCTACACGTATATCGGTGAACATGAGATGGATGCAGAGAAAAAAAGAGAATGAGCGGAGGAGGAGAAGGAGGAGGGGTGGAGACTATTTCAGGGTACTTTTTTTTTTTTAAATTATGGGTAATTTCTACTCCCTAGCCCTTGAAGAGCAGGTACTTACGTTTGAAATATCGGTAGAATTCTACCGACAAGGGGGGAGGGAGGATAAAACCCTAACCCTGCATTCTTGTTGTTCCTGTTGTTCCCTCCGCCACGTGTGCAGGGAGGTTGGCTGTCAAGTTTCACTATTCTAGAAGATTTCAACTGACTACGTTGGAACACTCCATAGAAGGTCACCCCTTTTTTTTTTTGCACCATGCGCGGAATGTAAAGGGGGGTCATTTTTTTATCTAATTATTTCTGCGTTGGACGAATCCAAGCCTTTTCGTGGTAATTACCTCAGGTAACCATAGCTATTCATCGGGCTCATAGATCGAGGTTGATTTCTAAAAAATCTCGGCCAGTCCACACCGCAATAACCACGAATCTTAAGAACTCTCTCGCCTTACAGTCTGGCTGCACATCTATAGAGAAAGAAAGGGAAGAAAAAAATAGCCCTGTTCTTGTGGGGGGGGATTGTACGGGTGAACGTTAGCATACTCCGGCAAATAGATTTTCCGATTCAATTCTCTAGTAGTGAAAAAAAAAAAAAAAAGGTGAAAGGGCCGTATCTATTTTGGTTGGTGTGATCTAGAGCTTGCTAAGCCGCTAAGGCCAGCTTATGGGAATTGTGGCTCAGTTGGCCTGGGCATGAGATGGAGCTTGAATAAGCAAACTGGGTTGAGCACCTAGGCATCGTTATAAATCTCCTCAGGTTAAAAGTGAATAAATAGTCATAGCTATACCGCGGGGAGAATTACACCGCGGAAACGCTCCCCCCTTTTTTTTTTTTTTTTGTCGTGGCTGGGTAACAAGAAAAGATACATAATTCCAAATATCAAAGTATCCGCAGCCTTGGAGCGTGGGGTTCTTGCTCGCAAATCTACGTGGAGGATGATCTACAAATAGAATGGTCGTAGGATAAGAATGCGAGCTATTGGAAAGGGGGGGGCTCAACTCATGGGATCCTTGGTAACTTCGATCTATGAACCTTATTATTATTATTATTGAGCCTCGTTGTGATGACATTACGATGGTGTTGATAGTGCGAAGAGCCTTGGGGTAGCTATGCACTCACGTGGGCAGCCACAGGCCTACGCAATGGTGCCCGTACCTGAGTCTATATCTACAAGTACCTTGGGGGGGCTCTGGCTGGTAGTGAATCGTTCTTTAGTATTACCGTATAAAGGTACTTAAAACGTAGTCACAAGCGAATCAGAGGATCAGATGCTCATAGATACCCAGCTCTACTTAGGTGTGCCTGGTGCCTGGGTTCATCGCCCCTGTACCACAGTGGTGAAGCCTCAATGGGAGTCACGAAGATCAGATGTACGGCCGTATACTCCTGGGGAAAAAAGCAGTTTAATAACCTTATTTAGCTACGATAGGCTCTCGGCTAACTTTATTACACGCATTAGACGCAGGGCAGATATGTGTCGTCCATGGTCGTGGGATGTACGAGGGTGGCTGTGCGTGGTCACAATGGGGCACTGTCCCCAGCAATAGGTATACGATGAGGCTCTCGCGCGAGGTTGTTAAAAGGCCAGGGTGCAAAGGTCCCCCCCATCTGAAATGACGCAATCTGGTTCGCATTCTAGACGTCAAACTCAGGGCTGAGAGGTAACTTTTGACGATAAAGTTTTGTGGGTGTGTGTGTGTGGCACATCTACAGATGAGGCTCCAAGACGCTAGCGGTAATTTCGTATCGAAACGAAGTGCAACCTTGCGGCTCACAAAGATAAGGTAAATTAGATGCTTTGATGCCAAATACACAATTTCCTGCGCTCTTCCCATACGCTTCAGTCTGTTATGAATCACCCCCACATAGCCATGGCCACGGTGAGTCCTCCGTCATTACGATCAACACAGAATCCCCCTATCGCATAACAGAGAGAGAGGAAAATTCTGCTGAAGCTGAGGTCGTCGTCAGTGAAGGCGGTATTCAGCAAGAGAGCTCTAGTCACAAGATTAAGCACGTAGGTGTTTTTCGACACCGAGGACTGAAGAATCCGGGTGTGGCTATGCTGGTGGTGGCTCTTAAAGTCGGATTGTGTGGCCCGAGCTTCGGAGGCCCGAGCTCCATCCAGCTTGCCATCGTGTTGCTCCTACGCGTCGTCCTCCAGACTGTGCCCTTATGGCAAGAAAAAAAGTTCAGCAGGTATTTGCGTTTACCTACCTACGCATGGGTGGTATTCTTTCGAGAACATGGGGAAATGACACCCCCCAGCCACAGGCTGCGGCTCAGAAACTGCTCATTTGACAGCTGAGTAACGTTCCGCCACTTCTCATGCAGTGTAGCGATCATCCCAGGGGATCCCTCTGATATTTACCAGAAAATTCTCCCTGCCAAGCGGGTTTCCGGTGTCACAAACATACGGTATTAGGGAAAGCGCGCGACAAAATGAACTGCGCAGATTGGCTTTGTGTAATGTATTCTTATTCAGGACCGGTAAGAGGGACGAATATTGCCTGTCAGCAAAATAGCAGAGTAAGATCGGGGTAATTACAGAAACATCAAAGAAAGAAAGAAAGAAAAAAATCAATTACAGAGGTTTCCCCCCCCTCTCACCCTCTCTATCTATCTATCAAAACTAGAGGAAGAACGTTTCAACTTCTGTAATATTTAGTGGATATCAAATGCTCCTGTGTGTATATTTGTTATTACAGCGGGAAAGTGCTGATTCCGTTGTCCGTGTGGTGCCCAGACTTGCGTGTCAACGGACGGCCCTCCGAAAGGCAAATACCCTTGCCTTAGCACAGCCGGGGCGGGTCCCGCTACCTCAGAAGGCGCGCGGGACCAGTTTTCTGTTATTGGCTCGTTTAGGTAAACAACGGGGAAATCCCCCGCGGCTAGTGACAGAAAGCAAAAGAATTAATTCTATTGAAAAATATTCCAGACATTACTGTAGCTCACGAGGTATCGAGAACTTGGGGGGTTAGAGGTGGGGACTGAGGGAGGAGGTGGTAATCGGGAGTGCGCCGCTGTGCGAACAGCGAGCAATCGGGAGCGGTTCAGAGCCGTGGGCCTGAAGGAGGAATTAGGCGGAGTTAGAGCACCCAAAGGGGTTGTCTGTTCACCCCCCCTGCCAGCGCCACAACTACGAGTACAGGGCTAGGACTTGGAGCCTGGATTCTAGTTAAAGGAGATAATACATATAACTAGTGCGCACCCAACAGACTCTACAAATTTCTATTTTCAACACTTCTAACATTCTTCACAAGTTAGTGAGCGGTAATTCAGATATATCCTCTTCACTACCCTCTTACCTTTATCTAGCAATCAGTCCAAGTCTAGTCTTTCAATCTCCCCCCGAGATAGCTCCTTCAAATCTCGGGTATTCCCAAGTGTTTACCTCAATATGCCGGTACAACAGCCTCCTGCAATTCAGGTCACAACTGTAAGTTATATTCTAGTTCCGTAGTCCTAATATAGGACAAGGCTGACAAAAATGTTCTAATAAACTTAGACATTTGAAAATGAAGATATTCCCACTGCATCAAACCGTTCCCCAATATCACCTACTCTTACCCATGTTCGACGAGACTCGGATGCTATAACACCTACAGCCCTCTTACCGACAACCAAGAATTCCTTCTTAGATGTGGATGTTTCCTCGCGATCTCGTTCTTCTTCTGTTGGTGACGCGTCAATGCTCTCAGGCGTCACTGCACGGCCAGACACACCCTACAATGGCATCGATACTATCTCCGTCGAAGAGGCTCTTAAGCCCGACCCGGGCACCGAAGACGATTTCAATGTTGAAGGCGAAAATCCATTCGCGTTTACTCCCGGTCAGCTGAACAAGTTTTTGAATCCCAAGAGCCTTGCAGCGTACAAGGCTGTTGGTGGAGTACGAGGATTAGAAAAGGGGCTAAGGACGGACCTGGAGGCCGGGTTAAGCATCGACGAGTGTCAACTTGATGGGGCAGTGTCTTTTGAGGAGGCTATTAGGCATAAGAAAAATGACAGCCTTTCCAGTGTTGGACAGAGCCAGGATGGTGGGAGCAGCGCTGCGGCTGAGGATCAGCCAGTTACTAGGATTACAACGGCAGGTGGAACCGTAAGCAATATGTCTTTTGTCGACAGAAAAAGAGTATTCAACGACAACGTACTACCATCGAAGCATGCAAAGAGTATTTGGATGCTTATGTGGGAGCAGTATCAGGATAAAATTTTATTACTGCTGACTGCGGCCGCTGTCATCTCATTGGCTCTCGGGCTATATGAGACCTTTGGGGTTACTCATGAGCCGGGATCCCCACCTCCAGTAGATTGGATCGAGGGAGTTGCTATTGTTGTGGCCATTATTATCGTTGTCTTGGTTGGGTCTTTGAATGATTGGCAGAAAGAGCGCCAGTTTGTTAAACTTAACGCAAAGGTAAGCCCTTCTCTACTCAGCCTTGTTTACTGATAGTACCGTACTAACTTGCCTTTGTGTACCTATAGAAAGAAGATCGTGTCGTCAAAGCTATTCGCTCCGGTAAATCTATCCAGCTCTCTGTTCATGAAATTCTCGTTGGAGATATTCTTCATCTTGAGCCTGGTGACTTGATTCCTGCCGATGGTATCTTTGTTTCCGGACATAATGTAAAATGCGACGAGTCAAGCGCCACTGGTGAATCCGATCAAATGAAGAAGACTCCTGGTGATGAAGTCACTCGTCAAATCGAAGCTGGTACTGCATCGGCCAAGTTGGATCCTTTTATCATTTCCGGCTCCAAGGTCCTCGAGGGCATGGGTACTTACTTGGTTACCTCTACCGGTGTCAACTCCAGTTTCGGAAAGATTATGATGGCGCTCCGTACTGAAGCCGAGGCTACTCCGCTTCAGGTTAAGCTTGGAAAATTGGCTGATCAGATCGCATATCTTGGTGGAGGGTAAGATCTCTTAACAAATCCCGAGTGATAGACTGTGCTAATATATCTTAGTGGTGCTGTTGTCTTGTTTATTGTTCTCTTCATTCGTTTCCTCACTACTCTTCCTGGTAGTACTTTGGGTGCTGCTGAGAAGGGTTCAGAGTTTATGGATATTCTCATTGTCGCTATCACACTTATCGTTGTCGCTGTCCCCGAAGGTCTTCCGTTGGCCGTCACTCTTGCTCTGGCATTTGCAACCACTCGTATGTTGAAGGAGAACAATCTCGTTCGCGTTCTCCGTGCCTGTGAGACTATGGGCAATGCTACTACTATCTGCTCCGACAAAACTGGTACTCTCACACAGAACAAGATGACTGTGGTGGCTGGGACTATTGGCAAGGATGCCAGATTCGACTCTCCCTCTGATGATGAGAAGGCACAACCCGTCTCCAAAGTTATTTCTGGACTCTCAGACTCTATCAAGAACATCCTTCTTCAGTCCATTGTTGTCAACTCTACCGCTTTCGAGGGTGAAGAAGACGGTGTCCAAGCATTCATCGGATCCAAGACTGAAACCGCAATGTTGATGTTTGCCAGGGACCACCTTGGGATGGACTCGGTAGCCCGTGAAAGGTCTTCGGCTAATGTTGTTCAGCTCATTCCTTTCGACTCTGGCCGCAAGTGCATGGGTGTTGTTGTCAAGCTCCCCAATGGTATCTACAGACTCTTTGTCAAGGGTGCCTCTGAAATCTTGCTCGGAAAAGCGACCAGATATACCGCAGACGTCTTTAGTGGAGGTATCAATGAAGTCGAGTTGACTCAGGAGGACATTGCATCACTAGGTGCCACTATCAATTATTACGCTGAACGTTCCCTCAGGACTATTGGAATGCTATACAAGGACTACAACCAATGGCCCCCAATCGGTGCAGCAGTTATGGAAGACGATGCAAACATGGTTGACTTCGATACTATCTTTGATGACATGACCTTCCTCGGCCTCGTCGGTATCATGGATCCTCTCCGCCCTGGTGTTTCTGAAGCTGTCGCAGCTTGTCAAAAGGCTGGTGTTATTGTTCGCATGGTCACTGGTGATAACGTTGTTACTGCACGCGCAATCGCTAAGGAGTGTGGTATCTATAATGATGGTGGTATTGTCATGGAAGGTCCTAAGTTCCGCCAACTCACCGAGTCTGAGATGGACGAAGTTCTCCCGAGGTTGCAGGTACTTGCTAGGTCATCACCTGAAGATAAACGTATCCTCGTCCGTCGCCTCAAGGAACTTGGTGAGACTGTTGCTGTTACTGGTGATGGAACAAATGATGGTCCTGCCCTCAAGATGGCCGATGTCGGCTTCAGTATGGGTATTGCCGGTACTGAGGTCGCAAAGGAAGCTTCTTCGATTATTCTTATGGACGACAACTTCTCTTCTATTGTCAAGGCTATGATGTGGGGTCGTGCAGTCAATGATGCCGTCCGCAAGTTCCTTCAGTTCCAGCTTACCGTCAATATCACCGCTGTTCTTCTCACCTTTGTCTCCGCCGTCTCTAGCGAAGATCGTAAATCTGTCTTGACTGCCGTCCAGCTTTTGTGGGTCAATCTTATCATGGACACCTTCGCCGCACTTGCTTTGGCTACAGATGCCCCCACCCCGGAAATCTTGAACAGGAAACCCACACCAAAGAGTGCCAGCTTGATCTCACTTAACATGTGGAAGATGATCATTGGACAGGCTATCTTCCAGCTTGTTGTTACTTTTGTCATGTACTTTGCAGGTAGCAAGATCTTTGGTTACTCAGGGACTCAACAAACCAAGGAGCTCAACACGATGGTTTTCAACACATTCGTCTGGATGCAGATCTTCAACGAGTTCAAGTATGTCCCTATCTCTACTAAGCATTTCTTATGAGCAATCAAGCTAACAGTTTTAATAGCAATCGCCGTCTTGATAACAAATTCAACATCTTCGAGGGCATGTTCAAGAACTACTTCTTCATCGGTATCAACGCTATCATGATTGGTGGTCAAGTCTTGATTATCTTTATCGGTGGAGCCGCATTTTCTATCGTTCGCATCAATGGCCAACAATGGGCTATTTGCGTTGTCGTTGCTCTATTCTCTCTCCCCGCAGCTGTCATCATTCGCTGTATCCCTGATGGGTTCGTTGCTGTTTGTTGGGATCACAGTGTAACTTTCTTTGCGCCTGTTGTGAACGCACTCGAGAGTGCATGGCGCGCGATCCCCAGACGCGAGAAGAAGCAAAAGAAGTCTGCAGATGAGGAGAAGGGCAAAGCTACTGCGGTAGACATGTCTTGAAAGATAGACCTAATTTGATGATTACAAGGAGGGCTTCAGCTACTTTGCAGCTTCCATACTTGTCGAGCCCTATTAGAGCTCTCTTCCTACATTAATAATCGTTGTATCGTATATCCTAACCTTTTTTTCTTACTCTTTCCCCCCCCCCCCCTTCTCATTTCTTTTCTTTCGGTATGCTTTGGGCGGTTGATTGATTGTTTTTATCTATGTTAACGGTGCATCATGGCGTTTATCGATGTATTTCTATCTCTCTTTCATCATTATTTCGGAGTATCTTAGTTTATGCGTTTTTTTTTCCTTTTTCCTTTTTTTTTTTTATGGGGCAGGGTGGTTTTTGGGATGCATGGTTTTTTTTTTTTTGAAGATACGCTATAGATTTCAAGAGGAGAGAGAAGAAAGAAAAAAAAAAAGTGGAGGATATTATTTTTTCATGATAACGAGGTAAATTTATATATATATATACCACCTATAATAGAAAGCGTATTTCCGATATTACTTTATGTTCTGTCAGTTTTTTGCTATGTACTTATGATTTATTCATTTATTGATTCTGTCTATTGATATATAGCTGCATAAATAACGAGCACCTTAGCTGGGAGGCTCATTATGATTAATTCCAACGAGTGATGGGACATGATGCGAATCATTCACTACGTGGACATAGCTGTAGCCTTACCACTGCAGGTAGTAAGGTAGCTAGTAGTTATATAATAGGAAAGAGTTCTTTGCAAAGGGGAGATTTAGATACAAATTTGTTGTAGGGCGTGGGCGTGGGGCAATAATCTAAGTGAATGAATTAATGATAAATACTCAGTAATCTGAGTACAGTATCTCATGGTTATATAGGTACATAGAATAATTATATAAAAAATCACTATAATATAGTCTGTTTACAAACATACTAAGTCCAAATCACCCCTTTGTCACGTGATACTCATCAACAGACTCTACGTAATTCCATACAACGTCAGAAAGGGGTTTAGCGCCTATTCAGATAGATCTTATCACTTTAGGCTAGTTACCAAAATCTTCGAAATCGTGTTTTTTTTATTTGTTTACTGATCATTTCACAACATATCACTCGGGTAACTAGTAACTCCCCCCTTCCCTCCCCCTCCTCCAATCTCTTTGGGTGATTTAGCGAATAATAATCTTTCTCGCTAATCGCGGCTCTAAGAGAACCTGTCAAGAGGGTTCAAGGGGGGGTGCATGAGGCCCTGCATATTTTTCTCGATTAGCGATCAATATTAAATTGTTGATGCGTTTGGAGCGTTAGTAGCTCGATGCCAAGATCAACTACCTACATGCGCCGTTTACGTACATACTTGGGGCGGCGGCGCATGAATAAATAAATGGAGAACTGCGAGCGGCTCGTTACAAGGGGGAGGAGGAGGGGGAGTTTCATTTTCTATTAGGTATTTTCTTTTTGCTGGGGAATGTATCCCTATAATCTTATATTAATGCCCCCCCCACCCCTTAAACCGTAGCCCTTAATCTTCCTAGTCTTCCGAATGGGGTTTTGCTCGGTTTTGAAAGGGGGTTTTGGTTTAAATAAGTTTAATTTCTTTTGTTAAATAAATTGCTGCATGCCTCTTTACGGCTGAATTGATTGCTTAACTAGGGGATCAACTACTTGGGTTGAGGCTCGTGTAAAGAAGGGACTACCTATCAAGCTCCTGCCTAGTATACCGTCGCCTCAAGTAGAAAATTCCTAGACTAGCGAGTCAAAATTAATATAAAGAGACATTTATTAGTATGTATTGTTAGTGGCCAAAACGTAGGATACCCTAGTAAGATAGCAACCATAAAACTACACCCACAAAAGTACTTATCAATATAGAAAATATAATATATAGCCAAAGATCTATTTCTAAACGCTTTGATATTTGAGGCAGCTACTCTGTAGTTCTTATTGTGGTTCTAGCATTGCGTTTTAGTGGTGGTTTGGCCCCCTCGTTGCTATGAGTACCTCGAGGGTTCCGTATCGTTTTGGCCACCAACAATATCTCTTATAATCTCTTTAACAATAAATTGACTTCGCTCCGTTTAACTTAAACCGTAGTAAATTAGAGTGATAAAGTCTCTGGTTTTATTAAATAATTTTTGTATATTTTTCTAAGCATAGTAGATTCTGTGTTCGTTTCCAAGAACAGGTTGTTTGGGGCTTCATCTACTTATGATTAATTCATTCATTCATTCAAGAACAGGTTGTTGTATTTTAGTATGCGAGTGATTTTACATGAATTATGATAAATTCAACTATAGAGCTACATGTACTAAAGGTCTTCCAATTGTATTGAAGTATATATTAGTGCAAACTACCAAATCTGTTACTCAATAGACTGGATAATAACGTATGATCCCAAGCTACATCTCTTGAACCAAGACCAATGATAATGTATTTGAGATTTTGTATTTCATAATTTCATCATTTTTTCACCTTATCAATTTAGCTACTACAACTTAAATTCCATCCGGTACCTTTCACAGTGCACCACCGAACCCTGGCCAAAGCCATTACGACGTGGGCTTCTATGCCTGGGATGAAGCGGGTGTAACCGACCCCTCAGTATGCGTCTCCCTTGCTCTCCGGACATGCTGCTTTCATGTTAGAAAAAATTTCGATACCTGTGGATGGTTCAAGAGCGCTCTATCTATTGCACACGTACCTTATACCGAATGACCTCATTCCCAGCAGCGTCTTCACTCTTATCCACCTCAACCGCCATACCGAAGATCGGCCAGATTTTAGCGAATCCCACCCAATATAGCATACCTAACAATAAAACACAGCATGAAGTTGTAGGGAAAACCCAGTATGAGATTTGACCAGTTAGTACAGACTGTTTATTCTTGCTCTTATTCGGTATGAAGGGCGCAATTATGAGAAATGCACTCGCGAGGATATATATGACAATAAAGGGCCACCAGCAATGGTAACTGGTTCGTTCGGCTCGCCAGATATGGCGCTGTGATGGGTAATATCGAAGGTAGAGAAGGCCGATACCGATAAAAACTATAGAGGGTAATATTACTTAGCTGAGGGAATCTTTCTTTAGAATAAAATATTAAGTGGTGGGATACTTACAACCAACTACGGTATGACTGTAAGTGTAAAGCAAAACAATAAAAGCATATGCATCATCCGAGCGTAGAGATGAAATGATGACGCACGAAAATACCCAGTGCAGAAATAAAGCAGCGGCTGGTGTGCCAAGTGGTTTATCACTTGCCCATACTCTTGACCATGGGAGAGCCCCTTCTTTACCAAGCTCCTGTTTCACTAATAACCAGCAATATTTTTTAGTTATAGACTACGTATGATGTTTTCTGGATAGTTCTCATACCTCGAGAATTGGAAAAAGTAACAGCAAGCACATTTCCGAAAGCCGAAATTGCGATACAGAGAGGAACAATAACCGTTACGAACACATTATCACCAAATACCTACGTAAATGCAATTTTAATTTCATCCAACTACTGGGTCGGGTTGAGGCTGTGGCGTACGTCTAGGAAGAAGTCTACCGTAAATGTAATCCCTCCGTCCTGGATAGCTTTCTTCGGTAGTGCGGTAAACTGAAAAGGTGTTAAATATCAGGTTAGCCACAAATCTACAGGGGAATAAAGATTACATGTGCTTACATATGCAATATTAGCTAGGATATACAAAACCCCAGTGAAAATCACAGCTATTGGCGCTGATTTACGCAGTGTCTTTGGTGCATCTCGGACTTCACCAAGTACCTGTACTTTGTCATTAAAATATGCTCAACTAGAAACAGGGTTTATAAAGGGGCATAAAGTACGTAGTTTGCATTTTCCCATCCTCTTTTTAGTAGACATTTTTGTTAGTATTTACAAATAGGTCGTGTTACAGAAATACACACCGAAAACTAATCACACATAGCATGATTAGCTAATCAAATAGCCAGATAGAAATGATTGGTTTAGGAAATACCTATAGTTTATCTGTACAGTCCAATGGAGTAATTTAGCCATCTAATATAAACATCGAGCTATATGAAAGGGGAGAAATCTTACACCTAGAATTGCCACAGCCCAGTTACCAGGTGCATTGCGGGCATTTGTTGAGTCCCATGCCTCAGCACCCGAAAGATTAGACCGTTCCGGGTTCCCTCTTACTTTTCCGGCACCTGCCACTGCTCCAGTAATGATAACCAAAAGAAGGAGTCCAATTTTTATTGTGGCTAGTGCAGTCATCAAGTATTTGCTCCCAAACCTCGGGAAAATAAAATGGATTAAGCAGACAGCGGTTACAACTCCAACGGCTATGCCCTTTCGGGCGCCCTCTGATGAGTTACCTGGACCTATATGTGTACGGTCTAACGACATCTCGTGGTTGATGGCTGTTAGAAAGTATTTGGCACATGCAATTGCATTTCCAGCTGTAATGCCTAGAAAAACGAATTGGACAGCATAGACGCAGGTAACAAAGTATTTGGGTTTCTTGTATATCCGCTCGAGCTGTAGTAGAAATAGCTAATAGTTAGCATGTAATTATTTTTTATTCGAGTGTGAAATATCTAAAGGAAAAAATCTCAGGTTCCCAAGAAATAGCAGTATTACATATACTTTTTCCCCCCCGGAACGAGGTAGAGCGGTTCCTATAATTTCAAATCAGTTATTATAAGTTTAACTTTAAATGTAGCGTTCTATTTTTAAGACTTATTTGAGAGATATTTACCAAGCTCCAGAAAAACAGACATTCTAGGAGTCATTTAGCATTTTCGGCCGGGGGTACAAGAACTAATACTAAGACACATACCCGCAATATGCCAATAAAGCACCAACGCACCAAAGCAATAGAGTAGCAGCTGGGCTACCTATAGCTTGTAGAATTATCGAAGGCATAGTGAAGATACCCGTTCCAATCATGCGATTCGAGATAAGAGCTATTATGCGGATCAGAGCCACTGTCTTAGGTTTTTATGGCTGGCAGTCATTACCTGCTGTTGACCAATACCCCAATTTACGATCTAATAGTTCTATTAGCCATGACTTCTTAATTGAATGGCTTAACAGACTATGATTGCTTCAGTACCCTCTGGAATCCTGAAAGTTTGTATATCATACACCGTGGGATCTGCAAGCCCTAGGTTGACCTCCCCCGGCCCGTTCATGATCACCGGGCTGGCACTAACAGGGGCAGTTGGAAATGGCTTTTCATAATCGCCAAATGCACCATATTTCTGAGATCTGCCGTCTTCGTACGTTGAAGTTGCATTAACACTATCATGATCTCCAGGTTGTAATAATTGGCTCATGGTCGATAATTGACTGATAGATCCCTAAAAGGGAGGACTACACAGGTCTGAATTAAATAACTTCTGGCAAAAACTTTGCGTATGTTTAGTAAAATGGGGGGTGATGCTGAAGTCTTTGAGAATTTGGAGATCTCAGTGATAGTTCGTGGAGACTGGATGGGTTATGAACAGTCCACTGAGCTCAGGCCCATTTTCGTCATATGCTCCGCCTCACTGCCTACGTTCCACTTTCACAAAAGTGATGCCTGTTGAAGTAGGTATCATTGGAGAGCCTCGTCAATGCAAAGAACTATCACATATCATATTTAACTCGAGAAGACGCCCACTAGGCCAGAGTAATATTCACTAAGAGGCAGCCAACCAAAAGTCTCCAGAGTAGCACTTTGTCCAGAGTATCGACAGGTCATGATGTTGTGCAACAGTCGGTACGTAGTACAGTGCAGCTTGAGGAACGATTACGTTACCAATAGCGGGAACAAGGCTGACTTCATATCGCCAAATCCCCTCTTTTGCTGCTGGTCTTTGTACAATACAAGGCGACGTAACAAGGCTCCTCCGACCATCCCATAAGGGCTTGAGGGCTTCTCTTATTATTATGACTTGAAAGAAAAACTCTCTATTAACTACGATTCAGGATCAGCACAAGCTTTCTCGACTTAGCACTAGTCTCTGGGCACAACCAGATATCTGGGAGTGCTGTGCAAGCAGGGCCGATATTGTCTTTTGAGATAAGGTATTGTACCAAAGTAGGAACCGACTTCACAATCCCGTCCAGGTGCTAGAACTTTGTCGGTAACAAGGTTTGTGTCGACTTTAGCACATATTTCTATTAGGTTGTGTTTAGTCCTGATCGCTGTGAAGCCTTAGGAAAATACAAAATGGCTGGAGTGATTGGGTTCAGTGTTGGCGATATCCTTGCCTGCGGAAAGCTCTGTCACCAGATATACAAAGCCTGCTTCTCCGATACTCCTGATGCCATTTCAAGTTGGAAATACCTTGGCAGGGAGCTATACGCCCTAGGGACGGCGCTCAAGACACTTTCAACAGATGACAACATCATACCGTCTGATATATCCATCGAAGGCAACCAAGAAAGTTTTCAGAAGGAGCAGCGGGCATTAGGGGCGGTTGGGGTGGTCCTCGGGGATTTCAAGGAAACGCTTCGAGAGCTAGAAGCCATGCTCTTGAAGTATGATGATTTCCGGGAAACTGAAGCCGGGGGAGGGAAGCAATATTGGTTGAAAGTTAAATTCGTTGTGAAGTTGAGCGACCTAGACAAATTTAGAACAAGAATTGCAATGCATACAAGGGCTGTGAACTTATTGCTACATCCGCTCATGTAGTAAGCTCTACCTTTCATATTCTGCTATGCGTTCCAGCTATGTGCCGCGATTAGAAAATTTTAATCCTCGGAACTGGATTTACTGTATTTTGAAAAATTGGACTAATCATTATCTAGCCAACAAATGAAAGGGATGCAGACTTCACAGCACAATATCCAAACATCAGTCTCGAATATCCAAACACGAATCGATACAATCGATCAAGTGCTACATGCCCTTCTTTTTGTGGCCTCGGAACAGCTATCTACTACTACTCCCCGCATACCTAACACTAACAGGATTGGTGGAGCTGAGCTTGATGGAAACTTTCAGCACCCACAGGAGAGATATATGATAGAAACCAGCCCTAGGAATATTCAAACAACGCCTAGCTCCATTGCAGTTGTCAGAGGAGAGAAGATGGGACGATCTTTTAGCTGTCAACCAGAACCCCAAAGCCCCCAGTTACATCGGCTAGAAGAGATAGGTATACAAAGGAGGACTACTGAGCTCCACGAGAGCACAAGCCCTTTAATCTACAAAACACCCCCTCAAAGACCTGATAGAAGGAAGCAAGATCATGCAAGCCACATAGAGAATGATGATATAGGAGGGCGTAGGGGAAAGCAGAGTCACAATATAGGGTCGCATCCTCAATATACAACGCTTTCGCAATCACCACCTACAACCCTAAATTATCCATCGCAAAAATCCAAACAGAAGACACCCGTTGATTTAGTTGACATTGATGAGAATCCTATCGATGCTGCACTAAGGATACAAGTGGAGAGCAGCGAAGCGCAACAAATTCCCATTCAACACTGGATTACAGCCGCTATGCATTGGTATTTTAAGGTAAATTAAACACCCTAGACACTTAGGCCTAGAAATCATGTTAGGAATTTATTTAAACTACCTACTACTAAGGAAGCTAACATACTTGTAAATAGGCTCAGGGTGAATTGGAGGAGGAGCCGGAAAGTCATGAGGTTCCACCAGGAGCCTATCTTGGGCTTATGAAAAGTAGCTGGATTGTGGAAAATGTAATCAGGCAGTGGGATTCTAAAGAGGCGTTACCTGATGAGATTAGGGTAAACGTAGAAACATTGATGATTGTGAGTATTACTAATTAAGAGCCTCCAGGAAATGGGGTCTCAGCTGTTCTAATACTTCTTATATAGTTAATTGTTGAACAATTCGGGAAAATGGAAAACAAGACAATGCCCAATGTCAGGTACTTGAAGGAGCAAGACTTCGATATCTGGCACAAAGACATTAAAGTGATTCTAATTAAGCCTTCATCACCACTGGCATCCTCAGCGAGTACCTTTCGGCCAGAAGAACCAACCAGGAGACCATCATGGGCATCCGATAAAAGAAGGCAGCCACTAAGGCAATCAGCCTCGCCTGGGCACTCTGTTCCACTAAGCACGTATCCCCGCCGGATATCCGCAGCTTCCTCTGATTCCGACAGCGAAGAATCTCCTATAGGAGTACCTCATATATCAAATTCCCCTCCACAGTTAAGTGGAGCTATTCTACAAGAATCAAGTGATTTGAGCCAGTGGACAGAAAACACACTCGCATCAATTGGCTCACCAGTGAATCGGGATAATTTAATGAATCTAACAGAGAGCGAACCTAGTCCTGGACTTGATACCTTCCACGAGTGGCCACCAGTAAGGGAAAGCGCAATAGATAGGGCCCCAAGTAGCCTTCCTATAGGCAATGGTGGTCTCCGTGGTATCGAAAATTCTTCTAGGGTTAGTGACCCGGAGATGATTTACCGTGTACGACGACGCTCTGGAAGTATTTCAACAACGTCAACAGGTTCATCTGGACAACGCGACCCTGTCCCAACAGAGAAAAGACAACTCCCGCCAATAATACGAAAACCTATCCCAAATGGGGAATTGGGTCTACCGGGTCTTGGTGTAGCATTTGACCGCCGCTCGAGGCATTCCATCATTGAGGTCGATGAAAGAGAATTCGTGGAAATGGTCGGAGAGCGACTGGTACTTGACACAATGTAAGTGACCCCCACAAAGACCCGAACAAAAAATGGTTAGCTAACTTGTAATCTAGACCTGTTCTCTGGGCATCTCGCTCTACAGGACCATTCACTAAAGGCTCGCTTAAAATCTTTTGGCACCAAAGTGAGGAACACTTCAGACTATTCACAACCTGGAGTGGTGGTAGATGGAACTCGCAAGATAGTAAGCCTAGTCTAAAATATTATTTATATAAGTGAAATATCTAGCTGACTCACTATAAATTGGTTTGAAGTTTCTTTAAGAGACATGGAGCTAATCCCATCCTACGCTTATGGGGAAGATCCTATCCTATTCCTCCGGAAACCAAGTCAGCGGGTACCATCCTCTGGTAACACCGTAAGAACTAGTTCATCTACTAGATCTGAGGTGGCTCGGAAAAGCTATGTTTATAAATTCCTTTCTTCTGAAGGTGCTTTTATCATTCTTAGAGATAAGACAATAATTCAGAATAAGGTTGAAAATGCTAATTGAGAATGGTGATAACTCAGATATGCTGAAATTCCAGGCAACCTTAACCGGAGAAGACGTGTACCAAGATTTGTAAGAAACCTATCTTCCCACGATCGGCTGGTCTCTACTTACAGTGTATAGGGTCAAACGCGTTTCTACCGTCAAACTGAAGCGATCAACAGAGAAAAGCGGACACACATACCATAGTGCACGATTACAACTATGGCACGAAAAGGCACCCTCGGATTCTTTGTTACCAGACACTTCGTCTGTGTTTACAGGGGTTTCTGAAGCAACAACATTAAAACTCTTGCTTCAATGGTCGCGATTAATGATTTACCTCGGAGGTTCTGATTGCTTCATCACCTGTTTCGGTGAGTATCCGCCACTTTGGACCTCTGGATTCGTAAGCAATGAGGCGCTAACACTCTGAGAATAGTGACCGACGACATCACGCTGAAGCGTGACGGGAATAAATTATCATTGGTTCCAACAAAGTACTCGACAACAGACATTTTCCTCAAAAGTCCAAAAAGTGTGAAAGCTATGCTCATTGGAGGAGATCACGCCAAGGGAGGAATACGACTGGATAAAGATAAAACATCATCAAACGATGAACACAGTTTTGATGATTTCTCTTATATCCAGATAACATTCAAAGAGACTTTTTGTAAGCATAATACATCAGAAGCTACAAAAACCTATATGGAATTGCTAACGTTATTGAACTTTACGACAGACCTTAACAAATTTGAGACATTATGGAATCAAATGATGGATACCCGACGAAGGAGTCGTGTACGGATACGGTCTTTACAAGCAGAAATCAAGAAAACGACATACGCGCCTGGATATGATGCCTAGGTAGACTGAAAATAATAACAGAATTAAAATAGACTTTTTGGAGTTGAGTCACGATCACTGCAGCAGGATTTCTAGTCACGTTAAACGTTTCAGATACAAGTGGGGGCTACTAGCGGTGCTTTTTGTACCCTCCCTATATATATGTATAGCATTATAGCATAGACTATGAGTACGAAGATAGCGGGGTACGGAGGCACTTTAGTCTTTTTTTACCAATAGACTTATCCGTCTCATAGAACAATTACATGTAAACATTAACCGATTAGATTTTGTGATCTCGGAGATTTTCCTTTTTACCCACCATTAGCGTATAAGTATGATCTTGGCGATGCTGCGTTACATCGAGCCTCATCTTCTCAAGTCATCCTATACGTCAGTAGTGTGAAACCCGATGGAAACACTCGCCCGCAGATCAAGTAAAAAGCGAATTGAGCGATATGACTGGTCAATGGCTAGTGACGAAGGTATGCGAAACAGAGGCTTAAAAAAAAAAGGGATATGAGTATTATCAAATCAAATTCTAGTAAAAAAGAAACTGCCGATCAATACTTGAGCCGCATGCGGGCAATGATCCCAGGGATCTGGAGGGGGCTGTATATGTTATACTCTTACTCCTTCTTTTATAAGATCACTATGACAAAACTTCATGCACGTAATTTGAGTCAAAGAGATATTCCTGACTATTGAGTAATCATTTTTACAGTGACTTCATTGTAGGGTTTACAGGCAGGGGTTCTGTCTTCGCCGGGGGGAAACCTGGAGGTCCAATAAAAAAACCTTTACCACGTTTTTCTACCGGTCGCTATATATTTTTTTTCTGCTAACGGTTTTGAAAAAAAGAATGCGGGGTGTTTTATCTTCTACCGGGGGGATAAAGCTCGGAGGGGTGGAGGGAGGGGGGAGGTGAAGGGGAGGCTTATTTTTGGGCTGTGGGATTCCCTCAGTTATTTTTGCGCCTCGTGTGTGTGGCGTTGTGGCGACCAGAATAACAGGTTTAGAATTATTACGGTCTCTCAACTAGATAATCTTCTAGAATCCGCAAGAGAATCATAGAGGCAGAACTAGCGAGGCTATACAAAGCTTCTATCACCGGGTGGGAGGGAGCGGTTTTTCCTATCACGCTGTGACTGTGACACAAAAGGTCACAGCCCGGGGGGAAGCTTAGTTAACAAGGGTACGTGACGTGTTCGCTAACATCACCATGATTGCGTGCACGCATTATGAGTCAACGCGAACGCGCCTAAAGTTTGCGTGACTAGAACGGTAGTAGCTGCGGCCGGGAAGACCGGAAAGGGGCGGGGGGGGGAGGAGAGGGAATTAAATAAAATAAAAAAACTAGCATTCGCCCCCAAAATAGGCAGAACTAATCGTGAGAGAGAGAGAGAGAGTAATAAGTTACGGTGGACCAATAAATCCTGGGGGGGGAGGGGGGAGGGGGAGCCTGCCTATTGAGGCTTAACCGTCTTTTTTTGTTGTTGCACGAACACTCATTAAATCTTGATCAGATGCGGCTACTGCAGGTACGGTGTCTTGTAAGTGATCGCTGGTCAGGGCTGAGAGACCATGAAGTTATTAACGTGTAACCGCCCGCGATCAGCCTTGACGCCAAGTCTTTGACACCACCTCGCCAGGCCAGGGAGAAGACGTTCTATAAAATACTCAGTCGTGACAAGATGCGCATATCCCTACTTTGACTTTGTATAGTACTACCAATACGTATAGTAGAGACAGGTCTTCTTGTATGCGCACTCCCCAAGTAGAGCTAAGATAAATATATTTTTACAACTTCAGCGGTATTGTAGACGGCTATGGCTGTATTTCCGCTAAGATAGGTATAGTTGTGAGTATCTGATCACGACTCAGTATTATATAGAATTCTCCCCTCGGCAAGCCTTAAAACCGTGGCTATACCCCCCCTGAAACCTCATCGGGGATTACTTTGCCCGTTTAATGAAATTTGTGGGGCTCTGCTGATGCAATAATCTTAAGTGTTGTGGGTAACAAGAAATATCCTCTGCTGCCTCCATGGTCACGTGACGCTAATACAACGCAAGAGTCTATAATACTTTATTATTAAGGGGCAGGGGGGGAGGATGTTGGGGGGGCGAAGCACCCCTAAAGTGTAGAAGAGTGTAACTGTCATAGGTGAGGATGACTGGATGAGGCGCTGCCTAAGCAACGACACGACAAGCCACAGCCAAATGACCGGACGCTGTTCCGACGGACTGACTGTTAGACCGGTACCAGTAGGCATACCGACTTCCTATAGCTACGTGTAATAATCAACCAAATAATTCATTTGAACAGAAGGGGGAAAAGGGAAAAAAAGAAAAGAAAAGAAAAAAATAAAGAGAGAGAGAGAGAATGGAAAAAAAAGAGTCATCAGTGTTGTTGAAACAGACTGTCACAAAAAAAAAAGTCGATCATCTACGAATCAGGACTTCTCTCCAGGCAACTACATTGTATCGCTTGAACAGAGTGTTCGCTAAGCAGCCTGGGGTAGAATAAGGGAGGAAAACGCGAAAAGCGAATTTTGTGTGCGAAGGGCACACAACATTACCAACGTTGTCCCCCTTGTACGAGGATCCCCAAGGCTTGGCTCTTGACGTGAGACGAACGATCCCACCCACCATCCACCACCCCCCCCCCCCGCGCCTCACCTGCCTAGAGGTATTGCTGCGGATTTAGTGAGCATCAGAAACTCTTTATAAGGAAGAGTTCCCGCCCCCCCAAGTTTCATGTTATCACTTCTACAACTATCCATTTACCTAGTGTGCAAAAAAGCATCCACCACCTCCAAGCCAAACAAAAAAAAAAAAAAAAACCTTCAACTACTTTAGCTTCCTTTAACCAACTACATTTAAAAAAAAATATCTTTCAAAAAAAAAAAAATGCCTCCAAGCGGCCCTCCTCCAAGACCAACTCCACCCCGTCTCGGGACTCCAGATATTCCAGACGCTCCTAAGGGAATGTTTGGCTAAACCTGTATGTTACCTTTTTTTTTTTACACTATTATTTTCTCCCACTTTTATTCAAGTGGGATTAACGAAAATCACCCCCCAGTCGCTCACAGCTCTACCGAATAGTTTTTTTTTTTCCCAATCATCTCAAAAATCGTTTGATTTTTTTTATAAACTTTTTTTCCAACAACCGAGTTTCGATCAAAAGCCTACCACCGGCAAAAAATCGTTATGATGGCGTCTCTCACTCGTGACCTACGCGTTAAGGATGCATTGAGCAATCGCTCTGCAGTCCATTCGATCGATAGTGACCGTTGAATCGCCCAGCGAATAGTGGAATGTATTCATTGTATGATACAGTGGGGGGGGGGGGGGTGAGAGGGGAGAGTGGGGGATTGGGGGGGAAGGAGGAGGATGAAAGAGAAGAGGAAAATATGGGGGGAAGAACGGGGAAAATTCAGGGAGATGGTGGGGGGGGGTGAGGAGGGAAGATATGGAAGGAGGAGATGGAGTCTATTTTTTATTTTTTCCTTTTTCATTTTTCATGTCATTGTCGCGATAAGTTTTTGGGCATTCAAGCAATTTACAAAAGTACACAAGAACAGTTGTTTCTCTCTCATCGTGAATCTGGCTCTCCCCTCGCTTACAAATCCCAAATCTGCTCTAAAAACCCGACGAAACGGCGTTGGGCGCTCGTGCTAGGCGTCAGCGATGACCCAAGGCTCCAGGCTGTGTGCACGTGGGGAGGCTTAGATGCGGCTCAAAGGAATAAGGCTGATCGTCGACGGCCGGGTCACCTGCGTCGTGACACGCCAAGCCGGTCAGTCAGCTAGTCAGCCTTATAGCCGCACGTCGCGCACCTAAGCTATTTGCGCTACGAGGGGGGCTGTACAAACACCCCAACTCTATAAAAGATACTGGAGTCCCGCCCAGAACACTAATCTGGTACATAGACTGCTACCTGGAAATGCCAACTGGCGTGGTCCCACCCATATTCACTCCCACAAATAACTCTATTTCCAATTAATTCTAAAAAGGGTGCCAAGAAACCAAGCGAGGAACTAATCAGATTAAAGGAAACAAAACCACCGAACCATAACCCCTCCCCCATCGAAAGACTACTAATATCAGCTGAAGGGTTTGCCGAAAATAGAACCGTACGCACCCGCATGCACCCGCAAGAGAGTTAGGATCCTATTTGATCGGCCAGGCCACCTAGAAGTCTTTTGACAGCAAGATTGACCTCATCTCTAATAAATCTCCGGTTCCGTTCCAAAAACTCCTCAGACTCTGGTCCCGCGTTGGTTACTGTATGACTTGTGGTTGGGCTGCTAGGTGTATAATCTTCTACCGTGCCTGAAGTCCCGTGCCCAGACCCACCCCCGAACATGATTGGCCGAGTAGATTCGCTCCGCGGGTGATCATCCCTAGTTTTCTCTTCTCTCCTAACCGGTATTGCTGGCTCTGCGGGGATATCTAGAGATTGTTGCTGTTTAAAGTTTATATTAGATAAGCCTCTAGCTTTATAATAAGCCCCCACTTACTTGATTGGCTACGCCACCAGGCTCGATACTATTATTTCCAATTGTGTCCTGTGGGGGGTCCCGGCTAGCTATATCCCGGGAAACTGGGTCTAGGGGGGGTTGCGGTGAGAGGAGGGGTTGTTGTGGGGGAGCTTCGGTTAAGGATATCAGAGGTTCACGACTGATTAGGTCTTTAGGTTGGTCTGGAATCTCCGACTTATCAATCCGAAGCTGGCCTCGCTCATCTGGGTCATTCTGTAGAACGCTGCTTATTCTAGCTTGAGTTTCATAAAGCAGATCCCTAATTGCGTCACCGAGTGAATCACCGGAAATCCCCAAAAAGAGAGTTTCTTTCTTGAGATTCCCTTCTATTTTAGACAACTCGTTGAGGGAATGTGTCTTCCAGAAGGCCGCAGCTCGGAACTGGTTAGGTTCCTTGGGCCGGGTGAACGTGATTACCCTTACTTCTCGGCCGAAGAGCCACAGGCAGTTCTCTGGTTGAGTGTGGCCAATGGGTGTTAGTGGTAATCGTTGGGGATTGGAAGTTCGGAACCTACCGAGGATTTGGGTATGATAGTACAGGATATCTCCGTCATAATGGCATGGCATGATGGCGAGTGTCCTTTCTAGGCTAGAAGTCTTTCCTACTAAGAAGCTTTGGCTGGTGTATTTTAGCATCAGGGAACTTCAAGCTTTATCAAATCATGGAACATGTCGTACGATAATGACGTCATATTAATAACGTTTGTGAATTTCTAGAGCGTGGCTTAACTATTTGAGACCTACTGTGGCACCTTGTTTCTCACTTACAATATTAAAAATACTCTTTTTAAAATACACTACCTTATAGAAATCAAAAACAACCCCCTCTAATATTGGGAAACTAAAGTTCTTTTTTTTCGACAATACTTCGCATCGGCCAGTAGTTAAACCAGTCTATGCACAGTTCAGGCAACCCATATTCCCCAAGTAACATCACCCTTAGTGAAAAGCCTAGTTATTGTATAAACGCATCCTTAAGCGCGACAGACAACCAATTCGACGGCTCTAACATCAGGGAGCCTAAGAAATTTATGTAGAAGCTTCCTTGGATGATCAGCTGAGGAAGCAAGGTGAGTTATCTGCAAGTAATCAGAAAGTACGTAATTATTAGTTCATAACCATGAAAATCTGTGTAACGAGAAGACCACCCTTACTTCCTTGTTGAGCCTTTCCAACACAACAGAGAGAGTGAGAGCTAGTGAGAGAAAAGGACAACTCCCCCTGTATACACAAACCGCCACCACCAAAATCCAAAAAATGGAAGAATTCTTCTCAAACTTCCCAGAGTTCAAGTACAACCCCAGAAAGCAAGCCGAAGCCGAATTCGAGCGTCTACGCACAATTCGAAAATGGCCCACAACCGGCCCGGCATACAAGAGAAACCACAAAAAATTCCTCAAAGCCCTAGTATCAGAGACCGACTCCCCAGTCCACACTTTTTTTGTCTTGCAGTACCCGGACTTGGACTACGACAGCAGGGGGTCTCCAAAAGCCGAGTTCGAACGCTTACGCGTGCTGCGGAAATGGAGCACCACGTCGCCGAAATACATACGTGCCAAAGCCGACTTTGAGGAAGCTTACAAAACAGAGTTCAACAGCGACCTAGATGGGTTTTTTGCAAAATTTCAGAAATTCGACTATAATCCGCGGAACGAACCAAAATCTGAGTTTGAGCGGTTAAAAGTCCACAAAGGATGGGTGGGGAATTTTAAGAAGAATAAAAATCTTAATACAGAGTATCGTGAGGTTCGTGAAGAGTTTTTTGGAGCCTTTGTGGATGTGTTTAATTCTTTCTTTGGTGTTACTGGTGATATAAATACTTGGAGGTTCCTATGTGATGTTTTGGAGATTAGTCCTATCCCGGATACTATCAAAGGGTGCAAGAAAGTTAGTAGTATTCCCCCCCCTCCATGAAGGTAAAATAATCACTAACTATTCACAGAAAGTTAAACGCATGTATGTCAACATATACGACGTACTCAACCACGTGCGACACAAAGGCAAGATAAGGAAATTCTCAAACGAACTTGAACTTGCAAACTACTCCAAGCAGAAGAATCTATTCTTCCCTATCGGCGAAGCCCGCGGCACATCTTTAGAGTTTTTACTAAGGAAGATTTTGTGATTAAGTTATATTAAAGAGACCTTAATATATGTGTTTTTTTTTTCTTAGCGATGTAAATATAATTTCCATACCGTTGTGGTTTCTGTATAAGGAAAGGAATAGTCTCTTTAATAAACCGTTAGGCACACACACAGCGTTCTATAAATAGTGGATACCTTTAAGTAGTCTTTGACATGGTCGATTAGGTACCGAGATCATTTACCTCCCCTGGCCCCGGTCTGGTCTGGCGGTTGCCTGTATGCCCAGCCAGACAAAAATAATTAAAAAAAAAAAACTAAGCGAAGATGTCTTAGTGCAGCTAAGTAAAAACCCCCCCTCTCCCCTCTCCCGGACAATACTGCGCCGCATGCAACTTTATACCAACGCCGTGCTGTCTTGCTTTTTTGATTACAGTACCTATGTACTAGAAATTGTCTGCCCTATAGTGTTAGGGATCTCCTCAGAAAGTATTGGAAGTTAGGGTCCACCGCCACCTCCACCACTAGTTAGTTTTAGTGTAGGGTTAGTTTAGTATATATTAATATTAGCGAAACAAAAAAAAAATTTAGTTTTAGGGGGGTCTATTCCGGTGGCGATAATGCGATAATGAAAAGTAATTGGTCTAAAGTATTTTCGGTTGTGTGGCTTAGCGGGCCCAGCGGGCCAGCGGGAAGTCAGTAATGGGGCTAGAACGACGGGGGGAGATCTTCAGCGGTAGGAGAAATACAGTGCTCAAATTGAGCTGCTAGAAACCCCACTTAGTGAACCACGGTTTCAAAGCTTATGGGACGAACCGCCCGGGAATCTTCTTGGCGCGGTTTCCCGATTTGAGGATCCACTATACTCTACTCCCCCCCAACATTCACCCCCCAACAACCTCACCCCCCAACATCTCCCCTCACCCCCCAAGTATGAGTATGAAGCAAGTAACTGTTAGTTTGGTGTCTAGAACAATTGCACATATGCCAAGAAGCGAGCGAGTGAGTGAGTGATATCCCCAAAACAACCTTATATTGTATATAACACACAAAAAAAGAGAGAAAACTTAAAGACAAATGAAAAGCGCCTGCTAAAAGCCCCAACCAAACCCCAAAAAGAAACAAGATATATATATAAAAAAAATAAAACCAACCCTTCCCAAGTCCTACCAGCGAACCCAAGTGGATAAAAAAAAAAAAAAAAAGAAAAGAAAAGGGAAAAAAAATACATTTCAAGAGATTTACAAGTTAGAAGAAGAGGTTATAAAAATCCAACACTAATCAAACACCAACACTCGTCGTTTTCAAACACGAAGTTGTAGGTGTAGGAGCCATATCTTCAGTGACTCCCACACTTCCCTCAATCTCCGAAGACTGCTGTGCAGCAGGTGCAGGTGAGGTGGTAAGCGTGAGGAGGGTAGTTGGCTGTTCGTAAGCAGGATAACCAGTATTAGTCTGCGCAGGAGCAGTAGCGGGTACAGTCGACTGCGAGTATACAGGGTAATGTGTGTTTTCCGGTGCAGCAACGCTCGACTGCGAGTATACAGGGTAATCCGTGTTTTCCGGTGCAGCAGGAGCGGCAATGCTCGACTGCGAGTACACAGGGTATCCAGTGTTATCTGGTTCTGCTGGAGGAGCAGAGCTCGAGAATCGACCACGGCCTCTTGTGCGGGTGCGAGTGCGAGAAAATCCACTGCTTACGCCGGTAGGGGCGACTTTTGTGTTATCGCCCTGAGATGTTGGGCGCGGGCCCGGATCACTCGAAGAAGGAGGGGCGATTTCAAAAAAGGAGCTGGTGGGCTCTAGTGGGATATCTGGACTATCAAGAGAAGAGCTAGAAGGACGACCAGCACGTGTGCTTGTGGGTTTGACGAGCGGGGCGCTGGTTGTGATTGGGACATAAGTTGATGAACGGACACTCGATGGTGGTGCTTCTGTTGAGCTCGGGGGTAGTTCTGGAGTATCGGTACCTGGTGACTCTGCAGAACTGGGTGAGAAGCAATTGCCGCTTGTTGGCGCCTTGAATGGGATTCCGGTGACTTGCTTCTTGGTGACTTGGGTGCCTGCGTCTGGGTAGAGGAGGGCGTTTCCGGCGAAGCTTCTGCATTCGCCGGCTGCGATCTGGTTGGGGACGTCCATGTCGCCTACGAACATGTCTGGGTAGTCGGCGAGGGTGCTTGTTCCTGACCCTGTGATGGCTACGGATGCGCAGTTCATGTAGAATTCATCACGGTTTCCAGTTACTGCTATCCAGGTCCTATTCAGTGATAGTTAGCACTTGTTTTTAATTAGATGCACCCATGAATTGGGTTTGAGAAGCCTACCAGGCGAATAGAGCGTCTCCAGCCTTTGTTTCTTCAGGTACGTCAAAGTCAAAGACCTGGTTCAGCCCAGCCATATTCGAATTGAGAGGGACATCTCTTGGACATCCTCCCTCGTACGAGTGCAGCACCTTCCATGTATTGCCGTCATCAAAGGATAACGAAGCCTGGCAACTCCCACCACTATGCGCTGCCAGAGCACCTTCTCCTCCGCCATCACCATGTCCAAGTATTCTATTGAAAGCAAAGGTTAATAAACACTACAAAGAATTAAACCAGGAGATACATACTCAAATGACGCTGGAGAGCCCGCTGCCCATGTCTCTGTCGGGGTCTTATCAACTCCGGCCTGTTTGTGCAGACCCTTGCAAGGGAAATCGCTCCCATCAGGATTCAAAGGAGAATTATAGCTATTGCCATCAGCGGTATCGATTGTTGCATCAAGCGGTCTTGGAGATTTTATCCGGGCATGTCCAGACACGACCGAGACAAGTGCAAGAAGGAAGAAAAGAGCGTAAAACTTCATCTTTTTACTTCCTACAAAGAAAATAATAAAAAAAGATATTAATATATAGAGAGAGTTTAAAAAAAAATGTATTAAAGGTATTGAAGTAGTCCCTGACTGTTGAGAAGTGAGTGAATTTGATTCTTTTTACTGTTTCGAGGTGGATTCTACGAGTTTTTAAAGACTCGAGGTCAGTATATGATATTGTGGCTGGAAAGCTAATATTTACTGGAATGCAGGCGCGCGCCTGGGGGGGGGGGGGGGAGAGGAGAGGAGAGGGCGGAGGCGGAGGACGGGAACGAAGACAAAGATCGCCACAAGCGGAACAAAACCCCCGGAAATGACGAATTTGAGACACAACACGATTCTACAAAGTTGATTCGATAAGACCAGTAAAAATACCCTAAGTAAAGGGTTTCGTTTTACATCTATACTGAGTCCTGCTCATCAGTCATGAGTGTACCTGAACAGTTCAACCAATCGATAAGCTACAACCCCCCCCCCGGACGCCCCCTTGTTGCATTTTTAGGTCGCGCCTATCATTCGGTAATGTGACGTTGACCCCCCGCAGTAAGCAGGTACCCACCACGCACACACACAGACCAGACCAGCACATCCAACTTGGAAACACAAAGATATTCAATTCGGTTCTCTATCCCCCCTGGCGCATGCGGCTCAAAGACAAGCTTTCGTTTCAGAAGTCACTGTAGAGTAGTAAGGTAGTCGAGGCGAGGCGAAGTAGAGAGAGAAAAGAAAAATGTGTAAGCCACTGATTGATGTGAGACGTTTACAGTTGAAGAGGAGATCCCCCCCCTTTCCCTCCCCTCCCACTCTTCACCAATCAACTATCGTATCACAATTCTTCAACGAATCAAAATACTCCAAACACGTGTACGGGAAGAAAAAAAAAAGTCTCTAACGGTTATATACATAAAAAAAAAAAGAAATAGAGTTCGGGGAGAGTTTATCATGCAAGGGGTATCTCCCGAGGAAAAGAAGGGAAAAAAAAGAAAAAAGAAAAAGGGCAAGGGAAGATGCAAACGGTTCGCAACCTATTCGTACGCTTCTTCGTAGAATCAGCTTCTTTCTCGAACCACCTCAGAAAGTCAATGCATGGTACCTGCTTAACCGTCGAGGAATAAGCAGGGTCGAAACACAGCCCACCCCCCCCCCAACCTCAAAATAATACTGAGGAATTTGATTTGATTGGATGCGGAATATATTAACTGTCGCTACATTCCTCAAAAAGAAAAATAGAGTCTCTACCCAGCCACGAATAAGAATACGTGCCCTTCTAAACTAAGCCATTTTGTTCAGTTCATGACGAAAGACAACACAGCATAAAACTGCTGGAAAAGTGGGCGAACCTGAGTGGCTGGAAAGTAATATTAAACTTGAAATAGGAAATACATGTCTTCATACACCGCATGTGTTCATTAATCATATCTACTAGTCGACCACGTGGATACTGATGGATCCACTTGCCACATTACAGTCTATGCTTCCACCATCAATGCCAGCCCCCTTCATACCCCTTACGAAGCGGCCAGCAGGCCACCTTGTGTCATCTACAATCACCACCCCATGCCCTTTGATGCTCACGGAGCCAGTCATGCTTTTTCCGGTAGCCACCCCTTCCCAATCTGCTGGATATTCAACTCTAACCGACCCACTGATTGAACTGTGCTTTGCATTGAGGCCTTTGTTGCCGCTCCCAAGGCTGTTTGTAAAGAACAAGGAGGTAGATCCTGACCTGGAATCTGTATTCAGGGTCGAGTTTTCCTCGCCGGTGGCCGTGACTGATATTTGACTGATACTGCCGCCTACTGAGTTGATTGAGAGAGACTCTCCAAGGAGATAGTTGCCCCTGATAGAGCCACTAGTGGTATCAATAGTCGAGTGGTAGATTCTGCCTTTCGGTAGGCTTGCGGTGTCCTTTGGGAAAGTTGTTTTAATGGAGCCTGATATAGTTGTTGCGATGTACTCCGCCTTCTGAATACTAGATTCTTGTGGGATGATATTTACGGCTATGTTGCCTCTATGGATTGCCATCTAGTATCAGCACAATTTCCAATCAGACCTTAGCGTTGATGGAGGGCTTACGCTTTTGTCACTAGATGAACCAAGTCAAAGAGCCCAAAATCCCCAGTTATATCACCAGAATCAGCAGTTACCCAAGTCTCCTGTGAGTCTACACCGTACGCTTCTTCTGCCGTCACGTCGCCGGAAATAGCTGAAAGTGACAAGCTATCAACATCAAGGTCTAGTGTTGGCTCTAAAGTGATGTCCAATGATTCTGTGTTTACAGAAAAGTCGCCAAATGCAGGCTTCGAAAGCGGGACAGAGATCGTCGCTCGTACTTCAATGCAGGCATAATGGTTACTGTGGGGAGTCCTATCGGTCTGTAGTAATCACATGTCAATATCAAAATGTACTGAGGGCCAAAGGAGCTGCACATACCTTGAAGATGACTTGGCTATCAGTAGCCTCTATGCTAAGCCTATCCCTGAGACTCTCTTCACTCAACTTAAACTCAAAGTCGACTGTGACACTCTCTAAATCCTCAACACCATTGACAAATACGTCTCCAAAGACTTGAATTTGCCCATGATCCCACGATCCAGACCTTTGCGTTGATATTTGTTTAAAATTAAATGAAGGCGGATCGGGGAATGTGTACTTCTTCCTCTCAACGAAATAGCCTTTACCTGAACCCATGGAACACTGGAAGAAACTGGGTCCCTAAGAGTACGCGCAGTGTGCATTAGTACTAGCAAAGCAAGGCTCCCATCAATCTAAAAAACCCCACCTTTCTATCTGGTGGTGGTCTCCCTCCAGGCGCCCGAGATTCATGCACATCAAGAACCTTAGAAAGTAGGAAATACGAGAGAACCACAAATGATACCCTGATGAATAACCATTTAGCAATGCCGCTCACCGAGTATTCTTTCTTGTTCTTGTAGAAGCCCCATATTGGCCCTGAGCGTCCCCAATCCCGCCATGTTGGGGGCGGGTTGTCTTGCGGAGGAGCAGCATTTGCACGTGCTCCGCAGACGCAGTTTTCAACGCATACGTGGGGTACATTAGTCCGGTCGGTGTACGGGGGAGCCGCATCGAATGAGTTCTCGTTACCCATCACTCCTGCTGTTCCGTAACTCTCACGTGGTCCTAGGGCGTATGGAGGAGAAGGAAGGTTTAGTTTTGGGTCTGGAAAAAGACGTGTATGTTCTCCGGGGCCCATCTCAGAATCTGAAATCTCTGGGTCTGAAAGCTCCGAGTCCGACAGCTCCGGATCCTCTGGAAGATATACCAATCGTTGCGGATGATTCCGCGGACTGAAGTAACCATCAGAATCTGTCATATTTTTTTAAAAGCCTTATATCGGGGGGGGGGGAGTTGACCGCTCTCTCTGAGTTGTAGTAGTGGGGTGCGTGGAAGGGTGATGACAACTTACTGCGAACACGCGGCCAACGGAGAATTGAGAGCGGCGTGCAAGAGTGTTATAGGAAACTCTGACGATTAGCGACGCGCGTTCAACCTGTTGTCTGCTTTTTTTTAATTATCCTTGCGAATGTGATAAGTTCCCTTGCTTTTTGACTTGATGGGAAACCCCCCAACAGTAACTTCCAAAACTGGGAATATTGCGGTTGCACAGATAGTTTTTGCTGCATAAGACAAGGCTCTAGCGAATCGTTATTTCATGATCTCTCACTCGTCAATCGAGATCGAAGTGGTCTGGAGAGAGTGCTTACGTATAAGTGCGAAGAACCCCCCCCCAGGGATGAAAAATGTGTTTCCCCCTCCCCCCAACGTTTGTGATAAACTTCTTCCGATTACTAATTAAATAGCCGAATCGCGATTTGCACTTTTGACTCAGAGCGTATGTACACACGTAATTTAACTGCAGAGAGAACACTATGGATAAAAAAAAAAAAAGACATGTAATTAGAAGGAAAAAAAAACAGGAACAGAAGCTCCAGACAGTACGTATACACTTCACGATTAGCTTTATCATTATCTAACGTGCTTATAGGTTAGACGATAGCTTGCTCGTATGACTTTTGGGGAGTTGTTAAAACAGACCAACCTTCCTGTTCTAGGCACACGTTCGAGATAAGCACCAGGCAGCCATGCATACAAGGATGCACCTACATACCTGGAATTGCGCAGAATCGACAACCAAGTTTCTTGGCTGCGGCAACCACGAGAGCCAATAGACGAAGGTAGGAAATCGCCCACTTAGTATGAAATAAACCACAATTTAGTGCTTGTGGAATAGTACCATTTACTGTATTGACTCGATAAATTGGCTATCACCGGTATCTCCGTACCAAAGAATACAGTAGTAAGTGCAGCACTAGGCACAGGACTACTTTACTGATTGGGGGGGAGGGGGGGTTTATACTGGTACCGGTAAAGTGGCAGTCTTGACACTGGAACATGGGAAGCGAGACTAGCTACCTCTCAGAACTTGACAACGCTCAAGAATTGGTTGAGACTCAGTTCTTCTGGTACGGTGATACCGGAGATAGCCAATTTACCGCGTCAATACGGTAGTAGACTATACATTAGTAAGGAAGCCAAGAGTTTTAGCTAAAAGTGATAAGCTGTTGCAGAAACGGGTTACACACATATAAAATTAGTAGCTTAGCTAGGTTATATATAATGGTCGGTTTTAACACTGGGCTGCATTAATTATTTATCGCAGTGCTAGATTAAATCTAGTAGAGAAGAACGCGACCTTAGTCATTGTATTTCTTGGACAGCTCTATAGATTACATACCGAGGCGTTTATTAGGAACCAATGATTTTTACACCACTAAACTCACTCTGAAAGCAACGATCCTAAGACTAAACAATATTTTATTAAGACATATATTGAAACCTTACTATATCCTTATTAACCCGGGTACTAATACTATACATGTTGTCATTGCGACTTATTTTTACTGCCGCCACCTCGTTCCCTATATAATTTTTAGTCTCACCGATGACTGCCGTCGCGGGTTCTTAAAACGAAGCGACTAGCAATACTTGTATAACCTCATCCTAAGTATGTAACTACGCTATAGACCCCCCATGTACCATTCGCCCAGATGCGGTAGGAAACCCGAGCTAAAGAACTGAAGCTAGGCATTTGAGATCGCCAAGATAAACACTTGGCATGTATGACTGTAATGTGTGGAAAATCCTCACTAGGGATATATCTTGTTTATGCACATGCACTAACTCACTCTATGCGGTATTTTCATAGCCTAGAACTACTATTCGTTTAAGGATTGAGGCGGAGAATATGAAACTCTGTTGATTGCAGATATTAACAACCCGAAACCGTCAGCCCCAAACAGTTCAGGTATCAGCAACCGATGTCCTCGGTTTGGAGTTCGGTACTAAGCCACAGTTCTGCCTTCTGCGAACAGCGAGGTTGCATGTTATCACTTACAGACTATCACTCGCCACCTGAAGTGCCACCCTAGGTCTTGCGGATGGTTGATTACTAATACAAAGTCCATATAACAAGCCTCGCCACAGTAGAACAAGGGGAAAAAAACTAATACGAGAGCTAGAATACCACCCAACATGATTATAACTGATTGGTGAACAAGTTTCTGTCTTCTTTTTTTTTACATCAAGTGATTTTATTGCTTCTGGGTACAAAATCTGTTCTGTCTTTACTTACTCGATCAGGCATTTATTAAATACTCTGAGTGAGGTCATTGTCGCGGCCAACCACCTAAACGGTGACATAGCAGTAACTATCAGAACAACAAAAAACAATTATATACTAAAAGACAACGCAGCCACTGTATATTATGACAGGGGGGATACATTGTCTTTACGGTTATCTTTATTGTCTTAGGGCTGCGTGATAACGAATCAAGTTAGTTGTAACCTCACTCCGTGCATTTAACTAGGGACGACCCCCCACCGTGGGCCGTGATCATTGTCCCCATTCCCCAGTGCCATTTAGGGGTCGTATAACCTGAACGAAGCGACCTGACCAACGAATGAAGCTTTCAGTATTGTATCAATTACTCCAGTTACTAGCTCCTCGCTCGCCCGAGGGGCTGCTGCGCGGCCGAGACCGACCCCCAATACCATACTCTACCAGTACTCTATACTGTTTGATATTGGGTTAGGGTTAACCAAACCCAGGTAGATTGAATGAATGAATGAATTCATCATAAGTACATGCAACCCTACCCAGGTAGATTGAGAGGGTGGGTTGCTATCTGGGTCTATTGGCCGGGTGTGGGCAGCGAACAAAAAGTCTGCTAGGCCTTGCACCCCCATAACCCTTTCACTTCGTTCAGGGCATAATCGCCTGAGTACATAGAAGGTGAAAAAAAGATAACGTATTCGATGGGGTTGTGGGTCAGTTGGGATAGTGTGTCGCATAGCAACACAGCAAATAGTGTGGTCCACGAGGCCGAGGCGCCTCGGGCCTCGCCTTGAGGTATCGGCCTCGAGGAGGCGCAAGGCCGGGGGGCCACGAGGTCGAGGTACCTCGAGGCTTCTCTCTGGGCTCGCCTCGAGGTGGCTCGAGGTAAATAATAATAAATTAAATAAAAGATTACAGACTCTAGTAGGAGTAAAATAGGTTACCTTGGTCATTCCCACCACAATTCATCACCCACTATTAGTGAGCTTGATTCAAAGGCCATAAAATAGGTAATAGGGTAGTAGGTAATAGCAGGGAACTACAATAAAATACTCTGTAGTGGAGTATTTAATAGCTCTTAAATTATTACTAAAAATAATTCTATGCCTCAAGGCTCCTCGAGGTACCTCGAGGCCAGACTCCTAATACCCAAGGCGAGCCAAAGCCAGAGGCCTACAAAGCCGAGGCACCTCGAGACCACCTCCCCTACCTTGCCTCGAGCGGCCTCGTGGACCACACTAACAGCAAAATTAAATACTACCAGCTATATGAAACCCACCTCCAATGTTCAAATAGCTTGATTTTATTTTGTACTTTGTATAATCTATCTTTTAGCTTACACATCTTTTCTTTGCAGGTGAATTTGGCCTATAGTGGCTGAGAAACTCTCCTGGCCCCTAATCACACACAAATATTTTGTATGGGGAACTTAGAAAGCAACATAACACAGCAAATTATAGGATAATTTGGCTATAGGGTCTATAACCTTTAGTTACTCTTCTAAAAAGCATTTCTAGCTAGTTATTTTTCTCTATATTGTTGTGGTTCTGTAGCTGCTAGCTAGGCTGCTCTTGATTCTTTGCTGTGTTTTTATATGACACACTACCCCGACTGACCCACAACCTCATCGAACACGTTAGTGAAATGTAAAACCTGTGCTAGAGATTCTTTTAGCATTTTTTCAAACTCTCTGTGAGAATTCTAGTGGTAGTATCGGCTTATTCATAATTCCTTGATTTTTTTTTCTCTACATCTTTTTCCCTCGGCAAGCT
Organism: Verpa conica; assembly: GCA_033030425.1. Taxonomy (NCBI): domain Eukaryota; kingdom Fungi; phylum Ascomycota; class Pezizomycetes; order Pezizales; family Morchellaceae; genus Verpa; species Verpa conica. The sequence continues at coordinate 201,826 of JAUFSD010000016.1, forward strand.
GTTATGTTTTGAATCTGGCTCAGAATAGAGGATTTTCCTAGGTATTGAGGGTTCTCAACAAGTGAGAGTATATGAATCTGTACAGTCTCTGCCTTCAGTGCTTGCAATAGGCAAGGATGAGAGCATACAACCTCTAGTAAATGTGAAAGTACGGGTGCAAGCAATAGAATGATTGTTCGATGATACGCCTAGAGGAGGGGGAGCAAGCCCGACCTCTTATATCCTACATGCCTATGACCCCTAATGGAGATCGACTGCTGTCAGCCATAATCCAATAGTAAAGAAGGTCAAGGGATCAAAACCCTAGATTCGAGGCCTTGATTGGCTCCCTCCAGACCCCCCGGAAGATCCAATTAGTAGTATTGGCCCAAAAACCCCTTACCTACCAGCCTTATTTTCTATAGTTTCTATCAGAGGCTGTACTTCCCCCTCCTCTACACTGAACAAAAAGAATCAATTCATATTCTAAATCCTTCTGGAAGAGCCTTCTTCATTATCAGCGTTTTTACCCTATGTTTTCAACACTCCCCTTTCCGCCCCTTACTACGGGAGACATGAAAACCCCGTAAAGAACTTCCCCAATCAGCCACTAACTAGAGCAGAGGTGCTCGCAGCAACCAGCAGTGGCAAAAAAAACTATTTAATTTTAGCAACCCGTACCGCTTACTGTAAGTAATTTGCCAATACACGACAAGTACTAAACCCACGTAAACGACACAACTACATCATTTACTGCTGCGTGGGATAAGCTTCTTATCTACCATAAGACCCTTACTAACTCATCTAAGCATATAAAATTAATGAAAACCAGATTCATCTGCTGTAATGGCTAAAACTGTATTTGTAATCCCCCGGAGTGACTTGCTGTGGAAGCTGTTTTTCCAGCTATGAAATTGGGTAGAGTAGTGAGTTAGTACTGCCCAGGCCTTGCTATGGGCAAGCCTGGGCAAAAAAAGGCGTTGGCCCGGCTCGGCCCAACTTATTTGGTGGGAGCCCGGGCAAGCCCAAGTAGCCTAAGTAAGGACTAATATTGCTAGAGCCTCCCTCCCCCCAAAAAAAAAAAAAAAACGGTACCCTCTGGTGCTAAACTTCGAGACAAGCCCTTCTAATAGTTTCTAACGTTGGCACAATTAAAGATTTAGCCCGCGAAAGCCCAAATAAGGGTCGGCCCATTGGAAGGCCTGGCTCTCCCCAAGAGAGCTGCTTCAGAAAATAGCTGTTGCATAGAAAAGGGGAAAGTATTGTGGTGGTTTCTATTATACTAGTGGTAGGATTATTGTTAGAAAAGTAATCAAGGGTAAGGTGTAGTGCTGTTCGGCTGGTATGATATATTATGGAATTACGTGCTGTAATGTGCGGAGTAAATTGACGGGGATTTTTTGTAGTGCCGTTGAGGGTGGGGTTTTATTATATAGTGAATTAGATGAGTTTCTATGAATTATTATAAGAATCTTGATAATAACGATTTATATATCGTTTCCGTCTTTTGTGGTGATATCTATGCACTCGCTGTAAGGATAAGTAATCTGTACGTAAGGATGAGAACGTTGAATCCCGTGAGGTAGACCATAAGCTATAGAGTCCCCAGCAGGAAACAGATGCCAAGCAGAGACTGGTTCCCCAGGTATCATTCCAGCCCAATTGAACCCCTCCCAGTCTCCCACCAGAGCGAATGATATCCCATGAAGCAACCACCCTCACACCATCCACATACCCAGCCACCCATACCTCTCGACCTCTCCACCTCTGGCCACCCCTCACATGCCACCGCCTCCATTCCAGTCCCACCATCCACATGACGTCACCCGAGCCGCCTACGTCACCGCCCAACACGCCTACATATACCACTCCACCCACAGCCCACAGCCATCCCCAACCCCCATCTCCATCGCCCATCATGACCGAGCAAGCAAAAACCACCGGCAAACACCCCACGGGGATAACCCCATCCACGAGTGGCCCACCACAACCCACCACCACGGCCACCACCACACCCACAAAACCCCTTCAACCAACCAAAACAACCCCACAACCAACTAAAACCACCCCACAACCACAATTCCCTATCCCCTCTCACACAGACTTCCTCCACCCTACTCCAATCCGCACATTTCCTCCACCATCACCCCAACCCGGTGCTGTTCCCTTCCTACCTAAAGAAACCGGCACCCCCACCACCACCACCACCACCAACGGAGGAGGAGGAGGAGGAGGCACAGGACCCAGTAGTCGCGCTAGTAGCGTCAACCCTAATGACACACTCCCACCAACACCCACATCCGACCAACCGCAACCATACCCTCCGCAAATGCGCATCCCCTTACTCGGGGGTAAGGATATTCCGCGCTCAACGATGGTGTTGCCCCCCGGTGGGGAACAGGTTGTGAGGCCGACGACACAGCTTCCGGGGGTGGTTGTACAGTCGTACCATAATGCGTTGCCGTCGAGACCAGTGGTGGCTCAGAACGGGTATAGGCAGAGTGAGGAGGTCGGAAGGGTGAAGGATGATAATCCTGACGAAGGGGAGACGTTGTTGGGTAGGTTGGGTAAGTGGGTGGAAGGGGTGAATAGTAGGGTTGTTGAGACGGCGATTGCGGGGGAGAAGAAAGGGAAGGAGTAGGAGGGTTGGATTTTATAAGTTGTATTTTTGTTTTGTTTTGTTTTGTTGTGTGTGTTTTTTTTATGGGGGAAGGGAAGGGGGGGTTATTTAGTTATTTGGTATAATGTGCTTATTTTATTTTTTGTTATATGTTTGAAATTGTATGGGGTTTTTTTTCTTAGTTCTAGCGGGAATTTATTTTTTTGTACTCACTCTGGCAACAATAACAAAAAACAATCTCGGATGTAAAACAGTTACGAATCAACATTTCAAACGAGTAGAGTACCTAAGACAAGACATAGCCTATGTCATACACTCAGCAAATAGTAGTAACGCCTATAAATAAACTCGCCTGCGTGACGCACCCACCCCTTGCAAGACATCTGTCACGTCACGTCACACCTCAACAGCCAACTAACCCCATTACGACCGGAAACCAACGCAGAGGGGAAAATCTTACCCTACCCCTAGTATACAACAAAATATATATATAGAGAGAGAGTTACTAAACAACCGGTAGGTTCGATATAGAGTACAAACCATGGGCTGACGACTACATTCGGCATATCAGAAGAATACGGGCGTCTTTCCGTCACACGGAGGGAGAGAAACTCATATCCGGGTTTTTTTCTCTTTTGAACGAAACGGTTGCCTTCTAACCCCAACCTCCCAACTTCCCACCCCCGGTCCTGATTTTTTTTTTCCCCCCCCACTCCCTCCCAAAAGTCTTCCAGTAAGAAATTTGGCGTGGCTGGAACCGTTTATGCGGAAGAAACGGTTGGAGTACGATCGATCAATTGAACCAGACGAAATGACAATCGTAGCTGATGGAAAATGACAATCATAGCTGATCCAAGAGAATAAAGAGAAAAAAAGTATATTTTTAAAACCTACATATGTAATCTACCTGCAGCTTGTTTTTCCCGAGCTCTCTTTCTTGAAGCGGGTTTTTGGGGTTGGGGTTGTTGGGGTTTGAGGAAGTGTGTGATAGGGTGATAGGGTGATAGGGTGGCGCTTCGCTTTCCATAAATACGGAACGAGAAGAAACCATAACCTGGGAACTCTACTGGGTGATAAAAAAAACCGGTAAACAAATATCCACTTACCGGATCCACCTTCCCTTTGTTTTTTATAATTGAAACGGGTGGGGGGGAGGGAAGCAAAGGACCACAATCGTCATGTTAATCTTCTTCCGTGGACGATCAATCAAACCAACAAGTTTTTTTTCTTCTTCTTCATTCTCTTCTTTCAATTGATTCACCGAATTCCGAAAGCGGGGTACTGAGACGAGACGCGGTCCGTCTGTGCTTGCCTGGCTAGCTGCAGCTCGCAGCTCTACTCGCAGTTGCACGCAACCTCGTGACTGGACCCGATGTTGTTGTGGCAACGGACGCGGGAGAACCGTGCGCGTGTGTTGTTGTTTATTTCCCGGGGGGGGGACAGCGAACCAGGGAAGTCTTTAGGACATTGGAGGGGAGAAGAGAGGGAGGGGGTGGGAAGAGGAAGAGAGAGAGAAAGGGCAGGCAGGGTGGTCGTGTCATGTACACTCTAATTGATTCATCCGGGAAAAACTCGTGCGTATGAGTACATTCAGATATGGGCTCGGATACGACAGCTCTCCCGGGGCATTGGAATCTGGCCTTATTCCCATGATCTGGAGGGAAGGGAGCGAGGGAATGAGAACGACGCGAGAACAAGTGGTGTGCACCGTACCTGGGACTAGTTAGAGAGTATAAACCGAAGCTGGGACCTCCCGGCCTGCCAAACGGTCGCGTACACTCTGTCGGGAGCGTTTCCGCAGCCGTTAGTCGTAGATGAGTGGGGGACGTGATGAGATAGGCGTAGTGCTAGGTAGTGTAGTGTACAGCAGTAATGGGGGAGGCTGGACGAATTCCCACTGAACGAGTCTTCACAGGGTGGATGGGGCAGGTATACACATCGCAGGGTTTGATACGGGGCCACAGGGCAGGGGAGGTAGAGCAGAGGTAGAGCGTTAGTCTGACGTCCCATAACATCGCCAGCTCCCTTTTTCCCTCACCACCGTCTTTTTCTCGTTCGTGAGAGTGAAAGAGTAGAGAGATTACATCCCCTCCATCCCATCCCATCCCATCCCATCCCTTGAGAAGCAAGTATAGACACAAACAGACCCTCGATCATCTTACTCACCCACCCACCCCCCTCCCCTCCTGCAGACGTCAAACCCCAAGGGATCCGAGAGCCGAGGGGGATATTTGCAATCCCAATAACCTATCGACACTTTTCTGTGCGAAACGAAACAATCACTGGTCTCGAAGCTCTGCTAATCAACTCCCGACAATTGTCTGTCTGGCTTATCTACCAATTGCTCAATTGTGGAAAAGAGGTTGGTGTATATATTTATTTATTCCTTTTTCTTGCCCGTTTCCCGTTAGTATATCTTGGGGGGTGAGTGAGTGGGCTGCCCTCTGGTTGGATTACAGAGAGACGAAACGCGTTCTTACGTCTACGTTACTCTCTTGCCGCTTCTCGTTTGTTTACCTGTGCTGATCTGATATTTCCTCCTCCCTTTTTTTCTCCTCGTCTCTAGATTTGTATTGTCTGTCTGGGGGACGTTCTCATACCCTTACATTGAGGAGGGAGGATAATAATAAACAACAAACGCTACCATCTCCCGTTTCCCTGCGTCATCATCCTGACGTTTTGATTCATCCAGCTTTTTTTTTTTTTTTTTTCCCTTCCCCAGTAAGACCTAGGCCCATATTATCATGGCGGCCGACCGCAGCGGCGGTCCGCCACCACCACCTCCTCCCCCTCCCCATAGTTCACACCCAAAAGACCAGCCTCCCCCTCCGCCTCGACACTCTACAAACCCCAAAGACAAACCTCCTCCTCCACCACCGCACAAGGAAGCTCCCAAACCTTCTTCCACATCCTCTTCCTCTTCCTCTTCTTCCCACAACCAGCAAAGAGTCCCCCCACCACCTTCTTCTCAGCCTGCAAACTTTGACGTCATCATTGTTCCGCAGAACTCTGGCGGCGGTGTCATCTATCTTCCCAGCCTGGCAGTCCACAGGAACTCATTTGTTGCCGGTGTGGTTAGTACCCTTTCCGTGTTAGCGGTACTGAAACTATTGGCACCCGTCTTTCAATACTGGGCTAGGAGCTGGGTCGGTGCAACCGTTGGGCTAGCACTCCTCAGTGCGGGTGCGGGTGCGTGGTTCGCAAAGGGTGGTGATTTCTGGAGTGAAGGAAACGGCTTCTGGAGTAACAACGACAATAATCACGGTGGTAAAGGGAGTAAAAGTTGGGGTGAATACAAGGAAGCGAATCCCAAGGACTTTTCTGCTGGCAGCAAACCCTCATCCTCAAAATCTTCTCGGAGAACAGCAGGCGGAAGCGAATCCCAAGGTGCGTCTTCCTCGGGTGCGTCATCCTCTGGCCCTCATCATCGTTCTCATCATTCGGAACCCCCCTCTGAACCCTCACCCTCTGAACCCACTACTACCACACCTTCTGCATCCCCACAGATTGTTGCGGAACATGCAGAGGTGCCCATTGTCAAAGAGGACGTGATACCAAGGAGACCAAAAGCTAAAGATTCACAATCGACAAAGAAGCCCGAGCACGCTCTTCCTCTGAGCACGCCTAAACCCGATACTCCACCACCTTCACCGCCTCTAGTCCCCGTGACTCTGAAAGGCCCATCAAAACAGGAAAAGGCGGAACTTAAGGCGAAGAAGGCGAAGGCGAAGCGGGATAAGGAGGAACGAGAGCAGGAGCGGCTGAATGAGCAGGAGCGAATAGCTAGGGAAAAGAAAGAGCGGGAATCCAAAGAGGCGGAAGAGAAGCGAGAGAAGGAGGCTAGGGAGTCTGAGGAACGGGAAAAAAAAGAGCAGGAAGAACGGGAGAAAGAGGAGCGGGAGAAACTAGCTCGGGAAAAGGCAGAGCGTGAAAGGCGGGAACTCGAGGAACGGGAGCTACGTGAGCGAGAAGCCCAGGAAGCGGAAGAGTTAGAGAAACAAATTCAAGAGACCGAGCAATTAAAAAAAGAGCTGCTAGAAATGAGAGAATCTGTGGAGAAAGATAGGCTACGGACTGAGCTTCAGCAGAAGGAGCGGCTCAGAAAGCAGCTAGAGCGGGCTGAGAAAGATCGTAAAGAGAAAGAACGATTAGCAAAGATCAAGGCAGAGAGAGAGAGGCGAGAGAGAGATATGCTAGAAAAGATGCGTAATACAGAGCGAGAACGAGTAGAAAAAGAACGTTTAGCAAAAGAAGCAGAAAAAGAACGGCTACGTCTCGAGAACGAACGCAAAGAGAAAGAACGTCTCGAGAACGAGCGACTCGAGAAGGAACGTCTCCAAAAAGAACGCCTCGAGAAAGAACGCCTCCAAAAAGAAAAAGAAAAAGCCGAAAACGAGCTCCTCAAGAAACGGCAAGCCGAGCAGCAGCGCCTTGACAAAGAAAAATGGGTCAAGGAAAGCCGCGAAAAGATCCGCATCGAAAAGGAACGCCGCGAGAAGGAGAAAATTGGAAGGGAGCTCGCTGAAAAGGCGCGAAAAGAGGAGCTTGAACGAAACCGCCTCGAACTCGAAAAACAGGAACAAGACCGGCTCCAGCGAGAACGCGAGCAAAAGGAACGCAATGAACGAGAACGGGCCGAGAAGGAGCGGATCGAAAGACTCAAGATCACTAAGGCTGCTCAAGCAGCCAAAGAAAAGGAACGCATTGCTAGGGAAGCCGCCGAACGACTCCGACAAGAACGGGAAAAGAAGCTGCGGGAGAAGAGTGAGAAGGAGCGGCTTGAAAAGGAACGTATTGAGAACGAGCGGCTTGAAAGGGAACGGCTTGAAAAGGAGCGGCTAGAAAAGCAACGTCTTGAGAATGAAAAGGTCCAAAAGGAAAAGCAAGACAGGGAGAAAAGAGCCCGCCTCGCCTCCGAACGAGTTAAGATGGAAAAGGAGCGCCTTGCTAAATTGAAAGCTGCCGAGAAGGAACGTATAGCCCAGGAGAAGCTCGAGAAAGAAAGACAGGCAAGAGAAGAGAAAGAGCTGGCCGAGTCTGAGAGGGTTAAGCACATTCGCGATAAGCTTGACAAAGAACGCATAACTCGTGAAGAAGCCGAGAGAAGACAGCAAGAGGAGGAGCGTGCAGCAGAGGAGCGGCTTCAGGCTGAGCGGCAAAGATTGGCAAGGGAGGCGAGAGAGAGGATAATGAAGGAGAATGAGGAGAGTGAGAAGTTCCGCCGGGAATTGATGGAGGAAGTTGAGGCGAGTCGAGAGCAAGAAGAACGGATGAAGCGGGAGAAAGCTGAGCGAGAACGCTTGGAGCAACTGCGACTCGAGAAGGAGCGGGAGGAGAAGGAGGCACGGCAGAAGGCGGCAGCTGAGCGGTTACGCGTGCAGCGGGAGAGAGCAGCAGCAAAGGCGATGGAAAGGGAGAAGCTGGAGGCGGAGGAGAGGGCGAGGGTTGAAAAACTAAAGCAGGACAGGCAACTGGAGGAGGAGCGGGAAAGGGAACGGCTGGAGAATGAACGAATAGAACGGGAAAAGTATCGACTCGCACGGGAAAAGAGTAGTAGCAAACGGCTAGAACATGAGCGCCTGGATCACATTCCTTTGACCCCTCGAGGGCGGCATTCCCCGAACAAATCCGTACAAACTTCATACCAGACTCCCCCTTCTTCAGGTACTCGTAGACCAATGAGTGATACCTCTACCAACCTTCCCACGGCCCAAAAATCAATTCACAAGATGAAATCATTACCCTCAGAACCACCCCCGCCTCCACCACCCCCACACCGAACAAATATCAGCTCCTCCGCCGGCCACCGCACTCCCCCGCCCCCTCCACCACCACCGCACTCCCCGTCATCAATATCCTCGACCCCTCCCTCCCGCCAACCCTATTCCACCAACGACCCCGGCAAGATTGTCCTCAAGGCTGTCTACACATTTACAAACAGCCACCCGACAAAGCCACAATCACATATACTCCCAGGTCTTGGCGGGCTCAGTGATGGCCTGATCTTGAAGATGACAACAGAGGGCCTCTTTATCGACGATGATATCCGTGGACAAGCACTACGGGAATGGGATGTCAAAGCTTGGACTATCAAACTTGTTGAAATCTACTGTCCTCGCTATGTGGCGCCCCCGGCATCCTCTGCTGGCTCATCGACCAAAGGCTCGACGAAATCCAATCCTGTACGGCGGCTATTCTCTCCCGGTGGCTCAGGAGGAGAAAAGGGGCCAAGCGAAGAAGACCTTGATGCAGTAGTAGATGGCATCCAAAGGACCTGTTACCGTGACTGCTTCCAGATGAAGCGTTCTGGTGGCGGAATGGCTGGTATGCACATGGTTCGTGCGACAATCAGAGATGCAGAAGCTAGGCGTTATGTCTTTCTGGTAGATGAAGAGGAGGGATGGAAGATAGAAGAAGGAATGAGAAGGTTGAGAGGTGGAAGCCTGGCGAGAGGGTTAGTAGTTGAAGGTATGGGAAGGGAGGAGGCAGGGAAGCTTGTTAGGAGTGTTGCGATTGCTGCATAATTTTGGTAACGGCGCCTCATTTCCTTTTTTTTTTTTTGCATTTCAAGACTTTTGGCATCTGCGTGGGCATTTTGGGACATTGGCATGTAGGGTATCTTTTGTTCAAGGTGCTTTTTCTTTTGTATTGTGGGCGATTACAAGCGTTGGTGTTTTTCTTTCTAATTCCCGGTATACCTATTCCTACTACCATTTACTGGATTAATGAGTTTTATTTTCACGATTCATGATGTATGTCTTTTAGGGGAGGAAGAGAAGGAAAGGCGTGTGGTGTCTGTTTATTTTTTTTATAATGCTCCTCTTATGAAAGAGTATGTGTGGATGAGATTACGTCAAGGGCGAGCAATAGTCAAGATAGTTCTCAGCTTAGTTTGGAGGCTTTAATTTGTTTTTTTGCTGGTGTTTGGGGTTTGTGTTGTATCTATTAAGAATATATACCCATTTGATACTGGTAATGTTGTATATTGTCACTAGGGACTTGGCTCTTGGCTAAAAAAATTACTTTGGCTTCTGGTAATGGCAAAGTCCGTCGAGTGATATATGGTGAAGGTTGAGCGAAACTAGTCTATGATCAATATTACTCTTTATAAAGTAACAATTATTTCATAGAATGGGACAGACGCTAAGCGGGAGTAAATTTCATCCCATAGCACTGCTACTAGTGCGAACCACATGACACTAAACAAGCGAACCAACCTCACCCCTTCACGCAACCAACAACCTACAAAATCTACCATCAATCCCAAACAACCATCCTCTTCATTCATTACTACATCAAATGGCATCTCCACTATCCCTGTGGCTGCACCATGGCGCTCCCTCCTTCCCACTCACCAGCGACGAACTCAAAGCCATCCGCGAAAACATTGTCAATGTAACCCAAGACCTTGATATATGCCGCATGAAGCTTGAAAACGGCATTGGAGACCCCGCCGAAGTAAGAGCCGAGATCGAGGCCCATCTCCTACTAGTTAAGCCGGGCGTCACTAGGGTTCGCGACACCCTACTAGCCATCAAAACTCTAGAGGAAAAGAATAAATATGCCGATATGATCTTTGCTAGGTTGAGGTATATGCAGTTTGTTACTGTTACTATGATTCTGGTGTTTGAGCTGCTTGTTGAGTCGAAGAACCTTTCGAGGTGGATTATAACTAAGACTCCGGTATGGTTATTGTTTTTTTTAGCCGTGGGGGATTTGGGACTGACTGACTGAGTGGATAGGCGCTTTCGGCGTTCGTGATGAATGTGGTACAGTTGATGCCGGTGGATGATGAGTTGAAGTATTTGGGGGTGAGTCTTTTCTGGTGTTTGGTGTCGATGAGTGACTGATTGTTTGTTGTAGAATCTTCAGAAGGCCCTTAAGAGGGGGTTTGTCTTTGAAAATCTGTGCATTTGTCTCTCGTTGGCTTGTTATGCTTATGAGCATGGTCGTAGGGCTATGTTGTTGACTGCAACTTATTGGTATGTGGGTGCTCATCGCTTGGACTGTTTATGCTAATCATGGGTAGGGCCTTGTTCATTGGTGTCTGCTATGTCAATAAGCTTAGGTTTATGGAGCTTTTGCAGGCGACAAGGAGTGTTTAGGGAATTTTCTTGAAAACCCGTTAATATAGCTAAATGTGGGTTGGTATCCTTAATGAGGACAGTGTTGATAAAACGGGTAGGGTATGAAAAGCCTGTACGTGGATGCTTGTGCTTTAGTGGCTTCAGTTTCATCAAATGCCTGTAATAGGTTCTTGAGAATTCATCGAGTGATATGGTATGAATATCACGGAGTGCTTTTATAGCTGTAGAAGAATATAATCTTCAAAGAAGACAAATACATTGTCTAGAAATATTGTTGTGAAGTAGAGGTATGTGTTGACTTATCAACTCACTTTAGTCTACGATGTGCCTACCCTTTAGAAATTACTATTACTGTTAAATACATCTGGAACATTTTTGGTGATGGCATCTTAGTTTTAGGCTATAGAGCAAAGCAATTCGGGTAATTGAGACTTCATAAGGACTCTGAGGTACCTCATGCGTGTATATCATCCTCCGAATAGTAATGCAATGGCTATGCAGGGGTAATCTCTTATCCCGGTCGGATCGACGACATGGTTTTGGGTGATGATTACATAAGGGATATATGTTGTGTGCACCTGGCGGTAGGGTAATTATGATAAGGCTTATGTAATGTGGCAGTGTGGCACACGATAGCTAGCGTCGTCAGCCACCCTTAGCCCTCGTCACCATCCCGTCCAACTTCAATCGCTCGCAACATTCCAACTTCTCCCGGCTCCGAACCTCATCTCCCCACCACCACACGTATAGCTCCCAGATACCCCATATAGAAACAACCAGTAGCCATCTCTACTCAGCCCGCCTTGCATCAACACGAATAGCAGCTACAGCAAACAAGCACCTCCGTAACCAATATGGCGTCACGCGAAGAAGGGTCTCCGAAGCTCAGTAGCAGCGTCAAGCTAGTGCTTTTAGGAGAGGCCGCTGTTGGAAAGGTTGGTTGCTCCTGTTCTTCCCTGTGTTTATGTTTGTAGTGTTTCGGGCCATGCTGGGGGACGTGCTCCATGGAGACATTCTCGGATGAGCTCGGGACAGATAAGGGGCTGAGAGATAAGCTGTCGCATAACACCATGCAATGGGGGCGAGGGGTAGTGCTGTAAGTTCTAGGAAGCTGACAATTAGTACGGCAACAGTCTTCTCTTGTCCTTCGTTTCGTAAACGATGATTTCCAGGAGAACAAAGAACCCACTATTGGAGGTATGCATACACAATTTTTTTTTCTTTCTATTATTAGAGTTTTTGTATACGATACTGATTGTGATTGGCTGCATAGCTGCCTTCTTGACGCAGAAATGTAACCTTCCAACAAGAACTATTAAATTCGAGATTTGGTATGTCCTTATATCCTACTTACTCTTGACTTTTGATATTAACACGTATGTAGGGATACTGCCGGCCAAGAACGTTTCGCCTCTCTTGCCCCCATGTACTACCGCAACGCCCAGACGGCCCTTGTTGTCTACGACATAACTAAGCCTACCTCCCTTACGAAGGCAAAGCACTGGGTTGCTGAACTCCAGCGCCAGGCCTCTCCCGGAATCGTCATTGCCTTGGTTGGCAACAAGCTCGATCTTGCATCAGCTAGCTCCCTCACCGCTGATGCGGATGATGTGGATGACGCTGAAAGCGAGGACCGTAGAGCCATTCCTACTTCTGAAGCAAAGGCATATGCCGAAGAGGAAGGCCTATTGTTTTATGAGACTAGTGCAAAGACCGGAGAGAATGTACAGGCTGTCTTTGAGGCAATCGCTAATGCTATTCCTGAAAGTACATTGAAGCCGAGGGGTGGTGCTGGAGGTGGGATGGGTACCAGTGCAAGGGCTGGTAGCACTGAGGGACATGGACATGTAGTTAATTTGGCGGATGCGTCTAGAGCGGCTAAGGAGGGATGTGCCTGCTAGTTTCTTGCGGTTTTTTTCCTTATATTTTTTTGTTGCTTTATGGGAAGATGAGATGAGAGATGAGAACAAGTGTTTGTACGATTCAATAGTTGACAAGACCACGAGCACTTTCCCGCACCCCTGTCACCTTTTACCTTTTCTCTTTAGGTAAAATATCGAGTACTCGAATGAAAGCTAGAAAGCGATAATCCCCCTTCCCCTTTCTTTTTTTCTTCTTGAACTCTTTCATCTTTTGGGTGTGGCTTTTGTTGATTTTTTTCTTTCTTTTTTGTGTTTGGCTCGGCATGTTTTGGTGATAATACTTCCTAGCAGTTGTGTGTAACTACAGATATGGAAATGGAAATAAACAAGGTCTTTTCTACTTATCTGGGAGATTATTTGCGTATTAAGAGTGCAATGAAGGTCCGAATTTGGCTCCACATCGATACCACTGTTTTTTATGATGTATTACTAGGCGTTTTGTAAAAAGTCGAAACATTGTAAATAATCCACCAACTAGACACCCCAAAAATGTCTACAACAAGGTAAGTAATACTATATATAATTCCATTATACCAATCCTAAAACTACTTCTGCCATTGATGTCGCTTAGCCATCTTTATGATCAGTCATGGTTGTTCTTGCCCATACAAATATTGCTACCCGTTGCCACAAAGGTTTCGACCTTTTATTAAACACCAAAGTATTAAGACCAAGTACTACTGGTGCTATTCTTTTTTTTGTAATATAGTAGCGGGATGGTCTTTCTACCCGCTTGAGTCTGGGATTTGAGGATTTTATAGAAAGACGTATGGCAGGTTGACTTGACTAGGTGTGGTACGTGAAGGTAAGTAGACTAGTTAGGTTTAGTTAGGGTATGAATAAATAAATACATGGAGCCGCCTTTCGGCTAAGGTATTCGGTTTAGTTAGGGTTACCTAGGTACTTTTATCGTATAGCCGTGTACGTGCACCCGTGAAGCGGGGGGGGGGGGGTATGTACCCGAGTAGACATCATAACCGAATCAAGGCGCAAATATAAAGATTTCATTTCATAGTCCGAATATTCGATTCTATGGGTAAGTAACCTCAAGCTCCCAACTTAAGGTGAGTTCTAGAGATCCGTCGGTGCTATAAGTATAGTTGACTACCGGGTGGGTTTAGTGTACTCTTGGACTCGTAACTCATTGTGGTAGGCTGTTTCATCATGGGTAAGCTTCTTATGTGTCTATTCGTAAGAGTAGGTTCTTCTTGTTGATGGTGGTTAGCTTTGGTGGTGTAAACTATCATTAGGGGAGGGGCTGTAATTTGTGTAGTAGTAGTTAAAGGATAGCTGGAACTTGGCACTTTGGGGAGATGATATGGGTATTGTATTCGTGTAGTATTGAAGAGACAGGCGGAGGGGGAGACTAAAAGAATTCTATATATATTTTTTAGGGGTTCTTGGAATGGAGTATATTTTTACGTAGGTAACCTTTATGAAATATGTAATCAAAGGTTTATTAGCCATTCTGCCTGATAACTTACTCGCCCCTAAGGGCTGAAGAGGTAACCTAGGGTTCGAGTTGCATTATAGTTAACAGGCTACTAATAATAATGATTTGACAGATTCTGGGGTTTGGTTATTGGATAAGTGCCGGGTGGTGTGGTGTAGGTAGGCCTATTTCCCCCCTAAATCTAAACTTAGGTAAAGTATACTACTCAGGGAGGTAAGAAATGATTGGAGATCTCCCTTCCCTCTGGTCTTAATGGGAGAAAAGACTTTTAAAATTGTCTAAGATTGGTTGTATGGTGATGGTAATCATAGTTAAATATGCGCTTGGGTTTCCTAGCCACCCCAAGAAACAGGTCCCAGCAAGTAGAGTGCATGTACCTCAGAGGATTTGATAAACCGAGATCGTACTCTAAAATACTATTATAATCCCTATATCCTATCTACCAAGCCTATCCTCGAGGGTGGGACTACCACGCTACAAAAAGTTGTACCAAGGCTAACCGTGGTGATTGGCTGTCAAAAGCTTAACCTCACCATTATTATTCTTAAGCAACGCCAACAAATCGACCTTTGACTCCCTCCATTCACCACGCCTGTTTCTCAAAAGCCCTTTCATAAACGGCTTTACGTCTTTCCCGGAACCTTCATACACAAGACGTACATCCTTCGAGCTCTTCGTAAACCCCGACATGGTCCCAGACGTATCGAATTGACCTATAGGAGGAGAGAGAAAAATTAAGGGTTAGGGACATACAACATTCTCTTCTAACTGACCACTTGGATGAGAAACAGACCATCGTTATTCCCAATACATTTATCAAGCTCAAGCTTTATAGGCATCCACTCATCATCACCTCTAAGCGCTTCGCACAGAACAAATGTTCTATCATCCATAACGATCTCAATGTCCCGCAGGTCCCGAGGTCGACTGAATAGAATTCTACCATCGGAGGCCAGCATCCAGTCTGAAGGGTACGCCCATGATCGTTTCAATTCACCGCGTATGTTCTTCAGCTTGGCCACAAGCACACACTGGTGCTTTGATATCCACTCAAGTTTTATGTCCTCGGCACTGTGTGCGAATCCGGACCCGTTCCCGCTGATGTCGAAGCTACCTATTAAGGATTAGGTGGGGTTTGTTAGGGGGGAGGGAAGGGAATTACAGACCATTATTGTTGCCAAGACACTGGTTCAGGTCAATCTCTGCATCTATCCATGTGCCATCGTTCTTTCTGCTCTGGCACTTGAGGAGTGTTTTATTGTCTCTCTTCTCAATGTGTAGGTCTCTTGTGTTTCTGTAGAAGGATGTCATTGTAAAGGGTGTTCTCTGGGAGTGTATAGATCCTGCGAGGCGGGGCAGGGCGGCGGCGGGGAGGGCGCGGGGGAATAGGTTCGGGAACTACCCTTATATACGCTTCAAGAGGCCCTGCCACGATTATGTTTGTGGGCAGATCCAATAATTGCAGCCAATCATATCCCTCCGATCGTCTTGGAAATTTGTCTCGGCGGCTCAAAGAACATTGGTGATAGTTCATGATTGGATGCGAGGTCTGCATATAGCCCTGTTGCATTCTTGACCGTATGCTGGTCCAAGGCGAATCAAAGATTCCATCGAATGGCGAGGTGCATGCATGGCGCGTCATAGAGCGCACGTACCTCGGTAAGCTGACGCAATATATAACCTTATTTCTCAGGTGCGATTCTCCTGTAACTTGTATAGTTGGTGATCTCCTAAGAAAGGGATTGAAGTGGGTGGAGAGTCTTTGGGGATCTTCAGGATTCAGCTGGGCGATATGATGGAGTACGTACGCCCCGGGTTCAATCGTGGCTTAGGATGCTTAACGGTAGAAGGGTGACGTCGTTGCTCAGTAACTGATTCAGCCTCTTTCCCGGTATTGTGATCCATTAAATTAATGAGGGTTAATAAAGAGATTCTCTTCTTCCCAGATGTTCGTGGAGTGTTCTTGGGGGCTTTAGACATGAAAACATAGAAGGGCCAAGGAGGGGGCTGGTGGAGAAGATCTTTGTAAATGTATAAATAAAGCTCTGCCCCACCCTTTCAACACCTCCGTCCCTTCCATCATCTCCGTCCCTTCCATCATCATTATCCCTTCTACATATATCCTACTCAAACGTCCATCCCGATATCAGCGACGAACAAGCAGTAATGGGAAACATCTGCGGAATTGTCTTGGTGGCAGGCAGTATAGTAGATACGGCCTGTGCGGGTCCTTATGAGGACCAGTGCTGCCAATCTACCTTACCATCAAACTAAGCTGTTTACCTACCTAACTCTATCACTACCGTCCATTAGAAGATGGATACCATACGCAGCTCTAAAATCACTTCAAGCACACAGGAAGGAAGAGCTCAACCCAGCACTACGGGGTCGAGCATAGAAGATCCCTTACGCTAGGCGTAAACGTTACCGGAAATAGAGCCGGTGCAGGAAATATAAGATCATCGATGGAGACGACTTTGTCGAAGATGTAACCCGGTCGAAGAGTTTCTCGCGCCGCTTGTAACTGTGGTGGCTCCCCACTCTGATAGCGAAAACATCGACATCATTAATAATTCACCTGAACCCACCTGATACGTAATTCTACCCCTACACCGTTGAATAGATAATTTACTTACCTCTACAAGGTATCAGCACAAACACAAAAGAGAGCCATCTAGAGACTCAATACAATTGAGCAGAGATAAGCGATACAGCATACTCCACGGGGAACCCGAGGACAATCTAGAAAATAAACTACACTGGTAGTGAAAATTATATACACTCGTCTTTGGAGAAGCGAGGGTCATAGTGGTGTAACAATGCAGTCAGAAAAACAGAATGGAAGCTGAGGAGACCGGGACGCGGGATCTATCTGCGTCCGGGCTGGAGTAATAGCCTAGTGACACGTTGTGTTCTAAAAACCAATCGTTGGAGTATCTTATCCCTCCGGAAAAGTCCGTTATCACGAATATAAAATACCGATACAAGCTACTATAAAAGAGGGGATTTGTCCAATCAAATACAAGAGAAAAGAACGGGACGGAGGCCGAAGAGTTCTGGAAGCTGCTGTCTTCTGCGTCCGGGTCTAATGGTAAGTCTTTTGGGATTTTATGTTCTAAAAGTCAGTTTGAGTATCCATGGATCTTGGGTCCTCCACTTATCTCTCCAAAAGATTCGTTATACCGACTATAAAACCAACCATAAAAGCTATTACACAAGCGGAGGGTTAAGCTGAAGAGATCCAGAGCCGGGTTTGCCTGTGCCCGAGTCGAACTAGCAGAGTTTCTTGGGAGGTTGTGCTCTTATGTTTTTTATTGAGATATTTACCGATGCTCGAACCCAACGCTAGCCCCTCCGAAGGATACGTTATTCCCTGCAATTGAAGATTCAGAAGTTCAATAATACAACCAAGAACGGGATGGAAACTGAAGAAATCCGAGAGTAGACTTTTCTGTACCTGGGTCAGTGCAATGGAGTCTGTTATGGGAATTTGTGGTGTTTGGTCAGTCAATGGCATGAACATGGCGCTCATATTGCTGTCTGAAAACCGGTAACTGAGAGCCTCCATTTTGTCTTGTTTTTGATTCTTTTCCCGGGGGGTTGGGTAGTATATAGGAGCGTAATAGAGATTCTAGTGTCTTGTCTCTTCTTAAATACCTTTTTGTTAAATTTAGTTTCTTTGAGAGGAATAAGTATTTGGTTGTTTTAAGAAGATATGAGCGAGAAATAGTCTTACTGTTCTTAGACCTGTGGTTTTCGTATATTCCTCCTATATTCACGTCATTGCATATCACTCGGCTTTCTTCGTAAGCTTTCTGTATCGAATAGGTATAGTGGCGGGTGCAAGCAGGTTTCGGGTCTATGATGTAGGAGGCTTCACCTCCAGGAGAATATATAGAGATCATGGGAGCACTCGCTGGAGCGAGTCCCCAAGCCTACAGTCTACTCTTGTACTCTATTTACCACACTTTCCAGTAATAGTAAATCCTGTTGATAAGTTCTTATGCGAAATTGTGAATATAACTCGTAACTACATATGATTCTCTGCTAAAAGAAATACGTAGTAGAAATAGAGATTAATACTAAAGTTTGCTATAGAAGCTTCTGACTACATTAAATATACTACTGCCTAATTATACTGGTATTACGGGGTAATAGTCCTCCCTTATTCATACACCTCTCTTACTCAAATAAACGTGTCTCTTCTTCTTAGAAAGTCTAAATCTCATCGGTATCCTCCTCTTTGACACCCTTAACCTACTCCTCCTCCCATACCCTGCCGGACTTGGTGCTCCAAAAAGCCGACACACCTCCGGCGGGGCACCCCCCATCTGAGCCCACTCAGAAAAAATCTTATCCTCAGTCCTCATCGCCATAGTAATAAACCTAATAACACAACCGATCCAGTCTAGGATCCGCTGGCCCTTAGTCGTGCCTGCGGCTTGTCTGAACTCAATAGTCCCATAAGTCTGCACAGCCGTTAAATTGTACTTATATAGCCGCTGAAAGCTCTTCCTATCTGGACCCGTCCCATTGATCGTACACAGCAGCTCCTCAATCGTTAAGCACTGATCAACCAACCCCAGAATGCGGGACATCGTGAGCCCCCTAAAAACCAAGCTGCCAACACAGCTCCGGAAGCAGCTTCCCATTGGATCAACAGGAATCCGATGCTTCGGGTGGTTCCTATCCATCCTATGTTCAAGTAAGATAATAGCCTTCGA
Organism: Verpa conica; assembly: GCA_033030425.1. Lineage (NCBI taxonomy): Eukaryota > Fungi > Ascomycota > Pezizomycetes > Pezizales > Morchellaceae > Verpa > Verpa conica. The sequence goes on from JAUFSD010000016.1 coordinate 220,611, forward strand.
GACACGTTTCAGCTCGGCTAGAGTATATGGCCGCCCGATGCCAATATGGACGTGGAGGCCAGTAGACCCGTTGACCGCGGTGTCTACTCTTGAGGGTGGATTAGCGAGCGACGAGATGACTTTACATGTGGCAGGGATAACCCAAGTCCAGGAACCATTTCTTAGTATTGGGGTTGCAACCTCTAGTGGTGTTGCGAGTGCACCAAGTCTCTCCCACGACTTACAGGTGATTGTCGCGTCAGACTTTACCTGGAACACCGCGCCAAGGTTAGGTACCGCCGTCCAGTCAGGTCCAAGGTCTGGGACAGTAGCACCGAGCTTGTGTGCTAAAATAGATAGAGATTGCCGGACTAGTGTGTAGTGGTCGATTGGAAAATGCTTAAGTAGCACCATCTCGAGTTCAACACCGATGGTGATGTCAATTGGACTTGATTTGGGGAGTAAGTATGGGCTGCCAAGAGTGCTGAATTCTTCCAGATCCTCGTTCCTGGAAACTCCCCATAAGTCAAATGAGTGATAAATTTCGTAAGGAAGGCCCTGGGCAGGTATTATGGTTAAAGCTGTCAGCTGTATTACTTAGGGTTTTTTGTGGGGGTTACCTGACATAGTTCTCGGGGAAACTTGTTTCTAATGGCTCTATCCAGAGTAGGACTCTCAGGGAGAGAACTCGCCGGAGAACTAACTGGAGTACTCGCGGTTGAGGATGTTTTTGAAGATATACTCATTTCGAGTATAGGATTAAGACTTGAGGTTTTCGGTGGTAGGATATCAGTAGTAAAATTATGGAAAAAACGGACTTTTATAGAGATAGTGGAAGATAAGGTGATAGATGGTTGTGGAAGGAATTAAATATATTGTACGACGTGGGTAAGTGTAATGATGTCAGACCACGGAGACATCACATCACGTGCCCGCGGGTCTCTAGATTAATGGTTCAGCAGCTGAACGAATAGGCATATATATGCAGATCGGGGACCGGGGACTCTAGTTGGAGGAAATGGGGCAGAGTCATGTTGCTTTTTTATGAGACTGCTAGAAGATTCTTTGTCTACGTATATATGTGAACCCTAACCCACAGAGCTATGCCAAGGTCTAAGCACAACGTATCACCCGGTGTCAATAAGAGTATAACTAGGGTTCGCAAGAGCACATCTCAGCACGCTGGAGCAGGTTCCAGGTGGCTCTGTTAAGTTCCTACGGAATACAAATGGGGTATTATATATAGGAGGGAATCCCCCTCCCTTCGTCAACACCATAGCTGAACAAACAATAATCACTTTTTGCTATGGCGCCACAACCGGATTTTAACCTTATTGCTGACTCTCTACAAATCATCACCGACCATGTCCGGATTGTCCCAAACATCCCGGCTATTCCAGAAGTGCAGCAGCTAAATATCCAACTCCAAGCAATCCATATCCAACTTCAAAATTTTCCCTCGTTGCAGCAGATCCAAGCAATCCACATTCAGCTTCAGAGCTTTCCAACATTCCAGCAAATAAATGAACTTCTCAACCCAATCAGGGTAGATATTGCTGCTATAAGGGCTGAGTAAGTAGATTGGTTGCTTTCTTTTTGAAACGTTTCTAATTCAAGTTTTTTTTTTTGAATGATAGGCAGAGACATATGGCAATGAGGTTTTTTAACTGTAGTCTTCGTCCTGAGGGAAATTTGAGATACCCTCCTGGAGTTGCCCCCGCTCAAGGGAATGGGTTGCCAACTACATACCTCCAACTCTTAAATCTTACAGGTACAGTACAATCGCCCTATAAGAATTCGGGCTATAAGAATATTCGCCCTATAAGATGTCCGACTTGAACAAGGATTATTTTATGTGCACTAGTACTTTTCTATAAGAATAACCGCTCTACAAGAATATGATATTGCACAAAAATCATACTCTTATAGGGTGATTGTACTGTAGTAGCTCTGCTTAGTACAAAACCCAAATGCTAACACAACAGGTAATCTAGGGGCGGATTGTCAGCTAGCTTCCAATACTCTTGGAATCCCCCCTCTTCCCAACGGCATCACAGTCTCTCAGAAAAGGGCACAGATTGCTGAATTCCTTGGTGTCCCGTACGTGGTCTAAAAGTGTTGGAAGACACGCATATCTTTAGTTTCATATTGGTGGGGGGTAGTTCTGGGTTTAGATGGTCTTTATGGTGTTAAGTGGGGTAAGTCACTTTATATCTTAGTATAGTTGTGACAGAAAGATACTTATAGCTGATTGTAAATAGGTATAGTCGTGTCTGACTAATTCCTGAAGACCCCCTCCCCCACCCACAACCTTAACACAACTAAAGTTGCTAGTATCAGTAGGAGAATAAATTAGGAAATTAAAAAGATAGTGAAGAACACAAATATAAAAAAAGATCGAGAAAAAATCACTTTTTGTCCCATTTGATTCATATAGTAGGGCTCAAAAATATCCTGTCAGCCAACACCACAACACCACAACCGCTCTAGCTCATGAGCCATATAACAGAATTATCTGAAACTAACTTGATATATAATATAGACTATAGAAAATCTATCTAATCTAGCATCTTCTTTTGCGAGCTATTCATGCGATTTGAGAATAGCTGTCTACATACCTATTAGGCGGTCTAGAAAATTTACTGTAGGGTCAAATGACCTTATCTTATTTTAAATTCCACCTTTTGTAGAGATTTCGTGGTTGTTGATGTAACCTGAGAATAAACTTGTTGCCATGATGGGGGGCTTAGGGGGCTGGTTAGACACCACTGTACTTAGCACTTGGCGGATGATTTGAGTCTTGTAGTCATGACCGTGTTAGCGAGCTATTGCTCACGTACCTTTTTATCGCTTAGAGGAAATCGAATATGACTATGATACACTGATTGACGTCTTATAGGCAGTGAAATCATCTAAAATAGGGTGTAAGATCATTAAAACAGAGCTTAAACTAACAGAAGTAACCTAGCTGCGTCTTGAACACCCTCGCTATTATAACTGAACTCTGAAAACACTGATAACGAGTTTATCGAGTACCTATGACAGCTATGAGAAAAAAGGGAGGCGTCGGCTACAAGTCCCAGGCATCGGGTTCCTAGACTTAGAAAGCTCATGAAAATAAGATTCCCGTCAAGGTTGTGGGGCTGTGTAACGAGTGTAACAATAGATGTATAACGAGGGGTTTGCTCGAGCATATTGGATATATCCTGGCCGAACCCGAGATATCATAAATATCCTCAACTTCTTCATCGTGGGGGATTTCAAGAGCTGTGGTTAGTACTACTAACAATCCAATTTTATACATAGCGTACGGAACATAAACTATCACTCGGGGACTCTATATCAGGTTCATTATAAGTATAGCCACAGGTATGCCCGCCACACTTTATAATGCACTACAGCAGAAGAGCACTATATAGGTCCATCTTGATGGGCTGAATGTCTTACTACCTGGGATACCATAGATTTCACGAGTAATACTGGCTAGATTATTTGAACCTTGAAAATGGCTAGGTCATCCCTCCCACAAGCTTGCATTGTGAATTACCCAACAAGCCCCCCCCGCAAAAAAGAAAGAAAAACGCCCGACCAAAAAAAAAAACACCCCTTAGTCCCAAACAGAAACTTTTTTTTATATTTATTCCTTCCTCAAAACCCCCTTCCTAGAAGAGAATATGTTCACAGAAGAGAGTCATCCATTTATGAAATTGTGTGAGGGGGGGAACTTTTTGTTTAATTATAACAATAACATCTAGTACTCTCCAACAACCGGGAACTCGAAAACGACGTGCTTTCCAGTAAGTTTACGGTAGACCTCTCCAAAAGTGTCGACTTTGTAGTCAACACCAGCACGCTCCTTCGCGTCAAGGAAAACCTTGATGACCTTGTGGCTGTCCTCCTTTGTGCGGACACGCTTTCCGACAATCTCAGTGGGGTAGACGAGGTCTGAGAGGATGGCGTCGTGGACAGCGGTAAGGGTGCGGGACCTTGGGCGCTTCTGTGTGACACGGCTACGGCGGGACGGAAGAGGAAGGATGCGGCGCTGTGCGATGAAGAGGACGTGACGGTCTGAGAATTTCTTCTCGAGTTCACGGGTGAGCCTGGGTGAAGATTTAGTTAGCGGGAGTTTTTTTATTTTTTTATTTTGGAGGTTAATATGAGGGGGAATAAACTAACCTTTGCTGGACCTTGTGGAAACCGGCCAACAATGGGACGGGGACGAAAATGACAATGGCTTTCTTTCCGTGGCCGACTTCGAGCTGTCCTCCGACCGAGTATCAAACCCGAACCGTTAGCATTCCCGTACCTTCCTTCGTTCCCGTCTCCACCTCGCAACTAAGCGGGGGGACCTGGTCTGAAGGGGAGACTGGGAGACTCATTCCTTCTGCTGTTTGAAGCAGAAGGGGTTATATTTTTGAGAGAGAGAGAGTGGGGGAATTTCTATATTACCTCCTTGGCGGAAGAGAACTGGAGAGGTCTCAAGGCACCCTTAAGATCGCTGACGGATGTCTCGAGGTCATAAAGAGCCTGGGCGATGCTCGACTCCAACTCGGAGGGATTGGAGTGCGAGGAGGAGTTGGCCGCGATCTTGATGAGGTGGGAAGTCATTTTTGCTGGATTCGTTTCTGTTGGGTGAACAAGGGAGGATTTGTCGGCGGCCGTGGAGTTTGTCGTTAGTATTGTCTGGTGGTGAGAAATTGCTGATGCTTCGGGGTCGGGCTGTGGTGGTGTGTGGGGTTGTGAATTTCGTGGGACTGTGGTAGGGTGTAGCCCTGGTGCCAAGCCTGTTGGGTCACCATATAGCACTCGGTGTCAAGTAACCCCCGAGTGAATGAATTAATCATAAATACATGGAGATAACCTACGAGATGATGATTATTTCCTCTAGGATAGCGTTCTATTTGGCCCTGAGAATATAGTGGTCTTGGGTTTTAGCGATAAGGGTGCTTCAAATAGGGCATATAATCCTCTACCATATTATAAAATGGCTTAAAGCTCCCATCATTATTAACTAAAATCCTCTGTGTTTCCTTTAGGGGTCACTTAATAGAAAATCAACGACTCCTCTAGAGCAGTAGTGGCTGCATGAATAAAGAGAAAGCAATTAACTAATCCGTAAACAGGCCCATACAAGAAAAAGTGTCAAGCTGAGTCTCGGTAAAACTGGTAGTATTAAGACTCTTGACTATAAGTAATTACTCAAGTACTAAATAATGGATTCTAATTATGTCATGACCAGAGGGCTGCATGTACTTATGGTATAAACAAAAAAAGAAAAAAGAAAAAGAAAGGAGTCAAGGCTCATAAACCTTTTTCAGATCGTGCCTAAAACATATGGCACTCACGAATAAGGCACCTCTCGTGAAACCCATTTAGCTCCTGAACAGCACATGTAGTCCGTTCAAACATCTGCCTATCCACCTCAACATTCCCCCACCCGCTCACATACCCAGTTTCCCAAATCTCATTCTCAGCAGCTTCATCCTCTGCTATCCTCGGTTCAATAATCCCATACAGGATCTCCTCCCATACCTCCAAAAACCTAGTCCGTTGATTCGCAAACGCGAAATCAAACACCTCCGAGACAATCACCTCCAACCTATCTGGATATCCTAGCTCTATCGACTCAAGATAGTCCCGTGAGATATCCGCCGTGATAATCGTCACATGCGACTTATCCCGGACAGCTACGGTATATGCCTTATAAGGCTTCTCGGACCCGCTAGGTGGGGTTCTATCGTAGTGGTCCTGTGCGAGGGCAAGGAGATACGCCGTTTCCTCAGCGTAGTGTTTATAAACACTGCTGGATGTAATGATCGTAAATATCGGGGATAAGTGGCCCCAGTTCTCAAGCCCGCGGATAGTAGCACCGAAAAACCACTTTGGTTTCCACTTGGTGACGATGTTGTCGTATGTGAGTTGCAAGGTAATGTTTTCATTACTAATTAAAATTGTTAGTAAGGTATATAGCCAATAGTTAGTCCCGTTCCCATCTTCAGGTTTTTATTGCTGCGCAGCACCGTAGGGTGTGGTGTGCTAACTCCTCCGGGCTTGCCTAGTCCGCATTTCGGAGATATTTGGCTTGGGGGCTCTCGGGGTAAATCCTTACCATGTCAACTGTGCCTTTTGCGACCAGACTGGTGTGACAACGCGGGTGAGGTAGCTCGTGATAAGGTATACAAGGACCTTTCCGAAATCTTCGGTGCTAATTCTGTCGGCCACCTCGAGAAGCTCGGCAATGCCGCCGAGAGTCGTGGTTTCCTTGGAGTACATGGTGGCATCGTCCCATCCGCTGTTCAACACCGTCCATAGATCGTAGTATGACCGTGCGTGACGATTAGACTTATTAACTCTGTTAGTATTAATTACGAATAAAGAGTGACTTTTACGAACCTCCGGGGACGAGTTGAACACGGTAGGGAGTGTACGACTGAATTTAACACCCGTGCGGACGGTGATGTTTAGAGCGTCGAGGTAACAGGGCTTCCAGTGGCATGGAAGCAGGCCTTCTTTGAGTTCATCGTCTTTGAGGTGAGCAGTAAGGGAATCAAGCATGAGTCTTTTATGCCTGGCAGTTTGACTATCACCATAATCTAGGACGGGAGTGTTGGGTGGGGCACCAAGGGTAAACTCCCCTTGCTCTGAGAGAAAGTCGTATCCATAATCGAAATTGCTACCGTGCATAGATGCGCTGTTTGACCAGAACACATCCATGTCTTCTTTCATAGCGGCGTTATTGGCGGTATTGAACTCGTAAGGTATCTTAATGTTATGAACGTGTATACTTAATACCGGTAGGCCAATATCTAGCTTTTCTTTAAAATTCTAGAGAGCCTGAAGAGAAGTTAGGAAGAAGATGGAGACAAGTTAGGAAGATGAAGAGAAGTTAGAGAGAAGATAAATAGAAGTTAGGAAGAAGATGAGGAGTCCTATGTGTCTGTAGAGGGTGTCTTTATACTCTTGATTCCTGTAACTAGTATCATCAGCTAGTGTTTTTACCTACGTAGCTACCTCATTTCTTTCGCTAGTTCCTCTCACTGTTTAGTATTTCTTTCTTTTTTTCGACCTAAAGCTCGGATTTGCAGCTTAAATGCTACCTAAATATCTACCATGTGTGGCCTTAATCGTAACATATACGTGTAATTAACTAGCCAAATAGAAGTACCTTCCAAAGTATATCACAAGCTCCATTACGGCTGCTCGCCGACGACCTACTATGTATTCCCGGGAGGCAAATAGTAATTAACTCGGCCTTTCAATTGAAATTACCAGTGCAAGAGCTTCTAGGCCATATAATGCCATGACGAACCTAACCAAGTGCAGGTTTTTGCGATAGTATTTTATTTGCTAGTCATGTACTTAGAGCCTAATTATCAGCCACCTATTGCCTAATTATTTTTATATATATGAATATCCCCTCCTTTAGTGGTTCTTGTACTAGTTTTTTCTTACGCCACGTACGTAGACGTAATTATATCAGACTCTGTTGGGGAGAGTTTAGTACTCGCTCTAAAGTACCTTGGCGTCCCCAGAGCTTCTAGAAGCCCCCCAATTATTTACCCCATGATACGACCCGCAGTGTCGGGTACAAGACTAATGATTTTTAAATACGTAATAAATAGTTATAGAGGATAGTTCATCCACATATATGGTAAACCCTAGCTTCATGACCTCCCGAGCGGCTAGATATACATGGTTTGTAATTACAAGACTTCTTTCTAAGCACCCTCTCCCCAAATAAATAAAATAAAATAAAATAAAGAAAAAGGGGAAACAAATTTCTTAGAAGGAAAAAAGGTGAAGCTATAGCTGTAATGGAGGATGATATATTATTCACTATCTACATGTGGTCTAATAAAACGCAAGATTACCCTTTTTTGGTCTATGGAACCCGACGATAGCTAGATTCTTTTATATAGCCAGTTGATATATTGACTTTGAGACGCTTCTGGCCGATCTGATATCTACTAGCTCACTTCGTAGCCTTATTTTGATCAGAGGTTGACTTGGGCCAGCCCGGTCCAAGGATTGGTCTGGGCCGGATCGGACCAGATAACAGATTACTATAGCGCAAATAACCCCGGTCCGTCTAGAATGGGGGGTTGGACTAACCTATATTATTGAATGGGCCGGCCTAAGCCAACCTCTGATTGAGAATCTTCCTATCATTTTTAGTTGGGGGATGATCTTTATGAAACCTAGGGGTAAGCACTAGCATAAACGTTGTTTTGTGCGAGCTATGAGTAGTAAAATAAAATCACATGAAGTATGGCAGCGACGTAATATGGGCGATGTGGTACTAGTGATGTTAATGGCTATGGTGGCCATACAAATCAAATAGCGGCCGTCATAACAACGAGTCTGAGAGAGAGAGAGCAGAAAGCCTGAAGAAATCAGAAAGTGCAAACAGAGAAAGGGCAGGTGGCTTCATTATAATCAGGCATAGAGTGATGCATAGAAAGGGTGGGTTTGATAATACGCTAAGTGGATACATGTAGATACCCCCTATTCTAAATACGTATGATTTTCTAGACCTCTGTAGATTTTGCCCCGTTTTTATGGGATTTTCGAGCCTTTCGGCTCGTCTCGATTATTTTACACTACCATACAAGTTGCCCCGTCTTTCTCTTAAGAAGAGGGTTTCTTCTCCTTCCCTTCTTCCTCCTTTGTAGGTGCTACTGTAAAGGTACTGATATTTGAGAACTTTCCCTTCTCACCTCATATTCTACACAAAACGAAAGAAATGACAGCCCCTCTTGTCATAGAAGGTATCCTCGTTCAACGCAAAGACAGCCGCGAGATAGAGAGCCGCTTTAAGGAACACACAAAATTCAAATTCCACCGTTACATCTTCTCCAGCAGCTCTATACCGCCCGGAAGCATTTCTCCTTGTATTCCCATGCTCCACCAGCTCCTCGGGATTCGCACCATTCAAACTGACACCCAAGTGCAACCAATAGACCATTCAACTTGTTCAGTGGATCTCAACAGCTTGGTCTATTTCTTTGCATACTGGCCATCTGCGGACCGCTGGCAGTCGAAGTATACCCAGGCTTTCCGAAACCGGTCTATGATATTCTATAGGGACGACTTCAAGCCCCTGCACCCGAAACAGATAGAGGCACTTTGGAGCTTCTGCGATAGGCTATGCGCGGTTATTACGCCTCCTCTGCTCTTCGAGTATCAGCTCCCGGGTCGGTTTGGTTATATCGGGCAAGGAATAAAGCTTGATGAGTACCCTTTCAAGGGCCACTCTCGGGAACGGAGGTTTTGGAAACTGGCATGTTTGCTTGAGCGCGGTTGGAGGGATTATTGTACTGTCGATAACTTCAATGCGTTCTTTCAGATGTATAGGTATGATAGATTGTTGGATGGGGATGAGAGCTGGAGGGAGGTTAAGTCGCTTTGTGATACGTAAAAGGACCGTTTGGTCTATAGGGAATTACAAGGAAAGTTATTCATGAGGATATGTAACACTTAGGTGTATCTGTAGGACTAATAACTGGGTCTCCCATGAGGGATCACGTCTTTGATGTTTAAAAATGCGAGGAGCAACTGTTGGCACTAGCATAAGATTTTATCTTATGTATCCCATATATAATTCAAAATCATGGGTGATTTACTATGAATTTGACAACTCGACTTGAGCTACCTGTATTCTAGATACTCAATACCAAATGAGAAAAGAAAAAAAAATTCATTTAGAGACAATAGTTTTCACCAAACTATAAAAGAGGATCCAGCCCAATTTAGAGAACGAAATCCAAAAAGAAAGAAAAAAGAACCCAAGAAACCCAAGAAACCCTTATAGACCGTATAATAAAAATAAAAAAAACTCCTCACCCCCCTTCACCAAATACTTCCCGTAGGAATTATACCTTTTATATCACTGGTCACGCAGATCAACAGCGTATCAGTCCACACGCCGGCAAGTCTAAATTCGAGCGCCGCGACAGCCCCCGACGACGTCGTCGTCTTTCAATCCCTGTCACACCTGTATCGACCGTTTCTTCGGACACATCATCGCATGAGGGCCAGAACTCCTCATAGCATGCTTTCAGACTAGCTGGGATATCCTCGGAATAGACTCGAGCTTGCTGACTGGGCTGAAGACCCTGTGTACATGCTTTCTGAGCTTTGACTCTATGGGGGATGTTAGTATGGACCTAGGTAGAATGTTTTAAGAAAGAATTGGAGGGGGGGGGGGAACTTACAAACAGGTATTGCAGTCCCTTACTTCAGGAGCGGGAATGGTGCCTGGTGCCCAGTTGCTGTTGTATTCTGTGATCATATCAATACAGGTGTCCGGCTATAATCGAGATGATATTAGTTCATGGTGTCGCGTTTTGTGTATTCTATAAAACTAGGCAAAAAAACCCACATCGCTGATCGCGGCAGAAGAAACCTGCACGAATACCATGGAGGCAGCTACTTGAAATAAGATACTTTTGATATGCATTGTGAAAAAGAAAAAAAGTATGTAGTTTGTATCGGTCTAGTTGTTGGTTTCTGAAGTTTGTATATGGGTTAATTGTGTATCGTCTAATTTTTTAGTTCTGTGAGGGACTAGGTGGAGAAAGGGAATGGCTTTATTTATGAAGTAAGGTTGTCTTTGGAGATAGGACGTATTAGAGCCCTACGGTACAAAGATCTCAAATTAGACAAGCTGGTTCCGGTATAGGTGCGGAAATCGGTTAAATTGTGGCTTACCGTCGGTAGGTTTAAGTATGATAACGCTGGATTCTAGTGTGCTATTCTCACCGGTGTGACCTGATTGGTTGCTTAGTCAAATGTACCGGGGGCTGGGCGTTTTGTCTGGGGTTGATGGCTACCCTCGCTAGAGCATAATTCAAAACATCTTACTACCGGTGACATGACTATTAACTCTGATACAGTGGGGATGGCACGTTCAGGAGAGGCGCTAGGTGTTATATCTGGGTTTACTATAGCTGCCGACCGTAGTTCACGCCTTGGCGAGCTTATACACCGTTAACTATATGTAACTCTCAATACATGTATTTGTTAATACTGTGATTAGTCATACATGCATACTAGGTTCCTAAGCCAAGTACACCACCGGTACCTCCAAGTACACCGGGGTTACATACATCCCAAACGATATGGGTGCCTTTATGCCAAGGGGCCTATGACTTCCTTCTACCGGTATAAAATAACACCTTAGGTCGTATTCTTGTATACGCAATACAAATTATATATACTAATAACCTCCAAGAAATGAGACTTAAATCAATCTAGTAATCTGGACCCTCAATATACTAGTAAATATAGATCATCCAGATGATAATGTCCTGGAAATTACAACGCGTCCTAGGTTTAATTGTGAGGGCTTGGTGTTATGAGCCCAGCGTAGTGTGCCCCCAAACAAAGAGATTGCAGTCTCGCTGGGGCTCAGCTATTTTAGGAATAGTGACGAGGGGTTTGAGAAATACAGACATCGGTAGACCCCTTTGGCTCAATGCCCTAGATAATGTAATCGCACAGGACTTAAACTAAATTATGTTCTCAAGTGAAAGTCTTTCTCGGGGGGAGATCCTACCTTCTGCCTCGCAAACGGCCTTTCAATTCCATCCTTGCATCCACTCCCTGTGTATTTAATTATTGATTTTTATCGCCTTGCTGGGCCTTTCCGTCTAAAAATTCTTTCCCGGTAGCTTTCATTACTAGTCAGTTCCCTATACACCTCTCATCTAACTTGGCAACTTTCTCGCCGGTATCCCCGGTTCAGGTCCACAGGTTTTCCAGAAGACTTCATAGTATACTCCTTGATCTTTTAGGAAACTTGCGCAAGCTATTTTCCAGTTAGGGTTGTATTTCCTACTTGCCCTGACCCTGTAGAATCACGAGAGTTTTTTAAAATCGGTCTAATTTGAGTAGAATTAAGGGCCTAGATGTGGAGGTGTTTAAACTTACAAGCAAAAATTTTAACAGGGCATACCGGAAGTTCTTATACTCACGGCGTTGGTAGCCAGTTGTATAAAGTCGTTCACGAGGCTATGGCGAATCCTAGATTATGGTGAACACAGGCCGCCCACGGTATATCTGAGCACTGAGCCATCAAATTGCTAGCCGAGGGTTGCGATATTATTGGTCTAAGACTCCTATTCGCTATTACTTAGTGTCCGCCATTACCCCATGAAATATTATACAGGCTTCAAGCTGTACATGGGCTTATATTAGTTTCTATATTTGAGTCCACTATGGCTGGGAAGGCTCACACTACCAATTGAAAAAGCTTATACAACTGCCATAGAGTCAATTACTGATAGGGAAAAAAAAGGCCAGCCTACCGACAGCATGATCCTTCTAACTTCTCTGGGATAATCTAGTGCACAACAACATGTATCGACCAACGACACTTCACCAACATCAACTCCACCTCCAAGAATGACAACCCCCGCATTCATCGACGCCGTATTGGTCCATCGCAGCAGCTACAAGCCAAATAAATGGCTTCAAAGAACTACGTACTGTGTAGAAACACAATTTAAATACTACCACTATACATTTCCCCGCACCGCCTTACGACCCGGAGCCTATTCACCCTGTATCAAGATGCTGCGTCACCTACTTGGGATCCGGATTCTCTACACTCACATCCAATTACTGCCTGAAACAATCAGAGATCTGGATTTAGTACCTTCTTTCTTCTTTGGATACTGGCCTTCTGCAGACTGGTCTGGTTTGCAGGATCTAAGGACAAAATCCCTAATCCTCTACAGAGATGATCTCAAGCCGCTTCACACGAAGCAGGCCGAGGCGTTATGGAGTTTTTGTGATCGGTTGATGATGATGATCACTCCTCCCCTCGTGTTGGAGGATAAGTTGCCGGGAAGAATTAATATGCTCAAGTGGTTGGTCATGGTTAACCGTGATCATGATGGAAAGTCTCACTGGGTTTTTAATGAAATAGTGGAAATAGTCAGTGGCGAGTGGAGTAGATTCTGTACGGTTGATAACTTTAATGCGTACTTTGAGCGTTATAGGAATGCTAGACTGCTAGAAGGGTATGAGGAGTGGAGAGATGTTAGGTCGGTATATGACTTGTAGGGAGCGTTAATAACATAGTTTTCAACAGGGATGGGAGAAGACCTAATATGGGTACATATCTGAGTTATACTGTCCGCTAGACGGTACTAAGGCCTCAATCTTTTTGGGAGGTTGAGGGGTGTCTGGTAGCGTACTGGCTATACCATTGAATGAAAAGAATATTTCACAATTGTGATTTTAAGTCACTCTATTGACCGTCCTACCCAAGATTGTAGTAAACTTAGGCCGCAAGAAAATAGTATCTCGGGTGATTAAAGGCATCTATTACATAAGATGTGCTATTATATTGAATTAGCCACCGCCCATATACGTGCTAAGAGCAAGATTAACACTATTACCCTAACCTTAACTCCCTTCGTGCGCTACAGTGCTCTAGAAGATGTATACTCTAATTATAGATAAGTATAATTCTTTTGTTCCTACCCGACGTAGAAAAGAGCTGCTTAGAGATATAAGGTATCTATATCTCTCCCTTTAACCCACCTACCCATACCGAGCGAAATATAATAGATGAAAAAGTCCAGTACAGGGGTGATTTTTGACCATTCAAGCGACCAAGAGCGTAATTATATCCCCACGGCGAGTATGCCAACCCGAAACCTTTACCATCTTGAATGAACCCCATTTTCAAGAACCTTTACTAAAGGTAAACCCAGCCTAATACTCTATATATACGGTGTGACTTCCTCCTGTTACTTCTATAAACTTCAACCAACGATCAAAATGGGGTGCTTTTGCAAACACAAGTACTATAAAATCCCGGAAAACCAGGTAGTGATTCGTAAAGCACATGTCTATGTCACTGATGAGGATGGTAATAGAAAGTTGGTTTATGTAAGCATTGATGATCCTATAGTAAAGTTGAGCGAGGAAAGAGGCGGGCTTAAGCGTACTCTAGCAGACAATTCCTCTCCTCGAGAGAATAGACGCTCTGATGAAGGCGAAGGAGCTGTGTCTGGTAATGGTAGTTTAGATGGATTTCCTAAAGAGAGTGAAGGTAGTGGCAGATAATTTCTTTAGTTGAGTAACTCAGGAACGTTGTAACTGTCTGAATATCATTTCTGTTCATAAAGTATCATAAGTAAAATAACGCTAGTTATCGAAAATAAAAACCACAATACGTTTTGCCCCGCTTTACTCGCTTTTTTGCCAATCTGTAAAAGACCTAATAACAGCCAATCTAAAATCAACCCTTCCTCCAAACCGCTTTTGGAAATAAAGTCTATAATCGATTTCCCCAGCCTTACTCCTCTAACTCCACAACACACTCTTGCGCACATATCCTCCTTGAATGTTTCAAAATGATCTCTGCACGCTCTTTAAGCCGCTGCTTCATCTTATCTTCTTCCTCCTCCCTCAACCTTACTTTCTTCGGTTGTGCTATCTCAAGGAACTTTACTAAATCCTTGATCTCCGTATTTGCAACATCTTCAATAGTCTTCAGTCCATTGTCATAAAAGACCCTTGCGGTAAAACTCTTCACAAATGGGATTCTCGCAAGATCAATAAGATCATCTTTGACGCCCAGGTCGAGTCTCCACGAGTAATGTTCCAGTAGTACCGCAAGTCCAGTCCACCCCATAACTTTACAGAACATTGCGCTTGTAGCCGCGAAGCCGCGACAGGTTGTTGCAAGTTGTTGTATGAACCCTCTAGCAATGTCGTAAGATCTAGCGACGACATGAACTGGTCGTTCGTTGATTAATTCTCGGAGCATGAGGGCGACGTAGAAGCGGCGATAGACACGGGCCTTTTCAATATTTGCGGGCGTGTCTTCTTTTAGTGTACCCCCTTGTGCCATCCTGTTGACGAAGCCTGGGTTAACGCCGACAAATGTTGCGGCTCTGAGACCACTCTCGTCAAGTCTTTCGACTTCGTCTCTCATGATCTTCCAGTCGACTTCGATGCTCTTGGTGCCGCTGCTGTGGATTGGTGTGAACTGGTATACGATGTGCATATCGCTTTCTAGGTTGAAGGCTTTCAACGCTCTGCATAGCTCTTTGTGTATGAAAATGCCCTCATCGGGACTAAAACCTGAGGCGACTGTGGCATTACCGATTTTAGTGGCTTCGAAGTATCCGGTTGCTTTGTCGCAAGTGATTAAGTTAGACTCCTCGAGAGAGGAGATGGCTGCGGCGATGAGTGGACGAAGGGTAACTACGGGAGTGGTAGTAGTGTGGTAGAGAAGTGTGGCGCGGAGAAAGTCATCGAGTGAGTCGGCCGAGGTTGCGAGTTTGGTTGCTATTCCTTCAAGTAGCGCTCTGTTTAAATATTAATATCTAAATATATAGATCTTTATAGGTATCTTTTGGTTTCAATATACCTTTTCAGCCCTCCTCCATCGCCTGCGAGGCAACTACTAACACTCGGCATCTCTGCCTCCATAATCTCCTTCACAGTCTCTACATCTCCTTTCCGACAAACTAGATAACTTTCACCAACCGTATCTTTTCCTTTTCTTCCTGCTCGGCCCTTCATCTGCCGCCTTTACGTATGTTAGCTTTATCCACATGCATCTAGACAGTAGGGAGATCTACAGCATAGCAGGTGATATAAAATCACGGCCCATTCGTGGCGATATAATAACCCTCCTCGCTGGTAAGTTCACACCAGCAGCCATAGTTGCAGTACAGCAAATAACCTTAATAAGCCCTCGATCGTATGCATCTGCAATAAAATCCTTCTCCTCACTCGTCAAGCCTAAAATCAGAATGTCAATCATTGACCGTTCATTCTTCTTCACGATTAAGACAAACCAGCATGGTGGAACGCAACCCCGGCAATCACAGTCTTCTCCAAAACAAGATCTATCCCGGCACTTGTTGCTGCAAGATCGCTAATAACCTCTTTCCTCTTCTTCGTTGTCTCCACATCACACCTTGGCATAAACTTCACTAGTAGTAACGCCAAGTCCTCGCATTTTCTACGGCTCTCGCAGAATACAAGGGCCCCATTTCCTTCCTTTATGCACGCAAATGTTAATGCAACGACTGCGTTCGTGACTGGGTCTTTGAGTTCTTTGAGCTCCGATGGGGGGATGCGTGCTGTGAGTTTGAGTGTGGTGTCGTAGACATTGTTCTCGAAGACAAAGTGCTCACTGAGAGGAATAGGGCGGTAGGTACATTCGTAAAATTGTGCACGCAACCACTTTGCGAGTACTTTTACGTTTGCAAGAGTGGCAGACATGCCGACTATTTGTATGTGTTCTTCTGTAAGGCATAAGATCTTTGTAGCGAGGAGCTCCAGGATGTGGCCACGGTGAGGGTCATCTAGCATATGAAGCTCGTCGAAGACAACTATTCCAAGCTTGTTTATAGTGCGGTTTTCGATAGAGGCGTTGACGAGTGCGTTTGCCTATTCTCACCTCGCAGATAACTAAGCATGTATCCACCCAGAAATTGACGAGTCGAGATGGCCTCTATATATAATTCTAAAAAGACCGACCTTCTCGATCGTACACACCGCCACATCTAACTCTTCCCAGCCAATCCTGCTCTTTGCTCCGGAGTGCAAGCCAACAACATTTAGTCCCCTCCATCTCTTACTCTTGTCCCACTCACCCCTCCTCTCTGCTTGCACCCTCGCCTTCTCAAGCACCTTTCTCAAGAATCTCGCTTTCTCTTGTACAATAGCGATAAAAGGCACCACTATAATTGCCTTTTTCCTTTCTATAACCACTTTCCGAATAGCTAGCACATCCGCGACGAGCGACTTGCCAGCCGACGTAGGCGCTGTGTAGACTAGGTTTTGCTCCCCTTCTAGAAGCCCCTTGAGGGAGAGACACTCAAATTGCCAGGGGTACATTGTAGGAATATTGCAGGATCCAAACCCCATTACAATTTCACGCTTGAGGCCCCACATTGGGTGCGATAATGACAGAGGGTTAGTGGTGTCCCTATAACCAGCTGGTGTTGAAGCTGGTGGCAACGTCGGTGACGATAAAATATTCCTACCATCTTTAAATGGTGCAGTAGACATGACCTCATTACCTCCCCAATCCGGTGCCACTACTAGAGCTTTCCGACCATTATTCATACCGTCGCTATCCCGCCGCTGTCGTTTTAAAGGGGGACTCGTGGCGTCAACCAGAGCACTCGCAACCGGCCTCTTGATGGGTGGTATCCCGCTTGGTTTTTTCCGTAGAGCCTCTTCGGCAGATATAGGTAGACGATTGTGGGCGTTGTCCATATTTGATATTCGTAGGACCCCACTTTGTCGGAATTTGTTTTTTCTTGGTTGAGTTGACGCGTTCGTTGGCGACATGTGTTTCAGATCACGTGCATGTCAGCCCTATGGTCACTAAAAGGTCTCACTTAAAGTAGGCTATGATCATACTTTAATTTAAACCGCCTCAAGCATAACCTTTATTCCTCAAAAACCTCCTAGTTTATACTCAGCAAGAAAATGGCCTTGAGTAATAAATATATACTTCTTAGGCCTTGAAGAAAAAACAGTCAACAATAGTTTAAGAAACTTAGGACGGGACAAGAGGAGCTATATCAGGCAAAGTCAATACACGTATCTAAAATAAGTATTCTATGCCTACCTTATAACATCTCTAAAAACGGGGCTTTTCAAACATTTTCAACCCTGGTGCGAAAGACCAACTCCTAAAGACTTCAAAGGCCGTATCGCTCCCTACCTAGAAAAACTATCAGAACCTCGCGAGATTCCATCACTTAGATAATAGCGCTAAAAGCTCTGTAAGGATAGCAAAATTAATTTCCACATATCATGCTAAGTGACAATCTAGGGAGTTTGAGAAAAGATAGATATAATCAGACATCTAAGAGTCATTGAAAGGGTACAAGTAAATCGTAAGAGATTAACCTAGATGATTGCCTCTTCATGGTAGGATGCTAGTGAATTTGGGTGATTTGAGTTTTAAATCCAGGCTAATTCTAGCGGCGGCTGATAGAATTGTAACAAGACAAGTGCAAAGTACATATGTTTCTTTAAAGAGTAGACAGGGGCCATAGCTAGAGCAACAAACGTGCTACTCTACGCTATACAAGTAGAGGGCTGTTAAGAGGCTGTGAATAAGTTAATCTCTATATAAAGGTAGCTACACTGTAGACAGCACATAAAACCTTCGCCAGTTAATACAATAATTTTTGTTGTTTGGTATTTATTTATTTATTCCCCTGGCCCTCTAGCCCATAGTTCTTCATGTGTTGTTCTCCTCGGTAGTACGCCCTCTATATCCTTACTAGGATATATGCCGGGGTGACGGGAATTAATTAATTATAGATACAGCTAGGGTGCCGGTGGTATTACACGCAAGGGAGTACATTTAAGGCACCTATTAATAGATACCCAGTTAATAAAGTGAAAGCTCACAAAATAAACATTAAAAGAAAAGGGATATTTGCGAATTGAAATTACCCGCCAAAAAGAGGGATGAGGTATATATCTATAGTAGAAGTTTGTGCCGGTTGATGGGTAGGCGTGAGTAGCTGGTTAGTGAAGTAAGCGACTTCCGGAGATCCTGACCTCTTATTGAAATTAAAATCCAGATCTATCTATATATATCGTAGTACGGAGCGGAGCCTGTACCTCTCCCTCTCCCTCTCCCTGGCACTTGTGTGCTCGCCAGTCGGCCACTTAGTAGCCTCTACTGACCAGTATTGTCCTACCCTCCTCCAATGCAAAACCAGTATTATTAGTATCACCCCATAGAAATAGTCAGGTTAGTCTCCATTGAATGAGAATTAAGTCAGTGGTTTCAGAATAAAACATACCTGTTTCTATAATGAAACAAAACCACCAACCGGATTGCTTTAAGTACACATTACATATTCAAGTTATCTCTATATACTTATTAGAAGATTAGATAGGGTAAGAGTAAATCTATGTGCCAAAATATCGAAGGATAGAGCCTTGCTACCGTTTAGGGGTCTATCTGATCCAGGAGATATTGTAGGGGAACAAAAATACCCGGTCATTGGGATAGCAACCAGAAAGGCAACCTCAAATAACCATTACTCCACAACCACATTAAAAGCAAATATGAAAATTTAATTATGGAAAAAAAGCCTCATTATTTTTATTATTATGAATATAAATCTAAAATTACCTTAATCATTCTTATCATAAATACTATAAAGGCAAAATAGACTTTATGGGCTAATAATAGATTACTATCTCCACAGTTACATAGCTCTGATTAGACCCTTTAGGGTATGAATTATTAGGCTAGGGACTGTCCTCATATAGGGAGCATATACTTGTAGCCTAAACATATCCAACAAGTTTGGGATCTGAGGAATTATGAAATAGTTTTTAGGGACCATTTCTATTGATAGGAACACCCAAGACACCAAACTATTATTGCAAGATACTTATATACTCTTGGAATATACCTATAACTTTGCTATACTAGGAGAAAATAAATCCTAAGTTCATGGTTGTGTTTTGTGGGATACCAACATGAGTTGGTTGCCATGTGGATGACCGGCTTTTTTTGTCCCCCTATAATAGATACGGCATCATCACATTCACAACTTTCTAGAAATACACAACCAATTAGGGATAAAGAATGGCTTGAACTTTGGTGAGATATTCTAGTATACAGGATCCATATCTCTCCAGCCCCCTAAATATCCTGATTCGAGTTGTCTCGGATCCCTAAGAGAGATACAGATACATCAACGGCTTACAGGTGTGAATAATTAAACATATTTCTATGTAAGATAAGAAGCAGGTGGGTTAGATATCAGAAAGAGGCTGATACTCTCTATGGTAGCTCAATGGGTAACTCGTTGGTTTGTTTCTACACCCTCTCACGAAAGCTATAAGTAGAACAGCAATTATATTTTTGAATCTAGGAGATAACGAGTTCCAATAGGGGCCCTAAATAACCATAAGCAAACATTTACTTTGAACTAATAGTGATAGCATAGATAGATTAATAATTGTTTCTGATATATCCAGATGTCGAGAAGCGAATGATTAAAGTATTTTTTCCAGGAAATCCTTCTGTGGAGTGCCAATCACCAGGGTATTTAGGGCTGCTAAAAGCATATATATTATCTTTTTAGTCTTCACGCCCTCTCTCTCACTCCTTTCCCAGCTACATCTACTTCTATCTCATGGCTAGTACTCCCCTACGCCTCTCTAGACAGTCCTCCGATCGGTCATGACCCTAACAATCGTGCCCTCACCCGCAATTTCAACAACCTATAGACAATCATCAACACACCACTACTCGAATTCTCAAGCCAGTAGGGGGGAACAAACCTTCTCGTGCCAACTCAACAAAACGCTCATTCCACCTCCATCACCTCTACTCGGGGCAACACCAAACTCACGAGGGGTACTTACTGAGGACACGCCAGTCGCCTGATGGGAGATTGCCGGTGTGGTATTGTGGCGGGCCATGCCTTTGTATAGATATCTATACACGAATTAATAAGCTATAGGCAATCGAGCAGTGTGTGGGGGGGGGTTAGAGGGGGGCTACTTCATCAACGTATCCAATAGCTCAGTTCCAGCAGGGCCAGAGTAAATACGGGAGAGGATTGGAGACATCTCAACTGCTTTTATCGATGAGAGAATCTCGAGGACTGTTTGCAAGTGGAGATCCTAATGGTCCACTCATCAGCTTAATTCTACCACAAGCTACCCCTCACCTATCCCTCTCACCAATCGGGTATCATACTTTGCCCTGCTCATCCCCACCATATGGAACATTCTCTAATGCTGCTACAAGAGCGCCCTCCTGCTCCCCATGCTGCAGTAGCTGACGGCAGTTACTAGCGAGGCCCTGGATCTCGCCGGAGGAGACAGGTGTGAATTGAGGTGTAAGGAGTTCTGCCGGGAAAGCGGACTCGGGATCAAGGGCATCAATATCGATGAGACGGTAGTTTACGGCTGCCATTTTTGTGGTGGTGAAGAAGTGATAGCTTGGGGGGGTGGTTGGCGTTGGCGTTGTTGATGTGGGGTGGAGGCTCTGCGGGGGTTCAGGGATGACGACGAGTATGGAGACGCCGAGCTATGGAACTACAGGGTGTTTGAGAGCTGGGGGAAAACACCGACTTGGAAGTTGAAAAATTGAGGATTTTGAATTGATGCTGGAGCTTTATTAAGAGCTTGATATATTGATTCTTGGTGTTTAAAGTATCCCACCACAGAGCCGCATGAGGCTCTTACACCACAGCACATCACTCGATCGGGCTATATATATGTTACACATAACCAATCACGTCCCCCCATCAGCAATGTAATCCTACTATAAAGCTCCATCTCCCCCATCTCTCTAAGCTCTTCTACCAGTAGCTATCCTACATAACTCAAATGTCTACAAAAACTGCTATAGTCCGCCTCTTCCTCATCTCTGACACCCATGCCCAAAGACCCACGCCCAAAGCCCGCATATTCCGTACACCTCTCCCCAAATGTGACATCCTCATCCACGCAGGTGACCTGACTAACTCCGGTAAACTCACCGAATACGAGCGGACCCTCTCTTGGCTTAAAGTTGCCCCTGCAGAGCTCAAGATCGTTATTGCCGGTTCACACCCCTCCCCACCCCACCCCACATACATCACCATTCACTGACCTTCTAGGAAACCACGACATAACTCTCGATCCCCCCTACTATTCCACCCACTCCACCGATTACCACAATCCTCCCATCTCTACCACCGCGGCCCTTAACCTCTGGACCAACCCCGAAGTCAAAGATGCAGGAATAACCTACATGACTGAATCAACACGCACATTCACCCTGCAGAGCAAAAATGTACAATTCAAAGTCCACGCTTCACCATACCAACCCGAATTTCAAGACTGGGCATTCAACTACCCCCGCAATGAAGACCGGTTTAATCCCCTCCCTACAGACCCGACTACTACTGCAGCTGGTGTTTCCCCGGTGCCAGAAGATATAGATATCCTCATTACTCATGGACCACCAAAGGGGATCCAGGATAAGTTGGTGTTCAGTAATGATCATGCTGGGTGTCCTTGGCTGTTGAAGGCTCTAGAGAGGGTTAGGCCACGGTTGCATGTATTTGGGCATATTCATGAAGGGTTTGGGGCCACGAGGGTGCGGTGGGGAGAAGGTGGGGAGAAGGGAAGAAAGATTCTGGAGCGACTAGAGTGGTGGGAGGCACAAGATCAGGCAAAAGAGACGGGTATGTGTGCGGCGTGGGAGATGGATGTCTCTAGGGATGGAGAAGAACCATTGGCGCCGAGAGGAGAGGAGACGCTGTGTGTTAATGCAAGCTTGGTGTCATATACAACAGAAATTGTTCATGGGGGAGTGCTAGTGGACATGGAACTACCAGTTGTGAGGGCCGATATATAGAGTTTTTGGTTATGGTGTGGGTAATGACTGAAGTGATATTTGGGCTATTGGCGGATATTAGCGTAGGGTATATGAAATGGAGAGAAAGACAAACGCCTGGACGCGTGCAATATTAATAGTAGCAGAATTACACTCATCAAACTCATACGTCGTTCCTGAGTATAACCTATTTAAACACACTGTGGTTTTAAACTACGTATACCTACATAACTTAACCCAAACCCCCAAAGCGCCAATGATTCGAGAACCACCCATATGAATAACCAAATATTATATCCCCAATTCATCATCACTGAATTCAACTTCCACCCTCCCTCTCTCTGTCGCCGCCTTCATCATTCGAACTCTCTTTCTCCTCAAACATCGCTTCTGCGATGGTGTTAATCTCTTCCCTTCCTCTAGTAGACTTTGTACATCTTTTTGTTTTGGTTTTGGAGTAGGGGCCACAGTATCATTGATATTGATCATTGATTTTAGTGCGCCAAGAGAGGTGCGCTTCGGACGGCGGGGAGGTGGAGGTGGTGTTGGTGGCGGAGAGGGCGAAGATGGAAGTGGGATCGCAGCGGCGATACAGACTTCATCTTCTAATGACATGTCCCCTTCTTGCTCTTCCTTAGATTGTTCTATCTCCACTTTCCCCTCTTCTGGGATCTGTATAGAACCAGATGAATCATCACTATCGTCAATCTCCATGAGGTCAGCCAATAATATCGGCGCCCCATGTTTATTCTTAGATAGCGAAGTAGATATAGGCTGTGGTGATGAGCTTGGAGGGCTAAGTTTAACACCTTCCATACCAAATGTCGATATATCCCTCTCTTCCTCTTGATCTTCCTCGGCCTCCGTCTTTTCATCTTCACTAAAATCATATTTTCTCCCCACCTTCCTCAAAACAGGCGATGAATACCCCACCCTTACACCCCCCTCATCATCATCCCCAGAATCCCAGAATCCCTCATCTCCACCGAGCCTCTGTGCAGTTGAAGGAACTACCCGTGAATCCACTACAGCGGGAGGGGAAGAGCCCACGACAACACTAAAATTGAACGTTCTCCTCAGTTCACTCGACTTAGTCTGTGTAGGTGTCCTATGGCGTGTAAACATAGGCGATGAAAGGATAGCAGAAAAACAATTAAGACTCCTCTTAATTCTTGCAGTACCACGAGGGGAACGCCGAAGTGTGCGTGGGGGTGTGGTCCGGAGGTTAGAGTAAAATTCGGCATCATCATCACTATCTACTGAGAATGTTGATGATGCGGGGGTGACAGGTCGATCATTGATCCCCATTTCTTCCTCTTCTTGCTCGTACTCGGATGAATGCTCAATGGTGTCTTCCATAGGCTCATCATCCCTAACAGTACTTTCCTTAATGTTGCTAGTGAAGGTCTCATATTCGTTTCTCCAGTCCTCATCTTCATCTTCCATTTTGACCTCTACACACTGCATAAAAATGCCTCTTTTCTCTTCCTTCCGGCCTGGGGTAGCCCCGACAGCAACCCATAGGTCCAACCCCTCTTCATACCGCCATCCCTTCCTTTTACCACTCCCACTACCCTTCTTCTTCTGTTTAGCCCTCTTATCCCCTTCTAGTTCATCTTCCATATTTAGAGGCTGTAGAATACTCTTAGCTCTCCCTGGTGTCTGGATTTTTAGACCAATAACCTTATGTTCAAACCTCCCTAGCCAATCAATCCACGCAGCATTCGACTTAACCGCATCCGTCAATGAAAACTTGACAGCAATTTGGAGTGCAAACTGCGCAATCAAGTAGCGCTTAGTTTCGTGAATTTCTTGGTGTGGGGCAAGAGCAGGCTTGCCGGGGGTGAATGTTACCACCCTTGTTCCTAAAGCGTTACGGGGAGTCTCCGGAGGCATCTCTGCTAGTTCAAATCCTTCATCCTCTGAAGGGATGACACGAATGGTTTTTATAGCAGCAAGCTTCAAGAGACGATTCGTGACTAGCTGAACCGGGTCTCCTTTCCCGTGGGGGGTGTACTTATAGAGAGGTTTGTAGCATTCTGCCACGAATGATGCAAGGGATCTCAATGCTTCTTTACCACCGCTACTACAGATATCTTCGAGACATCTAGCAAGCTCATCCATAATCCCATTGTCATCCTCGGTATTGCTGCCGAGACCTTGGAGGAGGATTGCGATCTTACCCGCTACAGGCCAATTCTCACCCCATACATCTTCTGTGCTGGTCCTGACTTCAGGATCTTGGATAAGAAAGCCCCGTAAAAGCTGTTTCAAGATACCTACTGCTTTTGACCTAGGATTCTGCAAGGAGAGGGGTACAAGTGCTTTGGTAGTTTTAAGGACAGTGTTTTCTGCTTTTGTAGCGATATTATACGGCATTACAGCTGTTGCCTTTTTAGCCACGTCCTCGACTTCATTTCTAGGTTTAGAGGCACGCCGAGCTGTTTTACTTCTTGACGCTTCCCGACGGCAGGCAGAAAGTGCATCAGTATGCTCGTCTCCCCAGACCCCAAAGGCTTCTTCGAGAGCACGTGTTATGAGAATTTCGAGGCCTGGGTTGTCGTCAAGATCTAGAAAGAGAAACTTCCGTATGTCGGTGCTGCCGAGCCAAGATGGGTTCGATCGTGTAACCGGAAAGTTCGCTGCAAGAAAACGATAGACAATATTGGGGTCTGAGGGCCAGAATGTCTGGAGTGTACGGATTGGGGGATGGTTGGATGAGGAAATAATCTGATAAAGTTCAAACAGAGTCTGAAGCAGCAGCTGAGCCTCTTGTTCCGCTCCACAGCTACGACAAAGTCCTACTAACACTCCAGCTATACTTATCCCCCCGTTTCCGCCCTCTCGTCCTTTCATGAGACCATCTACAATAGCTTCCCGAACAAGTTCAATGGCATGCCAACGAACAACGTCACGGAGGTACTCACCCCCGCAACCCAGCTCCGCGGCGGCATCATACCAGATGTCGTCGGAGTCGACTTCATCGGCTGTAGCAAGAATGCAGTGTGCAACTTTACGGGCAGCAAGGGTTCTAAGCGAGAGGACCTTTGTTGCAAGGGTAGGAAAGTTAGTGGACAGGAGGACAGATTCGAGGGAAGTATAGATCCCAAGGTAGACCGAGAATATTGAGGGGTGGAGATGGGGTCTGAGAGAGTGAAGTAGGATGTATGGGTTGTTGGGATCTTGAGGTTTAGGTTGGTAGGAACGTTTTGGTGGCCGTGGGAGCTGGGCCTCTGCTGAATCTCCCCATACTGCAAGATAGGAATCATTGGCGGAGAATGATGTTCCTGCTGGAACTACTGATGGAGGGGGATGGCTATTATTCCTTGTACCACCATTACCACCAGCCCCAGCATATGTCCGTCGCGGCTTTGCTCGTACTCTTACACCTCCATTTCCTGATACTCTCCCTCCAATTGCCTTATCAGCTATTTCAATGAACAAAGCATCTGGATCCGTGGGGTCGTGCTTTGGCTTTGGACGAGATGCATTCTCGCTAGTGACTGATGGATTCGACTGCACAATATTCCTAAGAGCCTGTAGCTTTGATGAGAGCGGCCGAAGGAGCCTGTGACAACGCGCTGTCGTCCATGGCTTTGCAGAATTATAAGAATTGTTTGTGGTTCCGGTATTGGTGGAAAGGCTGCTTCTAGACTTGGGTAGGGGTTCGGGCATTGCGCAATTATCGAGCGGCTCGGGTCGAGGAAAGCTGGTACATGAAATTTTCTAGAGACTTATTATGATTCAATAGATGATGGGGCCTGTAGTGTGAATCGATGAAACTATTTCGATGAAACGTGATTGTATATGATTCCGTGACGAAAACAAAAGATGATGGAGAGACGCGTTGTGGTGGCTCACTGTGGCTGCAAGCTGCCCAATTACCATGCCTGAAGTGGTTAAATCCATTTGGAGGGGTCTTTTTTCTTCCCCTTTGCTGGACGATAGAGAGATAAGGCAGCAGACTGCGCCAGCTTATGAAACACACAGGTCCACCACACACACAGCTAAAGAAGTGAGAAACCACCAGCATCGCTTTTGTTTATTCTTGTTGTCGTCGGTGCCTTGGTAGCAGAATTTAACCCAGCCTGCCTAAAAGCAGGGCGAAATTCCATCTTTTGTTACCGCTCTAACGGAACCTGAGCGTTCTTGGATAGCCGCGGGAGTGCGGCTCTACGACTTTGTCCGATTGGGCCCTTCCTTTCATTGGACTCTTTTCTTTTTTTGAGAGCTAGGACCCTGCACGCGACGTTTTGCTTGTTTTAGTAGGTCACTTCTGTGGCGGCGGGGAGATAAAGGCTAGTGCGAAGAATTTTGTTCTCTTGGATCGGCATATCCAATATCAATACTGTGAACAGGCCAGATCGAAGCTTGATGGAGCAGAAGAAGAAAAGAAGAAAATATGGGACGCGGACATGCAAGGAAGAAAGGGAGAAGGTTTGTTGGGAAAAAGAAAGTAAAAAAACGGGATCTGAGAATGGGAAGCCTAGATATCGACATATGCCCTATCGTGCACTTTCGTACCGAGACTCCGAGAATCTCACCCCCTTCAGGCTCTTCTATACATACGCAGAATTCATTCCCGACCAATGCTTATTTAGTATTATCAAAAAACTTCACATGCAGCGCCAGTTGTTCCGGCCAACATACCGGTATGTAGTCTGTAAATTATGATATTACAGTAGCTTTTAACTGGAGAAATTTGACCAGCAAGGTGAGATTTGAGGAAGAGGGGTTTTCACGAGCTTTCAAAGCTGACCTTCAATCCTTTTTCTACAGGCTCGTGATAATATCAGAGCCTACTATTAAATAATATTTGATTTCTGCTAGCTCTCGATCCCCAACAGCGTTTCTTTTCTCCAGAGCGGCGGCTTCTTTCCACTGTGGAGAAAACACTAGGAAACTACCATACTGACAGGCATTTCCTTATTCCGAGACCCGCCAGAGATTGCTGTACATACATATCCGTACAGAAGAGAGGTTCCTTTCATCCTTCTCCTCTCGGATCCCTGTGCGGTGATGCCGCCCTAAAAAGAATTGCTTCCACAAACATCGGGGCGGAACGGGAAAAAGCCAGTCCCAGCTATGCCCCTTAAGGCAAAAGCAGGGATCGCTCCAGCCTCTATGAGCGGCGTTTCACACCCAAGGATTATTTTTTTTTCCCTCGTTCTCTGGCAGATGTGAACTGAAAACAGCCAAGACAATTCTCCCACCGACCCCGTTCAAAAACCCATCGCCCTCCGCTACTCTCTCTTCTTCTCCTTCTCCTTTCTCTTTCTCATCCATCCCACTATCCCCGCTCCTATCTCATTCAAAAAAATAGTAAAGAGTCGTTGATTCGATCTTTACCATCATTTCTCCTCTTTAGCATCACTCTCCCCTCGTATATTTGTCAAGATGTCGACAGAAAAGAAGCAATCGGTAAGTTCCTGCAATTTCTCTTTTCTTTTCTTTTTCAACCTAGCCGAGCCGAGATCGATCTCTGCGGTAGTGCTGGTAAAATGGTCTAGAAGACAAAACTTCAATTGATCCCCTACGGTCAAGTGGGGGATCATGTTATCGTTCAGAGATTCTTATCAGTACTGCTGCTGGTGGTTGCTGGGTCGGCGGGGGTGCATCGGTTTATCCGGTTGTGAGAAGAATTTTCCACTAACCATTGTTGGTTTAGACCTTCGTCGTCGATTTCTTGAGTATGTTTATCCCTCAGTACACCAATATCGAAAGAGCCCTTCTATTCCAAATCTTGAGGACATTACGCTTTAAATAAAATATCTACGCGAAGTTCAGATTGCTGACGTGTATTTTTTGGGTAACTACAGTGGGCGGTGTGTCCGCTGCTGTCTCTAAGACTGCTGCTGCCCCCATCGAGCGTATTAAGCTTCTCATTCAAAACCAGGTTAGTACACCTTAAACTGATTTTTAGAATTTGATCCTAGCTATTCAGCCGTTATTTTTCAGTGTTCTAACCTTATTTTTTTATATAGGATGAGATGATCAAGGCCGGTCGTCTTGACCGCAAGTACAACGGTATTATTGACTGCTTCAAGCGTACCATGGCTGATGAGGGTAAGATCTAATAACTCCCCTGAAATTATATACTCGAGTTTCTAATATTTTGTACCAGGTACCGTCTCTCTGTGGCGTGGTAACACTGCCAACGTCATTCGTTACTTCCCTACACAAGCTTTGAACTTTGCTTTCCGTGACAAGTTCAAGGCGATGTTCGGATACAAGAAGGATCGTGATGGTTACGCAAAGTGGATGGCTGGTAACTTGGCATCTGGTGGTGCTGCTGGTGCCACTTCTCTCCTCTTCGTCTACTCCCTCGACTATGCCCGTACCCGTCTTGCCAATGACGCCAAGTCCGCCAAGAAGGGTGGTGAGCGCCAGTTCAATGGTCTCATTGATGTCTATAAGAAGACTCTTGCCTCTGACGGTATCTCCGGTCTTTACCGTGGTTTCGGTCCTTCCGTTCTTGGAATTGTTGTTTACCGTGGTCTGTACTTCGGTATGTACGACTCGCTCAAGCCTGTTCTCCTTACCGGAAACCTTGAGGGCAACTTCTTGGCTTCTTTCGCTCTCGGTTGGGGTGTCACTACTGGTGCTGGTATCGCCTCTTACCCTCTCGACACTGTTCGTCGTCGTATGATGATGGTAAGTTCATAACCCCCTCATAGGAAAGTTTGATCATGTGCTCATAAAAACTATAGACTTCTGGTGAGGCCGTCAAGTACAAGTCTTCCTTTGATGCTTTCACCCAGATCGTCAAGGCCGAGGGTGTTAAGTCACTCTTCAAGGGTGCTGGTGCCAACATCCTCCGTGGTGTTGCCGGTGCTGGTGTCTTGTCCATCTACGATCAAGTCCAACTTCTCATGTTCGGAAAGGCCTACAAGGGTGGTTCCGGTTAAGTGTATTGACCTTGTCGAAATAAAAATACCTCTTGGGGAGGTGGGATAGCATGTAATATGAAGGCGTCAGGGATGGGCGCTTAGTGTTAATAGTTTAGGGGTGTGATGTCTTTCATACGTTTTATATACAAAAGTTTTGTGTGTTGCGTTTGGGTGAGATCTTCCTCTTTTTTCTGTTGGCATCTGGGCGAAGTCGATAGGGTTCTTAAAAAGACGGACGGGATAAAAATGGGGTTTCTTCACTACTTCCTTGATTTCCTGTTTTTCTTCTGTTTGGTTCTTTGGTTAGGGTTTCTCTTTTTTGTCGTGTGAAAATATAGAGACCCTTTGTGCGGGTTACAACTACTGTGAATTCCTTCTTGTCTTGAACATTATCATCGCCACTCAGTAATCTCGCAAACTGTGATCCTCTGACTCTTTGCCCTAGAATTGCAAGTGATTTCTTCAAGGCCGGCTTTTTAGAGCTTCGGATGAAGTTAACAAGATCGATCCCGAGGCTGTGGTTTCGCCTAAAAACAGGGAACATCCATGGATCGATCTCGCAAGCAGTATCAATAAACTGCTTTTTCTTAATTACCGTGGTTTGTAAAGGCGGGGATCGGTGCCCCTTTTTATTCCTGTTCAACCGGCCGCCCGTTTTGAGATGAGGTGGTAGTGTGGCTAGTTTATGCGCCAAGCCAAGTGTATGGTTTATACGCCCTATGCAGGTTGAAGGCTGTGGATAAGTCTAAATGATATCTATGACCGGAGGAATAGGCCTCAAACGTCATACTGCTTGACGAGCTTAAAGGCCTTACATATATTGCTATATAACTAAGGCTTGCTTCCAGCATAAAACATTGGATGTGAGCAAGAGCTGAACGTACGGGTTGATTGGCTGTATACTATGGTAATATATGTTAGTGCCTATAGGTTTGATGTATTAATGGATTCTTCTATCGTCCCCTTACTCATTTCCATTAATGGTTAGGTTACTAGAATGGTTATCCTATTCTTTGTTTTAGGGTGTTTTCTCTAATGTAAATTCTGATAGTGTAGTATACGTATTTAATTAGTTGGTATATTTAGCGTATACTCAATACACCCGAGCGTAAAGAACGCTAATATAACATGTCTTGTATGGTCGAGTGATATACTATGAAGGCAAATAAGTAAAGACACATTACAGCACATGTGATCTAGTTGAATTATATATATATAATAGTAAAAGAAACTACCACCTTTCTATTGAGCGGTATCTTGTGAATATTAATAGGTTCTTGGCATATCACTCGGTCTGGTGAAAGCAGGGAATGAGTGAATGAATTAATTATAAGTACATAGAGCCCAAGGGGGGTGAGAACATGGCTTCTTGAGGCATACTATCTACATTAGGTATAGCGTGGGTATTATGAAGCTATATAGGTTGACTTGTTATTGGGCTTGGCTAGATCTCAATAGACAATCTGAATGATCAAGCCTTTAGGGCTATTTTGGAATGCGCATTCTATATATAAAGAGAATAATAGAGACACTCGGTATGCTTTCTTTTATCTCTAGCCAATGCACTAGCAGTAGACATTACCTTTACTTTTATCTTCAATAGAGCTAGAGACTCCCACTTTTATCTGATTATAAATTTAGTGTTCCTCCGGGCCTGAAGCCCCATTCACGTAAACCTACATGTACCTAAAATAAAAGCAGAAAATTTTATTTCATGCATCCTAATGAATAACAGCTGCCTTCCTTGCATAATGCTTCCCAATAATAGTAGTAAGCAACACCCCCTTACACATGCAAACCAAGCTCCTTACACCACGAAAAGTCCCATCTCAAAGACTCTTTAAGTTCTCCGGAGTAGTGATGAAATTGAGCGATGGGTCATTATAATTAATAATAAGAGTGGTGGTGGAAGCCCTTGATCTAGTGGTTCTCGCCTGTTCAGAAATGAGAAATTGTATAGCTGTGGAGTTGCGGTGTCCTCTGGGTGAGCCGCTTTCGCCCCAGTTAGTATAGGGTAATAAACTAGGGGCAACGATTATGTACCTGGCTTTTTGATCCGACCAGAAGGCACGAAAAAGATCTTTTAAGCCGCAGAGTGACATTGGTGATCTTGAGTTTGGGTAAGATACTGTGGATTGCGTGTAGGGTGTTTTTCTTAATAGAGAATTGAGATTACATGAAAGGAAAAACAACAAAAATACGGTAGAGGTATATATGTAGGCAGCGGTAGGGACTCTGAAAAATAGTTGCTCGTGATTAGGTGGCTCTAGGCAACTACAATGAGGATTAAAGCCATTGCAACCCAAGGTTTCTTGAAGGTCAAGAGAGCCTATGATATCTAGGGCGGCTCATAGCTTTCTATTAGAGTACTATCCTTACAGTATATTGCTTGGGAATCCATGAAATCTTGTTTATATGCTACGAATGTGTTCTATAAGGTCTAGTATTAAGATATAAATCAAAACGTCTACTCTATAAAGAATACTATGTAGACCTATAGAGCCCTGGAAATGGATTTGTATGCTGTACAGAACCAAGACTGCAAATATGCGGGCGTCCCAAGCTATATAGTTATTGAGAGGTTACGAGTAGAGACATAGGTGGCATTATATGTGGGAGGAAACCATGCACTAGAGTCCATAAAAGTACTTATATGATTTTTCTATGCTAGACTTTACTGGGTTTTCTGATTCTGGGGAGATTACGGTAGGAAAAATATTTGTGTGAAAATCCTAGCAAATCTGTTATTCGATCTTTGTTTCTAATGGTGGTGGTTTGTGGATATGTACGTTAGTGTATAAGGCTGACATTTGTAGTGGCCATGCGTGCATGATGATTGTGGCTCGAAATAACTACATGTACTCATCTGCAGAACCTCTGAATTCTCCACAAAACTCACCTATCCATCTAAACAAATGCAGAATCACTTTATCGATGGAGTTCTCGTCCACCGTGAGACCACTGAAGGTTTCTTCCACTACACCCATTATCCTCTCCCCAAAACTGCCCTCCAGCCCGGTCGCTCCTCCATCTGCATCCCTTACCTTGATCATATCCTCGCTCTCCGTATCTTCTACACCTGCATCCCCTCATCATTAGAAACGACCCGCGACCTAGCTCTTAGTAAAGAATATTTCTTCGGGTACTGGTCATTCCCAGATGAGAGGAAATACACAGCAGATCCTGCAATGGAATCTATGGTTATCTATCGAGACGACTACAAGCCATTACACCCAAAACAGATAGAAGCCCTCTATAGCTTCTGCTGCAATCTTCTCTATACACTCACACCCCCGATCGTTCTGGAATATGAGCATGTTAATAATCACGGGAAAGCCGCTTTGAGGCTCTGGTTTGATTATATGTTCCCTTCTTTTAGAGATACTCCTGATGAGCGGTTTGAAGAGTTTTCAGTGACGTTAAATGAGCTCTGGAACGGCTACTTCACAGTTAATAATTTCAACGCATTCTTCGAGAAGTATAGATATGAGCGGTTATTGGAAGGTTTTGAAGAGTGGAGAGTGGTTAAGCCACTGTGATGCTTTTAATACTGACTTGGAGATTGTAGAACTTGGGTTAGAAGAATATATTTATTTGATTGTCATCAATCACTCTTAGATATTTATTAGCGGTTCATTCACGAAGATCATGCATGCGAGTATAAGTTATTAACACTATTACCCGTGAAAAAAATAGATCACTCGGAAAAACAAAATTCGAACTTGGGTGGAGCCCACAAAAACTATACAAAATGAAAAATCGCTCACTATATAACCCCAGTACACTATCTACCTAATATCATACATAAATACTCTTATTTATGCAAAACAATGACTATATTCGATTTCTCAACCTTATACTTTCCTCCCGCAAGATGACCCGAGTGGCAGTCGTCCCAAATCTTCTCCACAATATCCGCTGCGTCTCCACACTTAATACTCTTATCGTACGGGCCGCAAATCGATATCTTTGCCCCTATATTCTGTGAGATAATTGTACAGCCGTGTGCATTAATGAAGGAATAAACTTCCTGTTTGCAACTTGTATCCTTTTTGTTGTCTGCACGGAGGTAGTCTATGGCGAGGAAGATATCACTGCCTGTTGGGGAGCCTTCAGAGGTCTCACAGGTGGCCCTGCCAATCACTTCACGCGAGTTGAGGGCAGGGGTAGCAAGTGTATGAGTGTTGAGGACGAGAAGAAAGCTTGATATTAAGAACTTGAGCATAGTGGATTGTTTATGGCGTTTAAACTTTTCCTTTTAATTTACTTTTAGAAGAGTATGTGGTGCTGACTTTTGTAGATATTTGAGACTGAAGTTACCTTGTCACAGGACAGGGAACCCAATTTATACCCATCCTGAATATGAATGTGAATAGAATAGGAGTAGGAGTAATATTGAATACTTAGGTTTCTGCTTGCCTGCTAACTCTATTCTCTTTTAATCGTTATGTTTAGCAAAAACTAAGATTTAATGACTAAACAAGAGAATAAATACTATACACTACTATGAATACTATTGATTAGGCGAATCCTGCAGCACGAGCTAGACAGACCGAATCAGTCGATCACTCTAGAAGACATTCTTTATCCTACCAATCCAAAGAAATGGATGTGGGGAGCCCTGATGTGGAGAGAGTTCAACAGAAGAGTAAAGCGAGGCGAAGAGAGAGGAGAGGCAGAGTGAGTGAAGATGGGGAAAGAGACAGAGAAGATTGGTGGGGATGGGGAGACATGTGGGAAGAAGAGGCGAGCAATGAGCAGACAGTCGCAGAGGTTCTGTGAGGTTACTATTTTTAAGTTTATTAATCTTTTCTTTTCTTTATTTTTATTGTTAGTTTGATGCAAGTCAGTGCGAGTGCCTTAGCCCTTGGGCTCCATGTACTTATGGTTAATTCATTCATTCATACTATTGATTAGGCTGATTACTGGCTAGACAATACTTCGATCACGGTAATCACATCGAATTACTCGAAAGAAATGGAAATTGACTCTTGGGTGAAACCTGCACACAAGTTATCTATTAAACTAATAAAAAAATAAAGTACATCCCTTATAAACATGCCTAACCCCTAAATACACCTTAAATACACCTGCAAATAACTCCAAAAACACCCTACTTGTGCACTACAAGAGTCGAATCCGTACCCTGGAAAGCAAACGTCCCTCCCGCAACTTCATTCGAGTTGCAACCATTCCAAACCTTCAATCCAGCCTCAGACAAATCCGCACACTCGATCTTCGAATCGAACGGGCCACAGAGGGATATTTTTGCTTCCCTGACCTCCGAGACCACTCTGCAACCCGAGCCTGACCTTGAAGGCCCTGTTAAGCTGCATATTTGACCGGCGGTTGCCGCATCAATGAGCCTGTCGATTGCATCGATGATATCCCAGTGGGGCGGAGATCCTGAAGATGTTTCGCATTTGAGGGTTCCAGTGACTGCGCGTGGGGCGAGAATTATAGGTGTGCAGAGTGTAGAGGTAATAAAGGATAAAATGAAAATTATCAAGAACTGGTTGAACATGGTTTAAAAAAAAAAAAAAAAAAATCCGAATTTGAGGTTTTTTTTATCTTTTTTATCTTTTTCTTTTTTGGAGGGTAATGTTTATGATCGATAGTTTGCCTAGCTAGGTAGGCGGAAGAAAGCGGACTTTATACTCCATTGAAAGGTTAGATAGAATGGTGACGGTAGCGCGAGACATTCAAGAGGGATGGCTTTCTTCTTCCCCCCCACTGTACGTACCCCCTGTTTCATTCTCTTTTTTAGTGGAGAACGCCAAGACGTGTTTGGCATCTATTGGATATCAATCAATATTAACTTTAACACACTCCCCCCGTTGCGATGAGTACCCGTGCGTGCGCGTATCAAGCGGGTAGATTGGAGATGATAGGGGGTTAGATATCGCACTATGTAGTCGCATTTACATCCTTTCATATTACGACTTCATTTTAATATCTATATTTAATCTTTTTTTTGTCAGAAGCCCATTTATTAGGTGGTACGTGCAGCAGCAACATTTAAAAAACCACACAAGAGATTGACAGAGCTACATATAATTTAACTGTCGCATCAATTACGAACTCTGTCTGGGTTTTGTTCTATTGTTGAACATTAAATTTCTGCCCTTATCGGGCTTAGACTTAGCACCTTAATGCAGCGTTTTTAATAACTTATTCAGAGAAGCGCCTATGAAACATGTCTCAAGCAACGACAAACATACGACTGATGACGAAAAAAAAGAGCCCGTATTCTACAAGAAAGAAAGAAAGAAAGAAAAAACAGACATAAACTACGATTGGTATGATAAAATATTTTTTCTGATCGACTCCCTTACGTATACCTCCTGTAAGTTAAACCCGAGCGCGAGGAGGGGGTTCAAAAGTAGATAACTTTTCCGTATATGTGCACGTGTATGTGTGTGGCGGTTATTTTATTTTTCATTCCCCCCTCCCTCTCTCTCTCTCTCGTGTTCCATGTGCAAATTTTTTTTTTTTCTTGCCAAGAAAAAAATAAAAGGGGGAGGGTTATGATTATTGATCATCGATAAACTACTTGATTAGCACTTTTTATGATGCCATAAGTGCTATTCTTTTATATAGTAGGTTACGTTTCTTCTATGATCAGAGAGAGGAATTAACAGATCGGACCTTTTATTTTTATTAGCGAAATCTGTATTCATCCTTCCGCCTCTGGTGTTTTGTTTATAATTTTTATATGAGTTTAGGTAGGCAGCTATAGTTAGGCCAAACACTCATACCGTCAAGTAATTACATATAGTTATAAACATTTACTTGCGAATTATGTATGATTCTGGTGATCGCTATTTATAATACTTGGGTTAACAGGGTAAGAAGGAGTATGGGAGTATTAGGGCCCGCGGCAGAGGCTCATAGATGTTAGGGGGAACAAAGGAGGTGATAGTATGCGGTTGGATGTAGACTATAGGCCGGGTAACTGTTGTAAAGGCCTGGTTAAGCCGGGCTAGATAAACATATAGTGGTAGGTTATAAGTAGATGTACTTATGGCGGAGGAAAGAATAGGGAGGGCGTTACGCTATGCATAAGATCTCTTGCTAGTATTAGAAGCCGGGGTTTGGGAAGATAGTAGGATAAGCGCCGTGTTTTACTACGGCTGTTAATGCTTGGTTATTGGTGGAGTTATGTCTAATCATATAACATCACTCGGAAGGAGGGCTGTTGGAGGATATGGTTGAGTTGGTGTAGTGTAGTACAAGCATGTTTGAGCCTATAAATGCAGGAGACTTGTTTTATTGGAGCGCATATACAGCAAGGCTGTAGAATAGAGAAGCACCTGAGCTAGGCCTTCTTAAGAAAGTAATATATTCGCAGGCTATTTATTTATCCCACTAGAAGAGGTAGATATTGAGTGGAGAAGATCCACTTGATTGATACTATATATTCTCTCAGTCTCACTATGGATACCTACTTATAGAGCTGTTTGGTCGAACTCCTTCCGTACCCTCTGGCCTTACCTGCACGCTGCCCCACTAGAGGGAATACGAGGTCTTTGCTAGAAACGCACATAAGCCGCCCGTTAACAAATCTAATTGCCAAACGTAAATTGATACCCTCACCCCGATATGCAGCACCAGTGTGCAACCGCCATCAAGTGGACAGAGCACTGTAACTATGTAAGCGGAAAGTGATACCTTGATATCAAAAGATAAGCAGATTAGTTCATCCGCGGCTTTTAATATACGAGGCTGCCGTTTTTGAACTGCTTCGCCCAAGAGGGCAATAGATCTGTAAACCTCCCAAAACATCAGAAAAGAAAGTATCCAACATTACAACCGGTTTCAGTACCTCTCTGAGGAGCCTCTTAGCCAATGAGCATCTACCTGTGAGAGTCTACTTTTCCGACTTCAAACCTGAGGGCTTGGGTATAGTACTCGATGACACAAACAGAATCATCTCGACTTTCAGAGTATCCAGCCTTTCTGCACGTGCTAATATTAGGAAGCGTACATAAAAGACAAACTGCTGCAATAAATCAGACGGATACGGACTTCTGAGTAAGGACCGGCCGGCCCAATAGAAGCAGAAACATCTCTATACGGGGCAATCATTTCCTCCAACTCTCCCCGCACTAGGAATACTTACTTCTTTGGGGGGGGGGGGTACGAGTAGGTGCTGGAACAATAAGAAAAAAAGAGTTAAACGAATCGAGCGATTCAACGTGTGTGTATGTGTGTGTGGTGTCAACCCCGCACTCTTTCCCAGGTTACCCTCCGCCTTGGTCTGATGATCAAACCTACCCTATCATTCATTCTCCACAAGTCTTTTCTTCACTCTGTTTCTATCTATTGGGTGTAAACGGTTTCGTCGGTAAGGTAAGGGCGGTGAGGCTCATCTCGGGGGGAGGAGTACATAAGCAAACAAGCGAGCAGAAGGCGTTGATGTGGGTTGGCAGGGTGCAAGTAACATGGTTGTACTGGTGACTGTGGAGTACATACATGGCGGATGCAAGGGTCCTCTTTCCGAACACGCTATCACGGGTTTTCTTTTTGTTGGGGTATGGGGGGGGAGAGTAATAAGGGATCACTTTGAGTATATGTACTCGATGGTATTCTACATATCAATGTCTGTTTTGTGGGACGAGTGCAGTAGATGATCGGATCGAGTGGAGTGACAGAGACGGTTCACGGTCGATTCACGTGCAAAAGCCGTGTTGTCTCACACCTCAGGGGTTTGCTTCACACACACCGGTTTGTTTGATCATTCTGGAGATGGGCAGGAAATGCTGAATTGTTGAGTGAAGAAGTCTCACAATTCTATATTCTACATGCGTACATAGCCTGGCCTTTCCTCTTCCTGCCAGTTTCTTCCAGAAGAGGAGCGAAGAGAAGGGTCATCACGCTGCATACACGTCCCTCCCCCCCCCGAGCTGAGGGCACACCACCTAACACTGTGTCCACCACAGTCTTCCTCCTAACCCCATAACTCTCCCCCCCCACAAATAACACAAAGATCCCTATTACTACTCTTTGAAAGTCCCCAGTACTTGCACAGAATACTTCTCAGATATATACACACACTCATATATAAAATGTCAACCCAATCAGATTTACCTCTCCTCCGTCCAGTCCCCCGTCGCCCCTTCGACCTAGACACGCCCTCTCCCCCCGGAGCCTCCACTCCCGAGAACCCCAACCCAACAGACACCCTACAATCCCCCATCGACCCGAACGACACCTTCAAGCGCACAAAATCCGCCATCGCACTCACGAGCTCTACCCTCTTTGGCATCTACGACTACACCGACGGGGGCGCCCAAACACCCACCGCCCAAACACCCACCACACAACTCTCACGAGACCCCTCTGTACTCAACATCAGCGA
Organism: Verpa conica; assembly: GCA_033030425.1. Taxonomy (NCBI): domain Eukaryota; kingdom Fungi; phylum Ascomycota; class Pezizomycetes; order Pezizales; family Morchellaceae; genus Verpa; species Verpa conica. The sequence goes on from JAUFSD010000016.1 coordinate 259,198, forward strand.
CTTTGACTTTACAAAGCCCTCACGCCCCGCGACACTCTCCCCCAATGACATCCCGCCCCAGACACAAATGCACAAGCGTGCCCGGGCACAGAGTCTTGTAACACGGGAAAAAAAGATACAAAAGACCGCTAGAACCGCCGCTGCGCTGATGGTGGTCCGTGCTGCGAGCCTGTTTGCGTTTGGTGTTGCGTACGGCGTCATCGTGACGCACCTCCACCACTCAAAGAGCCTCTCTACAATGTCCTTGGAGGTGGGTGGATACAGTGTGCGATACCTTGTGCAATGGGGTATTGCAGGTGTGGCATTAGGCAGTCTGTTACCATGGCTAGACGGCGAGACAGCAGGTGGTGCTAATGAGGGTGGGAAAATCGATTGGGATCCTGCAGTTAGGAGTATTGGTGCCTTTGTCGGAATTGCTTATGCCATTGTGAGCCAATCCCTCCCCCCCCCCCCCCTTTTTTTTTTTTTTTGAGAACTACAAGTGCTAATTTGTATACAGCGTAAACTCCCCTGGCAATCAACTCTACAGGTCTCATTAACACTCGCTCTCATAAACCCCTTCCTATGGTACCTCATCGATCGCACCCGCGCCGGGTTCTGGTTCAGTGCCGCTGTAGCAATCGCTGGTGCCGCTGTCCTCCTCCAGACAAACCCTGAAATGATTCAAGCTCCAGAAATCGTCTTTCCGGCGTCAGCGGCTAATACTAGCACCGGAATTGGCGAGAACTTGATTGCAGGATGGGTACCGGTGGAGAATGTGGGCATCTGGGTGTGGGTTGGCTCAGTACTGTTTTGTTCATCGGTTTGCTTTGGGAATGTTGGTAGGCGGTTGGCGTGGATGGAGAAGAGGGAGTAGAATAATGGAAGGGCAAGCAGGGGAGGGTGCTATGTATGAAAGAGGGGGGGAGGGGCGAATATCAGTCTGCCTACAGACGGGGACGTTGGCAGCATGCTTGTGTATGCGCGAAATAGCGGGTTATATAGTGGATTAGGATAATTATCATGTTCCAGCTTTTTTCGGTTTTTAAGTTTTCTTTTTCTCTCCTCATTAGTTTTTCTTATTACTATTTTCCCAGTATGGGGGGGGGGTTTCTTCTTTCTATTTGGGTATTTCAGGGTTTATGAGATATGGGGGATCGCAATGTATTGGTCACTAAAGAAAATGTCATTGCACGCTCTAGATAGGAATAAAAGATATCACTCGAGTTGGGTTTATATAAAAGCTTGGCTGACAGCTTTTTTTGATATTGGGTTGCTTTGTGGCCTGACCAACGTGCCATTTGACTGTGATCCCGGGTACAATCTGATCCCGCTTGGGGTGGGTGGGTGGGCGGGCGGGAGTTATCTAATCTGCTGCACCAGTATTGTGGGGCTTGATCATAAGATCTTCGTATAGGGGGGATGGGAACTGTCTGTACCTTTAATAGTGCTGATGCTAATCCCAATCAAGCGGCTACGTCATCCCGAGACTTCAGACATCAGCAGTGACTCACACAACCTCACTCGTGAAAACCCAATAGGTACCGCTTCGCTTGTGATACGCATGATATCTAGAACAATACGAACAATTCCCAAATCCCACCCAGATATAAACCCTAGTTGCCCTCTTCTATCACAAACCCTATGTATGGTATGTACAGGGTAATGACGTATAGGAATCATCCTCTATCCGGTTCTCTATTTGGATGTGCCCTTGATGGTATCTGGGATAATCTCCTTGGCCTTCTCGACGATGCCCTTCTCGGCTGCTTTGGCCTTCTCTGCGAGGGACTTCTCACGGCCTCCATAGCTAGGGGGTGTTAGTGGTGGAAGAAGACGTGGAGGGCTTGGGGAGACGTACTTCCAGTAGTTGATGTAACGGTAGCCTTGCGCAATCTGGGAAATCTCATTTACAAAGTGACAGCCTGTATTGGCATTGTTAGCGATGAGGCGTAATAATAGTCACAAGGATAGATATGACAGCAGTTATGAACAGAGTAGAGAGGGAGGGGAGACATGACATACCAAAGAGAAGGTAATTCTTAGGGGTAACAGCCATTCTATACCTGCGATTAGCATCATGGCAATCCGGATAAAAATCGAGGGCCAAAGGGCTAGCCGTACGAGTATCTCATAAAAACCGCCGAGTAGACAACCAGGGCAGCAGTCATCTTCCCCGAGATACTATAATTCGCACTCAGAATCAGATACTATACATTTCCGGGGAAAAACCTTAGAAGGGACGGAGTTACATCTCAGGGTCCTTCCTAGTGATGTCCAATATCGCCGCAACCGGAATTCCAAAGTTGGAGACTGGACCCCAGAAATCTGCAGCATCCCCAAAACATGAGAAACTATTCTTTTTTTTTCGAGAGGGAAAGGTTCGGGAAAATTAATAACGCACGGGTGGAGCAGATGTAGTTCGATACCGGGTTGCTCCGGATTTTGGCGTTGAGGGCCGATATCGCTGATGCCATGGGTACTAGTTGTGGGGGGTTGTGGTGGAGGAGGTGGAGGTGCTCGTGCCGCTGTGTTACTACTCTGGAACAGAGACGGGGTGTGTAAGAGAGGGGTGGGATAACAAGGAGGAGGAAGGTGTCAAGGGGAATGTCTCCGGGCGGTTGGAGTGATGGAGATGTGTTGGAGGAGGTTTCGTTGACGGGGGGGGGATTGCTCTTGTTCGGATTTGAGCCAGCAAATCTTTGGGTCGGTAGCTACTGTACCGTACAGTCCACCGTCCGTCCACAGGGACCCAGGTACAGGTGAATGGTGATTACCTAAAGAAGACCCAGGACTAGAAACGGGGGTGAGGTCTGAAAGAACCCAACTTGAACAATTGCATTCAACTCTGCTCTGCCAATGCAATACAATGCATTGGCAAACTAACCCTTCTATTCTCCCTCCCTTTCCTTTTTTTTCTCTCTTCCATCAAGTCCTCGGAAATCTGTTTCGCTCTTCTAGATCGAGAGTGGGGAAGAGAACGGCATGCATCATCGTTATCCTTGGCGGCAACCCACCAAACTCCAACGGTCCATACAGCAACAACTGACAAACAAATGCAAGATCCAGTTACAAATTTGTAGACAAGAGCACAGGCCAGAACCCACAAGTAAGCCTCCCACGCGCCCGCTGGCTGGGCATGTCAAGACGGGTACATATCCCATGCATCTTGATTACATTACATTTTACGGACAGAAATGCAGCGAGGGAGGAAGGAGACGAGACGAGACCGAAACGATTGGAAAACATGACGCCCATTCGCTTTATCCGTTCTGTTCCGCCTTCCCCAAGGACTAGTCCATAAAGCATCTCTCGTCTGCCCCTCCATAACTAACCCCTCCTCCACTCCCTCTCTTCCCCTCATCTCTCATCTCATCACCATTCTATCTGCACTCTTCCGCAACTTTAGACCTCGTCTACAAAAAAATATCTACCGTCCATACTACTATAAATCTTCAATCATGACTGATTCTAAGGCAGTGTAAGTACAGAGGAACTCCATGGAGATACATTTCGTCATATGCCCTCACCCCCGCCCCCACCTCACAACCCCTCTTTATTATATCAAAAATGAAACACAGGCTTCATTTTTCTCTCCCTGGTTCTCTCAAGAGCAATTAAAGACTCTGTTCGAAACTTCAATGTTGATAGAGAACCTTTCGCTGACTTTAGAGCGCGACTGGCTGCTATTGCTGGCGGCCTTGCGCACTCTGTACCTAATAGTGGTGGTTAGTACTATTCATGGCCCTACTCGTTTTGACTTGCCGGGATTGTTTTTGCTTTTTTTGCTTTTCCCGGTTACTGGGCGGAAACCATCTCCGAGGGGGAGTTAATGGGCTGGTATTTGTAAAGTGGGGAGTTTGAAGTTAGGTGTGCTGACTATGTTTGCTTGGGAATAGATTTCGGTCTCATTGGCCTGGCTGTCATGGGGCAGAACTTGATCTTAAACATTGCAGACAATGGTATGCCTCAATTAGTCAATTGAGTTCGATGTGTCTTGGCTGATTTATTTTGAAGGCTTCACTGTTGTTGCTTTCAACAGAACTGTCGCTAAGGTCGACCACTTCTTGGAGAATGAGGCTAAGGGTATGTTCCATGATATCGGCAATTTTGTTTCCATATAGCTTCTAACTTGTGCTCTTATGCAGGAAAATCTATTGTCGGGGCCCACTCTATCCAGGACCTCTGTGAGAAGTTGAAGACCCCCCGCAAGATTATGATGCTCGTCAAGGCTGGTCCTGCTGTCGACGACTTCATTGCTTCCCTTCTTCCCTTCCTTGAGCCCGGCGATATCATCATCGATGGTGGTAACTCTCATTTCCCCGATTCCAATCGCCGTACCAGGTATCTTTCCGAGAAGAAGATCCGCTTTGTCGGTGCTGGTGTTTCTGGTGGTGAGGAGGGTGCCAGATATGGTCCTTCGATCATGCCTGGTGGTAATGAGGAGGCGTGGCCGTACATCAAGGACATCCTCCAGAGCATTTCCGCCAAGTCTGACGGCGAGCCATGCTGTGACTGGGTTGGTGATGAGGGTGCTGGTCATTTCGTCAAGATGGTTCACAACGGTATTGAGTACGGTGACATGCAGTTGATCTGTGAGGTAAGATCAATTCACTAGGACAGGACATCTAGAAAAACTTTAACACCTCGTATAGGCCTACGATATTATGAAGCGTGGTCTTGGAATGAACAGCTCTGAGATTGGTGATGTTTTCGCCAAGTGGAACACTGGTCTCTTGGACTCTTTCCTCATTGAGATCACCCGCGACATTATGAAGTATAACGATCCTGAGGATGGCACTCCGCTAGTTGAGAAGATTCTTGATAGCGCTGGCCAGAAGGGCACCGGAAAGTGGACCGCTATCAACGCCCTTGACTTGGGTATGCCCGTCACCTTGATTGGGGAGTCAGTCTTTGCAAGATGTCTTTCTTCAATCAAGGAAGAACGAACCAGAGCTTCTGAGGTCCTTGAGGGTCCAGAGATCCCACCTTTCACTGGCGACCGAGAGGCTGCTATTGCAGATCTTGAACAGGTTAGCGGGATATGACTTATGACTCGTGAGTATTTAGGCTAATTCCATACTTATAGGCTCTCTACGCTAGCAAGATTATCTCATACGCCCAGGGATTCATGCTTATCCGTGAAGTATGCTTGCCCGTTGCCCCACTCTATCCCACTAGATGTTGACTTATAATTTTTACTAGGCTGCCAAAGAGTACAAATGGAAGCTGAACAATCCCGCTATTGCCCTCATGTGGCGTGGTGGGTGCATTATTCGCTCTGTCTTCCTTGCAGATATCACTAAGGCCTACCGCACAAAGCCTGACCTTGAAAATTTGTTGTTCGATGACTTCTTCAAGCAAGCTATCCACAAGGCTCAGCCTGGATGGAGGAGAGCTATTGGCAAGGGTATTGAGTTTGGTATCCCAACTCCTTGCTTCTCAACTGCTCTTTCCTTCTACGATGGCTACAGGACCAAGAACTTGCCTGCCAACCTGTTGCAGGCCCAACGTGATTACTTTGGTATGTTTTAACCACTTGGCCTCTTAACTAGATGTTATATTTGTAGATATAGCTAATCTTGCTACAGGTGCCCACACTTTCCGTGTCAAGCCCGAGTGTGCTTCCGCCGCTTTGGTAGAAGGAAAGGATATCCACATCAATTGGACTGGAAGGGGAGGAAACGTCTCCGCTTCCACATATCTTGCTTAGACAAAAATTGCAGACTGGCCTTTTCTTTCTTTTCTACTCTTGTCTTAGCTATTACGGGTTTACATTATAGCTGCTTGAAGCGCGAGGAGGGATGTTTTCTTTAGCGGGGGGTAGTTTAAAAAAATGGGGCACTGATTTCCCCAGGGACATGGAAAGATTATGGTTGAAATTAAAAAAATATTCAGCAACACGTGAAGATTGTGGTTTCCTATAATTATTGTACTAGTCATAGCTCCTTGGCGCTAAGGAAAAACTCTGTGCGTGCTGCGGTTAAGAAACCAGGTAAAAAATGCCAAGAGATGAGCGAAATAAGAGATCCCTGTCTTCTGGAAAAGAGGCCTTTCCTCGCGCCTCTCTTTAACGACCTGAGCGATGCCTGTTTCCAAGCATTGGGTCCAGTGTGTATTACACCAGATATCACTCGATAATAAGACATCAATAATCTCGCCTCAATATGATTCCGACACGTTCTAAGCGGCCTCCATAGACCTCACAAGCGTTTCTAGATTGGTAGCTTTCCAATCCAGAGAGTTCCCGGAGAGGTCAAATTTCCGAGGGTATCTCGGAAATGTCGGAAAAACGGGATGTGGGGGAGTCTTAGGAGCCGCCCCTCGCATGAGATGGAATGCGTGATTAAGCGTATCAATGTTCCGATCGCCAAACAAACATCGTGGCTAGGCGAGCGTTTGGCTTAAAACTGCATAAATATGACACTACACTTTGCTGAGGGGGAGAAAAAGAAAAGAGAATGTTGGAATCATGTGGGTTAGTCTTGCGGATAAAATAGCCACTTCGGGTCAGTATTGGGCCTCATATATAGCCTGCTGAGAGAAAACAAAAGTGATACCAGCTATGGAATTCTGATAGACACAAAGATAGTACAGCTATTATACAGACAAAATTGAAAAAGAGTGGTATCAATCACAGAAATGCCTCTTGTTGATTCTTTCCACTTTAGTTCACCCATTAATCAGCCAGGTCCTCCCCTCCCCTAAATACCACAGAATGAGGACTGCAATGAGGAAAATACGCTGGTGTTCTCGAGTACTCAAACACTACCCTACAGGTGACTTGATGTTCCTCCAACTCTCATGCCCTCCCAGTAGCTTCTGGTACCTATGATATTCAAAGTATGCATTAAAACTGTTCACAGTGCAGTTACTAGTCCAATCAGGCCGAATAATATTGATCATTTCCTTATAGAAAGGCGTCCAAATTCCCTCGCCCACCTGCGCATCCTTTAATAAAATCGCTGAGATGACAATTGCTGACCGTCCCGGTGTCAGCTCACTCATACGTAGGGCATGATCAATAACTATGCCGAACAGGGAATCGCAGTATTCCCAAAAGACTTTCATTTGCTTTGGGTGTAGAGGTTTGAGGTCGTCTCTAAAGAGAACTATACGGCTTCTGTGGCCCATGGTGTGTGATGAACCCCAGATTTGTGTAGATTGCCAGTATCCGAAGAAGGTGTAGATGTTTGTGAGATCTATTAAACTGTCGTAGATTTCTCCCGTATTTTCTAAGGTGTAGAGAATACGGAGCGGTAGGCACTGGAGGAGCATCGGGATGCAATTTGAGAATTTTCCGGGTTGTAGCGAAGATCTTGGGATTTCATAACTACAATAGTTGAATCGTACTTGTGCATGTGTTTCGGTGGGATTGTAGGATATATGTCGCTCAATTATTACACCATTAATAATTTCAGGATCCGTCATTTTCTCGACTGAGTATGTTGAGTTTAGGGAAGGCGTTATTTAATAGCAACCGGAGTAGATATGTATATATAGTGACGGATTTGACTACTTATTCCCGAAGAATCTCTTAGAGGGGAGGAGGAGAGAGGAAAAGCAGGACTGGTGGTGTTTCATGGACCAAGGGTGAGAAGTTAATATGGACACTGTACTGTATAAACGACAGATAACAAGTTCCTACCAACCACGTCTCCTGATGGCCTAGAATTTGTTCAACCCTTCACGAGACCTAGAGGCACCAATCTCTCAAATACCACTAGCTTCCACATGATTTAGATGAATTCCAGCTTTTAAATAATGTCATCGAGAGTTCTTTCCACCTTCTTAGTTAAATAAGACATTTAGCAGATATACTTTTAGACCGATCTGACCTAAGTCATCCTTCTTAGGCTTTATCTTAAAAAGACTATGGGTTGGTATTAATATATAGTTAGTCTATTAAATTAAGACGAAAAAGGGATTCTAGTTAATATTCTTAAGTTACTCCAAAGCTGTACACATAGCCCCTCTACCCTCTGATTATACAGGGACGACCGGGGAGTGGTGAGGTACAGATTTTGGTACCATATACTCAATTATATCCATTCTTATTAATAGAATCTTCCTGGGCCTGTCTAATGTTGTGAATAACGGCTTATTTATAGGTTTCAGCTGAGTCTGCAGTTCCGAGACATCTCCGTGTGTACCCGGGGGTGCTTGCCAAGCAAGACGAGCCCTAAACCCTCCTAGGGATACCAGCGTCTAGACAAAAGCTGGCACATAGGACCTTCCCAGACAAGAGAGCAAAGCTACTTGCGATAAAAATGATGCCGCCCCCAGCAACAGAGAGCCTCCCCTCAGAATTGCAGCTAGCTGAAGCTGCATCTATCCAAATATTTGACAAAGATGGAGCTCCCCGCTCATTCTCAACCCTTTACGATGACACCACTAAATCAACCATGATAATCTTCATCCGCCACTTTGTTTGTGGAGACTGTCAAAGGTAGCTTTCTCTCACCTACAAACTCTAAATTCCTTGTTCTAAAGTGTTGACCTCGCTCAAAAAAGCTACATACGCACTCTCGCTGAGTCAACAAACCCCCTCAAGCTCTCAGCCGAAAATAAACAGCTTTTTATTATCGGCTGCGGCGACCCCGCCCTTATCTCTACTTATGCCGCCGAGACTGGATGCCCATTCGAAATCTATAGCGAGCGTACAGCAAGGCTTTACGATGTACTCGGAATGGGACGGTCGATGGTGATTGGGCAGAAGCCTGAGTATATAACGGCGTCATTGGTAACTAGTTGCCTCACAAGTTTCGGGCAAGTACTCCGATGGAATGCTCCATTTCGAGGAGGAGATTTTGCACGGGTGAGTTCTTCTACCGGGAAAGGGAGAAAGTTGCGAGATGCTGACAATATCGGCGGACAGGTTGGAGGGGAATTTTTATGGGTGAAGGGGAAACTGGAATGGTGTCATCGGATGAAGAATACTAGAGACCATATGGAGGTTCCAGATGTAATGAAGGTTCTGGATGAAATTGTTATAGACAAGCCGGCTGTAGATCCAGTGAAATCCTCTCAAAGTTCGGACCAGGGGCTGAATATTGCGAGAGATTAACAATGTTTCTATACTGTATCTTTTAGGTCACATAATGTTTTCGTGGAAGTTCTGTTTTGATTCATTAGTCTTCCGGGGTTTAGTATACTGTCAGTTTCTATCACTAGTACAATTAGTCCTCCATTTCTACTTTACTATCATGGTCGGCTTTTTTCCGGCTCTCACCATCTAGACCTTTCTTTTCTGAAAGACATAGTAACTATCATACCGGCAGCCAGTCATGTTAAGGCTGAGCATAGTGAAGCTAGGCGCTACAGCTGTCTATTGGATCATATGTATGGGCACGAGACTAGGCTGCGGTAGTCCTAGTTCTTTAAACATGCTACATAGCAACCACAGGTACTAAGCGAAAGTAGAACATACTAACCAAATCCAATGAGACTATACCTTATAGTAAACTTAAGAGGGTTCATTAACCTTGCCACCTTCACCCTAGAACGTTTACCGCGTATATCAAGGCATACTAAATTTTTACATAGCTAAAAGGCTCTTGTGATATAACCAATTAAGCCATTAAGTTCTAGGCAACATTGTTATTTGTGAACTAGACTTCACCTTTAGCTAGCGAGACATTTTGATTCCTATAGTATCTAAATGCTTCATGAATTCGCCTATCACACAATATATAGAAGTATCTAACTGGTTTAAATCTAGGAACCAATGGAGAAACTTAATGGAAATGCATTCTCTCCGGTAAACATAAATAGCATTGCTCCCTTACACTTTGTATACTTCTCATAGTCATTCTAATTTACATATAGCATATCCCCTCCCATCTGCCATTGGTACAAAGCTGTCTATTCCGGCTTCTCGTCTAATTTCTGCTGGGTATCCGGCCCTCCTTGAGAGTCTGGCCTCTGCTGAGAATTCGATACCATCCGAAGGCCTTTTGAATCCGGCAAGTAGAAGTACGTATCTGACTCATTGACTTGTATCGTGACCCTTTCTCCACGGGGGTTAACTTTGATAGGCTATATTGTAGAATTCTCGATTAGCTCAGATCTAAAGGGGTACGATTGAAGATGTACTAGGTATTTACCGGATTTTTTTGTTTGGGGGCTTTGGATATTATAGCGATGCGGTTTCGATACTTCACTTTCTTATAAGAAGATCTTAGTTAGATGTGATAAAATCTTCTTATAGTTTTTTTTTTAGGGGGAGGGGATGACTTACAGGAATATTTGAAAGATCTAGAGTTGAAAGATCTATAGTTGAGTCTGGCGTTGGGCTCGGGGCTGAGGTTGAGGGTGAAGCTGAGTCATCCGAGGTTTTTTCTGGGAGATTTGGCATCTTTGGTTAAGTTTTGGGGGATTAAGATTTTTCCGTTGAAATTTGTCAGCTGTAGGAGGAGCAAATGATTCAAGTCTGTTGGGCATAGGAGTGAATGGAGTCATAATTTATAAGGCACTAGCTATTATTCTGAACACCTGTATCAAGTTCCGGGTTATGATATGCTGACAGGGAATCGATCGTTAGCGATGACGTTAATATAATGATTACAGCGCCGATCGGCGGGAGCCAAGTTTATAGGTACAGCAAGCATGGTTGCTATGAGTAAGGAGATATGCCTTGAATGACGTCCCTAACACCCGTCGCCAGATTCGTAGTCCTTTTTAGTTGTTTAATTTACAAAAATCACCTTAAATAAATATGAAGTTGTAGATTTGCAAGGCTAGATATAGGGTACATGCAGGTAGATGATTATCAGGATGTGTTACTTGACCAGTCGTTTCTACATATATTTATACATAAATTCCCCCGAGCAAGCCTCTTTTTTTTAACCCGGTCGCATATTTCTCCATTGGTGATACATACCTGGGTTTGGGGTAAACATGAGTGATAACTTGTGAACCACACTCCGCCTCTCTAAAACCTGTTTTTTTTTCTTCTTCACTAAAACTCATGTTCCTATGCTCTATGATCCATATATAGGCGACTAATACAAAGGATTCTCCGGCTATTAAAAAAAATTGATAAACCTAAGTGCCAGCCTACATACAGCCATGCATGGGACCATTTAGCCAATAAAGAATTACGGCTCCATGTATTTATAATGAATTTATTTAATAAATAATTACTACTGCTATTCACTCCTCCTTATGTGTATATAAACGACTTAGAGGTCAATGGGACCAGCTGGTAGAACTTAAAATTGGTATAAAATACCTTAGTCTTATGACTGGATGTATTTATATAATTAAGGAAAACAAAACAAAAAAACATTGGTATAAGCCTCTAAACACGTATAGGCGAGTGATAGGATATGGTTCTAGTTTATATATATTAGCAATTTTGATTGGGAGTTTAACTTGCTGCATGTTTGTAGCTACCTTTAGACCTCTCTTCCTGCTATAAACATCTTATACGTAGCCATCTAAGCTCCTGTGGAAAATATTCTTCGCCACAACCCCTTCGGCTTCGGCTTCGGCTTCGGCTTCGAAACAGGTCCCAAATCTGGCATATAAATGTATACATCAGATTTCGAGACTGCAATTAAACGCCTTGCTTCGGGACCTTTAATCTGGATAGCCTATATTGGATGATTTCAAGTTATTTAGGGCTCTATAGATAAGTTGAAGTAGTGTTCTTACTGTAGCTTTGTCTTCGGGTTCTCGACTTTCTATCAATGCACAGCATGGCACTGCGTCCATGTAACTGTAGTCGTTTTGCGCGGGGGTAGCTGCTACGGCTTTAGTCCTCGTGGCTCGCTTGTATAGTCCCATCGCGTTACCGAGCAGGAAGTCGACTAGGTATGAGACAATGCTCCTGAGTTTCGTAATAAGGCTATTGGCCATTTCTTATATTCTGATTTATAGCTTATATGGTCAAAGCTAGGCTCCGGGCGAATAGAGATGTGGGGTTAGAGCGGGAAAGGGTTGGTTTGGCTAGTGAGGTCTAACAGTACGAGCTTAATTTAAACTAATGGCACTATAGTTTTATAAATGAAGACCTGCGGGGGTGGCTACAGTTGGGCATGACTGCGGCTATTACTGGGTATAGCTGCGGTATAGCTGCGGTATAGGTGGCGACAGTCTCAGCCTATAAAATAATAAACACATGTGGCGACATTAGAAAGATATTCAGTATTAGCCGAGGTTTGTTCTCGTGGTCTAGTGAGACATGTAGATCATTGGCTGCGGCTCGGTGACATTGCCGTGGATAGATTGGTTACTCAAGGGAACATTCAGTAAATTTATACTCCTATCTCCGGCGAGTCATAGGTGAATTTTTCTTGTTAATTATTAAGGTTATGGATATAAGGGGCTCAGCTCTATACTGCGGAGTAGACATGCTGGTATACAGGTAGTACAGCCCGTGGCCGATGTAAACCCCAACTAAAACCACGGAAAGAACAAAATAGTTATAATACATTAACAGTACTGTGAATATCTTCTCATTGTAATAATTATATAATCTAAGGATGCCCGTATTATTTATGTAATTATAGATCACTTATTGTTTTAGTTGGCATTTGTTGTTTTCTTGGTTGGCTACTAATCTATTACCATGATTCAAAATATTTCCTAATCACAGCATCCGCTCACAGTTATAGTGCTCTGTTAATCACCGCTAATATGAGGTCATGGCTTCAGCGTAATCGCATACGGGTAACCTAACCACCCTACCCCAACAAACCTCTAACTATCATCATAAGCCAAGGGAGTTAGAGATGCAGCAACAGTTTAACAATGCAGATTCATCTCCCTCTTACCGCCTAGAAGAATTTTCGACACCTCCTAATCTGACTTGCACCGTGGTTATTCCAGGGTGTGTCCGGAAGCGGAAGTCTATGGCGTCCGAAGACTTAATCCCCATTGTAGATGAGAAAACTACCATGGAGCTTTTCGATAGACTTGTCACCAGCTGCAATACACCCGAAGCGACATTCTTAACACTTATGTAGCGTTACGATATCAATTTAGATGTTCTAGAATCGATTGGTGGTAAGTATAGACATCCAGTCTAAGATAATTCGTCAGAGAGAGCTGACATTAGTATAAAGCTAAGAGACTCAAGTCATCATTCAAGAGAGTAAGGTTTCATGACATTGCTCCTCTTTTTGGCCTTGGGCCTACAGACACACGGCTATCAGGGATACCTGAATTCGAGATGCAGCGGACGTGTCTACCCTCGAGTATTGTGAAGTCTATCTGCCAAGAGGTGGACGTAGCCGATGTTCAATACGGGCAGATCATAACCCATAACAACGAAGAGGCAAGAAGTCACTATATCGCCTCGGTATATATATATAATATACCCTCATCTACGATATAGCTAACTGGCCCGTATTACCTGGAGATCTTTAATAGGATCATCTACCTATTCCATCGAAAGCTAACGAACCTGCCAGAGGAGTTTCTGAAAGGAGAAAGTACTGACCGAGGTCGTATTGAACACCAGTTTGTTGCATTTGGGGCAGTCGTTTTTCTCTTCATCCAGGTGAAGAAAGAACTTCTAACCGGCAAAAGCCGTCAAGACCAAGTAGCCCAGGCCATGGCCGAAGCAGACGGTTTATCTGCCTATATATAGTATTTATTGTGAGAATAATTGAGGGCTGATTTTTCAATAGCATGTGACTACCAAAATGCAAGCAATTTGCTCTGGGTTCCAATACTTGGGGTGTTGTGTGACGGAGAAAAGTTCCAGTTCTTCGTATACGACTCTAGCAATCGCGAGTTTTCCATGTCACGGAGGGTTACTGGCCTGTATCAAGACGAAGGAGATATCAGGTTTTTGAGCAGTATAAAGAAAAGCACGTTCCTGGCCATGCTACCCACATATTTTTACCTAACGTTTCACAGCCGCAGAGTACATGTACGACCTTTTTCTTGCAGGATTTATCAACGGCCTGCGCGCGTTCCTCGACAAGACAACTAAGGTAACGACTCTGGGGGGGCGCAAGAAACCTTCCACGGGTAAGTGGATTGCAGCTCTGAACCATGCCGAGATCACTCTCACAGAGTCGAGATACGCAACAACTATTGGTTTACAGGGTAGATTAGAAGACGCCGAGCGTATAGCCAAGGATGCTATGGAAAACTTGAGGAGAAGTGTTGAGGAGGCTCCTGATAACACTAGAAAATTCTCAAGTATTATAGAAGCATGAGATAAGTTGAAGGTAATAAGGTTCTCATATCCCTAAACGCGACGGGTTTATTAACCTTAGCACGAAATGAAGCTCGGGTGGATTTTTTGCACTAGGTGTACTGATAGATCCATACTGTAATCTCTCCAGATAATGAGAAGAATGTCTCTCTTGGGGTGAACAGCTTCAAATAGACTAGGAACGCTAAACCCAAACCCGATGTGGTGTTAAAGATCACTTCCCAATACCTATAAATTTAGTAATAAATATTTTTCTAATGGGTAGAGAAGCCATCTACTGTGTAAGAGAATATTTTATGAGCCCGAAGAAGTATAAGATGAATCTATATTCCAATGATGTAGGATCCATCAGGATGGCGATGTGTTCCTGTCATCACGCTAGTAGCTACATCTGAGATTACACTTATATAGAATAGGAATCTATGATAGGGCTGCCGCATTAGTCTTCGTAGCCTCTCAATACTTTCTCTTTCAAAAGTGTGTCCGCACCAAAGCTACAAGACCCTGGCGTTCCTAGGAGGTCTTTAATAATTCTGCTGACGTGAATTCTTACGGTAATATACAGAGACTGGTAATTATATAGAATTCTAAAAGAATGCATGAAAACTGTCTCTATTCCCTTCTCTCTTTTTTTTTAGTAGGAGAAATGGATATATGTTCTGTTGGAGGGACGTCCTCTATATGGGCCAGCATATGTCCCCTGTATGGGCAACAATGTACAAAAAACCCTGGCTACAAAAAACACTCAGAAAAAAATCTCCAACCCCTACAAATACAATAAATCATAGTATAAAATCTAAAAAGATCTCAATATAATTCAAGATAGATTTATATTTTCTAGCTATTATTCTTATTCTTTTGAGTGTGCCTGTATTAATTGAGCATACTTTGTTGGATTGCCCATATGATGCATGGGTGTCCCTCCAACGGGTATGGCGCCTACCAGGCTGGCCCATTGAGGGGACGTCCCCCCGATAGGCACGTCCCTCCAACGGGCCAGAACATATACATATATAGAAATTTAATACAGACATCTGGGTTTTTTTTTTAATGGTAAAAAGAAAATATAGCAGTCGAAAGTTCTCCGCACCGGACCTCTCGGAGGCAATTAATATCGTCATGTATCATTTCCATATTCGAAAAAAAGAGTTACCCTATTATTGCCTAATCTGGTACCTGTAAACCAAAGAGCGTTGATTGATTGACAATACATATAAACCGAAGAGTGCATGTAACCAAGACATGATACCAGAGGGGTGGGTTCGGCTGGAAATGGTATTTCTAGCTGGACAAATCGATTACTAAACAAATGGTGGCAAATTGATTACTGAGTACCAGGTCGCGTGAGGAATCTAAACTGTGAGACATGGCCATATTTGTACTAGTGATGCCGATAGATCTTTTGGTCATGTGATTTATCTTTGGTGGGCGATCTGTTCTTTCTCACCAAAGATAAATCACATGACCAAAAGATCTATCGGCATCACTAGTAGACATACTGGGGGGGGTATGTTTATCTGCGCTATTTACTTTGTAGGATAGAGTAGATATTTATCGATTAGCTTATTAGTAGTATATTATGTTATTTCTGTTGCGTTAGTTTGACTTACTTTTGATTACTTTACTTTGTGTAACAATAGTCTGGAAGGGGAGGGGTTATCCATGAGATAAGCTCCGAATTGGGGTTTCTTACTGGTAATCTAATATAACAGGCTTAAGTTGAAAGAACAAATATCAGAGATATCTGCACCATAGGCGTAAAGCTGACCGGACGGACTAATATAGTGGGGGTACTGTGGTACTTCGCTGGACGTACGTAGCTAGGCCTAGCTTCTACAAGCACAATAAACTTCACCTTTGTAGCTTCATTGTTGGTAATTGGGAGTCGACTTTCTGACAAATTCAAATATTTTTATTAAAGACCACTGGTTTCGTTTGTATGACAAAGTTATTGCGAAGAGGTAGGATTAAATACGAGGTACGAGTGCGTTGAGAATAGACCAATAGAGTAGAATGATGGACGGATAAAGGCGGATAGATAAGGGAAGGTGGTGTAGGTGGAGTACCGGCTACTGGGCTTGAGTATTGAGGTCGTCTTAGTAGATATTTTTTCTGTAGTTCTCTTTGTTAGCTTGGAGGATGACTACTCGTGTACTAGCGTCCACTACTAAGATTACTTACCAAGAAGCTCCTCCCTTTCGTTTGACAATACTACCAGAGATTATTGTTAGAATAGCGAGTTTTTGGTCGGGTTATTCTATTTACACTCCAGGTGCTGATGGGTTCTACGTGTTGATGACGTGAATGTGGTTGTATATTTTTGCTGTGCTATTGCATCTTTGTCATGTGAGAGAACATACTGTGAGTGGGTTTATGTTTATTACACTAGTGATTACAAGTGTTGTAACATCTTGATGAAAGAAATAGTACTATTAATACATTTTTTCCCTTAAAATCAGAACTTTCAAGGAGAAAGTGTTCTTGAATAAGCCGTTACGGAATTCTATATCATTGGCGACTCCCTCCTTCCACATGCGCGCTCCTATTAATATCTCAACTACCAAAAACCTAGCCTTATAGTTATAGGACAATAGTACGGAGATGGGGTCATTCTGGATTAGATGCATGATCCCGAAGACAAGGTAGCAGTGGCTCTTGGGAGATGCAGCTCATGCTCCTGAGTTGATGTTCTTACTGTTTAGTCTCTCACTCAGGGATTATCTAAACCAATTAAATATATATTTTTTCGCAGGGAATGTCTTTGTGTTACATGGTTGTCGCTTAATTAATGTAGTCTGCGGATTTTGACATCCACATGTTGTTGTATCGAACGGTTAAAATGCGATGGCGTGTGGATGAATAAAAAGAGACCAAAAACTAAATTGCATGTTCTTTCATATGCGTACTCTCTTGCCGTCGCTGGGATGACAAGTTATGGTTTCATCCCGAGTTACGGTTACCGAGTGATGTACCTTTAATATATTTTCTGCAAGGACGGATGTACATACGTACTCTATGCTTTTTCATTTCTTTCCTTTTTTTTCTTTCTTTTTTTCTTTCTTTCTTCCCCTCTCCCAATTACTGCAAGAGGTTCCTGCGTTGAATCTATGTACTCTGCTTGCCTTTAGGTAATTGGGAAGCTCGCCTCAGTGTTTTTTATTTTATTTACACATTTATTTCTTGAGAGGGTTCCCCTGTCTATCGCTTTCATCCGTTGAATATAGTATCCATCAGCCGTTATCGTTGAATCGAAGATCACCTCGATCTCATCGTTCCCCGGTCCAAGTACTACAGAGCACAACCCGTCGCCGTTGCGCCCATCACATGGGGAGACACCGGGACAACAGCCAGCTGGCATAATGTAAGGCTGACGTGACCCGGACGTGGGGTGAGGTTACGATCGGGCGGTGGAGGAGAGATACATTTTAGGAGCCATGGGGCCGGCCGGTTTATCGGGCGTGAGAAGTTCCAAGGTAGATAGAGTATGTTTATGTTACTTTATTTCATATATGTATATATATTGCTTTGGGACACTGAGTTCTGTATTGGCAATTGCAATTTGCTCATTGGATTAGGGAAACCCTAGCGCGAAATTCACTCGTTCTAGACGGGCTCTAAAGACGGGCTCGAAAGGGGGGGGTGGAGATTAACACCGCATTGTAAATAAACGCAGTAAGGTAGGCTGTCGGCATCTGCCGCACTAGGGGGATTGCGTGCATCACTAAGCAGTGGCAAGGGTTCTCGATTGAAAACGGCGGCGGTGGGAACGGTAACGGAAACGGAAACGGAAGCGGCAACCGACCCCATGGATTGGGCCCCTCGACCCTCGACTGATATGGGCTGGTTCCTGCCCCGCTCTCCAACTCCGGCGGGGAGAACGGGGGAGGGCGGCCTCAACTACATGTAGCTAGGGTGGCCCACCTAGCACCACCGCTTTTGTTTAACGTCAGGAACCAAAGGAGCTTCACACACACCCGTAAGTCGATTGTTTGCTGTGCCCTTTCGTCTAGACGAGGCTGAGATATTCCGGTTATCTATCAACTGTTCAAGCCCAATGTTACTGGCTGTAGATTAACAGATCCACCGATTGAAAGAAAAATCTTCCGGGCGTTTAACCTGCACCAACCACACACACTGGGTGAAGGGGGAGGGGAACACTGTCGACCCCTGCAAGTGAGCAACTCTGGACCATTCCCCACACCAAAGTCCTCCCCTCGATAGGCCCCTGCTGTCTCCACACTTTTATCAGTCTGTGCTGTTCTTGCTTTGTTGCTGTGAACCCTTTCTCCAGGTGCTGGCTGGCTGTTCTTTCTGTCCTACGATACAAATACATACCTTTATGACAGCTCACCCGGTCTTTCTTCACTCTTAAAGCCAGCAAAACGTGCGCAGAAAGCTACAGAGGGCTGCAGAAAACTCTACTTTGAGCTACCCACAACCAGGTCTGGGTTCGAATCGCCATTGGGATATACAAGGGAGAACAATCGTGAATGCCGGTGTCAACGGTAATGAGCAGTGTTGACGTGAGCTGGATGCATTTCACACACAGAGGTTCGTCACTTTTTTTGTTGTTATTGTTGCGCGGCTCTTTATTCCCCAAGCTTTTGTAGATCATCAATCATCTCCAACCAAGCTTTTGAACCTCATCCATCCATTCCATCCACTCCATCTTTTCAGCAGTAACAAAAACTAACACAACGATGCCATCAGAGTCCCGTTCGCGCTCCCTCTCCAACCCCAACCCCTCCTCCGTCTCTCTCCCATCACTCCCGTCAAAAGTAGTAGCGAAGGAGGACCCCATCCACCACCATCCCCACCTCCCCCACGTCCACCACCCGACACAACCTCACACCACCGCTTCTCCAAGTCTTACAAATACAACTGCCGTCCCCCCAACACCACCAGCCCCGTCACGCCGTGGAAGTTGGTTAAGCAGTATATCGAGTAAATTCTCGTCTACTCAGAGTGCTGAGAACCAGCCACCTAGCACATCGCCTACAGTGTCCGGTGGCGAGAATGGAAGTCCAGGGAAAAGTCAACCACCAGGGTTCTTGATAAGCACGTTACGCAAATTATCAACTCCCGGAAGGAGTACAAGAGGAGGTGCATATGCGAATGGCGGGAGGTGTGAGCGGATGGTACTTAACCGTGATGCTACTCGGGAACGCTGCAAGATTACAGAACTCGATGGGGGGAAGCTCCGGAAGGTTGCATTCTGTGTTGATGTTGAGGTCGCACCGATAAATGAGGATATGGAAGCGAAACGTATAGAAAAGAAACGACGAAAAGCTGAGAGAGAGAAGGAGAAAGCTGCCGCCGCTGCTGCTACGGAGAAGGAGAAAAGTGCCGATGGTGTGGTGGCGGGGGGTGCGGGGAATGAAGGGTCTGGGGAAGTAAAAGAGCGGCGGGAGCTCACGAAGGAGGAGAAACAGGCGAGGAAGGAGAGGAAGAAGGAGCGACGGGCAAGCGAGAATGGGTATTCTACTATGGGACGGGAGACACCACTACTTGACTCAGAAGCATCCTCGGCAGTGGACCTTGTAGCCGGAGAGGAAGCGGTTAAAGCGGCTACCACAAGGAAGATCCATACAAGGCCTACTACAGATCCTTCAAGGATCTATAAGCAAGTGTGCCAGCTCCGGGAAACGCAGCAGCTACCGAAAGTTACAGATCAACTTCTCAAATCTGCAGGTGCAACAGTATTACAGACTCTTGATCTGAGTGGCCATCAGTTCTCTCTCGCAGATGCGGTTGCATTATCGGACTTTCTAGCATTGGTTCCAGTAAAGAATCTATTGATGGAGTCTTGTGCGCTCACGGATGAGATGGTTCGGGTAGTCCTCTGCGGGCTTGCAGTCGTCAGACCCCTCACCATCAGCGGTGGTATTTCAAAGAGGGAAGATAAGCTCGGTAGGGGTGTAATTGAAAGGCTGAGTTTCAAGGATAACTCTAAAATCGGTAGAGATGGTTGGCGGTACATCAGTCTCTTCATCCACATGTCTCGTAGCCTTAGGGCCATTGACCTTTCCATGATTACCCTCCCTCGCCCACCTGCAATCCACGCACCTTCGCATCCCGGGCATCCGGGACACATCAGGGGTATGAAGAAGGAGAGGGCGCTGCCGCCCAATGATACGACCGCACTCTTCTCCCGTGCACTTGGGGAGAGATTAGTAGGAGTAGGACTGGAAGAACTTGCGCTAGGTGGCTGTGGGTTGAATACTGAACAATTGGCCTGTGTTCTTGTGGGGCTTGTGAAGGGAGGAACGAAAAGGCTAGGCTTGGCGGGGAATGCAATTGGAGATGATGGCCTTGCTATGGTGGCGAAGTGGATTAAAGGTGGTGCAGAGGGGAGGGGAGAGTGTGAGGCGTTAGATCTATCGAATAATAGTATCCAGGTTTGTATCAATTATCCTCTCGCTAGGGCTATACTAATAATGGGAATAGGACCATGTGGATATGATTTCTGCATCCCTCACCGACACCTCACCACTAATTGCACTGAGCTTGTCGAACTGTAATCTCTCGGCGACAAGTCTAGCTAGTCTTCTCCCAGCTTTGACAGCACTCCCACGATTCCGGCTCCTCGATCTCTCGAATAACCCGCTACTATTCAGCTCACAGCC
This sequence comes from Verpa conica, assembly GCA_033030425.1. Classification (NCBI taxonomy): domain Eukaryota; kingdom Fungi; phylum Ascomycota; class Pezizomycetes; order Pezizales; family Morchellaceae; genus Verpa; species Verpa conica. The sequence goes on from JAUFSD010000016.1 coordinate 279,976, forward strand.
AGACGCACTCCCACTCCTTAGGAAATATCTACCCAAGCTTCACAGTCTTCGTAAGCTACAGCTCGCGAATACAGATATGACACCAGACCACGCAATTGCACTTAGCGAGATTCTCCCCGAGATTCCAATGTTGGCACATTTCGATATCACAGGCAACATTATGCTGCTTCCTACTGCTTCTGTTACTGTAATTGGTGAAGAGGAGGAGAAGGAGGAGATGATGACTGAGGGTGGAAGCTTAGAGGAGGGGGCAGCGCTGTTTACCGCGTTGGTGGCTGCTGTCAAAGTGTCCAAGACAATTGTAAGAGTGGATACAGATGATCTAGGCGCAAGTACAGGGGATGTGATTAAAGCCCTTGCTAGGAAAGTATTGGCATATTGTCTGAGGAACATGGAAGCGGGCGCTTGTGACGACTGGACAATCGATATGCCCCGCTGCATCTCCCCTACCGCAGTAGTGGAAGACAACGACGATGACGACGAGTTCGACGGGCATGGTGCAGAGTGGGACGAAGAGGAGAACTACGTAGTCGGCGGGACAGGCGTTGTCAAAGCACTCGGGGTATGTCTGGGCAATAAACCGGCACACCTTCTGCAGCGAGTCGACACAGGTGGTAGTGTTGGTAGTCTAGAGGAAGGTGGAGAGAAGGCGAATGATATGGCGCGAATGTTACTGGGGCGGGCAAGAAAGATCAAAGAGCGTATTCAGCCCGCTCTCAGGAAAGCAGTACATGGAGAGTTGGAGGAGATGCATCATCGACGATTACTGTTCTTGGATGAGACACTCTACAAAGTCATTCTCCGGTTCGAACAGGAATACCCTGAATGCAAAATCCCGCTTCCCTCAATTATGGAACCCCCTAGCCCGAGCTCGCTCCCTGCTTCTGTCAGCAGTACACAATCACTACCCAGCCCTCATCTGGATCTCATCGATAACCCATCTTACCACTCCCATACCGAGATCTCACGTCCTATTTCCCGCCGCGCCTCTGAGGTTTCCCTCGCTAGCAAGAATCTTGAGAATGAAGAGGGGCAAATGCACCGCCTTGGACACTTCATACGTAAGGAGGTTCTCCGCCCACAAACACCTGACCACTTTCACGGCGTTACAGGCGAGGAGGTGGACGGTAAACATATGGAACGTATCAGACGAGTAGTCGAAGACATGGCCGGCGATGAGATTCGCAGAAAGGTTCAAGAGGGAGGAGGGGTAGAGCGTATGATTGAACGTATTGGAGAGGCAGGTGGGGTGTACGGATGTGTACTTGGTAGTGAACTCGAGAACATGACGGAGAGAGAGATCGAGACACTTATTAGAAGAGAGTATTTTGGTGAGGGGGGTCCCGAGGGAAAAGTAAAAGAGAGGAAGGGAGGGAGTAAAGAGAGTAGTAGACAGGGTAGCAGACAAGGTAGTAGGCAGGGGAGCAGACATGGTAGCAGGGATACTAGTAGGACTAGGTGATTGGACATGGGTTGAGCTTTTCCTTTCTCTTTTTTGTTTTCTTCTGGGGTTTGGGACTGTCTTTTTTGTAACGGTGCAATGAGTGTTACGTGAATGCAGAGATCATCCGTTTCTCTTGTTCTTTTGGCTTTCATCTCTTTTTTTTCCTAATAATTTTTTCTTTATTGTTCTTGCAAACGCTGGTCAATTAACAAATTGGGATCGGTCAGGCGTGTGATGGCGAATTAGGGGTTTGTTCTTGGATTGGATATGTATTTTCTGTCTTTTTTTCCTTTTTTCTCGAATTCCCTGTAGGGTGGATCTACATGGCTTGTTTGAAATACAACTCTCTTGTTGGCTTGGGGAGGTGGGGATAGTTTACTCATATCAAACATACTTCAAGACCTACAAGAGCTATATGGAGGTACTGAGTAATTAGTTTCTAATTGTGAGAGTGGTGTTTTGTGGTAGATCCTTAGGTCTGTGCTTCATGTGTATCACTCGGTGGGGTTTACCCTAGAATTGTTGCACTGTTCTACTTCGGAAGAGATAGATATATAAAAAAGATTTCAGGGATAGGTGTAAAGCTACTGGGAATAAAGGAAATAATTAGTTGGGCTCTGAATGAAATATGACTTGAGCGAACTGGGATCCTCACTATATTTCCAACCCCACTTACTTCAAATAGGCGGCTTATTTGAAGCATTTAATAAAAAATTCAATCAAGTTCCTGGGAAATCCAGTCTTTTTGTGGGGGTCTAATTTTTCTGTGAGCGTTGAGTTTGTATCTGTTTGCGTCCGATATGGTAGCCTTTTCGTTGTCCCCGAGTTTTCCGGCGGTGATAGCTCTGTCTTTGCCGGTGTGGGTTCTGATTCCTTTCTCGGTGCTTCGGTAATTGGACGTCTACAAATAGGTTAGCTATCCACTAGGCTGATAGTACGTGAATCGTACTTACTGGAAGGCAAGGGCTTTTGTTTGGCCATAAAATACAACGACTTCAATGGAATTAACGTATACGCGTTTACCAGGCCCCGCCTTTGCGTAAATCTCCACCAGATCTCCTGGTTTGAGGCTATGAAGGAATTTTGAGATTTGGGGTTCATTGCTATTGAGGTCATAAGTAATGTTGTATGTACGTGTTGCCAGCGAGCCGCCGAGATGCTTCTGGATGGTGATGCAAGGTTTGGTTTGATCAATTGTGTTGTTTGAACTGATCTTGGCCTCGAACCAGATATGGTTATTTTGGTATGGATCGTCTCCATGTAGCCCTGGGATTTTGGAAGTTGTATCTTGGCTTTTGATTCGAAATATTATCTGACGGACATTCGTGGTCGGTGATGGCCAATCCTTAATTCTTACTTGAAGATAAGGTATATCGTCGGTGTCTTCTGAGACTTCTACTCCATCGTGGCGTTGAGACAAATCGGCGAGCAAATATCCAGCAAAATTGATAATTTTGTTGACGAGGTCTACTAGAGTTGATTCCCCCGATAATTTTTGTGTAGAGCGCTCAAAGCACCGTTCTAATAAAGATCGTACACATATAACATCTGAGTGGGATGGTGGAGTACTGATCTGTTCCAACATGGATTTCCATCGATCTGGCTCACTTTCGTCTTGTGCTCCCCAGGCTAGGAGCATCTGGATAATTTTTACATTTCCAGACCTCTCTGCTATTCTAAACGTGTTCCCACAGAGGCCCCCTTGGGTGTTTGGGTCGGCACCCCTTCTTAATAATATATCCACTTGCTCTTCATCCTCACAGTGAACAGCTAGCTGTAGGGGTGTTTCCCACTTATCATCGCCTCCAAAATCCGGATCTGCTCCGTGGTCGAGCAATAGCTGGATAAGTTTCAAATTTCCGGCCCATACTGCTGCCTGCAAGGCACTTCCATGTGGCCCACCACCAATGTTCACCGGAGCTCCAGCATCCAGTAGTAACTTTGCCACAAAATCACTATCTGTACAAGCCACTGCCTGCATTACACTGCCGTAATGACTCCCGCTTGCTGCTACATCCGCTCCTCTCTCAAGCAACAGCCGTATAACATCTTCTCGTTCTCTCACAGTTGAATCCGGGCCTATATCTAAAGCCGCTTCGAATAGTGCACAGCTGTTCCCTTGAGTGTTGGGGTCGGCGCCCGCATCTAAAAGGGCACAAAGCATTCCCGTGTTTTTGAGCCATGTTGCTTCTTGGAGGGCGTTTTTCCGGTAGAAGGTATTTATCCCCAGAGTATTCGGGTTTGCCCCTTTTTCCAGTAACATACTGACAATTTCGAGAGAGTTTCTGTTGGCTGCAGCTTCAAGAGCATTCATTTCGCCTTCGGCCTGGGGATTAGGATCTGCCCCGTGCTGGAGTAATAGCTTGATAGCCTCCGTTGAAGTTGCCTCCGCGGCGTCATAAAGCGCAGTCCCTAGGTAATAGGGATTGCCGTTCAGGCCCATCACCCCCTTACCTCCACTTCGAGCATTCACATCTGCCCCTTTATCGAGTAACATTTTGATAATCTCCAAATTCTGTCTGTGTGCCGCAATTCGTAAAGGTCTGACATCGCCTGGATAATCTCCATCAAACTGAGCACCACTGTCTAATAGGAGCTTGACCATGTTTAGATTCTTTCTCTCAGTTGCTGTACCCAAAGCAGTAACTCTATTTGACCGCCCAGTAATCACATAGTTGATGTCTACTCCCATATCGATAAGTTTCTTGGCAGTGTCGAGATCGTTCTCTATCACTGCTGTGTTGAGATCACTACCAGAAATAGGTAAATCTTGCTGACCTGACTCAGATGTCAAAGGCTCAAATTGCTTTTGATAATCGGGGTTATTTTGAACTACCGACAATCGGTATTGCCTCATTGAGTAGTAAACCCAAGCTCGCGACAATTTCTGGAATGAATCATGAACAAACATACGGGAATCAGAGGCGACGCCATGAATATCCTTGGCCCAATTAGGTGGGCCTGGAAAAAAATCAGCAATCGAATCTAGAGTTGAGCCTAATCCCAATAGGGCAGTGACAGCCTCGGAGCGGTTCGAGAGCACCGCCCATTCTAACGGTGTCCCAGTGGGCCATTTGAATGGGAAGTGAAATGCTTCTGCGTTTGGTGCTGAAAGTTCACTGAGGACTGATTTGTCCTTGGTGGTAAGAAGGGCTGCGATATCGAAAACCTCCTCCGGCTGGAAGACAAAAAGCCAGTGGAGAGGCACAGTGCCTAGGCTTTTACTTTTGGAAGTTAGATCTGCCCCACGACTCACTAAAAGACGGACAGAGGAACAAGCGCCAGCCATGCAAGCTCTCTGAAGCGGTGTTTCCCTACTAATGTCTAAAGAATTGACATCAATGTCCTTTAATAGTTTTTCTACCTCCGATATATCCCCAAGGACAGCTGCATGATGAAGGGGATACCCAGATAGCCATTCAAGAGGGTTATGGAGAAGACCGGAAGTATCGTAATTGAAATTCGCTTTGCTTTCTGTGTAGATGTAATGTGTGTTGTACCCGCCAGACTTCCGAAAGCTCTCGAGAGCAAGCGCATGCTCTTTGGGATACTCATAGGCAAATTTCCAGGCAAGAATGTATCCAGTAGAGACTGCATTCCATTGCCACTGGGTACCATTTAAGAGTACTTTCTTGAGTAATTTGCTGCCGGTACCTTCAAGTAACTGCAAAGCAATCGCCTGAGCAGGAAAATACCCCTTTTCTGCAGCTACTGCGATGCCAGTGCCTCGTAACCGGCGGGATACTCTAGGGCTTTTATTGTTACCGTATTCGCCAAAACTATCTCTATGGGACTTTTCGATGAAGCACAATGCCATAAGTTGGTATCCAGTAATTTCGGGACCAACAGTCTCCATTGTCAAATTCTCTTCAGGAGTCCGACTGGATACAACGTTATCGATACCATCAATATAATACGCGGGAATGAAACTAAGCTCCTTATCACGGTGCTCATGTAGGAACCTCTCGATTTCTTGCCATGAGTAGAAGGATATCACATCTTCGCTCCTAAGTCCATTCTTGTGATATCCATATTCCGTCTGTGTCCCAAGAACCAAATTGTAAACTAGATCTGGAGGATAAAGCGAGCTCCAAGGCGTATTGTCGTCGAACCGACCATTTATCCTAGAAAACTTAGTAAGTTTCTATAAAAAAGGTATATATTGTAATATACCAAGATCTATCTCTATCAAACGGTTCATCCTCAAGCTCTCCGAGAAGACGACAAACATTTTCAAGATCTGAAACCCGCTCGAAAGGATCGGGTCGAAGTAAGCATTCTAGGACACAGTATATGCGATCACTAGTTGGTGAGGGAATTTTTGATCGTGCGAGGTTATCTCTAATAAGCTCGAGAGCGAGACCGCTGCTCAAATTTTGCAGCGGGGGCGCGCCTTTTGTGAATATAATGCTAAAGATGAGAAGCCCTAGCGAGAAACAGTCACATTTCACAAGCATCTCTGTGCCAATGCCGTCATCGCTAGGGATTTCTGGTGCCTGCCATCCGGGCGTGCCAATATTGAATATTCTTTCTGTTTGGTCGAATACAGATAACCCAAAATCCGAAAGCTTCGCGACACAAAAGAATGGGTCTTTCTCATCCGGAAATACGAGGACATTATCTGTCTTTATATCACCGTGAATGATCCCACAAGCATGAAGAGCGGATAAGCCTTGAGCAACATCAAGGGCGAGATTTTGTAGGACTTGTGTCGGTATAAGCCCCTCATCGTTTGCTAGAAAGTCACGTAACGAACAGTTACCGTGTTCCATGATCAGTATAGGCTTGATCGGTTCAACCTTTTGATCTTTGTCCTGCTTTATGCATGGCCCTGAACATTCAAACCCCCAGGCTAAGAGTTTTACTATATTACGGTGATTGCGGATCGTTTCATGACAAAGTGCAAGAACCTCTAGCTGCAAGGAGTGCAGCTGACTTGGAGTACCGAAGCCCATGCTCAAAGAGGACCCATAATCGCTGATGGCTAAATTGAATCTCGGACGCTTCATAGCAACGATGACTGGCCTGATAAAATTTCCCACCTTTCTCGTCTGCGTATAAGGCTCATCAAATTTTGGTACATTCACGATGGCTGCGTGCCGATGGCCGTAAACATCAAACTGCGCTCCAGTCCCTAAATGTTTGCCGCCTAAATGGATTTCCCACATCTGATATGGCCCATCAATCTCAGCTTGCCCCATCAGCTTGATAAAGCTCGAGAGATTTATTAGATCCGATAAGCTCCTGCTGGATCCTATACTCAATGGTACACTGAAACTAGAGCTGATGTACTCCCTCCGCCTTCGTTCTACTGAAGGATCGCTGGACTCCATATGTGAGGTAGAGGGTTCCGGGCGGCAGTGTCTTCGAAATCTCGTATTTCGTTCTGGGATTCTGTATAGTTCGACTCTAGTCTAATTATTGACAGTTTTCGTTCCCTAGCAGTACTTACTAACGTAGAGGAAGTGAGGTTGGGTTTAGGCGTCTTAGCCGTCTCGATCCCCCTATAGTTATGCTTGTGCGTGGCGCAGCAAGTCCTGCAGGTGGACGAATCCTACCATCCCGAGCCCCGTAGACAAGTTGGGCCGCCTGAAGATCACCGAAATTTCAGTCATGGACGCCGCTGGACTTGCAATCGCCGTTTTTAACGAAGTCTTTGAGGTCTGTGTGTTTATCACACAGACGATTACCGATGCCTCGAACCATGATGAGGATTTTGGAAGACTAGAGTTCGAATTTACCCATCAGCAAGCTATTCTCGCCACGTTCGGAAGAAGATTTATAGAGAGCAAATTTATTCACGAACTCGAAGATTGTTGGATCACCCAACTCAAGAGAATACTAGATGAGCTGAAGCAGGTGGTTGGCGAATACGCACGGCTAGCATTGAAATATAACGAGGGCTACAAGGGTGTGATAAAAGATGCTACGCCATGGTGGAAGCTAGGCGGTGGACAAAAAAGAGTCAACCGGCAGGACTTGCGCCTAGAACCCACTGGCTTAAGTGAACCACCAAAATCCCCTAAGAAATCCTTGGGATTTCGCGGCCGATTGTCACGGACATTCACCCAACTCGAATGGGCTCTGTTTGATTTCAAGAAACTGGAAGCCGTGGTAACTAAACAAAAGAGTTGGACGGGAAAACTCGTGGAAATCATGAAGTTAACCCTTCTCCCACTTCCTCGTTTCTCAAACAACACCCAAGAACTCCAAGAACTCGGCAAAGATGCCAAAACCCTCGGCTTCTCGAAGCTTACCAACACGCGTTTACTTATACTAGACCCGGCACAAGGAGGCCAGACTACCAAAATTGAGGCTAAAAGTGTCACTGTAAGGAGCACCCAACCGCCAGTCAGGCCGAATAGTATGAAACCGACAGAAGTACGTCTTTCAAACGGAACCCTAGACGGTTCGGAGGTCTTGATCGAGTATAAGAGATACATACGGAATAGCCCTCAAATAAACCTCGAGATGACAGAAGAAAGAATTGGATTTCTCTCGAAACTCCTAGGTGTAGTAGGGGATGAGGATGAGGCCACCATAAATTTCAAAACATTCAACCTTCACTGCCTCGGGTACTTTCACGAGCCTGAAATGTCTCGGTTTGGGTTAGCGTTCAATATCCCACAAGGCTACGATATAACACCATTATCTTTACACTCGGGAATTACCACACTCACAAAAGACACGCGGCCTACTCTAGGACAACGTTTCGAGATAGCATATACGATAGGCTACGCACTCATGGAGTGGTTTCTCGTTGGCTGGGTCCACAAAAGCATAAACAGTCACAATATCTACTTCTTCCGAAAAACGGAGAAGCAACTTGGGGAGTGGGATTTCTCCTCGCCATATCTCGGTGGATTTGAATATGCCAGACCTGTGCAGGCAGTGTCTAACGAGGAATTTGACCCTGCGGATTTTCACACAAATGTGTACCGCCACCCAGCCCGTCAGGGTTTTCCTTCTGAGGGATTCAGAAAGACCCACGATATTTATGCCTTTGGTGTTGTGCTCCTAGAGATCGGTCTGTGGACGGTTGCTAGCTCTAGGGAACTATTTAAAGACGAACTCTTGAAGCCCGATGCTATCAAAGAAGTTTTAGTTAAGAATGCCCGAGGCCGGTTAGGGCATTTCATGGGTCGGAGATATCAAGAAGCAGTGTTGTTTTGCTTAGATGGAGTGTTTCAGATGGGCGGCGATGAAAATCAGACAAAGCTGGTTAGTGCTTTTAAGGAGAATGTGCTTGATGTTTGCGAAGAAGGGAAAAGGTTGCTTTAATGCTGGAAAAAGCTGTCAAAAAAAGTAGAGATTAAAATGAATTCCGATAAGTTGATAAATTACGTAGATGACTCGACGTAAGAATTACATTTGAAGTAGATGTTACTCTTTCTATTTGAGAAACACAATAGCTGCAGGATCCTTAATGGAATTAATGTAGGAACTATTAATCGCCCACTTGGGGTCTTCTGATAGAAATTAAGACGAAAATCACAATAACAAATACGTACCACCAATCATACGCTATGAGAGATTCCTAGTATCATAATTAGCTACCTAATCACCATAGCCCGCCGTAATACCTAGAAATGAGATCCTCAGGTATGATAATACCTACCGGGTAGATATAGTATCACCAGTTATCACTCGCTTGCCTTGAACGAGCAACCAAAACGCTTTTAATATCCTACAAATCCCCAAACACTCGTAGTGACTTTTCATCTCTGCCAGTCATTATAGTATTATTTCTTTGGACTACGATCAAACCAGATCCATTCGCTAGGCCTAATTAATGGCAGAAGTTGCCAATCATCATCACGTGGTATTGATGACATAATCCCAGAAAACCGAGCTGGGCCGAATTTTTTTTTCCTGTGTGCATGGATCCTTGATTATGGTGACGCACCTTACAACGCCAACCACCACCGCTCACCCCCTCCATCACTGGCCCCACCATCCCACCACTATCGCCATCTACCCAACAACAGAAACATATAAGTCGAGAAACATAATAAGAAAAAAAGATGCAGACATCGACGGTGGTAGTGATGGGCGTGGCCACGCTAGTTGCGGTCGGAGGTGGTGAGTTTATATCTATCCATGGCTGGGCGAAACTTTCGTTTCTTTATCCGTTTTCTCCGGCCTCTTTTTTGCTGATATGTTTCGGGGTTTATCAATTACAGCTTGTAAGTTTCCTCCCCTAAAAAAAACTTTTACAATTATTTCCATGCGGCTTGGACAACCTTTCGCCTACGATTGGCTGTTCTACACCCCGCAGTTCCCTGGTTGTACTAACCCATACAGACGCACTCTATTTCGACTACAAGCGTCGGAATGATCCTGAATTCCGAAAGGCCCTAAGGCGCGATAAGAAGCGCCATGCAAAGAGCCAAAAGGCACAAGCCGAGGCTGCCCATGCTGAGCAGCGACGGATGCTCGTTGCGGCCGTTAGGAATGCACAGATAGAGGGGTTCCCGACGGATGTTGAAGAGAAGGAGGCATATTTCATGAACGAGGTCGCCCAGGGAGAGGGTTTATGTCAAGAAGGTTCGTTTTTGCAGGGGTTCAGCCTTAGGGTCGTTTTCAAACTATTTTTGTGGAGGAATAGAGGTGCTGTGCAGGGGGGGGGGGATGTTAGGGAAGAATGTTTAAAAATGTGGGGGACTAACAAATTTGCAAAATTTTAGGATCTGAGAAAGCTCTTGATGCAGCTTTGTGCTTCTATAAGGCACTGAAGGTATACCCGCAGCCTAAAGACCTTATCAGCATCTACGATAAGACAGTACCAAAGGTATATCTAATCTACTAATCGCATGTAACCATCTACTAACCAACGCACCATAGCATGTCCTCGATATTCTCGCAGAAATGATCGCACTTGACGGCTCCATCGCATTCGGCGGATCCTCTGTAGGCTCAGGCCACGAAAATCCCACTGGTGTCGAATAAGTCTTCCCTTAAAATAGGGAGGGTACAAAAAAAAAGTAAAAAACAAAAACAAACAACCAGAATGAGAACGAAGACTTAAACCATAACCTAACCATCAAATATCTGTAAAACCTACCTGTATTTTTCACACCGATCAAATCCGCGTTTAACACTCCCCGACCCAACTAGTCTGTGGAGAAGCCATATTATCCCCACTTTCCTCTCTGTTTTTGGTTTTTTTAAAAAGATCGCAGCTCACTACACTGGGGGAAGAGAATGGGGAGAAAGAAGGTGTAAAAAAATGGACGGGAGGAAGGGGAAGAAAGAATGAGAGCAATGATGGAAAGGGATTTCGTTCGTTCCTCTTTCTCTTTCACCTACTTCTATGTCTCTATGTCTCTCTGCATGTTGTAAATAGAACTCCTTTATTTCCTTTCTTTTTTCATATTCATTTTTTTAAGTAGAAGAATTGAGATGAAGGTGGTAATTACCCACTTTATACCAGAGAGAATAGGGTTGTGGGGTTATATCTGATCACTCAGGCCCTCACATCATTTTGCTAGAAGCTACATTATTTAGGCAGAAACACCGATGCCAGATGTCAGGGAAAAGCCGAAGAATCACCTGCACACCATACTCTTAGCGAGTGCTACAATATTTAATTCTCTATGTCCTTTTGGTCAGGTGTTTGATCGAGTGATAGTTGATGTAGGGAGGGTAGATTATCGAAGTCAATGTATCATACTCTCTCACTCGTTACAAACCTAGCTTGAATTTGAACATTATAGTAGTATGACCACCTCGCTGCTTTCTGAGCCCCCCGAAGGGCAGAGGTAGCGATATCACTAACAAAGAGCTCATGAATGCCACTCTTTTAATCAAAAAGATTCTCAATCTCATGCTGTTTTTTTACCTATCTGCAGAGGACAAACCACCCCCAAAGAGAAAGAAAAAGTATATAAATAAAAGCATTATTAACGCCCACACAAACGTCCTCTAAGAACAAACCCTCGGTTTTTATTCCTCAACACTGCTCACCTTCTCCCACTCACCCTTGAGCGTTTCCTTCCAAAGTGTAACTTTGTTATCCCCACCGCTCACGGCCAACACATTCCCGCTCAAACTCCAAGACACACGCCACACGACAGTGTCGAGTGGGATAACCTTCTTCACCCATGCGGCACTGTTATCAGACGTCCAAATAATAACCGTTTTATCTTGAGAAGCAGTCGCAATGTACGACTTTTGTAAAATTGATGGAGCCCATGCTACGTCGCGCACCCAGTCTACGTGGCCTTCGAGGGTGAATTCTTCGATGTAGGTTCCAACCTCAGCACTGTTTATGTTAACATACTGTCCACCCATTAGATACCACTATATAAAACTCACCTATAGCTCCAGATTTTAACCAGATTGTCACTTCCACCAGTAACGAATCTACGCTGCGCAGTAGGTGAAGAGGCAGATTGGACTACGCTACCCGGTTGCGTAGCGGGTGCCCAGGAAACAGCGTTGCAGCCGATCACATGTGCACTAAAGAGTTTTGTATCCCATGTTGCATCGTCTTTGAATTCGAGGACTGAAACTTTTCCGTCGGAGGATGCGCAAGCAAGGACTGCTCCGACTTCGTGGGGAGCCCATTGGACGGAGTTTACTGTTGGGAATGTTAGCTAAAGGCAAGAGAGGGACGGGAGGGGCGAGGAAGTACCGGAGGCGTGGTGGTTCGCATGCTCAAAGATTTTTTGCCAGACGCCTTGGCGCTCCTGCCAAATTATGACTTTACCGTCGTAGGAGGCGGAGGCAAGGATGTTGCCGAATTTAGGGTGCGCCCAGGAGACTTGCCAGACGGGGCCTTCATGACTGTAGATTTGTCAGCAGTGGTTGGGGGAAGGGTCGGGTAGTGGTAGTGGGAGATTACCCGCGGAGGGTCTCAAGTAGACGGTGGTTGTCGCCATTGATCTCGAAGATCTTGATGGTCTTGTCGGAGGAACAAGTCTAGGGGGTGTTAGTGAAAACCTTCGCGGGGAGCCTAGTAGAGGGTAGACATACAGCTAAGCGTTTACCGTAGTAGTCCAGAGCGCAGTCATGCTACAAATCCGAATGTCAGTACAGCCCTGCAGTGCTTAGAGATGCCGGAGAAACTCACGATCATGTCATCGTGGAGGTTCGATAGCTGTGTCTATAGTTGGTACGCAAGTTAGTGATCTGAAATCCTAGTTTTGTATTGATATGAGGTACCATTTTGAAGGTAGATGAAATTTCAGAGCTCTAGGGAAAGAATTAGAGAGCCGCAAGCAAAGTTGATAGAAAGATGATGAATTTGTGATATCTGATGTTTTGAGTTGAGGCGACGTTCACTTTGTGGTCCCTGGCCAGATGAGGATGTTACCCGGCCGGGGATATCTAAATAAGGGTTTGGCGCCAAGTGTTCGATCTGACAGAGCTCTAAGTAGCCCTAGGATGATGGTTTATGTACTAGCTACATGTCTATACCGAAAACCGGTAAGGTGAAGGCTTGTGGTAGATATCAATGATACCTGCAAGACTCTACGCCCTCCTATAATGAGATGCAGGCTTGTTATCTAAAGTGAGTACGATACAGCGTAGGATTTGACTAGCCAATGGACATTTCCTGCGGCTCTTCACAACGCAAGATTTTCATCTTGCATGAGATGCGGAGATTAATTAAAGAACACAAGATACCATTGTTACTATCTTAAATGGTTTATGATTTCAAGATATAAATACATCTACCAAACCCTCGCAGGTAAAAACAGCCAAACAGATGCTCATTTCTGTGAATCCTTCGCCAAGCCAGCTCGTATCGATAAGGCTGACCCCACCAGACTACCTAGTATGCACCCTGAGTTTTTTCTCTCACGCGATTGACCTTCTCGGGATCAACAATATTCCGCTCTTCCGCCCTGAACCTTCCCCACAAAAACACTACCTCTACCAGTCCCTTCTACAATCAACCATTTAGACATCTACCCAACCCCACTCTAGCGATGACATCAAACTCCATTAAGCTCCTCACGGGTAACTCCCACCCTGACCTGGCAAAAATGGTCGCTGACAGGTTCTCCCCCCACAATTTACCCCCGACTACTCCTGCTAAAATTAAGGTAGGCTTGGTGTCGATCTCCTCGACATGTCAGTATTCAAGTATTCGAATCAGGAAACCTCTGTTGTAATGCGTGAATCTGTCCGTGACGAAGATGTATTCATAATCCAGACAACAAAGCCAGGCGAGGAGCTTAATGACGGCTTGATGGAACTTTTAATCATCATCAAAGCTTGCAAGACTGCTTCAGCTCGTCGTATTACCGCTGTTATGCCGAACTTTCCCTATGCGAGACAGGATAAGAAGGACAAGTCTCGAGCACCTATCAGTGCTAAGCTTGTGGCAAATATGCTACAGAGAGCTGGATGTGATCATGTTATCACAATGGACTTGCATGCAAGTCAGATCCAGGGTTTCTTTGATGTACCGGTCGATAAGTGAGCTTTCTCCTATACAGAAAATAGCTTTTGCAGGATATAGAGAACTAAACTACCCTCGGAAAGCCTCTACGCAGAACCCGCAACCCTTCGTTACATTCGTGAAAATTTCGACTACAAAAATGCCGTCATTGTCTCACCCGATGCCGGTGGTGCCAAGCGTGCCACAGCCCTCGCAGACCGCCTCGACCTCAACTTCGCACTCATCCACAAAGAGCGTTCAAAACCTAATGAGGTCAGTAGGATGACGCTTGTGGGTGATGTTGATAAAAAAATTGCAATTCTAGTCGACGATATGGCAGATACTTGTGGTACGCTCGTGAAGGCTGCCGATGTCCTGATGGCAAACGGAGCGAAAGAGGTGGTTGCAATTGTGACACATGGGATATTATCCGGGAGTGCGTGTGCAAAAATCAATGGAAGCAAATTGAGTAAAGTCGTAGTCACGAACACGGTGCCACATGCAGAGAAGAAGAAGGGTTGTAGTAAGCTTGATACTATCGATATTGCTCCTACGGTATGTCCCTCTACTACTTCTCACTTCTTGTCACTAATATATCGGAAAGCTTGCGGAGGCTTGTAGGAGAACTCATAATGGCGAGAGTGTCTCGTTCCTGTTCCATCATGCTCCAGTTTAGGCATCCTTTAATTATCTATATTGCCTATCATTCTCTCCTAATTCTCCTGCTTTTTATTCCTTTCAAAAGCGTTGCCTACATTTAGCTATGTTTTGGTGTATGGGGCATGGTAATAATATCTCCCCTTTCTACTTTTCTCCTACCGTTTTTTTCTCTTCGGTTATCAATAAAAATCGTTTCTCTTTCTAGTAGCTAGGGTATCATAAAGCAGTTTTATATGATAGATATGGCATAGATTGATCATTTTCGGAAAGGAATGATTATAAATCGGAGTTACATGAGTCAAGTGGGAAAGGGGGCGGGAGCCTGTCACTTATTCAGCCCTGCCTGGCGCTCTTACTGTTGTACTCCAATAATAACGATAGAAATATATGAAATACTATCAGCAGTCTGCTCATAGCGGTCTCCTATCCTGAAATACTCATATTGATTACAAGACCATTCGATATAATATGTTCTCCCAACAATATCTACCAAAGCAATTCCTATTATACCCTAATTCTAAAAAAGGACCCAATAAAGTAGGTGCTCCTTGGGGGAGTGAAGTACTCTATCTTTGGATATTTTGTCCCCTTTTATACAGGAATTCACTTGAAAACTCGCCTAAAAAATGAACCAACCTTGGCAGCATATAACAACTCTCTTGCTTTTTGGGTATAATCTCTAGGGCTCTTGTAAATATGATCTCATTTTGATACCCTCTAGGTCTATTATTTTAAGTTCTGCTTGCATATGATTTCTGAACATTGCTACATAGCCTTGTAGTTAATCTAAGAAATAGCGTTAACGAGTTTTTTTGTATGCACTATATTTTTAACCATATAGTAATAGATAAATAGGCCAATTAACCAAATGACGTGGCCTAAATGGTAGTGCATAGCTCCTATCGTAATTGTTGACAAGTATCATTAACTCACAAAACCCAGCCCTACTTATAATCGTCCTCTCAAGCATCTTTCGCTCTTCCCCCTTAACTTTCTTCACTCCTCCTGTTCCATTAACTTGCTATCACTACGACTAGTATTCTTTTCATCCTTCCTGATTGCATCTATTAAGATCGTATAGTGGCCATAAATTCTACAGGATCTGCCAACAAAAACCTGCTTCATTTAATAAAAGTCAACTCCACCCTAAGGCCTGGATATCTCCTGTATTTTCTCTATACTTTATTTTAGATCCTTGGCGCTCCATATATACAAAATGAGTAAAGGAACGAACTACGGAACAATAGACTCCTCTGACTTGATTTCTGAAAAAGAGGACACAGGTCATAATGATTTTTTATTGAATAGTAATAACTACAATTTTGTGGAGCGTGCTCCCGAAACGACTGAAGACCGTCTCAATTCGCTTGTTAGCGGCACAATATATTCTACAAACCAATTGGTAGATATCAAATCAGTAATAAGCGCGTGGATTAAGTCAATCCAAGGGGGTATTACAACTCCACCTATATTCCAGTGCTGCTCCCATTCCACAGGTGTAGAAGTACCATTCATGTGTCTTGGTACGTCACCTAAAGATGGCACATGGACAGGGAATCTCATTCATCATATACGCCCCGATGCCTGGGAGAGTATGGCTAGACAGGTGGGTCTGGAGACATCAATTTGTAAGAGTCTCTTTGCTAACACAGATTTGGACTCTGGTTATTTTATAATTGATGTCTTTGAATGCCCTATCAGTTCGCCCGATTCTACTGAGAAACCCGAAATGCGGGGAAAATATCCCTACCACATATTGCTTCTTCCAGTTACTATAGAACTCCACAAAGTCGATGACGTGAAGTTATATTCTCCTCCCACTACCAGTTCTAGTGAGAAAGAAGACTATTTATTCAACGATCCTTCTAAAAACGAAATTATTGAAGGAATTGAGATTACCGAAGCGCGGCTACGGAGCTTGTTACAGCCTAATATAATAGATACGAGTAAGGCGCCGATCCAGAGGAGGGATATGCGTTTTAAGGTGGAAACGCCCAAAAAGAGTCAGGAGAGTAGTGATGGTTCACAGGTGTCAGAAACCACGAAGAAGCCTCTTAATTTCTCTAGTGAGTGGTGGGCAACCGCAGAGAAAGTTAAGAGGACTTGATAATACTAGGATGAATGAGTACATGTAGAAGTCATGGCAAGAGTCTACACTTATGAGTTACTAAACGATGTCTTTTGCTTATTGGGGGGATTTCTTTTGTTAACTTCTGGGAATTCAAAGGTCGGATA
The DNA here is from genome assembly GCA_033030425.1 of Verpa conica. Taxonomy (NCBI): domain Eukaryota; kingdom Fungi; phylum Ascomycota; class Pezizomycetes; order Pezizales; family Morchellaceae; genus Verpa; species Verpa conica. The sequence continues at coordinate 296,706 of JAUFSD010000016.1, forward strand.
AAGTGTGAGAATAACTTGGTGTTATAGCTATCTGAAACATTGGGTAAATGTGATTCGTCAACTATGAATGTACCGACTCCAGGGTCTACTATTGCAAGCTAGTTCCATTTCGGGCGTCACAACAACGCTACAACTCCTTGACAGCACTTAGGAGCGAGTGCATATCAGGTTCAGGTCCCTCACTCTTTATTCTGGAAAGTTTACTGCCTTTGGAAGGCTCACGCTTTTATCAGTTTGACCGTGTTCAGCTATATACCAGGGACGGTAGGCACTTTTTTTGAGCAGAAGGGAGGAATAAATTATTATTACGCAAATACATGTAGTGTAATAAAAGAAATCTAATAGAGTACAGAGGTCCTCAATGGGCATATCATACACAGAAAACAAAGAAACCAAACCCTCATACTATAAGCAGGGTACATTAAATAAGGATCGCTAAATCAACTAGCAAATAAGAAGACATAGGGAAACATTCTACTGCTCGCCCTTGGCCCATAACCGCACTGCCTCCCCATCATTATCTTTCGCCATTATATCTGCGCCTCGCTCCAATAGCAACTTCACCGCATCGGCGCCCCCCTTAAACCGACTCGCCAAGTGTAACGGTGTGCGCCCAGCATTATCCCTCACCGAGACATCAGCGCCGTGCTCCAACAGCAACCCAACACACCCCTTTGAACTATCGGCTGCGATATGTAATGGTGTGCTCCCTTTCACATCTTTTGCATCCACGTCGGCACCATTCTCCAACAAAATCTGCGCGACCGGCTTTGAGTAACGTACCGCGGCATGTAGAGGTGTGTTTCCCTCCTGGTCACGTGCCGTAATATCGGCACCGTTTTCCAAAAGCGCCTTAACAACATTGGGCCCAAACCAGGGACCAAGATGCAGCATAGTTCTCCCCTGGTGGTCCCGGGTATCCACGTCGCCACCTCTTGCGATCAAAAGCTTGATCATAGCAACGTTCGCGTTCCGCGCAGCCCAGTGAAACGAAATCCAATTCGTTCCGTTCTTATCTTGAAGGGTGAGGTTGACTCCTTCCTGCATGACATATTTGACTATCACGTCCGGGCAGGGTCCTGGCGATTTATGGAGTTCCGTTATACTCCCTTTTGTGGTTGGCGCAGAGACAACAATTTTCGCACCGTGCTCTAGGATGAGCTTCGCCATGCCTTCGTTACCGTTAGCGACTGCCCAAAAGAGCGCGGTCACGGAGTGTTTGGGCTTGAGGGCATATTCGTTAAGAATTGGAGTTAGGAGAATTGCCAGGCGGCGGCTGGTTAGGAGGAGAGAATTGATTTCGTGGGCGTGTTCGAGGCTCTCAGCAATTGGGAGAAGAAGCTCATTGGGAAGGCTGAGGAGAGACATCTTTGTTGTTTTTTGGTATGAGTAAGCTGAGTAGGTAGTTGGGCACGTAAGATAAGATTGTCTCGAGATATCACCGTAGTATCTTATGGGAGGAGGAGGAGGAGGAGAAGGAGAAGGAGTTTTCTAAGCTTTGAGGCAGCGGATACCGTTACTTTAAGGACTTGAATTTCTGGCTCAGGGGGCGGAAGGTAGGTATATAAAGCAAGGAGACTTGGAGTAATGTGTTCATATGAGACATCCCCCGGCAATTACCACCAACTGACTCAACGGCTTTAACCCCTTTGTCGGGAGACTCGGGAGTTAGTCCCAGCCAAGGGGCTTGTGCTGAGTAGAGCAAAGTGCCCGTGTCATAGGTATGTAATCCTCGCCCTGCCAAGATCGGAATAATCTATCGGGTATGACGTTTTTAGTTTTTTGTTTTACGTGTACAGGCCTGTGTACCAGCGATACCGATAGATCAGAGGCCAGTTGATTCACCTTTAGTAGGGAGATCCTTTCCGGTAGGGAGACCATATTTGATGGGAGGGTTATCTTTGGTGGTGAGACACCCAATGTAATTACCTGGCTATCGGTAACGCTAGTACTTAGGGCGGATACGAAGCTTGATTTGTGTCTAAGCAGTTATAAAGTAGAGTAAAACAAATCGTTTCGAAAGCTAGCTTAATAACTGAGATCGCCGCTGCTACAGGCGCCACAGTTCTAATTCCATTAAATTGATCGATGTGGTGGATCTACTTTTCCCCCCAACCGGCCCGCGACGTTATATGTTAGGGGACCCCGGGATAAGCATGTTGTGTGCACCCTATAAGGATACGGCTTGGTGGTCAGCGTATTCTTATAGGGCATCCCATGATGAGTGCCAAGGTGTTGGGGTAAGGGGTAAATGCAGGCCGTTTTTGGCTTCTCTATTCTCAGGTATCGCCCGTTCCCAAATATACCATAACTTCCGTATGAAATTGCTAAAAGCGCTTGTATGGCGATACTCTTACTCCTGAACACAAAATCTTGCTGATTTACCAGTTATATATATATATCTAATACGTATATAGAGATAACCTGTATATGCACTGTGTGTTTTAAGTAGTTTGATTAGCGATTTTTTCTCCATGTTTATACAGCTTCCGGCAACAAAGACCGAGAAACATGAGATTCGAATTCAGGGCTTCTATTGGCCTCCCAGTATTGCGGCAAAGATTCTAGCAATCCTACTGGCTATAGGGCCACTGCCCCACTAACCCTAGCTTCTCGATCTTTCTTGCCGGAGACTGTATATTGTTTCATTATAGAAACCGGTTATATTCTGAAGCCACTGACTTCATTTGAATTTAGGTCTCCAATCACATAGAAATTATTTCAGGAGATTGAAACTGGTAAGCACATAGGCACCAGTACATGTTACTGGAGAGGATATGATAGGGGGATCGAGAGAGAGCAAGACCTGTCCCATACTGAGCTATATATAGATATGTATTTACTATAGATTTTTATTTTTCAACCAGCGAGGTCTTTGCTCGATAGCCGGAAGTTAACTTTTATTCTTATAAAGTAAGAATTCTTTTTAAAAAAATAACGTCGCTGCTATGTAGCTACTAATAGCATCCAGAATGCGTAGGCTTCCTCTAAAAAGCCCCGAAGACCCAAAAAAGAAACGTAATTAGAAGAGTTGATTCTCTACTATTACGCTCGCTAGAGTGAAGTATAGGTATGATGCATAATAATTTGATACTATGGGCGATGAAAATTCCCCTAAATAAGTAGTGAAGCGCCGTAGGTGCGGCTTCGTCAGGATATCCACTAATAAATTTAAGTTGGAATCTTAGTAGAGAGAAGCGAATATAGGTATTTAGCCACCCAAAAGATTCCAGCTGAGGTCTCTAGCACTCCTTCGTGTGTGTTTGCAACTCTATCCACTAAGAAGACTCTATCACTTCCGCTCACCTGGTCCCATAATAATAGGGACCACTGGGAGAGTCCATCACTGAATAGGTTTTGTCGAGGGGAAAACAGAATTTTTGGTGATAAAGACTTTATAATCGCGGAGAATAGGCGAGAGAGAGAGATAGAACCAGAGCTAGAAGGAGGCAAAAGTTAAAAATACCATAATAAAGAAAAGGATAGATTCAAGAGAAAGCTGAATGGGATGATGTAGGGAATAGAGGTGGATACGTGGAAGACCTGGATGAAAGGGACAATAAGGATCGGAAGTGTCACGTGCAAAGGTCGCACCCAGCAAAGACAGCAGCTGCGCTAGTGAAGAATACGATGCGGAATAATTACCACTAATTAGTCTCATGAATTTCATTTCTTCATAAGTACCTAGTTTATTTTGACTCTATTATCTCCATTTATTTCTTGGGTAGTATTCCACAAGACCCCATCTTTATAGGTAAAGTACTATACCCATGAATCGAACGCGTCAAATGGAGCTAGCGTAGTGTCTTAGGTTCCTTTGTTTTTTTTAATTGGACCCTGTAGGTTTATTCCTCCCTAGAAGTGCTATAATTTACTGATATTAATCTGGCTAATACCGGCTATATGGGTGTTAGACTGTTCCAAGGATTAGGGGATGCGCGAGTACTTGCTTTTGCTGGAAACAACTCGGGACTACCGGGTAATCGTTTTCCCGGTACTCTTGTAATTTTTGCAAAGGTCTTTTTTTTCGAGTTTAAGTACAACTTTAGAGAAGTCTAAGCAGGTATTAGATCTAGAGTATTTTGGCCTTTACCCTAGCCATGGAAGGAAGTTAATAAAATCATCACCAAGAACTTGGGTGTTAGTGACGAGATTACCTATGAACGCGCGTAGTTAGTAGACTTGTCCTGAACTAGATCCAAGTAGAGTCTACCATGCTAGTATATATTGCCTACGCAAACATATCGGTAGGGGCCCCGGTAAAATGGCAAGGTCGCACATTCTAAGATCATATAGGGAGATATATGTTATATCAAAAAGATACTTACAAATAGATACTTTATAAACCCTCAATATTCCGCTACAACAATTGACTCTTAGTAAATTACAAAACCTGTTTACATTATCATCAAAGTGTTTCAGTTCTGGGATCTGTCAAACCTATATTAATATTGCCGTTACGTACTGTTTTTTGATTTTCGGGAAAAATTTCACATAATAATTCCTGTGTCTGTTTTTCACCGCCCCCGAACCAATTACTGAAAAAGCTTAGTATATTTTGTATCTTGTACGAGTATACTTAACATAAAAAGAAAGCTATATAAGCCCAATAGATTGAACCGAAAAAAACAAAAAAGAACAAAGCTAAAAGATGGAAGCCCCCTCAACCTCCTTACAGAATCATATATCTACGGTTACCCCGTACTGATATCTTATAATCATTCTATGTGCATAATAACCTCATTATTGCCAATAGAATAAGATGTACCATTTCCGAAGTAGCGCGAGGTATCATATCTGGGTAATTGACGTTAGCATCCATGTATAGTACAGGGCATTATAGGTGAAACTAACGACCACCGAACCCATCCTATCGCCATGTCTTGGCAGCCCTTGATAAATGTGCGGATATCACTCTCGAGTTTAGGGTTCCCTGTAGGAATTGGTATTCGGAGCTTGGCCTCTTCAGCAGCAGCGTAGTGTTCATGAAACATCCGAGCCGTATGGTCGATAGCGGACTGTGGAGTAAGGTTATTATGGTACACCAGGATGGGCACTACATTCTGAATCTCTCCATCCTCGCGCTAATAACGATTGTCAGTCTTGAACATGATTTCAATGGATTTATCTATGAGACATACCATCTCTTTGGCCAACGAAATAATATCGTTACAGCTATATTCAGATTTAGTTATTTGTGCCATCTTGAGAGGGATTAGTCGAGCACTCACCACCACAGTGAGGAACAGATCTCATCCATCATTGTTTTAACAGCTTCGTTCTCAAAGAAAGAATCAGGGATGTCGAGGCCATACGCGTACCTAAAACTATTAGTAAGAGATTTATTTCATAGGAAGTAAGGTGGGAAACATACTCTAGCAAGTGAATCATGGTGTAGCCTCCGCCGCTGTGATCTCGCAAAGCTTTATACTCTTCAAAGGTTCTGATTTCACACCCAGTCTCTCTCTGCGTAACATTCGCAATAGCATTCACATAGAGCCTCGAAAAACGACTCAAACGCTTTAAACTCTCTGTCGAAGGGGGGGGGGGGGGGAATCAATAAGGCTACACGAGCGATAGGACAGCGGAAATACTATTTACCTTTTGTGGATACAGCTCGCATTTCGGCAACCACTTCACAGAGACCAGCCGTAAATGGGGTAGTAGGCGGTGGGGAATCTGAGGAAGGGCCCTCGCCGAAAGCATAAGACATAAGGTCATACATTGTACTTCCAGCACGTTTTGCCCCCTCGAAGTCACTCATGAGAGCACCGCAGTCGAACTCTATAGGTTGTTAAAACATTAAGAAAGCAAATGTATGTAATGAATTTTAGTATTTACCATCGTCCCAGAGATATAACTACAGAGCAAACATCAGTAAAAGAAAGACTTTTATAAGGTTTTGAATTCGGGAGTTATGAGAGGAGTAATTACCAGTCCTATATATCTAGCAGCCGCAAAGGAGGCCTCCTCAGAGATTCCTGGATAAAGGCAAGCTATTAATAACGCATTATTTATACCCTCAATCGTCTTTTTGGTATTTGGTATCCCTAAGCTTTATCACGAAGTGACAGGTGAGCCTTATGTAACTATCACAGTAATAGATAAAATCAATAGACGTACTCCAGTAACCATGAATTCGTCTTCTTCATGAGCTGTTCGTTGTAAACTTTATTCACCCTTGTCTCCCAATTGGGCATAAGAGCAAAGAAATCCGGGATGATAACATCGCAATCCTTGAACTTGTTCCGTAGGTCTTGATGACGCTTCTCCAAGTCCGATAGAGATAGTTCTGACTGATGCATGGAGACTGGGGTATTGAATAGCTGATCAGGTTGGATATTTTCGGTTGAGAGGGAAGCCATTGGTAATATACTTGGGTATCAGGTAAACTTGGGATAAGATATAGAAGCAAGCACGATTCTGCTGTTAGGAATTTGATGGTGATTTAGGGGGAAATACTCCTCTTATATATAGGCCATGTAGAGTATTAGCCATGTAAGCATTGAGGATATCGAGTTATCAGGCTGAGGCAGGGCATATTACACAAACCTCTAGAGAAAATGACTCGAGACACTTTAGATGCATCATTCGCATGCAAGGCAATTTACAATACTCAAAACAAGAATAAAAAAGCTGAAAGTCCAAGTGTTGTAGTCAAGGATCTTGTTTTCTAGTGGGGGAGAATACAGCCGTACCTAGCTACACCTACTCGTAGGTTCTCAGAAGTTTCCGGAATAGAATAACTGGGAGCGCCAATGAGGTCAAAAACATGTGATGGGTAGGAGGCCAAGGGCTATGTACAGAGATACGTTGAGTCAATAACTGAAACCTACAATCCTAGCTGGTAAGATGTGTCGCTCTCCCCGTTACCATATTCTGCAAACACTGACGACTACGGCTAATATCCGAATCTCATGCAACAGGGCTATTCTTTGTTACACTGCCAGCCAGGGTTCTAGTGAAGAATTCAAGATAAACCAGATAAGGCTATGCAATTAAGAGATTCCTGTGTATAGAGTGTTGCCCTCAAAACCGATGAATAGACCTATATAAATACCTATATAGGGGACAGGAGTGGTAATAGTACCCAGAGTTTATGTCCAGATATCTAATTCTTTTATCCAATTAGTTCCTGGTGGTACGGTGGCGTTGCATGACCAACAGGATTAATTGCCCATTATAGTAAAGTATATCCGAAGTGGTGGTTTCTTAGCCCTATCTTTGTGCACTTATATCTTTTCTGGACTCGTTTTAGCCTCCCGGTTTGTTCCCAGAATTTGTTTGCAGTCCTATGAGATGGGGGATTGGCTAGGCATGCGCGGTTGTACTTTCTTAAAACTGTAACTGAGTGTTTTGAGTGGCAAAAGCTACCGCATCAACAAGCTCGACGCAAGGTAACTAATGCGGTACTATTTTTTCTCCACCCTTTGGTTATCGAGATCCCTATGGTGTTGTGGTGGTACGGTGTGGTCTCGTGCGCAGCCCCATTGTTTGCTGCGCATATGGTTCCGCGCAGCAAACAAGACGGGGCTAGGGCTAGGCATGAGACTAGCTATGTTTCACTCGTTGGCTTGTATTGTTGGGCTACCATATGCAGATCTTCAGGCAAAAATGGGAATATCTAATCATTTCACAACCTAATAATGCTCAGGTGCATCTAATGTGACCAAACAGAGAAGTAATAATTAGATTACAAAAAAGTTAACGCGGCACATTCTACCGCGCCCCATTTCCTATTTCTATCAGTAGCGCATCTTTACCAGCGTCATGGGTGCCTTGTACCAGATGGTAGGTAAATTGTCTCCAATTACTTGTTTACGCGGCTGTAGGTTATGCTATGCTCATACTGAATCACTCGGCATCCACTATCTCAACTAATCCTTATCATTTTACAGCCTAGAAAAAGTGCGATCGACAGCTAAACAGTGATAAAGACCTTCAGCCCCAACCAACCAACACATCTGCGGCTCTAAAAAGAATCCGAATATCTAACGTCCCAAGCGGTACTACATGATCTCTCACAAAAACTGCACTCAGGCTCAGTAATCTTCACATTCTGACTCTAAAAAGCTGGCCAACGTAAGAACAATTCAATCTAGAAGATGCTCCGAACCAACGTACTGTATAATCCGCCCCCTCCCTATTTTCTCTTCTCAAAAAAAAATGAAACAAAAGGAAGATCGCCACCGATCCAAATAAAACACGAGCCTATAGTAGGGTGATATCTAACCAGCTGAGGAAGAAAGGAAAGGAAAATATTTCATGAGCTGAAAAAACAAGGTAAAAAAAAAACTCCATCCCTGCGTTTACTGTCTAAGAAGCTAGTAGAAATGAAAGAAAAAGGCATTTCCCGTTAATGTGTTAAGGGGATCAATTAACAAAAGAAATAGCAAGAAAAACGAAAGAAAAGAATGCAAAAGATTTGTCGTGAGTGTTCTAGACCTGAAAGAACACTCTACGACTTCTAGCTGATCCCAAAGTATAGTTTACACCGCTCGTAAACATAAAATGAAGTTCTGATCCAATAGTCAGTAAAACGGAATTCTCAACTCTCAAAAAGGAGTACTTACGCGGCCATAGGAACAATCTTAACATATCCAATCCCTAACCCCACAAAAAACCCCTTCATCCCAGTTGTCCTCATGATACTCGCCGCTGTCTCAGCGATCCCTACTCTGGTCCCTTCACCAACCGCTCCACTGACCTGCATTCGCCGTCTAATAACCTCTAACGGATAACTCGCTGTCTGCGCTACCATTCCTGCCGTTCCACCACTAACAAGTTCCGCCCACGCTTTCAACGTTGGTCTCCTCCCCCCATGTCTCCCATCTTCATCAGTCGAGAGTGTTGTCCACTTTGCCACAATCGGAGAACGCAGCCAATCACCCGTCATATCATGTGTAAGGAACGATATACCCGCATACGGCAGCATACCCAACACAGTCGGCGAGAACCCACGGTAGAAATTCGCCAGCCCTGCCCCAGAAGCCGAAGACACAGTAGGTTCCCCATACAGCTTTCTACAAATCCCCCATAACCCAGTTCTTGCGCTCTGCCTCGTCTCAAATGCTAACCGCACCCTAATAACCTCCAGCGGGTATGTGAAAAACACGCTCGTCACCCCCGCCATAGACCCTGAAAGTAACCGTCGTAGCGGTGTTTCCTGCTCGTGGTTCTTTATCAACACTGCTCGGATCTGTTCATACGCAACGAACTTAATAGCCGCGTACGGGAAGATACGTAGTAATGTTGCTGAATGCCCGCGGAAGAGACCAAGGACACCTTCGGTGTGTTTTATGTCTTGCATTGCTGAGACGGCACCGAGCCATGATGTGGTGTATTTTGCGTATGCGGGGGAGGAGGCCTGGAATAATATTTTTACGCGGTCAAGAGGAGCGATTAAGGTTTTTGCCTACATCTAAGGTTAGTGGGTTACGGGTGAGGAGTAGAGGGGAGAGAGTGGGGGAACTAACTGCACATCCGGCAAAACCCCCAGCGACGCCGGAACGGAGAATATAGTCAAGGCTTCGTTTATCATGATTTACTTTCGGGAGTGCCACAGTGCGGTGTGCTGTTATCGATTCTGGAGCTGGTACTGTTGTGGCCTCGCCGTGACCGCTACGAAATGATACAGCCTCTGGCATATATGTGCACAAAAAGCTACTTGACGGGTTGAGTTGGAGGGGGTTATGGGGGGGGGGTTGTACGGTTAAGGTATGTACTGAGAATTAAGTTAACTATGGAAATCTGGGGTTTGACTGCGTAGTGTAGTCTCAGGGACAAGGAGCCTGGGGTAAGAGGAATTTCAAGTAGGGCCCGTGTGTGGGGGAGGGAGGGTATCGGAGGTTATTCACGGAGCTGAGGAGGGAAGGAGAGATAACTACCTGGGCCAGATATCGGGAATATCGGGGGTGCCACCGTCAATGCGCCGTCATTCCGCTGAACCTCGGGCTAGAATGCGGCTGAACGGCTACCAACTGTGGCTGCTTGTTTGACTGGACCACTAGCCACTTGAATTGTGGCAGTGTAAAGTATTCAGGAGCATCTCTTTGTTACCCGGCCTTGGTGACGTCACATGCGCAGGAACTAGTCCTTGTCAGAGAAGGTCCCTCCCGCAGTCTCACTACAACCTAACAGACACCTCCTACAAGCGCCTGCGCCAGCACCAACATTATGGAAAACTCCTGGCTAGAAAGCATGAACGAGAGACATTATCACAAATATCAAGGATACCCATTTCCATACTTAACACTTGCCTCGGGGCTGCCATGCCTTATACCCATTCAGTTATATTGGTGTATCAAGCCTTTTGTGTGCTGTACTTCACGCGGATAAATCCCCTTGAAAGTAAAATACAATCACTCCATAAGTGCATGAAATTAGAGAGGATTCATGCACTTATGAATCAAATTTTTTTATAGGAAAGTACTAGTGCAGATGAACTAATGGCTGTGCAGCCCGGTCGGGGCCAGGAACCTTTGCAAGGCAAGCACTCCTATAAACAGAACTCTTATAGGGAGATTATACTATACTATACGCGAGCTACCTACAACAAATAGTGTATATTCCTATGGACACACGTGAAAATCCTGGTTCAATTAGCTGATGAAGAAAACAAAGGAGGTTTATATTTATTGAATGAGTGTAGGGGGTTGGGGATAGAATCGAAGAATAGGGATACATTGGAGTAGATAGACTTTGAAGAGAGTAGGGGAGGATTTAGAGAAGGAACAGGCGTTATATAGAGTGTTAGCTATATTATATATAATTTTCCTCTTAAGCCGAACTTCTTGCTTTATAATGACTCGGCCTATACGGAAGATCTACATATGAAACTTGGACCACCGCTCCCCAGTACAAGTACTTGTGTTTCTATTTAATTCTGTCAACATTAAGGCAACCTGTGGGGGGGGGGGGTAAAAAATAACCTCCATGGAGCTCAGCTTTCGGGTTTGTAGATGGACGATACCGTCCCACGAAGGAAATAAATGTGAGTGTAGGAGCTAATACGTACCTAATACACACTTATGTGACTATAGAAAGAGAGAGGGAAAGAGAAAAAGACAGGATATACAAAGATAAGAGTCGAGAGTGCGAGTATCTTAGCCTGAATGCTCTATATATTATAATTAATCAATCAACCAATTTTCTAGTCTACAATTAAGCGATACACTACTTTCAGGATGCACACTTTCCTATCAAGGCTTTTCAAGCACTATAACTACGATGCCTTCTTACCAATAGTCACGTTAATCTATTCCTTAACAATCAGATCCTCAGCGAGGAAGAAAGCTAGAGGAGGAATGCTGTGACTAAGCAGCTTTCTGGATTTGCTTAGGGACATCCTAGAAGTGTTCGGCACACGCTAGTCGCCTAGACTAGGCTATCAGCCACAAGGACACCTGTCGGAAACCTACGAGGGATTTATTTATCTTGTGTAAATCCCCTCTTCCTCTCTAGGGAATATCATTATCGGCTCCCCTCTCTCGAATAAAATTTATTGTATCAATAAAACACCCTACAACGTCTACTAAGTACTCGCTTCTAATGAAGATGATTCTGAAATAAGGAGAGCATGCAAATTTATCAGATCTATGCAAAGTTTCGAGCGGTTTCGGTAAGCCTTCAGATTACCTGAATTATGTCTTATTCCTATTCCAGCAGGATCTACGAATGATTCACGATAAAGACAAATAACTCAAGCTTTCGACATGCTTCTACTATAATACAAAAGAGGATAAAAAACTAACAATTTTCGTCAATATTCACAGTCACTATGCAGATACATTTGTCATGGGGTTTCAGGTGAGGTAGCACACAGATTCCAAGGGAAAACACCAGAATGACCTTACCACACAAGAAACCTCAAGGAGAATTTTTTTCCCCTAATATAGGCACCAAGGAAGGAAGCAAGGAAATGTTATGAATTAAAGCTATAACCCTAGAAATGTGGTTTTTGGATATAACCATGTGACAGTCACATGCACATAAGTAATCCACTATAAGGTCTAGTTATGAAGGTACCAGTTGCCGGTATGAGTAGTAGCTGTCGTTTAGAGCTTATTGAAACCCATATCAGCAGTGATCGACTATGCTGTCCATATTCATCCGACAGTGGACAGCCACACAATGCGTCGAAATCCCCTTCCTAAGGAGGATCTAAGTCATCTCGCCCAAGATGGAAACTTCAACGTCTTTTACGACCGTCAGCTGTGGTGCACAAATACAGTAGTCTCCCAATAGGACTCAGCCATCACCCGTAATCTAAGAGGCTGTCCCGAGTAATTCCTGAGCTTACTAGTATCTGTAGAGGAACCCGGGTTTCCGGGCTGTATTATAATGAAGTCATGTTCTCGTACGCCATGAGTCAGGATCGGTCATAGAAAAGGTTCAAATAAGAACGGACGGACCCCACAATGCGCCTTTGTGCATAAGGTTCCAGGGAGATGGGTAGTATCATCAAATACCTAGATAAGAGGATAGTTGGGAATATCAAGGTTATAACGGTTCCGAAACGGCCCGCAGAACTTCATAAAATTGGTACTAATAATAGGAAGAAACACTCGCTAGTAGCAATATGAGGTGGGCTAGGACACATCATTCCATCCCGTCGAATTTGAATCTCTGCCGTCGGTAACAAATACTAACATGGATTAATAACAAGGATACCGGTAGGGATTGTTTTACACGTTAGCCGCTGTGGCTGAGCACTTTAGACATTCCAACTTCACCCCCATATGCTAGTGAAAGGTCTACAGAAAGATGTCACTCGTTGACTTGGTAGCCAGTCCGCGCTTCTAGCCAACAATAAACGCGGTAAGAGGTCTATAAGTGGCGTATACTAGAAAGATCTAGCATAATACTTACTAGGATACGCATAAATTTTAGTGATTTCTTCTTAAGAATCTAAGTAGTATATTTAGTAAAGCACCTTCTACAAACCGAAGTCTCAAACCTGTAGATAATGATTTATCTCCGGGGGTATCCTATCTCTAAGATTTACACCTATAGTGTTGGTAACCAATAACTTTAGGGGGTTCGGGATTTTGTGGCTGGAGCGAAGCCTTGTTTTCTTGGCTTAGACCCATCCAAATCTGGTTAGCTGCGCAGTACCATACCGCTGAGACTTTCACTAGTAAGACAGTGAGTTCTCAATTTTGTTTTGCCAGCGATACAGTGCTTGGATGGAGCTGTATGTTCTATCTATGTTAGCACCTTACTAAAACATACATAGAAAGTATTTTCAATGGAGCCATAAATGCAAACTCGTGAAAATCTTAGAATGGTATGCCTTAGGATTCGGTCTGGTTTCAAGCCATGTACGTACAGTATATAAGGCACGCTCCCTAGAATTCTGTACAGCCTCCGGCAATATTTTCGTGGAAACTAAGATTAGCAAACAGGGGAGCCTATTATCAGTGCTAACTATTAGAATCTCCGCTGATAGCCTGGAGGAACAATTAAATCCCATAAAATTTAATTCTATAGTTTTATGGTGATCTTTATAGGGGCTGTACAGATTCCGGAAACAAGGCCGGTTAGTGAGCAGGGTGCTTACTATGTCTAGAAACTTCACTAGGGTATGAATCGCCAATCAAAGTCTCGAGTCTAGATTGTTATGCCGCTCGGTATTCTTTGGCCAGAGGCTATACCTACTAGAAAGATAATTCAGTGGAATTCCCACAATACATACTATGCTTGAGAAACATAAATTACTATAAAACAATATCTCCAGCATCCTTCCCACTCCTACAACCATCAGACCATTATCTACATCGAGGAATATACCAGATTCTATCTTCACTAAAGCAACACCATCCCACCTAAATCCTCCAACCAAACCACCAAAATTTAAAAGAAAAAGAAGAAAAACACCATGGCTAGTTCTTCTGCGTTCACTGGAGCTGACTCTTGGCCACTTACAAAATCATTTCTTGCCCCTCTCTACGAAAACATGAGAACCCAAGAGACATGGATAGAACCGTTTACAAAACTCTTCAACATCATCATTGATTGTGACTCCCAGCTTGCTAGCAATGATTACTCCATCTACCAACTACTCCATTATGAGTTTGCCCTTCAAGCAAGATCAGACAGACTAAAATTCGAGTCAGATCTTAGCTTGCCGTCAGGGTATACAATCCCAGCCGGCTGCCGGAGAGCAGAAATGGAGATTGAAGAAATCTCACGACAGTGCAGAGCGAACGCTCCCAGCTGCGCAGAGTCGTTGAAACAACTTGCAATAAAAACCCAGAGAGCCCTCGCTTGTGGCACAACCCAAGATTTACCACTCATCGACATTGAATCACGGGAGTGTTATTTACTACAGTTGGTGGAGAAAAGGTTCCAAAACGATGAGCCAGGAACCAGTATGCACTACCATTGGTTTAATAAAACTATAAACCACCATAAAGTGCTGAGGAACAGGACTTCCCGAGAGAATCCGGACCGTATCGATAATGCATCTTTCGCCGCCCTTGTTAAGCATTTTGGGCTCCGGGATCAGCTAAATGGGGTGGTGTCTCAGGCTGCTTAATCGGCTATGCTAACATATCGATATAAGGCTAGATTGATTGGGTTTAGCAGTCTTCAGGGGTGTCATAGAGGGTTGGCTTTTTTCTTTTCTTTATCATGGTTTTATCTTTTTTTTCTATTTTTATTTCCTTTCTATACAACATAAGGAGTTTAAGTTAGAATGGGTATTCATACGAGGAGAAAACACATGAATGCGTGGAGTAAAACACCCAGAGTGTATTAATTAAATCCCTATATACCTATCACTTATCACTCGTAATATGCGTTTAGAACCATACAAGGACGAGTTTACTTTGTGGATTCTGTGGACAGAATTTGGGCATGTTATAACCTTATAGACCACCATATCCTACACCTCCCCAATTTTGGTACTGGTTCTTGTACTCAACCCCCCATATCATAGATCATCACTCGGTCAAGAATACCACTCAATTAATCCTACTAGGCATATACTGATAACTGCTGCTCCTAGTTTTAGCGCTAGTGTAATTTTAAGTATGAATATGGATACTACGCCTAACTACCCCACATAACATCATCTATTGACCAACTACTAACTATACATAGATCAAAGAGTACCTGGTTTATGCAATCTCTCCCGACAGTAAGCGCCAGGGCTTGTGGGGGCCGGACGCTTAAGTCCTTTACCTTTAGAATCCGTATAGCTTTGAACAGCTTTCTGGCAGTCGACCATCATTTGCTAAAGCATAAGTGAGCAGCAGTTTCTCGAAGTAAGGCAGGATACAATGCTCACTTTAAATAGCCATAGGGATTCCAGTAGCTCAAAGGCTTCAGGTAAGTTTTCAATAGTGGTGGGCACCTTCCTTGGGGATCCTTCTTCTTTGACAAATAGATGGCCTACGCAAGTCAGGCGAACAGTCATGACTACCAATCCTACATCCAAGAATAGTTAGGTACCCGACAAAAAGGCTACAGTCCCACCGTTTATGAATTACCTGCTTGTATCAACCCAGGAAACTGTAGCTTCTTCAAGGTGGCTTCATCATTCTCAACATAGTCTCGGACATGGCGCATCATAGCGTAAAGACCTCTTAGCATCTTGAGGTTGTCCTTTTTCCATTTCGGTGAATCAGGGCCATCGTTCTTCCTCGAGACCTCAATCAAACCCCACTCATCGGGGATGCGACAATTGTTAGGGGATGTACGAGTGCGGGTGTGGTTACAAATGACTGCATCAAAATGCGGATCATTACCTTGGAGTATGTCAGGCCGGGATTTAAATGCCTGTAAGGATGCGTCCCGGCTATGGACGAATATTATAATTAGAGAATGATACCTAAAGTACAAACAAGAGGAATTAAATAGTATATACCGACGTGCCACCAGAACATCTACGATAAGAAGATCAACAAGGTTGGCCCAGAGGACGCATTCCAACGACCCTTCTAGCAGTTCATCAGACAAAAGCAAGTTACCGGAATCGTGGATTAGCGAGACCCTATAACCAGTAAAGGTAAGTCTCCAAAGAGATATAAGCAATAGAGTAGAGGCAAAGGAGACGCACAGGTGACGCATGGCACTGTGGACCCACGCTGCGCCGAAATGCTTCTCTTTATTGTAGAGTTCACCCGATCTATAGGCTGTGCTTTCCGCATGATCTCGGTATTCATCGGCTGTAGTAAACTATGGCAAGGTAAGGACTTGCATTAAGAGAACATTATACAATTAACTTACGCGGACAAATCCAGAGATTGAGGTTATCACGGATGGATGAACCTTTGGCAAAGGCAATACCCGATCCCGTATCTCTTGCAATAGCCAATCGTCAAACCAGCAATTTATTAAAGGATCATTAAGATCAATCACCCATAGGAACACTTGATTCATCTCCTTGAAGCCACTAGCAACCTGCTCCATCACGACGTCGTAAATCTCTGTTTCCAAGTAACTACCAGAATCAAGTAAAGTTTTGTGTGCCATCTGCTCGTAGGTACTCTTAAAGCTGCGAAGAAGATGTTGAAAATCAAAATCCTCTTTGCTTGTTGGGTTTGTAGCCGCAACATTCTCTTCTTGCCCTTCGCCAGTAACATCCCCCCTCACAGCGCTCTCAGCATTATTATAGACCTAATAAAAGCCAAACCCGACCCCATTAGAAACCCACGTAAAGTTTGTGGGGGGCCAAAAAAGTTGTATTTACATTATCAATGGGTCCAGTAAACATAGTACCGACAGAGCCGATATGAAACGAGTTGCCACTTTTCGGCTTCTTTTTCGCCTCTTGTTCGGTGAGCCATTGGGAAAGGTACTTCCGGTCCTACAACAAAAAAGATTCCAAAGAAATCAGCATGATCCCCAATCCCACAAGGTCAGACAGACAAGCGAACTGGTCATCTGTTAACCTGTGGGATCAAGCAGACAAGCGAACTGGTCATCTGCTTGCTATACGCAATAGACAAGCGAACTGGTCATCTATCGCACCGAGCAGACAAGCGAACTGGTCATCTGCTGGCTGTAGTAACTGACAACAGACAAGCGAACTGGTCATCTGTTGCAGCGGGGAGAAAAGGGGAAGGGGCTCAGGTAACTGATGAAGGGAAGGGGAACTAGAGAACAGCAGGAGTCTCATCTGTTAAAGACATCTTCGCAGAGTGAGAGGGGTCCATCGCGCAGGCAGTTCGTGGAAGTTCGTGGATCACGTTGGGTGGCTGATGATGATTGATGTAGGGTTGATGGGAGAGGTTGGGGGCGATGGGAGTAATATCTTGGCTCAGGGTTAGGGTTGTATTTACCGCTGTCTTCTTATTCTTCCACCGCCCATAGTGAACATTCGCTTGATCAATTTCGTCCTGACTACAACAGTCATCTTTGCAATCAGAGATGATTCTCAGCGACCGGTGCCAACCATCCTGAATCTGTCGAGGGGTTCTTTCTCCGCGTGAAAGTTGGAATTTCACATAACCCTTCACAGCCCAATCAAAAGGGTTTACCTCCTTAAAATAAGCGGGGTTTCCGTGATGCGGCATAGCTGAGGAGAGTGAGCGTGTTACTGGGAACGAGTGTATAGAAAGAGAATTCGGGGTGATGATGGACGCGTTAAGAGATGCGTGTTTGACAGCAGCACGCGTCATAGTATATTCCTAATAATGCGGTGGCTGGGTAACGATAAGCATCTGATAAGATCGGGTTCTCATCACTTGGGTACAACCACGAAACTAATGATAAATTACTATCTTTTTCCCGGGTATGCAATTCACTGCTTTAGGTATACCCGATATGTAGCTCACAAACCCCGTACAGATTTATACAGCCTAACACAGGGCTGGAATAGGCACAAACGCAATTGATACCCGAGAGTTTATTGGCTACAGCGACTACACGTAACCATGGTAGTTATTGAGAAATAGAGCTAATGTATGAGCCCCAAGGTCCTAGCTTAAATTTCATTAGTCTGAGCAGCTCGCACAAGGTCTAGTGACACAAACTCAGCTTAACAAATACCTTGAGATCTCACAAAGGAGGTACAATTGCTATGCTACTCTCGGCCGGCCCGATAGACCATAAGCTTGAAGCCATATTCCCCAGACCACATCTGAAAAGGCATCCAAAAGTTCTTCAGTGTGATGAGGAATTGAGTCATAATGTCCCTGATGAATAGCCCTGGGTTATAATAACTATACGGAATTGTATACTACATGTATATCCTTACCCCCACCAACCAGAGCTAGTGAGACCAATGCATCAACCACTACAAAAAACAATAACCCACACTATGACGCACTAGAAACGACACCCCGTAGCGAGTGACCGCCTATGACCCCGATAAAGATTGGAATCCAGATATATTTAACCTCTAAGTATCGCACCCTATAGACTAATACCTCCTCTTACCCGCATTCATATTTTCGTTTTCGTATCATAACTCTCATGAAAAAGCCGCTCATATATAAAGGCTGTATGCCCACCCACGGGCGATAAAATGGTGAATCGCATCAGAAAAAGTGTAAGAAACAAAAACGCTACGAGTACCTAGAAGGACTCGCCACAGGTGAGGTGGGATGGAATAGGAACTAATTTAACAATTCAAACTCAACTCCGTAAGAGAATAAAAGGAGAAAAGGGAAAGGGAAAAAGTTACACAGAAAAAGAGAATATAAAACCTGTTGAGCTTAAAAAACACGAAAAGCTATGCCACTCAACCAAGTAGATGCCAGCCAGTACTCAAAACTAAACCCGAGAAATCCATGCAACCTCAATAAAAGGAACAAGAATCCGCAAGCTATCCCTTGTAACCAACCCGCCTTCTAGCTCTAGCCTCACTAGCTATCCCAGAAACCGTATTTTATGATGCAAAAACCCTCACGCTCATATCTACGCTCCCTGTCGCAATAACACATCTCATCCCTATCGCCTTCTCTTCAACTCCTTTTCTTCCAGCAACCCCGTTAACCTTTGCATCCCCGTTTGCAGCCTCCTTCGCAGGAGGCGCCCACCTCAAACAACTCACGAAATGCGCGTGTGCGTCATCCACCGTTTTAACACATCTTCCATCTTGCGTCAAATCCCAGCATCGAATCGTCTTGTCATCACTGACAGATAATAGATACTTCCCTGCGGGATGAAACGCCAACGCCCTCACCCAGTTGTCATGGCCAACAAGCGTTTTTAGGAGTGTACCTCGACTATCCCAGAGACGAACTGACTTATCACGGGAGCCGGTTGCGATGAATTCAGAGGAGGAGGTGGATGGAGGCGGTCTTTTGAGGCCAGCCATTGTAGCTAGATAAGGATACGAAGTTGGAGGTGCAAAGACACAGCATTCGATTACGTGTTCATGGCCAAGGAGTGTGGCTTTGTGTTCTGCGGTTGAAGCGTCCCAAACTCGGGTTGTCTAGAATGGTGTTAGTAATGTTTGTAGATATATCTTTGTGTGCTTCCCAGAGATATGCAAACCTGGTCGTTCCCAGCAGACAACAGCCATCGGCCGTCAAATGAAGGCGCTACGTCCCTGATCCAGTCCGCATGTCCATATATCGTCTTGATACAGTATCCAGTCGCAACTTCCCATATCCGTAGTGTCTTGTCCCTACTGGCACTGACTAAATACTCTCCCGCTGCACTCGGAATGAATCTCACAGCGCTTACACTGTGATCATGGCCTGTAAGAGTACGGATATTCTTGTACTCATTATTCGGGTCCCATAATTTTATCGTCAGATCACTCGAGCAGCTCGCCAATAGTATCCCTGCTTTCGGCCCGCCAAAATCCACGTCCAGTACAGCTTTCGTGTGACCCTTAATCGTCCGCTCTAGTTCCCCAAGTTCCCAATCCCAAATCTTGATGGTCGAGTCTTCGGAGGACGAGGCAAGGACGGAAAAGACGGGATGGAAGGCGACAGAGGTCACCGGATTACGGTGGCCTGTGAGGACATGGCGCGCCGGGGCCCGTGGGAGCCAGCTTGCGGGATCAACATTGCGACGGGTTAGGGATGTAGGCGTCGCAGAGTCGAGTTCTGATTGAAGGGATGCGAGGCGAGATTCGAGTTCCATTATCTAAATTTAGGGTTAGGGGATGGGACTCCCACACAAACAAAAAGATCCGGCCGGCTAGATAACTGCGGCGCTGGATGGGTAGGTGGAGGTGCGACGAACCTTCTTTTGCAGCCTGACCACACTGGTCCACTTCTTCTCCAACAAACCCTCGTATTTCTTCATCTTGTCGATGTCCAGGAATTCATCCCCCACACCGAGCTCGTCTCGCAGCGCCGCACATGATTGGGGTAGGCCAGAGGACGAAAGGTACGCAAGGAGAGATTTGTGCCTACTCCGGGGGTGGGACCAGGATCAGCGAGAGGAAAACCAACAAACAAACGCGGGGAGGAAGAAGATAAAGTCGGGAGAGCAGTAGTGAGCGAGGAGAGAGCAACGCACAGTTCGTCCTTTTGGCGGGGAGCTAAGATGTTCACGGTACTCATGACGGCCTTCTCCGGGCAGCGGAGAGCATGGGAGGGTAGCGTTACAATCTGGGAGAAAAGCCCTGAGGGGTGGGTTGTGTGGGTGTAGTTGTGGATAGATATAGATTAGTGGGAGGTGATTGGTTGGGTTGCAGGAAAGATTGATGGAACAGAGATTGAGGGATTGCTTGGCTTTGATTGAGAGATTGAGAGATTGGGGGATTGAGGGATTGATGTGGATAGAGGGGTTATGGGTGTTCTGATGGATAGAGGGGGGGTGAGAGCTGGTCAGAAGGAGGGGAGTTTGTTGACTGGAGAGAGTGAGGATGAGATTGAGAGACGGGAGAAATAATGGGAGTTTGACGTTTCTGTGTCCTTTCTTGTGTCTGCTGTCTGGCTGTCTGTCTTGATGTCTCGATGATCTGAGTGTAGTAGTCTGTGCTCTGGCGTGCCAACAACAACGCCCACTTGATCTTGATTTTATTGATTGGGCAAGCAAGGGTGGGACAAGTGATCTTTATATTTCAGTGCTACAAAGCGATAAGCTCTGGGAGCAGATATTTATGGAATTATATATTTGCTACTCAGTTACGATGGGACTTTGTGGGTATAGGAAAGGGTGGCAATAGGGGAGAGGGCGAAGAGACGATGGTGATGAGGAAAGAAGGGAATAGAGGGAGAGGGAGGAGATGAAAAGGAGAGGGAGGGAGAGGGAGAGGAGAGGGAGAATAATAAATCAAGAATGCATAGTAACAGCAAAAGAAGAGATGAAGAGCCACAAGATGGAGGAGCACACATGAAGAGATACCACCAGGGCAAGGGATGGAACGTGGATCTCCATGGGGGATGAAGCACCTAACTACATGTATTCCTTTCCCTCCTACACACTATTCCCTCTATTCCCTCTCCCCCTCGCTTCAGCAACGTTGCAGCTGCAGTGGCCAGGCGGAGATCGGCCCCGCCATTTTTCTCTTCTCGGGCAGGGTAACCCGGATCACCGCCAAGGCATGTTATCAGATGGAAGCCCTGAGGTCAAAGAGAACGTCAAGCTTTGGGGGGACTGGAAGCCTCGGGGTTCACGCCTAATAGATACCCACTATAACTCGATATATCATTCGCAATGACGCAAGGTAATTATACTCCCCCTCCCCGTTATATTCCCCTATCCTCTCTATGACATCCCGAATAGAGGCTTCTACTCTCCCTCTTGGTATATCCAATACTAACAAACCCACAGCATCTCAATTCGAGCTCTCTAGCCCTCCGGAGGACGCAATCTCGGCCCTTACCTTCTCCCCCAGAAACCCTACGCGTCTCCTCGTCTCCTCATGGGACAAGTATGTCCATCTTTACGACACGAATGCTGGCCTGAATGGCTCCAAACTGACCGCATTGTCCCACGCAGCGCCTGTGCTGGATTGCTGTTTCGGCGAGAGCGACGGAGTCCTATTTAGTGGAGGCCTAGATTGGCTCGTTAAGCAGTATGTTTTATCCCTCCAACAAAAACTACACATAGTACCCACTAGCTTACCGGGAATAGATGGGACCCTGAAACAGGCACAGAAACAACCATAGGCACCCACGAAGGCGGCGTCAAATCCATCTGCTACAACACTGAAATCAGTCAGCCCTTCCCCACCCCCCCCAAATTCTCCACTCTGCAAACTCCACACTAACAACTACCAGAATCCCTCATCTCCGGCTCCTGGGACCACACAATCCGACTCTTTGATCCCCGTACCACCTCCGAAACCTCCAAACACCCCCAACCACATAAGATCTTCAGTACATCTACCATCAATCACACTCTTGTTGTCGCAATGGCCTCGAGAAGTGTCTACCTCTACGATGTCCGCAACATGGCCGAGCCCTGGCAGCGCCGCGAGTCCTCCCTCAAATTCCAAACCCGCACCGTTAGGTGCATGCCCAACGGCCAGGGATACGCTAGCAGTAGTATCGAGGGACGTGTAGCAGTAGAGTTCTTTGATGCTAGTGAGGAGAGCCAGAAGAGGAAGTATGCATTTAAATGTCACCGCTCCGTAGAGGGTGGTGTAGATGTAGTCTACCCGGTTAATGCGTTAGCGTTTCATCCAATGTTTGTTTCATCATCCTCCTCTCATTCCCCGATTTCCCCCCCTCTTTTTCTAGCTAGCTAACATAGTTGTAGTTATGGAACATTTGCATCCGGCGGTGGTGATGGAATCGTCTCACTTTGGGACGGAATGGCCAAGCGCCGTTTAAGACAATACCAGAAATATCCAGCATCAATTGCCGGATTATCATTTAGTCCGAATGGAAAATATCTTGCCATTGGCAGCTCGAGTGGTTTTGAAGACGGTAACGATGGTGGGGAGTGCCCGGTTGAGAGTGTGAGGATATTTGTTAGGGAGCTTGGTGAAGGCGAGGGGAAGGGGAAGGGACAGTAATATGTAGATAAATAGTGGGGAGTGCGTGTATTTTTAGGATGATTGAGAAATGGAAATTGGGTGTTGGGGTTTGTCTTTAATGTCATGAATTGGGTTTTTGTTAAGAGGATGTATGTTGACGATGGGTATGCATGGGATATCACTCGGCTAGTGATCGACTTTTGAATTTGCTTCTGAAAACTGCTAAACATCAATAAGTCATTATCCTGCGATAAAACGAATAACCCCCACCATAGGCAGGGAGATCATACCTAAAAAAAAAAATAGTACATCAAAGTAATTTATCACACCTGCGCAGGGGTCTAATGAATGAATGAATGAATTTATCATAAGTACATGCAACCCTGAGGTTATGGTACTGCGCAGGGGTCTAACCTCTAGGCGAAAGATATATACTTTACTACTCATAGATTGTAAATAGCATCTAAAGTTAGGAAATAATTCATATGAAAACTAAACTATTTAGCCACTTCAAAACCACTCGTAAAGTTATCACAGGTCGAGTGAGTTCTCATGATTAAATATCCGAGTAGTGAAAAAAAAGAGGTTGTTAGAGTCAGACATTGGATTCAGTACACGCTCTAAAGAAGCAGTGGATGATCTTCATTAACCCTATATTTTATATCGAGGGGGTAATAGAGATATTATAAGATTTGAGAAGGTGAAGAATCATGGATGTTATGTTATGAGTGGGAATAGCGCGCGCGTAGATTATTTTGAGATGATTCTATTTTATGACTTGTCAGAAGGGGTTGGGGAAACTTGTGGCTCGAACAAAGATAGGCGAGTGAGAACCCATGACTAAAATGGTAGGCCATTCCATCCACTAATCAGAGCCGTAAGTGGAGGAAATAAAGTATTGATTACAAAACCCGACTTGTACACGTGGCATATAAAATTCTAATAGGTCTTGCGAGGAACGGCATAGATCTGATATTCGTTTATCAGGACCCAAAATTCATCTACACACTCAAGTTCCCGGTTGAAAAGGGTTTCTATTTTATCTTATCGCGGTATTCCCAAAACCCGGTAGAGGTGGTTGAAAAAACCCCGACCAAAGCAATACAGAATTCCTACCTTCATACTAAGCTTAATCACCGGTTGAACGATCAATTGACTGACACCCCACCCACAAATACCAATACCCATACCCAGAATTTTACAAATGAAAGAACAAGAAACTAAAAAGAACAAAATATGCCCCATATGACTTTTTCAATCAAAACGCCGATGTTGAATCTCCACCCCAATTTTTACTACATGCGAATTTTTATATGGCTAATGTTAAATTAAGCCTTGGAGTACTTAGAACGGAAGTGCTTTGTGGCCTTGAGCATGTTGTCTAAGGAAGCACGGGTCTCGGCCCATTGACGGGTCTTAAGACCACAGTCAGGGTTGATCCAGAGCTGCTCAGGCTTGAGCCACCTATTGAGAAATGCGATTAGTAAACTGATCGTCAATAATAAGGATAAAGGACATACTTGAGCATCTCCTCGATTCTTTCACGGATCTCCTGCTCTGATGGAACACGGGGAGAGTGGATATCGTAGACACCAGGACCAATATGACGGGGGTAGGCCTCATCCTCAAAGACCCTCAAGAGCTTAGCATCAGACTTAGAGTTCTCAATAGAGAGAACATCGGCATCGAGGGCAGCAATGGCGTGGAAGAAGTCCTGGAACTCAGAGTAACAGAAATGGGAGTGGATCTGGGTGTTATCCTGAACACCAGTGGTAGCGAGACGGAAAGCCTTGACAGCCCAGTCGATATAGGCCTCACGCTCCTTACCAGAGCGGAGGGGAAGACCTTCACGGAGAGCGGGCTCATCGACCTGGATAACGTGGATACCGGCAGCCTCAAGGTCAATAACCTCGTCACGGAGGGCAAGAGCGAGCTGCTCAGCCTGGACAGACTGGTGGACATCGTCACGGGGGAACGACCACCTCAAACAGGTGATCGGACCAGTGAGCATACCCTTCATGGGCTTTTTGGTGAGGGTAGTGGCGTACTTAGACTCCTTGACAGTCATGGGAAGGGGCCTAGAGATGTCACCGACGACAATAGGAGGACGGACACAACGAGATCCGTAAGACTGGACCCAACCGAAGTTTGTGAAGACATAACCAGTCAGACGCTCACCAAAGTACTGAACCATGTCGTTACGCTCAGGCTCTCCGTGGACAAGGACATCAAGATCAAGGGCTTCTTGTTCCTTAACGACGAGCTGGATCTCTTTTTCGATAAAATCCTCATACTGCTCAGCGGTGATCTCGCCCTTCCCATACTTCTGACGGGCAACACGAATCTCCTTGGTTTGAGGGAAAGATCCAATAGTGGTTGTGGGGAAAAGAGGGAGGCCAAGATGGGCCTGCTGGCCAGCAATACGGGTGTCGAAAGGGGAAATACGTTTGTACATCTCAGGGGTGACCTTAGCCTGGCGGTCCTTGACAGCGGGGTCATTGGTACGGGCAGAGGTGGCACGCGACTTCATGGAAGCAGCGTTGGCATCGAGCTCGGAGCGAACAGATTCAGCACCCTCGGTGACAGCCTTAGCGATGACGGCAACCTCAACAGCCTTCTCAGAGGCGAAGGAGAACCAGTCGGCAACCTCAGCAGGAAGCTTCTTCTCAGAAGCAAGAGTGTGGGGGGTATGGAGAAGGGAAGAAGAAGTAGCAACGATAACACGGTCAGCACCAAGGATCTGAACAGCCTTCTGGACGATGGCAATGGCCTTCTGGTAGTCTGTCTTCCAGATATTACGTCCGTCAACGACACCGGCAGAGAGTATCTGGCCATCAGCAAGAGCACCAGTAACAGTCTCAAGCTGCTCGGGGTTGCGGACAAGGTCAACATGGATGGCGGAAACTGAGGCAATACTAGGGAAGACATCGATGTTGTGGACGACATCACCAAAGTAGGTAGCAAGGGTGATTTTGGGAATGGCATTGCCCTGGGAAGCAAAGAGCTCATAGGCAGGCTTGAAAGCATCTTTGGTCTTCTGTGGAAGGTCTAGGACGAGGATAGGCTCATCGATCTGGACAGCCTCGGCACCGGCAGCCTTGAGCTGTTTCAACAACTCAACGTAGACTGGGAGGAGCTTTTCGAGGAGAGTGATGGGATCAACAGATTGGCCACGGTCTGGCTTTCCGAGATGGAGGAAAGAGACAGGGCCGACGAGAACCGGGCGAGTTATGATACCCTGGGCTTTGGCCTCATTGAATTCACGAACGGGCTTGGGGTCGGCAGCAAGGCTGAAGGTCTGGTCATTTTGAAGGGTAGGGCGGACGTAGTGGTAGTTCGAGTCGAACCACTTAACCATCTCCTATAATTCACATTGATTGTGTTAGCATGCTAGTTCTCATTGGTATTAAATATAATCATTGGCAAATGCATAAAGATTGCAATTTACAACTGGCCCACTGTTGACAGTGGGGGCAATAAAGAGGGGTAGAGGCTATCTCGTGGGGGGATAAAGAAAAAAATAATACTAACCAAAGCGGGCACATCAACGGCAGGGCCAGAATCTGTGGCAGGTCTCTGAAGACCACGTCCCATAGCGAAGAATTCATCAATGGCAGGGAGTCCATACTTGGTATATCTTTCAGGAACAGCCTATGAAAAATTAGTTACCTATCTCATAAATGATTTGGAAAGAAAGGATATAGAATAACAAACATTGAATAGCTGGATATGGTCAAGAACTTGATCGTAGAAAGAGAAGTCGTTGCTAGCAATGGTACCAGCTCCGGCATCCTTCTGAATCTTCCAGTGCGCAGCACGGAGGGTCTTTCCGGTCTCAACGAGAGACTCGACACTAGACTTTCCTCCCCAATAGGCTTCGGTAGCCTTCTTGAGCTCACGGTTTCCTGTATGTATACCGTCAGAAAAAATAATAATTGAAATATCTGGTGGGAAAAAACATACCGCCCATACGGGGGAATCCAAGGACGGATCTAATTGATACAAACAAACATTAGCCATCACCCAATTCCTATACTAGCGTAAGGGAGATGAGATGAAGTGAATCACGTACGAGGAAACCATGATGAGATGTTATGTGAGTCTGAGGTTAGGGAAGAGTACAATTGCAAGTGATAACAATCAGATCTCTTCGTCAGGTATAGAGTAGATGACTTAAAAAAAAAGACGGAAAAGGAGGAGGGGGAAGAAAATTTATTCCAAGGAGTAGACAGCGGGGGTTGGCTATTAGGGCACTGGCGGGGTAGGCCGCGCCCCACGCTTAAGAGGTCTAAGGGTTCAGAGCCAAGCAAACGCCTCATGTGATGAGCCGCGAGACACGATTGCGACATCTGTGACATGAAGATGTCAATGAAATGGATATATGACAACGTCTGTATGCATTCCTAGAGTGGCTGTTCCAGTATCTTTGTGACTTTACCACGCGTGTAGAATAGCCTCGTTTAGGACGCCTCAGAATTTGGTACATGCTAGAATTTCATCCTGCGTAGCTAAGAGGAAGGTAGGTGGGCCACAGACGTATGTAATCGCCTATAAATCAAGCCTGTTGATGTTTTATGTTGTAACACACTAATATTCATATGAAAGACAAAAGTATCGACAGACTTTATTTTTAGGCGGTATATATATCTCAGCCTCTCCTACACAGAGCCCCCTCTAAGAGTATATATATGTAGCAACCACCCTGTTACTTTCCACACACCTCTTACACCTCTCTCACCTCTCTCACCCCTCACACACTTCTTATTATCGCCTATCAAACCATGGGTTCACTAAATATCAAATTTGCTTCACTATTTCATAAGATAAACGTGAAAAAGTTGGAGATGCCTGCCAAGGTAAAAAATGGGACGTTTGTGATGCAGTTCACCACCTCCCAGAGGTTGACTTGGGCCGGTCCAGTCAAAGGATTGGCCTGACCCGGACCGGGCCAGATAACAGGTTACTATGGCAAAAGCAAGCCCGGTTCATCCAAAGGGGAGGTTGGACTGGTCCATATTATTAAATGGACCGGCCCAAGTCAACCTCTGCCACCTCCTAAATTTACCAACCATTACTAGAAAGGTACCAGAACTTATAAGGCACATGCAACTTAATACAGCTCGGAGAACCCCTCAGCGATGCTTTGTGTAGAGAGGGCTCTGAGGTCGTCCTTCTTACCCCAGTAAATACAGAGATTCAAGAACTTAAGGGTCTATTTTTTCCCCAAGCTAATTTCTGGCAAATCGATAAAGACCAAAGGGATAAGAAGATAGACAAAGTAGGATGATAGAGAGGCAGGGAAAGATAATCGAAGAACTGGGCATAAAAGTAAGGATGTACGGAGAGCTCTTGGCCCCGATTGCTATAAGGTCATACCTGGATTGGGTTCTTGTGGCGAAGTCCCTATAGAGTGTTTATTGAGCTCACTTTATCGATTTCTTTGTAACATTAAATTCTGAATTCCCAGTAACATTGTGGTTCGGGTCATATAGGTCTCCGTACCATGCTGCTTGTTTATCACAACAAGGATTACAGATAAATATTTTTAATCATACAAAAGCCTTAGTTTGAGATAATCTACAAACTCCCAATCAGGATCTTGCGTCTCTCGGCAAAGTTCTTTACTTCCATTTCCATATATTTGTGGTAGTGGGCAGTAAACGAACGTACCTCTATCTCTAATTATAACAAGGTAATTCCGGTTGTCATTCAAGTCGTCAACCTAATTCACTGTTTAGTAAGATAATTATCCCCACCCCCCTCTCCTGGCCCAGGAGTGGGCATGAAACATGCTGGGAACCAATATAGATAAATATAGATTTAGGCGGTTAGAAAAACCAATGATACCCTTGATGTGACCTGGCTTGTATTAATTGAGTTATAAAATAGCACCTTTATTTTTAAAAACCGGTACTTTTTCATCCTACTCCATTAAGGCGCATAAATTAAGCTTAGATGAAATAATAACATAAGTGAATGCAACAACGGTCAACAGAAGTAAACCTAGAAAAACTCATAAGATATCATATATTAGATCTAGCAGACTAGGACCAACGCCACATCTTATCATTCACTACAAATCATCACCATAATTCCACACTTCTTAAACTGCCCACTCTCCAAGGTCATCATCTGAAGTAACAAATGGCTCATCTATCCGCTTAATTGCAAACTCGCTGCATAGAATACTATAGTACGAGCTAGTTAGTGACTGTGCATAAATATTAAGGACTGGTCTCTATAAACCAGAAATCGGCCGCCAAAAAGTCCGAGGAATCTATCCCGAGAAGAGGGACTCACCACTCAGATGCAATCAACGCATCAAATTCCTCCACCGCCTTCTCCCTAATCTTCCCTCCCACCATCCCCTTCTGCATCCTCTCCTGTAAATCTTTAATCTTCCTGCTCTTCCCCACCCCTGAATGCTTAATAACCTCACCCGTCAAGCAATCGCTATGGAATGCGTGCTGACACGGAAACACAAAAAACTGCCTCGATAGTAGCGGATACTGACACATATAGCACCTCTCCCCTGGCTCCACAATCGCATATCTCTTATCAAGGGACGCAATATCGTTACGGATATTATCAGCTGTACGCGCAGACTCCTCCATTTCCTTCTTGAGCTGGTCAATATGGTGGGAATAGTCTTCGAGAGCTGTGCAAATCTCGTCCTTGAAATCATCGATTATTACAAAGTCGGGGAAGTAGGGGATCAAGTCTTCAATTTTGAGGAGTTCGCAGCGTTTAAGGAATTCAATCGCACTTCTTCATATTAGCCTAGGAGAATCTATTTTTTTTATAATGATTGTACTTACGTCTTGATGCTCTCAGACTTCCTAACGACCTCTTTGGCAACCGCTAACCAGAGCTTCTTTCGGAGCTCAGGGTCCTCCTCGGGTCTGTCTGCGACTATGCTTGCAAGCTCTACGTTTCCGTGTTTCAATGCTAGTTCTACGGCCTGTAGATACAATCCCATGCTAGAGTAGATGTGAACGCAGCTCTGGACGTGGCCGTGTTGTATACACAGTCTCAGGGCAAAATCCGCATCGTACTGAGGATCAACAGTATGAGTCTCTAGATACTTTAGTAGCTGTGTCTCATCCTTTGAATGATGAGAAGCATATATGCTCAACAACGTATTATGAACTGCCGCATCTGAAGATCCGACTTGATGGATCACGAACAGTAGATATCGCACAGCTTGATTCTATTACCCAATTAGTAAACCAAACTATACCACAATACTAGGGGAAACCTACCTGGTTTAGTGGTGTCTTTGTGTATTTGTTATAATTCAATAAAGCAGGAATCAAATTCCTCGGATTCAGGTTACTTTGCCTCATAAGAATATCTACCGTCTCCATTGGAGCATTACTCATCAACACGCTGCTATACTTGTAGAACATTTCCGGCTCGCTCTGCTTCTTCAAAACACTCAACGCCTCAAGCCACTTCTCACGTTGAATCCAGTAGGCAAGGACATAACCGTAGTCGTTGATGCTATTTGCATAGTATAACAGCTCATCTTTACGCCCATGAGATGAGATAATCTCGTAAGTTGTTTTACGATCCAAGTCGCTTTTGTATCTATTCACAAAGTCCTGATACTCATTACGAATTGCGTCGATCTGGGATTTTAAGTCCGACGAGGATGTAGTAGAAGAGTTTACATGCGATGCAATCGTAGAGAGTGCATCTTCGAGGGTGTTTAATTTTGCCATAAACACCTCTACGAGCCAGGATGCGGTCATTATACGTTGCATAATCGACTAAAAACCAGTAAGCAATTGCTGTAGCAATACACTCATAGGTCCACTTACAGTTTTCTTCAAATTAGAAAGCTTAGCAAGCAGATACTTCCTCAATGCATCCTGCTCCCCCCTCTCCAAGAATGTAAGTGCAACCTCCTCAAAACTCTTACTACTCTTTCCCCATATTCCAGCAGCCTCAACATAGCGTCCACTAGCAGCAAGATGTTCACCCTGCTTAATAGCAACTTGATCTTTCTGTCCCTGCGTCTTTGCAAATCTCATCGCTTTGTCAAAAGACTTTTCCTGCAGGAGGATCCGCCATAGATCCCGTTCTTCGTCTGTTACGACAACTTCATAGATCTCCGACGATGTAAAGACCCAGTATGTAGATTTTTTAGGATCGCTGCAGATTCCGAGGATTTGCGTCCCTGGGTCAACAATTGATTGTTGGAATACTATACTATCATCTAGACGATTTATGGCATATAGGGTTGTGCCAGTAAAGATAAGGACATGATAGTGCGTGAGTGCTATTGAGTTAGGTTGCGCAGAGCTACCTGGCAGCGAGGAATTGGTGAAGAGCTTAGAGGTAGATAAAACGTGTGCGCCGAGGTCAGTATTGGGTGGTGAGGTGAGAAGCTTCCCATGGTAGATACCAGGGGAGGTAAGCCAAGCAAAAGACCTATCAGGCTCCTGCTCATCGGTTGACTCGGGCGAAGTGCAAAGAATGCTGAATGGAGTTGAAGTATCATGGAAATCCTGAATTACTGCATCGGATTAGCCTCCTGCCAGTTTGAAGCATAACTGAGGAATTAAGTACTTGGAGCTTCCGCCTCAAAGTATTTTGAGAATATCGATCCGATATCTGAATGCCTCTGGACCCTCCCAATCCAGTGCATTATTTGTCCCGCAGTCGAAACCAAAACTCTACGTAGCTCTGGCCTCCCCGGTAACATGTCCACCCATAATCCAGTAACTCCATTATTATCCGACATTTTGTAGACCTGCTTCAAGTACCGGTCATCTTTGCGCATGAAGTTCTCCTCCATGCCTTCGATATAGGTCTCGTATATACTACCATCCTGCGTACCTATCAGGATCTCCCTGGTAGAGGTTGTTGGTAGTGCGGGTGACCAAGCTACACACTCAATGTGGAGCGATTTAAGACGACTAAGATGACGGGCTTTCGTCGAGCGGGAGTGAAGATAGAAATTTTCGCCATGTGTAGTGGTAATTATAAGATGTGAAGCTGTAGGATCGAGAAATATCTTCCGAATAGTCCCCACCTCTGATATCTTGCGGGGAAGGTCGATATCTACAATACCCGATTAGCCCACACCCTCCGATTCCCCAAGTCAAAGCGCTCACCATCAACATTTTCCGGACTTGCAAGATCAATGCGCAAAAGCCTCCCAGATGTCAAAGCTAATATAATGACATTATTCGCAACCTGGACAGCCACAAAGTCGCTGCCAACCTGGGACTGAAGTTGTACAAGTTCGATACGGAAGATGGGCAGTTGTTCAGCGGAGAAGTCCGGAATTGCGGCCTCCGCAGCGATAAAATTAGTAGAGTTGAATTCGGAGGGATCGAAGGCCATTGTGGGAGAAGCTCTAGGAAGCTTGATCGAGCTCCTTGAGGGTGTGGTCTGAGGAACTGCACTGCGGTACAATCTGTTGAGCCTCAACGAGTGACGCGTGCCGTTGTTGTCGTGGGGATGCCAAGACAAGGATCCTTGTGGTCACAGCCTCTCACTCATGCAGCAGCCTACTTGGCGATACTGGGATATATTTCAATATTAAGTACATCTAGGGAATGGTTTTATTATATACGACAGGTATAGAAGGGGCCGACCAATGCTAAAGGGTTGAGTATGTTTCTAAGTACATGTATATATGCGTGCTAGAACTAACAACCTTCAAGCAGAGATACTGCATGTACTAAAGAAGAGGTGTGTGTTTTTTTAAACTATAGGAGGATAGAGAGTTCTTACAATAAGTAACAACCTTCTACCTATAAGTATGTATTTAGTATCATGAGCGAGGTTCACTGAATTAGCCGAAAGTGGTAAATAAACAGAGCAAGCGCTTGTAAATAACACAAACTATCAAAACAGGTATAAAGCTAAACTACAAACTACAATAGGAGAAATTCCTATCTATTTACCACCTATCCTCTTCTCAGCCTCCTCAAATCCCTCTAGTGCATCCCCATAAGCCTCCCAAACCCCATCAATATAGCCCCCAGCAATTTTATTAATCTTACCCTCCTCCTTCCACCTATCCCCCACAAATTCTTCAAACCCTTCGCCCTTCTTCCTCTCCAGCGCCCACGTAGCATAATACGCTGCTCCCAGAGCACAAGCATTACTACCTACATCTAACCTATACACTCCATCAATGCCCCCCAACACCTCCCCTATCACCTCCGCAATCGCTTGGTTACGAGACGCACCACCAACAACATAGATTCTATGAGGCTGTTGCTTATTGTTATTAACCTTAGGGTCTGGCCTGAGAAGCGGCCGAGCACGCATCCGCATCGATAAGGCCTGGGACTCCAGGATCGCACGGGCATCATCAAGAGGCGTGTTCCAATCTTTACCCTCTGTGAGAGTGCCATCTGTAGATTGATCATACCTCCATGTCCCCGCTTTTACATTTGGAACGATCTCAGGGATTGGGAAATAGATTCCTAGCTTTGCCGGGTCCGATGCTACCTTCTTCCCGAGAGGTGGGGTAGATAGTGCGGTTTTGTTGAAGCTTTCCCATGGGTCTGAGGATTTTGGAGGAAGGATTTTATTGATATCGTCACGGACCTTCTCACGGGCGAGGGCACCGTTGCAGTAGCAGAGCATAAACATGTAGAGCCCCTTTGTGGTAGGGTGGTTGAACATGTGGTATGATGAGGATGGGAAGTATGTTGGTGTACTCATTAGAAGGGTGGTTGAGGTACCCAGAGAGACTATTACATCGAGAGGGCGAAGAGGGAGCGCGAGGATGGTGGATGGGTTGTCGCCTGTAAAGGGGGTGATTGTGCAGTCTGTGGAATTGGGTTATTAGCATAGGATATCACTCGAGTTTACCAAAAAGACTAACCAGGGCTGAAGCCGAAGCGCTGTACAAACCAGCTAGAGACCTTTCCAAGATGCTTCCCATGCTCTGTCTCTACAGGTCCTAGCCGCTTTTTGAGACCTTCTACTCCACCCTTTTCACCTTCGGCTGTTGTGGATAGTAGCTTCTCGTCCCATTTACCACCTTGTAGGTCCCAGAGGTTCATACCACATACATCGCTGATATCGAAGGGTGCAATACGGCCGAGGAATAAAGAGCATAGGAAAGATGATACGAGAGAGATACGGGCGGTTTCTTCGTAGACCTTTGGGAAACGGCGATGGAAGCGGAGGATTTGAGGACCTGTGAAACGCTGTTTCGGAATTAGTATATGAAAGCGAGGGGGTGCTAGGAGGCTTACATGATGGGCCTTCGAACCAGTAATACGAGCCAGTGCTTCTGAACCGCCTATGGCTTCTTCAAATGTGTCGCATTCGGCCTGGGTACTGTGGTCTTGCCAATTTGGAGACCAGGGATGTGAGAATGCCGCGGGAGACAATTGCTCTACTAGGCTCTTTTTTGCGTCGAGTTTTTCGAGGATTGTTTCCGCATTGAAGGACCAGTATCTAAGGGGAGCAGATAATGTCAGTATTATTGTCTGGCTACTCCTGAAATTGAATTGAAACATACACGCTTCCATGCTGTTGCCCAGCTCCTGAAACTCCCTTGACGCGGGAAAAGTCGAAGCCCTTCTCTTTCATTCGGGCGAGAATAAGATCAAGTGCCTCGATCCACATGGCTACTGGAGCATATACTTGGTGCTGATCATCATTGGTGTGGACACCTTTGTTGACATTGTAGTGAGGAAGGTCGGTATCGAAAGTGATAACTTCCTCATGCTGAGGCTCGAGATCACTTGAACAAGCAAGGACTATTTAAAAGGGCTTCAGTACAATTTTCAAGCCACAGAGATTATGAAATGCATCATACCTTTAAGCTGTTGGGTTGAAAGGTCAAACCCCAAATACAACGGAGAAGAGGCCATAATTATTTCAATTGGTGAATACTATTACTTGACTGTATCCAGAAGATGAGTGAATGTCGGTAATCTACCTTCAAGAGCACCTGTCGCTCCAGAGAAAGCATTTTATAGACCATCACCTCCTCTCCATCCATCCATCCATCCCATTCCCGTCGTTGCCCTCTCGCTCACAGTGACGAAAGCGGGGCAGGGAATCGAATCTCACCACATTTACCCGGAGCTTTACCCGCGGGTTGCAGAGCCTCAACCCCTGCCGCTAGATGTCCTGCATTAGCCGAGCTAACCTTAAAAATCCTCACGAATGCGGTAAAATTGGACCTCACGGCTGATATGGGAAAGGGCCTCGTGAACAACTATGCCGACGGTGAATACTTGGTGCTAGAGTACGTACGGACTCTGACCGAACATTACCCACTGCAGCTATGGCTAGACCAGCCCGGTTAAGTATTATGAAAGAAAAAAGAGAAAAAAGGAAAGCTTGTCCGTGCATGAAACGCATGAGCTTCGCCTATATATACACGTAAAGTACCCTATTGCAAGGTATACAACGTAGGCAAGGTCTTACACGTCTAGATAAAACTGTCAGATAATCACTACAGTATTTTTTAGGACTTAAACAACTTCTCACAGCATAGCAGAATTATCGGAAATCACCCAACAAAAATAAACAATTAGATTAACATAGGAGTAGAATAAAGAAATAGGTAGATTCTCTTCTTGCAATAGGGTACACGTCATATTTACTACTAATCAAAGGATTTCTGGGTAGAGACAGACCTAGGTTGTCAATTATCCAGAATGAGGTATTTTTATAGCTTCAAAGCAGACTCTTGTATTATTTCCTGTAGTGTGTAGGGACTCCGGTAAGTACATGTTACATACATTATCTACCGGCCTTCAAAGTTTGAATTAACCTCAAGAGGTATCTCCTCATCAATATGACTATACTCACGCCGCCGGAATTGGGGCCACATTCACACAAAAGGGACATGAGAAATTTTTATCCCTAGCTACATGTATTCCCGGTTGGTATCTTGACTGGCTGACTAAGAGTACTATCGTCCTATCACCCAACTACCGGATCTGTTACCATATCTGTTAATGCACCTATTTTGCCGGTGGCCTAGACCAACCAGGAGTCGGAATTTATAATGCATTAATAGTATAATAGTAGTAGTGTAGTATAGGGTGGTACGTAGTAAGGGTCAATCAAACTACAACATCCGTACTACATGTGCTGCTGGTCTTTTAAAACTGCTTACATCTCTATGAACACCTAAGTCATTCTAGCCCATGTTCCATGGGTGTTATCTTGGTTCAGGAGGAATTATGTGACAATAAATTAAGGTAGCCCGTTTCTAGTTCATTTCAAGTATAGCTGATGTAACCTTAATAGATACAATGCAATAATAGTAAATGTAGTTTGTGGTTCGTGGTTAGATTAATGAGAGAAAAAATCGTTACTAGATACCATGCTTTTGGCTAGGTTTCTTGAAAGCTTCCTAGTCCATTCACCTCGTTTAGATTATCTACTATGTGGTTGCGTGGTAGGCTCCACGAGCTGTACTTGGTCTTTCGTGTCTTGGCGAATAAAAGAAACAGTGAGCGGTGATTGGACTTTGATAGTAGAGTTAAAAGAGATGTTGTATAGAGAAAAGAAAAAGAAGTAAATAATTATAATGGGAACCATCAAAGCTCTTCTTAAACTCACAGAAGTCAGAAGTATACCATATATATATGCGGTGGTTGGGGATACTCTTACTGGACTGCTAGTTCAACCTCCTCATAACCACTGTGCACCCCGCCATATACCTACAACGTATCTTACATCCCATCAACCTAATGAGTTCATCCCCAAGACTAGTTTTATAAGAGGGTCATCCGGTACCCGCTGCTCGGATTCCCCTTCTATCCTTTGACTTTCTATTCCTATGTTGTGTTTATCGTGCTCATCAGCAATTATACCAAAACTTACTCGATCAGAGCACAGTCTATACCATGGCTATTGAGACTTAAACCGGCCCAGTATAAATTAAATCACTGCCCTAGCTTAGGCATTGCAGAATAGGTAAGTTGGTCGAAAGTTTCGTTCCATATATGTTTTACCTATTGCGAAACAAATAGTGTGCCTAATGCTAAGGATATATTTAGGTTTAAAGCTGATACAAGATCACCAACATACACCAATACTAGGTCTCTAACTCTACAATATACTCTCAAACAAAGTACAAGAATGAAACTTCTAGCAGCTCAGGTGAGTCTCGAGTATCGTCAGCAGCTGTCACTCGTGGCTCCAGGTGGCTAATTGATGAGGTGGCTGGGGGTAAGCCTTGGCGGCAACGATCTGAACAACAGAGATGGCCTAAAGGGGTATGATGTTTAGCCGAGATCGCCAATGACAGCTCAGCGTGAGCTGAGGTGGTCGTCAGGTTGCTGTCGACACAATTGGGTGTTGAGCGCATCGCACATAGAAGGTGTGGGGAAGAGCAAAGGAGCCAAGTCCACCGTGCGCCCAGACCAGTCGTCAATTTTGGGTTGTTGCTTATTCTACTGCAATTTTTAGTCGACAGACATCTTTTTTGGCTTTTCGCAAAGTCTCGGGAGGATCTAAGAAACATCTGGTTTTTAAGTGTTACGGTGGTTATCGCCGTTGGTGGTGTTTCACCTGTTGCGGACTTTGACATAATTGGGGAGGCTGGCTGCACGCTTTTGAGCCTCTCTAGGATTCATTTGATTTGCGGACCGGCTTTTCTGTGTTTCCCCCAACCTCCTCTCGAGGGAATTTCTCCCACACCTTTCCCTTCTCCTGGAGGGACTCTTGCCTTTCCCCTACGCATTGCCCCCTCCTCATTCCTTAGGCACCCACACTTACGAGAAAAATCACGAATTTTTTTAACGGCCGTTTTAGTCGACGATACACTCCAGTACTAGAAGAAGGGAAAGAAGCAAAGAAAGACTACCAGGACAAGGCTAGAGCCTAAGAAGAGGGTCATTCAGTCACAGAATGGCGCCTCAAAATGGCGGCAGCGCCTATGACGGCACCTGGAACTCAGCAAAGTCGTTATACGTCCTGCCGCCACTGATTGGACTTCCTTTCCCTGATATGAGGGCAAACGGTATGAATCTCGTCATCAGTAAAATTCGCTTTAGGTTGGGTAGCTAGCTGATGAATGAGCTTTTTTATACAGGACTAGGAGCACGACACGCAGGAGACACGCGCTACTATACACTCATTGTTGTACATGCTGTTTTTGCATGCATGGCATTCTTTCTGTTTATGCCAGCTGCGATTTTTTGTGCAAGGTACTTGTACCATGGGAGGAATCCTAGGACTGCAATGTATGGACATATAGGCTTGAATTCCGCAAGTGTCATATGTTTGACAGTTACGTTTGCTGCTGGGTTTGGTGCTGTTGGTAAAGGAAACTGGGGTAATAACCCACATCATGTGAGTATCTTATTTTCTCAGTAAAGAAGAATATTGCTGACAATAAGTAGATCATCGGGGCAACTATATATGCGGGGGTACTCTTTCAGGCTCTGTTTGGTGTCTTCATTCGTTGGCGCAATTCCAAAAAGTTCCAAAAAAAAATTGCACTCCACACGATGCTACACCATTGGCTTGGCCGCGCGATTTTCTTTCTCGGACTGACACAGGTTCCCCTCGGACTCTACCTTTATGGATCGCCTCTCGCCCTTTTCATCCTCTATGCGGTGGTTATGGCCCTGCTATTACTCGGCTGGTTTATCCTTGAGTACCTTAGTGCTCGTGGCTATTTTCACAATGGCTACCTTAGCCCTGATGCTGAAAGGCCCCAACGTGAAATGTCAGAAGTGCATACAGCTCTCACTCCACACGCCAGCGAGGTTGGGAATAACTCTAGATATGATGAGCCTGTGCAGACTCCAAGACGCGGAAGGTTCAGCTTATTTTCAAATGTGTTCAAGAAGCGCGAATCGGGCATGAATAGAGAAAGTGAACAGATAGTCATTGACGATCGTGGAACATCTTTTGACACAAGCAGGGCACCGAGCTCTCATAGCCTTGCTGCGGGAGGACTTTATGCTCCCCCGGGAAGACAGCAGCATATACCCCCTGTCCCAACAGTTCCAGCCCATCTTGCAGACCCTACAAATCCAAACATGATTCACCGCGATAATAGCGATCGATATGCACCTCAACGGAACGAGTCTATACGCGACAATGCATTCAGGGACAATTCATTGAGGGATAACGCAACACATGGTCATATAGGTCGCCCACCTCCACAGCAGCAGCACATTCCGATGCCTGAACCTCAGGTTCCCGAGTCCCTTTACTCTTCGCAACTAACCAACAGCAATATGAATAGTGCTTCAGATCCTGTATCTGAAGTCAGCGCACTCTCATCTGGAAACCATAGAACATTCCCGTACGCTCCTATCAACACGCAATATGAACCTATAAACCAGCAATACGACCCTATAAACCAGCAATACGAAGAGATGCCACCATCCCCGATGATTGACGGAGGCTACATGGAAGCTGACAATGGATTTATCCATGGTCCTCTCCACGGTCCCCAAGGAGGAGCTATTGAACCGCCCATGATGCCACTTCCTATGCCACCAGAGCCACGCAGACCAAGCCACAGCCGCGGAAACAGCCGCGGAAGGTCGAGCGACGATATTGTTCGTCTGCCTATATCCCATAGCAATGAATTTTTAACACTCGACAGAAGGGAAGCGACCCCTGGATACGAAACAATCCGACTATCGAAAAAGAACCCCAACGTCAGCGTCCAAGT
This sequence comes from Verpa conica, assembly GCA_033030425.1. Classification (NCBI taxonomy): domain Eukaryota; kingdom Fungi; phylum Ascomycota; class Pezizomycetes; order Pezizales; family Morchellaceae; genus Verpa; species Verpa conica. The sequence goes on from JAUFSD010000016.1 coordinate 336,179, forward strand.
TCGTGTCAATCCTGACGGCAAATCCGTCACTGTACGCCGAATCCCCACGGAAGAGGCCGAGCGTGACCGGCGGGAAAGAGCAAGGCAACGAGCGGAGCGTGCACAGCAGCGGGAGATGAGTATGGACCGTGACCGACAAGCTCGCCGATCTGGATCCGTTCGTCGATCCCGCCGCTCCTCGTCTGTAGAACGACCTGATACACAACACGGTAGTAGTAGCTTCATGAATACACCAGCCCCAGAATCAAATGTTTCCAGTGCTATCGCAGGCCATAGCGGTGGCCTCCTTGGTGGTGGATCCATAATCCCACCACAGCCCTCACGAAGCCAGCAGAGTCAATACCACCCAATGCCAGAGCCACCACGAGCAGTGATGCAAACGCCCGTAAACCAGGGCGTTCCACTACCAGGATGGACAGGTCTCGGAGGTGGAATATCCCCTAGCCAGCGGGGGAGTGTAGTTAGTGCTACAAACACAGAGGCCAACTCGGAGTTGGAGCAGGAGATGGCAAAGGATTATCGGAGGAAGAAGAGGCGAGAGGAGAGGAGTGGGATGGGAGGGCAGAGTTCAGTAAATGTAGGGGGGAGCACATTAATGAGCAGCAGCCTTGGTTATGGTGACGATGCTGAGGATGGTGGTGTCCAATGGACTTGAATTTAAATTTTGGTACATTTCTTCCTTTTTTTCCTTTCTGTCTCCGGGTGAATAGATGGAAATGTTAGTGGTTCTTTTAACGATTATGTCTGGTGGATTTTGCATGGGGAAGCGGGTTATTTTTCATGAGATATCACGATGTTCTTTTTTTTGGTCTTACTGGTTTTCATCTTTTCAATGAGATCGGATAACGTTAATGAAAATGATCAGCGAGGGTTTTCTTTTATTTTATTTAAGCTATATATCCTTTTCGTCTTTTTGGGAGGGGATGGGAGTTATTTTACTTTTTTGAGATACCTAGGTAGCCTAGGCTTTACGTAATTTTGCAGTTTATGTTGGGTCTTCTGTTTATGTTTTTATGATTTTGGTGGAGATTGCTTAGTTAAAGATGAGATAAAGAGGACTGGACGGACCAAGAGAGGACGCATTACAGGGTGCTGTTACGATACCAAGTAGATAACTAAACAAAACAGAATAGCAAGAGCAAAAGCTGTTATGCTGTAACTATGTATAACTACATGTATTTATTAAAGAAGGTTTTAAATTGTCTGCTGCAAGTAAAAATAAATTGTGATTACTCTTTCCTAAGACCTGGACCGTTCCCTGTGGCGTTTCCAGTACCAATTAAGCTACGGCGGCTAATAGTTTCAAGGTCTTCCCTGCTAAATAGAGCGTCATTTTCGATCCATACACATCTACTTAGAGTGCTGTACGTACATTATATGCAGACTTGAAAACGACATAGCACGTCATGAGACAAAGATACCCCAATGTCTCCCATAACGGCATATTTCCAATTAGCCTCCACCAATTGAAATTGAAACTTGAATGACATCAAAACCTTGAAACAAAAAAAAAATTACTCATCAAAAATGCACATATACCTAGTTTATGATACTCTATACTCTATAAAAAATAAAAAATAAAACATACACCACCTTCTCAAAAAAATGAACAGACTACCTTACCCAGTAGATGACCAATCCAACAATATGCCATCAGAATCACTCTACTCGCGACTAGACCACGAAATATTCGATACAATAACCACCACCACCCCCCACACCGAAACCCACCCACTCCCAAGCACACTAAACTCCAACACCCTATCATGCACCGAGTGCGTATACTTCCCCACACATCCTACCCCCAGTAGCAGCAGCTGCTGCAACAACACCTGCAGAGGATGCAAAGAGTTACTCCGCTGGACCACCTTTGTTGACTCGAACGCACCCGAGCTATTTAGATGTCCTGCGTGCGGGTCCGTTATGACGCATGTTAATGAGGTTCTTTCAGAGCTAGCGGTTTGTTCGGCTCGAGGTGGTAGTGGTGTGCTTGTTTGGTTGTGGATGGCGAAGCATTCGGTGAGTGTGAGGGTGGGGTTGAGAGTAATGCTCCTAGCAGCTAGTGGGAGTAATGATAATAGTGTGGTGGCTATGAGGCGTGGGTGGCTTGTTAGGCTTGGGGCTTATGGTGTTGGTGATGAGGAGTTTATGTTGTTTGTGGCAGCTTTGTCTGTGCATGGGGGGTAGTGAGGGTTAGGTTGGGGTTTTCTAAGATGTAGATCTGTTTGGGAGTGGGTGGAGTGAGTACTAGGGGTGTAGTGGAAATAAAAGCTGGAGGGGGATGAGAGGTTTTTTTTTGGTTGGAATATAGGATAATGGGAAGTGTAGATTTACTTATTTGTGTTACTACCTCCCTTTACGTGGATTTATTTCTTGTTAATTGGAGTTTAGATGTAGTATTTCTACTGTTGTATTTAACAAACTAAAGCAGAAAGCCTCCAACAGGGTATATGATGCCGAGTGACCATACATGATGCAGAGCCAAGCGCCGTGCCAAACCTGTGCTCGAGGTTCCACTTCAAAATCAAATGCTTGCTTCTTACTCCTTTAGAGTAATTTTCAAGCCACATGAGATTTAGATCTAAGAGTTATATTTATTTATAGAAGTGTAGACTATGTAGACCTAGAGGAAAGTGATAAATGAAAAGAATAAAGGGCTATAGTGAGCAGGGAAAGATTTCAATACTACCTTCAAACTAATATGAGGTAGACTGTTCATTAATAGGCTCACTAGCTGATAGGTCACCGATTTCCAATAACATCGAGTGATATCATGTGTCGCAATATTCAGAGTACAGCAGAGAATCACAGAAAACCGAGAGTTTTAACGAGAATGTACCCATTTGTTTTCTATCTACCAATAAGAAGAAAAAGAAGAAAACAGCCCCAAGTAGAATTGTTAGAAAACAGAGAAAGTTGAAAGAAGAACCCCTGTTATAAGATTATGTTAAGAATTCCCGCTTTATCCCGCCCAAGAGCAGTTCAGATTGTGCCTTTCGTATGCCACCACATTATTCAACTACAAAATACCTGACCAGCACACATCTCATCTACTGCCTCTGTTTTTCGAGATCCACCAGCAGAGGTGATTCAACTTAAGCAACCGGAACGATTTTTAAATTTCGGTACTCAGCACGCGGAGGCTAATATAAGAGTCAGTCAAATCTATATCTATGCATTTTGGTTCCTCATCTCTTGCTTTCTATGCTCTCATACCCCTGAAAACTAGGGGAGAGGAAGAGGAAATCAAAGTAAAGAGGGGAATTCTTACGTATTAGTGTTACCCAGACCACCTCTCCATCCCTGTACGGCGATAATAGTGTCACCCTTGTCAATGAGGCCAAGGTGTATAGCCTCTTTCATTCCCCACCTGAGACGCTTGTCAACGTCCTCTTGCCATACAGTCTTGTCGAAATCAGGTTTGGCCTCCGGGTAGACGAAAGGATATACACCACGGTATAGATGTGAGTATCTAGCCGCGTTGTTGTTTCGGGTAATCTATTACTCAATAATTAGAAAAAACGAAAGCCTTATGATACCCTCTCAAGGGATTCTTACCATGAGAACAGGGCAGCTAGGGCGGTATTTGGAGATCAGACGAGCAGTTGACCCGGATGTAGACAGAACAATGATGGCACGAGCCTTCTGCTCCAATGAAGCGCTGACTGCGGCGATAGCGCAAGTCTCACTGGTCTCAGTAGGGCGAGCAGTCAAGCTTCTGAGCTCGTTGAATAAGGGAGCATATGAGATGGCAGTCTCGGCGAGCAAGCAGGTCTCGTGCATCATGGTTACAGACTCGATTGGGTAGTCACCCTTTGCAGTCTCCCCAGACAACATAACACAGTCGGCGCCATCAAGAACAGCATTTCCGACGTCGGAGACCTCCGCACGGGTAGGACGGGGGTTATATGTCATGGACTCAAGCATCTGAGTAGCGCAGATGATGGGCTTTCCAGCAAGGTTACACTTGGCAATCATCATTTTCTGCGCAATGAAGACCTGTGCAGGTGGAATCTCGATACCGAGATCACCACGAGCAACCATGACACCGTCGGTCTCCTTGAGAATTTCGTCAAAGTTGTTGACACCCTGTTGGTTCTCAATCTTTGCAATAATCTGAATTTCCTTCCCGTCCTCGCCAAGAACCTCACGGATTGCAGTGATGTCCGAGCCGTGACGGATGAAAGAAGCGAAAACCATGTGCACACCGTTCTTCACACCAAATCGTAGATCGGCCTTGTCCTTCTCTGATAGAGGGGGAAGATCGACATCGGTCTTGGGAAGGTTGACACCCTTCTTCGAGGAGATTTTGCCGTTGTTCAGGCACTTGGCTTTGATAGTCTTCTCGTCGATAATATCGAGGACCTCGAATGAAAGAACACCATCGTCGACGTAGATGATACGGCCGGGAGAGATGACCTTGGTGATATTCTTATAGTCAACGTACATAATCGTATTGTCGCAAGTGGTGGCATATTGATCGTCGGTGGTGATGGTGATTTCCGCTCCCGCAGCGATCGGGTGGTCACCACCGTCCTTGGTGTTACCAGTACGAATCTCAGGTCCTTTCTGCTAGATATTAGCTACTGAAGAATAAAATTAAAACTAGATGGAACATACGGTATCAAGAGCAATGGCCAATGGCCGACCAGGCTGGGCCTTTTCAGCCGCCTTGGAGTTGTCGATGACGGATTGATGGTACTACGCGATTCTTATCAGCACCGATAACAAACTTTTGAAACACCCCCACCAACACCCCCACCACCACAACAACAACCACACGTCATCCAAAGGGGGGTAAGATTGTAACGTAAGAGAGGGGTTCTGATTTCTGGAGAGTTACCTCATATGAACCATGAGAAAAGTTCATTCGCACGATGTTCAAACCAGCTATATTTCGTTAGTTTAGTTATCTCATCCCAAATGCCCCACTAATAGAGCGTGGGCGGGGTAAAAAAAGATACCTTTACGCAGGTTATTGATGGACTCGACAGAGTTTGTCTTGGGTCCTATATTTATATTTGATTAGGAAAATAGCTCTATCCTACGATGAGAATATTGAGGAACACATACCAATCGTACAAATGATGGAAGTTCTCCTGTAGTTCTTCTGCTCTGGGACATGGTCCACATCAAGCTGGCTCAACCACTGGTAGTGGGTCTTGACACTCTCATGTTCAGTGAAGGCCATTCTTTCTCTTGATTAAATGATGGTAATAGGAGTTTTAAGTTGAACAGGTGATTAAGTGTAGAGTGGAGATGTGTGAATGAAGATGGGAAGAGGAGTGAGATGGAAAGGAGGAAGACAAGAGGAAGCGAGGGTGAATCTATACTACAGCAGGCCCGTGTAAGAAGCAACTAATTTCACAAAATCACCGGGGGGTAGATTGTGCAGAGAGGCGGGGTTGATCGATTGATGGACTTGTTCTCTATCCCTATGTGGAATCCTGCCTTGACGTTTATTTTTTGTTTTACCTATTTCGCCCACAACTAGCTTACTGCTGTACAGCTTACTCTACTTTTCTCTTTGGGGGGGAATATTTCCTCCCATCTCCGATCGCGTCCTGATTGCTATAGTCCTGCAGCTGGGGGGGGCTTGAAGTATCGATTGGCCGGCCCAGCCAACGCAACGGCAAAAAGTTTTCTTTAAAATTTTTTTGTTTGCACATAACAGCGGACGGACAGTGCGCGGCCGCCTTATGAATTTCTCCGGCGGGACGCGCTCCCCCCGTTACCGCAAGCGTAATCTACTTGTATGGTTGGTCGGTTCCCACCCCCACCAAATGCCAGACAAACTTTGTTGACTAAAAAAACACGTAAAAGAAAAAAAAAAGATCAGATCGCATCCCCGCTATCTGAGACCCCAACAAAAAAACACCTCAATTACTGAGGAGCCCTGGGTTCGGTATCCATCATGTAAGAAGTGCTCCCTCATTTGTAGTGAGATCTCTCGGAACCTACAGGGATTTGCATGCAAGCCATGCGGATTTGGCACAGGCTGGGACTAGATATCAAGGAGTATATAGGTAGATCAGTGCATAAGTCATCTACTGCTGTTCCTGAGCGTACCCATCATAGGAACACCTTATCTCTCTTAGTAATCCCCTGCCTAATCCAGAAAAACAGTAGTAACGTAGAAGAGCTGATAAGACGGCTGAAACCTAAGGGAAACGTGCTTCCATGAGAGGTCAAATAGTATCCCACGTGGGTCTAAAGAGGGGTCTTTTACGGATTACGGGTGAATCAAGTCCCCCTAGGCAGCAAGTGTTGATACAATAGCCTCTTACCTAGACCAAAGCACTGAAAGACCAGCTAGCTGGCCGGTATTCACACCGACATTTACACGCCCCTCCTCCTCCTCCCAAGTCCTTTTTTTCTTTTTTGCCAACACGAAGTTTCTCCACGGTGATAGATATGCCGGGTAACTCAAGTGCTGCCGTAGGGTATGAGCAAATCGCAGTACGTTATCAGACATGCTGTACACCCATACATGAATAGAACTCCCGGGATACTGCTGCCGGAATGCACAACATATGGCGTGGGTGCTGTACCCATGGTGTAACAACCTTCTTTCTTCTTACGAGGTAGCTTTGGTATGACCGGGTTTGAATGTTATTTTTTTTTGTCTAGGATAGGGTTAACAAATAGCCGCATTTATACACCCTCCCCACCACCACGGGTGAATGTATAGTAAGAGTTAAATAATTGAAGATCATCGGTAATCACTCGCCCCCCCGTCATACTTTCTTTTCCATATCTTGCATTTAGTACATGAACGCTCATGTAATTAAAAGCTCTTAAGTAACATAACAGTATTATCTAAAAACACCCACTGCAGAATTCCTACCGCATAGGTCTAGCAAATTAAATGATCTAAAGTTACTACAGCGCAATCACTTTTAAAAAGAGAAACCCCTAAGTTATAAGAATACCCGCCTTATAAGAACACGCGGTCCGGCCCGTACAAGGATTATTTTTTACGTGCATGAGTACTCTCCTATAAGAACTACTCTATAAGAATATGATATAGCACCAATAGTATATTCTCACAAGACGACCCCCCCTATACCTCTATCCAAATATATTTTCTCAGATGTGGGGAGGGGGGGGTGCCATCCTGTCATTCATCGGATTTATTACTACCTACATGAAAGAATATACCTGAAGATCGAACAGCATCGACGGTATCTGCTCCGAGATAAAAGGCTCCTGGGTTAAACTATATCCATCACTAGGGGAGTAAAAACCTTAAAGAAAAAAAGTAACTGGCCAATGTTTATTTTATGATTTATAATCACCTTCACCCTTACTATCACGTTGATTAACTTTAGGTTCCGGCTACTCTAAATAGGTTTTTACTTATAAATATCTTAGTCCTTCGCTGGTGGGTTTTTGGAAAAGCCCTCTGGTAAAGCGAGATAAGGGTTCTTTGTGAGTAAGTTCTTACCCAAATCTACTTTAAATAGAATTTATAGGCATTACTGTGACCTAACACAATAGTAGTAGAGTGGATTAGTAAAAGTAATTAGGTAGTTAGATGAACAGGCCAGCAATAGAGTAATTTAAGGGTACGTGGCAACGAGACTGGGATCGACTCCTACTGTAAGCCATCGTAAACGCCAAATACGGATCTGAGTTTCAAAAATATTCGTTAAAGAGTTGATAATCAATAGTTATAAAAGCGAAACTCCCACCACCCGCTGAACATTTAAAAATAAGCAAAAAACAAAAGGAAAGACATCGCAGTGTGGTTACACTTAAGTTAGGTAAGTAACTACGTACAGTCTACTTAGATTCCAACGGCTTAACACCCTTCCAGATACTCGCGACACCAAAGGTCAGCTCCTCATAGCCCTTCCCAGCATTCATGAATCCCGCATCCTTGATCATCCCTGCAAACTCCTGCTGCGACGGGAACTTCTTGATAGACTCGACAAGATACTGGTAGCTGTCCCTATCACCAGCGATAAGCTGTCCCATGAGCGGGATGACAGAGAAGGAGTACTGCTGGTAGATGGCGTCGAGCGGGGCCGGTGAAACCTTTGAGAACTCGAGACAGGCGAATACACCACCGGGCTTCAAGACGCGGTGAGCGGCTTTGAGAGCCATGGGGATACGGGTGACATTGCGGATGCCGAAGGAGATGGTGTACAGGTCAACAGAGTTATCTGGGACGCTATCGAGTGTCTCGGCGTTCTCAACACGGAAGGAAATACGATTGGCTAAGCTATTATTAGAACAATGTCTCAAATGGCCAAAGTTGATGTCTTATCGCTTATCGAAACGAAACATGCGGGGAAATAGGTATGAGGGGAGGAAATTGAGGGGTTGAGGAAAGGTGAGATGAGGAGGAGGAGGAGGGAAGGAAGAAGTTATTTACTAGACATATATCCTTGCTGTTCAGCTCGTTTTTCTCCCTCTTTCAACATGTCTGCGTTGATATCTGCACAGATCACTGTAGTTTCACGATCTCCGTTGATTTTCTCTGCGTGGTCGAGCATGCGGAAGGCAATATCTCCTGTTCCGCCGGCTACGTCGAGAATAGCCATGGGTTGGCCACCAGGCTTTCTGCCGGGGTTAAGAGAACGGACGAAATGGTCCTTCCAGAGGCGGTGGATGCCAAAGGACATTGCGTCGTTCATAACATCATATGAGGAGGCGACGGAAGAGAAAACCTCAGCAACTATCGGTACAGTTTTCAAGTGTTATTTTATTGTTATTTTCTTCTTTTTTTTGAATATGTAATTTTTTAATAATAATTGTGGAAAGAAAGAGTTGCTTGCCCTTTCCAGCCTTGAGAGATTCCTTGACTGTTTGGAAACCAAAGTGAGTTTCTGGCTCGGATCCTGGGGTAGAAGAGGGCTTTGAGGAAGTAGAGTAAAGATAGGAAGCTCGGGGAATTGCTCCCAAGATAGGTCTCCTGGGCGCCATTAAGGCCCTACTGCGAAGAAGACGGGAATTCATTATGTTTGAATTCAATTGATGTTTTTTTTTGAGAGTTGGTACTTGACTGTACTGTGGTTGTAGAGACTTTGATACCTCCCACCATACAGAGGCAGAGACGCAGAGACGCAGACCCATGAAAGACCCCCCAATGTTACCCGGCTATTGCTGCCTCGTCTTGGCGCCACCCTTCCCAGCCACAGCCTTGCTCTCAGCCACCCGTGTTGTGTCAGCCAGTCTGTCTCCCTTTTCTCTCCGCGTCTCCCTTCATCAGCACACTCGACACGTTCCACGACCGCTGCTATCAGGGACAGCTAATACAGCACTGGGTCATCTCCATCCATCCATTGGAAACCACAACTCCTCCGCTAATCTCGTCTTGCTACTTGCCATCACGCAGGTCACTCTTTGTCTTTCTCGATAACTATTTCTAGCGACATTACTGAAAATCCTTTTTTACAAAAAGGCTTTATTCGAAGCAGTCATCATCAAGTATGAACGGTGACAGCTACACCTCGTCTAGAGGCGGTATGAACCCAACTGGATCAACATCTGCTGGAATCAAGCAAGAGCGGGTTACTGATGTTGCAGTCCGCCCTGCAGATAGGCACAACTATTCCTCATCTCGTGAATATCACGTATGTCTAGCCTTGTTTTACTCCTATATTCGGCCCACGAGCTTTTTTTTGTTTTTATTTTTTACTAACACAATACCCACTATAGTCATCTGATCGTAGAGACAGGGATAGGGACAGAGACAGAGATAGGGACAGGAACGAGCGACCGCGTCGGGAGCGCTCGCGATCTCCACACCGCTCCTCGAGGTCCAGTAGGCGCGAGGACTACTACGACGGTGGCGCACGGGACAGCTATAGAGAGCGCGATCGCGACGGCGGAGACAGATACACCGGCGGTGGCCGAGACAGAGATTTCGAGAGGGAAAGGAGACGCGGCGGTGATGGCGGCGGCGGACGTGGTGACAGGCGGGGAGAGAGGGCTTCTAGGCAAGAGACTCGGAGTGCAAGGGTGGTGGATGAATTTCCTGCTGCCCAAAGGAAACGGTCTGCAACGCCACCTGTAAAGAAGAGGGAGCCAACGCCCGATTTGACTGATATTATTCCTATTAATGAGAGGAAGCGGAGAATGACCATGTGGGATATTAAGCCGCAGGGATATGAAAACGTCACTGCTGAACAAGCGAAGCTTTCAGGTTAGTTGCTTACCCACTCATTCGAAGTTACTACATATTTCTAACTTTTGAATAAGGAATGTTTCCACTCCCCGGTGCACCAAGACAGGCTCCAATGGATCCTACTAGGCTTCACGCGTTTATGACACAGCCAAGCAGCGTTGCAACAGCAGCTACGCTTAAGCCGACAAATTCGCGCCAAGCTAAACGTCTTTTGCTCAGCAACCTCCCCCCAACGTCTGACGAGGAAAGCTTACTGCAGTTTTTCAACCAGTCTTTGTCTTCGCTTAACGTTGTTACAGGCAGCCCAGATCCCATAACCTCCGCACAGCTCTCATCTAGCAAAGATATAGGTCTTCTCGAGTTCAAAAATACCAATGATGCCACAGTTTGCTTGGCTCTCTCTGGAATTGAGTACAATGGGGCCAAGGTTGATATCAAGCGGCCTAAGGATTATATTGTCCCCCTTGTAGCTGATGATTCCGGCCACCACGAGCCGGGGGTTATCTCTAGCAATGTTCCTGATACTCCTAACAAGATCTTGGTGTCACAAATTCCGGACTATTTGCAGGACGAACAGGTTATCGAGCTCTTAAAGAGTTTCGGTGATCTCAAGGCTTTTATTCTAGTCAAGGACACGACTGATGATATTTCCAAGGTACAACCAACTCCAGCTATACTAACCAAATCAAACTAATGTCCCCATTGCATTCGCAAAACTCTCAAAGAAAAATATGGCAAAAACGCGAACGGGAAATTTATTCCGTTTCAACAAATGCTTATTGGGGACATTATCATTTTAATTTTAGTACAGCTATTAACCTTTAATTTTTTACGTTTGTACATTTAGGGGATCGCCTTTTGTGAATATCTTGAACCTAGCACCACAGATATTGCCGTGGAAGGGCTCAATGGGATGGAACTAGGGGATAGTACACTCCGCGTCCAGCGCGCTTCTATCGGGATGAAACAGGCTGCAGGTGTCGAAATGGGCGTTAACGCAATGGCTATGATGGCTGGAACTACAAGTGTCGATCTAGAAGCTAGTCGCGTATTGCAGTTGCTAAACATGGTCACACCGGATGAGTTGATGGATCCTGAGGAATATGATGGTAATTTCTCCCCTTTATAAACATGATTTGTGGTAGTTGCTAATTTTATCCCGTACGGACAGAAATTTGCGAGGATATTCGTGATGAGTGCGAAAAATTTGGAGCTCTTGTTGACATGAAGGTTCCCCGTCCTAGTGGCGGTAGCAGGCAAGCAGCTGGCGTCGGAAAGGTACAGCTCCTCTCTATGCCAAGGTCAAGCTTCTTTTATTAACCAGTGATATTACCCGTAGATTTTTGTCCGCTTCGAAACACAAGAATCCGCATCCACAGCCCTCCGCTCACTCGCCGGGAGAAAGTTTGCAGACAGAACCGTCGTCTGCACTTACTTCTCAGAAGTACGTTTCCCTAGTGCTTATACTTCTATCCCCCTAATATACTAATCGCCCCTGTATAGGAGAACTACGAGGTGGGCGCATTTTAAAAAAGTAACAGCAGTAGCAGCAGTAGCAGCAGCAGGACCCCATAGTGTAGGTTTTAGGTAAAGTCGTAAGAATTTGTATCGGCTTATTCCCGCATGTTTTCTCATGTTTAGTAGTAGTTAGTTAGCTTAGTCTATGATCGTCTCTAACCTTCGTTATTTGGAATTAACAAGACGGATCACGAGATATGAGGGTGGTGGATTAGTTTAGCGGTGGGAGGAGGTGTAATGATTTTATACCATGTAAAGATTTCTATATCTTCCTGTTCAGGTGATGGTGCTGTCTCGCCGAGTGATTGAGTATGATTCTAAATGATATGATCGTTAAACCCGTGGCACCCTCCAATCGCTAGTTTGGGGTATCTCCTGGGATGTAATGATCTAGGTAAGAGTAATATCTATATTACCCCAGAGGGTTGATCTGGGAGATCTAGTCCGCCACTCACCACAACCTTGAGCCTACGTCTTGAAATATCCCGTTTACAAATTTCTTTTATGATACCAAATAAAAATCCAGGCTAAACCTCCATAGAAAACCGCAGGAAGAGGAGAATAGGTCTAAGCTTTTAGTTATCAACCCACAAAATAAAGAAATTTATTTATAAATATAAAGCAACTCTAAGGTCAATAGAGAACGAGGCTTAGATTCTAAACAAAGCCATACCTTTAATCTCGAAGAAACCTCAGAAGTTAGGAAACTATGCTTCTCTAGGGCTGATACTAAAAGGAGGGGTACTTACATATAGTTTAATTAAAGACTAGAGTGCCATACATTATTGTACATGATACTCCTACACTGCTTAGGTAATACCATGCGTAACAATGGTATGCCTGAGCTTAGCGGGGGGTATAGTATGTATAACGCATACACCACCGTTTGAAATCCAATTCCCCAAAACCACTATTATCCCTCAAACACCTGATTAAGCTGTACAAATCGGTGCTCCCTCCCATGATGACTAACAAACAAACCACTGTACCACCAAAGAACGATAACACAAAATCCAAACGGAGAAGAGAGCGACGACGACGACGAGCGAAAGCGAAGAAAAAGGCCATGATGAAGCCACATATAAAAGCTCTGAAAGAAGCTGGTCTTCCGAAAAATGGGTTATGGACGTTGGCGCAGCGGAATTGCGCAAAGAGTGTGGCTAAGGAGGAGCCGGCGCCGGATATTGCAAAGTTGTTGTTGTTCCCTTTGTGAATTGTTAGGGCAATTACCACCTCTCATCTACCACCATCCTCTCTCCTCGTGTGGTTCTGTGGGTGCTTGGGAGAGGTACTTATTGGTATGGTAGGTCGAGGTGCGGTTTGTAGGGTTAGGTTGGGTGGTGGTTGTTCGTGACTTGTACTGTGGGCCGACTCTACGGCTTCTCAAATGGGTTGGCTGGGCTGGAGTGCTTGGGTTTTTCTATTAGGGATGTGATAGTATCATTTCGTAGGGTAGGAGACCGTTTGGTGTAAGGGTTAGGGACCACCTTTGAGGTTTTCTTAGTATTCTAGAATGCTTTATGGGTTAGCGTTTATGAGCTAGCCTAAGAATAATACCTAACACTCATATTCTAGATATGAGCTAAGAGAGATAATAGCGGCCCAGACCCTAAATCAAAGTTATTGACGGTTTTTAGGGGATGAAGGATTTATAGACAAAGGATTAGTTAACTAGATACACAGAAAGAAAACCCAAGACTATATTATAGGGCAAGGCACACAACATATGAAAAATTAACCGACTGTTAATGCTGGGTATTCTTTAGAGCATCTAACTATTTATCAGGTTACTTCGGCTATGTAGCTTGATTCGTTAATTAGGGCGAGGAGCCCATTTCTGTGAAAATGCGACAGTATGCAGAGACAGACTTATTGACGTAATTATTTACATACACGGGAAATACTGGCCCTATTAATTATAACATAAGTACCTCCCGGGGGTTCGGGATCGTAAAGGGGGGGGGAGGTCAGTGGGTAAATATTCTGCCTCGTGGGTGTGAAGTATTTAATAATCTTTTGTGCATGGACATATGTACGACATGGGCCCCTGGACCCGAGTTCCTGGATCATGGGATATCACACGTCAAATCTGGGGGTAGTCGGCCAAAGTGAAGAAGTGTTCTTATGGGTTCCGGTAATACACACAACAGGCATAAAGAACCTGAACATACAGGTTTTATTCCCACCAACTAGTAGGGACAGTTTACTTGCTAGAGGTATCGACTCCAATGAAAACCCTTGCTGTGAATAGTTGCAGGTTCTTTATGCCTGCGCTAGTAGCGCTCCAAGGGACTGTTTCGAATAAAACTTTAGGGAATGCCACTAGTCACTAAAAGAGCTAAAACTAATAGATGCCTATGAGTTATGAAAAGGGTAATTGCTCACGGGCCCCATCTATCTTTCGAAAAAAAGAAGCATCGGTAAACGGAGCCTAGGATTATCGAGAGGAATCTAGAGCTCTAAATGTTGGGGGTTCGTCACACACTAGTTTTTTTTAATGGAACTCTCGGGAGTAAATCTCCCGCAGGTGGCGGGTTTAACTTTCTAGGGAAAGTTTATAGTGTCGGGACGGCCGGGCTAGATAGTAACATCTTACCAGTGATTCAAAGTATTCTAAGTCAGACAGGCTCTTATCCAATCATTAGTGCTCGGTGGCTTATGGTTGTGCATCGTACAAAGATGCTATGCCACACAGAGGCAGTGTAACAGCGAATAACCATGAGCCGTGCAGGCGACATCAGAACCCGCTCTGTACAATGTCCGAGTACCTATATTTCCTCGCGATACCCAGTAGAAAGACGAGGTTTGAAAGGGTTCTCGGGTAGGGTTTTTATAGTGGGAAGCTAATGGATTGCCTATCTACTCTCCGAGTTCTCTTGATCTTATAGCTACGAATCAGGGAGGGATATCACCTATTTAGGTGATTTTCTTTACGCTATGCTTAAAGTAGACAAAAAAACAAATAAAATAAGATCAGTCATATTGCAACTCAACAACTCACAAGATCGATCTAGTCCCAAATTAAGCTCACACCTTCAGCACTCTTTCACTAGGGTGTATTGACAATATATATTCAACTCATACCACCCCCCCCCCCCCGGTGATAATGGGCAGTTTGTACTCTAAACCAGAGAAACCCCAACAGGATCAGAATCAAAATCAGAACATGCAATCCACTATAATCCCCGAAGAACAGTCGATTGCGGTCGACACTGATGCGGTATTGCCTCTAGAAAAGCTGTTACTCTAGAATATAATAAAGCTGACTTTGTGAATGGTATCTTTAGGATGACTCGGGCAATGAATCTCTTGGGTCGACGTAGGTTGCTAGGTTGCTAGGTTTCGCGTAGCTAGAGACTTGTGCTGATGTTAAACAGGGGCGAGTACTCCACCGTGTCACTTACCTCGTCAATTTATGAGTATGACTGGCGTTTTAGTCTTTACTGTATCCTGGCAATTACTGAAGTTCTTTTAGGTATCGGTATGAGAACGGGCGTCGGTACCAGTCGCGTAAAGCAGGGTGAGAGCTCCCGACTTTGAAGACAGAGATGTAGAGTAAATGAGCTGATTCAACCTTTGCAGACAATACTTGCTCCCCAATGATGAAGTATCTCTCCTCGACCAGTGGTTCTACATGATGACTTATATGGCTACTGACAAAGTATCTTCTGTAACTAGACTGAACAAGAGAGGTTAGTTCCACATATTTACTGTGGTAAAAGCTGACAGTAGAGCAGATTAGATATCATACACCATATCTACCTCCTAGTTACGGACGGCCGGTTGACCCTCGCACCAATCGAGAATCCACAGAATATTCTAGATGTAGGCACTGGAACCGGAATCTGGGCAATTGATATGGCGGAGTATGTTGCTATCATGTCACTTGCTAAAGGATTCAACTTACTAAACTTACCGAAAAGTAAATACCCGTCGGCCCACGTCATAGGCACAGATTTGAGCCCAATTCAACCTTCTTGGTAAATAATATCTCTGAGAGGAGTTTTTCCGTGCGTGCTGAGTCCTACCTAGGGTACCGCCAAATGTAGATTTCCAGATTGATGATGCAGAGTTGGACTGGACGTTTAAGAAAGACTCATTTGATCTAGTACATATTAGACATTTGGCTGGTGGTATCAGAAACTGGGACCACCTCCTGAAGGAGGCATACAAGTGAGTACCTTCTGAATCCTATTAGAATGAAATCATTCATTAGAGCTGCGAAATAAGAGAACTAATAACATAGTATAGCCATTGTAAACCTGGAGGTTATATTGAAGTATCGGAGTACGAGATGACCGTGGGTAGCGATGACGGTACATGTCATGAGAAGATGGCTATATGGCAGTTCTATGACTTAGTTGACAAAGCATCGATTCAGAGCGGTATGCCACCCTTTACGCCTCAGATAAAAATTATTCTCTAACCATATTCTCGGGTCCCCATAGGCCGCGATTTTAGAATTGCTAAAGTTTTGAAGCCTGTACTGGAAAAGGCTGGATTCATCAATGTTGAGCACCAAGTGTTCAAGATTCCCCTAGGAACTTGGCCTGCCGACAAAAAACAGAAGGAGATAGGGGCATATACATTGCTCTCTGCGGAAAGCGGCTTCGAGGCCTTCGGAATGGATCTTTTCACGAATATTTTAGATATGAATGTTGAGGATGCCCGGACATTGATAAATGAATGTAGGGCTAGCGCGAGGAGCCGGAAAGTCCACAGCTATTCGACACAGTAAGCTCCCCCTTGGTCATTAGAGTTATTAAGACGAGTTTAATATGAATACTAACTGAAGCGTAATCAGTCATTTTTACTTCGCACAGAAGCCTCTTGATGCGTAATCTCGAGTTTTTTTAGGCGCTCTTTTCTTTGTTTTATTTCTTTCTCATAAGAGATATTATTCATAAAAATATATTTTCTCTGTTGGCGAAATAGTTTGCATACTCAGTCGTGATTTAAATCATTATAACACCCCGCATACAGTAATAATCCAATACCATCTTCATTCCCCACTTTTTCAACACAAGAAAATACGTGTTCTCTAGTCAGCCGATCCATGAATTACCGTTTAGTTATCGTTCGCATCATGTACAGACGCCATGATTTCCAATCTAGGAATAAGTAGATCACCACTTGGCATATCTAGGATCCTATCCCACTATGGCTAGATTTTTAATATGTAGGGTAACTACTCGTAGTCTTCAAGCGTTTCCGGAATACGGTAACTGGGAGCGCCATGTCTTTCCTACAAGGTCACTTTTGCAAGCCTGTGCCGTTGGCCAACTTGGGTAGCTATTCCTCGGCAGCACAAAGTTCAGCGAATGGCTGGCCTTAGATTCAAGGCAAAACACCCATGAGGTGCATTACACCTTGAAGATACAATGTGACAGTAGGCAAGACATGGCGCTCCCTGTTACCGTACTCCGGAAACGCTTGAAGACTACGAGTATTGGTAGTTGAATTTTGTACTACCTTAATGTGATTATAAAACCGCTGAGCATTAGATCCACCACTAGCTGATTGTACTAAATTTTTATAGAGGAGTAGGAACGAGTAATCATTCTATAAGGGTGTAATTAAGGTATCCACTTAAGGCTAAGTGCGAATTGTCATGATTTATCACTCGTGTAGTTGCAGAGTCCTTCTTCTATTTCTTACCTATCATGATGGTATTAAGCATACACAAGCTAGGATTTGACATAATAGCCCGAGAATTCTCTCCTTGGCTAATTATTGTAATATACCTTAGGGAGGTTTCTATATGGATATATGTTAGGAAAGGTTTGTGCCCGCCTGCCTCCTAGCTATAGTTAAGCTATCAATTTATTTGGTACTGTGAGTTCTTGTACCAGCCGGTAGAGCTTTTTACTCGCATTGCTGTAGACAGTATTTCCCATAACATGTATATTCCAAATATTGAGGACCATCCGTATGAATAATTATAGGTGTGTACCAATTCTCCCAAGTAATATGAGTTTTATTTATGTATAGCCCATACTTATTTATAGCTATGGTTTTGAAAAGTGGTAATATCTCATAATTGCAGTAGATGTGGTTCCCTACAAAAAATGAGCAAGGTAAGGCAATCTGTGCCCTCTCACAACTCCTTCTTGGCACTAACAGCGCTGCCGCTACGTTTCTTCCCGCTCAGTCCAGAATAGATATCTTTTGCGAACCACCATGCGCAGTATGAAGGGAGAACAATCCAGAACCCGTTGGGGATAATATATAGCGGAATAAGTGTAGAAATATCGTTGCTGTATTCCCAGTTAGAAACGGGGGTGCTCAATAAGCGAGCCCATCATCAATCACGATACCAAAGGTGAGGGGGTGAGCTCACTGTCCAATATGTTCCCACCCTGAGAAGTACTCAACAGACATATAAAGAATCGTTTTGCTGAGTGTCATTATGACACTCACCAATCCGACTATTACTGCAGCTGCCGCATCTCCCTGTGCCCAACGTGATAGGTATATAAAGTTGAGTGCAGACTCAACTAAATTCATGAATGCCACAGCGCCTGGGAATCCATCGTTACTCTCATAGGCTGGGAGGCCGTAAACATAGTCAACTTTGCTGTAAAGAGCGTATGGCTTCCAGAACAGGTGTAGATCACCACCTGTCATTGAGCGGGGACGGAGGAGAATGTAGCCACAGTCCTTTAAGGTGATGATTTAGCTTTTTAACAAACCGCCCAGGGCTCAAGATGAACAATACGTACCCAAAAGACCAATAAGGTGGATATGAGCATCCACGCGGGAATGATCTTTGGTGGATTGTGTGAGAATGCCATGTTTCGCGAAAAGTAGATTTAGGTACTAGTTGCTCGTAACTGTTGATAAAGAAGTAAATTGGGATGGCGGGATGGAGAGTACAGGACACGAGCGACTTAGAGGTTCTTGGGTGGTTTCCCCTCCGTTTTATCATGGTCCCCCGGAGTTGTCCTGAAGCGGCAGTGTGACTTCTAACATGCATAAATATACTCTAGCACTGATACGGTACCTACCCCCGCCTTCAAATGTGCAATTTTAGATCTATAAACGAATCATATGCTCACGGAAAGTAGCTGGATGGTGTACCAATAGTGATCGAGAATTGTGGTATTACGTCACTACGCAGAACTCACACCGCCAATAATGTATACAGGTGAGCGACACTGATAATTGGTCCGCGGTGTATGCAGTCAGTACCTTAATATATGTTAGTCGGGCCTTGACCCGACTCCGTAAAGATATGCTGCTGAGACATATTTAGTCTTGGGGATAAGACATGTGATTGCGGTAACCACCGTCATAAAGCACACGTACACCTAACATATGTAAATATCTTTATTCTACATAGATTTCATAACAGGACCGTGCCAAAGACACTGACAATAGAGAATTTAAAAGAAATTTTTTTATAATCATCACTACCAGGTATAAGAATATCAGCGTAGCTCAACTAACTACCCCATTTAACCCTATACGAAGCACCCACATTGCCAACAGCATCTCACCGCGGTTTCCCTACCTTTCCCAAAGACTTTTCCAGCATACAAAATGTAGATATTCGGGTCTGCGCGGTTTCAAACCACCAACCCCACCATCCACTTCAAGGTCTCTAAAGGGTCACGAGCCACTTTCTCAGGCCATACTGAGGGGCCTGGAATGCCAGTTTTTGGTTTCCTGGCTTGTACCGAGTATTTATGTACTGGGAGAGGGTTCTCTGAAAATTGCTCTGAGATACCCTCCCCCAGTTCAGGTTGCTCGGCCCCCGGTTCTGAGTATTCACCCCCCAAAAATTGTTGCTACCTTGGTAGCTACCTGTCGAGATTCTTAGACCTCTGTATAGGAAGTTGCCCGCTTCCAGGTGCTGGTTGTCTGGGCAATATGGTAGACCCCCTAAGTCCTTTTGAGTATTGGGTCCACTCCCGCGTATTTCTGTTCCACGTTGTTGGGTAGTTGATTCTTGTGACCTCCACCGGCTATTGACTTTGTAAGGTTGAGTCCACATCTTTGGCAAATCTAATCCCGAATTGAATGAATCCTCGGGCCGAAAATTTTCTTGGTAGGCAATTTTACTATTGGAGGCCTCCTTATCCGTATTGCTTAGCGGGAGTTTGTAAGAACTACCACTTACCAGGCTCATATCCTCAACCCCACTATCGCTGATATTTTCTGCAAGTGCTTCAAGGTGGTCAATCCATTCCTGGCCACACTTGGGTAGATTTCTCATCCTCCATGCACGGCTTTTTAGGCCTTCATAGCGAACATTTGGCTCTTCACTGGTTTCCGTAGGTGTAGACACATCAGTCGTTCTATGGCCATAGACTGCCGTGAGAGCCCCGGAGAATTTTCCAACTCTACTGGGAGTTTCCACTGGCGTGTTAAAGATCTCTGGGATTCTCGCATCAAATTTCCGCCCGGGAATAAGATGCAGCATGAGCATCTGATCGATTGGAGCTGCCCGTAGAAACCCTACTTCATGGATCTCCGGCAATCCTGAAAACGCTGGCATAAATAAAAGCGGATTAGGGTTAGGTTCTGCGGGGGCTACGGCCGAGGCGTGGTGGTTCTGGAGAGTGGGTGTGCGGTATATTTTATTCTTGGAAATATCTGCTGTATCCAAAAAAATCCTGTCATTAGTGTTGGGCTGGCCAACGAGAGATCTCCCCAAGCGAGCTATATTATATCCATGTCCCCCTATTAGTATTATTTTTTTAAAAATTTCTCAGTGCGGGTAGATATATATACCTTGACTTCTAGCAAGCACAATAAGAGCTTGTGCAACAACCTCCTTCCTTTCTGTCTCGTTGGCACTGGTGGCAAGCATGAGGATTTCTTCATATGATTAGCATGGTATATTAAAATTAATAATAAGATCTAAGACTACCTCTATCGCCATCAACATCATCTGAGGTATTGGCATTAATAGGATCCTCCTCGATGATAGCGCAAATATTTTCTTCGCCGGTACTGACAACAATACCCTGTAGTTTCTTAAGGGAATTCAAGTCTTTGGCAACTAAGTAGAAGCTTGTTAGTTAGGACTTCTACCTCAAGGATGAACTGAAAAAAAGTACGTACCACCAGTGACCCCTTGGGTTCGTGTTCTGTTGATCATTTGGAGACTCCGTTTCTTTGAGACAATTCTCTTTGTATCCTTCTGCTTCTTCTGCTTCTTACTCGGAGTCACTTTTTCACCCTTATTGATCGAGTATACTGCCTTGTCTTCATCATCAACCATCTTGAGCAAGTTTAGGTCATCATAATAGTCATCTCCGATTTCTCTAAACGAACCTCCTCTCTTTGCTCTTTCAGCAATCTTCCAATGATCACTCCAATTATTGTAAAGTGGATCTTCCACGGTATCCACCCACATCTGGGTCAAGCTAATATTCACTCGACGCGTTTCCCCGAAATATTTCTTTGTTTTTTGCTCCAAGTGGTCGAGGTGGTCTTTGAACAATCCATAATCGATCTGATAAAATGGATTCGCAGAGGGCAAACGCTTCAGAAGAAACAGAGCATGTTTCACGGTCCCAGAGTGGATATTGTAGTTCTTACCCCTTCCCTGATTCATATACCAAACCGGAAACCCAGAGATAATATCTCTTAAAGGATCCCCTACGGTAGTGTTATCGTAGACCTGACTAACAACTAATGACCAAAAGCAAGACCTCGTAGTATGCTCCGGGTGAGACTTAACTAGCATATCAGAGATGACTTCCAGCACCATATTGGCAAGTTCAGGTGTGCTGTATTTAAGAGCCACTTTGTAAAGCTTAAGGTGGCGGTACAAGGATCCACGAAATGTATCCGGGTGAGTACGGTAGGAGTCGGTATTGATGTATTCGACATAGTAGGTGAATGTTGATTCGTCTTCTTCAGGGAGGTCAACTCGGTATGACTTGTACTTGTTACAAGCAGACATCCGCGAGCAGAGGGCTTTTCCGTATTCGGACTTCTGGCTCCACTTTTCGGAGTTGATGTGGGAGACGGCGAGGCTAGGTCCAACGCGGACGGTGATATATGGGTGGTAGCTGAAACTAGTGTACAAGGATGGACATTAGCGTATATCTCTCGTATGCTTCACACTTATTTCCACTGTTGAAGATACTTACATTATAGACTTTGGCTCATTAATAACCGGCTGCTCAGCTAGGAGGATGTCACTAGCAAAATAGTCTTCTTCATATGTTGGGTGGGGTTTGGCCTCCTTCCCATCATTCGTGGTAGCTTTTCTAGCATGACCAGCCTTGCTGCGTAAGATAGGGGGCATCTTTCTTCGAAAATCTTGGGTGTGATGTGGAGAGGAATAGGCGTGATGGAGGGACGGAGATGATAAAGAAACACGGTAGGATTTGATGAAGAGTAAGGTTATGTGATGGTTTTCTTCGTAAGAAATAGAATCACTGGGGAGCTGACGTTGTTTGGTAGGTAAGAGTGCCATCATTAGTATTTCTATGGGCTGGAGGGGCTCCACAAATGAGTGGGATGTTGAGTGAGGCCCAAGTGCTAGCTATTTCTAAGTGAAGGTGTAGTGGGGTGAAATTTCCACCACAGAGGTTATCTGGGTTTATAACCAATTCCTTTCATTAATTTTTCATATAGTCATAATAAGCTATCATCGTGTAGTCAATGAGGGGGGGGATTTGATAAATCATTAGCTTCATAGACCATCACTCGCATATTTAATAGATATTTTTGACGTTTCCTCTACGATTTTATACATTAAAAATGCATATATCAGCGGAGAGTCTAATTGACGACTTATTTAGAGTATGGTACTAGTGCATGTGCAGGCATAAACTAGACCAAGCACCATCTACATGATTGTATACTCTAATTGTTAAAATTTATACACAAAGGGGAATAAGCCGTATAGGTATAGCCTATGGTTAGGAGTTAGGGATGCGGCACCTAAAAAGATGCAATTTTATCTACATCGGGACCAATATCTTTCCTAGCACCTGATTTAACACCTGCTTTAATTTCACTGAACCAGCGAAGGTTCTGTCAAGATCGGTGTCTAGTCACTGCTGGATTTGGTAGTCTCATCACCAGGCCTAGACTGTAAATTTTGTTAACTACCGAGCCACATACTCCTTTTCCTAGAACTGTGGCTAGTGTAGGCCACGCCTTATATAAAAGCTCCTTTTTTTGGCATATAATATACTCCGGACTGTAATATATCTCATCCTAGCTCTAGAATACGGAATAATAGGAATAGAACTGGTTATAGCACGAGGTAAGTAGCTTTTCTACCCACCGAAAGTCATATAACACATTTCGAGTGCGAATTCATGATCGTACGCTCAAATAATTTCTACAAATTAAAACTCGCTGAGTTATTGAAATTGCCTATCACTATAAAGCTTATTCAATGAAACACTTGCTACTGAGTCCGGCGCATTCTTTTGATTCTATTATTAAGCTACTTGAGATTTTTAATTACTGGCGCCCCCGATGCTCGAGTGCTGGATCGTACATACATACTCATATAATCTAATCAGATTCCCAATCTACACACAAACATAGCCAAGACTCTAGCGTCCTTGACCGTGATTCTCGTGATCCCGTACCCTGATACGCGGCCCTACATCAAGCACAGCGCTCACTTCATTGTGTAACACCAAACACAAATCTGCACGATCTTTCCGCTACAGCAAGCTTCCTCATCATTACCGAGCTTTTAGCTCTGATAGCCCGGTAACCCAGCATATGAGACATTCCTTCCCGTCTGAGGGCAGGGATCGAACCTGCACAACCAGTGTCTCAAACCGGTGACCCCACCGTTGAAGGATGGGACTCGTATCTTGGCTAAGTACATCCTGAAATCCGGCTGTGAGTGCATAGCCTGGTGAAGAATTCCTCCGGTATTTACGGGACGGGTTCCGCTACGAAGTAGTAGGTTGACTTGGCCGATTGGTTGAGTTCTTGGTGGAAATATGCATTGGAAAAACGTGGACCGGTATTGTGCCCGAGTCTACGGTTTTGACAGGAACGTGGAGGTTGGGTGTGTGTTACTGTCGGTTTTCTTTAGAAGTCTACTTGTACGGGATGAGTACATAAGAAATTCACATCGTGTTGTGGTTTCTATCTCTTTATAGGGTTATTGCGTAAGATAAATGTTGGGCAGATCAACCAATGCCAACATCGGGAAGGGATTTTTATCTCACCGTAAAGATCCAGTGGGGGGGGGAAAAAATCAGTTTAGAGGTTACATAATATGCTATAGGTTTCTAAACTTTACTTATCGTGAGAACCACCTCTCATTCAACATGCGTACCTGAAAATCTCCGATAGGCACACGGAAAAAGGGAATATATATCTCCGAAACTGGCCGGAGATCAAATATCTTGCAAGCTGTGAGAGTGATATATACATGTGACTTCCGGAATAACTCCGAGGCATTATTTTTCATACGTGTCGTGGTACGTATCATCCTAACGGAAACATATGCTAGTATCAATATTAGCTCTAGTGGTATCAACGCTCGTGCTGGTACCGTACCGGCACCCTAGTATTTCCCCGCTCCAATTTCTTTATCTAATGCCGGAATTCTAGTTAGTTAGAACTTTGGTAGTTTGAGCCATTTACTAGATAACGACTACCATACTGAAGTACTTCGATACTGTTAAAGATGGCCAGAAATAGCTAGGTAATTCACCTGTATATACCGATTAGGAATTTTAAGCACAGGTTTATCAGCATTAACGGCAGAGTATGCATGCGTGAGGGTATATAGATTCAAGCAGAAAAGCGGACATATCATTAGAAAGAAAAGGATGCAGGATGAGGTCACACGAGAAAGATAGCTGGACTTCGTGTAAAGGTCTGTGACTTTATGTTTCGGGGAATTCTGGGATAATAGTTCTTTTCAGCCTCTGAAATGTTTCAATTAGGAAAGTCCACTCTATTGTTTCTAGATCGATATTAACCCCAGTGAAGGGGCGCCGGCGTAGACACACCAGCGTGGTATAGTATAAATTAGTTATATTAGAAATTTTCCAACGCTAATTCTCCGTAATTTTCGCTTGCGACTACTATGCGGTGAGTGGCGTGGCATTTCCGAGATAGGCTACTTGCATCGAAGATATTGGCGATTCTTGCTACTAGTTTTAACGTGAATTTTTCTCATCGTCACTTTCCTAGCGTTTTTGGCTCCGGCTCGTGTGACCTAGGCTTCAGCTAGATATTTTTTTGGGGGGGGGAAAGTGCTTGAAAGTCGGAGGGTTGCCCGAGTTTCCCCGCTTCGGCTTCGCAGAATTATTACTCCGGTGCATGGCTTGGGAGGCTGAACTCAACAATGCACCTAACCTAGATCTTAAATTATAGATCTATGATGATAGTCTAAAAAAATCTAAAATTGTGCTTTTCCTGGTACAGATGGGCAAGTCTCGGCGGAACTATTTTCTAGCGGAAAGGCTGGAGTGCTCGCTGGGGGACAAAGTCTGTTCCGTAGGTGCGAAGTCTACGCCAAAAGAAATACTGTCAATGAATCCTCGTTATCCCTATCGTATGAGTAAATCATACTATAGTTTTATGAAGGTTACTAGTTCTCTATTTCTAATATCGGCTGTAGCGGTTCTTAGTTGTCAAGGAAAGTTGTGGTGCCTAGTGCCAAATCGAAAGACTTTAGCAATAGTAAATCACGGACAAACCTCGGTGAAATTATTCTGATGGAGAGGAGTAGTTATGCAGTAGGCCTCAAAAACCGGAGTTCCGTAGGCATGCGCTTCAACCCGGGTATTAAAATGTCGTCGGTTGTCGGTAACTACATTTACTTTATGGCTCGGTGCTGATTCCGACCACGAGGGTTAAGTGTCCCAGATACCAGAGTTTATCCTTGCAGGGTAATTAGCTTAGCGAAAATACCAAGCCTGCTGCCATGCTTTTCTATGTATGTCTCTACCCCATAATTCCTACATGAACTTAGGTTTCCGGAGTGTTGTGTTCCGGTACTACCGTAGTCACAGCTGTGACCGCGCCATGAGAACTCGAAATTAAACTGGGACTAAGATCTGCCACGTGCGCTAAGACATATGACAGGCTTTGGATAACATGGCCCTGGCTCTCTGCACAAATATTTACCCACTCAGTCCATTAGTAGTTCAGCCAGGCCGATATTGAGTGGAAGCCGACGCCCACATTAGTATTTATTGTGGTATGGTACCAATTTAGATTAGTATCGGAGTCATTGCCGTGTATCTTCAAAGTGGCTTGGGCCTGGTAAAATCTATCGTGTTTGAGCAGGAAATATTTGGTCCATTATTTGTCTCGTAGCAGTTCAGAGCCGCGTACGTCAGCTATCAGTCTGTCCATTGTGTGAGAGTACCTCCACAAACAGATACCTCAAGACCATGGCTGAAGGCGCATCGAGTTTCCAAGAAGTGACGTTGCTGCAACGTTTACTGAACCGACCCTAACCCTGTCGCCCCACACTTGGCAGGGAATATCTTTTCCCCGGGGGGAGCCTCAGCAATAATGAGGGGAAAACACCACGCTTTGGGCCACCGGCATCCCGCGGACCGATGACCGTTACCACGCTCGGCCTACGCCATGGAGATCTTGTACCGCTCAGGAACTTACTCCGATCTGCACCATGTGGACTCGTGGCTATACAACAGAGCTATCCCTTTGACCTGTATTCAATCCCACGTTGTGCCGGGTACTTCCCCAGGTCCCCACGAAATGCGCCCGAAAGAACTCAAAACTCAAAGACGCGAATTGCGGGGACTCCACCTGGGGTCCCCGGGGAGTGTAGGGTTTGTGCCCGATTACTGAGCAGGTCACAAAATTCTTTGACCACGCATGCAAGAAACTGGAAATTACCCACTGGTGCCCAGTTTCATACGATGGCTCCATGATTCGATGGTCCAGTCCCCAAGAGCTAAGTGAGGAAAGATCGTGATGACGTTGAGTTTTTACGGGTACGATACGGTGAGTAGTACAACGACAGTCTTTTGTTGATCCCTCAGTCTCCTTCACTACCTTTCCAGAAATTATAAAGCTCATGGAGTCTCACCCCTCGTATCGCTTTTTCCTTTCCCATCACCGCAAATCTTGAGCTTCAAGTTCTATACAGCTTGGATAACATTCGATTGTCTCCTTCAAAACAGCTATGTCGGGCTTCAAGTTAACGGCAGCAGCATATCTGCTGTTGCTCTCACCAATCGGTGCTTTCGGAGATACTACCAAGAACTTTACGGGCAATGCCCCTATTGCCCCATTGAGTCCTCCATATTTCCCATCTCCTGTTATTACTGGTGCTGGGGACTGGGCAGAGGCATATGTCAAGGCGAGGGCCTTTGTCGATCAATTAACTCTGCTGGAGAAAGGTAAGATATTCTCGATTTCTGTTATACTTTCTATACTAGTTTGAATCACAACTCTTTACTATATACTAATAATTTATCTTCATCTAGTCAATCTCACGACCGGTATCGGCTGGGCTCAGGATCATTGTGTCGGTAACGTTGGTTCAATCCCTCGTCTCAATTTCCCCTCGCTATGTCTCCAAGACTCCCCTCTGGGTGTTCGTTTCGGAACATACTCCTCCGCCTTCCCGGCTGGCATGAATGCTGCTGCAACCTGGGATCGTGGTCTATTATATAATCGTGGATACGCAATGGGTGAAGAGTTTAAAGGAAAGGGTGTTAATATTGCTCTTGGGCCTGTTGCTGGTCCCCTCGGAAGACATGCTGAAGGTGGACGTAATTGGGAGGGGTTCTCGGTTGATCCATGGTTGACGGGAATCTCGATGTGGGAAACAATTAAGGGGATGCAGGATGCAGGAGTTGTAGCTACTGCTAAGCATTATATTGGTAGGCCTCGATATTTAATACTTTGGCGACTAGATTGAGCTAACTTGAAGGTAGGCAACGAGCAGGAGCACTTCCGTCAATCTAGCGAATCCAACAATTTCGGAACCCACGCCCAAGTCGAACAAGCCATCTCCAGTAACATCGATGACCGTACTATGCATGAGCTTTATCTCTGGCCCTTCGCTGATGCTGTCCGCGCCGGTGTCGGTGCAGTTATGTGCTCCTACCAACAAGTCAACAACTCCTACGGCTGTCAGAGCTCGTATCTTCTAAATGGGCTCCTTAAAGATGAGCTTAAATTTGAGGGCTTCGTTATGAGTGATTGGGGTGCACATCACTCAGGCGTCGACTCTGGCTTGGCTGGGATGGATATGAGTATGCCTGGCGATTACACTTTTGGCTCTGGAACTTCTTGGTGGGGTGGCAACCTTACTACTGCTGTATTAAATGGGTCTTTCCCTGAATGGAGATTGGACGATATGGCGACTCGTATCATGGCTGCCTATTTCAAGGTCGGACAGGACCCTGAGACATACCCAGCGACCAACTTCGACTCATGGACTACCAATGATTACGGGCATACACACTACCAAGTCCGGCTTGGCTGGGAGCGTGTTAACCAACAGGTCAATGTCATGGGCGACCATCATATCGTCATCCGCCAAATTGCTGCTGAGTCTACCATCCTCTTGAAGAATGTCGATGGTGCCCTCCCTCTTGGTGGTGATAGGCAAATCGGTATATTTGGATCAGACGCCAGTGATGCTAGGTACGGCCCTAATGGATGTTCTGACCGTGGCTGCGACAATGGTACCCTCGCCATGGGCTGGGGTTCCGGAACTGCAAATTTCCCATATCTTATTACTCCTCTCGAGGCCATCAAGGCTCGCGCTCTCCAGGACCGCACCATTGTCCAGTCAGTCACCGACGATTACGCATACGCAGAGATCAACGCTACCGCTCTTCAGGCTTCCGTGTGTCTCGCATTTGTCAATTCTGATGCTGGTGAGGGCTATATCTCTGTCGATGGAAATGAGGGCGACCGTAACAACCTCACCCTCTGGCACGATGGTGAAACACTCATTGCAAATGTTGCCGCGAACTGCAACAACACCATAGTGATCATCCATGCCCCCGGAGCGGTCCTCGTTGAGTCCTTTGTCGATCATCCAAATGTCACTGCAATTATCTGGGCAGGTATGCCTGGCCAGGAATCTGGGAACGCCCTCGTGGACGTCCTCTACGGCGCTGTCAACCCATCTGGGAAACTCCCCTTCACTATGGCAAAGACTCGCGAGGACTACGGTACTGACATCCTGTACGAGCCCAACGGCCCAATTCCGCAAGAGAACTTTACAGAAGGCCTTTTCATTGATTACCGTCACTTCGACAAGGCTGGCATTGAACCTCGCTACGAGTTTGGCTTTGGAATGAGTTATACCACCTACAAATACTCTGACCTTGTCGTCAAGAAGGTTGGCTCTGGAGAATACACTCCCATGACTGGCTTCACTGCTGGTGTTGTCGAGAAAAATACCACTGGTGATATTTCACAATACGTTTTCCCTGAAGGCTGGGTTAGCTCGCCACTTTTCATCTATCCGTATATCAACAGCACCTCTGATGTCGTCACTGGATCTACATATGAGGCTCCTGAAGGTGCATACGATACCTCCCCACAGCCCATCCCTGCAGCTGGTGGCGCTCCAGGTGGTAACCCGTCTCTCTATGACGTGATCTACGAAGTCTCTGTGACTATCACCAATACTGGCTCTCGTGTTGGCGAGGAGGTTGTCCAGTTGTATCTCAGCACCGGACTTGAGGATGATCCGGTAAATGTCTTGCGGGGTTTTGAGAAGTTGACTGTATCACCAGGGCAGAACGCGACGGTTACAATGCCGTTGATGAGGAGGGATCTTGCAAGGTGGGATACCGTGAAGGGGGATTGGGTAGTCCTGGATATTGAGAGGACTGTTAAGGTTGGGAGTTCAAGCAGGAAGTTGCCATTGAGTGCTACTTTGCCTTAAAATGTAGGGAATGATGTGGAGGTGTTTATAGGTTATGTTTCTTGTAAATAGAGGATTTCTTTTGTTTATGTGATATGAATGGCTTTTATGAGTGGAATGAAATGAATTTACATGGTTTATCAATTTTCTTTTTTTGGAACGCATGGAAATGTCTTTTTTATATATATACCAAGTGATTTTATTGTTTCTGGGTACAAAATCTGGTATGCAGTGCTAAACTATGACCTATGCGTGGAAATGTCTTGTCTAAGTACAGTATATATGATACTGATGGTCTCATATATTCCCATACAATACTATTCCGGGAACGCACCCGAAAGCATATATATGGGAACGTGCACAGATCAAGCCATTTTACCCCTAGGTTGTTAAAATACTTGCTGTTTCCTTTCTTCTAGTGGAGATAATTTATAACCCAAACCCGGTTGATTAAGTTGTGGCAGTGAACTATGACATTTAGCTATTTAGTAGATTTTCTAAGCAAGAGCTTAATTATAGGAGTGCTTTGGTTTTGTATTTGTAGACTAATTCTTTTTTGAGGGCTATTGATGTTTATTCTATTTATCACTATTGGATCATAGAGTCGCACTCGAAATATGATACAGTATACCTATTCTATAAGAATATAACTGGGGTGTGCATATCCTTATATATGGGAGCGCTAAAATTACATAAAAGGGCTTCTGGATTCTATTTATCGGTATACTTATGAGCTATCTGAGGGTACTGTCTTGAAGTAGAGAATTGTCCGGTCGACTAAAGCAAAATAGAAAAACCCATAGAAATCTGTTTTTTGATCGTTTGCTGTTAAGCATCTGATTTTCTAGTTGATTGACTTTATTTTTAGTCCATTACATTCCTGTAGATATTTCAATATGGTGATCCCTTTTTATACGGGGTATGTATTAAAGTAAAAAAAAGTCTTTCACCAGGCTTGTACGAGTGATACCCCATGACTAAATTATCTAAAAATCATTTTTACTGGGTCTTAGGGACCTCTCCATAAATGTCACTTAAGTATTTCTTATATATCATCTAACTTAATTATACGTTTGAATAGTTGATTATTTAGACTATGAAACAAACTTAACTCATAAAATGGACTTAGATGTAAGTTGTTACTAAGTATTCAGGTGCAAAACCACTCTTTTTGCACTTAACAGCCTCACTCATTGATCAAAGTAAATGCAATAATACACGTATGGCGGCAAATCTACGTAGGAATTCTTACAAGCCATTCATCATAGCCCGTTATCCTTTCCTTCTACGCACATGATACAGCGTACGGCAAAAAAAGATCCAGAAGCGTGGGACATAAGATTCAGAGCTTTTATTCGCTCTTGAGGGTTTTGCCAAAGATTCTAGTACAGCCCCCGGTAAGATTGTTGCGGAAACACGGAGTCCGAGATCCGTGGAGTTTATTGGTCTTTCATGCTCTCAGTGGAGGTTTCTGACGGTAGGGATTAGCCATAGCACCCCTGCTCACTAATTCTTTTTTTTCTACAATAATCTTGCCGGAGGCTGTAGTAGGGCTGACGGCAAAGACCCTGTTAGCAGACCCTGGCTATTCGATCTTTTTTATCATACGCTGTAAAGGTTGTATGATGAAGGAACCAGGGGCTATTCTCGTATGACAGTCGAATAGTTTTCCTAGGTGTTTAATTCTATACTGGCTCTCGGAGCTCGCCGCCGTTGATTGAGTGATTACATGTATATGCATTCCTCACTGGTTTTCTTCCGGGAACTAGAGAGTCAGCTAATTTAAGAAAAGTGCAACTCTGACGTAGATATAGGGACCAAGCTAGCTAGGGATTCAAGAGTGACTCGCTAGAGAGGCTGATACGGAGGCAGCAGCTGCCATCACGCGGTCCCAATCCCCCGGATGAGACATAGTGGAATTTCCGGGTATCGTCCATGTTTCTACCTTGAGGAGTCTATTTTAGGGTGCCTATCACGTAAATGCCAAAGCTTTGGTTTGCGGCCATCGAGATTTGTGCAAGATCCACTTCTCGTTTAGTTAAGGCGAGGAGATGCATGGAACTTTGGAAGTGGAGATATATAGTTGGTGGCGTCGAAGCTCAAGATAGAAACGTATGGGAAGCCTAACTAGTAGTTCTCTAGAGGCTCGAAAAACGTTTAATTCTGAAACAAATGACCCCGGACTGTATCTGGATGGATAAACTGATAACTGTACCCACACAATAGGTATTTGTCCATCACACGGAAGATTCCGACAACCAGGGGGGGGAGTCGCAATAATGGTCACTTCACCTTGGATATTATATTATCGATATTATAACGTAAGAGAACAAATCAGTGGTTACTCACCCTCGGAGGTCACTCCAAATACTGAAGGTGCTTGCATAGGCACTCAAAACGATTATGCACCCTTGTATAGGCTCTCGGGCGATATGATCTCCATCGGCTAAACCCGCCCCAAAACTAAATCTGCATAGGCCTTATGCCCATCTATTAGGCAAGCTGCACTTTTTTAATCTATTCACAGGATCGGTTTTTCAGACGAGTATTATTATTATCTTGCACTATGACATAGCCTCATTTTAATTCACAGCATTAATGAAGCAACCCCACTGCGGGAACTTCAAGTGCCGTGTATGCAGGCACAAGTTGCTCCCCTCCTGTATCAGTTTCAACTGATCTAATTGGCTGTTCTCGATTCAGCCATGTAAACTCGGCAAGTATGAATGACTGTCATGTGCAGTAGCGAATAAGCGCAACCGCTGTTGCGGCAAGGGTTTAGCCGAATCGCTCGCAACATTCCTGGCAGCTGCACAAAGATGTCGCAAGGATATCTGCCTCGTTAGAGTCGTCAATGTACGGTAGATCAAGCCCCCACGGTCAATGCTTTGGCCTATGGCTCTAGGTGTTCATCCTTGGCAACGGATTGATTTGACTAAGTGGTTCATACACTCCAAAGGATTTATCCCCAAAGCCCTACAAACTCCCATACTCTTTGGACGTCTAGGTGGTCTTTTTGCTGTACTCTAACGCTTTGGACAGGTTAGAGCTAAGTCCATGGGGCCCATAACGAGAGCTGAGAGGGAGCGGATATCCCCCTGGATAACACAGGAGAAAGGCCATGAATTGAAAGAACGGGAGTCGAAGGAACATGAAGTGCGAGAAATATTGAAGGAAGATGACAATAACGAATCTAAGGACCTTCTTCGGGAAGAGACGACTGACTATCCATCTGCGTCAAAACTTGCAATTATCATGGCGGGTCTATGCTTTGGAAGCTTGCTGATAGCTCTTGATACTACAATTATTGGTAACTACTCATAACCCCTGGAAACTAGCTTCACTAGCTCACAAACAGAAAAGCTACACCTATTCCTAAGATTGTAGAGGATTTCAGTTCTATCAACGATGTCGGCTGGTATGGTTCTGCATATCTACTCACGGTCACGGCTTTTCAACCTAGCTACGGAAAAATCTACAAGCATTTTAGCGCGAAATGGACCTTCCTTGCAGCAATTGCTATTTTTGAGAGTATGTACTATCCTCGAGTGCTCAATAGAAGTTTGCTGATGGCGGAGGGGAGAAAAGTTGGTTCGATTGTATGTGCTGTCGCGCATAACTCACCTACTTTCATTGTCGGGCGGGCCATAGCGGGCTTAGGGGCAGCTGGTGTCCTCCAGGGGGCATTATGTATCGTGGGGTTATGTGTTCCATTACGGAAAAAACCCATCTATATGTCGATAGTGATGGGAGTTTTTGGACTTTCGAGTGTTTTCGGACCACTGCTCGGAGGGGTCATAACCGATCACTGGTCCTGGAGAGGGTGCTTCTGGATTGTATAACTCCTACAACTTTTTTTCCAGTGGTGTTTAGAGCTAATTCTACATCACTACAGAATCTTCCACCAGGCGGGGTTACAGTTGCTTCCATCATACTGTTTTTCAATGTTACCGAAGACGCAACTGAGAAGACCATCCCACTTAAACGGAAATTGAAGGCACTAGATTTCCCAGGAGCTGTTTTACTTATCAGCGCGGTCGTTTGTCTACTCTTCTCGTTACTGTGGGGTGGTAATGAGTATCCTTGGAACGCCCCTAAGATCATTGGCCTATTCGTAGGATTCGGTATAATTGGGTGCATCTTTGCAGTACAGCAATGGTACGCAGGGGAAGATGCCACAATACCATACAGGGTCTTGGGATACCGTTCTGTGTGGAGTGGTGCTGGCTTTAACTTCTTCACCTACATGACAATGTACATTGTGCGTAGCTGTTACTACTTTAGTATTAGTCGTATGCACCGCTAACACACGTACAGAACTCTTACTATCTCCCATTCTACTTCCAAGGAGTACAAGGGACATCTGCGACGACTAGTGGTATCCGATATATTCCATTCTGTGTATCGCAGCTTGTGGCAATCATTCTAACTGGAGCAGTGGTATCCGCTGTTGGGTTTTACGTCTGTTTCCCATAACCTTCTATCATCTATTCAATTCTCGTCCCACTAACCTATTTCATATAGTGGATATTCCTAATCGTTGGTACAATTTTGTACATTATTGGGCAAGCGCTGATGTCTACTTTTGAGGTAGACTCTACAGCCTTGAAATGGGCTGGGTATCAAGTGCTAGCAGGGTTCGGCTCTGGGGTGGGAATACAAATACCATTGACAGCGGTTCAGGTAACTTTAAGGTATAGGATTTCTCCACAAGTAATGTTTTGCTGGGTATTTATGACTGACCTCGGACTACAGTAAGCACGATGTAACCATAGGAAACGGTAGGTCACAACCTTTACCCCCCTTATGGCGCTCCTACAGGCAAAGTAACTGATAGTTCTTGTGTACCTTAGCAATCCTTGTGTTCTTTGGGCAACTTGGCGGGTATGTTAACGGAAACCTGATCCTTCCATTCCTGGAATTCGATTGAAAACTAATGCTTATTCATGAACCAGTTCTCTGGGTGTTTCGCTTGGTCAAACAATCTTTAATAACCAGCTTGGAGTTGAACTGCCGCGTCACACAACTGAAATTACTGCTGAGATGGTAAGAAATGTCGGGCCTGCGGGAATAAGGATGTTGGCGGAGCCAGGGCCGCTGCTGGAAGGCGTGATTGCCGCATTCTGCGTTGCTGTTATGAGAACCTTTATCCTTCCGGTCGCTTGCAACATAGCTGCGCTGATTTTTGGGGCGTTTATCGAGAGGAGAAGTGTTAAAGAAGGAGAAAAAATTGCTATGGGGGCTGCATAGGGCGACATCTACCTAAATCTTAGAGATAATATCTCCTATTGATGTAATATTAACTTAATCCCATTTGGCTGGA
Source organism: Verpa conica (assembly GCA_033030425.1). NCBI lineage: Eukaryota > Fungi > Ascomycota > Pezizomycetes > Pezizales > Morchellaceae > Verpa > Verpa conica. The sequence goes on from JAUFSD010000016.1 coordinate 370,973, forward strand.
GATAATTCGCGAAACGCCTCTACTATTAAGACACCCCTAAACTATACTAATAATCTCTCCCACCCCCACCCCCACTCCCACCCCACGATTGTGGCTTCCTATAAAAAGCTTTGACCCTAGCAAAAAAATTCTAGCGAATTCATAGGTAAAAAAGTGGTACTAGAGGTAATAGATATTCTTAGGAGTGATCACCGGATATGCCAAGCCGTGGTGTCTCAGGTTCGCTTACGCAATTGTTGAGGTCTGGAAATTTGTATAAGACCATACCAATAAAGACGTTTTAAGTTCAGACGAGGCTCCTAAGGGGCCCTAATATTCATTTAATCAAATTATTATGGTCTTTCTATGGTGTAATAAATTGCTTAAGGAATTACTCGGGTGGCGTGAGGCCAGAGGTCCTATCTATTCCTATCTATTGGCGAGAAAATTCCTACACCCTAGCCCCGAGTATCTGATCTGAGACAGTCCGTTCGCTAGTAGCAAGTGATACAAAGGCTTATTTCAACCTTTCAGTGCTGTGTTTGTGAGGTTAGTTAAAACGCCATTGAAACATTCTGTCATACGCATATAAAAGTGCTGTTAGGAGAAAGAACTACCAATAGCGCTTGCTATACTTTATGCCCTGACATCTACTTCTCGGCTTATGCTTGACTATCACAACGTACGGCCCTTCAACCGTCGAGTAATCGGCTAATAGTAATCGTGCGATGGGAAAATGGCTATTAATCTAGAAGAGCTAAGCTAGAGGATGGTGCTTCATTAGGGTAAAATTTCCAGTATTTTAGTAATGTACCAGCGGGGGGGGGGGGAGAGGGGGGGACTCCCGCCTCAATCTAGTCGTTCATCCGGAGGAAATTGAATACACTGCCTCCCATTAGAATGCCTTGACTCAACTAGGGTGGTAAGCGCCCACATCCCCCCAGAGCTGCATCAATGCCTGGCTCGATTGATATTGAATTGTCAGCAAGGAATGCAGGACGATAACCCGAAATGGGGAGTAAGTAAGTACCCCGCCTTAAAAGGGTTACGCACTTGTCGAAAGCCGACGCTTTTGGAACGACCTGCCTTTGCTATACAAAATCATAGATCCAGTTTTGTATGGTACCAAGACCCACTCTGTCCCAAGAACATTAGCCTTTTTTACAAACACAGAATAGACTCTTCAACTCCTAAGCATCTGTTTACTAAACCGATTAGGTGGACGGATTACTCCTGTAATTGTTTTTCCTTTCGCAGTCCGTGAAAGCTGGATATTTGTGCAACACCAGATCATACTACCTCTTGCACACTATGTAATACTGGTGGCCCTATTATAAAGATACATTAATAGGCAATCGAAATCTCCAGAATGGCTATTGTACATATGTATAACTCCTTGAAGAGTACACCATGCATGCATGGCATTCGTGTGGGGATCACAAGGTTTAGGCTACACTATGTAATCACTTGCCGATTGCGACTTATCGGTTGAAGGCTCGGTAAAATTCTCGCCTTGTCCAAATCTAGCCTCATAGGGTGGTGGGGTTTGGGGGAACTCAAGATATTGACTGAGGATCCCGGGTCTGTTCCTGCGCCGCGGTGTTGGCCCATGCACAAAAAGAAAACAAGCTGATTGGAATGAGTGCAAAAAGTATCAAGTCCAGCTCTATCCATAAGCCAACTAACAAATTATTCTCTCGAGACGAAACTTCATTTCTACCCTTCCGTCTAGATAACTCTCGAGTTTAGAGTCGCACGAGTTTGAAGCCGCGCGGGTCAAGTAATCTAGATTCATACCTGCCGTGGAATCATCTCAAGCCATAGCATTTATTATCTTCACACCACCATCGGGGGCTAGATTTATCTAAGCTTCTCGAATTACAAGATTTTCTCCCTTCTTACTGCTTTAAGCGAGTGCAGATCGAGAGAAGTAGCGAAAAGTACTCCTGCCTAGTTTTGACCCACTTTGTTCGATTCGACCTCGCATGTTTTCCCTCATCGTACCCCTCTATCCTCTTCGCCGTTCTCCTCGCTATCCCCTGGCCATGTGCATGATCTAGATAATGTAAGCGCGCTAGCCAAAACCCCAGTATTGAAACCCAAGCTTTGCCACCTGCCTGCCTGCCTATTGGACGAACAGCCCCATCCACGATCCTAAGAATAGTCTTCAGGTGGTTGATATCGCTCTGCATCACCTCACTATTTGGTTGTATCTAGTCTAGCGTGGGATACATAAAGACTGTTCCTTTTCCTCTGGGGAGCCTGCCATCTGAGAGCCAGGCACCAGAAGAACTCATTGACCTTTGGGGGCCATCGGACAGTTCTACCGACGTACATATAGAACGACAAATAAACTGCAAACACCACGTTTTTTTTAAAAACAGGCCCCATCCACGGAAATCTGCAGAAGCCACTACAGAAAAAAATAACAATACCTTTCTATCGGCAAGATGACCGCAGCAAATACATTGGTAAGTATTCGGTGAACTCTAAAACTGTTATCGCGACGCTGCTAACTCCAACAAGATCACTTGCTGGACAATCTTTGCGATCAACTTAATTGTTGTATCGTTACGTCTACTTGTTCGCCTCAAGCGCAAGAAGCAGTCTCTCACAACCGGAGACTACTTAGTGATGTCGGCACTGTTTTCCTCTCTAGTCGGATATGCAGTCTTTACTAGAAGTCTGAATAATCAGATCATCTTCGAGAACATGACTACTGGTTCTAAGTCCAGTATTCAAGGTGGTGGAGAGCAAAGCGCGAAACTCTTTTCTGCAGGGCTTCCTGCACTAGAAGCTTCATTGAAGGTTAGATAGTAATTTTTTTTTAATGCTCAAGGATGCCTATGCTAATTAAGAATGTAGCAAGCATATGTCTCTGGCTTCTTTTACTTGATCACTATTTGGCTAGTGAAGGCTGCTTTCATCCAATTCTATTTTGAAATCTTCCCGTACATCAAGAAATGGCTACGCGTTGCTCTATGGGCTACAACAATCTGGACTGGCAGTGGTTTCATCATCATGTTCTTCATGTGGGTGTTCTGGTGCAATCCACGGAGTCTCAACTGGTACTTAGAAATCCACAATCCCAAGTTCTCTAGGACCCAAAAGCTAACAAACAAACAGGAACCCTTTGAAGCAATGCACTCCATCTACCGAAATGACGCCTTTCATTCTTCTATGCGTCCTTAACCTCACCTCTGATGTCATGAGTATGTATTACTATATATATTTATAAAGATATAGCTAACCCCCACATTAGTTACGCTTCTCCCGCTTTTCGTACTCAGCACCCTCCAGCTCCGCCGCAGAGAAAGCACCGCCCTTATCTTCGTATTCTCAATTGGCGCAGTCTCAATAGTTGCAACCATCGTCCGAAGTTCGTTGATTATCGGAGTCACCAAGAGTCTCACCCCCAAGAACACATCAGGGATGAACATTATGATCTGGTCAACAATCGAGATGGGAGCTGCGCTGGTCGCTGTCTGCCTCCCAGCTCTAAGAGTCTTGCTCTGGAGACCAGAACCCGGAACAACCTGGTGGGGTGGAAGGTCGAACCAGAGCGGGTCCAAGATTATGTCTTGGTCCAGGAGTAAAAGATCGACTGATTCAAACTCTGTTGCCAGTTCGCAGATCAAGGATTATCATTCAGAGAGTGCACGGGAACTTTCGTCATATCCATTACGGGTAGAACAGGAGCAGGTGTAAAAAAAAAAAAAAATTAAAAAAAAAATTAATTGGGCTAGTATGTATAGAAAATTGGGTGGAAAAGTGGTTTTTCCTTTAGTTGTTTTATGAAACATGTACAATAAATATAAATTCAAGATTCTCAGGGTTAGAGAGCACTTACTATCGTCCATTAATCTGAAAAAAAGTACCGAGGATCTAATTCCCGACCCTCTTGGCGCCCCCACTGTATTTTACTTTTTCTACTAACGGCCGCGCTCGAGCCTGCTCAGCAGCGGGTATCATCGATCCAACTTCTAGAATTCATCCTCATCGGCCATCTTGTACTACAGCTTCCGGCAACAAAGATCGAGAAACGTGGAGTTCGAATTTAGGGTTTCTATTGGCTTTTCAGTATTGTGGCAAAGATTATAGCAATTGTACTTGTAATCTCATAGTGTTTTCGGAGCCAGGCTACGGGGCAGCCACCGACTAGGGGGGCGAGCTCAACAAAGTATTGGCCATATCCCAACCTTACTACCTATATTTGCCCTTGATTTCCTTTAGAGAGTCTATGAAAACAGTAGTTGAGTAACATCTAGCACCGTGATAGGAAAGAAAATCACTGTTCACTCGAGCTGTGGTAGTGAGTACATCCTCACGTAGGTGGCGGTCCCGGGCGCCTGGCTCCGAAAACACTATGAGATTACGAGTACTGGCTGTTGGGCCCCTGCTCACTAACCCTGGTTTCTCGATCTTTCTTGCCGGAGACTGTACCCTTGTGGCTCCTTATATCTACATAATATCAGGCGAAATAATAGAGGTAATTGAAGTAGTATTGTTGGTGATCACGGCGATCCGAAACCCCAGAGGTGCCCTAGGCGTACTTAATAACCGTCGGGCCTTAAGCTATTCCCACAAAACTGTACTTAAGAGACACCTAACATAGCCCAATGTATCATATACACTTTAATTCGGTTCGAGGCGCAGTCTAAAAATTTAACTATTAACTTTGTACTTCTTATAATTAGGTTATGATGGCTGCTTTGGTTGCTATGTACCTCCGGCCGGGGTTCGGATTTTCATGATCACCAATAATAGCCCAGCTTTAAAGATACCAATATCCCCCTTAATATAACTTCGTTTCGAAATCTCTTAAGCCTTTGAGATGATATAGGGCTGTGAACATCACAGATCTTGTAAAGTCAATCATGTTTAAATCAAAGGGGTGACGTGATAGCTCCACCGAAGATCAGAGACCAGAGTTCTAGAAATACCTAGCATTCTTTCAGTGTTAGACAATATCCTCATAGGCTGTCCTCCAACTTTCTTGAAACCGTCAGATATCTTGGTAAAAGCTTTATTTATCCCAAGTGTTAATTTCATCTTCACCTTGTTTTACAAGACTCCCAATTAAATTTCGAGCTTGAGCCAACACTTCAGTACATTAATAAATAAAAAACTATGACATCATATAGCACAAGGTGGCAACACAGGGCTGATTGATCTGCAGCGACTTTGCCTAGCGGTATGATCATTGATTATGCCTTGTTCCCCAGAGAGATCAGAGGCTCGACAGTTTCTTGTGGAGAAATTAACGGGGTGTTGATCGGCGTAGAGGGGGGGTGCTAGACTGCAAATAAGCTCAAGAACTTGAGTCCACGCACGCCGATGCGAGATATCCTGCACGCGTTCTGCTTTTAATTCGCGAGTAGTAGTTGAAGTTTAAAGATGAGGTTGTTTCAGCCATTAATCACAGCCCCTCAGGATTACAGGTACGCCTAGAATACGTAAAGGAATACTAATATAATCCCTACCAGGAACGTCCTACAGAGCAAATAACAGCAACTTCTTTAGACCTATTTCTAGCCCCTTCTATGCTTTCACATGTATCTTTTTTGAAATCACCTTGCGGACCGAACTCGAATTCCAATTGATTGGCTCAGCACCCTTTTGTTTCACTATGATTTTGACAGCCAGGGATTGGCAACAGCAGAGGGACTGCCTATCAAGCCGCGCCGCCAAAGCTGCGTTTGCATACCTGAATGCCTCTAAAATCTCACCGGGTTTGCAATCATATCTATATACCAATACGAATACTCCACATACTTTACTAAATTAAGATGTTAAATTCCTTATCCCAGATCCTATTCAGCTCCCGCCGCGCGTCACCAGCAAACGCACTAGATTTGTGCGTATTGGTAGACATGATACCGAGTGTCTTAATATTCTGTGGCCCGCTAAGAATGTTAACCCCCCCTATGTGGCGGTAGCTCAACATCGGGTAGTGGCTTAGCCAATTCCAAAATAGTCAAGGAACAAGAGCAAACCTTAGCCCCCACCTGAGAGCTAGTGAATAGACCCCCACTTGAGAGCTAGTGAAACTAGTACGGATAGATATCGATCCTCTAGCTCTAATAATGGAAATAATAGATTACTAAATTAATAAAGACTGTGAACAGAAATAGCTTAATTAACCACAAGGTTCAGTAAATAACTTAGACCAACACCTGTAAGACTTATTTGCACAAATTCATGTAAAAAGACTTTTAATTCAATTTAGATTTTATAGAAACAGCTATTCCTAAGGTATTCCTGTAGTAGTACTAGCTATGGGCGCTTTATCTTCAGTTCCTTGGAGTCCATACAACCTCAATATGCTTCCTCACTGCCATCGTGAATTGCATTGAACTCTTATCCAATGCAAACTGCAACCTCGCAGCAGCATCCTCCCATTTTTCACCGGGTTTCAATTTCAGCGAAACTTTGTTCTTCCGGAATAGAGTTGCGATAACAGCCACAATCTCAACCTCGGCAAACCTACGCCCAAGGCATGCTCGGAAGCCGTCGCTGAACGGAAGAAATGTTCCCCGTGCTGGTGGTTTGACACCTGGGAAGCGAGTAGGCGCATCAGGGTCTTGACAAGGGGGGGGGGGGAAAGTTAGTGAATTTTCTTATATGCGGTTAGGGTGATAAGCGAAAGAAATTAAAATACCTTCTTCGTCTGGGTTTTCCTCGGCCTTTTTGTATTCCCATCTCTCTGGACGAAACTCAGTAGCGTCCTCCCCCCAGTATTTCGGGTTGTAGTGGAGACCAATGAAGTTGAGAGCTGTTACATAATTCGGTGGGAGTGCGTATGTTTTGTCATTGTGGGTCAGAGTTTGTGGGGTTTGATCATTCCAGCGAACAATCACTGGTGTCGGTGGGTACATCCGAAGTGTTTCATACTAGAAGCCGTCAGTGAGAACTCAGAAACACCTTACCCTACGGAAAGTTACTAACCATAACGCAGATAGGGCCCGTCAACTTCCTAAATAGGTCGTAAGTCCATTCACGGGGGTCCTCTGGCATGCCCTCCAGATGCTCAACGAGCTTCTCGTACAGCCAGTCTTGCTTATCTGGGTGAAGTGCAAGGTTAAGAATAACGAATTCCAACGTAACAGACGTTGTTTCATGTCCCGCAAGTGCAAACAAGAAGACATTCCCGACCATTTCTGTTTCCGAAAGACCTTCACCTTGGTTTTCCCTCTCAAGCTTCTCGCTGCGGTTAAGAGCGCTAAGAAGATTCTCCTTATCTGAAGGGTTCTCTGATTCTCCTTGTAGAAGCTCCCGAAGATAAACACCAAACTCATCGTATGCCTTTCCAACCTGCTGTAGTGCCGGGGGCATTCGGGCCATCGCCCAGGCAGGCAACACCCGAGTGAACACAGTCTGTCGGAAATCATTTGTGAGAAGCTCGACAGCTGTCTTGAAGGTCATATTATGTCCCGGAGCAGGCTTTGCGGAAGATATGAGCCCATCGGAAGATTCCGAAGCGTACGGTAATGTAACTCCGAAGCCGGCGTGAGAAATAACATTGATTGTTAGTGTCTTCAGAGCTGTAAGGATAGCTGGTGGGTTTTCGGCTGATTCAGGTGTAGTCCAGATATCCAGCATCTCTGAGGCCTGTCGAATCGCCTCTTCCCATACTAGGTGGTTGTTGCGCTCTGTGAAAGGTGGGGCTACAATTCTGCGGTGCTGTCGCCATTTTGTGCCTTCTACTACGAGCACGTTGTCGCCGTAGAGCTTGACAGGCGCTGGGTGGGGTCAGTATGTTATACAAGAATCTATGTGCGGATATATGCAAGGAAACATACGTAGTGTCCTCTGGACTTTAACAAACTCATTCCGACGCGCCAATATATCCCGTATAACGTTCGCATCGGCAATATTAACCACAACCAATTCTGGGGTAACAACTTGAAACAAGTCCCCGAGTTCCTGATGAACTTTGTATTTGTGAATGAACCGCCAGTCAGGGCGTGAATACTTGGTCCACCCTGTGAGAAATCTAGGGAGGATTTCGTCGATTAGGGGAGCAAAGAAAGGAGTTCTTGCGATAATCCCATAGATTACATTAAAGTCTAGGAATGGAACAGAAACATAAGGAAGTCCCGTTTTAATAGCAGCACGCCGGTTACGAACATAACCAAACACGAAGGCTGCTGAGTTCCGGAGAACTATGTAGCCTACAGGTAGCAAGAGCAGAGTTGTAACTAGCTTCACCGAAAACATCCTTGTAACCGGCTAGGAGTAACAGTTTGGAGAATATAGAGAATTAGATGTAGTGAGTATTTGAAAAAGTAGTAGGTGGAAGATAACTATCTGATAGCTACCACAATATTTTGTCGTGGGGGCGTTGTAGGTGAGGACGAGAAATATTTCCTTCTGAGAGATATCTCCTTCTATGTCAACAAAGGCAGGGTTAGGGTTTCTCCACCATTCTATCATCCGCTCTCCTTCCGTATATTTGTCCGGAGCCTCGTCTAAGTCAAACCTCAGGCTACAAGGATAACGGCCTGTCACGTGATAACTAATCCTAGAGCCCAAGACGAAAAAGCATTTACTCCAATCGTAATCCAATGATTTGCTATCGGAGAATTAGTTGGTAACGGCTGAGCTATAAGGACCTAAAAAAAGGGACTGAAACTCGCACTTTGTCACAACGCTGTAACACAGCCTCGGCAACTGGATCTATTACGTGCTTTCCCCGTACCCTGTACAATCTAACACCTCAGCGCTTAACTCTCTGCACTAGAACCGTTTCTACCGCTTGAAGACACTCCGCTTAATTAAAGACAACCAGGTTTTCAATACCTGGTCAGAAATCTGTGCCACCATTAGAGCGTTCCTGGGGCATGCTCGGGACGGGCAAAACGAACTTGAGGGTTGAACAGATAAGTTGTAAATTCAATTGGCCAGGGCAAATCAAAAGCCGTTACTAACAAAAGTCTCTTCCAGGTTCCTGCCTACCCTGATTACTATGATCTCCCAGGAATGCACCACATCTGTGAACGGAACTCTCCGGTCAGCAAGCTGGTATGGTATTTACTATACCAGAAGTACTTGACGGCTACAAGTGGTCCACAGCTAAGACATAATACAGAGGGCTGAGCTAACTGTAGAGTTAGAGGCTTCCATGCCTCGGCAATTTACATGCCACAGCTATAAGAAAAATTTTCTGCTTTTTTTAGATGGCCTATGGGGAAAAGATATTCAAGCAATCAAGACCACAATTCTGAGCCCCTTAAGACCCCCACGAAATAATTAGTCTCGATCTTTACCCCCATAAGATAGAATCATTATGAAACCCTAAATTATAGGTTTCGTGTGCTATTGTTTCTCAACTCTTTGCCTATCTATCCCGGAGGGTGATTTGCCACAGAATACTAAGGCTCCAATAAGCAAATTCTACGTGACATGAGTACAATGTATAGGATAAACAAGACAATGATCCCAGATCAGCCAGAGGTCTTTGCGTTGCGGCCCTATGAGGCTTTTCATTAAAGTCTCTCCGCACAAGTGCATGCATATATCAATGACTAAATAGGCGACCCACTTTCACCTTTTCCCCATGTTCCTGCTTATCACCAACTACTTATGATCGGCGATGAATATCATTCGGCCGAAAAGAGCACTGCCTTTTGTACGGTGACTCCGGGCCTAATGGGTAGATTTCTACCTTAAGAGCCACTCAGGCCATAAGCTATGTTCGTGAAATTAGCAGTAAGTAACTCAAGAAGACCTACTCTTTTGGTGCAATATCTAATTCGTGGAACCTATCTATCTCGATTGGTAATTCGCTAATTCTCTTACTAACGCTCACGCTAGCCTTTTCAAGTGCCTATATAGTTTATCAGAAATAAGGCGATATGTGCCTAAGAGCCCACAACATAATCCCGGGAGGGGAGAAGGACAAGCAAACCCGACCCAAAAGCCACGCGTATGAGTGTGTCGTCATAAGGAACTCTTCTTAAAGCGCTTAATCACGCGGCAATTATTTGATGGTGCCTAAATGTATATATTACCTACCTATCCGAGTGGACATAGGCTAGCAATCAGCCTCCTGGTATTTTAGGAAGCTGTGGGGCTCAATTTGTGGGGCTCGGCAAAGGCTACAGTACGGAGTAGACCCCCGGGGATATTAATTAACCTCCCGCTCATACCAATAAAGCCAAACATTGCCAGATTAGCTACCACGATAGCCAAAATGACTAGAGCAACGTGCCAATGTGACCATAAAAATTAGGAAATTTATATGATACCTACACAAATAGATTGGCCTAGGCATGTAGTATGCACCTTTTTATCGGTAATCTAGATACTCCACCTTGTATATCTGCTCGCCTTATGCCCTACGCCGGGTATTTCGTATCCACATATAGGTATATGTAGCGAGCACTGGAATTACCAGCCAGGTTACTTTTTTGCGTAGATTCCGTGCGTGGGGCATTTACAAGACTATCATCATGATGAAAACTAGTATATCCAGAGTTGACCTAGCCCTAAATTCATGAACTCGCACTCGATCCTAGCATGCCCTCTAGAGTCTGATTACCATTAGCGTAAAAACCATCTCACTGTGTTTCAAATTAGCCTCGGCAATCAAATTTCCATAGTTTTTTTTGCTCACTTGACAATAGTTGCACAAGCTGAAATTGATCGGCGTAGCCCGGGTGCTGTGCTGCAGTCACGATATCAGAAAAGCTTTCATATGCATAAGAGCATGGTATAGAGAACTATTCCCTTCTTGAGCCTCCTAGCGCAGTTTTTCTATTACCCAGGCAATATGTATATGCATCTTATTGGATTTGTCTTCATGGGCATGATTAGAATGGAATGTGGTAAGTGCATATTTGAAGCATCAGGAGCTTGTATATGCCGAATTTAGAATTGTGATCCAGTGCTTAGGTACGTATTTACTTGACAGCTGCGCGATTACCGATAGATCGTCTACAAGGCCTAGCTACCGGCACTTCAGAGCTTTGCATACTCGCTTATAATACCTAACAGTATTTATGCTGCCGGCCGGACTTCGCCAGTAAAATACCAGATGTATGGTCACAATAGTCAAGTGGCGGAGCAAAGGAGACACTCATAGTTACCCCCCCCCCCTGTTAGCGCCAATCTGGAATGAAAACTTAGGGAACATTCTTTTTTAAGGAAAAATGCACCGTGGGTCCTAGTTGGAATTTCAAACATTAGCAGATGTCCCATCGGAAGATACTGACGAATCTCCATCAAGCCATCTTACCCAACCGCCGGTCAAAACCTATCATGTTGCATGTGGTGATGACATGATGGAGAAGGTCCTTGGTATGTTTTCCATGTCTTTGTCATTTTTATTTCTGCGCCCTGCTTGCCTTACTCTAGGCCACGTTTTTCAAATATTCGTTGTTCAGGTGTGCTACCTAGCTAGCTAGCTAGTAGGGTAAGAATTTAGAGTGGAGTTGAATATAAAACATAAGCTAGAGCCCCCACACAGGATCAATTTGAGCTTCCTGTGATATCTAAAGGCCCTACAAAGTGAACTGCGTCTAGCCCGTGGATTCCTTCGATATTTAGACAGTACTTCGGCTATTCAAGCTATGGCAGCGCTACTCTATATCATCGTTCTCATTGTTTGGGAGATCCTATACCTTTGGAGCAAGGCTTCGCAGTCTCGCACATTTCTCAACAAGGTAAATAATACCGAGTTTATGTTGAGGTATCTCAAAAAATATTATATCTAATCCATCTTGATAGCATCCTGTTGTTGTTCTTGGTGGCGATGGCTATTGGACCTCATGGAAGACATGCCTTAAGTACTTCTTCCGATGGCCTAAGCTTATGGGAGAGGGGTATTTTAAAGTTTGTTTGCCTCAAAATTCAAAAAGGCCCTTACTAGAAACTAATACCCGTATAATTAGTATAATGCATATCAAGTACCGACTCTCCGAGGCTTCTTAACGTTTATTAATAGACCCGAAGACATACGGGATTACTTCTCAGCTCCTGAGAGTGTCCTCTCTCTATTAAAACCGTTGCAGAATGTATGTACCATTAATCCACTTTTACCTGAGCTTTCTGTAAGACCTTTTCGTGCAGGAACTTCAACTAGAACACACCCTACCTAATACCGTAACTCGGGAAACCCAAGACAATCTTATCGCTCTTTCCCGACGAATACTCTGCGAGGCAAAGGTTCCTTATGATATGTTATCCGAAGAGATAGACATCTATCTCAAATCCAAGGTTGAGCCAAAAGTAGGAGAAGGTAGCCAACCTCGGCCATTATATATGCAGAATTTTACATGGTACTAATCAACCGTATGTAGGATGGAATGGTCTTCCGGTATTTAAGTTTGCGTCTGGAGTAATACCACAGGCCATAAATAGGCTTCTCGTTGGTGGAGATTTATGCCGAAATGAAGAATTCCTTGAATGTGCAATCAATTGGGCAGAGTATATGGTGTTAGGAGGACAAGTTATCAGACTGTTTCCCACTTCTCTGAAACAGTGAGTATTCTCCCTGATGCATACAATACCAGACTATACCTGCTTTGCTCGCTTGACAGATAACTGACATTACAGCTAGACTTGCGGCACGGTACTTCACAAATACGGGTACACAGCGTCTCAAATTTGAGAAAATTATGGAGCCTATAGTCCGCGAGAGGGTTAAAGCCCTAGCTTCTGGGTCCGGTGGAAGCTCGACAAACTCCAAGGTAATCTCCCCGTATAACTCGTTCTGTGTCAACTCTTAACATATTTTGCTTTTTTTCACAGAGTGCTTTCTTGGATGGCTTGATCCAAGGTCACCTAAAGCGAAACGGTGGATATGTAGATCCAGTGAAGATTGCGAGGCAAACGCTGATAATGAACACCTCCGCTACTCACACCGTTACACAATTGCTTACAAAAGCTATCTACGAGTTAGCCGAGCGACCTGAACTTTGCGAAATACTCCGGGAAGAATATCTACAAAAGGTTGGAAGTACCGAGGGCTATGAGAATGCTGTCGCTGTGTCAAAAGAGCTACCTATACTAGATAGCTTCCTCAAAGAGGTTGGGAGAATGCATCCCCCGGGCCACTGTAAGTTTTCCCCAGCGCCTAAAAATGGTTTGTTACACTACTCACAAATTTACCCCCCCCCCCCACAGCAACTTCCTTTCGTGAAGTACTTAAACCCTTTACCTTTTCTAGCGGCCTGCACATACCCGCTGGTGTAACAATAGCTGTGCCAACGGTAAGTACCTACAGGGACCCACAGCTATATCCGGATCCCGATACATTCGATCCTCTGCGATTCGTAAGAAAATCTGCAGAGGAAAAGGTGAGGAGATTTGTTGATACATCGACTTCGTCATATCTCTTTTCTCATGGGGTTCACGTCTGCCCAGGACGTTGGGTTGCGAATGCATCAATGAAGCTTGTTATTATCAAACTCCTTGAGCAGTATGATATCCGGCTAGAGGTGGGTAAACCAAAGCCGAGTGTTTATTCATTTCAGGTGGTACGTGTGGAAGATATGAAGTCGAAGATTGAACTTAGGAGAAGGGAGTGTACCACAGAAGTTTTATAGGTGTTTTTTTTTTTTTTGAAAGTCATGTAGGTGAATCGGCTCAGGAAGCCCGAGATATAGGTAAAGAACCGCGGGAGATAAAGGCGTACGGATTTGAAAATGGACCTTAAGTTGTGTCTCTTAATCCCTCTGTACTTATTGTAGAGGATTTATATACTCTATAACTCGATGCTGGCTCTTATCTGTCTAGAGGCGCTCTCCCATCAACCTACCTATTTAATTACCCCGAAGTTCCTATCTCCGTTATCCATAAGTGTAGGGACTACTAATAGAACAGTAGCATGTGTTCTAGATTTTTACTTCTCCCGGCACTAACATAGTACCCCCCAAGGTTGTGCGTCTTACATGCATATTCGCATGGGTTTGAGATAGTGAAATGCTTCTCGGTGGCATAAACATATGATTTTTTTTTGATAGTGGCTTGGTTACAATTGTCTTCATACGTACAATCCTAGGAACACCGGACGGCGTTGCTTAGCGTTGTTTCTCCACACAGCTAACATCGAACTATATCACCCCAATCAGTTTGTAGAAACACGAGGTTAAGACTAGAAGAGAAACTGTTGCAGTAGTGCTGATACATTAAGGTCAATCTTGAGTTAGCTCCAAGTAACTACTCACCGACCTTAAAATTCCTACCTTTGATACCTGAAAATACATACTCCACTTAAATTTGATTTGATTAATGCTTGTAGAGCTTGCATAATGATTACATCAGACAGCGGGGTAGCAGTCCCTGAATATAATACCATAACCCGGCTCCAACTGCAGATTTGCACATGAAATGCCTGAGAAAGCGGGATAATCGATATATCATAGCCTAAGCTCTGTAGATTTCTATAAAGTTTTATGGGGGCCTTTGTTTCAGCTGCAGTTAAACCCTGTAGTTGCATTACTCAAGTACGATATGTGTGTTCTAATTAACTTCTAGAAGACGATCAAAACGTACCCCCGGCACCAACATGTGCGGCGTTTGGATGTTCCGTGCAACTGAAAACTCCCAGTACAGGTTTAATAGGTGATATTATAGTCTAAAAATTCGTAAAATCCCTCATTCTATCAACTGATCGCTTCGAGAATTTTACCCAAGTAAGTAATTGGCAATTGGCCGCGTGAGCCATGCATGGAAGACGTGCTCCCACCCCGAAAACCTGGTCCTACATGGCAGGGAAACAATGTTCTCATAAATCTTTACCGAGACTTGAAGAGAATTGTTCTAAGTTATCCTATTCTTGCATGATGTGGAGTTTGGATCTCAGGGATAATTACGCAACTAGGCCTAAGAGCTAAGGTGTAAAACATCCTTTTCTAATTACCTGTTCCCCCAGTTCGGTCTATGGTATTTTACAAACAAAAGTGAAACAAAAAACTCCGGAGTCAAGGTTTGAATTGACCCTTTTTGCTCTCCGAAAATGTTCTAGAAATGTGTACTGACTATAGACCCTGACCGCTCACCCATGTTTCTTGAACATTGCTACCGGAAGTTGTACGCAGTGAGATCTCATTTTTTGCTAGTGAGACCCTCCCAAATCTTGGTGGCCACGTGGGCTATCTCATCAAGTAGGTAAACGTTACACGAGTTGGCAAAGCATTTATGCGGCGCATTCATGGGGGCAAAGACAGGAAGGTGATCTTTCCCGTGGATAGGGGTGTTTTGATAGGCCAAGAAAGATACTTCCTATATGTACCTCTAGGTGGAGAAGCATCTACGATACTTAGTAGACAATAATATAAAAGCCAGCGGTATTGATCCTGTGATTGATTATATTTCCAATTCAGCAAACCAGCAGCACGATGAAGCTCTCCTTTACTCTCGGTTGTTGTCTTCTGATTGGGGGTTCAATTGCTACGGATCTCCAGCTAATTTCATCAAATATCCAATGCATTTCCCTCGCAACCCTCTTTCCCACCCAGGTCTCCTATCCTCAATCGACGGCCTACAACACAACTAATTCCCAGTTCTGGGACCAGACGTGTATTCTGTCGCCAACATGCATCTTCTACCCTACCTGCACCAGCGATGTATCCGTTGCCCTTAAGCTTCTCAAGTTCATGAAAGGCCGTTTTGCGGTCAAGAGTGGCGGTCACTTCTCAATCCCAGGATATAACAACATCGATAAAGGTGTTTTAATATCCATGGAACGAATGAAGACTATGACCTGGAAATCCAGTAATACCGTGTTAGAGTTATCTCCAGGCGTTCTCTGGGGAGAAGCATATGACAAAGCCGCGGAGAAGGGCAAGCACGTTATTGGAGGCAGAATACCAGATATAGGAGTACCTGGCTTCCTTCTTGGCGGTGGACTATCATACCTTGGAGCTGAGTACGGATTTGGGTGTGACAATGTTGTTGGGTTTGAGGTATACTCCCAGATACTTGCTCCAGAATAAAAGACCACCGACTAATCCTACCTCAGGTTGTTCTCGCCGATGGAGAAATTGTATACGCGACTCCTTCAAAGTACCCCGACTTATACAAAGCCTTAAAGGGCGGTTCATCCAACTATGGCATCGTTACACGATTCGATGTTTCTGCATACCCGGCGGTCGGAGGGTGGGGAGGACAGATGCTCACTGCTATCGACTCTAACGCAACAAGAGAGAAGATGTTAGATGCCATTGCAGACTTCCATATAAATGGGGCATTAGACAATAAGACGGGGGTGATTGCTAGTATTGTCACATGGCCCGAAAGAGGCCTCAAAGCATTCCTAGGAAACATCTTTTATTCAGCAGTAGTACCAGCAAATACCACGCCAGAGTCTCTTTCTAGCATTCTTTCGATCGGAGGAACTTCAAGTCTTGGTAATATAACACTTTCAGAAGCAGTCACGATTACTGGAGCTGGTGCAACAAAGGGAACCGCGAGGTAAGCATATTATTTTTCGCACAACCCCCTAAAATACAAAAAAAAAAAAGAAACTAATTTCTAAATTCTCTTACAGAAACACCTTCCATGTAGGCAGTGTAGTAGCCACAAAAGAGTCGCTCAAAAAAGTAGATCAAATCTTCCATGACGAATTCGCCAAACTCTCTGATGTTGCCGGTCTACGAACTGTCCTCGTCTTCCAAGCCATCCCTCCGTCCTTCGTCTACGCTGGGTACAAAAATGGCGGGAACCCAATGGGCTTAGATGCCTCTAGAGGAACTGTAAGCTGGATCAGTCAGAGTGTTAGCTGGACGAATGCGGCAGATGAGTATAGGGTTAAGCTTGCCCAACGGACTGCAAAGGATGCTTACATGGCGTGGGCGTGGAAAAACAATCTGGGAGACGAATTTTTATATTTGAATGACGCGGATGAGTTTCAGGATGTTTTTGGGAGTTATGGGAGTGAGAACGTGAAGTTCTTGAAGACTGTAAAAGCGAAGTATGATCCGGATGGAGTTTTCGAGAAGTTGATGCCAGGTGGGTATAAGATTTAGATGTATATATGCCGTTATTTTTCCTTTATTAAATAGAATGTATTTATTTTTTTTAACTTTGAGGGTTTAAGACTGAGGTTTTTGGTACTAGAGTGATGCTTGGGCGTGCATAGGCGAAAAGCAGACAGCTATAACTAGTTCCTCGTAGGCTTGACAATAAGGAATGCCGTTGGCGATCGTTCCTTTGTTCGACGCTGAAGAGCTCTGTGTATAATGGAACAGACAAACACGTAGAATGCAGTGATAACACTCCACATAAAGACCTTTTGGATAGAGTTCATTTTGGTGATTGCTGATGGTATGTGGATACTGTCTGGAGACCGTTTAGACCCAGGACAACTGTCTGCTCATAGTTATATCCGCCGCAAAGCAAGCCAAGAAACCAGACCTGGGGGGGGCTTACCCCCTCCTCTCCAGTGTTGGTGGGTAAGACCAAGGCTAAACCTTGGTCTCTGGCTTTGCTCGCGACAGGCAAGTGATATTCTTACCGATCGATAGACATTACAGCCAATAAAGACTTCTTGCCCGAAGCTTACATTCTCGGGCACCTTCTGCCTAGGGTGAGTGCCCCTGCACGTGCCTCGGAAAAACCCAACTATCAGAACCTCCAAAGGGACCCACAATCAAATGAAGCGCTTATGTATGTCCCCGGCAAATATTACATGGGAGATAGTTATGCGGCGTATAAAGAAACCCTGCTTTTTAACTCAGGGCAAAAAAAAGTACATGAGAACAGGGGTGGTGATCGATTAATCTGCCGGTGGGTTGATATACGAATCTTTTAAAGTCGCAATTTTTAGATTCTTTTTGCCAATATGCAATCTGCACTCTGCGAATTGATTTATGAAAGGGAGACACTGCCACCACGCAGGACCCCTGTATGGCTGGCTACTTCTCACAGTCTCCCCCCAGTTAACACTGCCCCTTACGTAACATTACTAACCCGCCACTCCAGGCGATTATCTAGAATATATTCACTCGGAGTCACGTGATTGGACTTAATGCCGGCCTATTGAATAGTCTACAAGCAAATTAATGCTACCAATCATCCCCATAGCCGATATGGATTTTAAATTAGCGCCCGAATGGGCTAGGTATCATCAAAACTGCCTTATCGTCTGACGATATCTCTTGTACATCAGCTGTTTTTCAAGTGCTTTTCTATTTTCGACCTCATGAGGCGGTTATTCGGCCCATCGCTTGGTAGTTTTGCAAATTGTAATGAAGAAACTAGAGTTTCCAAGGCTGTAGATCATGACTTGAGGAGGAAGGAAGGGCTGGACAACTACCGCATATAACCCGCTCGATAACCCCAGATTTACAGAGCCCCAAGAGCAACAGCTATGACCATCCTCATTGTTTTCGGCTATCTTAGCTGCTTGGCACTAGCCTACCAAATAGTGAGCTCGTACATTTCGTTTCAGCGCAATCTACGTTTGGTCAAAAAAACCGGTCTCCCCTACATTTCTCGACCATTTTTCGAACTCAACCACCTCTACTTTCTCCTCCAGCCTGTTTTTCATTATGCCGTAGATAACATCCCTGAAACGATTAAAAGGAAAATAGACCCTACAAACTACCTAAGCATCTACCGGAAAGAGTGGCGGATATATGTAAAGTTTGAAAAACATCAGCAGCTTGGAGATGCTTTCTTTATTGTATCACCGGGAATGCTAGTGCTCGAGGTAGCAGATGCAGACCTTTGTGTTCAGATTACTGGGAGACGTTTGGACTTTGTTAAGCCAAGTTGGGCTTATGGTACGTAAATCAGCTCAAAAAACGACTACATACTTGCAATTGTACTAATTACCGACCTTCTATATTAGCAATGACCCGTACATTTGGTCGTAATATTGTTGAGGTAAAATTCTAATCTTTGAATGTTTACCTACAAAATTCTAACTTGAAAACCAGGCTGAAGAAGAAATCTGGAAAAGACATCGCCGAGTTGTCGCCCCTCAATACAGTGACACTATTCACTCCTTTGTCTGGGAGCAAGCCACAAGTTTAGCAGAGGAAATGTTTTCGGAATGGCATAGTCTAGATAACCCAAACACTGTTTACAAAACACCTGAGACTTCACGTGAATCGCGAGACTTGAACTCCTTAGCTATCCGCGTCATCATGGCAGCCGGTAAGTTAACAAGCGGCCCAGCAATATTGTTCTATGTACTGACTATTTTACGCACAGCGTTTGGAATTTCGATACCATTTCGAACAGACCCTACAGACACACAGCTATCTACAGAAGCAGAAGGGGTTGTCCGTTTCGCAGATTCTATGCGGGTTGCCATTGGTGGTGTTATCCCAATAATAGTATTCCCCCGGTTTTTCTTACGATGGGGCACCCCACGCCTCCGCCGACTATCAAAATCGCTTGACCATGTTTATTCGTACCTGTCCTACGTTATGCACCGAGGCCTCGAGAAGTCAACATCAAAGGAAGTTAAAAAGAGAGGACTCTCAACAGACAGTATCCTAAACGGTCTAACGAAGGCATTGGCAAAAGGACCTATACCAGGGGAGGACGAACTATCCTCGAGCGAGATTACAGGGAATATCTTCATGATATCAGTCGCTGGTTCAGGCACGACCGCGGATACCATGCACTTTACGATGATTATGCTTGCTCTAAATCAGGATTTACAGGCCTGGGCTGCAGAGGAACTAGACGAGGTTATAAAGGAGTTTGGTGAGAATTGGGAGTACCAGAAAGTCTTCCCTAGACTACCTAGAATTTTGAGCATCATGGTGAGAAATGCAAAACCCGATAAACATATTTTTTTATTTCTAACCTCAAGTAGATGGAAACGGTTCGTTTCTTCCCGCCGGTTGTTTCGATCCCCAAGTGGACTGATGACAAGCCGCAAACCCTCACTTATAACAACTCCTCTTTTACCCTTCCTCCAAGGACTTTGATCAGTCTCTCAGGTCCTGGCCTTCACTTCAACCCTAAATCATGGGGCGAGGATGTTGGTGAATTCCGCCCCCAAAGGTGGTTATCGAAAGACATGAAGACCCTGTGTCGGGAGCATGTTGATGGGAGTTTTATCGCTTTTAGTCGTGGAGCAAGGGGATGCCTAGGGAAGCGATTCTCTGAGGCCGAGTTTGTCGCTGTGATGTCAGTCATTTTGAAGAAACATCGTATTGAGTTGGCAGTAGGGGACGGCGAGACCCTAGAAACTGCGGAGAAAAACGCAAGAATAGCACTAAAGAAAAGTGTAAATCACTTATCATTACATGTTGGGGGAAAGGTTCCGCTGAAGTTTGTCAGACGGGTATAACCTATGTAACTTTAATATTATTTTTTTTCTTTATTTTTATTCTTTTATTTAGCTTTCCAAGTAATGGGAAACAATTGAAACTGTTGGGCAGTATAATAATTATACGTAGTCACTTACTTTCAGGTCAGATAGCTATATATTCATAGTAATAGCTACATACCTAAATGATTATAATAGGTGAATCTTACTCAGGATATAATGTGACTAACTATCTTAAATACTTGTAACACTATCTACTAATCGAAGCCTTGCAAGCATTAGGCTACCAAAAACAAAACATGATGTTATACATATACGGAGCTGACAAATAGTGTATAAATTTATGATAATTCAAAAAATTAGACCTCTGCAATGAAATAAGATACATCATAGGTGCTCAAAATCGGTTTATACCACAAAGGCTTCCCAAGCTTCCCAAGATACCCTAGCTTACGCTAGTGATGCCGCATTTTCGCGGGGCTTAGGAAGCCACAGTAAGCTTAGGCGATGGATGAAAGAAGGGTTATAATGAGGGAGGATGGAACAAGAGAGGAAGCAGGGAGAGCTGGGTAATTGGACTGTGACGGGGAAACAAAGACGCTAGAGACGACTGATATGTTCTATGTTCAGTTTTTTTGGCTGAAAATTTGTTTTATTTTTTTTTATGAGTACCCTAACTCTATAATCAATCAGAAAATCAATTGTAAATAAATTTTAATAACAATAGATGATATAGAGCGAGTGATTTCTGGTGATCACGACTACTTCAATGAATTAATCATAAATACATAATCATGACTACTTTAACAAGTAAAGTTTCCAATATGCCAAGAGTCATGAACTTAGAGTTATTCATCAATTAGGCCTAATATTGACCTTAAAACGATAGGAAACCCCACCAATCAGCCTGTCCCTTTTATTATTATCACAGGCTAGGCTGTGACAAACATATCGCGGTAAACCTTATGACCGTTACCTATTGATGGCTCCATTATGATCCTCTACAGAGCACTCCCCCTGAAATATGTCTTTAACTCTCGGATATTCTGTCTCATACACGAAACACTACTAGCAGAACCACCATCTACCAACTAAGAGTTAATCGATACCACGAGTGATTGTTTATAGTAAGCCATACGCGGATTTTATTACCGAACTATAAAGTATACAACCCATTTCCAGCACTTTCTCCCTTATATCCTATGTTCATACCTAGCATCTATCACACCTAAAGCTACTACTATTATGCCATTCTAATATATATGCTACAAGCCTTCAATAGAAGAATCTGTGAGATATGAGACTTATCGTCTAAACATTAGAACTATAGCCTTTAAACCCTTCTGTAACTTCCTAGGTTCTCCTATTCTTCACCCCATCCCATAAAATTCTACATCCCATGGCCCAAGATACAAAATATAATTCAAATAACCCAAAATCTCAAAATCTCACACAGCCCGGAAGAGCTACTATCTCTATCCAGTGTACCTCAAAAATAAGATCTGTGAGATGACTCCGTACATATCCTAAACAGTTACCAAACCAGCAGGAGGGATATAACCTAGGCATATCGACCTGTCTTATGATTTTTAGCTACAAGCTCTCAGCTATTACGAGTAATCCAATTAAACCCTAATATCACTAGGCTAACTTAGATATAGTATCTTAAAGACCCTCATACTGAGCCCCGAATGCATCTACTCCTCCACTCGAATTTATTATTCATTACCACGATGTACGCGTGCTTCTAATTGTTTTTCTGCGATTCCCAACATAAGTTCAATTACGAAAAGCACCACCAAATGACATCATCAGCCAAAAATAAGCAGACCGACTAAACAGGCTAGCTACCGAGAAACGTGCCTCTCCCCCCCAAAGCCCTAACGTCAGAGAAATCTTGATTGCCAAGAAGTGCCAAGAAATAGACAAAGGAGGGGTAACATGACTTAAAGACCCCCAAGGTGGCATTTATAGCTGGGAACCCGTGATACTAGTCACTACGTATCAAGTGGACCAAGAACTAGGGAGACTACAAAGCAACGTCACCTCCAAACCACAGTCTGCTACATATAAATATAACCCCGCACATTAGTAGTACCGTAGGCGTAAGAATTTATATTTCATACTAACACCCCGTCTCCTAAATTATTTATTCCTACTAAGGTACCTAACTTCATGAATTCTTTCCATACCCCCTAATAACTCAAGAGAGGCGCAGGCCTAAGTCATAATTCGAGAAGTATTTCGAGTTATCGGCGGTTAGACCTCCAACAGCCTAACCAAAGATACGAAACCCCTCACCCAGCTAAACCTAAAGATCGACGGCCCCCTTTATTAATCAATTAACTATAGTCCCACAAAAATTTAGTTTCAAATTATATCATTTGCAAATCAAAAACAGTTTACGTAACGTAGAGTGCCAGTCCTGAATCCCCAGAAAACAAATATAATTAATCGTTGTCTTCGACTTAGTTCCCACAACTACAACACTCATGCAAGGGTACTATCTAATGATAAAGCCCCCTCAGTGAAATTATTATTAACTCCATGGGTGCGCTTCTCACTCAGTAAATATAAATCTTGTGATTTTCAGTACGGAACCTCATATCTTATAGTAAGCCTAGTAATCCCTCAGTTCCACAAAGCTAGCTAAGGCTTTCTGCGGCTTTATAGCGAGATACACTGTGGTGGGGGGGGGGGGGTTATATAGCTTCCTTGGAAGGCTGATACAGCGCTGGCTACCAAGATCCATCTAGCTTCTCGGTACTACTGTCCATCTTTATCGCGGATACCAGATAAACTTTTCCTTTAGGAAAAAGAATAGTGTGCCTCTAGGCCCACCCCGTCTATTTCAGTCGTAAGAATCAAAAACGATAGTACTAAAAACTCTTACAGAAACCGTAGATGTAAGAGGGCTTAGAATAAGCAATAAGTGGTTTCTAAACTCGGCATTAGTTAATAACACAGCCATTCTATGTATTTAGTAGCTCATTAGCTACTACACGCAACATCTACCATCTCTATAATAGTATTCAGACCAGACGGACACTAACAAGGCGTCTAAATCAGTTAAGGGTATAGAGCAATGAAGAACCCAATACTTACTAGAAGACTTTATTACACGTCAACCTATTTTTCCAATCCCATTGGATAACAAAGAAGTTCAGTTCTACAGAACTTATTTCTTTTTTTTTTCTGCATAGAGAGAGAAAAAGAGATCCAATAGCAAACCACGAAAAAAAAATTCTACGGATGGTGAATGTAATTAGTTTTACCAAACCCGACCCGACCCCGGACCTCCGGCAAAAATACTTTCGGGGCTTGAAACCTATGATTCTCGGCGCTCGATCCACACGCCCCCGATGAAGTGGTAGACTCGATTGCCGGCGGGAAACAATCGTATCGAAAACAATTATGTGTGCAACCCAGCATCCACACACCGAAAGGAAAAAAAAGCCGATTCCCCCATTCCCACACACCCACCACCCAAAAAAAAAGTAGCCAAGACGTCTGTGTAGTCCTTCATTCCGATCATGAATCGGATTTTTCTATTCTCGATCCGTAGTATGGTGCCAGCCAGCCTTGAAAGTCGATAAATCCCTTCTTTTTTTTTTTTTTTTTTTCGACTCCTCCTTCTCTCTCTTCACCGCCAACGATTACGCCTGACGCCGACAGTAATTTCCACCACCTCCTCTTCTTCCACTTCCTCATATTTAGACAAGGCCTTAATAAAATACAGGGCGGATGGGGAGTCCGGTCAACGCACCCACTCTGAACAAGCCTTGCCGTTGACAGCGTTCTCTGGTAAAGTCGTAGAACCAGTCAAACCTCTCCGAGTCGCCTTATTTATGTAGTTAGTATCGTAATGATAGAAGCGACTGGTACCTGCAGTTTTGATTGGCCTCAGGCAGCTTTTACCAGGTAATAAAAACAGAAGGGAGAGGGGGGGAAAAGCTATCCCCCCCTCTCCAAAAATGAAGGTTCATAACCCCGCACTAGCTCTATTGAATAAAAACTGAACCGAAGCCTCGTTGTCAACTTTTACATACGAGTGCGTCGGGGACCGTGAGAACCTGGTAACAACCAGCTGCTCTAGCGACATGTCAGGCGGACGCTTCGTCAAGGGAGACATGCATATGCAAGCAAATTCCCTACTAAATCTGAAGTCCTGAGAGTCGTCTTAGGGGGGGAGGGAAGAGTACATGTAGTCTCCAGCCCAGGATCGTATTTCTGGATATGGTAGATATTTGAGGGTACGATAGGGAACAGTAAGTCTGAGCACATATGTTGGCGTACGTATGAGTGTAAATAAGTATGCACGCAATTCCTCCTCCGTGGCAGCTTGTCGCGCAATTTTTTTATTTTTTTATTTTTTTTCTTCTCCTTCAAAACCACAGTCGATCGTGGAGAGATGCTTGTCTCACATCCCCAAGATCTCCCCCACAAGTGAATACATAAGCGAACCTATTCAAAATGTTCAGTTTTGTGCGCTGTGTCCACCTCGGCGGTCTCCTCCTCCCCCCCGTGGGGGTTACAGTTAAAGGATTCAGCGCCCAGAGTACCGCCACTGGGGCTGGCCCGGTATCGCCCTATCAGTGACATCGAGGGGGGGGTCCTCTTTATGTCAGTCGAGCCCCACTTTTCTTGGAAGCTGAGAGCAACGAATAAGTATTCAAAAAGCCATTCAGTATTCTGTATCTCTCCTCCAGATCCTTTAGCAACTGTCCTATTACAGCTGCAGACTCCACCTCTGAATCCAATCCACCAGGGGAGAAAGAAAGAAAGAATAAAAACCAGATAGATAGGAAAGAAGAAGGAAAAAACACACCATGGATGGATACGTCAGAATGGGTCGCGGGGGTGCGGGCAACATGTTCACCAAGAGCGAGCTCCACAAGAAGGTAACCCCCCCCCCCCGCCATTCCAGTTCAGTCCAACCTGTCGAGCTACAGCACAGCGGTCAAAAAAAAAAACACTCGATACTAACAAATCGCCCCCATCAACAGGAAGAGGACATTGAGGCCCAAGAGTCTAAAGTGCCGCGTAATGAAGTCGGCGTTGAGGAGACTTCCCCACCACCTCCTCCGGGAGAATACAAACACATGTAACCCGGTCCCCCCGCTCCTCTTCCTCCTTCTACCCTCCTGCCCCCCCCCCTTCCCCCACTTGATATGATATTTGCTTTACCTAGTTAGTCAGAATCGAGCTTACCAACCGGAATACAGGGGCCGCGGTGGTGCTGGAAATTGGTTCGTGCCGGCCGAACTCGCTGGGGGTGTGATCTCGGATCAATCAGAAGCTCCAACACCAGAACCCCCGAGCCAGCACCCGCCATCCGTTCGTCCATGGCGTGGCCGGGGAGGTGCTGGAAACTTTGCTGCAGATACTCCGCAAGAGATCGAAGGCATTGAGAAAGCTGAGGCCGCAAGGGTGAAAGCAGAGGAGGAGCAGATCAGAGCTAGTGTTGAGCAACAACTCCAGAAGCCAACTCAGGCACACATGAGAGACGGGGAAAAAGGATCACGCAATGAGTTGGGCTGGAGAGAAGCTGGGTTATAATCGGTGCTTTGGGAAAAGCTAGATATTAAGGCCTTGTTCTTCTTGCTCATGAATTCTTTTAACGTTATTGTGCTTTTTCGTGGAATAAAAAAAAAAAAAAAGGGAAGAGAAAGAACCTCATGTTTCAGAGAAAGTTTGAAGAGCTCCCCCCCCTCTCCCCCTCTCCCCCGTACTTAGATTTTTTCTTTGTTCGAGAGAATTACCACTCCGTATCCATGGCTCTTCTCTGTGATAGATACTTGCTTTATCATACCGGCCTCTAAATCCTCCGTAGTGCATATCATGTGTTTACCAATTCGTGTATATCAACCCCCCACCCCCACTCCCTAGGATACTCTCCGCCAGATTTGAATTGTACCGGCCTCCTACTGAAACCATACAAGTGTCAACGTAAGTAGGATAAAGCCACATGTCCTCTAAGCCGTATGTAATCACACCTCGAGAGTCACAACATAGTGGAGAGCATACGACACTCACCAGACGTCATCCGTTCAAGGGAGGGAAAAAAAGTTCACAAGATGTTTTCATGTCGTGACTCTTCATCTTCCGTTCCAGAAAAAAAAAACTTACATGGGGGGGGAGGAATTAACCATACTGATCTCACCCCTGATTGGAGGTGGGAAGATTTACTGCAGCTGTAGGACATGGGGTATGAGCGCACCTGCAGGCTGTGGCTTGCATTTCCATTCATTCATTTGGATTCTGAACCACACCGCGAGGTTAGCTGGGTTGCACTCAGGCAACATCGGTAATAAAATAATAATTTAAATAAAAATTAAAAAAAAACTTTGTTTTCATCGAAACACAATAAAAAAAAATCACCCATAAGGGAAAGGTTTCAACTGAAGATCTGCCGCTGTATAATTTATCCTATATGTAGATGAATCTTATCTTTCCTCTTTTCTTAGAAATACTGTTTTTTTTTTTTTTTTACCATCGATATTTTTCACCTATTAAATCGCTTTCTTTCTTTTTTTCTTTCTTTTTCTTTTTTCTTTTCCCTCTTCACCTGCCGGCCGTTTTGACAGCTTATTTTACAGGCTACTGTACGGCTAGTTCCTCCGTATGATCTACAAAGCCCTGTCGATTAGGAGGGGAGAAAGAACAAAAAGGAAAGGAAAAGGAAAAGGAAAAAAAAAAAAAGAATTCGCGCCCACTACGGCTATGATATGTCAGACGAAACTCGGGAAAATTAGTTGCGATTCTTCCGGGAAATTCTATAGTAAGGTTTACGGGGGAGGAGGGGAGGGGAGGTAGAAGCAGCTTCGTTTAAAATCCTCGGATCCCCACTCTGTCAATTGTGCTAGCATAAAAGGTACAAGCTTCTGGGATCGTCATAGGCACAGGAACCTTTTTTTTTTCTCTGGCGTTCGCTAAAGTTCGTCTATTCGTAATGTGCTGGTAAACACCCCACCCCTAGCCCTGGGTGTGCTGTGAAGGTGGGGAGGGAGTGGGAGAGAGGGTGGGAGGAGTGGGAGGGAGGGGAGACGAGTTTTTGATATCTCAATACGGAACCGGACCGAGCTCCTCTAAAGATCTTGGTGAGAAACACTCCCGGATGTTCATCCGTCCCGTAGAGCAATCAGGAAGTCCGCGTGGCAGTTCCAGGTCCGGGCACCGTAAACTTGGTTGCGCTCTGCGTTCTGGGCTCTACGCTCTACTCTACGCTCTTAAGCCCTCACCGGATCCGTCCCCCTCCGCAAACGACCGTTCATGACTGGGCGGAGGGAGGGCGGAGTCCCGAAGCCAAGTCCAAGTAGCCTCTTGCCGGCGTAACGATTTACCGGGTCGAATTAGCAGGGAAGAGCCGATACGAAAGGATCGCCAGCTAAAGAAAAGATGGGGAATAAAACAAAGCAAAAAAGAAAAAACTCTGGCTATTTATTTTTATTTTTATTTCTTCTTATTTCTTTTAAAGAGAAATAAATGATCGATTGCGGGTTCTCATCCGGATCATCTGATTTGTTCCTGGGAGCATGGGAAAAAAAAGGTGGGGTAGGCGTCCTTCTTCGATTTGAACTGGTTCCTGTTCTCGGCCTTACGTGCATGGATTATCTGATGCATATTGAGTGTGTGCACTTTTCAATTTTTGAGTCTTTTTCTCTGCCGTGGGGAAGGAACGAAAAGTTGTGAACAAAGTGGTATGGTTGGAGTCCTTTTTCTCTCTCTCTCTTTACCTCTCCACACGACCAGGCCCATTATCCTGTAGGAAGGGTGGAATTGAGAAGAAGATCTTCAATTGATCAATGCACAAGCAGAACCAAAACCCACCACTAATCTCCCGGTTTGAATATTTCTCTCAAGGAAAAAAAAAACGAGAGAAACAAAAAAAATTATCAGCCTCGTGATCGCACGAGATTCTGTATGAGTAACCGACCCTTGACACCATAAGAAAAATCAAAAAAAAAAAAAAAAAACCTTGGACACAGGCAGAATTAAGTCAGACTGGAATCGTGAACGTGTTCGCCGCGCATCCCCTCCCTTTCTTGGATCCGCATTCGATCTCTTTCTTCTCACTCTTATTCTTTCTCTCTCACTCACTTTCTCTCACTCTCACCCGGCTTTTTTCAGCTCCGTTCATTATTATCCCTCCCCCCCCCATCCATCCATCCTTCCTTCATCCAGCCCTCCCTTTTCCTCTCTCTCTTTCCTCTCTCTCTCTCTTCTCGCTCTCTTTTTGTTTTTACCCACTCGTGTGCACTCACTCACTATACTCGACCTTGGATCTTTTTTTTAATTTCTTCTTCTTTCTTGCATCTATCTCTCCTCGCATTTTTTAACTATTGTATTCCTTCCTCCCCCTTCGTTATTCAATCATAATCATACAATTCGAAATTATATCTCCAATATACCTAGCTAGCTACTTTCAACACCACCACCCCCCCCCCTTCTCTCTACATCCACCCCCCCCCCAGTCTCAGCAACCTAAATTCATCCCGGAAAGAGGTTACACGAAGGGGGAAGTGAGAGGGAAAAAAATAAAATAAAATAAAAATTGAAACACATTCGATTCAACCAAGCGCTTTCCGCTTTGAGCGACGTTTCTTTTTTTAGAGAGAAGAGAGAGAAAGCTAAAGAGAGGGAGAGAGAAAGGCCTCATTTGATTCTTTTGTGGGAGAGCGTTTTTCTAAAGGGATTTTTTTTCTTTCTGGACCTTCTATACTTCTTTCACATCCCATCCCCCCCCCCCCCTTCTCAAACAAAAAGGGAAACAGAAAGATTATCGCGCAGAAAGCACCATTATATACATATTATCTTCTACATTGTCCCATTCTAGCCTTTGCGGTATCCTCTCTACAACATTCTATCGGTTCCGAATACAGCATCTTTAGTCGGAAGCTACATAACAGCTCTCTTGGGGTCATCGGCAGGGGTATATCTCAGCTCTTTCTATCATTTAAAGACACACACACCCACACACACACCTAGGGGAAGATCACACAAGATCACAACAAGGCCAGGAAATTATTCGCAAAGCTAAGGGGGAAAGGAGTTTTTTTTTAAAAAAAATAAAAGGGTGTTAGGAAAGCCAACAAGGAGGGACTTTATCGTGCTTACAAAAAAAGTTACACCGAAGGAAGGGGAAAGGAGCTCCGCCGTGCTCGCGCCTAATTGTTTTTTTTATTTCTTTTTTAGAATTACAAAGCTCGTAGTTGATTGGGGAAGCTGAAGCCTGGTGACCGGGACTGCACCATGGCTTCTACAAAGGTAGCCAGCCCTTGACTTTTTTTTTAAAACGATTTTCCCTCCCCCCCCCCCACACCCCTTAAAGAAACCAATCTTTTTTTTTTGGAAGCTCATCTGACAGACAACTTGCGTGAAAATTAAGGATTCTATATCCCCTCGATTTCCATCTGCTCGTCTTCCACCATCTCCAACTGCTAGTGCTCTTCCCATAAAAGCTCCTCAGCCGCATCACCGCACCCACTCGATAGGATCCGTAAACTCCCACCGTGTAACGCGACGGAAGAGTATGTCCTCGACATCAGGAGCAAACATGGCCGCCGTGGTCCAGGCTGTCAAGGAGGCTACTGCTGAGGTCCCATTCTCGCTTCCTGTCCCACCGGCAGGTGTTGGGTTGGCGAGGAGTCCAGGGAGGAGTAACGGAAAGGCGACAGGGCTAGGGAAGCCTAGTACGGGGAGTGCTATCATGGGAGGAAACAGTGGATACCCTAGTCCGCCGAGTAGCTTACCTACATCTGGCCCATTCAGCAGTAACGGGGCAACAGTGGGAATCGGTGGAGCTGCACAAAACCTGCAGTTCCCGAGGAAAACAGGTAGCTTTGTTAATGGAAGTGGAGATAGTGCTATTGCTGAAGGATATGGGCCAGATGTTAAGGGTTCAGGGAGGAGAAGGGCGAGTGAAGGCGCTCATTTAATTCTTGGAGGGACTCCTGCCCCAGGAGAAGCCGGAGGCACCCCAGGACGGGGTAGCAGGGCACGGAGTGGGAGCGAATTGAAATGTGATAAGTGTGGGAAGGGGTATAAACATAGTTCTTGTTTGACGAAAC
Source organism: Verpa conica (assembly GCA_033030425.1). NCBI lineage: Eukaryota > Fungi > Ascomycota > Pezizomycetes > Pezizales > Morchellaceae > Verpa > Verpa conica. Next base: position 401,258 of record JAUFSD010000016.1, read on the forward strand.
ATTTGTTTGTGCTCCCCCTCCATATCGTTCTTCCCGGGTTTCGCTCGAACAAGAATTACTCTTTATTGCTCCTACCCCACACTTTATCCCCGGAAAATCCCACCTCTTCCTTCCGTATTCAGGCACAACACTTTCCCTTTTCACTTGACCTTTCGGGAGGAAAATCCCTGCCCCAGTTTTCCTTACATAGTAGGCTTGTTATGATACTGAAGATTCTCCTCCACCGCTCCTTCATTCCCATTGAGCTCTCCATATAACTTCATATCGCGAAGCCTAGATTTACTTACGTCATGATATAGGTGGGAACACACACCGGAATGGTCATACACCTCTAAGCTTCTAATATCGAAGCACCAGCAAGTCCAGCTTCTCGAAGCAGCATCAATCCTAGTCTCCATGAACCCCAGCACAACACCGCCCGCTTCTTCATCAGGTGCATCAGTCAACGAGGGTAATTCCTCAACGAATGATGGTTCTTCGAGTTCCGAAGACACCACACCACCACCCCATGGATTCTCGGGTTCTGATATTGGAAGCCCGTTGCCAACACCCAGAGGAATTCGAAATGGAGCTGGGAAACCTGGGAAAAGGTTATCGTCAGGGTCCTATTCGCGGTCTTACCAGCCCCCTGGCGGGAATGGTCTTGCTGGAAGTGCTCCAAACTCGGCTGGATTCCCGAGTCATTTCGCGCAGAAGTCAACAAGACCTCGTGCGGGTAGTTCTGCTAGTAATATGAGAAGCCCAGCTATGAGACCAACATCCGTAACTGCGGAAGACGAAGCTCTTGCATCCGCAATTGAGCTGTTGAGCTGTTCTTTCCGTACTACCACACCAATTATAGGCCCGACCGTGCTTGCAGGAAGCATACCAAGAGGAGGAATTGCTGGGATAAGCTCACCGCCCGTTGCTGCAGGAAGCTTCCTTGGACCTCTGAATAACGTTTTGGAAATGAAACGAGAGGAGGAAGATGATGTAAGAATGGAAGACCTAGAAGAGAGTCGAGATGAAGACGAGGAGGACATGGAAGAGGACGATGAAAGCGAAATCGAAAGGTGGACAAGAAGGCGGGGAAGCGACGAGGAGGAAGATGGTGTTTTTGGGAGGATGGAAGAATAGATACCTGTATCAATGCGGATGTCCGGTGATCTTATCGGCGACGGGGTCAAGCGGCTCTCACGTCACAATCTCAAGTACTCATGAAAAGAAGAAAACTAAATAAAAAAACATACAAGATACAACATACCGCATTGTACAAACTTGTTTTTCTTCTGCTTCCGTTATTCTCTTCTCGAATCTTGTACTTTTCACGGATCGGTTTTTTCTTTTGTTCCTTTTTTCTCTCTGTCTTTTAGATTCTAGGTGGTTTTCTTTTTTTTCTTTTCTTTCTTTCCGCACGGAAGATCCGCGCAGAGAACAGAGGAGCGACAACGATGATCTGCAAACGCTGCGAGAACGATCGACAGGGCTTATTACAATCGGTATCTGAGCCAAACGAACAAGCAAGTGGCCAAAAAGAAGATGGAATCCGATGAGCAGAAGGTAGCTCTGCTCTTGCCTGATGTCATGGGCGCAGAAGTATAATCGTCTTCCATGATTGTTTTTTCCCCCTTACGTACAGCAGGACCTCTTTCCTTTTGGCTCTTTTCGAGAAACGGGGCGCTTGTGTTCTTATTCCGGTGGATGCGTTGGCAACGGAGGGTTGGTCGGTTTCTTTTTTTACTCTTTCCTTTTTTTCTCGCGTTTGATTGGAAACTTGTTTCACTATTTCCGTTGCTTGGGTGGCCTCTTTTTTTTTTCTCGGCGGGTCGGGATGGTGGGGGACCGGTATTGGATCGCTAAAGTCAGGTGATTTCGACTGGTGGCGACTTGCAGGATGCGGTGTTCTGGGGTAGTAACGACGAGGGTTCTGTGCATGTTTATTCTTCTCCTTCTTGTCTGTAATCAGTATGTGCCATATGGCGGGGCAATAGTATAAGCCTTCCATATTCTTCTGGGTAGTTTATTATTATTATCATAAGCCTCTACGTCACTTGGGTCCAAGGTGTTGAAGTCTAAACTAAAGGATTGTGGCTTTGTATTTCTCTGCAACAATTGGTATTCCTATTCACCAGCAGCGTGGGCTGGTAAGAAGTACGGGGAGATGAGATGACGGTGCTGGCACAGCATGACATGCATCAGGTTGGCCAGAAGGCTGATGAGATCGGCAGTTAGAGTAAGATCCCCTCAAGCTGCGAGAACGTTCGTCTGCAGAAGATTGGACGGAACGTTCTTAGACACAACGAGAGAACGAAATTGAGCTTCCGGACTTCGGCGGAGCACTGTCCATGAATTGGCGGCTGCGATATGGGATACTGGCACATATCGTGAACGGCTAGAAGCAACAACGACGTGTCTACTACAGATCTTCGCCGCGAGATGCGGGGTGGACCCTGCGTCGAATGATGTGATATGTGTGAGGTGGTAATGTTGAGGGGGGCGGGCTTTTGTGTGGAATTAATCAGAGATTGATGTTGAATTCTGTGCAGCAGTCACCGTTCTGCAGTAAACATATGTAGTGTAGTTTGCTGCATAGCATACATATGCTCGAGACAGAACAGCACCGAGGCCGGAAGACAATCTCTGATTTCCCCGAGATGAGCTGTGCTGGTGATGTAAGTAGTAGTTATTTCTCCAATTTCCTCCGTCACTTTGATGATTTTTCCTCCCGTTGGGATGCCCGTGGTCGTGGGGACTTGTGTATGGCAGGGGGGGGCCACAGAGCTATCAAGACTTCTAGACTGGACCGGTTTCCAGGATTTCTGAACCCTCGTAGCCTCTGCCGAGGACCTATGTACCTATGGGAATACTTGGGCCATATGTACGTGACCTCTGAGAAGCAAAGTAGAGCACAGCCTTGGGTACATCCAGACACTGGCAGCCTATGCATTCTGTGTTTCCTACGTATGTAAATTACCATGTACCAGGGTACGGCCTGCCCTACGCTCCCGTACTGAGAAGCGCCAAGAATGCCGTACGAACCAATTCACTCCCTCGTACCAATACCTATCCAAGATGGACGCCGAGCAGCCGTGCAAACTTGGAAATCCCTTAAATCAGAGCGTGTGTACAGCTGGCCATCTCGCCCGGCGAATCGCAAGCAGAGCGGGATACCCACTTCTGCAGCCTCGATTCGGTGGGGGGGCATAACAACACGCCTGTCAGAGAGAGCACCCGAGGCGAAAAGGGGAAAGGCCGAGAGGGCAATAGAGGGGCTTAGGTGGGGAGGTTGCGACAACGCAGAATTACTACATACATCGAACCCCCTCTGACCTACACACGCTCCATAGCTCGTACACACAGCACACACACAGACGCCTGGACACGTATGCAAGCAGCAGCAAGAGCAGCAGGCAAGCAAGCAAGCAGAAGCAGCAGCAGCAGAGGCAGAGGCAGAGGCAGAGGCAGAGGCAGATGAGACTCACTGGCCTTTCACCGCCCCTCCTTCCCCTCGCCTCCCGATCCACTCCGTCTTGAGGGAGAGCAGAGCGCAACACGGCCAGAAGAGACAGCCTCTCGAATTAGAATTCCTCCATGTATCTCTCCCTGACAGGGCACGACGTCGTGAGGCAAATTAGACGCCGTGCCCTTGGGTTCTGCAGCTGCCATTGGAGGACAGGCCATGAGGGGATCATTAGGATTGGAGATTAGGATGTCCCATGTACATACAGTACAACAACAACATGGCAGTCTTTTTTTCGCTGGCCAGCGTGGCCGGCGATCTGGCAACTCTACTTTATGTTCTGCTACTCTGCTTGTCTGTATCACAGCCTCCTCTCTTCTTTCCTTCTTCCTCTCCTCCGCCTCCCCCTCCACTCTAATAGAGGTTCTCCGTATCTACATAGCTTTCTCAGCTTCCGTATACATCTCGCTGTCAATTCCTGTTTGTGCCCCTCCCCCCCCCTCATCAAATCTATTCACCACTCAACACCCCTCCTCCCGCTGTCATCATCTGGTCCGTCAGCTTTCTTTGCTTCCACATTCCCGGGAAATTACTGGGACAGAAAAAACACAACCAAAGGCAATCTAGGTGTACCCGTTACCCCACACACACCCACACAACACGTCTCCCTACTTCCTTTTTTTTTTGATAGTCGCATCTAGCCAACCCTGGTGATCAAAACAGAGGAGAAATTTTAAAACAAATCACTCTCATCGAATCGTGTGTGTTACGAACGTGTGGACACCATACAATCTTGTCTCTCGCCGTCATCATCCATCTGCTAGCTCTTGATACATACATAGATTTGCCCCCAGTTGCCACCTATTGGTATATATTTGACCTTTTCTTGATATTGCTCTTCCAAAGCAGATATTTTATTGTCGTCCCGGGCTCTAATCCCCTCCTTAGCTTAGAAGTTTAAACACAGTAGTACCCCCACAATCTATCAGCGGATCTTGATATAATCCCACGATCCTCGAATCACACTTGCCCACCCTGATTTCCAGTCCTCCAGTCTTCAAGCAACTCCACCAACCTAAACGGGTATCAGCAAGTCGAACAAACTTGCACCGGTCACAGCATCGGAATAGAAAGACAAATCTGTGTAAGAACTTAGAGACTACCAACATGGCTGCCTCAATAGTTCACATCCCGTTGTCTCCAATGACCTTGGAGATCAACTCGGTTTCCTCAGAATACGTTACCTGGGTGGTATGTCTCCTCGTGGGAATTTTTTTTTTCCGGGGGCCTATGTAGTGGTTAACACCTCCGTTTGACAGTATCGATGGCGGAATGTTGATCTATCGGCCGATTTCGAGACGTATGCTACAAGCCCAAATGAAAATACGACCAAGGTCTTATAAGCTAATCGTTATAGATATTCCCAAAATTTTGGTCATCCAGATGGTTGGGTTTGGCGTATGCTATTCCAGCAGAATGTTGATGCGGCCGGCAACCGTGTTTACGGAATCTTCCTATATGTTGTCATGACCGACAATGAGCTCCAAGAACGAACATGGACTCGAGATATTCGATACCTCCAATTCGTGATCCTTAACTCAGAAGGCCGACAGCTGAAAGACAAGAGTACCGTTGCTGTTTACCGGGAGAACCAACTATCGTGGGGCTTCCCAGGGCTACTCGACAACAGTATCTTGCTTCGGGACCCTGTGGTAAATACAAGACGCACAATTGATATTGTATGCCGCCTACGGTATCATCCAGATGGTGAGAAGATGCGAAGGCCTCTCAGCCCAAGCATGACTGGATCTTTGCTCGGTGGGTCTATGATTAGCGCAAACCATGCTGCTGCTCGAGCAGCATCCGCACCGGCAAGTTATTGGGATCAGAAGGCTAGTGGTGTTGCTGTAGTAGACCCTGTAGGAAAGAACCTTCGGACCTTGATCAACAGTCGGAAATTTTCAGATCTAGAGCTGGTTGTCGGACCAGACAGACAGATTGTCCATGGCCACAAAGCGATTCTTGCGGCAAGAAGCGAATGGTTCGAGGCTGCACTAAGGCCCGGATTTAGGGAATCAAGAGAGGGAAGAATCATCTTACCGGACGAGGATCCTAAGATTTTTGAGGCATTGTTGGAGTTTCTGTATACAGGGGAATATCCGCTCGCTACGATCGAGACCAACGGGATCCCGGGTTCGCCCATGATTACGTCAAAGAAGTCAAGTTCTCCGGATGGTCTGCATCTCTCTCCGCGCTCCCCTCCTAATATTCCTCCACGTGGATTGGACGATTCTGCCTCGACGGTTGGCAGCAGCTTTACTGATGCTCAACCGCCGACAGAAGATTCTTCCTACGAGTACATGAACACCTACGATAATGTCGACATGATGGACGAAGACGAAGAGTTTGACGAGCAGAAATACGCCTTATTCCTCATGGCTGATAAGTTTGGAATTGCACAACTCAAGAGCCTTATCCGAGTCCACCTGACGAACGAACTTCTCGACCTCTCCAGCAGTAGCCCACCGGGCACCAGATTACTACGGTTAATTAGATTCGCATTCGATGAGCTACCTGAAAGCACAACCAGCAAGAAGAGGGATAGCGGGATGGGCTCGTCGGTTGGCAGTAACGGGTTGATTGATAGGGAACGAAGTCCGAGCGGTGGGTACACTCATGGATATGTCTACGGTGGTGGTTCTGGTAGCGGGTATCCACTGAACGACCCAACGGGAGTAGCAAGCTCCGTTGTCGAAAATCGCGAGGGCGCAGCTTCTGCATTCGGCCACGCAGCCGAAGTCAGTGATGTGGGCTTGGCTATGACAACCGAACGAAGAAGCACTAGCAGACTTAGCCATGTCAGCAGCATGGCTGGCAGTGGATATCGAGGAGGAAGCACCTATGGAAGGGACAATGAGACCGCCATACTTCGAGAAAACATCACGACATACGTGGCAAAAATGTTCCATGCTGTCAGAGTTCTGGATGGTTTCGACGAGATGCTGAGAGAAGGTGGCGAAATGGGAGGTTTCGCGAGAAAAGTCATGGATAGCATGTTTAGGCCTTAAGTTTGCTACTCGAGGCCCTTACGGTGTTTCATTGATTGTTTTTGGGGTGGTTTATATTATTTTGTTTCACTGCATTCATTTTTCTTCCGGGTTTAGCATCCAGCGGGGGTTCGATGTAGAACGTTACTTGGGGGCTTACTCTTGCATTTATCACTACGAGAAGACATTGCTATGGATACTTTCCAAGAATGGTCTGTTGGGTATTATTACATGTTTCTTATTCTTTGATTTATCTTGGGAGGACCGGGGTATACCCTTTGTGTTTTTTTGGGGCTTTCGTTACCTTTTGTTTGATTCGGTTCGATCCTAGCTCATTTCCTTTGGGGCATTCATTCTTGGAGTCTAGCGTGGTTTGGGAAAGCATTTTTTCTTTTGATACTTCTTTTTGTCTACTCTTCTCTTCGTCCTCATCCTTTTGAATCTGGCATTGTTTTTTTTCTTGTTTAGTGCATTTTCTAATGTGCTACGATGCCATGGTCATGATTAAAAATTACGATATGATATGATGATATATAATGACTAAAATACTATTATTGTACAAATTCTTGTTTTTGCTTTTCTGCGCTCGGGCTGTTTTCTTTGAAGAGCATACATATATAGAGTTGAAAGAGTTGTTTCATTCCGTTCCAATTCGTTCTTTCTCTAGGGGGCGCATCGTTGCATCCCGATCACAAACATCAGAGCTTTTTTTATTTTTTTTCTTTCCCTCCCTTCCTTTCATGGGGATGTATGTAGGTGTGTTTTCAATGGGGCTTCTTCGAAGCAAAATACACCAGTTCGTAATCGAGTGATCGTTATCTATCAATCAACCATGCAGTGAGACCCAGTGTACCTAGCCGAGTCCCCCTGCAACGGTTGAACCCAAGTGTGTTGGAACCAACCAGTGATTCCACGAGCAAGTTGTTAAAATAGGCCTTATCCCTCCCAGCCCACATAAAGAGGTTTCCTTTTAATAAAAAAATCCCTCGATATCAGATTTGTCAATTACTTGGTAGCTTAGTTTAAGGAGGGGATCCTCGAGTGATAGTCCATGATGATTATGATTATTAGTAAAGTCATTTATGATTATTCCAGGGCGATTCGCTTCGTAGATAAACACCTTATTAAGAGCTGTCGAATATCAAAATAAATAAGTAATGGTCTTTGGGCCCCCCCCCTTCCCATCCCATCCATCCTTTTTCACTGATCACAATCCAAGATGTGCCGCGGGGGGCCCCAGGGAAAGCGAGAAAAGAGTCCGGGTTTTAAAAAAACATTTGATCCCAACAACTTGTGGAAAACATGTGAGATACAGACCTGTTCCGCGGAGGTGATTTGTAAACCCCTAGCTCATATTATTAGCCTATGTTATCACGTGATTATAGTTGAGTTTATGCATAGTATGTCACTCGGTATATTATTGTAGTATATGGTATGAATGAATGAATGAATTATAAATGCATAAAGACCTTAGGCTATGGTATTCAATACCCAAACAAAAACAAAGCAAGTAATAATAAAATAACAATAAAATCACATGAAGCAAAAATACAATATATGGTATGAGTGAGTGAGTGAGTGAATTAATCGGGCCTTGTGTTATATGGTGGGTATATATACTTGTATAGGTAAAACCACGGGTTATAGTCCTTGTATAATGTACTACACGACTCCATGACTCTCCCGTAAATTGCTTTGTTTTTTGTTTTGTGCCCTGCCCTACCCGTGACCCAGAATTTGTATCTGTTTGTGACCGTTACCCCCGTTACCCACCCGTCCGGTGCCTGCATTGAGAATGCTCCAATACAGTTCTAGAAATGGTGGCTTTTTTACCTCTTAACCCTGGTACCCTTTGTATGTGGGCTGGATTTTCACTAGGTGATATAAAAGGCGTGGGAGCGGGCCCTAACGCTAAAGTGGACTAGACTATAGTATGTTTCAATTCCCTCTTTTATGCATTTAATCTATCTAGTATGCATTCGTAGGCATCCCTCATCTAGCGAAATAGCTGTTGAAAAAAAAATCTAACTCCTTCTAGTTTAACTTGATGCGGTTTTTTTTTTTTTTTTTTCCGGTGGGATGAGATGTGTGTAGTGCATAACCCGCCCGCAATCCATGCAATTATTGTGAGACGGCCGGGTAATGAATTACTACCACATCGGGTTGACATATAGCGCCACTGGTGTCAGGCGTTGGTGTCAAGGGTAAGGGTTCGGAAGAGAGATTTTGAGGTAAACCTCAGCATGATTCCAAGACCCTTACATACTAAAGATGCAAACTAACGTAGTTGACCAGGGAGCGAGGAGGACTGGGAAGCGGCGACAACCACACCACCCAATTTGGCGAATTTGTATGAAGAGATGAAAAATACATCTCTACAGTTCTCACTACAAAATTAATACAAAAAAATTACTGAAATATAGGTATCTGTTCAAACTCTCTACAGGATTCAGAGTATTTAACCATGAAGGATAATATTAAGTTTATGTGGAGGTAAAGGTGTATACATTATCCCCATATAAACTTTTCTATGGATAAAGTGTAGAGTTTTATATATTTCACAATACTCTGGCTAAAAATGACTAAATATTAGTCTTATTTTAATTAGAGGTAAGTTAGAGTAATAAAATATTATATAAAGGTTTGTAAGAATATTCTCAATTTTTTTGGTAATGTTCTGTGTTGTTAGTTGGGCGATCCTCCTCGCTTCCCGGTCAACTACGTTACTGCGTATTTTACTTACTGGTTCCAGGCGCCAGAAAGAAAAAAAAGAACCAAGAGAAGCCCTAACCCACATACCAAGCCTTAGTGCGTCCAATTCAGGTTTTATGCCCGTCATTATCACCAGATATTCTACAAATATCACATTTCATCCCCGCGTAGTAAATGCTCATCTCTGAAACTAACCGTTCGCCGGTCTAACTGATGATCCATATCGATTACGAGAAAAAAAAAACCAATCAGTGTAGCAGTTGACGAAGGAGCGATACTGATAGAAACAGCACTATACTGAGGATCTCAGTGCGTTAACGTCACAATCCTTTAGTACGAAGGAGGTGATGCCGATGCCAAGGGTAGAAGCGGTGGGGTGATGCTACACATCGCAGTATTATGTGTATAGAAGAGCTATAGTAAGACTTCTTTTTTTTGAATGGTAGACTTTAATCTCTCTACCTATGATATTAGATGTAAGGACGAGGGGGGATTTTATACGGTACCTAGTATTCTACTAGGTGTAGGAACCAATATCGACATTACGAATAAGAGAGCTGATGGCATTACATTGCAACAACACACCAGACGACAGTAAGCTTTCTTCTAAGCCCACAAATGGATATATATATCCCGGTGTAAATGACGGGCATGGCCCTCCACAGTGTACTCAGGGCAGGCAACAAGAACCTGAACATGAGTTTTGGTGGTGATCGTTTCTGATTTATGCTGATCCAAAAAGTTCTTTGGACTAAATCCCCTACTTGCAGCTTGCATGTTCAGGATCTTCTTGCCTACCCAAGTACCTAGATTCCAGGATGAAGTAATTACCAGTATATTCCTAGAAGGTGAGATAAATCCTGGCGAACTGAGTAGACACCCGATAGGAGCGTATTATAAAATAATGTTTCTCTGGCTCATCTCGTATGTTTGAGGGTGGCGTTATTCCATAAGTGTGGTACTCTTAAAACCCTCCCTCGGTAAATAGCTCCAATGCTTGTATAATATGACACCTCACCCATACGGTAGAATACCATGCTAGGGCAACTATCAGAATGGTGCTAGGGAGGGAGCCTTTTGTTAATGTCAAGAGTTGGTGGTGAATTGGTATGTCGGTAAAACTTGACATAGAGACCAGTCAGATGAGCCAGCCGAAAAAACAAATGGTCTCACGGCTCTAGCGCCGCCCCTATTAAAGAAATATAACTACTTGCTCCACTGGCGCTAGATGTGGAAATTTACCAAAGGGTTGCTCCCGCCACCCCTAGTAAGTCCACTCCAAACCCCCTATAGACGAAGTGTCGCAGTAACGGCCATAGGAGCTATAGTCACATAGCAGGTATTCTCCATTCGATCAGGAAAAGTATTAGGATTAGGGTTAGGATCTCAGCTGCACTAGTTAACCCCTGTTAGTCAAGCGACTGCGCCTAAAACGATATCTCTGGAACGTTGTATGAGGAAATACTCTAAGCGCAGTGTATAGTATAAGAACTCACTGAGTTGGGATGGGGGGAGCTTGTCCATTAATACATAGATTAATACAGAAAGGTAGTCCGGGAGTATAGACCGTGGAAGATAGTACCACTAAAGAAAAAATTAACTTTAGTCATCTAAAAGAGTTGGATATGTACAAAAGTGTTTTGCCAAGGCGCCGACGGCGTCAATTCTAGGGCTCTAGCGACCGCCGCGGAGATGATTATGCGACGGCCCGTGAGATGAGATAAGGTTTTACAGGTGCACAGACTATAAATAATATGAAGAGGGTGTCTTCATTTGGGATTCTGAAACATTGTGTATTTTTCTTTTTTGGGGGCTTGTTACATCACCGGGCATCACTCGTGGGCGATGGCGACACGCTAGCCCATGTGGTGATCAGGTTTCATAATTATACATGAAAATCGCATTGAACACTAAGGAAAGTTAATGCCAAGATAAGAAATGACATGGGTAATCCTTATATAAACACCACATCCAAACGCCCCCCACAAGAACCTGTCTCTTCGGACTACTAAACAAAAAAGAGTAACAAATGATAACTACACAAACATGCCCCCTACAATGCGCATCAAAACCCCGGCCAAACTTTCCCATCGGATGAAACAATTTAGCCAAGTAGGCCAAGGGTCAATTATATAAAGTACACAGCAATTCCCAAGAGGACTAACTGATTTATCTTTCTCGTGATGGAGGATAATGAGGAGGAGGATAGTATGGCTATTCTGTTGTATCTGGAAAACTGCGAAAGATTCTCGCTAAACCCCTTCTTATCGAACCTCGCGTATTCGCCGATTCGCTCGCCATCTCCTAGATGACGTCAAAGTATGTTGGAGGCCGACTACGGTGATGTTTCCTTTAAAGCCGGTCCGAAACTCAGGCCTAGACCGATACCCGACTATCATTATATACCACCCCCATCCTCCGATTCTCCGGTTTCATTGCCATCCAGTCCATCCATCCATCCACCCCCTACATCCCGCATGCCAATTTGCCCACATCACTTTATACCTCTTCCCTAAGTCCCAAACTATCTCCAGTCGCCTAATCCTTTTCCTTTCCTTCCACCTATCCTAACTTCTGACACCTTTTTATGGTCCATGACCTCAATCCAGGTCCGGTCACGTTACTGCCCTCCAGCTATCAAGTAGTGTAAGTGTTTCCCTAAAGTATGGTAATCAAACCTCCAAGGCCAAACAAGGTCAATGTAAGTGGAGACTCGGGCCAAGGAAACCAAAAAATAAAGTAGACGAACCCGAAGGAAAAACGTCATATCTTGTACATGCATAGCTACATGTAGGTCCCAAACCTTAAGACTAGTACAATAGCAATAAATACAAATCAAACTTATAAACTTTTTCGCTGATTCCGCGGGTAAAAAAAAGACTCAAGCTGTAGTCCAAAATCAAAACACCTTTTTTTGTGCATTTTCCAGATAAGATTCACCGCCTAGGCCGAAAAGCAAAACAATATAAAAAAATAGCAAAAAGAACCAAGTACGCCTTTTTCACCTTTCACAACAGGAAATACACCCACCAACCCTACAGTCGACAATCCATAAAAAACACCTCCCTAGTAAAGACAACAAATAGAAAGAACCACCGCCTGTTGGATCGATCGAGTTGAATCGAGGGTAGTTTCAGCCGAAAGATTATGGTACAGTTCCGCAAAGAACGGAAAGCTCCCGAGATTAAAAAGATCGATACTCGATACAGCAGGAAAAGCTTTGTACTCGAAGGATCGTAGAATAGCTAGAAAGTGTGGTGATACTGGAGTTGAAATTCCGAAAAAAAGAAAACAATACGGTGACGTCCTTATAACACAGGAGGGTACCCCGTCACTACACAAGTATGGTTAGTAGGATGCAAGGTTCCCATAGTAACCTATCGAGGAAAGGGTAGCTTGCCTGGTACCCATGTCGCACTGATGCACATACAGATTTGTATTTATCTGAAACCGAACGGGATATTATACTGCCTCACCAAACCATCCGTTAGACCACCTGCGCTATTCGGAGTCGGGTCTGATGCAAACATCGAATCGAGTGAGTAATCGAAGCTTCTAACATTATTATAAATTCCTTGCTGATGCTGCTGGGCCTGCTGCGGTGGCATGCCCATGCAATTACCCATATCATTTACTGGAGTGTTGGGAGTCCGTTGACTTTCGGTATCGAGGGATTCTTGGGTATCGTCGTTGCTCTCGAGGAGCTCTGCATCGTATTCCTGGTCTACGCACCCAAATCAATCAATCTAGGATGCCGGGCTCTTTCATAACAGAAAATGAAGGATGGGAAGTACACGGGGTAGCTTGCCGAGCTCTTCCATATGTGACTGGAATGGTGAAGGGTAAAAGTTTTGACCCATTGCTATTCCTGCATGAGGAAAGTCTTGAGGTGCAGTAGGGGTTGTTACTACACTCTGTGGCATCTGGAATGCTGATTGGTCAGGAGGAGTTGGGATGGCAATGGATGGTGAAGTTGTTCGAGAATGGTTTGGTCTGAGTAGCGGACTGGTCTTGATGTAGAGAGCATCAGGCGGGGGGTTGATCGATGGACGCTTAGGGATGATCGGCCCTCCATGTATTGGACGAAGAGCAGGATGTTGTTGGATTGGTTGTGGTTGGCGAGAGATAGCCTGAGGCATCGACTGTTGTGGTGCAGGTTGAGGTCTACCAGTGTCGTCATACTGTGCAAATGCTCGCAACTCAGCAGTGACATCAATGCCCTTCTCAAGAAGGATGCGTTCTAGCAAAGAATTCTTGTATCGAAGCATTAGCACCTCATCAGCAGCATTGCGGGAAGACTGCTGAAGGCTGGACAATGTTTCTTCATGATGTTTAATGGTTGCTTCAAGATGCTTGATATACTCTGTCCGCCTTTCACGGAATGCTATTTCGATGTGTCAATAAAAATGTTAAAATAAAATGCAGACCCACACTTTGCTTTCGATGACACATAGGAACTGGGGAGTGGCCAACTGCTGTTCGAGGAGAAACTAAAGTATAAAGATAAGGACTATGTACCTGCTTGAGCAGCTCTGTTTCTCATCTTCCTCTCTTCTTGCGTTGCGTACACCGGCTTCCTTCCACCCTTTCTCTTCTGGGCTGGAAACTGGGTCTGCTCTGCCGTCGTCGCTTCTGGCGACGAGGCAGAGGAAGCCGATGAGTGTGGAGGAGATGTCTTGACGGCTGCCATTGCGTTGAATGAAATTTGGATACTAGTTGGCTGGTTGGCTTGCTGCTGGATGGGAAAAGAGTCAGAAGCTTGAGGAGGTAGAGGGAAGGTGGTTATGAAGCTTTTTTTTTGCAGAGGGGGCCAGTTGGGATGGTTGGTGGAGACAAACCCATGAGAGCAGGGAGCAGTATTAGGGATGAGGAATTGGGGGGAGCAAAAGCAGAAGCAGAACAGGACCCGACCAAGCCAAGGCAGAGGAACAGCAGGGGGAAAACGACGATGATGTGCAGCGAGAAAAAAAAGTGGGGAAAAGGGCCGCTGCTGCAATTTCAATTCGCAGCAACCTGCCAGTCCCATTCGGTAGCGGCAAAACGTGGGGTCGCGGGCAGCTGCGCAAACATAAAAAAGTCAAAACTTCTTGGGAGGGAACTGACTGACTGGAAGAAGACGACGAGAAAAAGCAACTAGAAAAGCGACCTGGGGCAGCAATTGGTACACACGATGCAACACCACCAGACCGGGACCATGTCAGAAGGTGCTGGGCGGCGATGTGTGTCGTAGGGAGGGCAGACGGTTCTCCAGAGTACGAGATTCCTACTAGAGGAGGGCAGAAATGAGTGAAGCGTCATGATCTAGCACCCTCCATCAAAGCCATCACTCGCTGCAACCACGTCGTGCCACACACCCCAAGTGACCACAAGTGACCACACCACCACCACTCACTCTCTCTCAGCATGCCCTCTCAGGCTTTGTCGCCGACCACTTTTTCCGTGAAAAAACACGGGCGACAGAAAACGGCAAACGCTTCCGGCAGAATGCGAGTCGTGGTAGCCTGATTGGTTGATGGGCCTCGTTGCCTCGAGCAGGGTCACGAGCGACGGCCACCTCCGATACTAGCCAAAAAAGGGCTTTTTTTCTTCGAGGGACGCAAAGCCTTCTTTCTGTTCCGCGCAGATGCTCGATGCTGGTGAGCAGGGTGCACGATGCAGTCTCCGCTCACCAGCCTCCACAGGTTAGTCCCGGTTCCCTGGACCCAACTCAGAAAATCGACTGAACCTTGTCAGAATTCACTAGCAGAGCCGCTCCAAGACTCGTGGATCAGCAAGAAGACACGACATTCCAGGGGCGGCGCTGGATCGATATAGGGTTTGCCCTGGAACAACAGCCCATGGGAGCGTCTCCTGTGTCATACCGGGATCTTTCCCCGCATTTTGCTCCTGTCGTCTCAGTCCTCTCCTTACGCAGACCGCAGCTTGTCCGCCGGTTAAGGCCGTGTGATGCAACGGGCAAGGTTTCATCTCGATCTTTTTTTGCCCTTTGTTTGCTTCTCCGCGGGGAGCTTTTTCTCTTCCTTCCTTCCTTCCTCCCCTCCCACCCTTCCAAGTTCCAACCCTTCCATCCTGAGTAAGCGAGCAGTACACCTAAACGATGTACTCTACTCGACACGGTACACCACACTGCACCTAAATTGCTTCTGTAGATAAATATGAAATTTTCTCCCCTACCCATCCATCCATCCATCCGTCCATCCATCCAGCGACATCTAGCATCGAGAATCATCTAGGATCTCCCTATTCGTTGCCTTGAGCCTGGTACGTTGCCTGAAGTCCTCTCTGCAACCCTAGTAAAGACTTCGTTTCGTTTTTATTCTCCTTTGTGCTTCTTTCCCTTTGGTGCACCGGGACCCCCACATCCGTCATCTAACCTCCCACGTCTAAATCCCCCCCCCCCACTCCCGCATCCGCCTCGTCCCCAGCCAAGTGCTAAGTCATATATGTCGTCTTCGTCACCAGAGGTACATAAGAAAAATTCTCTCCTATACCGAGCCTGGACGCAAGAAATAATACGCAACCATCCCACGTCTGTAGCTCACATGATTGGTGAACCAGAGCCGAGCATTTGTTCCTCAGCCCTCTCCTCTCTTAACACAGGTTGACCCAGGGCCAAGTTCGTCCGAAGTTGCTCAGGCGCGTCCAGGTACGAATATGCCGCACGCCTGATCACGTCACTTTTGTAGCTAAAAGGAAAGAAAAAAACGTCGCTTCGACAGGGCTGAAAGTGGTTATTCAATCTCCTCCAGGTCCGCCCCATTAAGTTTTCATCTGTGTGGAACCTGCAACTTACTCCGTGTAAAAATTTTTTAAAAAGCTACAGCTTCTCAAATTATTGGGACTGGAACATGGAGAAACCAGCCCCGAGTTGATAACGAATTACACTCAGGATCCCACAAAAGATATCGTTCTGGTACGACCCCTGATTAGTAGTTGTGATTTGCTCGCAATGCATCCTGAAAAGAAAAAAAAATCTCCTTCAGATTCTAGCCGCCGAAGAGGTATTGCATCTGGTTCAGGTGGATTTTTTTTCCTAGATAGAACTCTTGGCCCAGGCGTCTCTGACTCGGGTTGCCTCTAGATGCCCCACCACAGCAAGACCAACCACCAACTATCGGTCACCGGGCATCATTCGGTCACGCAATGCCTGTAGATCTCAACGATATGATCGACGTTCCTAATCTCGACGACACGTTCTATCGCGGGACTTTCCCGCTAGATGATATTAAAGAAGCTTCTGAACGGCTGACTGTTACCCCGGAAAACATTTTGGACCGCTCGCCGACGCCTCTTCGGCAGCCTACGCGTCACACAAACCGAATCGGAACTGGCCGGTCAAGCCGTGAAAACCACCGCGGCAACACGGCACATGGCCGCGTTCCTCCGAGACAATCTGACGGACCTGCCCCCGTAGACGAAACGAACCCACCTCCCATTGCCAAGACATTTGTTCGCCCAATTCCTCCCCTGGAGTTATTGGATTACCCGGTAATATTCAGTCCTAGGGTAACCATGAATATCGCTACGAGTTCACCTCTGTATGTAGGTGGCGGTTACGTAGATGGTAGGCTTAATATACACATACGCGGAACACGCCTAGACGACATTAGATTGGGGCGTGTAGGGATTGATATAGTTGGAGTTGAAGGAAAGTATTAGTGTTTTCGTAACCCTTTACAATCTCGGGAACATTATATTTATCTGATATGTAGAAATTTCGTTTTCCCGCAAAACTATCTTTATGAGCATCGCTAGCGAACTTATTGACGATGAGCATCCGCCACCACCAGCGATACTTCTTCCTACGGATTTTGACCAGAAAACTTTCTGGAAGGTGAAACCTTCACGGTCATTTCTCCCTTTTCGTCTAAACCTTCCACTCAACGTTGGTCCCGGACCATTCCAATCCGTGAGGGCTCGGATAAGATATATCATTCATGGGTATGGAAAGATTTCTAGCCTTGCGTTTTACTTATTCCCCACCCTCACCTAAAAAGAAAAGACGAAAAAGGAAGGGAAAGGAATGAAACAAGGCGGGGGTTGAGTTTGAAATTCTAGGACCGTTATGTATACCATCAACGGTAGGAAGGATATAGTCCGCTGCTGCAGGGACATTCGCGTGATCTCAGCCTTAGACCCTGAAAAAGCCTTGTTGCCCCTGCAAACCCCGCTGTTGACCACTGAGGAGGGTTCGCTGAGGTGGGGAGGGCATGACACGCTGAAGGTCACGGCAGGGTTACACCGTGCAGTATGGGTTTCTGGGACCGTAGCATACGTTGATGTGAACATCGTGAACAATACACGTAGGAGGGTTAATACAATCCGGCTGAAGCTAAGGCGGCATATACTAGCTTATAAAAATGTGAGTCCCTTTTCTTCTCTCACTGCCGAAGGTATTGCTTTTTTTGCCCTTTTTTTACCCCATTGCTTTTTCCTATTTAATTTTTTGACTCCACTAAATGACTTTTCTTGTGCGTAGACCGTGGCTCTAGCGGAAAACAAGTCGGCCGGACATCTTAGAGTGCCTAGCTGGATCGAGAACAAGACGCTTGCGCACTCGGAGTTGAATGTTGGGAGACGTTGGAAGGGTGTCAAAGGCAGCCAATTAGATGTTCTTACTTGTGAGATCGACATACCAAGAAACCAGCTCTCCGTTAAGATGGGTCGGTTTTTCGAGGTCAAGTATTTTGTTGACATTGCAGTTTGCACTCTTGCCGCGTATGCGATTTACTCTATCGATGTTTTTCTTGTTACTGATCTGGAACTTTTGGTACTGTCTAGGAAGACAATCCGGTGCCAGCTTCCTCTGACTATCATTCATATGGTTTGTTTCAAGTTATATTCGCTTATTTTATCGGTTACGGCATTATAATTATTCTAACACATGTAGAACTCGCTTGATATCATGCCCAATCATCTCCCTCAGGTTGCCGAGGCATTCGGGGAAGAATATGGTACCGAGCCGAGTTATAACATCTCAGGACGTGTATTCACAGCACCGCGAGAGAGCATACTAATTCCAGGTCGCAAGGGATCACTCAGGCATAAACATAACTATGGGGACCCAGGCGGGCACAAAAATACTACAATTACCAGGCACTCTTCTAGTAGCCGAAGCTCAGGAGTATTGATTCATGGTCTTAATGATAAGAAACGTTCACCGGTGGAAGGTAGTCTTGTTGATAGTAAGCTAGTGGCTCTTGCTAGCCAAAGGAGGCGGAAGATCACCTTAGATGATCCCCGGAAACTGGATATCGAAGTTCCTAGCCTCGGACCCGGAGATCCATGGGCCGCGGGGATGGGTCCCGAGCAGCAGAAAGAGATTCAGGAAGAGCAGCAGAAGCAGTATCATGATGCCGAAAGGAGAAGGTCAAGCGCTGTTTCTGCATTTGCAGAAAGTTCTAGAGTTACCATGAGAAGGGCCCCTAAAGGTAACGAAATAGTGGGTACCATACAGGATAGCCTTCTTTAGGCTGTTCGTGGGGGGGGGCTGCGCGTTGTCGGAGGCAATTTGCGGAGGATCGTCAGGGCCGTTTCTTGGCAAATTGACTAGTATTAATATTTGGGTAGCGGGAATCTCTTTTGCGAAGCGCAAGCGCGTGTAAATTTCGATGGTTTGAGATTTCTACTAGGGCGTAAGCCATTTGATGTTTTGCTCCGAGACTATTATTATACTACGCAGTAGCACGGCTTTAACAAGGGGGGAGCCGCTCTCTCAAAAGCAGCCACATGCTTTAGTGACTTAAAATTGCAGTTGGGGTGCAGAAATGGGGATGTTCTTTTTTTGCTAAAATAGAAGGAATTAAACTGAGTTGAGTGCCGGTAGTTTAGAGATTATACGGTACAGCTGAGAAGATTGAAAAGGAGCTGATTTTGAGCTCGCTCGCATAGATCAGTAGTTATTGGTTCGTTTCGTCGCATTAGTCGTGTCATCCACGGCGTCCGCCGCCCATAGTTTCCTGATGTTGAGCACATACTCATACGGCGGAGATCATGGCACATACATGACCAATTACCGAGCAGATCGGGAAAAGGTGAGACTAACGTAGATCCGGTGGAAAAAATTTCTCCGATACAAAATCCTGTGCCTTGCTTCTATGATGCGGTGTGAAAGGGAAAAGAAAAAAAAAAAAGTGAGGAGCTCCTACATACACGCGATCCTCGGTTGAATTGCAGCGCTGGAGAGGAAAACGGTGGTTGAGCGAGTGAATGGGAGTGGGCAGGGCGGCCTTTTTCAGAAGCGGATTAGCGTTGATCCCGTATTATAATAACTCTACTGTTAATTGTTCAAGGACGGCATCTTGACCCGTGGTGCACATTGTACATATGTGCTCCTCCTCTCTGAACTCAGATACCCGTTACACGTGCAGCGTAAAACGTGCAGGTGCGGAGCCACTGCGGATGTTGGACGGGAAGTGTCGTAGGGATTGGATTGGGGATCTAGAGTTGAGGGGGGAGTGGGAGGCGGGAGGGGAAATGTCGAATCATGGAACATTTCTTTTCTGCTTCGCTAAGGTTGTTCGTTTTAGGCCTGGCAAAAATCTTTCCCCTGTGATCGGTGACCGGCGAGTGTTGACATGTTTGGCATTTTTTTGCTCGAGCGAATAACCTTGCATACCCTACCCTAGGCTCCTTCTATTTGAAGGAGCGGAGTTGCGCGGATTATGCTAATAACTGTTAGGGCTGGAGTCTCTTGTTTCGACGTCTGCAGGGTATGGTTAATTCCAGGACTGGTATAGTGGAGTGGACCTTGTTTGAGGGATTAAGTCATCAGGTCTCACTCGGGTAAGGCATCTGGCAGCCGGTGGTTATAGCTAGCACCTGTGTCTAGTATTAGGTTTCTGGATTTGACAACACTAACCTTTGAGCCGGGTGCACAGTACCGGTTCTGCGGGAGAAAAAAAAGAAAGACATCGTGTGTTTGTTGGCAAGCCTCCACGTGACAGCAAATGTCTGACAAACATCATCAATATTTACATAACACGCAATCACAATGCAAGCTTCAGGTGCGTATCCAATCAAGTATACATCTACCCTAGACTAATTACCAAGCACAAACCCTAAAACAGTCTATATAGGTCTATATAAGCCAGCAATCCTCTCCATCCTCTTTCAGCTTCATAGAAAAAGGAAAGTCTACGAGAGAGAGAAAAAAAAGGCGACCTACAAAAAATTACAATAATAAAATAGCCAATACAGAAAGAGGGGAAGAGGTATATAACCGAAAGAAAGAAATACTGAGAACCTTCACTCAAGGTAGCTAAAAAGAAGAGGGAAAAGAAAAAAAAAGAAAAAAAAAGGAATTTAAGGAAAATATTAGGTGAAGTTGAACATCTAGGGGAATAAAGTGCTCCCCCACTTAGTTCTCGGGCTGATGTGTGCTTCTAAAGGGAATTATCTCATTACCTACCAGATATAGGTATTGATTGGTCAATGCAGGCCTAAGATTAAATTGGGTATCCGAGTTTGTTCAATACGAATAAATTAGCATTATTGAGTCATCAAACCAGCCAAGTAGATTCTTTGCTGATCTGAGGTTTTTGCACCAGGAATCAGTCGAGATATATTCTACAGGTTCCTGCTACGGATCAATGCCAGACTTCATCAGGGTCAAGAACCTATGGAGAATAGTGATCATGGCCCTTACTTATTAGTCAGCTTTTATCATGAGATATAAACATGAAGCTTCGATCACTTTCTCCAAGAGTCAGTTGTAACATATGAGGGACATGTTACGAGCTTGGGAGTTTAGGCTTAATTTTCGCTATTAGTAGCCGAAGGCAGCTCTTTGGAAATCAATGGCCGATGAGAAAATAATTCGGAATATATCTTGAAGCAAGAGCTCTATCAAAATATATATACGGACTTTCGTAATAATCTATACTATTTTCGATATATAGGAGGTCTATAGAGAGAGCTGAGGCAAAAAGACTTTTCGGACTATATGCATTCCTATGAAGCAAAATAACACCTATAACAACTTATAAAAGGGTCTGTATTCAATCTAGTCTAAATACTTACTTCTTTCCTACTTAAAAAGGACCTCGTAGGTATGAAAATAATTAGTAATCTTCAGGACCCAGCAGCCCCCCCCCCAAGATGGGGTTCAAAAACGAAACAAAACAGCTACTATCACCTGGGCTGCTTCTCCTAACGGATTAGCGGTAACCAAACCCCGGTGCCTGACTCCCGAAGTTAGGCGTTCGAACCCGGTCACCAGCAGACGTATGTTGGCCCAGTCCCCCCACCGGGGGGGAGCTGTGGCGAGAGCCAGCAGAACTGTTTTTTACTTTTAAACCCCATTATATTCTTTTTACACTATGTAGATAAACTATCCCTTTTTAAAAGAGTTACTTGATATTTAAAGTCACTCATGAGGATAAATTTCCTGGATTCTTATATACCTAATATCAGTTGGGTGTAGGTGAAAGGTTGTTCGTTTATTGAGCAAGGAGATCAAAATTACCAAGCTAGTGTGCGTAAATCTAAACCTGGAAGGCAACTTCTTATTTACTGAAACTTAGGACTCGGAGATATTCTACCATCTGACTTAATTTCCTCTCTCCCTCTCTTATAATGATATCAAGGAAAAGTCCAAGAGTTATAATCATAGCCCATCACTCGCTCTTATGATCTATCGACGACAAGGTTTATCCCTGTGGCTATAGCAACTATGTAGCCCTGTAGTAAAATAATTAATAGTTAGATCTTAGGAGTGTACTACGTGCACATGTAGTATATTAAATCGTCTACGGGACAATACTAATTTCAAAACCTATATGTATAATGTACCTCTCTTCTTAAGTATTTATATACTTATAGCTGAGTACTAAATAGTTGCCTCACCGTGTTCACGGAAAGATGCCTTTATTAGGTCACCTATTTTATATCCATGCTCACGGGAGTCTTTAACGGTTAGAGCATATGTAGTTTTAGTCCTGGCATCATTGCCGATCACTCGGCATTAAGCTTTCTTTATGCATAATTCTTTCAGGGTAAACCATGCTAATCTAGAACCCTATAAGCGACCCCAATTAGGACCCCACAATGCCTTGGAAGTGAATAATCCGGTGGAGGGGGGGGGGAGGACACGTTTCTAAAAATAGCTCTACTGACCGGTAGATATGTGGCGTCACTACCGAACTTAACAGCTCACATATTCATTGTATTGCAATCCTTCTAGAATACCAGCAAAAAAACCTTCTAGTAACATAGGATTGAACTCCAAGACAGTACATAAAATACAATACACCTTACATGCCGTACCAAACTCCGAAAGATGTTAAACAGAACCCTTCCCCCTTATATAAACGCCATTGATAAAAAAGGAAATATATAAACTACCCCCTGCCGGGAGGGATTACTAGCTTTCGCCTAAAGTGTTTGCCGGGCCTATACCGGTGAGGTCTTTTACCACCGGGAGAGGGGGGGGGAGTTGTTTCCTCCCCCCCTGCCACATTCCAGAATAACGCGATACGAGAAAACCTTATTCTTGATTTCTTGTAATCTTCGAGTTTCAACCCAAAGATCATACTAGAATATCATTTATCACCGTATTCAGCGGTCCTGCAAACCCGTCATGCTCGTGGAGCTTATGTAAATTCCTATCATAAGGATTAGTAATCATCTAACAAGCTTTTTTTATTTAGAGGATACTAACTCATCAGCCTCCACCAGTGGATCCTCTCTGATTCTTAGAACCTCTCGTCTGTGGCGAATGTACCGCTCGGCGTGCTGCTCTCGGAGCACCGCCACTCGTTTATGTAAGGACTTGTGTGGGGCAGCTGTAACTAGTGAAGCGAGCATAGCTGTTGCTAGGATGGCAAAGAGGACGACGATAACGAGGGCTCGGGAGAACATGGCTAGGTGTAAGTCTTTTTTTTTTTTCGTCAATGAGATTTTTCCGAGAGAGGGTAGGAAAGATAAGACCGAGATCGACTCTAGGCTTAGGCGACTGGACTAAGGACTGAAAGGGAAAAAAAGGAAAAAAAATCGCAATTGCAAAGTTGCAAGAGATGTAGAAGTATTCTTTAAAAAAGAGAGATACATTCGTCTTTAAACTTTGAAAGTTCTTCAGAGCTAAAAACATTCTCTGCATCGAAAGCACAAAACAGCCCCTGGTGCTCGGCAACAATGTATCTCCTTGTAACACCCGGTGAAAACTCAGCCATCTGGCGGGTGGGAACTCTTATGGCACGTAAACTTTCGGCATTGTTTAGGAACCGGTAGTAAATCCCGTGTTACCCATAGAAGTTAATTTAAAATTTGAGAAGATATGGGTTGGATAATACCTTGTATGTAGGACGTCGTGGCTATTTGATATTTAAAGGTGTTTCAGTGTAGAACATATTTCAGCTTCTCTAGCCCAATTGTGTAAATTCACGTAATGAGGAGACTGTAACTCGAAGATAGTTGCTAGAGGTTGCTTGGGCCACAGTGTGGCGTTTCAAGCCACTTCTATTTATGCACTTCCACCCTTGTATCCAAACCTAACCTCAACCTCAATTCTTCAGCGCAACACGAACAGCGATACCGATACCTACATGTGCAATGTAGAGCTTATGCCAAATAATAACTTATTAGTCAGTTGTCTCCGATATAGAGTACATACTACAGGTGAATATGTCTCGCTAAATAAAGCCCTAGAAATAAGGATCTATTTCTGGAATGTGTGGCTTATCGAATCATCTCACCGAAGCAGGGCTGGACACCCACAACCACCTTCACATCTCGTCGTGCCGCCGAACAGCATGTTATTCCGTTCAACGGAAGATTTATTCCACGCAAGAATAGGAAAAATTGTCTGTCGGTCATGGTCGGACTACTCTTATTCATTAATCTAGCGAAACCAAAGCACTCCACAGGGTCTCTCCGTTGCGGCGCCGCTTTACCGTGGGGAATCTGATACCTGTCATGATTAGTAAAATGCCCAAGCCACCAGCTACTACTACACACCGTGCGGTAGCTTGGCCCTGGCCTCATTCTTTACCATGCAAAAATCAAAGTCATCATTCCTAAAAAGAAAAAATCCGAGTCTTCGACCGGATATGACTATATTGGGCTCACCGACATTGGTCGTTGAGGGTAGATATAAGGTCTTGTAGATTCGCGCCATTATCTTTTCCCTTTCCCTATCACTCTCACAGATCAAGTCACTCCTTTCGGCTTCTCTAGTAGAAAGCCTTTCATTCCTTTTTTTTCCCTTCTCCTCAAAGAACCTGGTGTTCTTCATTTCATACACTCCTTTGATTCCATTCTTTACCTATCCGAGCTGATCTCGGACTTCCTTTCCTTTTTGATATATAACATTTTTGCCCTTACGATCTTTAAGTTTTTTATTTGGAGGTTCAGTCATAATGCGCCAATATCTCGTTTCAGGAGTTTTCCTGCTACTCGCAGCTTCATCAAGTAACGCCCTTCCTGCAAACTTAGAAGTCCGTTCAAATCTAGCAATCCGACAAAATTCACAAGTTTTTACTACCTCAGGTAGTATCGTCCCAAGAGATGCTGCCCCTGCGGATGGGTATACTGAGAACCCCGACGAATATCAAGCCCGTTCTACAAATGGCATCGGCCGAAGAGATTCTGCCCCTGGGGATGAGTATGCTGGGAGCTCTGACGAATATGTTCTTTCATCCGTAGGCACGGATGCCCCCGCCGACGAATATGTTGGAGAAGCCCCTGCCGACGAGTATGTTGAAGCTCCTTCCGACGAGTATGTTGAAGCCCCCGCCGACGAGTATACTGGAGAAGCCCCCGCCGATGAGTATGTTGGAGAGGCACCTGCAGACGAATATGTTGGAGAGGCCCCCGCCGATGAGTATGTTGGAGAGGCTCCCGCAGACGAATATGTTGGAGAGGCTCCCGCAGATGAGTCTGTTGAAGCCCCTGCAGATGAGTATGTTGAAGCTCCCGCCGATGAGTATGTTGGAGAGGCTCCCGCAGACGAATACGTTGGAGAAGCCCCAGCCGACGAGTATGTTGGGGAAGCTCCTGCCGATGAATATGTTGGAGAAGCTCCTGCCGACGAGTCCGTTGAAGCCCCGGCTGATGAGTATGTCGACGCTTCTTCTGCCCCTGCTGATGAGTTCGTTGGTGAGGCCCCTGCCGACGAATATGTTGGAGAAGCTCCCGCCGATGAATACGTTGGAGAGGCGCCTGCCGACGAATATGTTGGAGAAGCACCTGCCGATGAATATGTTGGAGAAGCCCCCGCCGACGAGTCTGTTGAAGCACCTGCCGACGAGTATACTGGAGAAGCCCCCGCTGATGAATACGTTGGAGAGGCGCCTGCCGACGAATATGTTGGAGAAGCCCCCGCCGACGAGTCTGTTGAAGCACCTGCCGACGAGTATACTGGAGAAGCCCCCGCAGATGAGTATGTTGGAGAAGCACCTGCCGACGAATATGTTGGAGAAGCCCCCGCCGACGAGTCTGTTGAAGCACCTGCCGACGAGTATGTTGGAGAGGCTCCCGCCGACGAATATGTTGGTGAAGCCCCCGCCGATGAATATGTTGGAGAGGCCCCCGCCGACGAATCTACTGGTGAAGCTCCTGCCGACGAATATATTGGTGAAGCTCCTGCCGACGAATATGTTGGAGAGGCCCCCGCCGACGAGTCTACTGGTGAAGCACCTGCCGACGAATATGTTGGAGAAGCTCCCGCCGATGAATACGTTGGAGAGGCGCCTGCCGACGAGTATATTGGAGAAGCCCCTGCCGATGAATATGTTGGAGAAGCTCCTGCCGATGAGTCTGCTGGTGAGGCCCCCGCCGATGAATATGTTGAAGTTTCTGCCCCGGCCGATGAGTATGTCGGAGAAGCCCCTGCCGACGAATCTGCTGGTGAAGCCCCTGCCGATGAGTATGTCGAAGTCTCTGCCCCGGCCGATGAGTCTGTTGGTGAAGCTCCTGCCGACGAATATGTTGAAGCTCCTGCCGACGAATCTGCTGGTGAGGCCCCCGCCGATGAGTATGTCGAAGTATCTGCTCCGGCCGATGAATCTGTTGGTGAAGCCCCCGCCGATGAATATGTTGAAGCTCCAGCGGATGAATATGTCGAGGCCCCCGCCGATGAATATGTCGAGGCCCCAGCCGATGAATATGTCGAGGCCCCAGCCGATGAATATGTCGATTCTCCCGCCGACGAATCTGCTGGTGAGGCCCCCGCCGATGAGTATGTCGAAGTCTCTGCCCCGGCCGATGAATCTGTTGGTGAAGCTCCTGCCGACGAATATGTTGAAGCTCCTGCCGACGAATATGTTGAAGCTCCTGCCGATGAGTCCGTTGAGGTTGATGATGCTCCCGCCGATGAAGATACTCCTATTTCAAGCGATATCCCCGATGGTGACGCTGTCCCATCTGATGAGAGTACCACCACTACTGATGACGCTCCCGCTGATGAAGAGGTGGACAACAGTGATGCCCCCGGTGATGAGGAAGTTGAAGTAACTGACGAAGCTCCTGGTGACGAGGGAACGAGCGGTTCTACAGATGAGGAAGAGGAGGAGGAAGAAGGGAATGACGAAGTTGCTGATGAGATTGGCGAGATTCCTGGAGAAGACCAAGCAGCTCCCACCAAGATCACATCCTCTTCCACTTTCAAGTCTACTGATGCACCTGGCGACGAGGAGGTCCCTACCGACGAAGAGGCACCTGCGGACGAAGAGACCACAACCGATGATAATGAATCCGCTGATCCTGGAGATGAGGAAGCTGGATTAGAGGAAGAGGAAGAAGAGGAGGACCCAACAGCCGATATTGGTGATGAGATTGCCGAAATAGACGACCAGGAGTTGGCTGCTCACACAAAGACCTCCAGCGCCAGTCCTCCTGCAGCAACTGACGCCCCGGCTGATGAAGAAGTCAAGACTGATGATGATGAATACACCCCTGGTAGTACTGAGGATGAATTGGTATTTGATGAGGATGAGGATGAGGATGACCTTGCCGACGAACTGAACAAGAGGAAGTAAGTATTCAAAACACCCTACCCCCATGTATCAATCCACAACCTTCCAGATAACTAACAAAAATCCAAACTTGTAGTGTCAAGAGATCGCTCTTTGGTAAACCTTCAAGAAAGCCCACCACACCAAGAATTCTTGGACGCCCAAAGAGTCCTATGGTCCAACAGCCACGCTTTGGGGGTCTTTTCGGGCGCCCAAGAAATCCTATTAGGCCTATGACTCCTCCACAACAGTCACGCCCAGGCATTTTCGGATGGCTTAGGAACAAGAACCCATTGAGGGGCAGCAGCAGCCGTGTCGACCCAACAAGATTCCCTAAAGGTGCTACACTCCCCAGTGACACACCCAGCCCCCGGGAGGGTCTCATGGGCAAGAGGGCTGTTCCTTTCTATGCTTAAAGCGGTCTCCTTCTTTCTTTTATTTCTTTTGTATTAGTGGGTTTTTAGGGTAGCGAGTTTTTTCCTGTTTTCTTCTCTTTTTTTTATGGGCTATTGATATTAAGTGGGGGTGTGAGTTAGAGGGGTGATGAAAAAAACCAGAGAATGTTTTGTTTTGGGAGAGAAAGTATTTTATATATGAATTTTCTAACTTGTTATATGAGAGATCTCTGGACCTGTTTTCCTCCCCCTACCCCCCCTTTTTTACTTCGCCCTGGTCTTTGTGTTTTGTTTATGTTTGGGGATCTCTTTTTCATTTTTGTTTTGTGGGGTTCATATAGCATTTTGTTCTGGCTTTTTTTTTTCATGCATGGGAGATGACTCCAAAAAAGCTCCCGTTTTTTTTATATAGATGAAGTTATAAAAGAAAAAACACAGTTTTTTGGTCAATATACTTATGCTCGAGTGAGTTTATATGGTAGAGTGATGGTTTATGATTCTTAGATTGATCATTGGCTTTCTTTTGCCAACAAAGTCACTCTCAACGTCTTAGTACCCCGCACTCTTATTTTAGTATACTCGCTTCGTAAACCCCGAGCCGCGCTTGCAGCTGGTGACGCTAGAAAAACTCCGAGATCTGTGTTTTTAGAGATATGTAGTGCAGGTCTCACAGTCTGCAGGGCAGTTTCGTAGAGTTGATAGTCCCGTCCACACTTATGTATCACAAGGCAAACACAAACATTAGAACACCAAACAAACAAAAATATCAACGGTATATTTATATTGAATCGATTCTCTCGATAAAAGCAACTACCCAACAACCAACAAGACCCCAAGATATCAATCCGCTAAAAAAAAAAAAAAAAGGTAAAAAAATACGAGTAGAGAAAGTCATAATCTACAAAAGAAAACGTAAAAGAACGGTAACAATAAACGCCCCACCCCATATCAAAACAGCACCTAAAAGAAAACCTCCTCATAAAATCACTCAGCCAATTGTAATTTGGGCCAATCTCATGTATCATAACAAGTGACCAAAACAATAACAATCAACAAAGTGAGAGAGGGAGGGGCAAAAAACAAACAGATATAAAAATACCGCCGGTCCGTCATAAGTGATTACACCCAATACCCTTCCTACGGCCGTAAGAAAATTCCACTACTAAAGAAACTTCACCCCACTATTTCCACATCCCCTTCCTCCCCAACCAGTCTCCCTCACCCGCAACCTTCTTCTTAGGCGTCGCAAGAAAGTTAAGTCTTTTCCTACGATTATTCGCCTTTGCCACGGCCTCTGCCAAAGACTTGTCATTCTTCGCTGGGGCCTTAGCTGGTGTTTCTTCAGCACCAGAGGATGTATCGAAACGGAGTTTTTTGCGAGCCGGAGGGGATTGTGCCTTCTGTGCAGGAGATGAGGAAAATTCCTTAGGGGTCTGTCCACCCATTTTTACATCCTCACTCTCTTCCGCAATCTTGTCCTCGACTCCATCTCTATCGTCGATTCGGTGCTCCTCTTCACATTTCCTCTTTCTCCCCTTCCCGGCGTTAACTGGTGTTCCGGCATTCCATTCCATTTTTCCTGCCCCTTCCGCAAATGGATCCTCGACACCCACCGGGTCGTTCTCAGAAACTTTTGGAGTCCCCATCCTACTCTCAAACTTCATCATCTCCGCTACTCCGCCCGCCGCTGCTGCAGCCTTCTTTTCATGAATTTCACTCAACGCATTGAACCCAAGTCCTGATGGGCCACGACGAGAGCGGAAGGTGAAGCCTCCTACTGTAGTTGGCTCCGGCCGACCAGCTGCAGGCTTAGCAGGTGTAGAGGCTTCTGCAAAGTTGATCATTGTGTTTAGTTTACTCGCACCAATCGTAGCTGGTGGATTGCGGGCATTGCGGAGACTCGATACACGGCCAGGTGTAGCAGGAATCTTAGACGGAGCAGCAGAACCGGGAGTAGAGAGGGTAGTTGATGGGGTGAGATTAAGTGGTGGGACTCGGCTCAAGTATGCATTCTTAACAACCGGGGGCTTTAGACCGAAGCCACGACCCAGAGCGCCACCGACTGTAGCGGGTGCAGCGGTTCTAAAGGCAGGCCTTTTCATTGGAGTACTAGCCACTCCCGCCCCAGCAAATCTTGCAGCCTTGGTTGCCTTCCGTTCTAGCATCACTGCGCTGGTGTCGAGACGCTGTCGCTTAACCGGGCTGCGATCCTCCTCGCGACTAGAGTCAATATCGGCATCGGGTCTACGTTTTTGCGGGGACGGAGAAGATGGCGGTTCACGGTCACCAAGGATTGCTTGAGACTTGGCACGCTTAAGATTCTTCAGTCCCATCTCGGGAGTTTGAACAAGCGCATTCTTTGGTGTGATCTCTGGCACAACCGACTTGGGTGCAGAGGGCGTAGTAGATGGGGTTGTTGAGCGTTTCGCTGCGTAATGGTTTGCGATACTATCCATTTTCGCGAATTGTTCACGGTGAATATCGCTGAATCGCTTCTTACGTTTTGGGCGAGGCTCTGTCTGAGACCCTCTTGGGGTCTGATCAGGGTCGGAATCTTCCTTCTTTTCAGGAGTCTCCGCCGCTGCGGGAGTATCGGGGGCAGGAGAAGGGGCAGATCTCTTCCCCGTGAGCCCATCCATGATTTTTTTCCCAGTCATCACAAGCCCACTCCTAAACCCAAACCCACCCTTTCCCTCTGGAACCTGAAAGCCAGCCTTGACGGGTGTCATGGGATCAGTTTTGCTCCTGGTTGAAAAAGTCCCAACCTTTCTCCCGGTTGTCGCAGCCGCACTTGCAACTTTTGATTTTGACATTGTTGGTGTCTTTAGTCCGTTGTTTAGTACCTGTTCAAGCGACAGATATGATCTCTCTGCAGATGGAGAACTTGATGGTGATAAAGGGGTCTTTGGGGATGAGCGTCCGAGGAATGAGTCAAGATGAATAGGTGAATTGCGCGCGTCAGGGGCACACTGCTCGATTATTGCGTTGAGTTTTGTTGACTGTTCGGTGATTCTGGAGAAGGTGGGTTGCTGTTGGTGGCAATAGATAGGGGAATTAGAATGGATCAGGCAAGTAGGAGGGAAGAGAAGGGGGGAGAAGGGAAGCGACGGGTTGCCTGCCGGAGAAACGAGCGAGACAAAACGCACAGAGGGAGCAGGGGGGGCGTAGAGAGAGGGAAGAGAGGAAACAGTCAGGAGGAGGGAAGGGGGAAGAAGAAAAGAAATAAAAAAGAGGGAGGAGAGGGAAGAAAAAAACACTCACAGTGATCTGAACGCCCCATGCCGAATCAAGAGCGGGAACCGTGCGAGGTCTCGAACCAACCGTAGCAGACCGAAGACGAGCCATCTTTGATGATTCCGAAACAAACAATTGAAGCCGTTGAATGATTAAAGAGATTCAATAAAACTACTAATTTGTGCTGGATCCTCTGCTTGTGCGTTTGAAATAATAATAACACTTCCCAACGGGGGAGTACGGGGTTGACCCCAGCTTTATCTGTACACAGTACACTGCAAGAGCCCACTCACTTGCTTGAGGACGGCTCCAACTCAGACGCACGGATGGACGCGATGGCGATGTGTTTTTTTTTCTTTCTTTCCCCTCACTCGACAAATCCGGTATTATACCGCTTCCCCAATGCCTTAGCAGTGATGAGCTGGACTGATGATGTGGTGATGTGGATTTCAACCACTGGAGCGCCCTAAACTTAACAGCTGTCGTGCCTTGCTAGCCGCTTGTTTGTTTACACCCGTTGCAGCAGCGTGCAGGTACGGTTCTTGGCGGCAACGGTGATCCTGGCCCATAGCAACCGGGAAAGGGCCCGAGGTGTCCCCAGAATAGAAATATTACATATACACACAGGATGGGCAGTGTAGCGAAACAACTGGAAGGGCGTAGATGTTTGCATGTTTGGGCGGCACAGAACAAAGTGCCGGTGGGGATGGATTCGCCGCAACTTTGTTTGGGGAATTGGGTAATCTCGAGCGAGGCGCTGTGTTTCACCTATGCCCGCTTGCCCACCGGTGTTGTGGCAACAACCAACCCAGCAATGCGGCGAGGGATCAATCATCAATCATGGGTCCTCACTCATGGAAACCTCTTTTCAAATGCCAAACCCAGTAAGAGGGTGTTTGGCTGCGACTCATGGTGCAATATCGCGTGTATTAATGGGTCAAAACGCGTAGGCTATGAGTCTGTTTGAGTATGAGTCTGTTTCGAGGAGTCACGACTGTATTTATTGTTGCCTAGAAGCGAAAACATATACACATTATACACATGTATATATACTTGTATAGAAATATGTAAAAAATTCATACTCCAGTTTTTAGTCCTGGTCGTTTCTAGATATCCCACTGATGTTATTATGCATGCATATTCGTTCTGACGTATATGTTATCGCCGAATGCTTTGCACAAGTTGGTGTATACTAATCCCTTTCAGTTCAGCTCATGACGCAGTTCAGGCTTTCCTACAAAGGCTAGCCGTACATAGTTATCTAGAATTATAGGCTAGAGACCAAAGGAGGGTGCGGCAGGGCTTTAGGTGATGTTGTGTGTGCCACCTGTCACTGCAAGCTGGAGTATATCAGATCCCTTAGATCACCTCCTCCTCCAAGCTTCCTCTCATATGTATCAACATCATCGATCTCATGCCTAATCATCAACCCCATGGCCTCATTACGGGCAATTTTGTCTCTCTAGACTTGTGAGGAGAACACGGCTGGTTCATCCTTCAGAAACCCCCTAGTAGGATATCCTAGGCTTACTGAGGGTTTCGAGTATTGAAAACGAGAAGCCATCGTCTTTAAGGGGTGGCAGCATCTAGGTGTGAGCTGGAGTACCGACTAAATATCTAATTTAATAGAACAAGGATTTGGTAAAAATGGACACGATAGACGGAATGCGGGTGAGAGTGATGTAGGGAAAGACCTTCTCAAGCTCTATATACAATTACTATTTCGGGTTATGGTCTTATAGGGCAATAGTATTATATGGTTCTTTCATGGTTGGGTCTAACTGCCAGGGCCCCGTTGTTCTGATCGACGGCTTTATGCTTGAACCATGCGGAGGCTATACTGTTTGGGCTATTTATTCATAGTACTCCGCGCTACTACTGCTCCCACCCCCGTCCTGACCTCTGTTCTCGCTACCTTGCTTCTCATCCTTTCAGTCGTGGGCGAGCGGCTACGAATTAGTTAAAGAAGTAGAAGGTTAACCAAGACTATGGTCCTGACCTTATCAACCCCTCAATAAAGCTTCATATCTCGACTCAGGCCTTCATACGGTTCAAAATCGGTAGTTACCGCTATCGATACTCGAGTCGCTTTCGTCGGATCTAGGGGTAGCTTTGAAACCATCGGCCTAAACGGATATAAGACGGTACTTGAAGACTACACCCGTAGTACCGGCTATAGTGGAGGATATTGGGGTGTTACAGAGAAGCACTGATAGGAAACGGCTTTGTCTCTCCCAGCAGCCACAGCTAGGATGCTGTGGTGATGTCATTCGATGGAGGATGATGCTGGATGATATTGAGCAAGGGGGGTAAGCACCTCGTGGAACGGAATCCACGACAGGAAGTAGCTAACCTCCACAAGCTTCCTAGAAAGGACCTGCAAGAGAACGCTGTGCCTGCATCTGATAGGAAGCATCTGTCATCTTAAGCCTCCAAGACGCCCCGCGGGTACCTGCATCAGCGTGGGAAACCCCTGTTACACGCGATGAGTCTTGGCAGATTCTAGATCAAGAAACAAGGGTTAGTGGGTGGGGGTTCTATGGCCAGTGCTCATTCCTGAAGGACCAATCAAAGCTCCGGATCTGGAGTGTCATCTTTCTTTCCACCAGGAGCTGTATCTAGTGGCTTGTACCACTTTAGTGGTAGAAGGGATCTATTCCTTTCTGTGTGTGTGTGTGTGTGCAGGAGGCTCTAAAAAACAAATGATTCCTCGTGTTCGAATTGGCTATGGATGCATAAGGTTCAGCACGTGCTGATAGGCATTACTGAGATCTCTATGCTTACATAAAGTAACTGAGCTTTCAGGAATGACGGTGTCTAGAACAACCCCCCCCCCATTTTGAGAGCGCGCTTTTATTAGGTACCTACATTACTAGTGGAGTAAAGTTAATGGATAACCATACTACTTATTACATAAAATCACTCGCTCACCTTCCGATACGCTTTCTGAAGGATATATTATTGAATAAAGGATTCTATGACCAAGGAAGAGGCATGTGCAATTAAAGTGGAAGCACTCGAGAGCCCAAGTCGTCTAATCAAGTAATACATATACTTAGTGTCTACCCCCCTTCTAAAACCCTCATGGATAGAACTAATCAAGAAGGAAAAGAGATCTTATTAAACTCCTCAGGATGGCTTTATAAGGGTACTTGGAACTCACTAAAGCATGAAACAGACTATAAAAGGTGGTTGTAGGACCATCTAGGCACTAAAACTGTCAATTCTTTAAGCAGAGCTTTAGAAAAAAGGTCATGTTCGTTCATCAGCCTAGAGACATAATTTTCCGTCTAAACATTGCCTACATACATCTTCAATCTGCTTCAACTAGCTGCGTTCCTCAAGCGGCAACTATCCTCCGTCTTATGCCTTAAATTTAAAATAATCATCAGTCACACTAGCTTGAGGCTATGTAAACCGTACATCTTCATATATTTTTATAAGGTTATAGATTTCAGTCACTGATAAAGATATAATTTGGTATATTTTTCGCTACTATTTGTTAAATAAACCGAGTCTTCGTGGTCGGATTACCAACCCTACCCTCACCAACGGTAGTTGAACTAAGGCTGTACTCAATTCCAAAGGAAAGCCTTCCCCTCCTCCTCCTCAACACCCCTCTCGTTTTCACTCACCGTCACAAGTCCCAATCGATTCACCCTAACCTCCCTCCACATATCTATTCTGTCACCATCCAACTCCTCTTCATAGATGGCCCTCTTCAGCTCTCTTATAATATCGTTATATACCCCCGGCTCATCAAATTCAAGATACTCCACTCTCATAACTTTTAACATCTCACATGCGCGTGCATAGTTCGTATCTGCTAAGCTGTGGGTGATAAGGCCCTTGATAATCTCCAACATTTCTTCCCCTGCAGATACAAGTTCCTTGAGGTCCTCGGTCTGGGTAAGTTTTCGCTTGAATTCGGGGATTGCGTTGGACACCGAAATCTTTTTAGATTTTTTAGGAGCGCTGGCGGATGAGCTGGGTTCGAATTCTTTGGCTAGGAGTGATTCGACGTCGAGGCCAGATTTGGGGGCTGGTTGTTCGCGGCCACGTTTCTTACTAGCGGTTTTGGGTTCAACCTTTTTAATATCACAGGCGGTGATAAGCTTATCGAGGGGTTTCTGTATTTTTTCAACCAGTCCTTCAGGGATCTTGGAGTATTTTGTCAGGACGTCGTAAGGGGGTGGTATTGGGTCATTAGGATGGATTGCACGCCAACGGATGACTTGGTTAATTCTGTGGAGGACAGGGGAGAATGTGTCTTCGACAGTGATGTATTCTGATGGATTCCCTTCATCATCCTCGCCGAAAGTAGACAAATCCATGCTGTCTACATATTCGCTCATGTATTTATCCATATCTGGGGTAGGAATATACCGGTGCTTATCGAGTACTTTTCCTGTGATAGTCTTGACCCTGTCTAGAGGAGGGAATTTGTATGCTCTCACGTCTTCAGCGAAGGGAACCTGTTTACTATGTGAGCTCTTGAAGACATATGAACAAGGGTATCCTCTAAATTTACCTCGACATCAATTAGGCATTCGAACTCGGTGTCAATAAAAGGAGCCAAGACAACCATGAGTGGCTGGGCATCTTTTTTCTTAACAAGTCTCGCTAAAGCGTAAGAGTCAAGCTCAAAAAGTGCGTGGATTAATGATGACAATGCCATAACGGCTTTGCGATTTAGCTTTGACCCAACAATAATGTTGGTACTCGACATGCTGAAGTAACGTTTATACTAAATATTACACTATTAGTCGTAGCTTATATAAATTCGGTTAAAGTACTTACCTTATCTGTGGGAATAAACCCAATTATCTGTAGCCCCGGCTCCGTCCCAAAAACCGTAACAGTCTCGTCCGTACTACTAATTGGCACAACTTCCCGCCCATATCTATATCCCTTCTCCATCAGCTCCTTATCGATATCCATCTTCCCATCAGCTGCGCTCTCATCGTTGACCTGATAAACCCTAGCCTGCTTGACAGCCTGAAGGCTCAAATCTCCTTCCTCGCCTTCCCCAGACTCAGCTTTGATGACATAAGCACCAGCACTGACCGGCTTTGCGATCATTGTTCGTGGGTAGCGCTCGACATTGATAGTTAGGGCATTTGCATATTTTTCAGGATCTCCAATGGTGAGGTCGCCCTTAAAAGAGGCTACTGGCCGGGTCTTTTTAAGACGAGGGTTACCCAGCTCTTCAACTGCCTCTTGCATTGTTCCGAAGACACCATCAACATCTTCACATAGTTGTTTCAAGGATTCTTCGATTTCGATCTACAAGTGTCAGTTTACTCCTAATATTTAAGATGGTCTCTAAGAAACAGTACCTTCTTTGCTCCTTTGCCCTCCTCTTTAAACCCAAAGTCCTCATCGTCAAAGTCCAAGCCACTAATTAACGACATTAGAAACGGGGGTTTCCAACTCTATCTAGTTATAGACTTACAGAATAGTAAGATTGATACCCTCGGCTTTGATCTGACCTTTTATCTCGCCCATCTCGTCCATATCAAAAGGGCCGCTGGCATTTGTGATAAGACAAATGTTCCGGATGTATTTGAGTTTCTTGCAATAAGTCATGATCATCTGGATTGCAATACAGAGTGCAGAGATACCATCCCCTGCATCTGTTGAACTAGGCACAAGTTTTTCTCGCATATCTCTTAAGTCTGGCATAAGGAACCTATCAACTGATCAGTTTAGGGTCCTGAAGCGAAGGAGGTTGTACAAGACATACTGTTTGATTGGGGTAATCACAGATATATGATTGTAGTTTTCGTCTTCATCCGCCATTTCGTTGCTAGTACCTATAATGGGATCATGAGTAAGCTTAATTTCCTTAAGGCTGAGCCCAATGAAAACTTACCATCGGTACGGAACCCCAGGATCCCGATAGTATCCGTCTTCCGGCCGTTCGCAACCTGATGCCCGTTTTGTCAGCAATCAACATCTCTAACAGTTCCTAGAAGTAGGGCTATACAGTAGAAGTGGCTTTATCCCAAACATATTTCATCGCATAATCAAGGTCACTCTCAGTTCTTCCATTATGCTTCTCGCCCATGGACCGGCCGACATCGATGACGTATACGGTGGCTTGCTTCTCTGCCATGATAGCTATGATACTCGTTTCTCCACGGAATTTTGCGATAAAAAAAGGGATTGCGATCGGGAAATTCAAAGGGGGGGAAGGTATGTGAATTTAGAGTCCAGAGAGACGGAGGCTCGGTGAAGAAAGATGACTTCGTGGAGGGGACGCGTCTCAGGAACGTTCGGGAGACGTGTTGAGTGGAACACGCGATTTCTCGCTTACATGCCCTCATGTGGTATAGTCTGATAATGTTGAGTCATAAGCAAACATCAACCTCATGCACCTACCAGCATATATTAAAGCCAATGCCTTGATCCGGCCTTTAAAGGGCTCAGTAACTCTAGAATCAATATGCACTGTCTTGGTTTAAATCAATCATTACCAACTAGGCGGGTCCAACTATCCAGGGCTCTCTGCGTTGCCAGCTTGCATACGGGAGACCACGCCAGGGAAATGAACGGGGAGATAAGCGAACAAAATTTATAGGGATCTATTCTTTGTGAGTAGGTCTCTACAAGCGTCGTTTCAGCCTTGCATTAGTTATATATCCGATCTAGAACTAGTAGAAAATTATTGTTCAGGGGGGGGTCAGCCAATCTAGGCCCTCTTAGTAGCTAGTGTGAATGGTCGTGGCTAAGTATTTTCCAAATAGTATAAGGGATTGAGACTCGATATTCATTAACTAGATACATGTAGCTATCGAGTCCCGTTGTATAGCTAGAATCTAGCAAGCAACACACTCCCTAAGGATTAGGGAACCTGTAATAGTTCTAGATTATGTTTTTTCTATTACATATAGGTATCTTAGGTGACTAAAGGTATCAAGTCGATATCTATATACAAATTCAGCAGAACCATTCTACTTGATTATATGATGTAA
This sequence comes from Verpa conica, assembly GCA_033030425.1. Lineage (NCBI taxonomy): Eukaryota > Fungi > Ascomycota > Pezizomycetes > Pezizales > Morchellaceae > Verpa > Verpa conica. The sequence goes on from JAUFSD010000016.1 coordinate 439,013, forward strand.
TCATGAGTTATCACTCGTAGTCTAGAGCCCTCGGGTAAAAGGTTAGCTTTTCCAATACAGGTACTCATAACTTTCATTCTTACAGAATATACTAACTGAGGTTTATTATTAGGTAGGTGTTTTATTGTGTCGGCTATAATTTTGTTGCTGATGTGTTCGGCCTTGTATCATAATAACAGCTCTATAAGCATATTATCAGTGGAGTTTCCTACTACCCGGAACCAATTAAACTTATCAGCTTGCTTAGAGGAGGTGCTATATGTGCACATTAACCCCCTCATAACACCTCTTCAATCCTAGAGGTCTTACTCGGGAATGTTTTACCATAGCCCGAGGGCTCATGTAATTACTGAGGAACAAAAGAAAGCTCGGGAATGTTTATCAGCAGTGGTAAACTCTCATCTCATAGAAAACTCTACTTTTAAAGAGCCCACACAGGGATTAGCTATCATTCATGGAAGGGACCTTAACGGAGGTCCTGGAGATTGATTTGTTTCTCTTTGATGCTTATTTGCGTTTGGGAAAATTCAGGGTTCACTACATGTAGGTATCACATTACTTAAGCACGGAAAAAAAGGGAAATATTGCATGTGCTGTAAAGATACGGTTTATACCTCACTATGCTGGTTTCTAGAGACTTTAGTTTTCTATGAGGCTGCAAGGTTGAAGGTGTCTATTCCGTTTAGTACGAATGAGAGTGAGGAATGGGAATCAATTGGTTCTGTTAATGTACGGGCTGATAAATCTTAGAGTAACGTTTGACTATTGGCAGCTGATCCCTAGGAATACCCCCTTTAGGTAGAGAGGTGTATTGGGACTCAGCTACAACACAGCTCCCCATTCCCTTCGCTGACATCGCCTGAGATCCCTAAAGTCAGGGCTTCAATGGAAGACTACTGAAGATACTTTTGGTACTATTTCGTGTGTTAAGATAGTAGCCTCTGAGAGGTACTGGAGTTATATAGGCCCGCTATGCGGATATAATCAGCAATATGCGTAATGTATGACATCACGTGATACCAGATTAATTATATATTGAATTGTTTTTTTTGAATAAATATTATGGTATAAAGATATTATTAGTTTATTTCTTAGGACAGAAGTAGTAAATAGATCTTATCATAACAGTCCCATATATATCCACCCCAGCCGGTACCCCAACCTCTTCGGCAAGCCGGGGTCCTCGTGATGTCTCAGATGCGATAGTAACAACCCCCAACTCTCCGGACAAAGCCACCTTCCCTCCCCCCATCATCAGCATCGCAGCTGATCCCCCAACAACCTCACAACAACACCACGGCTCTCGAAGAGTCCACAAAATTTACCTTAACAAAAGCTCTCAAATATGGCGAGCAAAGCAGTCATCGCGTTGCTGGTCACTGGTGTAAGTTACCGCCCTTTACCGGAGCTGATAAGGGAATATCACGGTACTAACTGCTGTTTAGATGCTCGCGACCGGTGTCGCGAATACCCTCTTGACCAAGTACCAGGACATGCAGTGTGTCCGTAACTGCGACGACCCAGACCCTTCGAAACGATTTGTCTTCGAGCAGCCGGTTATGCAGACGTAAGTCCCCAGTCCCCTGACACGTTTGGCCCGGACAGAAGGAAGGAGAAGAAACCAAGCTAACAATGGTTTTAAACACAGACTTCAAATGTTTATCGGAGAAATGGGCTGCTGGCTCATTGTCGGCTGCTTCTCCCTATCTAAAATGTATACAGAACACCGCCGCCAACGTGCCGGTTACGAGCCTGTTGCTGGTGCCGACGAGCCCTCGCACGTCTCTCCCGCTGTCAAACCACTTGTCAAAAATGCCGATGGCCGTATTCCGATCACGGGGATGAAGGTTTTCCTCCTCGCTATCCCAGCATGCTGCGATATTGCCGGAACAACCCTCATGAACGTTGGGTTCTTGTTCGTTGCCGCATCAATCTATCAAATGACTCGTGGAGCCCTTGTACTCTTCGTAGGACTCTTCTCAGTACTATTCCTAAAGCGCCATCTCCGTCCATTCCAGTGGTTCGCGTTGTTTGTTGTTGTACTTGGTGTAGGGATTGTTGGGCTTGCAGGGGCGCTATGGAAAGACGAGGAGCATGCACCCGAGGTGCACAAGGATGATGTCACCCCGACCGCTGCGAGTGCTGCTGTCAGAACCATCATTGGTGTTCTCCTCATCGCGGGTGCCCAGATCTTTACTGCAACCCAATTCGTCACAGAAGAATGGATTCTTGAGAACTACGCTCTCGAGCCCCTAAAGGTCGTTGGCTGGGAAGGAATCTTTGGATTCCTCGTCACAGTCCATGGTATGCTATTCCTCCACCTCGCTATCGGCCGTCATCCCGAAGGACAGTACGGGTATTTCGATGCTGTCGAAGGACTTCGAGAAATTACTAGCTACCGCGCGGTTGCAGTATCTTCAGTTGCGATTATGATATCAATTGGAGGCTTCAATTTCTTTGGGATTAGTGTCACCAGGAGTATCAGTGCCACGGCCAGAAGTATTATTGATACATGCCGAACCCTGTTTATTTGGGTCTTCAGTCTTGCACTGCATTGGGAAAGCTTTAAGCCGTTGCAGATTGTTGGTTTTGGGATGTTGGTTTATGGAACTTTCCTTTTCAATGGTGAGCCTCACTTAGTTTCTTAACCCTTTTCTTCACTGCGGGATAAATGTTAACTGGTAAATCTAGAACTTATTCGCCCCCCAATGGCCGCTTGCCTCGGAAAGAAGCCTCCCACAGAGGCCGATGGTACTCTTGACGAGGAGGGACGCAGGGAACTTCTCCCTGAGCACCCAGTTGAGCATAATTAGAGCTAGAAACTTTCTGTCTAGATACTGTTATGTAAGATACCTGTAGCTGGTAGAGGTGTATGTGTGTAGAATGTGGTATGTAGTGTTCAGACTTTTTTTTGTTGCGATTGGTGTGTTTGGCGTGTGTTTGTAATCTTTTCTTTCTTGCACTCTCTGAGTTGTTTTTTGTGCTACTGTTTCAAGATTGATTTGGACTGGGATTCGTATTAGTATATGGGCTTGGGAGGGGATGGAAACGAGGGCTGTTATAGAGAATATAGAAATTTCTACGTTCTTATACAAATTAAAACATTATCGTGGCGGCTGTGGTGATATTGAGAAACCGATGATGTTTAACTTTTGAGTACTATAGTCAGTATGCAGACACTCTACACCAAAAAAATTCATTCATATTAAGTAGGGATGAGTCACTCGGACCCTAGAAGTCTGGCATGGGTTTGCAAGTTGTGAAAGAGCGGAAGGGGAAGATGGTGGGGAGCTGGGATAGGAGTGGAGTAAACTATGTGAAAAATTACAAGGTGAAGCTGGATAGAAAAGGGAGTATTTTGCAAACTATTAATCTTGTCTTTTCTGCGGACTATATTTTATTACTTGATAAGTGAAAAAAATCCGTTCGAGTGATCTGGTACATGTTTCGATAAGGCCATTCATGAGAAATCACTCGAGCCAGCTAATGAAATGACTGAGCAAGGTGGTGTGTATGGAGATTGGTTTAGCCTCCTACTGGTGAGACCCGACCAGCCTTGGGTAGGTGAAGGGTTAGGGGGAACCGAAATATCGGACTAGCCTAATGCACGTTACCGACCGAAACCACTTTTTTCCTGTATCACGGTAGCTCAGAGAAAGTTTCGCTGCAGGCATGTTTTCTCACCGTTTTATGCCACGCCTCTACTGCGGATATTGCTTTTTGTTCCGCTTGATTTCTGTGGGTGTGTTACATGGGTCTCTAGTTCTTAGGCCTAGGTGCTTACTCGTAGTCTTCAAGCGTTTCCGGAATACGGTAACTGGGAGCGCCATGTCTTTCCTACGGGGTCACTTTTGCAAGCCTGTGCCGCTGGCCAACTCGGGTAGCTAATGGCTATTCCTCGGCAGCACAAAGTTTAGCGAATGGCTGGCCTTAGATTCAAGGCAAAACACCCATGAGGTGCATTACATCTTGAAGATAAAATGTGACAGTAGGCAAGACATAGCGCTCCCTGTTACCGTACTCCGGAAACGCTTGAAGAGTAGAGACCTCAGTGAGGCTGCGCAATGAGGCCCCCAAACACAGAGAGGGTTGTGACTCGTGCATGAACATACGTTCAATCTGTAACCTTAACAAGATATGTACATTGCCAAGCCTTTTCTCTCCCCCTCCGCAGCACCGCCGCGAGTCGGGATTGCAATCGTAATCGAGATGGTGGAAGATCCTGGGCGAAAGGACGGGAGTCCCTTTTGGGCTAGGAGCAGTCAGAATTGGAGTTACACATAGTCACATCGAACCACACACTCGCACCCGCACACCAAGAACCTCAGAAGCCATTACCATGTTCAGGTTCTTCTTGACTGCCCCGAGTACACCCACACCCGTGTCCATGCATGCACCTCAAAGACGCGCCCTGTCTATTACAACTCTGATCTTTAATTAAGCAAGGAAGCGTTTTGGGCGTCCAGGAGCAATCCACAGAACTTTTAGGATCTTCGTTTATATGCCTCTAATACTTAACCGCAGATTGACGTGCACAGAATCGAGGCCAGGCCAAGACCGTCAAATACAAGCGCCACCAATGTCTCTGCCCACTTAGAGGCTAGAGAAACAATGATAACCTTTCTCGGACCTAGTGACTCGATCTGAAGTTATCAGGCTGTGTAGGGCACGCTACAGTGTATGATGGGAAATTAGGGATTCGTGTTGTCGACAATGGACCAAAACTGCACTTATATTCTTTGTAATGGCTGGTCGAAGGTCTATTTAGCAGACCTTTCTCCCAACAAAACTGTGGTCATCTTGTCTAGGTTTTAACAAGGCCTCAAGACTGTCTCCTCGAGAGGATTCTTGTTAACCAAAAACCCCTTCTCAAAACCGCCTACCTTCACCTACGTTATCTTCATCCAGCCGATTATATATCATACGAACTCTGCCTTCTTTCACCTACATTACTTAAGGAATTACATCATACGAAACTTCCTACCCTTCATCAGCATTATTTTCACCAAGCTAGACATTATAGGAAAACATCTATCCCCGAGAAAATAGTTGAGCAAAAAATATGGAATCAAGCGGCAGCGATGACAATGGCAATAGTAATGGCTTTGCTATATCTGGAACTGTCCTTACTGTAGTTACTGTTATAGTTGCAATCTTGGCCCTCTTCAAGAGTTGGAATTTATGGAAGTACTATAAGGAGCGGAGACTCAGAGGCAGCAGCGGTGCTACTGAACTGGGCCCGTGGCGCCTCAGCGAGAACGAACTACGAAATTTCCAGATCAGTTACAGTAATACCACGATCAACAATATATACGTGAGCGGTGGCCTAGCCAGGGCTTGATGGGGGTATGAAAGGCCTGATAAACGGTGTATTTGGAAGAGTTAGAGGACTAAAAAGGGGGAGGTTTTGTAGCTGGGGAAGGCTGGACACGAAAAATATAATGTAAAATATTCATTAAAATACTTTCTCTGTGATTAGATACTCAAACAATATTTCCTAATATACCTTAAGAGCCGTTATATGCATACATGCTACCTGGAGACTTGTAATTAAATAGATATATTTTTGGAGATATTAGAGATATATTAGTATTTTTGTTGGGGTCGGGATAACGAGAGTGGGGGACTGACTCCGGAGATAAAGTTGGTGGTATGGCACGTGATAGATGCCAAGGCCTAACAAGCCTTGGCATTAGTTCCCTCTAGAGTAGATACTCATGTTCTTAGACTTAATCAATCACGCTTCCTGGATCTAGGTTTTCCTGTCTTTAAGTGGGAATTTACTCGGGAGATAAAGTTGGTGACTAAGCATCGGGGTCAAATCGGGCTTTGTAGTTTCTAATGGTAGGCGACCTGTGGGTATACCATGGATCGAGGCTCCGCTTATCTGCGTGTATAGTGAGGACTGTCACGCTATAGAATATTTATTATTATTATCCCGCAACTTTTAGATTCTGTAGGTTTTAGATCCCAGTATAAATCGGACAATCTATATGGCTACGGCCAGCGTACTCGGAATAGGGGTAGGAGATTGGAAGGCTTTAGTTCTGTGTAAGGTTTACTTGCTGGTTAGTGAGATACTCAACTACATATCTATCTTCTCAGGAACTAAATGACTATTATAAATATACTTTAATTTACCTCGTGCGTTTTGGAAAAAAAAAAAAAAACTTCTATTTCAATCCTAGTAATAGACTGGGCCAACTCAGTACAGCGCAATATACTCTAGATTATCGGTTACGCAAACTAAAGGGAATAACCTTCTTACAAGCTATGGATTGTCAACTATGTAACTTATTACTAGATATCGTTGTAGATTTAAGAGGCAATCAGAAGCTTTGAATGTATGACGATGATAATCTCCCCTTCCCAGGGCACCAAGACACCAACTATAACCCGTGTTTTCATAATGGTTCTACCTGAGACTATATTATCAGGTGGTGTCGGGATTTTCTTACTAGACCTATGGAAAGGCTTGAGAATTAAGGGATCTCTTAGGGCTGGGGGTATTGTGGGGTTTGTTAAAATATATATATAAGGAAGGCATAGAAGTCTTTCTCTAGCTGCTCTAGTTAACTATGTAGGTAACTGAATATCTTCAATTGATCTTCAACTCCGATCAGATTTACGAGAAACTATCTCGAGTGATAAACTGTGATGATACTCACTGAATAGGTAAATTAATCATAAATACGTGGGTTAATACTCAGGGTAAGAACCAGAAAACCGGGGGGTCACGATTTGTATGGCAGAATATCTGTGCACGACGCCACACCATACAAAATTGACCCCCTGTTTTCTGGTTCTTGCCCTAGTGAACAAGTACCGGTGGCTGCACCAATAAATTTTTAGAAACGAGAGCCTTATCCTTTTTACTGATTGCTGCCGCCTAGAGACTTCACATGCCAAGCCAACAAAATCGGCGGCGGCTTCGTGGGCGTGAGTTGGCAGCAAGCTTGATTCTGCATGTAAAACAACAGTGGGAGTGCCCCCATAGTTCGTCACAATCACAAACATTAAGGGACATAGAAAATCGTAGAATTTTATTAAATAGAAACGGAAAAAAAGAAGGTAACTGTATGTAGGTGGAAATATTACATAGGAAATAAAAGGAAAAGAGTGATATAATAAACAGCCTCTAAAACATCTACAATCACATTGAGTCTACCCTAACTACGAAACCTGTTTAATTCTTCATAGCGTTGGCTAAGACATGCTCTTATAAGGCCCTGGTTAGAGCCTGTATATATATATATATTGTTCACCGTGGTATAGCTGTAGCTGATCTGGAAATTTCGTAATTCATTCTCGCTGGGACACCATAGGCCCGGTCCGATGACATCGATGCTATTTCCTCACTGCGGTGAGTAGGTTCCTCTCTCTCTCACACGGCGGAGGTGCAATTCTATTTCTGCGGTGAGTAGTTCCCTTCCATGTCGTGAATCACCCTCGTGAGACGGAAGTTCAGCTCTTCTGCGGTGGGTAGCTGCCGTAAAAGTACAACGTTATCACCCACTTACGTCATTGCTCAATTACCACCTCTTGCGTAGTGCGTAGTGCGGCAGAACTCAAGGCTGCCTCAGGTTCCTTAGCTAGCCAGTTTTGGCAGGCGCGCGACACACGGTGGCTAACAGAAGTTGCCCGTGGCGTTGGAGTCGTGGCTAGTGCACAGTTAAATCGAAAGATGGTTGTAGGACTTGTTACTGGATCAAGATTAGGCATTTACTAATACTAATGCCTGTCTCGGAATAAGATTGAAACCATACAATATGTCAGGTGGCATTATCAGCCACCCGAGGCTTGGCAGGCTAGATGTATGTATGGCCCTTACCTTGCAATACGAACATCATACTACTCAGACTTCACACAGCATATACTTGACCCGTAAGAGAACCACAGCTAGATATAAGAAACAAAAAAATTGGGGAATAAACACCTATAGTGAAGCTATTCTAGTGAACTTATGTACCTGTGCTGTTACGTCACGATTTATTTGGCGAGGTTATGTGGCTGTAGCTTCATTCCCAACTATTAAGTATATTGCACAGTAGAAATTTACTTGGGGAAGCAGCGTTATATTAGGGTGGTTAAAACCTAGCTAGAAGTGACGATTTTTGTGAGAGAAAGATTTGTCAAATATTCGGTTCTGTGCCGTGCATGTTGCGGTTGTAGACGTAATATCGTGTGCCTACATATATAAGGAATAGGGTTGATAGCGTGGGGTGGTGTATGGATCTTGGGAATTCGCCTAATACAATATAGGTATAGCTATATATTACGAGGCAACAACACATGAAGTGAATTATGTACTAGGCGGGGATTAAAATTTGGCCGGGTCGCAGTCTACATTTCTACGACTACTAGATGTAGAAGTTACAACAGCAACCTATAGTGTCATGATTAAGATTCCTTCCTCAAAGATCTCACTACTGCATGGTTTTCTATCCAACCCCTGGGCCATTCCCTCTATGCGTTTATCTATCAACTCGTTTCATTTCAGGAGCTAGGGGGGGCTTTATAAGGACTTAAATAGTTAATATATATAATAGGGTTGTTCGTGGTAGCCAGGGGTTCCCATAAGCGATTTGTCGTTGAGTTATATCATTACCAGTTACCTCTGTTGGTATATAGTTGAACGTATTTGAAAAAAGGCTGTAGGATCTGTTAGGCAACCATATAAAGATTAGACTCCTGTTTAGTCACAAAGTCTCCGTATAGTCTATATCTACAATTCAATAAACTCCTCTGTATCACCATCAACCATAAGCGCAATAGCTAATACTATATAAAATCCTTTACCTAGATATAATCAGATGCTCTAGAGATTATTTATGGATTTACTTGAGACAGACTTCTCACGGGTAGCTTAGTAAGAGCCTCAGCCCTAATATATACTACATACTCTAAAAGCAACTAGATGCGAGGGGAGGACTAGCCATTAGAGGATAGTTCAATCATGATACTACATACCATAACAAGGGAAGTTTTTCTTACAGAATAACACCTGTAAATTCTCTCATTATGGCTCTCGTAACAACTCGCCGTTCGTTAATATGTATTATTATCTGCTAGTGAGCCCTCCCCCCCACAAATTCCTACAGCTCACCCCGCCCGACGGACTACATACATCCACAAACGATATCTGAGTATTTAGCAGGGATGTAGAGAGTGGCAAACTGATAATTTACCAAGGAGGTGAGGGGGGCTGTAACTAGCAGCGAGGAACGGACAGATGCACGAACTAGCAATATCAATAGTAGCGTGTATTATTTGAGACAACAGGCTCGAGCTTGGAAAACAACCCATGCACTTCTAGAACGGTTGTACCAAACCTACGGGTATGGAATTGGCATCTGTAGGATAATCTCAAGGTGTCCTATGCCTATCTGGGTAAGTGTGGACACACAACTGTGGTAGCCAATAGTTTTTGCATGTGGACTTGTGTCACTACCGCACGCTGCCGCCGCCTTTATAGCCTCCCCACACATACATACTCGCAGCAGGAATTAAGTACCCAAAATGCGAGCCCCAGACAGGGAAGTTTTATTGGATATGGAGAGTCTTCTGTGTAAAATATACCCGTCTACTTGTGAAACTACTCACCTGCATTTCCAGGTACTATATACCTATTGCGATTAAAGGGAGGCTCGGGTAAAAATATATACTCGGGCCAGGAAAGAAGAATCTGAATATGAGTTTTGGTGGTAATGGGTCCTGATTTGTGCTGATTTAGAGATTCTTTAGACTAAATCCCCTGCTTGCAGCTTGCATGTTCAGGTTATTTTTGCCTGCCCCTTTACGGAGTTATTCACGTGGTCGACTTGAAGTTGTCTTTACAAGAATGGTAGTTGCGGAAAATGAAGAATAACTTCGGGGTTCTTTAGATTAATTATGCTTGATCACGATAACGTTTTTTTTTTTTCCTTTGTTTTTTAGGGGGGAGAGGCTTGTGCTCCTATAACTGGTAAATACACTAGGCGCAGTCCTTCGTCCCGGTACATTGGGCGCGGTTCGGACCTACGTCTCTCATATGCTTTAATACGTCGCTGACGCATCCCCAACGTTTCCCGCATATCCTACAATCGATTCTTGAATGAATTCTAGGGGCTAGTCACTGTCGGGTGTGTGCCGCTGCGTTATTCCGCGTTATTCCCCATATGGCCCACTGAGCCCTGGAGATCCTAGGACAAGGTTTAGAGATAATGTGATCTCTATGATTTGGAACGAGGCGGAACGTCAAACCAAAGCCCTCTTCCCAGACTCCTTATTCAATGTTTATACAAATGTCCCCCCCTTCGATCCAGCCACCTTGTCTACAATAAAAACCCCCCCTCTTTCGCTAGAGTGATGTTGTCTGTATTTCAACAACGTCACAAGATCGCCTCAAAGAGATCATTAATTATTTACTAGAATTATCCACTACCAATCCCGAGAGGACTACCTACCTTCACTCGCATATTTTAGTTTCACTCGATTATTCGACGGAACGTACCCAAAGTCAGCACCCCCTCCGGAACATGGATACTGGCGACAACAACAGCAACAACAGCAACAACAGCAATGGCAGTGACAGTAGTAGTAGGGGATTTGCTATATCTGGAACTGTCCTTACTGTAGTCACTATTATCGTTGCTATTTTTGGACTTTTCAAGACCTGGAACCTCTGGAAGTACTGTAAGAAGCGGAGATCCAAAGCCGGCACGGTAAACCATCCACCCCCTTCAGCTTAGAGAGTTTTTATTACAGAACTCTTACTAATCGTTGTATATTTCTAGAATCGAAACAGTATCGATACCATTGAATCGGACCTGCGGTACCTCAGCGATCAAGGCGGATTACGAAACTTCCAAATCAACTACAGTAATACCACAATCTACAACGTATATGTAGGCTCTGACTGAGGCCTATTGAGAGCATGAATGACCCGACAAACGGTGGGATTGTAAGAGCTGAAGGACTAGACCTGTTTTGCAGTTGGAGAAGGCTCGGTGTGCATGAAGATGTGTTGTCGATTATACCACTATTTTTCTATTTAGCTTTTCCGGCTCAGTCGATCTTGATCTCGTAAGAGTGGAGCCTGGCTCGGGTGGTTGCTTGGGGATATCTTGGGATCAAAAATGTGTTATAGGAAGAGTATATATATTGGAGATAGAGACCTAGTGTTAGGCGGTGTAATTTAGAGGGGGGTACGAAAAATGCGTATTCTATGTACTCTGGTCCAATGATGAGTGTCGTCGGATCGTTATCGCGTTGCCTAATTAGGAAAATCACCTTCCCTAGTTGAAACTGGCCTTAATCTAAGATCACTTTTACATATAAAAATTCAGAAAATGGTGATATCTCATTTAAACCAGTATTCTAAAAGTCCTATTGGTGAAGATCGAAGGGTGTTGTGACTAATAGAAGTGGTAAGTAGTATACTCGTGCTTCCGCGCCAAGAAGTTTACACGTGACATTCTTTTTGGTAAGTCACCACTCGATATCCAGTCACGTGTAAACTTCTTGGCGCGGAAGCACGAGTAGGTAACGCAATGGCGATCTGGAGTTGATAGAAAATGTAACTAAAAAGGGAAGTGCGATATAACTAAATACATATAATAACTCGTACATGCATAAGGGCTAATAAGGAAAAGGTGAAGATTGAGATTTTATCAGCCTCGCCCAGGGACTATCAACAGCCCTAACCATGAAAACTCGTAACAAGGACAAACACATATATAAGGACCAAAGAAAAAGAGCAATAACATCTACATCTACATCGAGCCTCCGTAGCTGCAAAACAGACCTAGTCTACTAACTCGTTTGTTTGAAGCATTGATCGTGTCGTTGGTTCTCCCATGAAGCTCCGAGAAGAGCCTACATATATATCGTTAATCGTAGTTAATCTGGGGGCTCTGTTCGCTCTCGCTGGGGCACCATTGATCGGGTCGTTTAAGTTATCTCTAAGCTCCGACAAGAGCCCGCGTATGTCTATCGTAGTACTGTATCTAATCTGGAAGTTCCGTTGTTCATACTCGGTAGGGCACGATAGGCCTATTTCAGTATCATCTGTGATGTGCTTATTCTGGTAGTGTATAGTAATTAGTTAGTAAATAGTGTAAATGCCTTTACTCGTGCTTCCGAACCAAGAAGTGGACACATGACTGGATATCGAGCGAAAACACGTCAAAAATATATCACGTGCCCAATTCTTGGTGCGGAGGCACGAGTATATCATGTTAAGCGGGGGGGGGGGGGGTAGTTTACGGTGCTGACTTTGTATCTCCGCTTCTTACAGCACTTCCATAAATTCCAAGTCTTGAAAAGGGCCAAGATTGCAACAATGACAGTAATTACAGTAAGGACAGTTCCAGATATAGCATAGCTATTACTATTGTCATTGTCATTGACGTTGCTGTTGCTATTGCCGTTGCTAGACTCCATGCTTCGGAAAGTTTTGGATTTGAATCTCGTTTCTGTTTGAACGTAGTAGCTTTTGTAGTACTTAATCCCTTAGGCGAAAATAATGTTGATGAGTGAGGGTAGTTTTAGGAGGTTGGTGGTTGATAAGATCGATTCTTTGTAAGGCGGTTGGTATTAAATAAGATTGACTTCTTGAAGAGATGATCTTGAGAGGGCTCTGGGGAACGATGATTCTGTGGGAGGGGCTTCCATTAAATATTTCTGTATCATAACTTATGCTATACTACCTATTTAGGTTAGCGTGTGAGATTTTGATGCCAGCGGGCCGATAGAGGGTTCCTCTGTGTAGCGTATTGGGAGGTGGAGGTGGAATTTGAACATGACGGGCGTGTAGGGTGTGTGCAAACGATGGATGTATAGAAGGGGTGGGATGTATAGAAGGGGTGGGATGCCCAAAAGACGTGCAGAAGACGGGCGTATATAAAAGCCGGGGTATGTATATGACAGCCGGGTTGCGCAAAACATGGGACGTACAAAAGTCTTAAAAGACGGTGTGTAATGAAAAGGATGGGCCTGTGCGAGTGTGGAAGGTTCTGGCGGTCAAACGGTAGGGGTCCGTATGCAGGATATACTTCTAGTAAGACATGCACCAGTGGCGTTGTGATCCTGCCCCAGTGGCCAAGTCACTTAACCACACTGGGAAAAGAGGTAACGCGTTCGACGAGTTGTGGGTCAGTCGGGGTACCGTATTAATTGACATGAGTCGGTAAGGTGGCCTTGGGTTCCCCTTTCTTGCCGCGTTACTAGAAAAGGGAATTGCTGACGTCGTGCGACTGACCGCTTATCACAATTAATACAGTAGTCGCATAGCAACACAGCAAAATTAAATACCATCACCTGTATGAAACCCACCTCCAATGTTTAAATAGCTTGATTTTATTTTGTATTTTGTACAATCTATCTTTTAGCTTATCCCCCTTTTTTTTATAGGTGAATTTGGCCTATAGTGAGAAACTCTCCTGGTCCCTAATCACACAAATATTTGGTATGGGGAACTTAGAAAGCAGCATAACACAGCAAATTATAGGATAATTTGGCTATAGGGTCTATAATCCTTAGTTATTTTTCTAAAAAAAAAATTTCTAGCTAGTTATTTATCTCTATATTGTTGTGGTTCTGTAGCTGCTAGCTAGGCTGCTCTTGATTCTTTGCTGTGTTTTTATGTGACACCCCGACTGACCCACAACCCCGTCGAACACGTTATGTTTAATGTCTACATGCTCTCGCGTAATACTATACAGCTTCCCTTAGTTCCCCCCTTTATCAAAAGGTAAACTAGTATCGAGCTGTAGAAGGATTTTGTTAATTCGTCCCCTTGATGTTTTATGATGAGTCAAGTCCACCCTCAGGCCCACGTCCGTCCGGTAGCTACAACGCCTGTGAAACACCACTGGCCTGACGTTAGCCTTCGTTTATCTCAACAACATCTAATTCTTTTTGACCTCAAGTGGCAGAGATAGTGGTAGATTTCCCCTCGTTACTATGTATCGTATTAACCTCGCTAGTAAATCGTACATAATTCCTAAACCTTCAATTACTTTTGCAGTCAGATATTCCTTGAGTGAAAACAACCGCGTACAACTGCTATGTTATATGAGGGCGATGGGTGTTGCGTGCAGGCGTTACAACCTGCGAAAAAAACAAATTTAGACATTTGAAATCAAGTCTGGTTTGTAGGTACATTGTATTTTGGTGTGGGGGCTTAGCTGTAATTCAGACTTTGTTTTTACAGAAGTGTTTTAACCCAATGGGGGCTATCTTAAAATACTTGCCAAATATAATCTACTAGCGATGCCGATAAATCAGCCCGTCATGTGATTTATCTTCGGTGAGAAAGATAATCTCACCACCAAAGATAAATCACATGACGGGCTGATCTATGGGCGTTGATTCCAGCGTCAGTATTGGTTGCAAAGCCCTGCTCATAACCCATGTTTCCGCAATAATTCTACCGGAAACTGTATAAAAACTTACTAGTGTCAGGGCTAAAGCATTTGGACACGCTGAAAAGGGAAATATAACGATTGCACAAACCCATGATGCAATCAAAGGCAGTAAAGGCAGTGGAGCACGGTGGTAACAACAGAGGAAAATAGTGACCGCTCAGCCTGGTACTTTAGCCCTGACACGGGTACATGGCGTGGGCACTTGAATATTTGTGACGCATAAAACCGCTGCCGAAGCTTGGGTCACTCATTTCTTAATCTCTTTTACCCTTTCCTAGGCGACTCACGGATCCCGCCTTGGCAGCAACCTATACGTGGCACTCCCGAATTACCCCGTAGACCTCATATCACCACCAGTGCCGCCACCATGGGCAAATCAACCCCCAAAGCCGCCGCCAAAGACTCCAAGAAGGACTCCAAGAAGGACTCGAAGAAAGACTCCAAAAAAGCCGACACTGCTGACGCCTCGTCCTCCAAAGGCAAAGGCAAAAAAGACACCAAAGACAGCAAAGATGACAAGCTCAAGGCCGCAAACTCCATCAACGTCCGCCACATCCTTTGCGAGAAGCACTCCAAGATGGAGACTGTCCTTGAGCGCTTGGCAAACGGAGAGAAGTTTGATACGGTTGCGAGGGAGTTGAGCGAGGACAAGGCACGCCAAGGGGGGTCACTGGGATGGAAGATCCGCGGGAGCTTGATCAAGGAGTTTGAGGATGCGGCATATGCGTTAGCTGTGTCTACGTGTGATAAGCCGGTTTACACGAACCCGGCTGTGAAGACGACGGAGGGATATCACTGCGAGTTCCCCCCCAGGAGACCGTAAGTCAGAGCGTAAGGCTAATGAAGGCTATAATAGGCATCATGGTCGAAGGGAGGAAATAAGGGATGGGGTTATGTACTTTTGGGCAGTGGGTTATTAGCAGCGAGGCGTTCTGGGAATAAATGAATACTCAATCATAAGGGTTCGGCCTTTTTCGCTTAGGGTGGTTTGTTGTCGGGGTATGTGATTGGAGGTTCACATCTTCTGTTCACGTGCTTGACTAAAGAGTATTCCAAAATATGTAAAGCTTCCTCCTCTACTCTAAGCACGTCGCTTTCCATTTCATTTCATTCCCATAGCCGGTCTTGGATAATAATTATCCACAGCCTCCGGAAGCCACTGATAATAGAAGTGCTGCATAATTATTGAGATACTAAACAAAGGGTGGGTGACTTGCTGTCGGGGATGTTAATACTTCAGGAGACATTCTGATTCGCTTTTTGACGGGGTCTGAAGGCTATAAGGCGTGTTTACGAATCACTGAGTCTACTTTCATTGAGCTCACTGGGATAGAAAGCAGGTATACACTCAGCATACACTCAGCATACACTCAACATACACTGGAATTGTGTTCCTCACATATATCTTCCGCTGCGGGCGTATGTTAGCAGATAATCAAAGATCTGGAGGGGCAAGGTACAATTGATCATATCGAGGACACCACAACCCATACATCATTAATCACGTCACAATAAAGGTGCCAAGACCATATTCATTAGAGAAATTCAAGAACTACATCTTCCGCTATACTTTTAGAGACCGTCAAGCCCTTCCGAGGCTCAACAAATATATAACGCACGGTTTCCTGAAGATCCAATCTCGGAAATGGTGTCCCGTGCAGCTTATATACCTCGTCCTTACACTACAACTTTCCAATTAACCTCATACACTGGAAACGGATACCATAAACAGAGGAGAAGGAACCCCCCTACTCAGGCCTGACCAGTCCCATAATAGCCACCTTCCCAGACTCGGCCAACATAACACTCCGTCCAACCCGGAATACCACTCTTCAGCTATAATCTATTATAGTGGCCTACCTTATCATATCTTTCCCCGGTGACAATTCGAGCGTAGTGAAAATTACCAGTGAGGAGTCTTCCAGTTTGAGCTCTACAAAAAAAAAGGAAAACTCAATATAATAAACATCAGATTATTATTACTAACCCCTTCTTTGGTCCTAGTGTGTTTTTTACGCTTTTGAAACAGACAGGGATATACAAGATTCGAGTGATGATCTATGAATATATTTCAGTTTGAATTAATGAATGAATTAACCATAAAATACTATATTGTAGTTTATATCTTCCCAGGGACTAGAAGCGGTTATGGGTAGCCACATGAGAACCAAAGACGGGGTTAGTATTGGAAGAATGCATGCAACCTTAATCCCGCATCACAGTAGCGTGTAGCCCGGGGTCACGGCCAAGCACGGGAAGATGCAGTGCATGTTTAATCTTACCCCACCACTGATACAGACGCTTAAGAAAACCTCTATATCTACAAAAATCTTACCAATAAGAGAAAAGGCCTTAAAGAATCTGTACAAGGGTATACTCTTATGTGATGGGGACGCAGGACTTGAACTAGATTCTAAAAACGAGTGCCAGCTTTGGCCTTGTACGTAGTAGATCGATAATATAATTTGTCGTGAAAGAGAGTCATTGGGTATCATGACTTCTTTGATCTACGAGGCCGCTCGAGGCGAGCAGCATACCTTGCCTCAGGGCTTTGTACCTGACACTACCTCGTAGACCACACCAATCATAGCCCAACTTTCCCCAAAAGAACCCTTAGTTGGATCCCAGCCTTCTGTGGAATACGAACACCTCTTTTTATTTCCTATAGCTCTTCCTAGATACAAGCGGAAAGTCTTGATAAATATTACTATAGTACCTTACCCCTCTTAGCGCCAATCGCAATACCACCTTAAGCATAGCTTAGGCTGCGATATCCATACCACAAGTATTAAACACTCTTTGCGGTATTTTTCCAGGTATTTCCTGCATGCCAGACTTTATCGAATCTAAATAGATTAATAAACCAAATACCAAGAGTAGACCAACTACACTCGTAGTTAGCATTCACTTTTCAACAAACTAGGGGAGAGAGCAAGGCTTAAATACACACATGTAAAGGTGGAACCATATGAAGCCTCCTTCACCCCAGGTAGACTCGTATATAGCAGTGTAAAAACAAAAAAAGCAGAGAAGGTCACTGAGGAACATTCTAAGACTAATTGATGTTTCAAACCACTTTATATTTTTTTTCCCCCCAATCAAAATTAGATTCTAGAACCTCCCCTATTCAAATAAAGAGAGCCGACTGACCGTGAGGTATGTAAGTCTACCAGTATCTTTCGGCCGAATCTTCCCGATAGTGTAAAAGAGTGTGTGAATATACTAATTTGAAGGCAAATCAGTAGAGATCTAGACGTATGTCACGAGAGATTAAAAAAAGAGTTCTCCCCTACAATTAATAGAAAAATAAAGTGCATTCCTATGTTCCTGGGAGTGCTAATTTCAAGCACAACCATACTATTGACGGCATAAAGCTGTAAGAAGCGTAGAGGGGCTAGTAATTTCTCTACGTTGTCAAGGTCGCTTCTGAGGGAGTCGATTGTTTTGGAGATCGAGGGGTCTAAAGTATTTGTTGTATTGGAGCCTGACCTTGCCCGAGCATTGATATGGCCAACGTTGAGCGGGAGATTATCGCGCTCTAGCCAGATATTGAGTAGAGATGGCATTTTTTTTGTGGTTGAAGATGTTGTGAGTGGATGGGTTTTTTTTGTTCGTGATTTTTGTTTAGGGGTATTGAAGAAGTGATGTCATGATTTAGAAGCACTTGTGACTAGGCTGAGAGACCCCGCGGGAATATTAACCCTTACGCTCAATTCTATAAAAGTTATGTCATTCACGACCCGCAACTAACGCCTATTCTAGCGCACTTAATAGCCTGAAAAACTAAGCAAGATCACTTTGATATCAAGTCTTTATATGTGAGTTTCTCTCATCCCTTACTTTCTATATTCCGGTAGGTATATAGCTACTGAGCATCAGGTATCACGTTTTTTATTATCCCCTGCCCTCTTCCACTGCTTTGCTTTTATACCCTGAGCTTTTTATGTGCTTGCCCTCTTTTCTCTCTTTAATGTATTTCTTTTTCTATTAGTAGCCAGTCTGCAGTTGACTTTACGAGTAGCTATCGACTAGATGAAGGAAAATAGTAATTCAAAAGGAGAAAAATGTGCCCCCCCCACCAGGAGGGAGGAATTTCTGAGATTCTTTTTATTGGCCAGCCTGAATTTTTTTGCGTATAAAGCTAAGATTGGGGGGGGGGCAGCCTTTTTCGCCGGGTTATGGGATACCACTATGATGTAATTGAAGGCTTACCGAAACCAAGGAGTATCTTCTACCAGCTAGAAGCCAATTAGGGTATTGAAATGCCAACTATAGTTTACAGAAAAAACTCTAATACCATGTATGAGCTAATAAAAAAAGCAATGCACATTGTGCGCCATTGCAGAGCCGAGTAGAGTCTAGAGAAGTGAACAGAGAGATTATTGAGTTACATCTATCAATCAGAAAATATAGTAGATAGGTTATCAAAAAAGATGTGGACATAGAAATAGGCCGGAGAGGATGAGTTTTTTTACCTAAATTAAGGTACAAGGACACAAGTTGTTTTTGTGTCTTTATTGTATTTAAAGAGGATTGGGAGCTTTAGATGTGAAATAATATTGAGTTAATAAAATACTATAACTCAATGGCTCATGTACTTCATAATATAAACAAAAATAACTCCCTTGAGTAGGTGAAACTCCGAGTGATATTATATGATTAAAATC
This sequence comes from Verpa conica, assembly GCA_033030425.1. Lineage (NCBI taxonomy): Eukaryota > Fungi > Ascomycota > Pezizomycetes > Pezizales > Morchellaceae > Verpa > Verpa conica. The sequence goes on from JAUFSD010000016.1 coordinate 458,088, forward strand.
TTACTACTAACCCAAGCTCGAACCACTTCTAAAAATATCGAATCTAATATATGTAGTTTCCCATAGATTTCTATTAAAAAAAGGCATTGAACTGAATCTATAAAACACCCTACTCAAGCACCAACCATCCCATCCCCATCCCACTACACCACACCAATTCTAGAATAAACACTACACGAACCAGCGCTCAATGTATTCTAGAATATATTCATCTAACATACATAACCAAGCAAATAACAAATATGCCACCAGATCCTACTCCATCACTCGCTACCCAACCCACAAAAGAAAGAAAAAGAATGCAAACACCCGACCACCAACCATAACCTACAAAAAAAAAAAGAAAGTAAAAAAAGGAACTCCCAACCCGCTCAGCATAACAAAAGCAAAAAGCAAAAAGTGCAAAGAAAACAGAAAAAAAAAAACGCTCACAAAAAAGCCCACCCCCCCCCGGCAACACCTAAACCAAAAACCAAAACCAAAACCACGTCCAAATGATCAAATACCCCACACCAGCCAAAACACCTTCAAGAGCATACACAATCCCACCTAGTCACGATATTACACACCCTCTCCTTCTTTCGCTCCTGCCCATTCCAAAGCCACCGACGCCCATACCACCGAATGCGAAATCATCGTCGTCAAGACCCAGCCGCATGCGTCTTCTGCGTCTTCTTGATGTGATGCCGTTCGCGCCGCCTTCCTCTGTCGAGATCATGTGTTCGGCCCATTTTGTCTCGAGTTTGTTCGCAGAGGCCATGTCGCCGCGGAGGACGCGGGTTAGGTGGGTGTCAAAGGTTTGTTGCCAGCCGTAGAAGCATTTGAGCTGGATTAGGTCTGGGCGGGAGGGGATGGTCGTGACGGGGTTAGAGGCGGACTCGACGTTGCTGGCGAGGATGCCGCGTACGCCGCTCCAGGTTATGGATGCGCAGTCGAAGATGACGAGACGGAGTGCGATCCGTGTTGGTGGGGTTGTGGGGGTGGGGCTGGGACGGTACCGTACGATGCGGGCTGCTTCGGAGAGGGTGAGGTCGGTGATTCGCGCTGAGACTTGAGGTTAGATATTGATATATATAAAAGGGATTAGGGGGGGGCATACTGTTATCGACTTCGAGATTTCGTAACCCTATGCATTTTCGAATAACCTCCGTGACACCTACATCGCTCACGTTCTCACAATAGCTAACCCCAAGACTACGTAATCTCTTCGCCGCAGGTCCTCTCGCGAGCGCGACCAACGTCGCATTGGTGACCTCTGCACACTCCTCCAGATCCAAATGGCTTAGTCTCCCCGCGCCGGGAATCAACGCCGCAAACCCAGCGTCCGTGAGGGCCGCACACCCACTCAACTCTAGTCCCTCCAGATACGGCACATTACCCGCCAGACTCCTCAGCGCCGAGTCGGTGATGCGGGTACATCTCGAGAGATCCAGATGCACCAGTCTCCGGGGCGGGGCAAGTGTCCTATTCGTAAACGGGTCAACCTCTGGCTCCACACCCTCGCACAGGACTCTGATCGCCTCGTCGTTCACCGCGCTGCATCCGCCGAGGTGCAGTCTTTCGAGGGTATTGCTCTTGAACAGTACTCCCATGACGGATGTGTCGTCGAAGCGTTCAACCTCGTTTGCGCGGAGCTCTCGGAGGTGCTTGCAGGCTTCGAGGATCTTCTTGATCCCGCGGGAGTCCATGCTGGTGCACCAGGAGACGTTGAGCAGTTCTAGGTTGAAGCAGGATTGCGCGATGAGCCGGCAGATGCTATTTGTGACGGTGGTGAGGCCGGAGAGGTTTAGTGAGACGAGGGACGGGTTGCGGATGATTATGAATTGGATTGAGGCCCGGTTGAGCCGGCAGCCCTCGAGGGAGCATGTTATGAGATTTCGACAGGCGTTCCATACTGCTTCTTCGCGCCAGTCGTTCTGTAATTGTACGCAGCCTCTAGAGAGTAGTTAGTACTGGCTGTAGTAGTAATGGGGGGGGTATAGAGGGAATACCGTAGATTTAGATTCTTGACGAATGGCCCAGCAGTAGTAACAATCTTTGCCAACTGGTCTACGGGAATCTTATTGTAGTACCCAGTCGCATCCAGTGTTCTCCATAACTGCCCGTCGAAGCAGAGTGTATGCCATTTCTTAGATACCTAAAAACACGAGAAATAAGCTCAATCGCCAAGCATACATATAAAAAAGGAAAGAAAAAAAGACCCACCCCTGAGCATCGCACCAACTCCTTCGGTTCCAAGTACCCCAACACCTGAACCTTGACCTCATCCGGCAATGCGCTCCAGCAATCTTTTGGCTGCCGTCTCCTCGGCGGTACACTAATCCTCAACGTCTCCCCCTCTGTCCCGTACGGTATCTCTACTGTTTCAAGCACCCTTATCGCAGGCTCGTTACTGGGTGTTGAGGGCCCGGTGTAGAGTGAGATGCAGGATACGGCGTGCTTGCTGATGTATACTGTTGGTTTCGACACAGCTCTACCGTCAAAGGTAGAGAGCTGCGGCGAAGAGGAGATTCTAGAGAGACGCTCGAGGAGTCTGCGGCGGTGGCCGCGACGGGCGCGGGGTTGGTGGGGTTTCGGCGGGGGAGTAATATCTGTGGGGAGGGCCATGGTGGGACTTTTAAGAATTGAGAAATGAGAGCTTGAGTGGGGGGGGGGAGGGTTTAGAGAGAGGGGGGGAAGGGAATCAAGAGGGTTTTGATCCCCTAGAAATAATAAAAAAAAGCGATCGGTTGACGGCAAGACGAGGCTATAAGATTATCTCCTTCTCCCTCGTTGGACGGGCGTTCTTTGTCTCGGGCGGGGCGGTTTCGAAATACTTTACAGGAGGTTTGGAAACACAGCTGCCCGGGAGAGTTGGTGATCCTTTTCTAATTCATCTCTCACCACGAGATAAAAAAGAAAAGGGTGTGAGTGAGCACGAGTCCAGACCAGTTGACCGTCCCAGTGCTGTAATCCTTGCTATCTATGGGGGAGTTATTGCCCTGAAGATCGTGTTTATTCCTGTACCCCTCATTCTGTGTCTTTTGTCTATTCAGTCTTTATTCTCTGTTGTATATCTTTGATCGATCTAGTACTTACTCTCTTTACTCTCCTCTTTTATTCTCTTCTATTCCCCCTCTCTCCCTCCCCTCCCGCGTATAGCTGCCCTACCGGCTATGATAGCTTATCGATAAGTTCCCCTCCTCCAGCGGATCGGGGGATCTTACTGTAAATCTGCCTGTTTATGCAGGGCGCCCAAGCCAGAGCCTGGTGGGGCAGAGACCCCTGCGAGGGGACTCTCGTGATCCTGTCTACTGGGCTCGCGGCACACCAAAAGAGAGAAAAGAGGAAAGAGAAAAGAAAAGAAAAAGAGAAAGAAAAAGAAAAAGAGAGCCTCGTTGTGTGAGCTGTCTCCACGTGTTTTGTGTGAATACCTAACCCTGCGAGGGATCTTCGAGACTTTGACTGCTTGGACAAGTCTGGTCCTTTCAGACTATTATTTATAATATTCATTTGTGGTGATGTTCTGTAGGGGGTTGATTTGATGGTGATATTCCCCAGTTCCTCTATGGTATTAAATCCTCTTTCCCTCCCTCCCTATTAAATCCCCTTCTCTCTTCATATTAAATCCTCTGTATTAATCCTCTTCCCCTCCTCGTCTAACGCGGTTATAAACCCCCCAATCTTACTGCATCTTACTCTTGTACCACACCTCCCTCGTGATACTCCCACACCCCTGAGCCTCACACCTTCCCCTGCAAGGGTCACCCACCACAACCCTAACCCTCCGCCAGCAAACAACTGCTCTTCCCCCATTCCAACTCCCCCCCCCCCGCCATGAACCCCCGGCAATGACATCCACCTCCGCCACCCTCTCCGCAGCGGCCGCATCCTCAATCGACAAGCCCACACAATCGCTCATCCGCCGCGTACTGTGTTCCCACGCGCCGCCGTCGCAGCCGCTCGAGGACCTGTTGAGCCCGCTCACAAAGAGCCCGAACGTCGACGTTCAGCTGTATGCGCTGCTGGCAATAGTGTGCAGAGACTATATTGATAGCTGGTACTCAAAGATCACGAATGACCAGGCGCTCGTGAGGGAGGTTGTGAGGGTTGTGGCGGCGGTTGTGGCGGCGGTAGAGCATAGGGTAGATAATGTATTTGGGAATTCCTTACCTATGCTTCTAAGAGTAATTGCTAATACAGTATGTAATAAAAAGATTGATCTAGAGTTATTACTACTCGATGAACTACCCGCGCTGTTTGAATGCCATATCAAAGGTAGGAGATCCAGAAAAAACCTCATTAATATTCACAATCTAACAAAGACAAACAGACTACCGTCTCGCACTGTCTAGAACCGGAACTTCAATCTCTCCACACCTCACCACCGCCCAGATATTCCACAACCTACAACCTCACCCTGCGCTGGAATGTCCTGCTTCAACTCACCTATACAACAAACTGCTCTCTTCAGGGTTGATCTCCGCGCTCCTTCCCCCAGACGACCTCTACAGTCCCTGTTCCAATGCCCTTCTCCGAGACCTCCTCTCGACCATGATCCTCTCCAACACAATCGAAAAACTCAGCGAGCCCTGGATGATCTATGAGATAATCACAAAACTAATAACCCTCTTCACAAAACCCAGCACCACCACCGAAGAAAACCCCCCATCTACACCTTCTTCTTCCCCACCACTACCGCCACCTCCTCCTCCCACATATGCCGCAGTCCGCATGATACCACCCACACTCGATACTCTCTTAACACTCACGACGCGGGTATTAAGCGTCTTCAAAACATACTTCGTCGCGCTCCTGCACACACTCCACACACCACCAGCGCCGCCCCCGCGCCAAAAGCCATTCCTTAGCATGTCAGTATGGCGGCTCATTCCCGAGTACTTGGGGCTATCGCGGCTGCAGCCCTGGTTGATAGGGGGACTGATGCTCCTCGCGAGGCCGTTCACGACACGGAGCAACAGGGCCGGCGCGGTACTAGACGAGCTTCTAGCTAGCGCCGTGAAAGAGAAGCTGAGCGAGGAGGTTGTAGTGTCGTTGCTGGGCGTGATCAGGAGTACAGTGTTTCCCGGGAACGCGCCTATGGGTCCGGGAAGGCCAATTCCGAGCGAGAGGGAGAAAGCCAGGATCAGAGATGCGGCGGTGGAGGCTATACTAGGTGTTATACCGGCTGCTGTAAGGCGGGTGTGGTTTGGTGGGGTGGAAGAAGAAGAAGACGGGGAAGGGGAGAAGGCGGAGGCGAGGAGGGAGGAGACACTTAAGCGACGGGTGGACGAGTTGTATTTGGATGTGTTTAGTGTGAAGGAGATTAATAGGCATTTGTGGTATAATGTGTTGGATCTGGTTGTTGGGAGGTTGGTCCCGGAGTTGGTGGAGAGTGGTCCGAGTGAGGTTAGGAAGAGGAGGATGTAATGAGTATATCTCTGTGTGTGTATTTATTGATAGAGTGGGATTCTTTTGTAGATTGGCGTTGGATAATCACCTATTTATGAACTTTTATGATTTACTTGGGGGTCTAGATGATTGCGTGTGGACTTCAAAAAAAATAGGTGACATTCCTAGATAAATATTACACTCCTCCTCATAGTCCTTCATGTATTATCTATTCATTCCTCCCTTCATGGTGAATACCACCGAGTGATATACCATGAGACTCGAACCCTCATTGACTAACTAAAATCTAGCCCTACCTAAAAACCCTACCCGAGAAAATTCGTCTATATAACAAGTCCCCTCCCACCTCTCTTTGTAAACTTTTCTTTCCCCTTCAGCCTCCTCCTTATGGCTCCCACCCTCCCCCCACCCCCAGCCAACTCATCACGGCTTCCCTTACACACGCCTATCATATGGCAAGCCTCCTCACTATGGCTCTCGGCTCTCTTAGCCTTCCACTCCTTCCTCTGCCCCACTTGGTTGGTAGCCATAGTTGGGTGCCTCCGAGTGGGGTTTTTAGCCCGTTTATGTTTTGGGGGGTCTTTGGGTCTGGGTTGGTACTGCGGAGAGAAGCTGGTTATGCTCTTCACTGACGGGTGCTATAGTCGGCTTCGGTTTTTTGAGAATCTCTAGAGCTTACTTTGCCTTGGTTGGTTATGTTACTTGTGACCTCTCCCCCTCCCCTATATATGAAGGAGATTGGGGGGCTAGTGGTCGGCGTCGAGGTTGGGTTCATAGTCGGTCACTCGATCTTGGCAGTTCGCGCGTTACGAACTTGTGTTGGGATAACGATAGTAGAGGCCTTATCTTATGATGGTTAATAGAGTTTTTTTTTTTTTTTTTTTTGAAGAACGTGTAGTTATGATGCAGGCGTCTGTTCTATACTGGGGGGGATAAATGATCAATATGTAGGCTTTGGGTTATGGGTCTTCTACGTAAGCTATATTTAATCTTTTCTCCTTTTTGTATGCTTACAGTGAAAATACTAGTCAAGGCTCGAGCTCTACTAATCATGGATAGAAATAGACCTTGGAAGTAGCTTGAGGGGGATTTGGTATTCTAGTCTTCTAGGCCGGTAATATTAACAATGTATGTAGGCTCACAAGGCACCGAGAAGATGAAGCTCGATGTAAAATTTAACATCTTGCATTGAGTCAACATCTATTTCTAAACCGATAGTTAAGTGCCTACAGTAAATCCCGTGCATAATCCTACCGAGCCCTACAATACCCCTTCACATTTACCCAGATAATCTAGTCTAGGAACGACTAGATATAGGCTTGAAGATTGTCGAATATACCCCCGGTTAGGACCCTGTTGAGAATAAGAGAGGACCTTTTATGATATGAAGCAAGGTCTGTGAATGTTCTTTTAGGACCTAGGTGTGAGCCAAAAGGGAGGGATATAAAGAGTGCGATGGATCGACTCCTCTGTTGAAAATTGACACTATAGAAGCACAGGTGTCGAAAGTGAATCTAGCAGGGCAGTAAACCCAATTATTAGTATATTTGATGTTACTACAAGCATATTGGAAGCGGTACCGTAGTGTAGTCATAAAAAATGGGATGCAAGAGTTGATTTACTAAGAGTCATGAGTGCCATAGCCCTTGGGCCCCATGTACCCAGGGGTGCCGGAAAGTGATGCACAAGTCAAAATAAAATGACAATTTGCAGCAACCACTTAGAGAGCTTGACTAGTACTGAATGTCAGACTCAATTAGCATATGTAGATTTCACCTCTGGCCAAAAAAGTTGAAAAAATCCTATAGTAAACTGTCACTGTTTTATTTAACTATCTGAGGTCAAGCCCAGGGTGCTATATCTTCCCCCACAGATATGTTTTCTATGGTATAAAGATGGATATAATATTTTACAGTGCTATAAACCATCTTTAACATCAAGAACTATGCCTACTTTGAGTGTTTTGTTTTGGTAAAACAATGGTGTTTGGGTGTTGCTAGGGTAGGATGTGCATCACTTTCTGGCACCCCTCGGTACTAGTGTGGTCCACGAGGCCGCTCGAGGCGAGGTAGTGAGGGTGGTCTCAATGTGCCTTGGCTTTGTGGGCCTCTGGCTTTGGCTCGCCTTGGGAATTAGGAGTCTGGCCTCGAGGTACCTCGAGGAGCCTTGACATATAGATCTATTTTTAGTAATAGTTAAAAGCTATTAAATAATGGCCAACAGTGATTGATCCATATGAGGCCATGGGCATTACCCCCTCCTCCAGGTGTATGTAGCATCAAACTATCATTCTATTGCTTGCACCTGTAATTTCACAAATGGTGTGACAAATTATAGTGGGAATAGCTAACTTATACTCCTACTAGAGCCTGTGATATTTTTTTAAATTTATTATTATTTACCTCGTGGTCCCCTCGGCCTTCCCCCTCCTCGAGGCCCCGAGATGCTCGGCCTCGTAGACCACACTACTCGGTACTCATGATTAATTCATTTATTCATTCACTAAGAGTCATGAGGAATCACTCGGTATATTCTCCATTACTTCGTATTTTATTCTACTTTTCTCATTAATTACATGAACCATTACTTCGTATCATTGACCTTCTATCGCTTGAATAGATGATAAATGCTGTAGCTTTATATGATTCAGCACAAAAGTAATATAGAGTTTTAGGTTATACGTCGTCCAGGCCTAAAACCCTATTATGTACTCACCGGTCTAGACTACAGTTATTAGATGGAATTATGGAATTCTAATTAGATAACAGTCAATTTTATTACAGGATAATGCGTGCCTCGGCAGAGGCTTAATGAATGAGGCAGGGGATTTCTTTGACGCAGTCTGCTTTGATAACGCTTTTCGATGGAATTATGAGTGCTTCTCACGAGAAGGTCTACTCATACTAGATGGCTCCGCTATCTGTTTAGGAACTTTACCCAGGATTTTGACGATTTATTGGAAACTGGTGAGGGATTCAATGAACACTACATAATAACCCTTCTCAACTAATCTGGCATCTAATTCACCGTCCTTTAAGCGCAGTTGAGTTTAAAGTAAACTGTTTTCAAGTTATTTAGCAGTGACAGCTCTTCCTTCTAGCTATTATATGGCTTTTTTTGATAATATATCCCTTCTTGGAGCCTTTCACTCACCCCTCGTATTGAACTAAATCACTAATCTTGTGTGGAACCTCGTGCAGACAGAACTCGTCATACCTTGCATATCAAGATTCAATATTTGCATCAAGCTACCCACGTATCATATCACTATATCTATAGAGAAGCAGGTCTAGGTACTATGCATCACCATTTCAATGAGAGAAACTTTAGCAAGAAGCCTTAATTATTCATGACAAGATGGCTCAACTCTTTACTGCAAGATAACGCACAATTCTTTTTGTTTACAGTAAAGATACAATTAATTGCATCCTACAAACTTTGTTTTCAACTGTTACCTCTACTGAACTTTATACACATCGTAACCAGATATGAAATAATCCCGAAGAAAAAACAGACAACAGACACGGACAGACAACAGACATAGATAGACACAGACACAATTGATGAAGGGAAAGCAGTACTCAATCACAACAACAAAACACCGGTCAAACTACTCCTAAGAGTGGTAGGAGATAATCCTATAGCTCGGCCTAGCATATTGCAAGTATCCGCCAGCTTTCACACGATTAACATCTTCATCATACCAACTACACTCCTCCACAACACGCACCGCAGCATCAGCCAAGATGCTACATTGCACACAGATGGCAGGGGCCGCGGACCCGCACATGCCAATAGCAGCAGTACCCCAAGTAGACTTCTCCTGGCATTGAGAACCCCCGCCGTTGTCTTGGCAGCAGAATGTTCTGTCGCGGATCTGGCGGGCGGCACCGAGTAGATCTCCAGCCTCAGGGCTGCCGGCGGTGGTCTCGCATTTGAAGTAATCAGATTGTCTGGCGACGAGGTGGAAAAACTCATGGGTGTCTGGAACGGTGTCGTAGAAGTCCATTGAAGACTTGGTAAAGGTGAGGAGGGATTTAGGGGTAGGAACCCCAGCCACGATGGAGATGAGAAAGGCACCAAATAGAAGGGTAGACATTCTAAGCATTTTGATTATTTTTTTTCTGATGTATTTCGATGAAGGAGGGGTTCTTTGATGAATCTAAATGGATTCTTGGTGACTTGGAAGATGGTTGATCTGGTGAATTTTGATGAATTTGTATCTTTGAACTAATAAATCTTTTGTATGTGTGTGGAACTCAGTGGGAAATATGACCAGCTATATACTTTTCTAGGCGGATTTATATTCCTCTTTTTGTGCCGTGATTTTCCGGAGATTTTAGGAACGGCAAGGTTAAAATCTTAAGGAATTTTCTTCCAGGGGGCTCATACGGACATAAATCTGTAGGAACCAATACCTAGCCCGATAGTAATGGGGGCTGTATGAATACGGATCACAAAATCAAAGGGATCAGATGTGCCTAGGAGCTAAGGCCCAATTCATTGAATCAAACGTTTTCATACAGTACTTTGACCCGCCTCTACATACACGTACATGTAGTTATACGTTAAGACGCCACCCTCATTCGTGACAAGATGGAGAACTGTCCATAATAATAGTATTAGGTCCTGAGAGCCAACGAGATGACGTGATTAGCACTTTCAATACACCACCGACTGAACGTACGAAATTTGAAACCATCAATCCTACTCGTTCACGAAAACATAACTTGCGTATATCACTCTATACCCAATTTCTATTTACCTCATACACCAAGTAGCTACATAAGAGGCAGCGAAAGCTTCATAAAGTACGACTATAACTAACCATTATTATATTGGTGATGGGGGAAATCTGGAATGAAGCTTAACAAGTTTTCTTATAGACTGAGCCAAACTACGAAAGTGAATCCCCACTAATGGGCACCTGGCTTATTTGGCCGTTTGCGCTTCTTAGACCCGTGATAGCCCTTACTATGAGTAAAATTTTCGACCGAAATTTACCTAAAGGCTGTATTTATTCACCTTGGGGCTCAAAGAATACCGTATTAGAGAGACGCTCAAAATCTCAAATATGCCCATGTGATCCCCAGTTCATGGTGCTATAGACAAAGATACTTGTTTAGATAAAGACCTTTTGGGGCTTTCCTAATTACCAGTAGTATTGTAACGAAGCACAGGTTCGAGCAAGCCGGAAAAGACGTACATGACCCAGAGGATCAAGGAAGCAGAGAGGGAGTAGAGAGAAGCGACAGTGTCAGACAAGCCAGCCTTCAAGAAGCTAATAGAGGAAGGGTTTGAGAGTTTTGAAATAGAGTGGTCACTGAAGGAAGAAGGGGACTCTGAATATCTGTTTAAGGGAGAATTGAGAATTACCTAGCGTATGAGAGTTAGCTACGACTGGGAAAAGAGGGACTCATGGGATCAGAACGTTTGAAAACTTGTAGTTTTGTTTTGTTTCATTTACTTTTGTTTGATTTGATTTTGTTTGAGAGTACCATAGCCCTAGGTCTGGGCTACATGTACCCATGGTTAATTCATTCAAGACGTACATGACCTAGATTCGAGTGATCGTTCATGATAGCAAGATTCCTTATCTGATTAGGGTACAGCCCTGTAGGTTATGAAAAAGATAAATAAATAAAATAACAGACCAATTCATATCAACGGGGGTAAATTTGAGTTCTATACGGGTGAAATCCTAAGGTTAGAAACGTGCAAATTTTTGGTCCTGCTCAAAAGACTCCCGCCATACATAATGGTGGGGTGTATGATAAAAAAAGTTACATCCCCGCGCATCCTAGATGACACAGCAAAAAAGTTGCCACAATCACTCCTCCACGTCTCCCTAGCACGCTTAGACAACCTCTTGATCTACCTCCTCCCCTCCATCTACCAATTCCGCGTATATACACTCTTATTTCCTCTGAATCTGTACGCCCGGCACTTTAATCGCCCCCGAGAAAGTCTTCGAGTCGCCCCAAGCCGCGCAACACCGCCAAAATGAGTACTACAGGTAGGACAGACGTCCTTCATAGGCGAAATGATCTAACGGAGTTTGGGATATAGTCGATAAGATCAAGGCCATTGAGGATGAAATGGGTTAGTCAATGCTCCTTGTCCGCTTTTGTGGGGTGCGATATTGACGACGGGACGTGCAGCCAAAACCCAGAAGAACAAGGCCACTTCCTTGTGAGTGCAACTCAATCAAAAAAAAAAGAGCTCCTAGCACTCAAATTTTAACCACGGCAATTAACACTCGGTACATAGTCATTTGGGTCAACTAAAGGCAAAGCTTGCCAAGTTACGGAAAGAGCTTGTCACTCCCTCCAGCGGCGGAGGAGGTTCCGGAGGTGAGATTCCCCATTTTTTGGAAGAACTACTAAATACTTATACTCTATTTTTTTAAAAAAAGTCGGTTTTGATGTTGCGAGAACCGGTGTTGCTAGTGTGTAGGTGCCATCTTCAACACTCCATCGTAGGGTACCTCCAGAGGATATCGGCTTACGATTTTTGCAGGGGTTTTATTGGTACTTTATTTCAACATTTCTGCGTTTCCAAATGGTAAAGGCAGAATTGCTTATGAGGCACAGGATTCCCTTCGGTCGGCAAGAGTACATTGCTTAATCTTCTTACCGGCACACACTCCGAAGCGGCCGCTTACGAATTTACTACAGTATGATATATTTCCTATATATGAATACTTGGAATATCTGGGGGCTACGCTAACAGTTTTTGGCAGCTTACCACGGTACCGGGATGTGTCATGTATAACGGTGCCAAAATCCAAATGCTAGATCTTCCCGGTATCATTCAGGGAGCAAAGGACGGAAAGGGTCGTGGTCGTCAAGTTATTGCTGTTGCTAAAACCTGCAATCTTATCTTTATCGTCCTCGATGTGAACAAGCCCTTGACCGACAAGAAGCTTATTGAAGCAGAATTGGAGGGCTTCGGTATCAGGGTCAACAAGTCTCCACCAAACATTGTGTTTAGGAAGAAGGACAAGGGGGGTGTCGCGGTCACAAGTACTCAACCGCTTACTCATCTGGACAATGATGTGAGCTCTGGAAGAATCGTGGAGGGAATTATGATATGCTTATTTCTTTTTACAGGAAATTCGAGCTGTCATGCAGGAGTACAAGATCAGCTCGGCTGATATTGCGTTTCGATGTGATGCGACGGTAGATGATCTCATTGACGTTATCGAGGAGAAGAGTAGGCGATACATACCCGTTATCTATGCACTAAACAAGATTGATGCTATATCAATCGAGGAGCTTGATTTGCTCTATAGGATCCCTAACTCAGTCCCAATATCATCTGAACGAGTCAGTTTCATCATTTTCATCTCTATTCTCCTATTCTCGCTCCAACACTGACTTTGCGGGATTAAAGGGGTGGAATGTCGATGAACTCCTAGAAATGATGTGAGGGAAAATAGCGCCCACGCGGGTTTGTGGAGAAGGTACTAATCAAAATCTATAGGTGGGAGAAGCTTAACTTGAGGCGAATTTACACGAAACCCAAAGGCCAATCCCCAGATTATTCATCGCCTGTCGTACTAAGATCGAACGCGTGCACTGTTGAGGACTTTGTTGGTTTACCCCTTTTCGTCTTCTCGGCTATTTATTGGGTGATTAAGCGCTAAATGTTTACTCCACAGTGCAAATCGATACACAAGACTATCGTCGACACATTCAAGGTTGCAATTGTTTATGGGTCAAGTGTTAAACATCAGCCACAAAGGGTTGGCTTAAGTCACGTTCTCGAGGATGAGGATGTTGTATGTGCTTCTGCGGGATTTCCCACCCTCGGTATCTTTTTAGATAGGCTAACTCCCACCCCCCAGGTTACAATCTTGAAAAAGTGAATGACATTCGTTTTTGAGCTGTTGGGTAAGGGGATATGGCAGCAGCCATTTCGGACCGGATGATTCTCGGGCGCAACATGGATGAGGAAGGACGTAGGGTGATGAACCGGTAAAAGATCCGTTGGAGTAACTAAAACAGTTAGACAGTTCTTACCTGGTTGACGTTCACCCGCCAAAAGCAATCTCAAAACATCACAAACCTTCACGTGTGATACCGCATCAGCTTATATCTAGGCAAAACTGGCCGTATCTTTGCCAAAAAGAACTAGTTGTCCTCCCTCAAATCGTGTGGAGATATCGGCAGGGGTGACAAGTCGCGCCGAAAAGGATTGTACATATGTACAAAAGTATTACAAACTCTTTCCCCCCCTCTCGAACCACCGTATTGAAATATCAACAAATAAAAATCCCGAGAGCTTGGGAGCCAATAAATATTCATCTGTTGGACCTTGGACCCTGGAGGAGGACCAAGCACCTTTTTTTTTTTTTACAGGGCACCGTTTACCCGCAAGGCAAGACTATTGAAAATAAGAGGAAAAAAGCCTAAGGAAGTTGGTAACCTCGCAAGCGACCGTTAATTCCACCCCTAGAGCAACGATCTTCCACTCTGTGCGTGATCAATCATTACTGTGATGTACGTGTCTAGTGCGGGAGAGGTTTATTCTATTTGTCGTACAGTATAGAGGTGTGTGTTGTTTGTCCAAAGGGCCAAGAAAGAAAAAATGAGATGGGTACCTACACACGCGATGGCGCTTACGGGACGGACATATGAGATACCATACTGTTTCTTGATCCCTTTCTCCTTCCCCTGTTGGCTCTGCAATTTGTAGTCATAAAAGCTTCCCGGATTCCCGAAAGATGCAAAGAACATTCTACCGCCGGGAAGAATTCCAGAGCGTCCAGCTGAACCATATACTCGGACGAGAACTCGACAAAGGGCTCCTCCGGAAAGACGGTTGCCGGTCGCAGTCCGCGGTCAGGTCAGACAGGCATTTGCCCGCCGGCATACCAGCCAAGGGTTCCTCTGCTACTCCCCCGAGACCCGGCCTGCCAAAGGGAACTGTCGATTGGATAGGTTGTCTGGGTCTTTATTGTATTTACGGGGTCCTGGTTGTTCTTTTCTCTAAACCCTGCCCGGTTTTTAATTCAATCCCAGCCAGTCTTGTGCCATTCCGCAATCCCCGTCTTGTCGTCGTGCCATCGCGAAAAGGTAATCCACCACACATCCCCTTCACCCGGCCATGGCCGCCGCCGCCGCCGTACTCGTCTGAAGTCAGTTGGTGAAACCTCTCTAGGGGGAAGCGAAGTGTCGAGAGTTTCTTTCGTTCTGTTCGACTAACACTCATTCTCTTCGTTGTCATCCAGCAAGCCAGCTGCTCTCAGCTGTTGAGTAAAAAAGGTCCGCTCGAGATACCCGAGATAGGAATTGCCCGTGAGTCGCCCCGAAGCCATTAGGTTTATCTTTATTTTTATTTTCTACTTTATTGGCCATTTAATTTTCTCTACTCCATGTCCGTCATCCCACCCCATCCCATCCCCATCTCATCGCTATCTACCCCATCAATTATTCCCCGGTGATTGCTACCTGCTGCCTGCTACCTGCTGCTTCTGTGTTGGGATGGGGGCATTCAGAGTTGTTCCCGCAGCTGGCAGCAGCATACTGCACCGGTCGGTCGGGGAAGCGATGCGTTCCTGAGGCTTAATTGCATGGCTGGTTGGCTGCATGACTTCCCATCCCATCAGGGTTGCCAGGTTGCCTGAGAGTAGAAAAATATTTCCCCGTTCCCTTACGCACACGCACTCTTCATTTTCCTATTCGGAGGAAAGGCTCTCTTCGGGAGAAGAGAAATTCAGACGTCAGAAAGACACACACAAATAGGTCCCCCGTAAGGGAAGAAGGGGGGGCGGCCGATGGGGATGAGGATGGGTGATCAAAATTATTACTCCCATGCCCAGACAAAAAAAAAAAAGAATAAACAATTTCAGGGTACTGACCGCCTCCACAGCCACTCACTCCTCCTCTACTACGCAGAGGTTGGTTAGCTAGGCACGGGATCCCCCCCTCCCCCAAATTCCTCGTTCGCTTCTCATCCGGTCCAGTCCAGAAGCTATCTGCTCGTTCGCTCGTTGCTTGTTGTCGACCACCCGCCTGTCTCTGCTGGTTCCCATACATAGCTCTTCTCTTATGCAATGGACGGTGTGCACAACCCGCATGACGACTTTGTCAACTCACAATGGGTTGAGATTGGGATGCAGCAGCAGCAACAGCAGCAGCAGCACCACCATCATGGGCAGCAGCAACCTCCCATACATACCCAGCATCAACAGCACCATCATCAGCACCATCCTTCTCACGACTTTGGTGCATATGGCTTCGTTGAGTCGCCGGGGTTTGTCCCCCAGGACCAGCAGTTTAGGCTTCAGGCACCTCCTGTTCCGATAGCTCCCAATTACCTGGGTCTACCCCATTGGGGGCAGACGATGGTTCCGCCAACTGCTTCTCACTCTCAGTTTATGCCCTCACCTGCAATTGCACCTCCTCCACAATCGGCTTCGGCGCCTTTGTCGGCTGCCGTGTCGGCACATACTACACAGTCAACTTCGAGTCCGAGGAGGACATTGACTGATGCAGATAGACGGAGGATGTGTATATTTCACGAGGAGAATCCGAATGTGAAGCAGACAGAAATTGGAGGTATGGAAACTCGCGTTTTTCCCCACATCCCTCCAAGGTTCTCCTATGTTTCGAAACAAAAATGCTGACCTTACCTTTCTTGGCATTAGCAATGTTTGGGGTTGAGAGAAGGTAATATGACACGCGAAAATTCATAATAAAACATCGGACGAAAACAGTTTAGCTAACTTTAATTTTTTTTTACAGTACTGTTTCTAAAGTCCTTCGACAGAAGGAGAAATACCTCTTCCCAGACGATGGGAGTAGGTCACCAGTCAAACGTTCTAAGGGAAAATTCCCCGATATCGAACGTGCACTTGCAGTATGGGCAAAAAACACGCGGAAACAAGGTGTTGCCTTGACAGATATTATGATAAGGGAGAAGGCGAAATTCTTTGCAATGAGTGTTGGGATTTCAGACAGTCAGTTCAAGGCAAACAGTGCAGGATGGCTGGAGAAATTCAAGCATAAGAATAACTTGCATGCAAACGGACGAGGACGATCAGAAAGCGACGTGACAGGCTCTGGGAGAGCTGGGTCGATGGGGTTACTCGGGTCACCGAGGCCAGGTCACGCGAGAACAGAATCGACACCGATGTTTAAGCAGGAGGGTGTTGCTCCACTTGGCTCACCGTTAATGCGGGAGTCTAAGAGTCAGGATAGCAACAATACTCAGACAGAGTCTCCAGAATCCTATATGGAATTCGGTGGGTTCAAGCAGATGCAAACTCCAGGTTCGGCTAGCTCTACCTCTATGTCGAGTATGTTTACCGACACAGCTTCATCTTTTACAGGTCCCGCTTCTCCAACATCGCCATTTTTCTCCCCCGACGCCAGGGCAGATGGCGGAAGGCCCAGCCCTGGTTATCCACCACATGTACGGATTCCGGGCGTACGGCCAAGATCGCAGACATTCCATGGTCTTGACTCTACATATATATCACCACCACCATCATCAGAACCCCTCACTCCAAAGATGATTAGTCAAACGTCTATCCAACCATCGACGCTAGCCTCACCGGTCCAGGAAATGCCGCATGACACACCTGCTTCGTCCCACACCACGATATCGGGGCAGAGTGCACCACAAACACCTATGGGCCCGCCTAGCAGGGAGGATGCTTGTAGGGCGCTTGAGGTTGTCATGTCGTTCATGCGACAGCAACCTGTCGGATCCATGGAACCAGACGACTATGTACTTGTAGGAAAATTGCTTGGGAGATTTGGACTGGACGGCGGACCGATCGATACCGAAAATCACCCTAGCTTCCCCGGGATTGCACCCTAAAAATAGCACCAGATTCCAGACTTCTTAATTTTCTTATGTTCACCTTTTTGGCCTTTTACAATTTTTTGGTTTAGAAAATTTGTTATTTTTTTTCTATGGTAATCTTTATATTCCCCTCTTTCCCCTCCTAATCCCACACCCCTTTTCATTATTTCGCAAAATCGCCTTTGCGTTCTTGCGCTTTTAGCATACGGAGGTTTAAGGGAGGTATACTTTTTTTTATTGTTTATTTGATCTTATATTATATTGCTTCTCACTTCTCCTACATAATTGGGGGGATCTTTTAACTTTTTTAAAAAACCACGTGTGCTTCTTAATCACGTTTCCTATGTACGCTATGTTTCTTTGTCTTTTACGATTAGACTGCTAGATCGCGGTCGGTCATCACTCTCGACTTTTTCTTTTATTACTTTTATATCATTCGCGGCTGGTACAATTTTTAAGGATTTTTTTCTGCATGGTGCGGGATATAATTTGGCTGGCGGTTTCAGTGCTTAGTTATCTTTTATCGTCACGGAGGTTGTATGGGTTTGATTCGTTTATTATGTATATATTTAGATACCCCTTTCTTGAGTTTTTTTTTTTGATATTCTTTACCTACTTGGTCCGTCGATGCTACTTATCGAAATTTTCATTATCTTCTTTTTTCATTATCAATTACTTTACTCTTGATTTTTTTTTGTGTGCTTTCTTTACTGTGTCATTTAGTGGGTTTTCTTTCGTTGAGCAGCAAGTATAGTATAACTAGGGAAAATAAAGATAAAAAAGGGATAGGGAATTTTACTTACGGGTTTGATAAGGATTCAATATAGGAGGTGTTATGGTTGGAAAGCTCGATAAGCGCGCGCGGGATAGGGGTTTGTGGAACTTTGAAGGAAATTGACAAAACAGGCTTTTTCTTTGCTTTTCAATATTTTGTTATTTTCTTTGGTGGATTTTGTTATTCTCCCCGCCCATTATAGGTACATATACTAGTGGATTGGTGGTGATTAGTAGAGCGTGTACATGTTATTATATATATAGTAGTGTACTTAAGCTTGTATTAGTGGTTGAGGTGGTGTGGGGGGATTTCTGTGTATGTGGCTGATGGTGGGGGCAGGTTTCTTTTTAAATAAGGGGTTTTCAACGACCGTGGGCTTTGTTTCATTATGTTTGACATTATGAGGGAAGTTAAGTTAAGACTGGAAACTAGTCGGTCTAGAACTCGAGTTATTTCCTACTACAGCTGCTGATTGAAACAGCGGGGGGAGGGAATGGGCACGGCCGGCCGGGAACCCGAAGCTATGCGCACCATATTTCTTTACTGGCATCCTACACTGGGGATCGAGTCTGCAGATTTCGAATGTAGCTGATATATAGGGACCTGGCATCAAAAAAGAAAGTCCCCACCATATTGGGAATTCCGGGCTCACTGCGTTTGTGATGTTGATCATTGTATATCACTCGTCTCTTATTCGCGGGCGGGTAGGTGGGGGTTTGAGTTGACCCCCCCTTTAATTACCCGGAGGGAACTATCGGTTTGATTTAGGTATTGATATAGAAGTCTTTATAGAAGAGGGGTATAGTTTTATTTGTTTGTTTGTGCGGGGAACCATCCCCTGAACGTTCATTTCTTTTTGGCAAAAGCAATTATACATTTTTGTGAAACTAATCTTATTGATAGACCAGCCCACCAAAGGTCCATAGTTGCACACCTTCTCCACAATTCTCCTTGGAAGTATCTCCTCCTCAGTTCTTCTAAGTTTATAGGGGCCGTCACTACCTACTAAGGTCTCCCTGATACTAGCTTTGGCTCCGTCCTCATCGTCCTCATCCTTTACTACTCGCTACTGTTGAAAAGACCTAATCCAGGAGTAACTACTGGCAGAAAAGGGGAATGTTGGTTTATTACCAGTCTATTAAGATTAAGACAACATTGTAAACCTATATCTATCATGAGTTTTATAGCTCTTATGGCTTCAAGGTTCTATAACACGTGTATTCTCAGCGTGAAACTCGATGACGGTTCAATAAGATGAAACGCTGCATGGCCATTCACGAAAGCGGGAGAGGGGGGGGGGTGTAATCTGTATTCTCGATTCCACGTGTGGTTTTCCTCGGACTCATGTGTGATTTATATCCTCGATTTTACATGTGATTTTCCTCGGATTCATGTGTGATTCTCTCTTTTCCTTTTTCATAGTTTGACAGTTAATATCGGGGGGGGGGGGGGAATATAAATAACCGCCCACCCATATGACAACTAGGAGCCCCACATTAATATAATACCTTCCCACTCAACTATCTAAATTAACAGTACATAAATTAATGCTTCATTTCCTCTGTGGTTTAGTTTTCTGTCCTTATTAGTTGTAGTGCCTAGTTTGGAATTAGGGTATGGCTGTTAGATGAGCTAACAGTTGTCTTTATCCCCAATAGTGCCTTGGGCATTGCATTGGGTCATCGCTTCTACTTACATTATGTGGTTCTTCCCCTCTAAAGAGTTTCCTTTCTAATTTCTCATTAGTGGTTAATTAAGGTATCTGGGAAAGCCTGTCGTGGTGGTCACTACAAGAGTTCGATGCGCTCCAGAAGCTTATATTTCACGAAGCTCCGTAGTAGTTCTTTCGACTGAGGTCTACGATGGTGACTCACTCCAGTCCCCTTAGTGATATAAGAACACAAACCACTCCCCGCTAAGGACTTTACTCACTAATACCAACATATATCAACACCTAGATCCTATGAGGTTCTATTGCCTCATACCCCCCTTGCACTAGTATATAGCTATTGAACCTTAAAATAAATTTTATTATAAGGCGGCAACAAAAAAGTGGTTCGGGGTTTTTACTGCCTCCTACGTCCACTACACTGGGGTTCGAACGAGAGGCATCGTACTGTACCTTCGTAGCCCGGTAACCGTTAGGCTATCCGGGCTTGAATAACCGTAGAAAAGGTGGCTCTTGACCTCGTTTTATGAGTGTTAGCTATGCGTAGTCATCTATGACGCCACAATATACCCGTAGGCTTTAGAATAAGCTACTAGTTTTTAAAGAATTGGGCAACAAACTTCATAAAATCAATTCAATATAGTACTGAAACCCCCCCCCCCCCCCAAGAGATCAATACCATTCCATCTAGCCTAGTTGGACGGGGGGGGTCTGTTTGTTTGTACTACATACTAAAATCATGAGACAGAAGGCTTGAGAGTAACGGCAATCACACATTTTATCTCCTAGAACATAGCAATCCCGCCGAGGGAGGGGACCCAAGCTAGTAGGTTCGAGACATCGAAGCTTGGCATCTCCAGCTCACCCTCGAAACCCCCCCTAAACAGGAAACCCGGATACCCAACACTTCTTTCATTTTATATGCACCTCGACACAATTCTTGAGAAGGTCAAACCTACTAGCTGTTATGGTTACAATTCCCGAGGCAGGAGACGTAATACTTATCCCAGCTACTAACAATCAATAGGTTGTATTAGAGGTTATGAGAAAACTTGTACCAAAAGTCCTTACCTACGGCGACATCATCATGCATATAACCCTAACCCACGAGTCTCCAATCACCCCTTACCTCCCACGTCCCCCCTTATCTCGACCCACGTTCCCCTTCCTTGGGCCACCTTGCTGCACTACCTAAATCACTACTACATTGCCGAGAAACCCAAGCGACGGGTCGATCTTCTAGGCCCTCTCCCGCTCGGACACAAATATTTACCGGGTCCACCGATTGGCCAGTGATAATAAAGCAGGAATTGGGCTGGTAGAGTTGCGTAGAGGCATCTCCTCCACATACCAACGCGTAAACGGCCAATCAGAAACTCTTTCAGGCGGGAATGATCACGATGATGCAAGTTACCTAATCCCGCCGACAACCGGTAGGCGACAGATCTCCTGACTCTGAAAAAGTGCAAATGTATGCATAGCCCGTCATCAATATTCATAAATTACGTTAAGCATCATTACTAGCTAACCAGCGCAAATATAATTGCGAGCCGAATCTGGCCGACGCTACCCTTATATCCCAAATACATCGTACAGTAAACTAAGTTCATAAAGAAAAAGAAAAAGAGATAACGCCAGAGAACCCAAACAAATGAGAGACATAAATTGTGGGGTAGCCAACAGGCACTAGGGGGATTAGCACATTGATGAAGGTGTATAAGTCTCAATCCAGTGCACATCCACCGGATAAAAAGAAAATTAAATATAAGGAAAGCGATAATCAGGTAGAACCATAAAAAGGTTTCTTCGCTTGTTTATAACTCGATTCATAGTGTAGTTGAGAGTGAATTAGCAGTTTGCGCCTTTGATATTTTCAATCTTGCCGTGGACTGAATAGTAGTTGCCCATCTGCACTTTTGTTTTCTTCCCTGTTTTTGGGCAGAAGCAGTAGCAGCCGCCTGTGGGACCGGGTGTTAGCGGGGTTAACTGAAGTTTGGGATTGGGGCAGTACGTTTTTCAGCCCATGGAGGGGTATAAAGGTGTAATGACACGGCAATATTCTCCGGGTCTGGGTTTGAAACGCGGTGAAGGCCAATCTAGAAGAGAGGTTAGTGGAGTAACTCTGACATAAGTGTACGGGGAGAACAAACATCATCGGAGATATAGGTAACTTCATCAGTACCAAAAGTAGTAACCTTCTCTACCTTCAAGGGTTGGTCTACAGCTATCTCAGAGGGTATCTCATAGAGGGTTTCTTGAAGTTTGCCTTTGAGTATCTAGGAGATTGTTAGAAATATGTCTATAGTGTAGTTGAAAGTAATTAATGTACCTTCATAATACAATGTGCGTCCGCATGATCATGGACCGGACTCCCCTTCCCGGGAGTCCACACAAGAATCAATAAATTCGCCTTCCCATTCCCATGATCAACGAAATTTCTTGTATAGTTCCTGCTCAGATCCTCTAGAGCAAACCCACCCCAGTGGTTTTCATCAGAGGTGTATCGTTCCATAATACTGATCAAATCATCCACATTGACATCAGCACTGTCGATGCCGGATGATGGGCCAAGGACTGATTTAACATCCTCGACAAGATTCTCGAATGCGTTCCGGGGTCTATCAGTATCAAACTTTAGACACCGGCATTTCTTTGTGTGTTGAGTATAAGATGAAAGTTGAGTGTCAGGAATAGGTAGGGGAACTGCTGATGGGGCCATTGTTTGGTAGTGATGATGGATGATGGGACTGAAGTGCTACGGTAGGATTTAAGTACTAGGACGAAATTTGAAGCTGTAGCTGATAGGAATACTCTGGCAGGAGCTCTAGATATATAGTGGGATTGATGCTCAATTGCTGGTTTGTTGAGTAACAGCCAAGTACCTTAAGGGGAGTTAAAGTGCAGCTATCTGCGGGCGATTTTCAAATTCCCTGAATCAACTCTGAATAAATGCGTTGTGATGTCTAGTTATCTGTCCTCCTCCCAAGATATATATGTGCTGCTGCAATAACGCGCGTTGACCTCAGAACCCGATCATCTTGTCTCGCGAAGGGTTTTTCTTAGGGTCGGCGTAGCTTGTCGGACGGGAACGCTAACCAGAACCATTCGGGTAAAGATAACTAACAGGGTAGATCGACGTACGCCTTGATCTTCTCACTTGGAGTCCTGCCATCAGGTTTCTCGCAGCAGTTGTTGGAGCTTTCCTTTGGGGCCAAGTGACCTCCTCGTCCATGAGACTGGCCCCGACTATCAGCTCTCCTGCTCCACGATCTTCCGAAACGCGTTAGAGCCATGGTGCACACATCACAGGACCTTCACCTCGCCTCCAAGCCCAGCTCATACAGGCGGTACGAGCACTTCATTAAATTGATAGTGGTATCAATGTAGATGAGTTGTAGATACCTCCTCTACTATTTTCTCATGCATGGCACTGCCTTTCCCAGCTACTGCAGCATCCATCGTTGGCAGTTAGACCAGCCCCCGCGGCCTAATCTGGTTATCACGCATATCCCTTATCTAGTTCAATACAGTTCACCAAGGTGCTCAGCGAAGATAGCTAACTGATAGGTGTCTGGACCGACGATAGAAGCTTCGCACCAGCGAATTCTGTCTGGTCCCCTTTGTTCGGGTAATCAGGATAGTTTGATTTTCGTGGTGGAGCTTGGCATGACGATCATGTGACTAACTATACTCCTCGGAGAGCATTGACGCCTTAGTGACGGAAACCAGCGCAGAGGGTTCTCAAGACCCAGCCGAAACCACTCAAAGGGACCGCTGACTTTCGCTGCGTCACATGAATGCTTACCTTGATGTATGCATGGAGCCATTGGTGATTGGGGCCATAGATGTTTTAACTCTCAAAGAAGGTTGTATAATCTCACGAACGAAACATGCTGTACCGATGTAACGTTCAGCTGGTCCAAACGGATGATGGGATCGAACAAAGTAAGAAAGTCTTCACGTAAAGTTCTCGTAATACCGTTGTTCAGCTAAATTAGTGTTAATACTGGTGTATGTTGAATCAGCTGAACAGGGGAATAGACTGCTTGATTGATTCCCTCTATGAGTGTGCTTCTGTGCCCTCTATATATACCCGTGTATCTTTCCTATGGCGTGCTTTCTCTCTGAAAAGGCATCATCTCTGTAATGCTTTCTCATTGGCGGCATCATGTCTATGATGCCTTCCCACTAGCAAGCACGTTGCCTATTTAGGATATGTGGATGACGAAGCATGCTTGAGGGTCATGTATTAAGGCAATGGGTTAGGGTTTTAGGGGCAGAGGATTCTAAGTCCCTTTTAGCAATCAACCTTTGCCTCTCTTATGTTCTGAGACCATACTCTCCTTCAACCCTGTTCAACTACGTCGAGTGAGATGCAGTGATGCCTCCCTGGACCATCGATGTCAAAATCCCTCCTACATTCAAACAATATACCGGCCATAGAATACATTAATCTTGGTCTTTCTCTTGAAGGTTTTGGATGTATCGGTGGGGGATCATTCATTATTGCAAGAGGGAGTTTCGGATATCTCAGTTTTCAGGGCCTATGGGTGGACCGGCTAGTACATTCGGAGGATCTTCTAAATGATAGGTTCTTAAGATGCCGCATTTTGGAATAGGCTAAGAGAAACGGCTATATGCATGATGATGTTGAAGTGGGTAAGAATCCTTAGAGCAGATTTTTGGGATGGTCCTTGTTTGGGCGGAGATCTTACCTGCTTACCTATGGTATCTCATAAATGAAACATCATAAATCAAATTACACTATTGTTTTTTACTTTACCTACCTACATACCCAACCGTTCACCTCGAGTATTCGATCAGGCTGTTGCACAATCAAAAAACCTATTCCTACCTGTCTTCACCTTCAATCTACCTCTTTCCCCCCGCATACAATTCCGCTTCGGTCATTCCAGAATGCACTCCTCTGGACAATACCTCCGCTCATTGTTCCTTCCGCTTTTACCCTCTCCTCAAGAAACTCCTCCGGCGTATGGCCCAACCTATTCTTACACGTAAGCCACACCTCATCCCCGCCTTGGACCTCCCTGAGAAATTGGATGAGCCGCAAATGTGGGTCCCTGTGACTAGCAAGATAGTGTAATGGAGTATTTCCATGGACATCTCTTGCTGCTACCAATTCTGCGGCTTGCATGGGAGTACAGGACTTCAAGAGTAGCTCTGAAACCGCAAACTGGGGTGAAAAGTAGTCACGGGAAGGGGCAGGTGGAAAGTGAAGTGCTTCATTAAATTGGGGATTAGCGGGGCGGAAAATTGCGTTTCGGTTGTATGTAGGGCGGAGGCGTTTGGAGGTCCAGGTAGAGGAGAGGGTGCGCACCTCATGCACGGAGTTGTAGATGACGGGAGAGAAAACGTTGATGTATGAGTCGTCGAGCGGGAGGGTTGCAATATGGAGGAGGTTGTGGCCGAGTGCGGTTGTACCAGCCGTGGTCACAAAGTTTGCTGGGTAGTTGGGGAGTATATGTGATAGGAGAGGAATGGAGAGAGTGGCAATTGCTATATGGAGGGGGTGAATGGAGTACACGGGGGTGCAGATGTTGTGGTCTATGAGGGGTGAGGCGCAAATGAGGGAGTATATTTTAGGTTGGTTGGTTATGATGGTAAGCATGAGGGGTGTAATAGCACGGGTTATTGCAGCAAGAGGGAGTGTGTTTGGGTTGAGGTTGTACTGGGTGAGAAGGTGTTCAACAAGCTCGCTGTTTCCGGTTTGAATGGCAGCGTGGAGAGGGGTGGAGACGGAAATTGAGGAGGGGGTTAGAGGGTGTGGCAAGCCGCGCTCTACGTCGACTGGGAGTTGCCAGAATGATATGTCTGCACCACGCGAGATGAGCTCGTCGAGGAGAGCTTTATCGCCAGTCCAAACGGCGGCCTCAACAGCTGTCATAGCTCCAGGCGTGACTAATCCGACTGGCCTGTCCTGGGACTCACGCCAAGCCTCGATGGGCTGCTCTCCTGGGAAGCGCATCTCGGACCAGAATCGGGTACGACCTCGATAGCGCTCTTCTATTTCTTGTGTGGTTAATTTCGGGTAGTTTTGCGGGTAGTCAAATCTCAAAAGCGGTCTTCGAGTCTTTTGAGTCTTTTCTACTCCTGCTTTGACACGTGCTTGGTGGTTCTGTGGTAGCTCAGATATGCTCAATAGTTTCTCCCGGAGCGGTGGTGTGCCGTATGCGCGGCCGTCTTCCGTAATTGCACGAAAGCGCATATAACGGACAGAGTATTCTTTTAGTGCATGGAGGGTGAGTCCATCTGGGTCTGCGTTATAGTAGAGGAGGAGACTGGAGTTTTGAGGTAGACGCGCGAGGATGGATGATAGAAGCGGGGAGGTGTACCAATGCTCAAAGGACTCAGTCCACGAGAAGGAGGGATGAATATTGTGGCGGGAGAGGAGCTCGAAGAGTATACTTGGATTTGGTTCGCATGCTGCGTCAATGAGGCCTTCTTCGAGTTCGTGGGGATGTATGTGCGCCGCCATGATGTTTGATTCAATGTTTGGAAAGGTGGTTTGCTGGTATCTCGGATTTAAGAGGATCAGCTTATCTTGAAATGGGAAGTCACAGCTAGTATCTCAGGTGGGTCATGCATGGAAGTGGGAGGGGGTGTACAAGGAAGGTTTACAATAGGAAGGCAGAAGCCTACTCCGGGCCTCACGTGACTTGAACGAGTGCTGAATTGTGACGCTGTAACTGTAATATTCTCAAACATCGCTAGATCCGCCAAGATTGCTATTAAGTGGTTAAATCGGTAAAAGATACTTGATTACATATCTGTAGTTGGGTGTTATAGTAAAGTTTTATGTAACAGAAGTGCTCAAAACTGGTAGTAAGATACCATTTCAATTCTTTTCCGTAAATCAAAAATAAGAGCCTGTAATCTTGTCTCCTAGGCACTGGTGTCGACCAATAAATACAGAACAGGGCCTTGGTAATATAATGAGGGACAGGGGATACAGGACATAGATAACTAGCAGACGATATAAAGGGGTCCTAGGCCATGTAAAGTAACTACTAAGTAGGGAAATACGTGTGGCATGTTAAAAAAAGTGCCTTTTTACCTAGAATCAGATAGCTATTACCCATTACATGAATAGAGGTTAGATGTAGCAGTCTACAAATATAGGACTGCAGGTGCTAGACATGAAACTATGCTTGTTTCCAGTTACTTTATTTTTGTGAGATGAGTACACTGCTTAACAGAACTAAATATAATGCCCTTTTTAAAATTTATTCAAATTAATCCAACGTAGGGTCTAAGCCACCTAGTATTTCGGTATACCTTCAGAGATGCCGTACTTCTGAAAGATCGATCGGAGCTTGGTTTGGTAGAATTTCCTGGAAGTGGGTTTAATCAGCCTGTAAATCGCTGTTAGTTATTTTATACTGAAGACCATGTACCATGAAAACTTACCGGATTTTTTCTAATCAATAGAAATAACATCACGCTTAGTAGTTCGTCCTCATCCTCAGATTTTCTGCGTAGTACCGTAGGATCTGGTGGGCATATCTCTCTAAGCTTGCCTAATTGTTTCGGGGATATTTTTTCTCAGACATTCGGAAAAGCACTTTTAAAAGAAGCCAAGTTAGTCCCCCCCTCAGAGATTTCTGAAAAACCCCTGACAACTCGGGTACTCGGTGTAAATTGGATACTTACATTTATATAAAGCCATCAAACAAACGTAAGTATCTTCGGAGGTAAAACGTTCCCTGAGTCAACCCAATCACCAAAGAAATCGAGAGATTTTTTGAGGCTTTATTACACGAGACTACTGTGCTGTGCTATATAGCAAAGCAAGTAACTATATAAAACTGGGCACGAGACTATATGCTTAGATATAGTAAGGCAGAGGTTTTAATGAGCCGATCCGAGCTAGGAAATGGGTTGGCCCGACCCAGATCAAATAAATAATTACTATGGTGGTTGATTGCCCAGGCCATATAGAAGGGGACTGGGTTGGCCTATTTAAACCTCTGTAATAAGGATGTTGGCTCCGCTGATATCGCCATGGCGCGGTCAACAGCGTACAGTCTAGAAAGAGATTATAAGTATGCCTATGCCCAGCGTTTTATGCAGCTAAAACATAGTTTGTAAGTATAATGCCATTCATACTCTTAGAAGAACGATTCCATCGTTCTTCTCAATATCGTATAGAGTATATATATGGGATAAGGGTCCCTTGTACAGATCTGAGAGCTCTATACGCAGTAGCCTCTTGATAGGCGTTCACCGGATTATGAAGAGAAAGAACCTCAACAATAGCCCTGTAGTGATATGATTGATAGTAGCGCGTGCTGGTAAAGGCTAGCATTAAATTCTATACCATCTTGTAGAAATGAGACTTATATTCGGCCGCACTATGAGAGATCATGTTTCTTCCTTGACTCTCCTCCACTTTCACGTTTACATTGGGCCTCCAGCTACCCGAGACGAGGGGTTCGTGTACTTGGTGCCTGCCATAGCCTATGGACCCTGAATCAACTACTCCAAGCATTCTCGGAGGAGCAATATCTTGTATTTTGATTGAACATAGGGGAAAATATTTTTGGGTAGTAACATTCAAGATGATTTTGCTGGCCCCACCAGCGCTGCGAAGGGCATGAGAAGACGGGGAGGCTCTAGAGTGTTGCGTCTTGCAGTAGCACTTGGGGTGGTGGTGGTGTTATCTCGAAAAAAATTTCGACATAATCCAGCGGACTTCTGCGAGTAACTGGCAATAACCAGGTGGTCATTATGAGCCAATAATTAAGTGATAAACCCTCTAATCGATGTAGACATATAATTAGTGAATATGAGTCTCTGGATCTTCGTGCACTGTACTACAGGTGGTAAAATGGGGTTCGAGCGTTTACTGCTTCATATGCTGGAGACCAAGTGACTTATCAAAAATGACTATTGAACTCTGTATTTAGAAGTTAGTATTGGATAATAATCGATATATTTTCACTAGAAACAATCCTACCCTAGAGTTCGTGAAAGCTGTCTTAGCCTCTTATATTGTATGACCATTGGTCAAGATTAGTCACGTGGCACATTATGGATCTAGCGACGCAAATACATGGAAGGGGTTGTAGTAGTAGATATACACATATATGGCTTGGGTAGATTGACGGTATAGCTAAATCACACTAGCTAACTACATGTTCTGCAGGCTTAGTTGTATTCTGGCCGGGCTACCCCCAGCAGCACCCCACAAATCAAACGCACACTTCGGGAGGATCCGACAATTAGAGTTGACTGGCCAAGCAGAGTGCTATCTTGCAGTTTACTTCAAGCTCGATAGATACCAAGCTGGTGGTTGTTAAGCTCAAGGCAAACTGGGGCGCGAGGCGTTTTCCAACTTCTGGATGCGGGGCTACATGTACATGTATGCACCAGCGGTTTCGTTTTTAAGGCCCTCAACATCTACCCGGAGTGGGGTCTCTGAATCCTTAATGATAGGTAGATAGGACGCGAGAAACCCGTCCCACTGGTAATGGCTCTTGATTCGCTCTGATCTAACGTATCTGCCGTCTAGTTAGCTAACCTTAAACCCTTCCGACATGCATGGTGGTCATTGGCCCTTAAGTATATAAACTGACACGTCGCCGTCGCGAGGCTGTGTGCTGAATGATAAAGTTTTCCGGTACAACAATACGGCAGAATCGATTTAAAACGCTGTAGCTGGAACCTTTCTCAGTCTCCTCTTAGACAATTACAACATCCTTCAATAGCCCACACCTCATTCAAACACTGAAATGCTTTCCAAACCAACTCCCTTCGATCAGTATAAGCTAAATACCGAGTTTGGCGAGGGTTACCACACACATATGGCCAGTAGTAAATCAGGGATTGCTACTGGTCTAGAAAAATGGGCTAGAGTAAAGAAACTTGGTCAAGGGTCATTTGGAGAAGTATGGCTAGAGCAATGCGAGCAAAAGACTGCGTTTAGAGCGGTGAAGCAAATATCCAAGACATTCATTTTAAGGCGCTCGGGGGAGATGCTAGCGTTGACGGAACTGAAACAAGTAAATACTGATATCTTACTCTGGTCTTCTAGTGCTGACAAAATGATACCTATATAGCATACGCAGCACTTTGTTCAATTCTTTGGGTGGTTTGAGAATGAAGAGAATATCTATCTCGCTATGGAGTTTATGCAGTGCGGTAACCTAGAAGCTCTGATTCTCGGGGGGGAGAATGGCATGAATGAGAACGACGCGAAGATTGTCACTGTACAGCTTCTGGAGGGACTGGAGATTATGCATAAACACAACTTCTGCCATCGTGATATCAGGCCCCAGGTTTGGCCCCGTTAGCTCTCATCAATTTTAGCAGTGACACTAAGAGATTACATAGAGTATCCTTATCGCAAAGTGGTACCCACTTGTTGTTAAGATCGCCGACTTTGGAATTTCGAAGCGGATCCGTGACAATACAGCCCTACAAACTGTGGAAGGAGCATTTGACTATACTGCACCAGAAATTTTTGGCTACTTTTCAGCCACAGGGATGCCAGAATACACAAATGCCGTCGATATATGGTCTCTAGGGTGCGTAATCTATAATATGATTACCAAGGAGACACCATTCTCAGGTATACACGGTATGCCGAGGCTTCTTGACTATGCTCAGTCGAAGGTCTCATTCCCGAAAGAGAGGTTGAGTGGGGCGACTTCAGCTGCTATCGGTTTTATTAATAAATTGATGACGCCGTACCCTCAACAAAGGTCAACCGCAAAACAGGCACTCGAAGACCCATGGCTTAGTGTTGTGGAAGAGAGTAGCACTTACCGAACGAAGATTTTTGATGTAACGAAGCGCTCTTATTCTAAACCTAGGAAGGGAGTAAATTCACCTGATGGTTAGTATTGTTTTCATAATTTTTAACTATAGT
The DNA here is from genome assembly GCA_033030425.1 of Verpa conica. NCBI lineage: Eukaryota > Fungi > Ascomycota > Pezizomycetes > Pezizales > Morchellaceae > Verpa > Verpa conica. The sequence goes on from JAUFSD010000016.1 coordinate 488,631, forward strand.
AGTAGTAGTGGGATAGCTCTAACTATTTGATAGTAGCGAAGTCAAATTATTCCCCCCAAAAGCAAGAGCATACCACCGGGAGGGTACTACATGACTGCATCACCCTACACTGCGCAGTGAGGCACGGAAATATAAGCGCTGCAAGGAGGTTATATGGGGATGTAAATATGAATTCGGGGCAAAACTATGGGACACTACTACACCTGGCTACTAGTATTGGTAACAGAGAAGTAATTCAATTACTCCTGGAGAAGGGGACGGATGTTATGACTAGGGATGAGAATGATATAACGGCATTGCAGAAGGCAGCCTACTTAGGGGACGAGGCTGTGGTGAGGCTGCTCCTGGAGAGTGGAGCAGATATCAAAGCGAAAGGCGGAGATATGAAATATACAGCCTTGCACGAAGCAGTTCGAGAAGGGCACAGCGGTCTAGTAGGGCTACTCCTGGAGAAGGGCGCGGACACCAAGGCAATCGATTCCTCAGGAGATACACCATTACACGAAGCGGTCCGAAGAGAGTATATAGATGTGGTAGAGATGTTGCTAGAGAACAAGGCAGATATTATGGCAGCCAATTCTACAGGAGATTCGGTTTTTCAAGAAATGGTCCGAGAAGGGCGTACCAGTATAGTAAGACTACTCCTAGAGAGGGGGGCAGACATCAAGGCAACCGATTCCGCAGGAGATACAGCATTACACGAAGCGGTTCGAAGAGGCTATATCGATGTAGTGGAACTGCTGCTAGGAGCGGGGGCAGATATCATGGCGATCGGCTCTACTAGAGATTCAGTATTTCACGAAATGGTCCGGGAAGGGCGTACCGATATGATAAGACTGCTATTGAAGGGTGGGGTAGACCTCACGACAACCAATTCTATAGGAAAAACGCCCCTACGCGAAGCCGTCATAAGAGGGTGTACCGGTGTGGTTGGGCTACTGTTGAAGAATGGAGCAGATATTGCGACAACAAATTCCTCAGGGGATACAATACTACACGAAGCAGTTCGAAAAGGGCATATCGATATAGTGAGGCTACTGCTGGAGAAGGGAGCAGACCTGATAGCAAAAAATTCCTCAGGAGAGACAGCATTACACGAAGCGGCCGGGACACTAGGGCATAGCGATGTAGTGCAGTTATTATTAGAGCACGGAGCAAATGTTATGGTGGTAAATTCTTCGGGGGATACAGCATTACACCAAGCGGCTTCCAAAGGGCATATCGATGTAGTAGCGCTGCTACTAGAGAAGGGGGCAACCATCTTAGCAAAAAATTCCTCGGGAAGTACAGCTCTACACGAAGCAGCCAGGGCTGGGCATATTGGTGTGGTTAGGCTGCTACTGGAGAAAAGGGCAGATCTCAGGGCAACCAATTCCTTGGGAGATACAGCTTTACACGATGCAGCCGGGGCAGGGCATATCCGTATGGTGGAGCTGCTGCTAGAGAGCGGGGCAGATATTAAAACAGCCAATTCCTCGGGAGATACACCGTTACATTATGCAACCCAAGGAGGGCATACAAGTGCAGTGAAACTGCTATTGCAGAAGGGGGCAGATATGATGGCAAAAAATTCCTCGGGACAAACGATATTTCACAAAGCGGTTCGTGGAAGTCATGCCGATATGGTGGGGTTTCTATTGAACGAGTCAGGTATCATGGGAACCGACTCCCTGGGAAATACAACGCTGCACCAAGAGGCCTTTAAAGGACGTACCCATCTGGTGGAATTGCTTCTTGAAAATGGGGCAGAAATCAAGGCAACAAATTTCTCAGGGGATACAGCATTGCGCCAAGCAGTTCAAAGAGGGCATATCGATGTGGTGGAGCTTTTGCTGAAGAAGGGGGCAGACATCAAGGAGATCGATTCACTTGGGGATACAGTGCTGCACGGAGCATCTCGAGGGGGTCATATCGATATGGTAAAGTCGTTGCTGGGTAATGGAGCGGACATTTCGTCAAGAAATAATACGGGAGATACGGTACTCGACGAAGCATCTATAAATGGGGATTTGGCTATAGTGGAAGTGCTACTCCCGAATTACGCAGATGCCGCGGCGATAGGTCTTCGGAATACAGCACTTCAAAAAGCGGTCCAAAACAGGCATGAAGCTGTAGTAAAGCTGCTGTTAACCCACGGTTCGGATATCCAGGCAAGCGATTCAATAGGTGAAACAGCTTTACACCATGCGGCTCAGAAAGGATATACCGATATGGTGGGTTTCCTGCTGCAGAACGGGGCAAACGCCTGGATCCAGAACCAGCACGGAAATACTCCAATTCACCTGGCGGTTCAGGGAGGGTATAGAGAAACGGTCGAGTTACTTGCAAATATCCCGGGGGAGGAGTTGAGGGTTAAGAATATAAGAGGTCAGACACCACTCAAGCTCGCCGTTGAGTGTGGTAATAAAGGAATTGTAACTATACTACGCAAGCTGCAAGGGAAGAGTAGAGTTCGGGTTTTTCTGTGTCGAGGGTAAAATTATACTACAGTATCTTTGGTTTATCGTTTTTTCTTATTTATTTCGATGCCTTTTCATGCGCATGCTTTATTACTGTTATTTCTTTGTTATTTTGTCATTGCGAGTCTAGCACAAAATTTTTTTTTGTACATATAAAAACTCAAGTTGACTTATCACAAGCCAGGACCAATGATCGTTTTTCAGTTAACAGGCGTAATTAATATACGTTCCCAAGACAAGACTAAGTATTTCGGACAACAATCTTCATTCCAAACCGAGTATACAAAGAACACTCCCCCCCACTCACATAAATATCGTACCCTCAACAAACTATAAGATCCTAGTGAATATACACTAATCGAATCATGGCAGGGTTTCTATCCCCCTCAAACAAACAGACAAACCAATGGACTCCCAGCCCTCCCGTTAGAACGCCCTTAAAAGAAAAAAAAGAAAGCACAAATATTTTATCCACAAGCACAGACCAATATCATACTTACTATCTCACATCTTACACCGACAGTCGCAGTCCGGTACTGGACAGATTCTATGTTTCCCGAACCACTCCCTTGCGTGGCCCGAGTGCATACCGTGATTACATGATAGACAAAAGTTGAACCTTTAGAATATAAAATTAGTTAACTAATTCATGCTTCTAACTCTCCTCAACTATATAGAGGGGAATGAGGAAAACTAACCATCGATCATAGTCCCCTTCAGGATCAATACTCTTCCCGTCTTCTGCGCCCTTAATTCCGCCTACTTCGCTGCTCTTCTTATAGTATTTCGTACCTAAATTCAATAGACACACAGCACACCTCGGTAGACTCTTCTTACACTGGGGGCACACAGTTGCTTTCGTAGCTGCATTGACACCCGCAATGGAGGTTGGTGCTTGTGTTATTTCCCGGGGGTTCATGTGCGGCTTGCTTCCCGGGGGCTTCGCAGTAGGGGCAGAGGCGCCATAGGATATGTTCTGGAGTCGGAGATTAGTAGGGAAAGGAAGTGGGGATAGGGTTAGCGGCACTTACTCTGTCGCAATAGGTACAACGGACGTATACTTGGCGTTGAACCTCAGGGATTGTCATTACCCCGTTTCGATTTCGAGAGTGTTTGCCGCGTGCAACATCGAATTTTGCCCTCGCATGGAATAATCTCCAACTATTTAACAACTGACGGTAACTACAGATAACCAGAGTTAGTATCGCTACGAATGGAAGATTAGTAGCAATTAAGCAAAAACATACCTCTCTACCCAGTATCCCACTCTCTCATCATCATCATATCTCGGCACCGCAAACCCTGCTACTAAACTCGCAGTCTGCACATCCCCCTTCCGATTAACATAAACTTGTAATAGTTCACAAGTTCTTCTCCCAATTCCCGTCAACACAACCCCGTCTACATCTCCATCCTCAATAACCTGCACCGTCAATGCCTCCAAATATGCCGTCAACTCTTCATCATTCAACCACCTCAATGCGATCCCAAGCCGTTCTCGTATCGGCAGACCAACATCGTCCAGCACATCGCGCCACTCCCCATTAGAGACGTACGCGAATACAGCTCGCAGGTAGGGTTCGTCGAGCTCGACTGACATGGCACGACATAGCTCCTTCCATATATTTGCATTTTTGTTTGTCTCAGTGGTTGATGGTGACGTAAGTGCGAGCTGTGCATGGGAGTAGTACCCTGCGACAGCAGTGGACATAACCTTCATTTGCTGGCCACCCCGTGATAGAGTGGTAATGCATTTCTCAAAGTCCCCATGAAATAGAGCCCACCCCGCTGCCTTCGCAAACTCGCCTTGTGACTCAAGGCCAATGAGCTGCTCTTCTAACTCGCTGGCTGCAAAATCCCAGCCCGCTATCGCGAGCGCTAGCCTCCGTTGCTCCGGGAACCGCGTGGGACCTTTGAAAGGCGTGCGATTCCAGCGTTTATTGATTTCTGAGATGGTGATGCTCCAGTCGTTCAGTGTTGGGTTTCGTGGGGGATTAGAAATGTTACGGCTAGTGAGGGAGTCAACTGTAGAGGTACCGAGACCAGTACCGTTGTTCCAAATTCCAAGAACACCCATGTAACTTAGGTCGAGAATACCAGCGACCATACCACCATCTGCGGCAGCTTCAGTGGCACCTTGGAGCCAGAGCCACATTTCTTTGAGGTAGGGCTCCTGAACGAGAGTTATATTTTTCGTACAGTCCATCTCATAACCTGACTCAACACGGCGTCGCATAACAACGCACATATCATTTTTTAGCATTTCGGCTGCGTCGTAGAGGAAGTCTTCAGGTTTGGCAATGGAGTTTGAGCGACCCAGGCGGCGATTTTCATGCATGCCTAGCCGTACTCCAGGAGAGCCGGTGGGCGAGTCAATACTCACCTCTTCGGCGCTTCTTCGCTCCTCTAGAGCCCGAGCTAGGTCAGCTCCATCCGGGAGCTTAAGGGTAAGAGTTGTACTGGGACTTGGGATAACCCTAAGGTCCTTCCCATGCGTAATTAAGAGTCCGTTTCTGGAACCAAACGCTAAACTTGTTGCACTCCCGGAGTATGGTATGACACCGGGGGTGCCGTCGTTGTGGAGACAGATTGTGCGGAGCTCCCTAGGGCTATAGTCGGACATCCAGTCGAAAGAGATAACCCGACGGCCATCCTTGACTGGGCGGGCTGATGCAATATCTTTAACTCTTGTGACAAATAATGTCTCTCCGGGTTCATGCCGAGGGTTTGGAGTCCGCGACCCGGAAGATCCCCCGTTCATCCGCGTTCCGTCTAGTAGACTTGCTGCGCTATCCCGCCATCCTTTACGGCTTGGTACTACGCCTGGGACGACACCTGCAGCATTGAACAAGGCAAGTGTTGCAGTTGGTGGTGGGTCGCCATCTGATATTTTGCCCATCTCGTAGACTCGTAGCCCACCGCTCGTATTAAGTGCTGCGAAGGTTCCTGGTTTCGTATTACTATATCGCAGCGAGGAGATTTGAGAGCCTGCCCGGCCATTTTCATCAGTGCGATTGAAGAGGAGTGCTGGCTTTGCTTCACCAGCGAGATTCGTATAACGGAGGTGTCGGCGGTCCCATACAGCGACAATACCGTCCTCGCTATGAGACGCAAAGTAGTTCGGATCTAGATCAAGGGACAAACCCTGTGCGCACCGATGGGGTGCCGCAAATACCGGGTTCACGGGGGAGTCTAGCTTTGTCAGTAGCTATCTAGTATAGAGAAAGGCGAGTGGAGGACCTCGTAGATCGTAGCACCGGATCCAGCGATAATTGACTCCGCAAATCAGAATATCTGGGTGCTCTCTCAAAAACCGCACGCTCAAGACGGCCTCACTACTCGCAAGCTGTCGATTGGGCCTAGTTGTACCCGGGCCTATGGAAGATATTGACTGGCTGATGTCCCAGATATTGAGACAAAAGTCGTTCCGGACTTTATCGAGTGCGGTAGCTAAGAGCTTGCCGGTACTATTGAATGAGACACTATTACAAGAGCGTTCGCGCTCAACAGGGAGGGAAATTGATGTGTTTGAAGAAAGATTGCATAGGAGGGTTGAGCCAGATGATTGTCCAACTGATACTAGATCTGTCGAGGGGCGTTAGAGAGCTTGAGGAGAGGAGAGGGGATGTGTATATACCTTCTTGGGCAGGGGACCAGTCGAAACACTGTAGACCCGGGGATTAGAACGGTAGTGTGTCGCTCAAGTATAGATCGTACATACACGAATGTAAGGAACCCTCGAATGTTTCGACACCAGCTTACATTGAGAACTCTTTCCTTTCTGAATTTACGTGCCAGGTCAGCTAGCGCTCGTGCAAACACATCGCTTTAGGAGAATAGAAAGAGCAAAACAGACCTCATGACTGATACTATAAAGGCTCAGGTCCTGCTCTTTCGAATTGATCTTCAAGAACCGCTGGTTCTCCGGTGTCGAGTGCGGCGACCAGCGGATGCTCACAGAACTATTCATAGCTACTATATATTATCAAATCACCATTAAGCTCTCTGTAGCACGGGGCGCATTACGGCAAACCAGAAGAAGGTTGTAGGATACGTATAGATATCTCAAGAAGGGATTGCGAGGGGGTGGAGTTGAGGGGCTGAGAGGGGGGGTTGTTGTTTGGCTGCACACGACACTGCGCAATGTTTATCGCCGAGATGATGGGCCAAGAGGAGATAACAGCGGAACCCTAACCCACGCAATCCTGCAGGGTGCAAGACATCTAGAAGAAAACTGCAGACCCGCACCCCTCCCTCGATATTTGCCTTGATCACCTCCTGCAATGTCAACTCCCTCAGCTCGCCCTCCCCAGAAGCGCCGGAAATTCAATCACAGCCATGAGCATTCAACAAAGCTTACCACGAGTACCACCCGCGGTACCTCAACCTCCACACTAAAGAAGAAAGTCCGCGATCTCGAGAGGCTCCTCAACAACCCAAAGACAAACCTCCCAGCAAACATCCGCCTTGACAATGAGCGTGCCCTTGAAGCCTTCAAACATGAGCTGAACCTCGCAAAGGGCACTGCCAGAGAGGTGAAAATGGCAAAGAAGTACCACATGGTTCGGTTTTTCGGTATGTGTGGTTCTACTCCCGGAAGAGGATGGGTACAGAGGGTGTGGACTAATAGTTTTGTAGAAAAGCAGAAAGCAACACGTCGCTTGCGGCAACTAAATCGTCTCCGAGATACTTCACCGCCAGCAGCTACATTAACGGCTGATATCCATGCTGCCGAGATTGACCTGAACTATATCATACATTACCCTCGTGGAGAGAAGTATATTTCTCTATTCAAAGACCCAGGGAGCGACCCAAAGGTAGTTGAGAGACGGGATATGATTAAGAGGAATATTGAGAGGCAGATGGCAAATGGGACACTTGGAAGTAGTGGAACAGCAGAGGGTGATGAAATGGAAGAGGAAGTGGTTATGGAGGATAAAGTGAGCGAGGTAAAGAAGATAAAGAAGGATAAGAAGAAAGACAAGAAGCGGAAGAAAGAGGATGCACCATTGGAAGAAGAGGAGGATGGGTTTTTCGAGTTCTGATGCTAGATATAAGATGGAATGAAATGGGGCAGGGCACTCTGGTATTCCACTCTGGTAACAGAACTATCGATAGTATGCTCTTTGGTGGACATAACGGAACTGGGTATATCTAATACTTTCTAGAAGTTTGGGCTGGGTTTCTTCTATAATGATATCACTGTATAATAATAACTATGGGAACTTTCGCCGTAGCAGTTGTCTCCCGTATCAACATCCTTTTACCGCACCACCCGATCCTCATGGAACTTTTACTTTCGTATATCAGTGGTCACTCATAAATTCGTAAAAAAGAATATACAGTAACAAATCAACATACGTAAAACCTCCAAATATTCATTTCCGATATCAACAGCAATGATATATAAAACTGTCTGTCCAAGCAATGATCGCTCGCTGTATACTGTACCATGCAGTCCCTAGAACTCAACAAACCCACATCCCAATATAAAAACGCCGTTTTATCCTCCCCTAAACCCCCCCTCACTCACCGCCCGCCCGCCGCCCTCAACCTACAATCCGGACACCCAATCAACAACTCCTGGCTACAATCCGGGAAAAAATATACTCCATCCGGCCCATGCTCTTTGAGTCCTCTCTCATTCAGCGCCTTCTTCGCAGCATCAAACCAGACCTCTCCCACTCTCGGCATCCATACCCTTCTACTCTCTGCCCTCGCATGCCCACTCCCCCGTCTTCCCATTCCCCTACCCACGAACTTTGCCTCCATCTCTACTCGTTCGTCTTGCATATCGCTCATAAACTGTTTCCGCAGCCTCCCACTCGCATTTGGGACATCTGCTGCAAAGAACTCTACGCAACGCTGCAGTGGCATCTGGCAGCGGAGTATCAATGCTACTTGGTCATCGTTCTGCTTGTGTGGAGGTTCCGGGCTCATACTGAGGCGAAGTAGGTTGACGAGGAAGTGCATAGCATGGTGAGTAGAGACCAAAGTAGAGTTGTCGAAGGTGTTGATTATACTAGATTGGATGCTGGTATAAGATGTTGATAGGTCGAGAGGGGTGGGGGAGTGATAGTCGTCACTGTTTTCGGCGGCGATAAGGGCTTTAGAGGCTTCGAGGCGCAGACGGGAGTAAGTTAGGAAGTGGAGAACCTGGAGGTAGCACTGGTGTTAGTCGGGATCTTGATATTGATTGGGTAGTTTATAAAAGGAGCTGTTTCTCCTTGTAGTGAGGGTGGATTTCTTGGTATGTCTTACATAGTACCTAGATTAACTAGTATAAGCTTCAACTCCAATTAAATGATCAAGAACGGGAATTCTAAGGAAGATCACTGCATACAGTTGTTTCGTCAACCTCCTCTGCACAGCTCTAATCGCCTGCTCCTTCTTTATCTCAGCTTCCTTCCTCGCCTTCCTGTCCAGCGTGAAGTCGTTCTTGAACATCGGCGTCAACGCCTTATCGCATAGGTAATATGCCAGCTGCGAGCACGTAACATGTCGTCTCTCCAGCCCGTAAAAATACTGCACAGTAGCTCTCCTAGTACCATCACCGGATCTTGACCTGGGTGGGTAGAACAGCTGCGACAGTAAGGTCAAGTATGATCCTGGCAACAACCATCGGGTGACGATGACGTGTTCGTGTGTATCTACAAGATCTCGGAATGCACGAGAGACACGCCGTAGAGAAGTCACGTCCCTCCAGTCAGTCTTGCTGATGATATCGATTATGAGCTCCGACGGGAGGTAGTCGAAGTACGAGCCCGTCAAGGTGCTATTGGTGGTGCTGTGGGGGGAACTGTAGCCAGAACGGTACAAGTTCAGTAAGCTACCTCTTCTATTACTCGAAGATCCGCTGATTTCCCTAGAGTTTCAGTGACACGATAGGGGAAAATAATCTTTTTATATATATATATATATATATATGTTCTCTATTTTTGTTTGCGATTTCCCCCCTGGAGGAAAATCCATTGGCAGTGTCACACTAGAGAAATGCACTCCACGGATCATCACGGGCTTGGGTGATTACACACCTTGGAGGTTTAGTCTTCTGGAGGAACTGTAACCGCGCCCTTTCAACTGCACGGAGAACACCTCGAGCCTTCTGCTCGAGGCCGTCGCCCCGACGATTATCGGTTGGCGAGCCAAACATCACGATCGGAAAGGTTGTGAGTTGAGTAGGTCCGGGTTCTGCTCACGCGGGGCTATATGGGGGGGTTGATCGGAAAGACAATTGAATGGGGTAGGTAGTTTAATACAGTTACCCGCAGAGAAAGGGGTAGTCGATGGATGGCCTTTTCTTTCCAGTTTTCCTGCTTCCCCCTTCCTGTTGTGGGTGCTGATTGATGGGGCGCTCGCAGGTGCTTGGAAGATGTTCCACTTCAGCACTCCAGCTACTATCTTTGGCGACATTACGGGCGTCACCCCGCCGCCAAGAGATGCGAGCCAAGACTTGTAAGGGACTGTTTAGCAATGCTTCATACTGGTTTGGAGAATGTTTACGGATATATTGATAGGGATTAGAGCCCTGCAGGATGCAGTTGCTGTTGTTAAGAGCCTCGTGGTATATCGTTGATACTATTGCATAGAAACCCTATGCTGAGCTTTACATACCAGTGCAGTTATAGTACCAATACTGGCCCTTTGAAAGTCCCAGTCGCGCCTACCATTATACCAGCAGCTCGGGCACCAAGTTCCAGATCAACTATGTACTATAGCGAATACTGTTAATGATTATCATTCTGACAAAACAACATACTGTTTCGACACTCACTCATGGCTAAAGTCTCCTGTGCCACGACATTGGCAGATGTTGTTCCACCACACCCAGATAAACGCCGCCTGGATACCTTTCAATTGCGGCATGCCTCTGGTTTATATATCTTACCATTATTCTATCGCACCGGCTCACGTAGTAATATATCGTTGCTCCGCCCCTATTAAAACACCTTCTTAGTCTGGCCAAGTGCCCCGTTACAAGCGGCATCCTATCCAAACGGAATACCAATCGGTTTCCGCGCGGGTGAGCCTGCGATGATCTATCTTAAATATTTATTTCGTAGATCAAAGTAAGCTTGTGGAACAATAACATATAGCATAAAACGACCGATCTAAAAGCACAAATATTACACGATCTTAATATAGACATTAAAAAGTCTCCTGGTACCCATCCATGTCAACTATTATATGTGGGCATCATTTCTAGAAACATTAGCAGTTGCCAGCGATTAAGGTGTTTAAATAAGAAAACCTACTTTAACCCCCCTCCATTTTTCACAGGCTCAATTACAACTCATTATCAGGCCCAACGTCCTATAATTTTTGTAAGGATTCTGAACTTTCTATTTTTGTGGGACGGAATATATTTAAGCCGATACCCGGACACTGTCCAAATGCGTTCCGATGTGATCTATCACGGCAAGGCTGGTAGTTAGCTCGTATTCTCAACCAGTAGCTATTGTTCTTGGCATGTATAAAAGATATTCTCAACACTTTTATGGGTTGTTTATAAATGCACATTCCAGCTCTTCTTGTGGGTCAATTAAGCTCAATTAAGCCCAGTTAATTATAATTGACGGATTTAAACTCGACATTCCTGGAAAGTATCCCTGCAATACGTCTGGGGTATCCGACCCTCGATTTGTCCTAAAGTATATTATAGGCAGACCTAATTATATACATAGCTAATTTACTAGATTATTGTAACATGGTATTTGTTGGCACATTTCGTCATTCATAACGGTATGTTCCCCTCTATGCGAGATACTCGTGATCAAGTTGCAAGCTTGAGTGCGTACATGTGAGTACAGATAGGATATAACACCAACCTGCTATCAAACCTGCAGCACTAGAGTATATATGAGAGGTTTAGAGGGAACTAGCTGCAATTGTGTTTGAAACCTCCGGTTTTAAAATTCCTGAAGATATAGATTTTACTATTGTGACCCTAGCTGTGAGGCTCGAGATGCCTAATTAATTTGACAGCCAGGGGGGCAAAGAGAACTGGAATTTGCCTTAAGATATCTAAAGGTCAATCCCTTAAATTAATAGTTCTAGTTTCTATGCCACTATCAAAAACGGGAATACCTTAGACAGCTGGTAGATACAAGGTTTTTATTACAGCTATCCGTCTATGATTCTATCTTCAGCGTAGAATGTGCGGTATATATGTTCTGGCCCGTTGGGGGGACCTGCCTATCGGGGGGACGTCCCTTGAACGGGCCAGCCTGGGAGCGGACAGGTAGGCATCCCCTGAATGGGTTACCTGTTGGAGGGATACCAGTGTCCCCCATATGGGTAGGTGATAAATCATGGCTCAATTAATACAGGAAATCCTAAATAAATTAAGTGAGTAGTCAGAAAAATATCAGCCTATCCTAAGATTATTTTAAGATTTTTTGTGATTTTATACCATGGGTTGTTGTCTCTAGGGATTTGTATATTGTGGGCGCTTTTTGGTAGCAAATAATGGTTATATGTTATCTGATAAATATGGGCGCTTTATAAGCGATGTACTTGGGTAAAATATGATTTAATAGGGTAAAATAGCTGTCTACCTGTTCAGGGGATGCAGTGTGTCCCTCCAATGGGTAGCCCATTGAGGGGATGCCCTATAAAACTGACTTATAGCTACCCATTGGAGGGATATCCCCTCAACAGGTAGCCCATTGGGGGGATATCCCTCCAACAGGCCGGCCCGTCCAGGGGACGTCCCCCCGATAGGCAGCGTCCCCCGAACGGGCCAGAACATATACACACGCTACTTACCAGAAGACATTACTTTATAACCTAGATATATACCAAAAAGACAGGCCACTTAAGCAGAACGAAATCCGGCTACAGACTTTGAGAATTCCCGTCGGACACGTGCAGGCTTAATTGGGTTCGTCGGGTACCATTCAACCCTAATATATATTACACCAAGAAGCATTCTGCGTGGCGGCAGGTGATCTACCGTCATTACCAGGTATCGTGAGTCTGTGACCATAGATATTTGCTATGGGCCGTCCTAAAAACGAAGTAATCCGTGATCTACACGGCGATGGTTACCCTTTTAGCTGAATTATTCAATGGTGGCCGCAACTTCCGTTCTCGTATCGATATCCTGTATTGCACCCATGACGCGCTATAATTCTTTCTCTCTTCACGGGCCAGCCGGCAATGATTAAGGTGCTAAAAATAATTTTGCAGTGAGTGTGAACTGTATAAAACAGCGCTCATTTCTAACTATGAATTTTTATTTTTATTTTACTCTCCAGCAAGCTCACTCGCTACGATACACTCACTGTACCTCCTACTTATATTTTAACTTTCGATTTCGATTTAGTTCTACTCTACAAACATGTTGTGTAGCTTCTCCAGCTTTCTTTTATTCAGTGCTTCTGTCTTCTCCGTAATTGCTGCACCTACCCCTGAGGCACCTATTGCAAAGCGCCAGAGTGTAACAGTCCTAAGGACCATTTCACCAAACTACCTTGTCCCTTTGGATCAGTCTCAGCCAGATCGCGTCTACGGGAGCCAGTAAGTTCACCCAAGTACACTACACTCCCACAAAGGATTATCAACTTACACAGACACAGATACATCGGCGACGTGAGCTGGACCCCAAACCAAGCAAATGAGCTGACAACCATTGTCGGCTTCGACGTCCCCACCGTCGAAGGTGCCAACTCGTGCTACCTCCGCTTCGTTCTTCCTCCTCTTTCTGAGACCAGCTTCGCCTGGGATGTCGAAGGTGCCGGGATTATGGATATCTACAGTCTCGACCGTATAGTCAACCCGGGTACCGATTCGTGGAACAACAGACCCGGGAGAGTTTCCCAAGTGGGAACTGCAACTGTAATTAAGCACCCTAATATGTTTCTTCTTGATCACTTGACTAAAATGATCGTGCAATTTTTAGGTCCCAGGTGGAACTTCTGGTGGCGAGGCTCAGATGACTGGTGCTACTTTTGATTGCCAGACACTCTTCACTGCGCAGAGAGTTGATTGGGAGTTCGCTGCTGCTAAAGTTGGGTCTGTTAAGAACCGTGTTGAAACCTTCCGTATGAATGCCCTCTGTTTTAAACGACTTTGAGGATCTATGCTAATTGATAATTTGAATATATAGAAATGGCTCCTGCTGATAACCAAGGGTGGTACTTGGTGTTTGCTCATATTGACTAATTCAATTGATGGTCCTGACCGAGTGATAATTCATGATGTTAGTATTGGTAATAACGACAACATCTCTTTTTACTATTTAGGAATTTAGCCTCCCCGGTTTCATTATAATTACTCCTTAATGTCATTATTAATATTTATGCCTCGTATGAGGTCCCAAACTCTCTTTAGATAAAAACCAATAGGAAATATCTCTTTGGAGAAGTAGCTGTCCAATTGTAGAAAAAGTCTATTTGTAGTGTATCTAATATGCTACATAATATTACCTTCATTAGAAATAGTGATATACAAATCTACATGTACTTGTGCATGACTATCAGGTCTCATATGACCATAAATATAGGTGATAACAGTTACACCTGGATTTAGCCTACCTACATGTAACTATAATGTTAAGAAAATCTCAAAAGTTTAAGTTTATCTGAAATAGAAAATCCAGGCGTTCACTTACGGTTTTTACTAAAGACTGATATTTACTATAGGCCTAGAGCTTGGGGTTGCAGGCCCAGTTTGTGGCATGACGACACATTTGTCTTTTTAGATAAAGCTAGCATCGACAGGTCAGGATGGAGAACCGAGATAGTACAAAGTGCAAAAATACTAGTCCATTATATAAGGCCAAGTGTTTATATTAACTTTAGTTCTACGAGTGTCTATATACAACGTTAACTTTCATATACTTCCCGCGTCGGGGCTGATGACGGGCCCAGTACGTACGTACGAACTTACGAAAACCCTATTCGTCTCCATAGAGTGGCCGGTCCTTGGTCAACAAAATTCCAGTGAGAAATGTATAAATAAGGCAGATAGTCTCTTGCTCATTCGTATTCTCTTCTTTACCATAATAGCCCAGGGTCCCTTTGCTATATCTTACCTCAGTTCAATTCCTATCTTAGTTAAACCCCCTCCCCCAACACAATAAGCCGACAAAATGCAGTGGCTCACCAGAATCTTCATCGCTTTTACAGTCTCCATCTTTGTCTCTGCCGTTCCTACTCCGGACAACAATCAATCTAATAACCTTGTTGAGGTCTTGTTCCCTCACTACCTTGTTCCGGCAAAACAGGCCAGTCCAAACGCAGTCTACGGCACACAATACACAGGTGATGTGAAGTACGTTTCTGCAAATTCAAATAACGAAATTGTTCTATATGGTAAGTAGCTATTTTATTTCTTAAAAGTCACCTCCATAGGTATTAGATTCTAACACAGTAGCTTCAATGACCAAAGCTGGCTTCGATGTTCCCAACAATGGCGCATCGACCTGCAGTATTAAGTTCCAATTACCCGTGAAAGCAAATGATCCTAATGGATATCCCTGGACGGTCACCGGCAGTGGAAAACTTAATGTCTATAGACTCAAAAGCAATATCAACCAGAACACTTTGAGCTGGAATAATAGGCCTCAGAGATCCTCTCAAACACCCGCTTTCCAGATTACTGTAAGTTTAGGATCACTATATTCTAGTTATATTATTTAACCTACCCCTTCGTTTATTTTTACTTAAAGAGAATCAAATAAGCTAAAAATTAATCTATAAAGCAACCGCTTGGTGGTGGAATTGCCTCTGTCGTAGGAGCTTCGATCCCGTGCTCCCCCGGGCGAATGGACTTTGAATTCTCCGCTACCCGTTCTGCCGCCACCACATTCAATTGGTATGGTAAGTATTTATCGTACAATAGTCAAAACCGCCCTTCTACAAGTATTAGTGCTAATCTTAACCGCCTCTATTAGAATTGGATGACCCAGTTTCTGGCGCTACTCTTGAGACATACTCTTGAGAAACTAGCTAGTATTCTAACCCTGGCTCGAAAATTATCTTTTTTTTTTCTGAGTGAGTGGTTGCATGATCTATGAGATGTAATCGATATGAGTTAGTTTTTATGCGGAACATAATATCTTTATTGCGTTTCAACTCCTTGATTTCATTTCTGGACAATCTCGTACTTGCTTTTTTGTATGGAGACAGAAAAATTATAAGATTATGAGAAATTTGGGTGCTTGCTACAACTGTGATTTGCGGATAATAACAAATTTTTCTTAATTTGAGAACCATATACATTTGAGTGATATTCTGTGAGCTTGATTACTCTATAAAAGCCAATTTAACTTATTGGTACTAGGGCCGTAATTAATAACCCGGATCGAGGAGGTGACATGTGCCAAAACACACCAAAAACCAGTCACTCCAATGCACACATTCACTCACAAAATACTTTAAATAACACATAGGCTTCTGGGAAGAGGTAGACTTGTCTATTACAATTCTATATATATGATTATAACTATAATCAACTACATTGTTATGGTGCTAGACTATTTAGAATGTTGTTGGATTGGTCAATTTCCACCAAAAGTCATGATTTTGAAAGTATCTTTTAATTTAGAGGACCTTTATTAGGGGCAATAGCTTCTAGTGAACCTAGGAAAATTAAGGGAGGGATTTCAAGGTCATATAAGCCTCTTTGAAAAAACTGAGGGCTATTTAGATTTATTGCTTTTAAAAACATAAACTGAGAAGAGGGCTCTATTGGTGTGTTTTCGCAAATCTTTGGATCCAATCCGGGTTTTTGGTTACGGCCCTAGTAGGGTCAGTCCAATTTTATATAGGAACATTATTGTAGGTATCTTTGATTATTACTAGGTGATTTTCAGTAGTCCCCGTACGTTTATAAATTTCTGCGCATACGTACGGGTACTACTGAAAATCACCTAGATACACAGGTACGCCTAGAATCTAGATAAATACCATCCTACAAACGATCAAACGTCTACAGAAAAACCCAGAAGAGATCCTGGAGAAATAAATCAAGCGAGGGTCCTATCCTATATTCTTTAGACACCCAAGTTATACAGAGTCATTTCAGGCAGAAGTCAAGTACAAACAGTAGGGAGCAACCCCAGAAAGCGCGATTGAGAAACTTTACAGAAACGGATTTCAAAGAAAAAATAGAAGGAAGTCGGCTGAAACGTTAGGAGAAAAAAGCAATTGAATCCCACACACGCATCCCATGCCAAAACACCTTCCCCCCCCAAAAAAAAACAGAAAATATAGTCAAATACAAACTCCATGGGCCATGATACATCCACGTTGAGATAGTACCTCCTTTTTTAGTCATCCCCTGTCAGGTCAATAGTCTCGATATCTCTAGGATTCGCCTGTGTTCTTGCACGTTTCGAGGGTCCTACAGATACTGACCGTTCTCGTTTAACCTTAGGGATGTCGGGCTTTACCGTAGGAGATCGGGACAAGAGTAGTTGTGGTGAGGGGCTACGCTCGATAAGAGACATATTCTTAAGGGCACCTATCTATCATTAGATAGCTGTAGAACTTCGACATGGTTGAGAAACTTACGTTCAGATTTGTAGAAGAAACGAAATGTCATATAGGGCTGGTGTACTCTGTCTATGTATAGTCCTGATATCGTGTTGACTGGCACACAGTATTCACCCTTTGCACGCCTAAGTATTTGTTAGCCAGGGATGAAAGATGTTGCTGTATCAGTACTTTAGGCATCATACTGTACTGAGTGTGAAATGTCCTTCCCTTTGATTTTCTTCTCATGAACAACGGTACGGCCTATTTCCGGCCCCTCATAGACTTCCCTTTGGCCTGATAGGCTGATTCCTCCAATCTTCCTATACCTACACACAAATACATTGATCACCCCAATCTTGTTAACTCTATCCAGAGTTAGTTCGTCGGGGGTGCTCTCCTCTGTAATCTCGACACTAGAGAACATGAACTTTCTCAGCTCCCAGTTACCGCTGGATGTTTTCAGCCTTGTTCCCTCAATACTGATACATAACTTATCATGACCAAGTAGGGTAGGCTTCTCCCTAACACCATCGATTTCGAGGTGAAATGTAAGGGCATCCTCTATCTCCGGCATGTGCACACCCGTCGACGCAACACTACATCTGATCGAGAAGTGCTGGCCATCACGGGCTTGAACGTAGACTGATGAGGTATTAGGCGATGCGTCCTCGACACATGGGAACTCTGTAAGAGCGCCACCTGCGGTATAAATGACGCATTCTACACCATCTTGAACTGGCATCGTGGTGATGTGAGAGAAGCTGCTTCTTTTTTTGACGAAGGTGATGATTATTGTGAAGCTGGATGGGGCTGGATAGAGCTGCTTAAAACAAGGCGCTACTGGTGATACCGTTTAGGCCACAGTCACAAGGCAAGGCAAGCAATCAGTTATTTGCTGTCAAGTGCAGCAGAGCCTCAACAAATACAGTAATATTAGCATCCTAAATTCCTATTCAGATCGAATTGTTCTCCAGACCCAGGATATCGGGTTTTGGTGGGTTGCAGAAGTAATTGTTCAGCCTTGTCCTACTTTCCCCTTTGGTCTTGATTCTCTGTTGCCAACTAATCCACATGTGGCGGATTAAGTATATACATGTAGGTCTGGCGCCACACCGAAGCACGGGTACCTTCAACTATGTCTTTCATATTGATCTTATCATGTAAATAGTTGGCCGTAGGGTTTCTTCCTTCTTCAATAAGGCATGATTCGGCAAATGCGATATGTTGAACTGACGCAATTAGCAGGCTAGTACCCAGAAAAGGCTATCCAATACATTTATTTCTAGTGAGATAATAAAACTCTTTCTTCCGAAAATCTTTTAGTAAACCCTAGTGTATCCATTAGGAATTATATAACAAGACGAAGAAAAGACATGAACAAACAAAGGGAGAGTTGATGCAGAGGGATTATAAAGGAAATTAAGACATGAACAAAGGGCTAGGAGAAGCCGAAGCAGGAAAGAAAGACAAAGAAAGGGCAGAAAAAACGTTATATAGATATATTAGATAGAGGAAAGACGAAGCCTGCAGCCCTCCAAGCAGTACGTACTGGTCCTTATAATCGATCTCCTGTAACACCTCACGTATAACAGATGTTCGGAACTATTCATTCACTTTTACTGTCTAGTTAGATACGGCGAGACTTTCTGGTCCAAACCAAGGGCAAAAACGTACTCCTCTACAATAAAGTTATAATTTACCCATGTAGGGTCAGTAATTGTGAGCATAGACTGTAACAATCGAAATCGACGGAAGATTTGATTATCCCCATCCCTAGATATCATATATGCTTACCTTACCAGACGCCGATGACTTGATCTCTGCCCCTGAGATGTGGATTGTTTCAGGAACTGACTCAACAGTCTTCCCCCCACAGTCAAATTCAAGCGTGTGAAGGGGAATTTCCCCTCCTTCTCAAACCTAGGGCCGCTTAACGTCATTACACACATAAAGGAGATACTACTTATTGCAAAAAAACCTCGATTGAATCCAAGTAGCATTTAGTGCAGTTCTATATAAAGCCCCGTTTATAGTACATAGGTGCCACGTCAATTAATTATACTGAAACAGGTTATCAGCATCCGTTACTTAATTCTCTTTGGTGGTTTCCTAATTGAGTTACTGACAGGCTTATGTTTCCTACAATTAGCTCTCCATTCTTATCGACTAAGGGGTAGATACGACTCCGGACATTCTTCCATGTCTCTGAGGTTGATTGATCAATTTTAGGCTGGAACAATCACATCATCCGGTATATTATGTCCTTTTGTAAGTCAATTCTTCTCTCCCAGGAACTCAAACCTGAGCTATGGAGGAAACCTACCCCATTCATACACATGTCAATCACATCTGACTCTGCACGAGTCACCCAGTCCGGCTGCTCTCCCCTTATCCCCCGAATATATTCTATTATCTTTCTCAAGGAGTCAGCTTTCCTTAATACGGCCTACTCTAGACCGAACCTGCCTACTATTGCCCTCCGAAAAGCACCTTCAATTATCATTGCTAGCCTCCTGTCTTGTCTTCCTAGTTTTGATGAGAGATTGCTTATAGTTCATTGTAGATTTTCAATATCAGATCTTAGATCTTTTCGCCCAGAGATTGCCTGCTGGCATTGCTCCAGCTGGCTCGACAAGTAGTTCGTTCTACACCCCTGGTAGTCTCCTGGCGCACCTACCTGATAGATGTCCACGGCATCGTGAAACTTTGCTGAGTATATAATAGGGATCTTCGGTGTGAGAAAAAAACAGCTAGCAGCACGTCTTTATGGGATTTGCCTTCAGGATGGATAGAATAGTGTCTTGTGGGAAAGACTAGCTATAATAGGGAAAAGACAACTGGCTTTACCTGAGATTTCTGCCCTCATACGTCATTTCCGAGTCTAACACCTCCGAAAGACGGTCACATAAGCAATAGAGGGGCTAACTGAAATACGTATAGGATGAAGAATATCTGGCGCTAAGATTACACTACGTACGAGGGATTACCTCTAAACCAGTTTCGGCCCATATTGAGACGAGATATAGACTGTGCGCTCAGTAGCTAGTGCAAACAAGGGATTGATCTAAGTCAAGGTTTACTCTATTATATCGGTATGTGGTAGTATAAAAGTAAATGGGTGGAGTGAGTACGATAAGGCTGAGGTTAGTATGGTAAATATAGACGTTCCCTTCCCGGACAAATATTCACTAGCCACTTGTGTTGTGGCAGGCTTGGCAGGCTAGATAGTGTATTTGGGCCCAACCCCATCTTTCCATCGAGACCTCACACAATCACCAGCAAAGTTTATCAACAAAGCTCACAGTGTAACAAAGAGATCTCCGAGAAAGCAACCCAAAGAAAGTACTACTGCTCCAACCAATTGACACTTATTCGTTCCGTAACATATAACTTACCTAATAAGGAAACCATTGATTACAATGTCCAGTCGCGTGAAGATTATATAATCATCACGTCTTCCATTCAGAGATGACCTTAAATAAGGGAATCATGCTCCTAAACGGAGACATCATTATATCGATCCACGAGCCCTGGGGACCGTAGATAGGTATCACAAGTAGAATCGCTATAGATTCTCCAATTCTATCACGTGAACCCCAATATTTGGTCTAGGTATCAGCAATACATCGACACTTCCGCAGACGACTCGGAGCAGGCTACGGCGGATAAGATTTGGAAGGAGAGCGCTGAATAACAGAAGGGAAATTCTTTGTCACTTTCCCAAAGAATGCGTTTGTTAGAGAAGGTAAAATTTACTATCATTAGTCTACTTGGCTATTGTCTGACTTCTTGTGAGAATATTAGATTAGATTTTCGTGATACAAAGAGGTTATCAGATAAGCTAGAGCGTTTATTTTAGCATCAGCAAGTTATAAGTAGACTCTTTCTGCCAGTCCTTACACTGATAACTCTTCCCGTTTGTAGGCTTTTATATACGGGTCGTGGAGTACCTAGCTTACAACAAACTCTTGCTATTAATTACGGAATAATAACTACACCTATGTATTATGCTAGGACCGATCAAATATTTCTATGCTAGCCACATGACAAACACTTTCTCAGTAGATACTTTATAATATTAGACCCGACTACTTTGATCTATGAGCATCAAAAAAAAAACCCCCCATAGGCTCTAAAGATGGTGTTGCTATTCACCTCCCAGAGTTTACTCCAACCAGTGCACCCACCTATACCACCACTATGGAGTCTTGGGATCTCTTAGCCAGGCTATCAACCATCAGATCTTTTTTTATCCACTTAAGTCAATTCAAAAAACTTCCAAAGTCCTTAAAACGTCGCCGATCACGGGCGATCACTCGGCGCCGATGAGACCTTGGCTGAAGTTAAAAGTGCTGAATCAATTGTCTAAAGGAGATAGAGAGATCTATCGATATATTCTCCAAAAGAGAAAACCCTAAACCCTCATATGGGATGCCTTGCCGTGGATTCTCAAACACAGAAAATAGAGATACACGTACTCATATATGAAACCGCTCATCAGCTATTCTAATTAGGAAGCATCTACAACATTGGCTTTACTAAAATAAATCAGCTAAAGCATTACACTTGCGAACTAGACGTTATTTCCTCTCAAGCTATAGCATTCTATTTATATCACAAGGAGGTGGTTATTATACGGAAACTACATGTACCTGAGCACAGATCCGGGATAAGAATTAGCAATTAAATGTGGAAACCATACAGAGACAGGAATCCAGGGACGACTAGATTGGCCTAAAAGCTATTCCATATCCAAACGACAAACAACGAAGCTGAGAATGGGGAACCGTAGTATAAGAGATGGATACACTGCTGTGCTACTACACTACCCAACCCTTTAAGACATCTTCGTCTACGCCAAGGCTACGGAAGATCCTACGAAGTGCAACTTTGTCGAGTCGCTTGGAGGTCTGGTTCGCCGGCCTATATACAGTATTGTTAGTCGCTATGCCCCAATAATGTGTAGTATTTAAACCTTACTTTGAATTCTCAAAGTCTATTAAGACTATCTGACCAGCTGAGATGATGAAGTTTTCTCCCCTGACATCCCTATGGGCGTACCCAGCGCCATGCATGCGATCCAATGCATTAAAGCAATCCAAATATAAACTACGGATCTTATCTATCTCCATCGCCGAGTCGGTCAGGTGTTCGATGAGTGTCGGTCCAGAGATGTTTTCAAGCAAGATACCGACACCATCGATATCGTCGATATCAAAAACTCCATAACAAAACGGAATTATGAGACCTTGGTATTTCTTTAGTGTGGCGTATATTGTCACTTCTTGGAAGGCGCCAACTATATCCACAGTCGAAAAGTGTTTAAGAACTAGGTCTGCGGTGACTGGAGGGGTTGAGGGGCGGCCTGGTAATGTTGATTAATATCAAACTCATAATTATGCGACATAGAAGCGAGACTCACAAGAGTCGGATGGGGGCAAGATCATAGCTTTTCCCCTATATTCCCTGACCTCCATTCTAAACTTGGGACTACAGCGTAGTCGCTCTATAAGAATATGAAAATAGAGCGGACCTGTATTCTTATAGAGAAGATATTCTTATAGGGGGATACTAGTGCCTATAAAATAACCCATGTCTGGTCCTGAACACATATTCTTATAAGGCGAATATTCTTATAGCCTGAATTCTTATAGGGCGACTGCACTGTATACTATTTGAAACAAAAAATTGTCGCCCGCTACGCCTTATCGGGCCCTCAAACCCAGAGTCGATCATTCCTATAGCTCTGGGGAGAGTGATGTCGAATTCGGTAATGCTACAGTGAGGAAACACTTGATTTTTGGTATAGCGTAGGACGACACTAGTAGTGCCGCTACCGGTGCGGGTAGAACGACGAGGTGTGCTAGGGGTAATTGAAGGAGGGGCGATGTCATTGAATTGTTGGATATAGTCGAGAACCAAAGTAGAGTTGTTTGTTTCGGTGTATTTCCTGGGCTTTGTTAGGTATATTCATGACAATAGGAAATTGTGAGAATGACTGCATACCTTAATTGACCTTGTACCGAAAGGCTTTTAAAGACTGAGAAGAGAAAAATCTCACGGAGAGTCATGGAGAGGTTCAACCCTGGAGTTTTAGTGCCAACAGGAGCAAAAATGTAATTACAGACTGCATTAATATCATGTGTGTTGTTGAAGTGGATATATATCCCCCATTGGTCGTCTATCACGACGATGTTTTATACCGTATTACAAATAGCGTATTTACGAATCTGGCTGCTGACAACGTCCCAGTCGTCTCCAGCATTGACATTCACACTACCAGAAAGACAGACTCGGCTAAGTACCCCAGGAGCTTTGAACTTGACGATATTTATCGGATTATAGGTAAAGGTACCATTCATTCCGTGGGAAACTTTAGAAATTGAGATGTCTGGGCGGCTCCTACCCTTGAGGGTCTTCTCGGAGCGGAGCGCCAAATCATAACTCCTATCTATTACGGGTACCATTGCCAAGGCAACTGGCCAACAGGCAATGATAACTGCCAGTTCGAAGAACAGGCGGACATCGCCCTCCGATTCGGAGACGCGCCCGATATTTGTCTGCTTAATCTCGTCAAAGTCAAAAGGGACAGACTCGAGCCACCTTCGAAACGACTGGATGTCTTGATCGGTGAAGTTACATAATGTATTTTCAATGATCGTATCGTAATCCTTGCTAAGCACTGAAGATTCGGAGGCACTGTGGATGGGGCCTTTTGGTGGAGGGTCCAAAACTACCGCTGCAAGCTCACTAGCAGAGGGCATTATGAAAAACGAAGACTTTGATATTTACAGTAGAAGCGGACCCTCGGATTCAAGAGCCTTTCTGGCGGTGGGGTGAGGCAGGATGGGTGGTGGACGATGAGTACATGTAGTTGGTTGAAGTAGTGACGTGGAGGGGGGGGTGTACTAGTGAGAAAATAAACTCTACCACAAAATTCTTTAGCTACAAAATAATTCACAGACTTTACTTGGAAATAGTTCTAGTCCATTTAGGGTGTTGTGTGCCACCCGCGAAAAGACAATTAGGACTTCTACCGTTGCGTGCCCCCCCCCCATTGGCAGTATTCCTACCAAGTTATGGGATAGTGGTTTAGTATACTACATCGGCAATGTTGCAAAGATGCACGTGTGGCCACTAAGCTACCTTAGTTAGATATGCGCCACTTTACAAGTGCCATAGGCGTCAATATCCTACAAAAACAGCTGAACGTGCACCTTTTTCGAGGACTATATGCAAGTAGGCTAGTCATCCGTCAGATGTGACAGTTAACTATCCCACCAACACCAATATTACTAAAAATTATACTTAGAATTTAGCGTAGAGTACCAAAGAATATATGGGTCTCCAGGCACTCTTCCCGCCATAAACAGCCTTTACCCCCTCATGTTCAGGAAACCATCAACTATGCCGACCACCTTACTAGTCACTTATGCGCCACTTAATGCCACTTATGATTTCTTATGCCAATCTTAAAAATACTGCTTGATCGTAGCTAGTATAAAATTAATATCACTGCAGTTAATTGTGGCCCGGCTGTCCTGTATTTTTTGCTTGTGCATGTTTGGTTTGTTGCTCGTTGTCACAAAAAGGTTGGCCAAATACACTACTGGATGGATTTTATCATAGGTAATGACTGGTTCGGTACTCCCGGTGTTCCCGAATTCACTTATCCCACTTGGAACTGGTCGTGAGCCTTCGTTCTTTAAGTTATTTTGTCTAATTAAAGCTGAACGAGTTTAAACGAATGGTGCATTTACCGACCAATACGATCCAATCCGAATACATGGGATCCCAGAGCTCACAACAAAGATAGTATTAATAAAAGGCCCAGTAGGTACACAGCCACTTACTACTACTAAATAGGCCCTATTACCTAGACCCGGTAGCAAAGACAGACTCCCGGCTGCTCCGGAAAGTAGAGTACATGTAGGTACGTACATATACAATGTGACTGCCAAGTACCCAGAGCTCGGAGAGAGCTAAGCCAAAAAGGTCGGATCACATAAGCATTGCCACCAGCCTTCCCCTTCTTCTCCGCTCGCGAACGCGTTTTTCTTTGCCTCGGACACTGTTCACAACACAGCAACTGACACTTTCTCCAGTTTTTAACCCCCCTCACAGAATATTACTCCAGTCATGTCTTATCGCGGAGGCGGTGGTGGTATCACCGGTACCAATAACATCCCCCTTGGAAACAGGCGTCGGTTCGGTGGTGATAGCGGCAGCGAGTCTCCAGCTCCTGTCCCGGAAACCAGAGAGAGGGAGAGGGAGAGGGAGAGGGAGTATTCCCCCCGTGACCCTGGCCATGGGCTTATGGACCTCAAGCGTGGGAGATCGCCTATCCGATGTGAGTTACCAATATTCCTTTAATATGCCATCCATCAAAGATCGCGACTAACTCGAGTTGACACATAGCCGACCCTGATGGCCCAAAGAAAAGAAAGAAGAAGAACAGATGGGGCGACCAGACAGAAAACAAGGCCGCTGGTCTAATGGGCTTGCCGACTGCTATCTTTGCTACAATGACTAATGAGCAGCTGGAAGCGTATGCCTTGCACTTACGTATTGAGGAAATCTCCCAGAAACTCAGAATCAACGATGTTGTCCCGGCTGATGGTGATCGGTACGAAAACCCCAAGTTCCCATCTCATCAGCTTCCCACTAACACATAAGTGACAGGTCACCTTCACCTCCACCTCAGTATGACAACTTCGGTCGTCGTGTCAACACTAGGGAATACCGTTATCGCAAGCGACTTGAAGATGAGCGTCACAAGTTGGTCGACAAGGCTATGAAAGCCATCCCCAACTATCACCCACCAAGTGATTATAGAAGACCTACAAAGACACAGGAGAAGATTTATGTGCCGGTTAATGATTATCCAGAAATTAACTTTAGTATACTAACTCCCCTCCTAACAATTTTGCTATTACATATTATCACAAAAATGAAAAGCTCGGTGGTCTTTAGTCCTAAAGTCATCGCAGGCTTCATTGATTGCCTCACAAAACTATCACAGTCTTCACATAACTTTTACAGGGAATCAAATAGCTAACCTCTAGGACTTTTCCTGTGATACTAATAGTCGGTCTCCTTATTGGACCTCGTGGCAACACCCTTAAGAAGATGGAAACTGAATCCGGAGCCAAAATCGCCATCCGAGGAAAAGGATCAGTTAAAGAAGGGAAAGGCCGGTCCGACGCTGCTCACACCTCTAACCAAGAAGAAGATCTTCATTGTCTTATTATGGCCGATACTGAAGAAAAGGTTAACAAAGCCAAGAAGCTGATCAACACTATCATCGAAACAGTATGTTTGAACCCGATATTCTGACCCACTCGGATTGACTCGCTAACGGGTACTATTGTTATTAGGCTGCATCGATTCCTGAGGGACAAAACGAGCTCAAGCGCAATCAGCTTAGAGAACTCGCAGCACTCAACGGAACTTTGCGAGACGACGAGAACCAGGCCTGCCAAAACTGTAAGCTAGCCCATGAAACATAATTACAAGTTTATCCATATTTAGCTAACACTAATTCACATAGGTGGTCAAATCGGTCATCGTAAATATGACTGCCCCGAACAAAGGAATTTTACTGCAAACATCATCTGTAGAGTTTGTGGGAATGCCGGGCACATGGCCAGGGATTGTCCCGATCGTCAACGAGGCCAGAACTGGCGTAATGACGACCGCAAGGGGGCACCCGGTTTCGGAAGACCTGGAGCTGCAGGCTTGGGACAAGGAGATGCTGTCGACAGGGAGTACGAGGTAAGCAATGGCCTTGGGATAAACTTTTGTTTAAATTATTATCATGTTCAAAACTAACAAATAACAGCAACTTATGCAAGAACTCTCTGGTGGAGCCCCTCCTGCTGCAATTGGAGGCGCTGCTCAACAAGGCCGTATCGAAGCTGGACCAAGCGACTCAGATGGTGGCTACGGCAGTCGTGACAATTATGGCAGCCAAGGAGGATACGGTGGTCAGAACCAACAGGAAGAACAAGGACCAGATGGTCGCGCTCTCAAGCCCTGGCAACGGGGCCCTACTGGTGGTCCTGCACCATGGCAGATGGGCCGTGGGGGCGGCGGCGGTGGTGGTGGTGGGCGTGGTAGTCACGGCTCTGGTCCAGAGGGCCATGCACCTCCGCCCAACGCACCTTCGGGACCGAGCAGCCTACCACCTTGGCAACAATCACAAGGTCATGGACCCCCTACTGGCCCGTCTGGTAGCTCCGCTACACCATGGGCTGCACCCCAGCATGGAATTCCCCCCCCTCCTCCTCCAGCTTCTGCAGCTCCTCCATGGGCTTCTGGTGCTCCTGGTGCCGCTCCGGGGATGAGCTATGGATCTACACCATATGGTGCTCCTGTAAGTTTTATTTACGCTCTTTTTAGCTACGGAAAACTAAGTACTAACTTTTTGGTAGCCTGGTGCATATGGTGCTCCCCCCCCACCACCATCATCCTACGGAATCCCACCACCGCCTCCCGGCAACCCACCACCCCCTCCCCCATCTTCTCTTGCCCCTCCTCCACCACCCCCACCACCACCCCCTCCATCAAACGACCAACCCCCTCCACCACCGCCTCCTTCACACTATCGTTAAATCTACAAGAGCTCTTCATAGCTATAGCTACAAGAATGAAGACAGTAGAAGAACTAGGGCCATTGTTATGGTTTAATTGAACACACGTGCTAGAAATTTATATGAGAAAGCTCTGCTTTAACAGGCCTTAATTACTTCCCTTTGATTTTCGTTTATAGTTTTTGGCACAAAAAAATGCGTGATGCAGGTGGATAGGTCGGGAGGTTGGGCAATGGAGATATTGGGTGGTGAAAGTACGAGCTTGAAAAGAATACGTTTAAGGACACCAACTAGGCTGGTCTTTTTATTGGCATACTTGCATTTTGTGAGTAATTGCTGGTTACTGAGCTGATTATGGACTTGTTTAGATTTAGTGGTATATTTGTTTTCATTAGTGGTTAAAGATGAATTGATTATCGGTTTCCTTGAATCTTTGGCCTCGTGAATACAGTGACTCGCGACTTTTTAGCCCTTTTATAAACCACTTGAGAAACCCTATTCGCTTTATCCTACACGTGTTTCCCCTTGCATATTACCAGATCATAGGCCATCACTCGCAATAGATAAACCTTGTCTTAGCCTATTCTAATCTACTACTAGAAGTTTGTAAATGGAAGATTTTGTTACCATATACACTACAAATATTTTTAAATTTATAAGCTACTTGTTGAATAGCAGGGTATTTTAGGAATGAGTTAGACAGTGTGGATACGTCTTATGCCATGCGCAGCCTACATGTAGTATTTTTCTTATGGTGTTTGGCGCTCGCGCTTATATGTACACAGCAGAAGCCATGCAACTATGTATACGGTACTACGCAGGAAGTAATGAGGCTGGGCACGAGACTAGTACACCCGGAGCGTTTTTTTCTTATAGAGTAACAAATATAGCGCAGTGCTATCTAGTATCTAAAGGAGAGAATATGAAGAAGATATTTGATAGTTTACTTATTAATCTAGGGGACATTTTCAGGCTTTAGTAATTATAACGAGGTCTTTCCTATTGATACACCGGTATGTTTTGGATAAACAGCCCTCACATATTAAGCCTTCAATACCCGGCTTAGCAAATCTCTAATAGCCCTTACTAGTAGGTGACTAGAAAAATATTTCTATCTTGTGTGCTCAGTGTGCGGCTATATGCGCCCTTCATAGACTCTCACTCGCCTTTACCTACTTGAACTAGATCTAACGCTACTTTAAGCTAGGAGCTAGACCTATTTGGCGGGGTTTTAGTGGAACTTAGCATTTGGTCGGCCTGGACCCCTACTCGGGTTCTAAGGGCGGAGGCACTCATTACGCCCGCGCTATAACTTACTAATAGGAAACGTAAAACTTATTGTATCATGTGTATGTGGTTGAAACTGATAGGAAACATATATACATGTATGTATAATGTAGAGTCTATAGGGTGGGAAAACTATAAATATACATACTTATTTATTATTGGTATGTTTTCTGTTTCTGCAAGTAGTGATATATCTATGATAATTATATTAATCAACAAAGTTTCTGTACATTTGGACTAGTCTACATATGGTGTCTAGTAATACATGTAGCAACACCCCGCGATAAGCTACATCTTAGCACCATTGTACTAAGAGATTCTCACCAGCGTTTTAGGTTTGCAAACAAGAATTAGGACTGAATGCTACCAAACCTAGCAGGGGCCACAAGAATGTGTGCTGCTGCCGGACTGCTATAGTCTCATACGTAGGGGATCTACAAAATGGGCAAATCAGAACTTTTTGAGTAATCTGGAGACAGGCCACCCAAGCTTAGATCGGCAAATATCGATGAGTCGAAGTGAGACCCTACCCTGTCTCAGCACGAGCATTTGTAGAACTTTCTTAATGATCACAGGGGTTCTACGCTACTGAGGACGGCAGGATAGTGGGGGACCGTGCAGCCAGCCCGGGCCCAGTTACGTGGTTTGTACCCGCGGCGGGAGGTTCACTGGGAATCACTCGTCCCAGAAGCCTGTACCAGCAAAAACCAGGCTTTGTGCACAGATTTCAAGTCTCAATCAGCCCGGCCTCTCCTGGCCGGCCACAAATCGTGCAGCTGGGGTAGTGGCGGGCAACCTTATTTGCTAGAACTTAACGCAAGGCAGTTCCTTTTTAGCATTAAGCGGCCCTTCTCCGCTTTTGGGATTTTAGGGGCCTTTCCTCTCCGCTAGGTGTTTATCAAACAGGTCGTAAATTGGTCTGTAGTGGTGCGCTAAGGACGTCAGTCCCATAGAAGGCACCAAGCTAGTGCCTCGTTTCCTCGCGTCTCCTCCTACCTTTTTGCAACGCTCTACGCGTGAACCTAAGGCCTTCGCACCCAACTACCCTTTCATTAATGGCATCAGCCGAATTTCAGAGATACGCGTCAGTCTTATCTTCTCCATCAAACAAGAGCTAGAAGTCGAGGAACTGACATAGTTTGTGTGTTTACAGTGCACTGCGGGCGGCAGCTCTGGCTCTTGAGCCCGGGTTGAAGCCAAACACCATCAACGTTGCAGTCTTTTACGAGGATGACGAAACAAAAGACCTAGATATCGGTGGTTTGGAAGATGGTGACTTTACTTGGATGAGATGTAGTGAGGTAGATATCGTCTAACTATTCCATTCTCTAAATAGATCTGATTCTTTTCCATAGAGGACTACTCTCAATGTTATCCATAAGAACTGCATCAAAGTATACGCAAATAAATTTATCTCTCAGGATGAACCGAAACTGTTCTTTAGAGGGGCTGCGGTGCATATGGCAAACAATGTTGGGTTTTTGAACATTAATGGGGACAATCTAGTCTTGCTTACTCTTAAGGCTGTTAGTAGACCAGATATGAATGTTATGTATCAGGTTACTAATTTATCGTGCTATTCGCTTTTTAGGCCAGTAAACCCCAAACAGTCCCATTGCCACCTTCGTTACTGCCAGTTACTCCGGTCAAGAATGGTAAATCATTGTCAGGTGGGACTCCACAACAAGGATCATCCTCAGTATCTGGACCTTCCCGAATATTTGCACAAGATTATACCCCTTCTCGTCAGAACCGTCCAGGCTCTTCGCATTCTGCAGGTTAGTTGAGCCTGATCAACTGTAACTTTTTTCAATAGCGGAATTGGCCTAATATAGTATAGGTGTCAAAGACGAACACTCCTATGTGCCTGCAATATCACAATATCCTCCGGCACAGTCTCCCCAAGTGGGACTATCGAACACTGTACAAGAACTACTCCATTCTTCCCATCAATCATTACCAAGGCAGATTAAGAGTGAGGTTCCGTGCGAAGATAATATTATGGGGGTGGTTTCGGGTGACAAGAATGAAGAGGGTAAAGGTTATATTGGCAAGAGTGAGAAGGGTAATGATAGGATGTTGAGTGGGGATGAGGGTGAAGAAGAAAAAGAGGATGAGGATGACGATGATGATGAGGGAAAGCCTAAACTTGCGACGAATATCCAGTTACAGCAACTATTTGAGGGAGCAAACATGAAGACTATGGAAGAAGGTATCGAGAAGGGCTTGTCTCTCCTAGAAAGATTGAGGGATATTTTGGCCGTAGCGGGCAGTGGCCTTGAGGATACTGATGTTTGGCTGAAGCAGATTGAAGAAATCAAGCAGCAGGCACAGCAGAAGAAAACAATAGTTGGGGTTGTAGGTAACACTGGTGCTGGTAAGAGTAGTGTGATAAATGCTCTTCTCGAAGAGGAACGTTTAGTTCCCACAAACTGTAGGTTTCCTAAGTCTTCATTTTAGGTATTTTGTAGCTAATATGACTTTAGGCATGCGAGCATGTACTGCAGTAGTGACTGAAATTTCTTATAATTACGAGAGTGACGACCCATATCGTGCAAGTATCGAATTTATCTCTGCCGCAGAATGGGAAAGAGAATTAAGGGTTCTATTTCAAGATCTTATGGACGGGTCTGGTGAGGTTAAAAGCAGGCATTCAGAGAGTGTTGGTTCTCCTAGCCCCACTGGTTTAAATTATGAAGCCTAACTATTTAAATAGGAAGCGGGAATCGCATGGGCAAAGATCAGGGCCGTTTATCCCAAAAAGACGAAAGAAATGCTTGCGGAGTCCACGGTAGAAAGTCTCTTGACAGACCCATCCGTCCGTAATATTCTCGGAACAGATCGTACTATCAGCGAGACAGATTCTCTGCGGTTCTATAAAAAGCTGCAAAGGTTTGTGGACAGTAACGAAAAGTCTATGGGGGATAAGAAAGATCGTGATAAGGGGCCAAGAGAGATGGAGTATTGGCCTCTTATCAGGGTTGTTAAGTACGTAACCGCCTAGACATACGAAGGATTTCAACTGACTTTTACAGACTTTATGTTAAATCCCCAACCCTTGCTACCGGCGCTGTAATTGTCGACTTGCCTGGTGTTCATGATGCCAATGCAGCTCGTGCAGCGGTTGCAGAGTCATATATGCAGAGTAGGTTACAATTCTATGAGGAAAAATCACGAGAGAAGTTCTAATGATGTCATAGAATGTACTGGGTTGTGGATTGTTGCTCCTATAACTCGTGCCGTGGATGACAAGAGTGCACACAAGCTTTTAGGGGAGTCTTTCCGTCGGCAGCTCTTGATGGACGGAGGGTTCTCTACCATCTCCTTCATTTGTTCTAAGAGCGATGATATCAGTAAGTCCATTACGAACAATCTACCGACCCTCCTCCCTGGATAGGTTCAGTGCTAATGGTGCCACATAAAGGTATCTCTGAGGCTACACTCAGCTTACACTTGGAGGATGAGCTTTCAAAAGAGACCGAAGAACTGGAAGACCTCGAAAGAGAGAGGTCTCAAAAGAAACATCACCTGAAACAGCTTCAGGAGTCGAAAAAAGATTATACCGAGGCCCAAGAAGAGATTGATGAACTTTTGACTACTTATGAAGAGCTTAAAGACCAATACGAGGCAGGCGATGAGGTTTATGCTCCAAAAGACACGATGGAATATAAGAGAAACGACAAGAAAAGAAAAAGACCAGACTCTGGGAAGGGTGGTAAATCAAAGAAGGCTAGAAGATATTCCGATGATGAACATTCTAATTTCATTGACTCAGGTGGTGAAGATGAAGAAGTCGATAGCGACAATGACAAGGAGGACGGGGAGGAAGAAGAGACTCGAGAGCCTCTCACTATGAAAGACATCGAAGACAGGATTGAAGAGCTTAAAGCAGCAAAGAAGTCTGGAAGAGAAGAAAAGATGAAGCTTACTAGGCATGTCCTAGAGGCTCGGGCTGAAGTCAGTGATCTCGATAAACGGATTAAGAAAATTGAGAACAAAGTCGCCTCCTACTGCATCCTTGCCCGCAACAAATATTCTACAGGGGCTATCCAGAATGATTTTGCAAGTGGTTTGGAAGAGCTTGATCGTGAGGCAGCAGAGGATGCTGACGGCGAGAATTTTGACCCTGGGGTACAACTCCGAGACTACGCAGAAGTTGCGAGTCAGCTACCAGTATTCTGCGTAAGCAGCAGAGGGTACCAGAAACTGAAGGGTAGGTTGAGAAAAGACGGTGATCCTCCAGTCTTCCAGAATACCGATCAGACCGGGATTCCTGCACTTCAGGCGCATTGCATGAAGCTCACAGAGAAGGCAAGAGAAACGTCTGCAAGGCGGTTTTTAACCAATCTTAGTCAACTTTGCAACTCTTTGAGTCTGTGGAGTACTAGTGATGGGACTACAAACCATTTGTCTGAGACTCAAAAGGCAGAGGAGGCTCTCACGCTTGAAAAAAAGTTCAAGAAGTTGGATAAGAAATTGGATGAAGCGATTCTGCGGACGGTAAACGATGTTAAAATGGAATTGGCAGATTCGATTTTTGATCGTTACGGTATGGGTTTTCCAGGTATAGGATAGGAAGCTGCTGAAGGCTAACAGTTAGTAATATAGCTTCTGCCATAGATGCCGCCGCCGCGGCGGCGCCTGGGACAGCCGAAAGGTGGGGTCATAGAGTGGTATGTTTCCACTAACTTATATACGGTTGAGCTAGTAGTAATAAATGGTGTGGGTAGAATCGAGAAGATATCACGAAAGGGGGCTACTGCTGGGCTACCTATAAGGCTATTTGCCGTAGGAATGGAGAATTTTCCAACGCTAGAGGTTTATAATCCTAGATCTTCATTCACTTAGATAGGTTCTAACTACTAGCAGGTCAACATGACATGAATGGCCAGCTGTCAGATCCAATGATCAAAATGTTGGCCTCGGGCTGGGAAAGGGTTTTTGCTAGACGTATTCCAAAAGTTTTTGAACAGTATCACAGGCTATCCAAGGGCGCAATCACTGCCTTTCATAAGGCTGTAAGTCTGCGGGCCAAAAAGATGGGAGTTGGTGTTGCAAGTTTACATCTCCTCGCTGGACAGCTAAATACGTACGGAGATGTGTTCAAAGGTATTGCAACAGATATCACGGCTGAGATCAACATAAGCCAAAGGGAGATCAATCGTGAAGTATGTATAAAACTATTCCTATGATTATAATTGATCTGACATCCGCAATAGTTCATTCCAGTTATTGCTACAGTAATGGCAACTTCCTATGATTATTGCACCCGCGAATCTGGCCCTGGGTCATTTAGGCGCATGAAAGCAGGTATGGAGCAATATGTGCGCTCAGTTCACCGTACCATGTTCGAGCAGAGCACTGCCGAGGTTAAGGGTAAGTTGATTGGAATGGTCAGAACAGCTGAAAATAAGTTGGAAGAGACCACAGCAAGGATTTTTGACTTGATTGAGAGAGACTATTGTAGCATTTTTGGTGGGAATGCAAAGCGGTATTCTGGGAGACTGAGTAGGGAGGAGGATAAATTAAGAGAAGTTGTGAGGGATGCTTTGGTAGGATTTGAAGAAGAATTCATAAAAGTGTCTGGTGGCATGCGTACACCTGGTGTCGGTGATGAGATCCACGATATCAAGGAAGAGGAAGAGTCCAGAAATGATGAGGAAAGCAATAAGGAATTTAAGGAAGAAGGTACCGAGGAAGGAGATTTTGGCGCGATGGATTAGATTCTATAGCTTTTAGGA
The DNA here is from genome assembly GCA_033030425.1 of Verpa conica. Classification (NCBI taxonomy): domain Eukaryota; kingdom Fungi; phylum Ascomycota; class Pezizomycetes; order Pezizales; family Morchellaceae; genus Verpa; species Verpa conica. The sequence continues at coordinate 523,193 of JAUFSD010000016.1, forward strand.
TCATGGTTGGGCTCAAAGAGCTATATTTATTGAATATGGCAAGTATAGATTTTTTAATATACTTTCGCTCATGTTCTTGGTTACTTTACTACTACTTCACCTCCAGTCGTAATGTATGTATAATAGATAATATTGGTTAAGTTTCTTTCTGAATAGTGCCGTTAACTTGACACGGGCCTTTGTTCAGGTTCCGGCCACCCCTTTCGGCCACTTCAAGACGTGGCATAAATTGTAAAGAATGCTTTTTGTTTTAAATTCTTATCCTTCAAATATACATTCTATCTAGAACGCCTGGGCTCCAAAATAATAACGTTAAAATACATCTAAAACTCAAGAGAAATATTACAAAGGGAGGAACCGCAACAATAAAAACAGATAAAACTTCAACTTGCTGCTTTCAGTACGTCCTTGAAAATCTTACTAATTCCCCAGTACTATGGATGACACCCATTCATGTTAGTTAATGCCGAGAAGAAAGAAGACACGAGCTAACCTTCTCGATCATCAGAGAGCCGTCGTTCTTCCAGCCTTCATCGTAGGCTGACAATATTATGGCTTGATCGCCGTGAATCGACTTCACTATTGACTCAACTGCCGCCTTCTGCTGAGCAGGCCCGGCTTTGGCCTTGCCATTCGGATTTCCAGAGTGTGGCCAGCCAGTTTCTGCAAATTTTGGAAGGAGATCCAATCAGTATCTGCGCACATTTCTCTCATGCATGAAAGTCTACACTTTACCTGTTATCCTAATCTTTTTACCTTTGCACTCACCGATTTTAGAGAGGACTTGCGTCACCGTCCCCGCGAGGAATTTCCCGGACCCTCCAGCTTCCACATTTCCATCGAAATACGGATGTGCATTTGCGGCGATATAGTCACTAGCCTGACAGAGAATATGATGATCTTTGATGGCGATCCAAGTATCTACGGTCACCACTGGGACGCCCTTCCATTTTGCCTGCACCAACATCGTCCTCGCCTTTTTTATCGCGGCAACAACAGCAAGGGCTTTAGCCGCCCTTTCTGCCGGAGATGCCTTCTTTACGATGAGCTGGTCTACAAGCTCGTTCCCAATTGCCACTGTGTCGATATGCGACCAGTCGTTCCCGACGGCTTTGATGATATTTTTCATCTCTTGATCGAGTTTCCCAATATCCCAGACTCCGACCATGAGCTTAGCTCCGATTCCTTTTGCGGCCTTTAGGATGATACTGATCTGGTTACAATCACCACCGTAGGTCCGGATCATACTGACGCCTTTGAGATTGCTGACTTCTTTAGCCATGACCGCGGCAGTTTTACACTGCTTGTTTGCGGCATATGGCGAGTAGACAATTCCCGGGCCTCTTTTTGAGTTGGCTCCTGTACCATTGAAGGAATTTGTTATAACCCGCTGAGAGCTAGAATACCGGATGAGGGGTATAGTACCTGGATTAGTCAAGACTTTCATACAGTCAGCTATCTGAAGCATAAGAAGTATAATCGCTAAGATCGAGCCATTGGGGAGGATCATATCGACGGGCTTTGTACTATCTGAGACAATAAAGCCGGTATAGTGGATACTGGAAACAGCTGCAAGATAGATCTTGTGTTGGATATAAAGTGGTGGGGTTCAAGAAACCTATTTTACCCTTAAGAATGGAAAGAATGGATGAAATTTGTGGAAGAATTGTTCTAAGAGAGAATTTGGTAACATTCCAACTTCTGGTCTCAGCTTCTAATATCATTCTATTAAACTATTCTGATGGTATTCGGAGAATGGTTCGCTGCACCGCCGTATACTTTCACATTCCGGTCAAATGCGTATAGAAATATTACTATATATCATACCCCTACCATTCATTCGCACTGCTTTTAGTACTAGAGTTGAGGATTTTTGACTTATGATGCCGTTTTAGGTGAGATTCTCATTCTCGCCTGAAGTGTACAAGGTATTGGTACTATTTTAGTCTATAGTTCCGGTAATGATTATCACCGGTCACTAAACAGCGCCATAACTTCCACCGATGGAAGATTGTAAGAAAGCGCGTGCCGAGTTCCTGAGATAGATAAACGATCCAATTCCCCTCTCAAGGCACAGATCTTCTTTGAAGTTTTTCTTGGGGTGTTAACTTGAATCACGTGAACCCCGCATTGGTGTGCCAAGAAAGAATGTTAAGGCAGACCACTAAGATGTCAAGGATCCTTTAGTTCGGACCATGAAAAGCCTCACCAAACAGGAATTCTCTAGAGTACCAGCTATGACGGCAAAGCGAGATATAGGTGTTTTAGAGCTGGGAAGTAATCAAGTCCAGCTCAAAAACCCAGTAATTCTTAACTCGAAAGGCATGTGGTACGAGGTTCCTTGAGTTTCTAGATTCTAGTTGTAGCTGCATCTCAGGTTTCTCTTACGGGGATTCTGAGACCATAGGAAGACACCCCACTCAACCTCCTACCTAATCCCCAAGATACCTGTTTTTAATTATTACAGCGGCCTTTTTTTCTCTTTCTTTCCTTCCATAATTATAAAACAACGATGAAATCTCGCGATCGTTTTTATTTATTTAAATTGTTTCTAAACGATCGTAGATGCAATAAAACAACAGCTCAGTAATTCTCGTAAATAATATATACACACCTTGCGCATGGTGATGTGATTTCTTATCTTTAGGGTAGAAAAGTACCTAGCTGATAACGCATGTCTCAGCGATAGATAGAGAGACATTTGTTTTGAGACTGAGGGACAACCGGAAAGCCGAAGAAACAATCAAATAAGCATTGCTGGCGGAATATTCTGCAAGGGCTTTCTGAAAGTGGTGGGTGCTTTGGGCCCGCCATCGCTGATCCAGCAGGTAGCTGACGATGTGTAGGGCTGTGGTTTGGTTTACAATGCATCACTCGGCGCGGGCGGTTTTCGAATAATGATTTGATGGTACTCCTGTATTTCGCTCGCGCAGTATAAACCTCTTCCCATCTGCACTGCAACTCTTCACAGTTCATGCCATCTCAAAGCAGGCCAGTTCGCAAGACAGCATACGAGTTTGAGATTCAATTCCGCTGGCAGTTTGTAGGTTATGAGCGTTAATTTCTTTTCGCCTTCTCATTGTCTTGCGCGCCTTGTAGAAAATTATTCTAAAGTATTCTCGCGCATTCTAAGAGCTCTAGTAGTTTTTTTCCCCTTACGATTCAAGATCACACCCAACGAACTCGATCGCAGGTGGGGTTTAAGTGAAGAAAAAAAGTACTTAGAAATAAATATGCTCGGGGCTCGATCTTGTGGGTTTTGATTTCTAAATTGCGAAGCCGTTGCATATTATTGAACAGTATCGGGAGATCTTCATGCAATGCTGTAGCTAATTCTGGGCTTTTCCCGAAATCATTACTATTTTTCACATGAAAGGTCGCCAAAATCTTCAACACGAGAACCTCGCACAATTTTTTTTCACAATCCCGGGAGTAGGAAACAGTGGCGTACCTAAAACCCGTTTTAGAAACTTCTACTTCCACCCGCGGAGAGGGGGAGACAAGTTGATTCCCCTCATCTTCGCCCCCGCTTGCTCCCGGGAGTAAGCTGTGCGTTTTAACGGAGTATCTAGCTATGTAGAGTGACAGCTATTGTGAAAATATGTACCCAGTGATTGGCCCGGGAAAATAAGGCTTTCCCACTAACCTAGCTAGATTACCAAGAGAAGAGTAAAGTACTAGTTACATGAGATATTCTGCAACGATCTCCGTCTAGTCTATACATCATCGATTTTTGCGAAATGTAGGTACTGCTCAAACTGTCACCGACGGGTTACCTGTAACCTATGATATTTTTGCATTCTTATCCCTCACGGATTCTCACTCCTCCCCGGCAGATAACGCTCGGATCAGATGGTGAACTGTCTCCTTTTTCCCCTTCTTTTCTCTTTTCCTGGGTAGAGTGTTGAGTATTTACCAGATATTCTAATCTTGATCTTCCCGACTTTCCGCCGTAAAATAAAACAGATTGCTATAGTGCTGGAAGCTGACTCGTATAGAGTTGATTCGACGACAAGAGCGGGATGGGGTACAATAGCCATACTCGGCAACCAGAATATCCCCGCTGACTTCTCCCGGTACCCGGAATAAGAAAGTTCAAAAATATCGGCTACAGAATAGCCTCCCCCCTTCTCCTCCTCCTTACCTAGTAATAATGTATGTGCTTCGTACATAGATTCAGCACCTTAGAGGAGGTATCTCAGGCTTTATTGTAAGGCCAATGATTCTCAGCTCTTTTCCCGGTGTCGGTGAGTGAGGGTTCGATGTTTCCAGCCTATAGATAAGAGTCTCTCCGCTCCATCGGCCTATAGATAAGGAAACAATATCCAAAAAAAAAAAAAAAATTTAAGAACTTCCTTTCCACTCCGGTGCATAAATGACGCGTGATTATAGGAAATCACAACTCGTGAAGTGTCAACAAAGTTGGTCTGTTGGCAATTAGGTGAGATACCGTACCTCATCAGCTCCGACAGCCGAGTTTGAATTCTGCTAGATCCACATCGTAGCGCGATGCATGAAACATCCCTCCGCTCGCTGCGAATATTACAGCTCAGCCCTCTGAGTCTTCCACGGTTTCAATTGCAGGCAGCATTCGCGTGGAAAATCGATGATCCTAGCCGCGTATCTATTCGTAATGACTGCAGGTGCTTGCGTACCCAGACGCACAGATAAATTCTCTTTTTCCTTGATATGCTGCATAGGTGGGAAGAAATTACCATAATTTCCGGTAAGCTTAAGGAATTTTGCTCCGGGTGAGTGCCACTGAGGCGGACGTGGCGAGATGGCCGAGCTCTCCTTCAATCGGCTTGCATGCGAGAATCCAAGATTTTTTGGGGGACCGCATGAAATGCCGTTGCCAAAAAAACAACAGTTTCGGGCCAATTTCCAATTGGTTTCATCCCAAGAAATGCAACAGGGTTAGGGTTCAAAGTAGATTGACCAGTCGGACTAGAGGATCTCCTTCCAGAAGGGCATCAACATTCAGATTTCACTAAAGTTTGTCATTGGTGGTTCCTGTCCCTTTTTTTTTTCCCCTGCGCCAACTTTTATGCTTTTTCTACACGTTTTCGACAGCTATTGCATTTCACTGCGTGGGCTCAAATATTTACTATTAAGATCGCTCGCTGCTTGCTTGCTTTCCCGTGCCGTTGCCCCGTTAAACATTGAAGTCGTCCATGCTTCCAACTACCAGGAGGGGAAGTCTCCAGCTACCACAAATGTGAGGGGGGGTCCCCACGTTGCAAGGCATAGGTCTTAGTCCAACTAAAAACACAAGTGGCGGAGGCAGCTCTGCTACATAGCTAGGGTATGCTGATATGGCAAGGGCTAAGTCGATGCTTCACAGGAGCGACAAGTCTTTTGCCCACTTCAAGAGTATCGGAAAGTTAGCGTGAAAACGGCCCACCTATCGCTTCCCATTTGTACATGTAGTTCCAAGACAAAGAATTAGGATAACTGTAGTGGTGGGCCTGGTAGATCTAGAATCTAGAGATTGGAGCTATTCTTGGGGTATGTGTATCTCTGAAACCTCAATTCTTCGATACACTCCATTCCTCCGATACCGAGTGAAGCTCCTCGCTAAAAGTGTTGATTGTCTACGGCCCGAGCCGGATTACCTCCGTTATGAGAGGCTTTTCATCAATTGTTTCATCCATATTTCTGCTCGGTGTGGCTAAAGGGTAGCATTAAATCCTTCGATCGATCGTTCACTTGACGGCGGTTAATTGATAAGTTCTCATATCCGGAAACAAGAGTGTTTCCCCCCTCGAGGACGGGGGGGGCTTGATAGGTATTAGCCGGCGAGACGGTCGATGATTCCGAAGATATTCAAAGCTCCAGCGGGATGCAGAGGACCCTCTCGGACTTTTACTGGGCTGGCACTCGCAGGAGCGGAGAAACCTATCTGGCGTGGTTTCGAAACAGGATAGATACCTTTTGGGGACAGCAAGGCGGGAAGGTTCCACTCCAACGCTCCTCGCTTGCTTGTACTGGTACTCTGGGCACGTGCGTAACGTCAGATGCAATCAGACTGCTGCACAGGGGAGGGATCTACGGCCCTCGACGTCAAACGTCCTGTGGACGTTGGAACTTGGATAGGCTGTAGACTCTTTCCGTTTCTCGTTTCTCGCAGCGCTAGTGGTCTGGTGCAAAGTCCGTGTTTCCCTAGCCCCACCAACAGATCTGCACCAGGAGGATATCGCGCAACAAGCACAAAAGAAAAAACCAGGCAGGCAGCAGGCAGCAATCTATCTACAGCAGGAGGGAGCTGCACGCATAGCCAGCAAATAATAGCGGGGGGGATTCTGTGTGTCGCTGTCCGCGCAGTGCATAGCGAAGGAGGCCGATAGAGCGATAGAGCGACGGTGGGAGTGAAGTAGCACGCATAGTGAGAGGCTCCGCAGCATCGCCGAGGGCTGTTTGGCTCATTCCGTATCGTTTGTCTTGCCTGCCCTGCTATTCGCTCGCCATCTCCACCGCTGCTCACCCCTCAAACCCCTTTTATCTCGTCCTTCGCCGCCGTCCTTCTCATCGTTTTTCATTCATTCAGCAAGCATCAGTGAGCACTACCAAAAGACGAATTATTCACCATGGCTGAAGAAGACGTCTACTGCACTGTGAGCCTTCTGATTTGTTTTGTTTTACTTTGTCTATCAATTCTTGTTTTTTTCCGTAGAAATTGCATTCTTCTGTTGTATTTAAGTGGCTGACCGTAACGTTTTTTTTGCTTGTTTCCAGTTGCTTTTGAACGATAATTACCTTCCAGGTTGGTGTTTCCCACTTCTATCCTCACACTATCCGGTAGCTTATGGTCTCTGTGTATCATAGGTGCCCAAGTACTAGCACACTCTCTTCGTGATGGCGGTACTAGAAAGAAGCTGGCCGTAATGGTCACTCTGTCCGGCGTGAAGCCTGCCACAGTTACCGAGCTGAAGGTGAATATCAAATAAGGTCCAGCTTGCGCTTTTGCTGGACGCTAACTACAATTCCGTTCTACAGCGCCTATACGACTACGTGATTCCCGTAGATCCTATTTTCAATGAGACTCCGGCGAATCTTGACCTTATGGATCGTCTGGATCTCAACGCAGCTTTCACAAAGATCAATGTCTGGAAGCAGACTCAGTTCAGGAAGGTTGTGTTCATTGATGCAGATGTCGTTGCTCTAAGAGCTCCCGATGAGCTGTTCGATATCGATTCTGATTTCGCTGTATGCTTTGGTCGTATTCCAAAGGCTTAGCGCAAAACGCTAACATTGTTTTAGGCTGCTCCTGATATCGGTTGGCCCGATTGTTTTAATAGCGTATGTTCTACCCAAAAGCATCTTTTAAAAAACGAAGCATTATAACTAATTATGGATTAGGGTGTCATGCTCCTCAAACCTGATGCCGGAACTTACTTCTCTCTCCTGCAGCTGGCCGGGCGTGGTGTTTCTTTTGATGGTATGTCGTGTACCTGCAGATACACTACTACTCATCACTAACATTTTTCCAAAGGTGCCGATCAAGGACTATTCAACTCATACTTTAGGAACTTTCATCGCCTTTCTTTCACATACAACTGCACGCCTTCGGCGTCCTACCAGTACTTGTCCTTCACTTCAAATCCTACCAAAATACTCATTCGCTGATCATGTGACTAGATATGTCCCTGCATTCCGTCACTATGGCTCTCAGGTCAGCTTGGCTCATTTCATCGGAGCAGAGAAGCCATGGACAATAGGAAGGTCTTCGTCATCACAGAAATCCGGTTCACCTTACAATCAGCTGTTAGGGCAATGGTGGGCAGTCTGGGATAAACACTTTAGACCAACCTTGGAGGACGCTAAAACTGGAAATGCGCCACATGGGCATGGAAATCCAAACCAGTTTCAACAAGTTTATTCAGGAGCTCCATTCATTCCTGGCCCACAGCAGGAAGAAACAGGCAAGCACCCCGAAACTGCAACCCACCCTAGTGGTTTCCAGCAACAGCATCAACAGCACAATGCCCAGCCTTTCCAGCAGCATCAACAGCATCATCATCAACAACACAACGTCCAACATTTCCAGCAGCATCAGGAGCATCAGCACCAGCATCAACATCAGCCTCAGCACCACCAGCACCACCAGCACCAGCACCAGCACCAGCACCAGCACCAGCACCAGCAGCAACACAATGTCCAGCATTTCCAGCAGCAACAACAGGAACAGGAGCATCATAACCAGAATCAGGAGCAGGAGCAACAACAGCACAATCAGCATTTCCAGCAGCAGCAGGAGCAGCACACCGTTCCACCTTTCCACCCGCCACAGCCACAACATTCCGCCAAACCTGTATCTACTGCACCTATCCCTGCGTCCAGGGTTGCTACTCGTGTATGGCCTGGTGAGAGTAATTATGATCAAGCTTCTACTTTCAGCCCACGTAACGAGCCCAGATATGCTACTGCACCACCTAGGTCAAAGTTTGTTCCACTCAGGTCTATTGGCGCCCCTCCGCGTGCGGAAGCCCCACCTGTCAGTGCCCGACCCCAGCCTCAAGCTAAGCCGTTTTATGGAGCTTTCCCGGATTCTGTCATGACACCGGAAGGACCCGTACCCCAGGTTCAATACTTTGAGACCGGCCCCCAAAGCTTCCTTGTCCAGAAATATACTGAAAGGGGTGAACCAATTTCTGAACGTGTACAGCACAAGTTTGATGGTCGTATGGAAGGATCGCAGGAAGGAACGGTTGTTTACAGTTCACCAGCGCACAAATGGGATCCTGCTAAGTGGGCAACATGTTTATTGCGTAGTAATAGATGATACTAATTTCTCTCCAGGTCCGCCCCACCTGCCCGGTCTGCGCCAGAGGCCCGTCACTTGCCTTTCATGAACTACGTAAACGAATGGGACAAACAGCCTAAACAACGAAAGATGGTTTCTGCCCCAACCCCCCCTCCAGTCCTTAAGGAACGTGCACGACAGGAAGTTGAGGCTCCAGTGGAATCTGATATTAAGCCAATCTTCCCTTGGGAGGCGAAACAGAGGCGGACTAGCCGTGTCTTTGCTGATGAGATCCCACCCTTGGACGATGATGAAGAGGAGGAGGCACTGGAAGAGCCTGTCGAGGAGAAAATCCAGGATACTGAAAGTTGGAGAGATTACACTCGGGGAAATCAGTGGGATTCAGTCCCTGGTATTCAGGAATATGTTTCTGGTTTGACACGTAACCGTAATCAACCAGCTGAAACAGCTCCTCGTGCTGCGAACAAATTTATTTCGGAGATTGTAGATGAACGCCCACCGTTGCCTGTTACCCCAGCTCCAATTAGGAGGACCGGGCCCCATTGGTTATCCGCTGGAGACGATGAGAAGTTTCCTAGCGCTGCCGGGATTCCATCGCAGGAAGATTGGGTATGTAATGTGGATTCTTAAGCTGACACGCAAACAGCCTTTTGCTATGGACTACTGACAAATTACAAGGATCCTCACGCAAAGCTAGAAGAACTCAGGGGTCTTCCACCAGCTTTCATCGCAAACATTCTGGCTAAGGGCACGAGTACTAATGGGACGCAAACGGATAATGGTAATTCAGCGGTTGATGTCAATAGGATCGAGGAGAAGCCCATTCAACGCCAAGCGGCACCATCTGTCGCCTACAGCACTACAACAGCACAAACAGAGCCTGAGCCAGTAGTCGTCTACAGCACCACAACAGCACAGACCGAGGCCCCGCAGATGAAGGACTCCGGTACACAGTGGGACAACGAGGACTGGGACGAAGAGACAGTGGCACCATCAACACAGCCACAGACGCCAACCCAGGAGATTCCGGCCATGAAGTTGCAACCCGTTCCAGCGCCCATCGCCAAGGAGGTTGAGGTTCCAGCACTAGTAGCCAAGAAGGGTAACGACAAGAAGTCGAGGGAGATTCTCGAAGAGACAGTTCTCAATAAATCCCCAGAGTCGAAGGTGGCATTTGTTCTTCATAGCGAGAAAGCTCAAAACAAAGGATCTGGAGATGCTGACATTGGTACCTCTGCCAAAGGAAAAGCGGACGATTAGTCTACGGAGGCTGTTCCCGAGAATTCGATCGAGGACCCTGAGTCAGACCACTGAAGTCAGATAAGGTTATCTACGACACGGACGGTTTACGGTTTACGATTTTCTGCGAACGATTTACAAGCGATAAATGTTACAGGGGTATAGTTTCTAGTATTTTTTTTCCTGATATATTCCTTATTTTTGATGGGTTTGGGTTTGGGGAAAGATTTCATATATATTTTAAAGAGGTTATCTGGATTTTATGATTGTCATTGCTTTCTTTGTTACTTTCTTACGAATTTTCTTTACGCCGTTCCTATTTTTCTCCGGGTTCCTTTCTTTGTGAAAAATTAGTATTGCAAAAAACATTTCATACAAAGAATTTATGGGCGAGTCATCTGGTTATGTGCATGCAGCATTGATTTTCATGCATGCGAGCTAAGCAGGGTCGTCTGGGAATTGATCGGACTTTTTGCACATACTTGTACAGCGCATGCGCGGCATGTGTGGGATTCCCTTGTGCGCATACCGCTCACTGCACGCCATTCCCTGGGGCTTCTTTTCATGCAATTTCCACCCTTTCTCAGAGATTTTTATCGGGGAATGGGAGATAGGCCAGCGCAGCAGGATCAAGTCCAGTTTGTAATTAAAATTAGGGAAACATGAATGTTCGACGGGAATAGCGAAAGAAAGTTATATTCATTGTGTGAGCTTACAAGGAATTTATGGGGGTAGAAATGGGTAGACATCCGCTAATACCTATATCTATGGAACCGGTCGGGGGGTCTGGAATGCGAGCTATGGTGGATTTAGCTATTGGCGTTTTTTTGGCTTGGCAAAAAACTAGGGCCAATGATTTGAGATGAGGAAGAGCTCCTTTGCTTTTTATGGGGCAGACGGGAGAGGGTGCTACCAATGTGGTACTTAGAATTGGCGTGGACGGATAAAGGGAACCGGCGTACTTATCAATGTTGAAGCGGCTCGTGGTAAAAGAAAGATGTAGCACGAATCAAGGCAGCATGTCATTGTGCTATTAAAGCACCAGGGTGCAAAAATTCCCTGTACATATTGGTTGTTTCCTTCTAGTGTATTATGCGAGTTTGTGTAGTTGAATATAGCTCTCAGATTGAGCTCTCTGCATTTCTTGTGAACCGCTTCATTTCAATAAATTATAAATCTTTTTTTTTGTTTGCAGCCCTGTTGTGTTTATCCGTAGCACCAATTTGGATGCATGTCGGACTTATTTTGTTAAGGCTTCCCCTTCAGCTTTGATGCACGCATAAATTCTTTCTATCACGACTGCTTTAACGCTGATTTGTACGTTGGCGTTCCTTTATCCGCACCACGTCAGGCCTTATCTTGAACACAACCAGTTTCCAATGCAATTCTTGTATTGCTCATCTCAAACCACTGGCCATTATCTGCGCTTTGCAATAACGCTCGGATGTCAGCAATAAGCAGGCTATTCCTTCCGGAATAGATGTTGTAGTGGTCAGTGCTAGAATTAGTACGCATGTGAGACTTAAGGAAATAACTAATGGTGAAATAGCGGGACGGTTGCCGAGTGCCCATCCATGACCGACAACGAATCATAGACTTGACCTTTAGCGCAAGAACTCGAAAGAATCACCATGACGGGATGCTGGAATCCTGGTCAGTTTCCAGTCCAATAGATGCCCAATGGCAGCAGTGGCAAGCTCTATAACTGGTCAATAATCGCCAGAACCGACCGGGATCCTAATATCCACCGTGGTGGTCTCTTTCGGGTTCCCACGGTGGTCTTTTCATGGCACAGAACAGCCGCTGCCACCCATGGTGGCGAGAGCATGTTTTGGTACCGGTTTTGCTCACGATTCCCATTTTCTGCCCCTCGCTTGATTTGGGATTTCTTGGCATCCGGAAATACAGCGGCTGTTCGGAGTGAGTTCATCCAGACCTTTTTTTTCTTCACCCTTCTCTCCTCATGTACATACAAGAGGATTCAAGGAACCATAGCCAAATATATTGGTTACCCGCATAGAAGTTGGTTCAAAAAACACTAAACCACAACCACCCCCCCCAAGACACCTGCCCACAGACTCGTTTCTGACCCTTCGTCTATGTCATATTCATACCTGGGTGGCTTGATCGAATCACGCAAACAGACGGGGAAATAAAATACCGCAAAAGTTCCACCCATGTCACCAAACTCGATCCCACTAATACTACTATTTTCCAAAAAACCGACAATCATAGGTCAAAAGCTTCTTTGCGGGGTACATCTTACATCATGCATTATACATAAGTCAGTATACTTTGCTGATTTTTTTCCAATTTCCGTTAATGTTGAATAGAGTCTAGGCTCCAGCTCCCGCTAGGTGTCGTTGGCATTCTGAGGTGGTACATAAAGTACGAGAACGTAATAATGAGCCTCCTGTGGCTCGCCCAATCCCAGTTAGGCACTAGTCTGTTCCCCACTTCTGTCTGATTCGCAGACATCGTCGACTTGTGGTGGACAGCATTTTGGAAAATGGCAACATCTCGTGTGCCCTTGACCAAAATATTCTTCTCGGATACTACCACGCAAAACAGTATACCTACAACTTTACATGCAGAATGTAACCAACGTCCAACTATGATTGTACCCCCCCTCTTGTGGCTAGCACAAGAATGGTATTCGTGCAAGGAAGTGTAGATTTTAATGCACAAGCAAGTGCATTACTTCGATTGTAGCTTCTTCTGAAGATTCATCGATACTTTACATGCATCGAGTCGTCACCAAAAACACGACATCTCAACAGAGCATCGACCTAATCAAAATCATTCATAGCAGGTCGGCAAGCTCCAGAAGTCACCGGCGACGTGAAGAAAAAAAATAATTTAATGAAATGTTCGTTCAAAGGCCAATGGGCACTGTTATAGCTTTTTCTCCCTCCTTCTGTACCTTTACAGTATCCGAGAGTCTAGGTTTCCAACCAACATCAAGTTTCAAGATTCAAATATGAGCTGCTAAAAAAAAAAAAAAAGATGTACATATTCCCCGAGCAGCTGACCATGATACGCAGGAGCGTCTTACAATATCATAGGCTTCAGAATCTAATTCGGAAATGCCGTCAGGGGCTCGGCAGTTATCGTGAAACCTAATATGACCAGTTCTACCGCAGCTGTGCCCTCATTGCCATTCCAACTTTCTTTTTCAAGCCTGGACACATCAGCATGATCGATGTCGATTGTACAGCATGGCCGGGCCGGCGCCGCATGGGCATGAAAACTTCGGTAGTCGGAGGTTTGAGATGGAACACGAAGCTCACGATGAGACGTTGAAATAAAGATTCTGTATCAGACTGTGTCTTGGGGGTGTCGTTGAGTTAACGTCGAGGGGACGTGAAGAATTCAATTGAGACTACTCACTCGATCATAGCTGAGTAATTCCAGCCGTGTTCTTAACCAGGCCAGGAGGAGCTCCTTGGGAGAGTATCACACGCGTACAACAGGTGGTTGAGCTCGAGCCCTCTTGCACATGCAAAGAAGGTGTCTTACACTTTAATTCAACGTCTTAGTCTACATATATTGGGGGTCTCTCTATGAACAGTGCGCGGATACCCAACCTTTGTAAGGGGGGGGAGGGAGGTCAACTTGGGTGTAAATTTAGAGTAGCTAGATCGTAAAGACCCGAAATCTCTGCGGCTCTATACCGGGATTTGATTTGACGGCAAAAATGAAACCTGGAGAATTCCCTCCTGTTCTGGTGGAATCTCCGTAACCCTCGTGGCTCACCATTCGTCACTCATAAAAGATCTCCTTCAATCTTGTATAATCTATGATTGGATTTAGTACCTAAGCGACCCGACTCGCTTGGTAGAGCTAATCGCCTAACCCCGAGTACGTAAAGGATAAAATAACAGACCGCCAACGGGCCCAATTGTACCGATTAGGGCTGACTAACCCTACATACCTCTAGGACATAATATATCACTCGAACAGTCTTTCGTAACACAGTCATCGCTTAATACTCGGGGCTTATCTCTATTCCATAAACCAATAATTATCAGTCGATGTAAAGCCAGTCCTTTGAATGGATTTCTTATAGATTAACACCTAAGTAATTTACAACACAAATTATACTTCTGGACGAGTGATCAAGTATGAAACTATATAGACGATAGTTATATCTAAACCGAGAGGATGACCTAGGGCCGGTTGGCTTGTAGGAGTATTGTTGTAATAACAAAATACAAAACTATAACAAAATATGTACGATCATTAATATATATAATATATGACCTCAAGAAATTCAACTTGAAGACTACACGTATAATTAAACCAAGCTACGCTTTAAAAGGTCTAAAGGAGGGATACCGTTTATTAGCCCATAAGAATCATACGGTTATAGGCTAAGGAGTTTAAGACAATCAAACACATAGCCGCTATTACAGATATAGTCAATCCGTATACTACAAGATAATATTAAATCTGCGATAATTAAACTAATAGATATAGATCTTCCTAACCTAAAGACCCAGGCTAGTTAAATTGAATAGTAATAGATCCTCAAGTTAGACTGCTGATATACAGTACATGATAAAAGTAGAAATACATCAACAATGCTATAGTAGTGGGGTGATACTCTTTAGACAGATATTTATTCAAGTCATGTAATATCACTCGACATACTGCATTTCAAAGCACCTAAATATTAGGTAGCCTAAAGCAGGTCTATCATCTTGGATATAGATTAAGAAACCTAAAAATGTGTATAGTACATACTAAACCGATAGCTCGCCGCTAAAATTCTAATTAGTCGTACCAGTGGTTAGGAGTCACAGGCGACATATATAGATCAAGCAGATCACTGCTTTTTTTTAGATATAACCGGGAGTATAATGACTAGTTAATAGCTGACTCAAAAGCCAAACATCACGGGCTTACAATTTGCTGTATTAAAACAGTAGATATTTTTTCAGCTGAGACATATAAATTTATCCAAATTAGTATGTCTGTCCTACAGGTACAACCTTGTAGATATAGCTCTTGTGTAATACTATAAGTAAGTATATAAGGTTGGCACATCCCAAAATACTGGCTAAATGTCTTATGTTTGAGGGTGGGGGTGAGAGGATACAGACTCGCTACTCTAAGTGTAAATTAATGGGATTTAAGAAAGAAAGAAAAAAAGCCCTAACTAAAATTCCTTTTTGACTCACACCGGTATCTCGGCACTTAGGCTTGGCCCGATCGTATTCAGGGAGTGTACAGGGATCTCTCTCTCAAAAAAACCAACATAGCCAAATCGCGATACGGGTTGGGGGAAGCAGAGTGTGGCGCGGGGTAATAACTTTAATATCCTCCGCGTCTATATTGCGGTGACCTGACCTGACCTACTAGGGGGAGGGGGATTGAGACGGGTCAAGCCTTGGCGCGAGTGATGGTTCATGAATCGGTTAACTCGGAAGTAGTGAAGTCGCTTGTAACCATCGGCCGATGAGATCTAGATAGAAAAAAGAGCGAGATAAGCGTATAGGTGAGAGAGGGGGGGTTCGAGGGGGGAGAGCTGAAAGGAGGGTCAATTAATCAAATATACCGTATTTGTCTGCCGCGGATAGTCTCGAAGCAATGGGAGTCATCTTTTACTGTACATGTGTAATATAGATTTGTGACCTCGGCCTAGGCAAGTCATGATTTGTGTAAAGTAATCTTGAAGTCGGCCCGAGAACCACTTCCTGGCCATGACTCTCGGGGGTCCGAGGTTGCTTTTGTCTGTTTGGCTCGGACATAGGTGAATAGCTAAAAGACCTTATGTCCGGAGAGTGAAAGCACGTCATGTAGATGATTCCTTTGCTCTCAAAAAAAATCCCCCACATATCATTTCTTAATAAGGTCTAGTTAGAGTCGGCAGTTAATGATCATTTCTAGCTGATAAATACTATTATCATTTCTTTTTTCTTCCCCCTCCTCCTTTCTGTTTCAGCCATAAGACCCTTTACTTTCGCTTTGGCTACCCAGCTATAGTCCCTCAGGAGGTTTAGGCATTTTTCGGGAGGTAACCTTTTTTTTTTCCTTCTAGGCGCGTTAAGAATTTCAATTAAGGCTATAATGGATGCTTAGATCATTCTTATCCTGGGATTATAGTAGAATAGGGTGGGCTCAGGTTTACTATAAAATGAGGTATATCTTACTAACGTAAGCTACTATACCCCTTTTTATTGTCCATATCTTTATCTGCCCAGTCTATAGCAGGTCCTTCCTATGCACCTCCCTCACTTGCATGGGCCGGGCTTTTCCTATAGTATTTCCCGGTTAACTAGTCCTGTCTTGTCTTACGTTAGACCCATCGTATGGTGAAGAAAAGCGGTAAGGGCTCTGCATTAGTTTGGGCTGTGCATGTTCGAGTGAAAGCCCATTATAGCTAGGCGGGCTATGGGGACCACGGTAGTTGGTTTATAGTTCCGTTATGAATTAAAGAGAATCTACATTTATATTAGTATAATAGGTAGCCGAAGCTGGGGTAAAAAAGGGGTGTTTCTACCAAACCCCATGTCTTCTAGATATCTGTCTGACCTTTATAAGACTCGGATAATGACTAGAGACGGAATAGTCACGTCCCACTACTAGAGCTAGTTTCAAAAAACAGTCATTGATTATGTCACTATATCGCTATGACGTACTTAGAAGCCAATAGCCCAATGTTATGAAACAATCAAGAAATTCAGATCTTACGCTAAAACTATTATGTTCCTTGGTCTGCCTATATAGTGATTTTGTTCTTGCGGGAAGATATCAGGAAAATGCCCTTAACCCTAGTCTATATCACTAGAATTGGTGCTAATATCATAAATATAGTGATAGACTGGTGGATTAGATCTTGTCGAGATATTACCACAGCACTAGGCCTCAATTTCCAGTTCCTGTAGACGCGAAAGTCCCTATTTCATTATATAAATCTTCCTCAAAGTATATAAATGCGCTAATGATAATAGTGAAATAAATGAAGGCAAAAAAACAGATAATCTTATAATTCATCATGAACTGTCTCCACCGTCTCCCTTATTTCTACTCCAGCCTCTTCTTGTACACTGTGCTCCTCAGTTGGATCATATTCCATTCTCCTCGACTTTGGGTTCCTGTCCTGTTGCCTCTCAGCTGCCTCTGTGGAGGGGGTTTGTTCTGGGTCATAGTCCATTCTTCTTGACTTCGTATTCTGCGACTCTGGCGAGACATAGGAATCCTCCCCATCATTGTTACTTTGGGTAGATTCATCACCATCCACACTAATCTCGCTCTTATGCGACTCCGGCAAGTCAAGAGTATTCTCGTCTTCGTCGCCTGGTGGATAATCATCGATATCTATAATCGACTCTATTTTCTCTCTCATCGACTCTTCAGTTACTTCTGGTACCAAAGACCCCGTAGACGAGGGAACTCGTTCCAATAGACTCTCAGGGATTCCTTTAACCTCCACTGTTGGTGTTGCGCCTACAAAACCACTCCTGTCTATATCTGCGCTCTTCTGTAATTCTGCAACTTCCCCGTTTCCACCTGCTCCAATAACCCATGCGAAACATGTAAGGGTCCACCATATTAACTTAAACGGCACCCCTACAAATAACCAGACCGGGCCCCAGACGAGTCGTCGGATTAGAATCCAGATAAGTGTGCTAATGAGCAAGTATATTGCATGCTCGTAGTACCACCGGTCACTTTTATTCTTCCGAATTAAGTCCGTGATTAGCTGTCTCGAAGAGGCAACAATATCATCGAACGCACTATATCTCGACGAGAGATCAGTGAGCGCAGCAGTGGAAGCATTTAGCGTTTCAGTCGCGAACACGGAACGGGAAAGTTCAGATTGGAGGAGTGTATGAGTGCGCCGTAGAGCGGTAGTAACGTCGGTGGATGCATTTACAAGTAGGTCTGATTGCGTTAGATTTTGATTGCTCTTGCCTTTGGCGCTACGCCTAGTGATGCTATCAGGGGTGGAGCGGCCGGAACCGCCAAGGAGACGTTCGCGTTCGCGTTGAGCCGTTGCTTCAGAGAGGCGCTTCGATGTGAGTTGCGCTTTGCGGTATTGGAGTCGTGCACTATGATTATCTTAAATCAGGTTTTTCTGTAAACACTCCCAACTGTCCCAGCCCACACACTCTATGCTGTAATAACTCCTCGCTTGCGCTGATATAGCTATGGGTGCAGAATTGTGATCTTACATTTTCATGTCCTCAGTCAGCTTATTAATCTTCGAGCCCAGTGCTGCGCCGTTCGTGGAATTGCCATCGCCGATTTCGTCGTCGACCTGTGTCGACAGCAGCTCAAGCTCCTGGTCGGCGTCTTTTAGGGATTGGTGAATGACATTTGCGAGTTCTAGTCGCGCTGCGTCAGTTCCTGGGCCGCCGAGTTTTGAGAGGCGGGATATGAGGAGCATGCACTGTATGTTAAGTTGTAGTGTCAGCTAATGCCACGTTTCAAGAATTGGATACTTTAGAGGGGGACTGACTTCTCGGTGGGCATCGGTTAATGAAGCTATTCTTTGTGATATTTCGATGATTGTCATTATTATAGATGAACTGCCTTGTGGGGGAGCGTTATTAGGGAATTCGACAAAGATAGAGAAGGTTGACAAGAGAGGAAGAGAGAGGTTTCAAGAAAGACGTTGTGATAAAGTTGTTCTGCACGTGGCCTGTGCGTAGTAGCTCTTGGCTGCAACGCGGCTATGAATGATGGGTGGTGACGTCGGCGCGACAAACGACAAGTACGAATCATAAACAGGTAAGGGCAGGCCCATAGACAGCCAATAGCCCTGAAGGTCTATTTAGTAAACGTAAGAGAGTAAAGAGGAGACAACGCAAGTATCCAAATAAGAAAATGGTTTAAGAATTTTCGAGTACATAGTAGCCTATTTCTCTTAATTTAACACCAGTCCATACAATGTAGATACCGTATAGCCTTATAGATTTTTGTCGCCGCAATGGAGAGGACAGTAAAGCTATGTACATTAGTCCCACCTACGGTGCTGTGGCGAAAGCAACCATGGGGATGGGAACAAGACTAAAGCTACATGTAATTGGCTATCATTCCGTGTAGCTTTTTTTTTTAAATTAAAAAACGATTAATTTACTTCTATTAGTAGCGCGAGCTTTCTATAAGTTTCTAGACAATTTTTCTCATTCTCCCCTTTTATTGTTTACCCTCTTTCCGTCCTCAGTTTATATATGTGGATTTCTGCCTTTGGGGTTCTACTATCGCCAGCACCTCCTCTTATTACTACATGTAGCTTCTGCTCCTTTAATGGCCAAGGACTTTGGTGTATTTGATACCTTGATTCGCTCTGACCCCTTTGGCGCCATCAGTTTCAGTATCCAGTCACTCATTGCTTGACTAAGTCGCTAGTCTATTATCCTGAAAGCTGCACATAGATCCTTCTCATATCAGGGCCTACATTCTTTTATCTACAGCTAGAGTAGGACTCTTTTGAGCTCCCGCAGGATTACCATTAAGGTTTACTATGCAGATAAAACACACAAAATGCTTTCTCCCCACTTCGCCCAATAAATTACACAACGTAGCTATATAATACTGTAGATATGAACAGAACTCAAAAAATTCCATGAAATAACCTCCCTAGAATTTCCTTCTCCCACCCGGTCCCGTAGTCTGATCTTCCCCCATCTTCCTAATCTTCTCACTGCTCTCCACATAAGCTCCCCTCGCATCCTCCCACTCCCCCACTCCAATCTTCTCCAAACAATAATCCACAATCCCTACCAACTCCCTCCTACTCTCCTCCTCCAACCTACTCTGCTCCTTCTCAACATCCTCCCCTCGCTCTCCCTTCCTCAATCTCTCATCTAGATCCTGCACAGCTGTAATGAACTGTTCGGCCCTTGCTCCACAACCATCACCTCCTACTTTGCCCCATACTTCTTTCATAACCTCAGTACCGCTCACATCGCTGTACCAGGCACGGGCGTTATCGTAGTCTCCTTCGATTCGGTGAAGAACCCCGTGCAGGAACATACCCTCGGATGCTGGTAGCGACTGCATTTTTCGCACTAGGAAGTGTGCAGAGGGAAGGTCATAGTTGAGGATGTGGAGGGCGGCTTCGAGGGCAGGGTGAAGACGGAGAGAAGCAATTGAGGATGTGAGGCTTGTAGTATGGGGCTTGGGAGGGTGTAGGAGGGGTGGGCGGAAGGTAAGCATTAGGGTGTAGAGGGAATTGAATGTTTCGCTCCGTGTTTGTATTTGTGTGGTAGTCATGGTATGGGATACTAGGAAGCGAAGAGGGTGTTTAGGATTTGAGGAGGTGGTATATGTTGTTGGGATGGGGGGGGATGATATTAGTTAGCTCGTCCGTGGAGTAGTGATGTCATGGTACTGAAATAACAGTACTCGCTTGATACCCCACTACAAGGATATACTGGTAAAAATACATTAATCTAGTAAATATTTGAAAATACATGCAAGACATCGTGGACTCTTGGTATATACTGACAATTTGGGAGTTGTTGTAATTATAATCATTGACCTAGCTGGGACCACTAGGACATAGGGACTATCACACTCGCTACAAGTTTCAAAGTACTTCAACTATAGGGAAACCCCAGACTTAAGGTCTATTCTATCTGAGGCAGATCTAGATCGACCCCGTACGTCTGTGGGTGACCTGAAACACCAGATTCGCGGACCCTCCAAGGATGAAGCTGCAGAAAAATCCTCTAGAAACCCTAGACCTAGACATGGACGCTAAAACACCGGGAGTTTTTTTCAAGGGGCTGAATAAACAAGCTAATTATCATATAAGAGTACTAGAAAACACTGCTAGGTCTAGTCCCTGGTGGCTTGACTGAGACCTTGGATGCGGGAGGGGAAGAGGGACCGGAGGTTGCCATCGTTTTATAATTATAGTACATTTCTTATCATAATAAAACGAGTGATGAATTATGAAGTTCCATCCACCACCGGGGGGTCTCGGTCCGGGGGTGCCCTAAAGGTATATGGTTCGATTGAAAACTCCAGGTAACATCTGTCTCAGTTCTTGCGCAGATCTTTACCTCTAAACTCCGTCGCAATGGTTCTTGCGATCTCGTGGCACATTAAGTGCTTACTGTATTCACCCGAACAAGCCCCTCACGTTATTAATCAGCATCTCTAGATGTATCTCATCGCCGCTTACCAACACGAATATTTCGCTGCCCAATAGTTTCGGAACAACAAAGAGGTGTTTCAATACCGTTCTAAACAGTATCTCTACGATCAAGGCTCTGGGGAATCTCTAAAATTGGGCTGGTCCTCTTTACTCAGTCATGCAGGTCAACTCCATTAACCGCTACAGTACAGGTTAGGGCGGCCAATAGTATAGGTAGGGTGGTTATCATAAGTATAGTATATCAAATATCATAGATATTAACTTGGTATTATACAACATACAGGTAATACAGGGGGACGAATGTGAGAAAATGACAGGAAAAAAAAAACGTTGAGAAATGGAATAAATACTAGGGTCCAACATTTCTGCCAAGGCGGACAGAAGTTATCCCTGCTGCACTGTGCAAGGCTAAAAGTTATGCAGGTTGTTGGGAACCAAAGGGTGTTCGGATTTTAGCTATTTCCTCCGTTGCCACTCCTGGGACTCTAAATGGAGGTAGTGGATACCACCTGCTGATGCCTCTCAACAGCGCGTTTCCAAAACTCCTCCAGCATCTTATGATACTTGTTCATCACTTCGAAATGCAGACAATGACCAACCCCTTCGAAAACCCGCTTTTCCACACCACCCTTGATACCTTCAACAAGCACATCGCTATGTGTGTGTTCAATCAACGCATCCTTTGTTCCTGTGGCTACTAATATATCTGGGATCTCCTCTCCAAGAACCTTAAGCCGTTCAGGTCCCATATAATGCCAGGTCACTGCAAGGCCTTGGAGAAGTGTCCCCGTGTAAACAGGAGGCTGGAGCTTCTCCATACGCCAGAGGTCCTCGGCCATAAAGCGGTCGGCGTTGGTAGGGAATTCACCAAGGTCGTCAGGAGAGGAGAGCCATTCTGGTGAGAAGAGATTTGTTTTTGCAGCCTCGAGACGCTCAGCGAGGGGTTTTGGGCGGATCATGTCGATACGACGGGCGATATTTTGGAACCATGGCTATTGGAAAGAATAGACGGATTGGTTCAGCTTAGGAACGCAATGGGATACTTTCGCATTTGCCTCGTATGAAGGGAATTTTCTCGGTAGGTAAACTTACGAGCGTGGAGACTAGACTGGAGGCTGTGCTCTGGAGTGTAAGGGACGCGATACGTTGCGGTATAAGATAAGCCCTAACCCCCACCACTCGTTAAATTAAAGGGCAATTGGACCTAAACCCGGGGATACGGTCCCTGGGCGTTGGATATACGAGGAAGGAAGCTGCGTACAGTTCTTGGGAAATCATTCCTGTGCGAGGGTTGAATGAGATAAGCTTGCGTGTTCCAACTAGAGCGGTATATTTGTATGGCCCAAAGGTAGTGTTTACTACTCACCCCCCATCGAGACCCCAATCACATGTAATTGGCGGGCTTTGGTCCAGCGTATATGGTCAAGGATATCGACAACGTCTTTAGCCATTTCACTGGTTGAGTATTTGACAAGTGGTTTGTCGCTGTCGCCGACTCCTGAGGGTCATATTGACCTAGTTCAGACAATTGTTCCAGAATAGTAAAAAAAAGTGATAGCCTTGTGTTAGAGGATTACTACTGACCGCGATTATCAAATACCAATGACGTATATTTGTCACCATGTTGATGGCCGCTATTTGTTACCCATTACCCATTAGCCACTAGTACAGTTCGCTATTGCTCACACAAGCACAAGCAAAAATAAGGTGGTGACTTACAAATATTTTATTTGCTGGAGTAGCGAGAAAGGAAAAAGCAAAGAGCAGATGCAAGCACAAGTTAGAAGTTCCGTTTCAATCTAAATAAGTTTGTTGCCCAATTAAGAAATCCTTACACGATACCACGCAATCTTTGGGGCGTTTAGCCCCATTATCCACTGAGAGCAATCAGTAAAGTGTTCTACAAAACCCCCCTAATCGACAAGACAAATGAGGGGCACAGCCCGCTAATTCTTCCCGCTATCACATTAAGATAATAGAGTCAAGGACGTACCACAAGATGAACGGGACCTGTTCCGTGAACTTCATACGCAATTGCTATCGGGCCGCCAGCCCTGTTGCTCGCAACCGGCGCATTTCCTTGACGATCTGGGGTGTGGAACTCCAAGACCGTGGGGAAGGCCGGGTGAGCTAGAATTTCTTCGATAGTTAACGATTTACTCATTGTGCTTAGGTTTAACGTTCTTGCTGCCGGGGGGGGGGGTAGGCGGAATCGAGCGATATGTCAAGACCCCAAATGGGAGAGTTGGATTAAGGGAGAAGGAATACTTTCAGGAACCAACAGCTACAATAATAACCTTAGAACCCGGGAAAGCTACACCTATTTTTGTTGTGGCATCGGGAGGCTTTCCGAGGGCTCAACCACACGTCGGTGAGAATACTCAACGTAGCGGCGAAACCGAAAACGAATACGGGGTTCGCCTGCGAACATTTCTATGACTAAGCTACATATGTTTTTCTCGTCCGATGGCTAGATAGATGACTAGTCGGCCGAAAGAAATCACTCGCGAATCGGTGTTCCGGATTCCCTCAGCGCGGCCACTGCGGCCACTGCGGCGGACCTACAGTAGCATGTAGTCACCCTCTTAGATTCGCGTAATTCAATACGAGTGAGCATAGAGTCATTCTATTACACACACAGCAGATCTCATAATGGCTGCTACAGAAACCGTACATACTTCTATCTACAAGGGAGGTACAGCAGAGATGGAGGGGGGGAGAGTAAAGGCTTAAAGCAATGGGCATCTAAACTGCATATGTGACGTCGTAGATCGGGTTTTCTACCACATTCTCTGCAAATCTAACGATAGAGGTTAGTAGTCGTACCTTGATGGGCTTGTGTAGGTAGGTACTCGAGGCTTTAGGCGGGACACCAACAGCTGTGTAACCAAACGTTAAATCTTTGGGAGTGATGAGCTTTATCGAGACTGTCCGCGTGAGAACAGTAACGTTTCAATAATAGGCGCCTCGACGCGTAAGCTCGTCTCGAAAATTAACGGCAGTCTTTATTTGCGAATTGAGGCTGAGGGCATGGCAGGAGTACAGGAGGAAGATGAAGATACCTGAAGCTTGCCAGGTCAAAGCTCGAGGGGGCTTGGCATGTTTCTGCCATGAGCGGAGGTGTCGACCTTTAAAGGTCAAGGGGGGGGGAGGAATAACTCGCCTTTTCTGCACAACATCTTCGAAGCATAGGACGGACGGCCCACTATTCAGCGCCAGAATCGAAGCTTTATCCCTTGCAAGTTGCAAGCACTCGAGAGGAGCGGGAGCGGAGTTGTTCCGGGGCGCGAACAAGGGACTCCGGGGCTCCGAGGCCGAGCACACAACCCATTAGTCAGGACCCGTCTGCTGTGAGCCTGTCTGTGACTTTGCCCTGCACTGAGCTTAGCTCCAGTCTCGAGCCAGCATTCCCTCGTTCGAGAAAACCTTCCCCCATCGCTCTTAACTGCAACACACACTTGCAGGTACCCTCCCCCCTCCCCTACGTAACTTAGAGCTACCCTAAAAAAGCCCTCCTTGTGCTCTATTTCCAATTATCTCCGAGTCGTCAAAAGCCCTACATCTCCCCCCCCCTCCCCGCAATCAGACTAGAATACCGCAGAAGCTCTACTGTTTTTTTATTCACATGCCGATGTCATTCTAGTAATCAATCAAACTCTCATACGGTCTAGCTATCAACCCTTTACATATCACCATCGGGTCAGATCCATAACTCCTCCGTCCGCCACCAAACCCCCCCATAGAACCCTTTTCGCTACTCTGCTACTCTGACGGAAGAAAGAAAGCAGAAGAAGAAAAAAATTTAGATGGCTGCTCACAGTATTGTGAATCTATCACCCTCACCCACCACCTCTCCAAATTTTCTCGGCAACGGAGCGCCCATTCCCGCTGCCATGTTTAATCCTGGGCATGCTTCGTCTGACGATGGGGGAACCGACCCGAAACGCAGGAGGATTGCGAGGGCTTGTGATATGTGCAGGAAGAAAAAAGTTCGCATGTTCCTTCGTCCCGGCTCCTAGAACCCCCCCCCCCCTAGTTCATCTGATAATGGTGGCGAAAACCTTAAATAACTTAAGCTTATTGTCTATGTCTGGTGTAGATCAAGTGTGACGGTAAACTGCCATCATGTACACATTGTGTGAACTACAAAACAGAGTGTGTTTTTACGCTCGTCGAGAAGAAAAGAAATCCCCCGAAAGGGTTAGTCAAGTCTTGAGTTCTGCGTCCGAGCTCGACCGCTGACATTCAGCGCATAGTGCAAAATATATCGAGGGGCTAGAAAACCGACTCGGCAGGATGGAATCACTTCTAAAGTTGTCAGGCTTATTGCCAGAGGGTGATGGAAAGACGGATTTGGGGGATTTAGAGCGCCGTTTACAGGATCAAGTACAACAACAGCAGGCTGCCAGTCAGAATGGATCCGTATGTACACCCACCGTTGGCAGGTCATCATCAGAATCGATGCGGGAGACCCCGACTTCATCGACTATGCATTCAGTGACAAATTCTCCTGCAATATGCAAGGAGGAAGATGAGGTCGAAGCCTTGTCGGATCAGATGTGTTCTTTAGTGACGAACAACTGTGGAGAGACAAGATTCATCGGTAAAATACTACTGAAATGCTGTTATTTTCATATTAATACCGGCTGAGAGAAATAATCTAATCAGGGATTGTTCAAGGTTCTTCCTCCGGATTTTCAATATTTTCACCCAAAGGAATCCAGTGGGTCAACGAAAAGACAGGCGACAAGAGTTTTCAGCAAATGATAATGGAAGCTACATCCCATGACTCAAAATGGTCCATGTGGAAGCAAGACATATTCGGTCCTCTATTTGAACACCGAGGGGAGAACGAGCTCCCGTCAAAAGAGGTGGCATCTATTCTTGTACAAGGTAAGACCTTTTTCTCGACAAGTCATCCCAATGTACATCCTATTCTTGTAGGAATTATGTTCTCATTGTTTTGTTTTCTTGTACTCAGACTTTTTCCGGTATTTCAATATTTGCTTTCCACTCTTTCATAAACCCACGTTCGATGCATTATTCGAAAGACACTACTCAACAGAGAGTCCACCGAAGGACTCTGGATGGTATGCAGCTTTCAATATGGTTCTTGCGATTGCGCTACGAATACAGATTTCTCATCCGGGACTCCCGGACGAGGATGCGACTACCTCTCACGTACAGGAGTCATGGCGCTTTTTTCAGAATGCAGCATCTGTTCTTACTGAATTGCTTTTGAAGAACACTGATTTAGTCAGCATACAGGCAATCCTAGGAATGGTACTATTCAAGCTCCTTTTTGCGAGTGTGTTAGAAGTCTTTTTCGGGTTATTGACTATGTTTGTCCTTCATAGGCTCTTTATTTGCAAGGAACTGCCAACCCACAGCCGTCATATTTCCTTATTGCTGCCGCAGTCCGGATATCAAATAGCATTGGCATGCATCGAAGAGGAAACTCCTTCGGATTAAGTCCCGTCGAGGTAGAGCAGAGGCGACGAGTTTTCTGGATCATGTACCTCCTTGACAAAGACATGGCCCTTCGATCCGGACGCCCACCATGCATCAACGACGACGATATTTCTGTTGAGCTACCTGACGAGGACCCGGCTGATGATATTGGCAATATTCTTCTCAAGAACGGCAAGGACAAGTGTAACCTCTTCAGACTTATGGCTACATTCTCAGTGATCGAGAGTAAGGTGTACATGCAACTCTACTCAGCCAAGGCTTCAAGGCAGTCGGATGGGGAACTACTGAACACCATTGGGGATCTTGACAAAGAGCTTGAGGAATGGAAGGAAAGTGTGCCGCTAGAGTACAGACCGGATAGCGAGATCAACGTTGATCAAGGACCATTAGTGCTGCACCTCGTTATGCTGCATTTTGCATACTACAACTGCCTGACAACGATTCACCGCATGTCAATACATCATGGCTACTGGACTAGTAGGCTCTCAAATTACGCCATTGCTGGCTTAAGCGCACGACCTCTCAACCCCCGTGTTTTCTCGAGTGCAGCGCTCTGTGTGGCTGCGGCTAGGTCATCGATCCATCTAATTAAGTACATCAACCGACGTGACTACCCATGCATATGGTAAGACCTCATCTCTTAAACTCCTCTTCATGTAAGAGAGTTTGCTTCTATAATTTTGATTCACTTATAGGATGTTCTGCAGGTTAATCATGTACTACCCCGTATCGGCACTCGTAACGCTTTTCGCAAACGTCCTCCAGAATCCGCAAGATCCCCGTGCAAGGAGTGATTTGAGACTTATGAATGTGGTGGTAGAGTTCTTGCAGACTGTGCAAAGGGAAGATGATAGTAATAAGCAGGATACTGCTTCTGTACAGCGCATGCTTGCGGTTTGTGGGGAGTTTCACCGCATTGCCAAGCTAGTGCTAGATAAGGCGGAGAACGAAAGTGTGAATAGGAGAAAAAGGAAGAATGAGGAAGTGAGGCAGAGTGTTTCATATCCACACAAGCGCGATACATCAAGTTCGCCCACTAGGACAAATATGCCACAGACCGCATCGCCAATGACGGAGACCGCCTCGCCTCCTACTAGTGTATTAAACCCAGAGATAAATTCTCAGGTAGTTTAACTCTCCCCCCACTACTCATATCCTTATTGGCATCTTGCTGACTTCAAAAATCAGCTTTTCGGAGACTACCCATCTGCCTTCTCACCCTCGAACCCACTCTCTTGGCTCAACGAAATGAACACCCCTGCCTCATCCTTTCCTGTTTCACCATCTGCGGGTATCACTATAGACCCGCAAGCCATACCACCTACTTTGTCTAATTCGTTCCAACAGCCGTTTGTACCGCAGGATCTATGGCAGATGCCAATGACGTTTGAGTGGGACTGGGCAGACGTGAATACACAAGTGCCATGGGGGCATGATGGGGCGAGTGGTTTGTAGTATATGTGGGATATTTAGGGGTTGGTAAGTACTATGTAGGAAGTGTGATCTTGGCCGAAATTTCCATGTGTTTGCTTGATTTGCATTGGAGTATTAGGGGACTTGGGCATTTTTCCTTCAACTGTTTTTGTTTCTTTACTTCCTTTACACCTTTCTACGTTTCTCTTTTACTTCTACTCCACTCTAGTTGGCAGAGAATGCTTGCATGCGTGACACCACTCACTCATTTAAAGCAACAAACTCTACTCAGATAATGCAAATAACTCATAGTTAATCTACTCTCCTTAAGGCTAAAGAAAGTCTTTAGAGAACGGGGGAGTGAATGTATGTATCAAAGGATGGGGAGTTGTGGGATATTTTTATATGGTTAGCGATGATTTTCTTACAATTATCTATACTATTATACTAGGCAGGTTGGGCTGGGTAGGTCGGGTACGGGTACTCTAGCGGTTCTTTTGTTTTTGTTTTTTTCTTAAATGGCATGTAATGCACAAATGATCGCAATGTTTGTATGCGCGTTTTGTAGTATTGTAAACTACGTTGGAGTTTATTGGTTTCTTTTAGGCATATAACTACTCTGCTCTGATGTAAATTATTATACATTCTCTTGTCACTCATTTTTTTTGTTTATAGCTTTTCAGGATGGGGCGGGGATTTCTCGGGCGATAGAGATGCAGGGGAGCGAGAATATACCTCAGGTACTCACTCCACTTATGAACCTGGTCTAGACCTATATATTTATTTGCCTATTACCCGGTCTAGACCCTTTGGTCATCCGCTGTCACTCGATACCTTATCTTAGTCAAACGGCCATCTCCCTAGTCAGGCTTAAGGCGGTGATAAAATAAATCCTGGCACTAGTATACCAATGTGTAGAATAGAGGTCACAGTGCAAAGTTCACCCGAGGTGGTATATCTCTCAATAATATAGAAAATGTACAAGGGGCTGTTTCTAGATATATGGTGACCAAACGCTAGTACGAACCCTAGTCTCGCTCTCATCCCCATGGTTGCTTTTTCTACATGTAAGGGTTGGACACGAGACTATACAAATCCATACAAATCTCTCATCCGATTTTATCCCACCCCTATAATATTTATCTCACCATTCCACTCTATAACCACCCCCAGACCCTCCCACCTACCGGATAAAAAATTTATCACAATCACGAAGAGGCCCCCTTGTGCTGGGTGTGTTGGCTCCATTGTGGTTTTTATTGTAGGCGAACAAAAAATACCCAATCACTCACATAGTAACAGAGAGTCCAACCTTGATGCCATGTATCCCCCTATAATACTTTCTCACTACTCTTGGGAATTACTACTGGCCTGGGGGGATGACTTGGTATATAAAGCTTTTATATGCTATCAAAATAAAGCCTCATAGCTCTGTAATGTACTCTAGAAAGTTCAGCAGCAACGTAGGCGGGCAGGGGAGAGGGTCTATTATAGAGATGGTGGGAGGAGGAAGGATGGGAAAGACGACAAGGATGGGACTAGTGCCTCTTCATCTCTAACTTTAAAATACGATGCTAATAGAGAGTGGGTGGGGTCTTTTCACTTTTTACTCGTGACTATTGGACCCACTGTGGGCGGGTTCTTTGATAGCCGATGAAGCTTGGTGGGCTAGGGACTTTTGTGCCCGCGACCCACTCTCGGAAGAACTGTCGGAGATCACTGTTGTTACTGAGGGAATATCTAGAGGTAGTAAATAGCTCAAGCTCGCACACTGCTACCACTAGAGCTGTTTCTAGAACAATGTTTCATTGATACAGCTATTGGTAGTTTAAAAAAATATAAACGAGTACTATTTCGAGTCGGATCATAGAAGATCACTCGGTTTGTATGAGTCAATGAGAGCTATAGAGGGGTAGGAGAGTTGTGGATTAGAGTCGATGTCAGTGTGGCTGTACATTAGCCATAGCCTGAGTTATCTCTGCTTATCAGATTTAGATGCGCCCAAAAGATCTATCAGCTTCGCTAGCATAATTATGGAGATATCTTTAACACCGCTCACGCTAGTCCTGCGGGGCGGCCTGCTTATTAATCAAACGTATGACGGAAAATGCTACTCAGCGCCGGCACCAACTGATTTCCGCTGCAGCCTCCAACCACCCCACCATCAACCACATCTCGCTCATCCATCTCATCTCATCCCCCCCCCGTAAATACCCTCGATCTACATCAATCCGCCCCTCGCAGGGCTCAGTTTGTTACAGCAATGCTCCCGCGATCCCGAATTCTCGCGAGACATTCAACGGTGCTAACTCGGGGGGTATTGCTTCAGCGATCGTCACCGCTTCACCTCCGTGTGTCGAGATTGGTGGCTCCATTAGGTGTTTATAGTGGGGTAGTTTCGAGGAGATTATATGCCACTGTTAATAAAGGTCCCGAGAACGACAATAGCAGTAACAAAGAAGACTCCGGTCCGTCAAAACCACCTCCGTTGTCTGAATTTAAGCCAGAGAAATGGAACAAAATTCATCCCGAGCACCAGAGATTAATATCTATGATTATTCGTGACCCGGAGACGACATGGAATGGTTGGTCAGAATCAGAGAGAAAGGCATTCATAGCTATGGTTATGGAGGCGAGTGAAAAAGCGGAAAAGTTGACGCAGATATCATGGATGCCGAAGGCTGTTAGGGATATGGCTAGCCTTTTTGGCTTGAAGTCGGAGGACCAGAATACTCAGAAGAGTAAGGAAGGCCAACAGCATGGCAAAGAGGAACCAGGGCGCAAGGAAGATGTGGGAGGTGGAAAGGAGCAGCATGGACAGCAAGGAGAGCAAGGGAAGAAAGGTACTGATGGAAAGGGACAACAAGGAATGCCATTCGGTTTTCCTGGTGGCGCAGATGGCAAAGGGGGGCCTCGCGAGTTTAAAATCGATTTCACCAACCTCCTTGCTACAGCCGTCATTTCTTTCTTTGCGTATCAATTCCTCGTACCTGGTCAGGAAGCACGGGAGATTACCTGGCAAGAATTTCGGAATACCTTCTTCGACAAGGGTCTTGTCGAAAAGTTGACTGTCGTGAACCGTAGTCGGGTGAAGGTCAATCTTCACAGGGAGGCGACGGCCCAAATGTATCCCGACTCACCAGCTGCCAGCAACCCATTATTTTATTACTACTTCAGCATTGGCTCTGTAGAGGCCTTCGAAAGACGATTGGATGATGCACAGAAGGAACTAGGCGTTCCCAGCTCTGAGCGGATACCCGTGGCCTACAAAGATGAAATTTCCTGGACCGGCACAGTTCTCTCATTTGCGCCTACGCTTCTTGTAATAGGATCAATATTCTGGTTATCACGTCGTGCTTCCGGTGGTGCTGGTGGGCAAAGTGGTATCTTTGGAATTGGAAAATCTAGAGCCAAACTTTTTAATCAGGAAACCGACATCAAGACTAAGTTCAAGGATGTGGCAGGTATGGATGAGGCCAAGGTGGAGATTATGGAGTTTGTTTCATTCCTGAAGCAACCCGAGCGTTTTCAGAAACTCGGAGCAAAAATCCCCCGCGGAGCCATCCTCTCAGGTCCCCCCGGCACTGGTAAGACCCTCCTCGCTAAGGCGACCGCCGGAGAAGCCCAAGTTCCTTTTTTCTCGGTATCAGGTTCTGAATTCGTCGAGATGTTTGTCGGAGTCGGTCCCTCTCGAGTCCGTGACCTGTTCGCAAAGGCAAGAAAGAACGCACCCTGCATCATCTTCGTCGACGAAATTGACGCTATCGGAAAATCCCGTGCAAGGTCTAATATTGGTGGTGGCAATGATGAAAGGGAATCCACTCTCAATCAACTCCTTACTGAAATGGACGGGTTCAATACTACTGAGCAGGTTGTCGTGTTGGCGGGTACTAATCGTGCCGATGTACTTGATAAGGCTTTGATGAGACCTGGACGATTCGATAGACATATCACTATTGATCGTCCGACTATGGATGGGAGAAAACAAATTTTCCTTGTTCACTTGAAGAAAATTGTGACTTCAGAAGATATGGACTATCTTAGTGGACGACTCGCAGCCCTTACCCCCGGGTTTTCCGGAGCCGATATTGCAAACTGTGTCAACGAGGCTGCGCTCATCGGTATGCTGTTTATCCTTACCCGACACAATTTTCACATGCTAATCCAACCTATCCATAGCTGCACGAGGAAATGCCGACACTGTCGCAATGACGCACTTTGAACAGGCCATTGAACGTACTATCGGTGGTCTCGAGAAAAAATCACTCGTCTTAAACCCAGAAGAGAAAAAGACTGTTGCCTACCATGAGGTAAGACCCCGCGAACAAAATAAACACCTTACTTCTATATTAAGCTCTCTAACGTAACCTAGGCTGGCCATGCAGTATGCGGCTGGTTCCTAAAATACGCTGATCCTCTCCTCAAGGTCTCCATCATCCCCCGTGGCCAGGGTGCTCTCGGTTATGCACAATATCTCCCGCCAGGCGAACAGTACCTCATGTCCATGTCGCAACTGATGGACCGCATGGCAATGACTCTTGGAGGTCGCGTATCTGAAGAACTCCACTTTGACACAGTGACCTCTGGAGCCTCCGATGATTTCAACAAAGTCACACGTATGGCTTCCGCTATGGTTACAAAATGGGGAATGAGTAAAGATATTGGTTATGTCTATTACGATGACGACGAGGGCCAGAAACTCCAAAAGCCATTCTCAGAGGAAACAGCACGTAAGATCGACAGTGAGGTGAGGAGGATTGTTGACGAGGCTTATGTCAAGTGTAAGAAACTTTTGGAAGAGAAGAAGAAAGAGGTGGGATTGATTGCTGAGGAGTTACTAAAGAAGGAGGTGTTGGGTAGAGAAGATATGATTAGGATCTTGGGCAAAAGGCCGTTTGAGGAGAATAAGGACTTTGAAAAGTTTTTTAATAAGGGACATATTAGTTCTCCTCCGTAAGTATCATGCTCCCTCCTTGGGGTCAACTTGTGAGACTGACAGAAAATAGCCCATTCCCAGAAGACCGTACTCCTCCTCCTCCTCCTCCAGTCAATAGCTCTGACACTCCTACACCTTCATGATGAGAGTACTCTTACCAAATGACTGTATTCACTTGTACTTTTTTCCGACACTATAGGCTGGCTGTTTTTTGTATATAAGTGTGACATAACGTTTCTCAGCCGCTACCAGCCAACTAAGCACCACTCAATTCTTCAATTTCTTTTCCTCAATTTCTTTACATTCTTCGGGAAAAATATAGGGACTTTGTGATATATGGATGTCTTTAGAAGGTTACATGGTGTGAGGGGAAAAGATGTGAAGTTGGAGATAGAAAAAGTGAGTTTGTGAGTTTAAGTGGCTAATGAATCCTTTAAATTATTGAGAGATGGTCCCAAGTGATGGTAGAGCCTAGTTCCCGGTATCAATTTAACTCTGATTGGACTTGAACGGGTCATATTTGGGTACGTACTCGCCTGTTACGGAACTCCGAGGATCGTTACACAAGCCCTGCAATCAACTCCGATGTGCATATGTGGATGCATAAGGGTTAGGCATCCAAGCTTACATGTCACGCTCGCCTATTCTGAGCACTTCTCGTCACCCGCCAACTATTATCAACTATTATCAACTACTAAGTACCAGCGACTTCAGTAAACTCTGACCGAGTTAAACGCTTAGTTCATCGACACAGCTCATCCTAATCTTCACAAACCCGAGAATCTATAGCCATGGCAGAAGTAGTTGGCCTTATGGCGAGTGTCATCGCCTTAGTCGAGATCACAGCCAAAGCCACTGGGTTAAGCTACCAATACATCAACAGCGTTAGGAAAGCTCCCGAAACCCTCCAGATGTTTATGGACGAGCTGAGCTCCCTCACTAGTGTTCTCACTAGCCTCGAGGACTGCCTAAAGACGAACCTTGATTTAACCGCAATACGTGGTCTCGCTGACCCATTGAAGGAATGTATTGAGGAGATGGGAAAGCTCCAGAAGAAATTGGAGCCGAAGAAGGGTTGGATTAGGAAGAAATTGGCGAGGTTAAAATGGCCGTTGAAGGAGGGAGAAACGACGGAGTATATTGAGAGGATCGAGAGGTTCAAGACGTTATTTTCATTGGCTATAAGTGCTGATCAACTGTAAGTCTTGGGGTCTATATTTGCTTGCCATGGCCGGGCTTGGGTTTGCTGACTAGTACTGTTTACAAGAACCCGTTCAGGTGTTATTGCAAATAATGTGCAGCTAATCAAGGATGATATAAAGTATCTTAAGGATGAGTCCGAATCTGCCAGGAAGAAGGAGGAAGCCCTTCAAATCGGTAAGAATTATGGTTTATACTATCAACAAAAATATCTGGATAATGGGTCTCAAATTATCAATTCCAAAGAGAGATACTGAGAGCCCATGTGATGGCGATTTTATATTAAGTTGTCGACTGACATTTCTTTTTCAGAGGAAAAACGCAAGAAGGTGCTCCACTGGTTATATCCGGAAGCCTTTGACAAGAAACACATCGAGATCAGCGAAAGGAGGCAGAAAAACACAGGTCAATGGCTATTGGGAACTCCAGAAGTTCAAGATTGGGTCAATAATAAAAGTCCTCGGTTGCTCTGGGGTCATGGTGTCAGTACGTACTACTATACAAAACCCATCTTGGGTATAGGTGCTAACTTAAACACAGCTGGTGCCGGGAAAACCTTCTTAACGTATGTCTTTGTTTTTTTTCTTTTTCTTTAGGCTACTAAATCAAGCTAACCTTAACCCTTAGCTCTCTGATAATCGATCATCTTCAAGAATCAAAGGAAAAATATGGAGTAGCTTATATCTACTTTAATTATAAAGAGGAAGACCGGCAGAAGCCTACCCATGTCCTTGCTAATCTAGTGAAGCAACTCGCCTGCCAAATACGCCAAGCCTTACCTAAAGAGATCGAAAGCTTGTACGACAAACTGGAGCCCCAGCAGAAAACGCCATCCCTCGAGGAGCTATATGCAATCCTTCTTGTGGTGACAAAATCGTTTGACAAAACTTTTGTCATTTGCGATGCACTAGACGAGTGCCAAACGAAGCGAAAGGATCTCTTGCCGTGGTTTCATCGGATGGAGAAGGATTTTATCAGCTTGTTCCTAACTAGTAGAGAGCACTCTGAAGATATCAAACAGTCCTTCAAAAACTCGGCGAAAGTCAAGCTTTTGGCAACGGATGAGGATATATCGAACTATATTGAACAAAAGTTAGGCGAGAACCCTCGAGCGGGTCGTCTCATAAAGCAGGGAAACTGCAAAGACAAGATCATCTCTGAACTTACAGATTGTGCCAATGGAATGTGAGTAAGTCTACAGAAATAAGGCGTATCCTATACTTATAGCTTGTTAGGTTCTTGCTCATTCACTTCCACATTGAGTACCTATGTGAGCAAACCAGTGTCAGCCAGATTCTAGCGGAACTCGAGAATCTCAAAAGGTCAACCAGCAATAGTAGCCCCCTTGATCCTACCTACAACAGAGCCATGGACACCCTTCGAAGACAACCTAAAACCCTTGTAGAATTGGGACTCGACATTCTCTCTTGGCTTGTCAAGGCTCGGCGAACACTCACAGTCCGTGAGCTTCAACTAGCAGTATCCGCAAGGCAAGACTGTCTCACCTTTAACGAAATAAATTTGCCGACGAGGGATACACTGCTTGATGTTTGTGCCAGCTTGGTGACAATAGACGAGAAGGATGATACCATTAAGCTTGTCCATTACACTGTCCAGGAGTTTCTAATCAAGAACTCGATAATTCCCCCAGATACGGACACGAACCTCAAGCTTGCTATAGCCTGTACTACCTTTCTCTCCCTCAACATATTTGCTCAGGGTCCATGTGCTTCCAACAGCTCCCTTGAATCTCGACGGAGTCTATACCCCTTCCTTGAATATGCTTCCCAGTACCTGTCTTACCACCTTAAAGCATGCAACGAGGCTTTAACAACAGATATTGTTGTCAAATTTCTTAGGATTCCAGGGAGTGTGTCGTCGTACCTACAAGCTCTTAGTTGTCAAAAGCCGCCATCCAGCCCTGGTAAAGTCCTAGATTATTACAGTCAATACCCTAAGCGGCAGACCCCGCTACATGTTGCAGCCACCCTAGGCCATTGCGCCGCGGTCCGGTTATTACTGGAAGACAAAATAAAGATTAACGCTCTGGATGACAAAGGAAGAACAGCACTACTAGTAGCAGCAAATGAGGGTTACACGCCTATCGTAAAACTACTACTCGAAAAAGGCGGAGATCCTTCAGTTGCAGATAATCATGGGGCAACCGCACTACATATGTCAATATCCAAAGGACATGGGCCAGAATCGGTGCTCTGGTTGTTACTTGATAAAGGCGTAGACTTTTCTATTGCGGACGACAGAGGTTGTACACCGCTACACTGGGCAGCATCTGTGGGGCGCAAATTGGAGGCCCAGCTCTTGATTGAGAAAGGCGCCGATATCCAAGATGCAGACAATACAGGACGGAGAGCAATACATTTTGCAGCTAGAAAGGGTCATGAATCAGTGGTCCGGCTACTTCTTGAGAAAGGCGCCAATAGTAATATCTCAGTCCCAGAAAAATCTGGAGATACAGCGCTTCATATGGCAGTGGCCAAAGGGCATGTATCCATCATTCGAGTGTTGCTTGAGAAAGGTGCCAATATTTCAGTTGTATCGAATGCCGGAAATACTGCTTTGCACAATGCAGCATCTGGGGGGAATGAGCTGGCTATCGATATCCTACTTGGGAAAGGTGCTGATGTCTCCGCTGTAGACAATAGAGGGTGTACGGCACTACACTGGGCATCATCCACGGGGTGTGGTTCAGCGGTTCGGCTACTACTTAATAGGGGTGCTAGAATCTCAGATAAAGACAATAAGGGTCAAACAGCATTGCATTTTGCAGCTGCAAAAGGGCATCGATCTGTGGTTCAGGTCCTTCTTGAAAAAGGAGGCGACCCATCATCCACGGATAAGGAAGGAACGACTCTCCTTCACAAAGCAATTTCGAATGAACCAATAGTTAGACTACTACTTGAGAAAGGCGCCAAAATCTCAGATGCAGACAATCGAGGATGTACAGCACTACACTGGGCAGCATCAATAGGACTTTTATCGATAGTCCGGTTACTACTCGAAAAGGGCGCCGATATTTCAGACGCAGATAATACAGGACGGAGAGCACTACATTTTGCAGCAACCAAAGGTCACGAATCTGTTGTTCTATTATTGCTAGAAAAAGGCGCAGATGTCTCAGCGACGGATACGAATGGACAAACAGCAGTGCAGTTGGCTATATCTAATGGGCATGATTCCATTATTGAAGTGCTCAAACCACGGATTCATGGGCAAATTCCATGAACACTGGGATATAATTTTATCTATGTTAGCTAAAAGGTACGCCCATAATCCATATCATTTTAGGAGACACTCCTGACCTAAACATAGATTATTCTACTTTATAATAACTTTTGTGCCCTAAAATATGGTGGTTATAGAAAAAAAAGCTCTGGTGGTGCTGTTTTATTATTCTTTCCTAGTGTTATTTTACCCTGGCATGAGTAGTTAGATTAGGGAACAGTTATTGGTATTCGAGCAGGTGATTGTATTCAGAAGCATTGGGAATATTCACTATAGTATAAACAAATTCTATAAATAAGATACTTCAGCTCCTACCTAGTGCCAAATAGTTTATCGAAACTAATCCTAGCTAGTAGTCAGAAGTCAAAATGCTTATTTCAATTAATAAGTTAGTGGGGAATTATATATCTTATGCATAAATTAATACCTATACTAGGACAAGTAGCTTAAACCTTCTAGCCAGCCTACTAAGCCATGCATAATTATTGCACTACTCCATTTGTGGTTTCCGAGGGTGGAGGCCATAAGGTTGAACCCAAGACCTAAAAAATTTAGCACATACATGAATACCTCCAGCATCTTTAATTAAGTAAGGTTACTAACTTTTCAAACGCATGTGCTCTATTCCATCAGTAAGACCTCAGTTTACGTGCATCTAGAGAACTATAGTCTCCCCCTCTTCATCCATCCTCTTCCTATTAAAATTCTAGTATCCATGAATTTAATTGCCTACTGATAAAAGAAGGCAACCCAGATTAATCCTGGCTCTAGAAAGCAACAAATACGCTGATTAATCCGTGTCCCCTCGGACTTAGGTGCTATCTATGGCCCAGTTCATTTACGATTATCAATAGATACCACTAACCCCAGAATCTATAGGGAAATATATCTTCCATCACCTTCTTCAATCCTTAAAATCACCAAGTAAAAAGCACTCCTTCCCCACAGGTAAGAGAAGGGGGTTTATGACAAATGCAAAATGCAACTAGCTACACACCCCGGAAAATCCCGCAGGTCCGGATCTCGGAACCCGTCCTAATGGTAACGACATGCCACCGTCATCAGAGCCTAGCCAAATTACTGACTGACAAATCACTATGAGATCATACAATCCTCTATTCTAGTCCGATATGAAGTCCTAGGGTCACCGAGCGTGACCTCGGTGCTGGTTTCCCTTTCTGGCCAAATCACAAGGTCACGGCTCATGAATCGGCGGGGAGTTCTATTCTGCCGGGCTAAGGTGGAGCCCGATGATTAATTAGACCCTGTCGGCCAAGGTGGAGAGAGAGCGGGGCGGCGTAGTCACAATTCACAAGGTATCACTCGTGTGAGGGTGTAGTTAACCCTGCTGTAAATACCCATCCATGACAGTATTAGAACTTTGGCAGTTATAAGTTTTTCGTCCTTCCTTCCATACCACTAGATCCCTCATACGATGTCACTTCTAAGAGGTAGCACGAGCATTACCAGAAAAACTACCGTGTGAACATTCGTATTCGTATTCGTTTACCAACAAATGCAACTCGCCCCATAGAGATCCACCCAGACGAGGTAGTTTTTTTTTGAATATATCCATAAAAATCATTTTTAAAATTAAGTAGCATTAATATAAGAGATCTAAAGTTTTCTAAAGCCAGCCAGAATAGCCTATGCCCCTACTTCCCCAGTCCTAACCTCAGTACCCACTCCTCAACACCAATAACTCCCCACCTATTCTCCGCCCCCAGTAGTCCAGTCCAGCCCAATATCCCCTGACTTGCCGCTGCCCTAACTACTGCTCCTGCTCCAGCCAATCCTGCCGCCCTAAAATAATCCACCCCCAGCAGTATCCTCAGTGCTTCAACGTTATTTACCACCACTGCCCACCCTACAGATTTCGCTGCGGCTGGTACATCATATTCCCAAATCACCATCAGAATCGGAAAGAGCTTTGTACATGAGGAGACAAGAAGTGCAGTGGATACGGAATTCGGACGGTTGAAGCCGAGAAGGAAGCGGGAGAGAAGGCGGATTGTAAGATGAAATAAGAGTGATTCGGTTAAACATAGGAGCACTATATGATGTTAGTAAGATAGGGCCAAAACAGAGGAGGTGTTTATAGAGATACATACAAAAAAACATATACTGGACAACAATTGGTTGCTTAGTTAGTATGCCGAATGCAGAGTTGTTGAACGGATCTTGAGGTATTTCTTTTTCGATCCGCGCCCAGGTGAGGTAGACGTCAAAGAGCAGTAACAGTATCCCTAATCGAATTATCGACGGCTTTAATTAAGAATTAGTATATTCCATACAGAACTGGTGGGAGGGAAACCGAGTAGCTACACACTTCGAATTTATCATCCTGTCTCCCTAATCGATTAAACAGCAAATGTCTATACACCTATTTCCCTTCAAATCAGCCCTCCCCCCCTTCCACTCAACCCCACCCCCTTATATCTCGGAATGTACCTGCGGTTTTATTAGAACCAAATCAATAAACAACACGACGAAATCATGTTCGACATACTTGTCCGCGAAGCGCTTGCACCGCGGACACTGCGTGAGCCTCACGCCACGGCCTAGGGACCTGTCATCGGCGGAGGAGTACGCTGTGTAGAGCGACTGTACGGGATATGAGCATTCGATACAGATGTACAGGTTCTTTGTAGGCGCAGGTGGGTTTGAGGGCGTGCTGGACATTTCGTGTCTATTCTGTGGTCGAATTAGAGTTTCGGGAAGTGCCGTAAGGGGTGAGGTTGTTGCCAAGTGTTCATGATGGTGAGAGCCTGGTTACTGGTACGAACTACGCATTGGGTGGGTTCTACCCGAGGGGGATCCAATCCTACATCTGAAATTACCAAGGGTTAGGTAATAAGATAAGATAAAATATAGTAATACTCGTAATGATACTCATAGTCTCAAAATAATTCGAGGTGAAAATACCTTTTAGATATATAAATTCACTAGGCCAATCCTACATTATTAGTCTATGTTAAGCATGCAAGATTATCACATGCCCCCGTTATATACTTAAATTTATCTATACTTCACCTAAAAAAAGAAATAGGGCGCCATCCCAAAGTTAGATAAGTTATCATAATGGGACTCTCACCATACTTTAGCACTATGGAGGTTACCCACCAGCATGATCCTCTAGGAAAGTTCCCTTCCCGTTCTTTATTTTCCATGCCCAGATATTACATTTAAGCGATACCTGGAAATTATAAGGAAGCATATAATATCTTATGGGTTTCAATAGGTCATAACGCACTCAAACATTACGTTATGTAAAATACAGACACCCGGTCAAAAACTTCTGGGACATCAAAAAAACAACAGTCAGAAATGTGCACCGGCTAACCGACCTTCCACCACCTCAATATCTAAATTAATATTGATAAAACGCTACTAGCACCCTAGAGAATAGTGTCTATATTCATGATAAGGAAGCCCTATGTTCACTCTCTTCTCCAAGATAATTCCCGGGCAAACTTAAGCCTCATACACTACACAATCTCCTTATATATCTAGTTAACCGATTTATACTAGATAGGTTTGTATACTACAGCGCAGTCGCCTTATAAGAATATGAAAATAGAGCGAACCTATATTCTTATAGACGGGATATTATAGGGGAATACTAATGCCCATAAAATAACCAATGTCCGGTC
The DNA here is from genome assembly GCA_033030425.1 of Verpa conica. Lineage (NCBI taxonomy): Eukaryota > Fungi > Ascomycota > Pezizomycetes > Pezizales > Morchellaceae > Verpa > Verpa conica. The sequence continues at coordinate 564,229 of JAUFSD010000016.1, forward strand.
CTGAACACGTATTCTTATAAGGCGAATATTCTTATAGCCCTAATTCTTAAGGGTGACTGTGCTGTATAGGGTCTTTTGAAGGCACAAATACTAGGAGAGTTGCTTTGTATCTACTAGCGCTATACCATAAGTAAAGTTGAACCCCCACAGATTTCTTATCACAGATCTCACCTAGATCAACCATGATAAGATGTACCGAGTGATGCCTTATGCAGGAGAATCAGCCTAGCAGGGGATTACGCGGCCTATAAAAAAATTGAGATTTCGTGACCCCACTATAAATGATAGCACAAGAACAACAATGGTATTCTAACAGAAAAGGTCCTTTATCTTTCCGAAAAACCATAGATATCCTGAGCCGTCCATAATCCCGCCCCAACTTTTCTCTAAAAGCAAAGGAACTGAACTATTCAAAGATGATATATATATATACAGACCCTATAACATACGCCAAACCCTTCCCTCCGTCCCCTCTTCCCTTTCTCATTTTACTTTAGTCAAGTTCATAGCGTACACACTCCTAATACACATTCAAAACAAGCTTATTTCCCAATCTTCAAATCAATCTTGCTTACGATCCAACTGAAAGTGAACATCGCTAACAATGCGCTAAACATCACAAACGGCTTCCTCAATGCCTCAGTCCTAGGTAAATGGTAGCTCACAATAAGCTCCTTACGATGCTGCTCATCCACCACATTTTCTGCAGTGAGCTTCAATGCAGTGCGACCAATGGTGTCCATGAATGTCTTGTGGAGGTATTGCTCTTCCTTTATGAGAGGAATAGGAGATGTGTATTTCACATTACTATACACCTATTAGTATAATGCGCTTGAGTGGGTGCTAGGAAGGGATAGCTTACGTGGCGCCTTCAGGCAACACAACAGTAACCTCAAGCTCCCCATACGTAACACTTTCTTTTGGCCCTTCCAAGAATGGAACCTTAAGGACAAAATCCTCGCCGTTACTTTTTCCGCGGACAAATTCACGAAGGTCATGGTTCCACCCAGTAACAAAAGTATAGTTCCATCCACCAAAGACAGGGTAGCGGGGTTTAAGTTCAAGGTTTGCTTCACGGAAGTTTGAGCGGAAGCGGGAGGTAGACACGTTACCGATTTCATCGGTAAAGTACGGGTCTTTTGCGCCGATAGTGAGGGGGAAAGTAAGCTGTCTGATCGCAGTTGTGGGAGGGTTGTAGTAGTTTGTTGCGGCCCAGGCGACACGAGAGAATTGTTCCTTGAGTCTTGGCTTTGTTAGTATTGTTGGTAGGGGTTTGTTAGAAGGGTTACGTACTTGGCTCCGTTGTTTGTCATCCAATAGCGTTCCTCAGTAGCGAGGTTACCGCCCCAGTGGGAAACCTCAATGAGCCTCTCCATGCGTTCCATCCTAATTACCGGGCTGGTGTACTCGAACCTAAGGCTGAGAGCCTCACCGACGACCTGGGGCTTAACGACAGAGTAGGGGCCAAAAGTAAACTGGTTACCAGACTTGGTAGGGTCCTCAGTTCCATCAGACTTTGGTTCGAGTTTGGTAAAGTCCGGAACTTCATTGTTGGGAAGCTTCAATTTAGTCTTCTGCTTCTCAGTCACGTATGCAGTCAAAGCATACTGGCTGCCGGTCCATTGCAAGAATTGCTTCTCGACCTGAGTAACTTGTGCCGGGACTGGGGCAAGAACGTCCGTAACCGCAAGGTTGATCTGAAGAGTAAGGGACTGTCCAGCAGGGACCGCAGGATCAAAAGTGATGCGATAATACTGTGTAGCACTATTTCACCGACGAATTAGAACCACAAGGCCCTCCCCGCACCGTTACTATTTTGTTGTCGCTCACCTATCCTCATTAAACTCTATAGGAGTTACAGTAAACTCTCCTCCCGAGCCCTTCTTGTCCCTAGCCTCAATGTAGCTCAACTTCGGCAATGTGGCCTTATCCACCGGAAGGTAATACTCGCTCTGAGGATTCTTCGAAATATTTTCGACAACCGCCGCAATTGTCTCACGCGCGTATGGCTTTGTGAGATCAATTGTTCTCAAAAGATTGCTTTGTTTAAACACCTGGGGTGGTGTGAAATCTTTAGGAAGAGCCAGTATCTCGCCAGCAGCTGCTAAAGATGCAAATAGTGGTAGGACGAGAGCGCCCCAATTGTGAAGCGAGCGCATGGTGGGCGAAAAATTGATGTTATTCGTAAAGTTGGACTTATAAGGATGTGTGGAGTTTCTTTCGTTAAACGGGATGCTCCAGCTGAGGGAAGCTGTGTGAGAAGGCCAGTTTCACTTATTTAGGAGAGCTTTGTGGTTGTTGCGAGACGTGTTGCGAAGCGGAACAACAGCAACCCTTGCATGCAGTATTAAAGAGAACGCCAACATTGAGGAACACGAGTGATGCATTGTGGTGCCGACTGATGCGGACCGAGTACTATTCTACACCTAATACACCCCCCAAATTCTCCTATTACAAACCCAAGCGAAATATAGAAAACCACAGATAATAACCAATTAAGTTTATAGCACCCCGTAGTCCCCTATAATTAGAAATTAATAGTTCTAGTCAAGCATCACCTCTCACTCGCCATCTTCCACACACATAAGAACAAAAAATTATATAATTGCTAAAGTCTTACTTCACTCTATTCCATCTATAAAACATCCACCCCATGACTGTGAGGCTATACAACCAATATATATATTCACACTCCCAGCCTTTTTTTGTTGTTTGTAAAATCCTAAAAACCAACCATGTGAAACCTTGGGTATGGATGTAAAAATGCATGTCAGAAATGCGGAAAGATACACGCCCCTCACTGAATCAATGCCTTCAAGGAAATGAGAAAGAAACGCAAAGAGAAAAAAGTGCATAGGTATGACATTATGCACAATACAAAAGGAAAAGAAAAAAAGTAAGGAAATCATTAACCCATCCCTCTTCATCTTTCATCCAATGCGCCGCCAAACCCCCGGTCGTAAACTTCCTAAGCCAACATGAAAAAACTCATAACTCAAAACCGCCCCTCTGCCCAAACCAGTGCTTTGTCTAGAAGCTAAATCCCTGCGGGAAGCCCTGGGGTCCCGCTCCTCTCCGCCTACCACCGGCCGGGAATCCCCCTGGCCCTCCTGCACCACCAAACGAGAAGCCACCGCCACCACCACCGCCCATATTATTCATCATATTGAACAAAACATCTATTACGAATTCGTTAGCTGGTGTTACCTAGGAAAAAAGTTGCGGAAGAGGAATGACTTACTAGGATCAATATTCATCCCACCCATTCCGCCGCCACCACCGAACATATCATCATCCTGGAGATCTATGCCAGAGTCATATCTCTCTCGCTTTTGGGGATCTGAAAGTGTTTCGTACGCCTCTCCAACATCTACAATGTAATAGTTAGTTGCTGAATCTAGGTCACGTGATATGTGGATGTAGCCTACCCTTGAATTTCTCGGCAGCATCCGGGTTATCAGGGTTCTTGTCTGGGTGGTGTAGGATTGCCATCTTCCTGTATGCCTTCTTGATGTCCGCTTCGGTAGCCTCTTTCTCAACACCCAGAATCTTGTAGTAGTCTTTCCTCTTGCTCTTCTTCAATTCTAGTTCTGCATCCCGAATTTCACGCTTAATGGAGGGTTCCCCGGGGTTGGCTTCAGCAACATTCTTGAGCTCGCGGACGGCCTCCTCCCAATTCCCCAGTTGACCAAGGGCTTTTGCGCGTGTCCGGCGGGCTTTGGTGTATGTGGAGTCGAGTTTCAGGGCATCGTCACAGTCGGAAATAGCTTCTTGCCACATTTTGAGCTGGAGGGATAGTTAGTAACTTTTTTTGGTGGCCTGGTTGAAAGGGACCGAGAAATTTTACCTTGCTATGAGCAGCGGCACGATTCTGGTACAACTTGGAGTTGGTCCCTTTGTTGTCCGGATCTACCGCCAAAGCTTCAGAGTACAACTCTTTAGCGATCTTGAAATCATTCTTCTTGAACGCTTCGTTACCCGCCTCCTTTTTCTTCTCCAATTCCCTCGCTCGCTTTAAGAATATCTTTGCCGTCTTCATATCTGGATCACACCTCAATGCCTCCTGGAAATGCGCAGCCGCCTTCGGGTTCTCGCCCTGGGCATACAGAATACGCCCCCTGAGCACGAGTGCATCTGGATCCTGCGGGTTCTGGCGGAGTAGTGACATAGCCACGTTCTGCGCCTCAAAGAGAGAGCTTTGTGTGTTCATCCTTAGATTCGCTTCTCCACGGAGCATCTTCCACTTCTTTGGGGGCTCAACACCCATCCCCAGTCCGGACTCTGCTCGGTCAAGGGCAAATAATGTCATGGAGCCACCTGTGCCGGCAGCTACAGATTGCTCAGCGCTAGTGAGGTGCTGTAGCATCTGCTGCGCGGGAGCTCTATCCTTTGAGCTGGCTGGAGGGTTCATCCGGTCGTAAGTCTCGAGGGCGTCAGCAGGTCTACCTAGCGCGACCTGGATCCTCGCCATTCGGAGAAGTGTTTTCGGTTGATCAGGCTGGTGACGGTCGGCCATCATACAATCGTCGAGAGCAAGCTTGAACTTGCCGGCGGACATATAAGCCGCGGCTCTGTTTGAGAGGAACGTAGCATTTTCAGGCTCGCATTCGATAGCCTTGGTGTACTGCTCGGCAGCTTTGATATATTCCTTCTGCTTGAAGAATTTGTTGCCGGCTTGTTTGTAGGCTTCACCGTCAAGCTCGACTTTCGGGGGGTCTGGTGGCAGAGTGTGAGTTCCGTTTATTCCATTCGTGGGCTTAGCTGTCTCTGCGGCTGCTGGTGTTTGGGCTTCAGGTGACACGGAAGGTTCGGGATCGATATCCATGGAAGACATAATTTTTTTTCTTCTCTTTCTCTTTCTCTTTCTGTTCCTTCGTTGCTTTCTTGGCCGTTCTTAGTTACGGGATGCCGAAACGGTAGTGTGGGAAAGATAACACGGTTGTAGCAGAAAAGACAGTTTAACCTTTCCCTCGAAAAGAAGAAACCGAACGAAGAATGTAGGGGGATAAGAAGGGCAGGAGAGATAACTGAGAAGCAAATAAAGAGACCCGATTCCTTGTCCGCGGATTGGGAGGGGACTTCAGACGGTAGCGAGACGACACACACACGGAGAGGGGTGTAGCCTGGCAAACAAACGTGATGGGATAGTAGACGTGGGGGAAGAACAGAGCAGGAACAGGACTATGGACAGAATGAGGGGAAGAAAGCGGAGTGGAAGAGAAGTAAGAGAACGGGAGCGGGAATAGGAAAAGAAGGAAAAAAAAGAGAAAGCCGGACCCAGCAGCAAAAGGCAGCAGAAAAGAGTGAGGCTTTGGTTGTTCCAACGCGCACTTAGAGAAAAACGCCCGGATCATCGAATGTTCTAGCAACATTTCTACCACCCTACATGTACCCCCTAGTCTAAGCCTTACATTGAATAAGCCTCCTCCTCCCGCCTTCCCCCCTTAAGTCTTCCGAAGCAGCTTCAGATATTCACAAGAACTAATTGGACTTTTTGGTAACCAAATCTTCTGCCTTTATTGTAGTATTTTGTCTAACTGAGAAATTAATAGGAAAGGTACGAAAATATGACCAAAAAAACCAACCAGAAACTATTGAAACAATAAGTAGACAATTAAGGAAATAAAGAAAAAATACAGACAAACCCACAAGTACTCTACAAAGTTAAAAAAAAATGGAGAAAATAAACAATGAAATGAGAAAATTGGAAACAAAACATTCAAAACACCTTGAAACCCCACCAATGACCCTGACCCTAACCCTTCCCATCTTTTTTTTTGACCCATGATAAAAAACCGGAGAAAGAAAAAAAAAGGAAAAAAAAAAAGAAAAAAACATGAAAACAAATCGTTTCTCTACCCAGCAGACCGCTCTTAAGAAATGTCCGTTAAAAATGCAAAAACACCGATAATATTGAAAGCCGGCTCTCGCTTAGTGTGCGAAAAAAAACTCCGATGAAAGTCCATCTCGATCGAGTGGGGCGCAAAAGTTGAAAGAAATGTTCGTAAATACGTAAAGTTGACCCGAAGGAGTCTCTAGTAATGGTGTTGCCGCTGTATATCTAATGGTGACTGTTGCAGATTTGATTGCGGCTGCTGTACCTCAGACTTTAAGACACCCGCGTTCATCGCTTCCTGTCTTGTTTTGGCTGCTGCTGCGGCCGCGGCTGCAGCTGCTTTCCCTTGACTACTCTCCCTTCTTCGCTTTGGGGCATCTTTGATCTTTGGGTGTGTATGGCACTATATCGGTCGTTAGTAAATTGCGCGATTTCAATTTAAATAAATAAATAAATAAATAAATAAAAAATAGAGCTCACCTTATACGCATGCCTAAACCAAGTCGTACCCTTCTTTTTATTGCTCACCAAGGCAACCCAATCATTGCAGCTGTGGCACAATCCCTCCCAGACATCCGGGTTCCCTTCCATCCTCCTCACCGATTTTGGTTCCACAAATCTCTGACCGGTCGCTGCGCTAATCCCATGGGTGAATGATTTATCATACCAGAACGCAGAATTCTTCAATACCAGCCATCTCTTGCAAATACCACACCATCCCTCGCGCTTGTTACCGTGTCCACGGACCCAACGAGGGGTGTATAAATCTCCCTCGAATCTTAGGTCCTGCTCATGCGGCTTCATCTCGGGATCCTCTGGGTTCATGTCTTCTGGTGGAGGTGGGATCTGCTCCTCTTGCAGAGAAGCGTAAAGATCTGGGGGATCAGTAAGATCTGCATAGTGACTGCGGTAGTGATCTGCTGCGTTTGACTGAAGCATCTTCACCAAGAGGTGGCTGGGCATCTGCGGCGGGCATCCGTGCTCATCAACATATGTGTTCTGGACGTATCCTCCACCGCGGGAGAAGTTGTGGCTGTGCGAAAGAAGCATCTGTTGCGGTGGTGGGCATTGCGCGGATCCGCATGTTGGTGATGAGTATGTTGGGGAAGAGTATGTTGGAGACGAGTGATGTGAGTTGTTTGAGTGGAAGCTCGACGGGAGTTGGCAAGGATCGAGCTGGGTGATTATGTATGGCGATGAAGTCTGGGAGCTTGGCAAGAAGGACCCTGTTGACCACCTTTTACTGGTATTTCGCTCCGCTGTTGAGTACGGGGCTGCCCTCATGCTAGACCTTGATGGTGAAGGTGAGGCACGTCCACGGCTTCCACTCCTGATTGACATTCTGCTGGTCTGGCGAGGAGACATTACTGGCGAGAGGGGTGTTGTGCTAGTAGACATTGTGAAACCTGATCTGTGAGTATAGTCGGACATGATAGACTCTTCATAAGGTGAAGTATCATAAGGCGAAGTATCGTATGGAGAGTTATCATAAAACGGAATATCAGATGCAGATACCAAGGCATCGGCGCTCGACATTGATGCAGTATCAGATAGGCGGCGCGAGATGTTGGTGTTCAAGCTCAAAGTATCGCTATTGTGTGGGGAGTAATGATAGTGAGGGTCGAGAAGGCTAGCGCTGTTGTTGCTGCTTCCATAGCTAGACCCCAATCGGTCCACATTAGTATCCAAACTGCGCAATACCGAACTGTAGTCTCCACCTCTGGGACGGTTCCAATCGTTGGCTATTATAATTGTTAGAAGGTAAAAGCCGACGAGGTATATTGAGTGCGACTTACTGTTCATAGAAGGATCGTATTGTTGGGACAGATCAACTGGGCTGGCCCCAAGACTATGACTCTCGGATGGGATCAAGCAACTAGTGTCCCAAGCAGGCACAGCTGTAGAACAATCTTCTGGAAGTGAATATTGAAAGCTAGTTTCGTGAACTGTTGCAGGTCTATTGCCATTTGTACGAGGTGTAGGCGGCCACAAAGCGAAGGAATCTGGTAAAGGGGAACCCATAGCTGGTTGAAACCGCGGAAAGCTGTCACTCAAGTTCTGGGGTCTGAGTTGAGTAGGTTGTGTGAAAGGGTTCTTAGGCATATTCCGTTGTCTATTCATGGTTTATCACCAACATCAGTCACCTGCGCTACTTAGAGAGAGGGGGGGGGGGAGGTGGGAGATTTCTCCACTAAAAAAGAAAGGGAAAAACATACTGCGAAATAATTGGATCCATCTGAGTCAATGAGTGCATCTATGCTACTCTTCGCCGTGTATGAAAGTGGTACAAGGATATACAACTAAAAGATGCGGATACCCGTCAGCGCCGTAGTGGAGGTTGTTTCCCAGGTCTCATCGTACGGATCGCATCACCGCAACAAGAAAAAGACCGAGGAAGCAAGGGGAATGCGAACTGAGGGAAACTCACAGTATACAAAAGAAATAAGTTGTATGTTTTGTAAAAGTAAAAATAAAAACCTGGACCGGCCGGGAGGGAATGTATGTCGCGTCGAAAGCGGCAGCGACAAGTCGAATTATTAAGTATTAGATGAATGTAGTCGTCAACCTGTGAGACAAGAGTAGGAAATGTCGGAGGTATTTGAAGGAAAAACCAGTTCCTAGGAGACGAATTAAAGATTTATGTCTAAAATATATAAGTGTAAGGAAAAAGAAAAATCTGAAAACGAGAAGCCCTGTCAAAGAGACGGCGTAGTTGGCGAGGAATAAAAAAGGTGGACGGTAGAGGTGGATGGATCGGGAATTATATTGTAACCACAGGTAACGCCCTTTTGTTCCAGGGACTCTTGGATGTGACCCCGCCAGTACGCGCGCTGTCGCCTCTACATATGTACGACTTGCTTCAGGTTCTTCCATCGTTCTTCAAACCCCCCTCCCCCCCCCTCCCCCTGCAACACCTTACCACACTGAGCTGCAGGCACTTCGTCTCGATTGGTATGTGGATAAACTTGGTAGCAAGCGTCTATGCTCTTTGTGCTAACCGAACATTCTGGAGCCGCTGGAAGAAAAGTGAATCGAGGCTCTTCATCCCAGCCGGATGTCCCCGGAGCCTCCATCAGGACCAGGGTCGACTTCTGGGGAGGGATCAGATGAGCCGCGAGCGTGGCTGGGTATGATTATTGTCTATTGCGCAGCATTCAAACAATCCCGGGAAGCTCAGGAAAATATCATCAGTGAGGATTTTGCAAGGTACACTGTTGACTTGCAAGAGTGATCCCAAAAAAGATCATGTCCCCTAGACTACAAGGTCCATGTACCTGACCACTACTGTAGCAGAGTTGCGGGATACTGTAATTGAAGGGAAAGCCGCAGCAACAGGCAGACAGAAAAAACAATACGCCTACAATAACAAAACATGAACCCGACAATTCCGCAGGCACTGTTTTTTTTCTCTCTTTCTTCCTTTTCTTTTGACGAATATGGCTTGCTTCGAAATGGTAGCAACTCTACGCCTTATGCCACTAAGCCTATTTCATAGATCACAGATTCCAGAAGCAGATTGTCTTACGGGATGGGATCTGGGGTTCACGCCCAAGATGTTGCTGCTAAAGGTGTGCATCGACTGACACCCACATGAAACGCTCACGGAGTGCCCCCACAGAGAAAAGCTGCCCTGGAATAGGGCGGTTTGAGACCATTTCGAAACGATCGCGAAAACGCGGAGTGAGGTGAGGTGCGTGCTTCGGTGAAAGTTGGGAAGAGACTGGGGGTGTGGTGTGCAGGGTTGTGCAGTGAAAGCAAATAAAAAAAGGTTCAAAATTGTATTTGCGTTCATGAAAGAGTTATTTGACCATACCCAAAAGAAGAAACATGTATGTAAGTGGATAAGGAATAACGGCGTACTTTTGGTCGTAAATCTGCACCTATACTCGGATTTGGAGTCCTTGTGTGAGGTACCATGACGAGTGTAACCCCCATAATACTCTCATCATCTGCAATCTGTGTCTAGCATACATGTAGGGACTACGATATTTCGATGAAGGCAAGTTCCCGTAGTTCTGGGCCGAGTACATTACTCACATCAACCTTCAGTAAACAACCCAGGTCAAGCTTGGGCTACCAAAAGGGCAGGCGCTCTCTTTGCCATATCCCCCCCCCTCGCTCTGATTGGCCGAGGGTGCCCGACCTGTCACTTTTGCACTCTACTGTATCCCAAATTTGGCGAAGTGGCACAACAGCAACAGATCCAATTCTGTAATTAGTGGGAAGAACCTGACCACATACCTTGCGTCTCCCCCGATGCAGACTTTATCCGACCGTGCATCACCCGCCATCCGCAGTTTATTTGGGGTTGTGGTTGTGGTGTGTCCCCAAGTTGGCCCTTGCTCTCTGGGCGATGCCCGCACATCCAAATCTCTAGGTGTCTATAAAAAGTAGCAACAGACCACCATTAATCAACCGCCTAGCGAGGAGAGACACAAACTGACCATACGCATGCCACGCCCATGCACAAGCACTATGTCAGCCAGAGAACCCCAGGCGGCAATCGTGCAGAAACGGGAAAACGTGCGGAAGTCAAGAGTTATTGTTCTATACATAGAGATAAACATAGAAATCAAGTCCTCTTCTCCCCCGTCTCCACTCTTTCTATTCTTTGTCTCTCTCGAGCGCGGGGAAGTCAACCGACTGCCGAAGGAGAGCTCTGCAAGAGAAACAGCCGCCCCCAGGCGCCTACCCTACCCCATAGAGTCAGCGTCACAGCCCAGAATCACTTGTTCCCCAAATAACAACACCTCTACAGCACGCACAGTTTACTCTGGACTGCGCGTACGCGTCAGAGCATAAACACGCCCAGCCACCCAGGAATGCCATCTGCAGGCAACGCGAGCCCGCTGGCTTTTCGCTACCTGTAGTTGAGTTCTTCGCCTAGGACCCGGGGTGTCTGTGAGCAAAGGGAAAAAAGAAAAGAGAAAAAAGAAAAAAAGAAAAAAGAAAAAGAAAAAGAAAAAGCAACCGAGCAATCTTGCCAGCAGGGTTGGCTCAGCCTAAGCATGGCAAATGCTGGGGGGTGCACAAAGCAAGACAAGCAAATCATAGCGCAGCCATGATCACTCTGACTTCAAGCCGCATCGTACCTGCATCCCCACCTCGCCCTCCCCCTGGTCAACGTCTAAATAAAGTTGCTCTTGAGAGTGTGTGGGCGGACATGCGCCGTATGCATTGAGCCCCATTCAAAATCCATCCCACGATGGAGAGGGGAAGAAAGGAAAGGAAAGAGGAAAACCCTCTACACGAGCAGAAAAAAAAGAGTTCTCCACCACGAAATCGAGATGTCGATTGTAGTTTTCCCTTGTCAATGCTATTCCCCACTCTGTTGCCCCACTGGCTCAATCAACCCCTCCCTCTAAAAAAAATAATCGTTTCTCCCTTCCCGTTTACCCAGTCGCCATCCTAAACATAATCATTCACCGCCGCATCCGCAGTAACTGTGATGAAGCTTTGACCAGCTTGGACATCGTCATCATCGTCATTCGCTTCCTGATACAGTCGCACCAAACCCCGCCCAAAGATCTGTAGATAATTATTTTAAACTCTGAAACGTGGTCTTGTATTTTCTCGGGATTCCACCCTACCTACCCCACCCCCTGAGGGATCCTGTCCGCCCGTTATATGTGGCTAGTCCATATTGAGAGGGCAAGAATCGATAAAACGAAACGGCGGCCGCCGCCTCCGCGAGGCTTTGGGAAGAGGAAAACCTCGCCCAAGTAAAAATATGATGCTGATAAACCGAACCGCAGTAAGGAGAAACACTATTCCTCACCGCAACTGCGGCTCCACTCTCTACAATGATCACGAGTGCTATGCCCATAAACAACCTACAAGATAACCTACCCCTAAAAAAAAAACCCCTCTTGTCCAAATTCTACATCTCTAAGCAGAGCATTCCGCGAGAATACCCGCCTCTAACCTCATCCAAGCAAACCTAGACCCTCTAACCAAACCCAGCGGAAAAACCCAACAGAAAACCACCACAAAAAAAACCAGCCTAACCACATCCTGCACGTTACCTTCAGCCCTTTAGTAAAAAAGTGACAGAACCTACATTGTGCAATTCATGCCTTTACACACACATACACCCAGCCGCGATTAAATATCACCTAACCCTCTGCCCTGCCAAATCAGATCTGATCCCAGATCTCCCGTCAATGCCATATCCATTTGAACGCTCTTGGCTGTCTCGGCGCCGCCGCCATCTGAACCACAAAGCAGCATCGAGCATTGGATCTGGTAGTGATGAGTTGTTGATGCAGTGGTGTATTCGCCTGAACATGCCTATGATGATCGGGTAACGATCTGCGGTCTAGGGGGGGAACAGTAGAAATCGTGGCCTGTAAAATATCATGTACATACATCTACCTACGGCTTTAGCTCACTAGCGGCAAAAAGGCAACAAAAGAGAACCTTTTCTTCCTTTTCTTTTCTTCATAGCCTATTTTCAACCAGAGGGAGAGGTGGATCCAACCCGTGACTACATGTAGTCAAGCCCAAGATAGCAAAGAATATAATAACAACTCTGTATATACAACGGCTTTAACTCACTAGCGCATACCGTTTATGCTATTTTCAAATAGTGATGGTCGATGAAACATATGTTGCATGTTGAGAGTGAAAAGGAAAGGGGAAGGGAAAAAAAAGCCCCCCCCTACTCTCTCTCCAAGCACGATAAACAACAGTGGAGTTCTGTAAATAATACGGCTTTAACTCACACAAGCGAGGGAATGACCGAAAATACTTTTTTTTTTTTTATGCCCCACCAAACTATTCGCGCTCGCGACGGAAAACAAGGCGGAAACAAGCCCAACCCCGCCCGCCCGCCCGACCTGCTTAATAGCCGGAGGGATAAAAGCAAAAGCAAAAAAAAAAAAAAAAAAAAAACAAGTTGTAGTTTCTAATCGCAGGTCTATTATTTTGCACTACTGATCTGTTAGTAAAACATATAAAAAGAAAACGTGATCAAGAGAAGTTACCGTTGCAGAGTTTAATTATAGTTTCAAAACCGGTTCACACAGTAAAGCTATTTCTGCCAGATCCCAGTCACGAATCCGTAGTAACACACTATAACTATACAAGCAACGATCAACTCAGTTCCCGAATAGCCCAAACCCATTCCCAGGTCACCAGCACAACAAACTATAGGCCCACCAATAGCCAATCGATACCACGATAAACGACAGGAACCGTTGGTATCGGCCCCAATGTACGAATTGCACTTCTCCTAAATATTCGCACCTAGGCGAGTCGCTGTACGCGAGCTATTATGTATGGCGCAAGCCCCCTACGTAGTCACGCCCATCCCAACAGCTGAAGAAATTGTTGTCTAAAAGAATGAGTGATACATTATGAACCAAAAATATAAACCTATAGAATTAAGAGATGAATGAAAAGAAAGAAAAACCCACCTCTATCGATATCTATTAATACATAAAAGGAAATAATGAAAGATATATAAAGAATAAGAAAAGAGTAGAAAGTACTACTATAGACATATATCAAATATCACCGGGAAAAAGAAAGATAATTCTTCAAAGTTCAGATAAATGCTTACGCAAAAATGGCTATCTTCACGCTAAACTCTCCATCTGTTCCTTCTCGCAGCTCCCACAGTACTCCACCAACCACCCCATCTCCTCCCGCTCCGTGTCATTCAATAAGCTCCTCGCCTGGGCGCACCTCATTGTCTCTTCGTATACCCAATTACTCCACTCCGCCGTGATCAGCTCTTTCTCGAGACTATTCACTACACGCATCGCCACCAAAAGATCATGCCTATATGATCCAAGATGTTGTCGTCCCAGTCTCAATCTCCGTGCAGTAGCCCGTGTGGATGGTGACCCAAACCCTAAAGATGCAGTGGCCGCAGACGCGTCCATGTCCGTACTTGAGGCGAGTGTGCGGAACTTTGCATAGCTGTTGATGGTTAGCCTACCTCAGCTCCGTTCCCGCTCCCGCTCCCGTTACTCCGCTCCCGTGAGATGATGAAAAGGGAAAGGGAAAGGGAAGAAGAAAAAAAGGCAATCTGCGGATCAAGACAGGCAATCGTAGAAATTGACCCTACAGATCCAACAAAACTTCCCCAAAAGGGTGTGAAAAAAGCGTAAAAACTCACCATTGACTATCCCCTCCAACCGTCCAGTCCACCGTTCCATTCCTCGCAACCTCCTCGATATCCCTCAAATAAATCGCCCTACTCATGATCCCATTCGGCTTCACCTCAACATTCTCCAACCACTCCGCCGCTCTCCTCTCACTCCAATAACTCACCACTGTCATCTTCCCCACTACGCCATTCCACACTAGACTTAATAGTAATACCAATAGTATGATTCTCTGCGCCGAAACTACCTCCCACACCTTGCCGATGCCCGCCGCAGTCCACATGATGACGCTACTCGCCGCGCTCTCCCCAAATGACAGCGCTGTCTCCGCAACCATCCTCGATAGTCGTCGTTGCTTAATCGGTAGCCTAGGAGCCCTTGGATCCAACTCCGACGCCAGAAGCCCCTCACCCCCAGTAGGCACAAACGGTCCAATAGTATCTTGTCCCACCTCCCCAAATATACGGATCGCATTCCTCGTACGTCCCTCATTAGCGTTTCCCAACTTCCTAATCTGGTCCGCGACGACGTCGCCAAGGTCCAAGGCGTCTATATCGAGGTCGTCGAGTGCCTGTCTCTGAATAATTCCTGTGACACAGAAAGTTATAAACTGCTCTTCAAGGATTACGTGTAGAGAACTTACCTTTTGAGAATATTGGTATATTGGACCATTGTACTGCTGTCCAGATGGAGAGTTTACATTTGCTCTTGGCGACATGGGTAATTACTACTTTTGTCACGAGCATGAAGCGTTCCCTGTGCGGGAGATGCCAGGGTGTTTTGCGGTCGGTGATTACGTAACATCTTTAGTTATTAGCCGATATTACTTGTAATGGAGGTCGGGAACAAACAAATGGTCATCTTGCAGTTCGATAGTCTGATAATCCATAACCCTACCCTTTTTCTGTTTGCCTACCAACCTGTTAGCATCTACCCCATATAGGAAAGGAAAAAAATTACACGTACCAAATAATCCATAATAGTCAATCTCGTACCCAAATTCACGTCTCAACTTCCCATCCTCTAGCGATCTCCAAGGTCCCTGTTGAATATCTATTTTGTGTCACCTCCCAATTAGTTCATTCCAGTCTCAAGCACCTAGACAGGGAACTTACGCTGGGCCGTCCTCTCGAAATAAAGAGTTTGAAACACCATGCTCTTGTCGCCGAACATGACGTGAAACAGCGCTTTCGGCGAAACATCAAACTCGCGTTCAAGCACCTTCTTATTCATATTTTCGGGTGTATAAACGACAGGAACCGCAGGAAGTTTAAAACGTGTAATTTCCTTTACTATAGTCCTCGTATCTTGGTTAGTCGAATAGAATGGCAGGATGATTTGTTAGGTGAGTTTATGACGAGGCAATTCCTTAAACAGAAAGTTGCTATCTACTGTGACAACCTTTCTGAAATTCCCCCGTCATGAACCAAAATAAAAATAACATACCTCTCCCATCAATTCCTCGCTGCGTAACCTTCCCATAACTCAGGGCCTCATTTGGACTCTCCCCCCTTCTATCTCCCAAATCCTCCCAGCTCTCCGTATCAGCTCCTCTCTCCTCTCCCTCCTTCTCCAACCCCACTAGCCTCCCTAATACCTCTGAAACACCCATCCTTTCCCTTCCCTCCTCCTCTTCATGGCGATTCTTCACTAAGAATAACAATCTCCTCTGTAGTAACCTAACTGGCTCTAAGTAGACCTTAACCACAACCCTCTCTTCACCCTCCCCATTATCTTCTAATAAGCTTTCTTTATCATCTGGATCGGGGTGCAGATGTAAGAATATATGATCACAATCCTTCCCTGGGGAGGCCGTCACCTCCGTAATATGAGTAAGAGAAATAACAGAAGTAAACACAAGCCCAAGATAGTGGCTATAAAAGTATATATGCTCAGTCGTAACATAGCACCTCCCTGGTAGCTCTTGTATCGCATTCGGAGCCCATGTTGCGCGGAACACCAATAGTATAATCTCGTTTTGACCCCTCATAGGGAATAGTGTTCGGAAGTGGGTATCTTGTGCTAGAAGCTCAGGAGGATATGTAGGTGGATAAGTCCCCTCTCCAGGTGGAGACGCTGAAGCCCCATGAGTGCCCCGGACACCCATTCCGATGTCCGTGTCGAGAGATTGCGTCTTACGGTGGCCTCTGAGGAGGTCTGAGCTAGTCGATTGGTCTGTAGAAGGTCCAGATGTGACTGCGGCGGCCTTAGAAAGCATGACAGGGGCCGGAGTGTTGACGAGGGTAGTGGGAGCAAGGGTAGTTGTAGTTTCACCGAAGCGTGTAGAGTCGCCTGATGGATGGAAGGGGAGGGCATTATGGGAGGCGGAGATGAGGGCGCTAATACCAGCTCCTGCTACACTTTGCCCAGCTCCTGTAGTTGGGTTGGGAGATGGGCTTAAAGAGCGTTCATTTCCAGCGGGTTTCCGGCCGATGTCGAGTTTCTGGGCAATCTTTTCGCGGGTACCAGAGGGTGCCGGAGTGGGGTTTTCGGTAGAGGGTATGTCAATTGAAGTTGACCTTGTGTTGCCGGCAATGGCAGGGACAGGCATCGTTGTAGCATGATTAAGATGTAGGTCCTCATCGTCGTTCCGACGAACATGTAGATGTCTCGAAAGATGTAGAGCACCAAGTGTATGACTATCTTTCCCTATATTCGAAGACATTGCAGAAGAAGCCGTAGATCCATCATGGCCCTTTGTAATATATGCTGGCTCAGCTGGTGGAATGGGCGCAGATGGAGGAATGATCGAGAAAGCTTGTGTTGAGCTTGTACTCGTAGCACTCTCAACAGCCGTCCGCTTAGCCTGTTCAAACACAGCAAGCCACTGTGTCAACTCCGTCTGCGTCTCAGCCTGGAGGAGTACAGTGGTATCTTTCGTCTTGACTTCGAAGCAGAACCTCCGCTCCTCTTGGAAAGCTGGTTTAATGTTGCAAAGTAGCACACCAATCTTCTCGCTCTCCTCCATAGCACCACCTTTATACCCCTGCACCAACCATCCAAAAATCCCGTCCTTCACGAAGAACCACCTCCGCAACCAGAGTGTCCTCGTCGGCTTCCCGGTAAGCGTACGCATAAACAACCATCCCTGCTTCACACTCGGAACCTTCTCCCCCTCCTTCTCCTCGGGGACGTTGGGGCGGGAAGTCAAATACGGGACCGTGCTAACCGCATACGCCTCTAGGTCTCTCGCAGGCTGCCAATCCCGCTTCGCTTTATCCTCAAGTCCCTTCCGTGCACTCACCAACTCCTTCCTAAACAGCTGCTCTGAGCTCTCCATCCCCTCAGACCACGCACGGATGCGGTCAATCTCGGCAGCATGGCGCTCCACATTTGCGGTGCCCTCGCGGCGGATCCGGATCTGCTCGCGGGACTGGTCGGAGAAGACCTTGACGAGAACTCTGTCTAGTGCTGCACGGAATGTCGGTGCCGCTACGCAAAAGTCTAGACAGGCACGGATATAGAGCTTCCGAGCTTCATAGACCTGGAACGCATCTTCACGGAGAGATGAGGGCTCTTTCGACTTACTTTGTGCTGAGTAGCGAGCAAGGAGCGTATCGTATCGAGCTTGTGCAGTTTCGAGGGATCGACGGATTTCCTACTCCATATCAGTAGCTGTAGTAGTAGTAGTAATAGTAAAATATTCACCTTGAATGTTTTAAGATCCTTCTTCTGAAACGTGAGTAGCGGCTCCACTACACTCAACTCCATCTTCTGTGCTCCTGCTATAACGGCCCCCCAGAAACTCTTTGACCCTTCGGCATACCGTGTCAACGCGAGTAGCGTGTAATCGTGGTCCATCATGCTCTCCGAGATACCGACCGGGTTTCCCGTAGTGACATAGCTACTGACCAGACCCTCGAGTGCTGTTTGCGTTTGTTAGCCCGCACCCCCGGGGAGTGACCCGTAGCTTGTAAACATACCGCTTACACCCGAACAGAGCTTCGTGGTAGTTCTAACGTACTCTTCGAGCCACCGCTCGACGAGTTCCACTTGCTCTGCATAGTGTACAACAGTGCCTCTGAATGTTGGTGAGTCGAGGGCAGCTTCACGGAGCGTAACGGGTCTGATGACGTAGATGTTAGTGGTAGCTGCTGTGTTACTCAGGCGAGGTTGAACTCACATTAATGATATAGGACGGTTCAACATCGGAGGTGCAGGGCACCACGAGGGATAGATTTCAGAGGGGAGGTTATGTAAGTCCTGTCGTTTGTGTTTAGATTCTTTTAGATTGCTTGTGTGTTGTCTATTACAGGACTAGTCAGGGGTGGTGATGGTGGTGGTGAACCGTGGGGTAGGTAGCGTAGTTGAAGTGTAGACGAATAGAAATGGAGAGCTCACGATGGAGGGAGGTATCTACAGAATGGATGAATAAATGAATGAATGAGTGGATGGATGTATTGAAAGAAGGACTTGAGTGTCACCAATATTCTAGAGGGTACAAACAAGGATTCACCCTGGAATGTACAAGTTATCTATTTGTGGCTATCATGAACCACCTCCACCGCATGCGCCACGGGTACATGTAATTGTGGATCCAAGCCACTCTCCGGTATGGGAGCCAAGAGAGGACAGCAGGGGGATAAAGTGAGAGGATGAGAGATAATGTGAGGGATGATGTGATAGAACCAGAGAGAGATAGTGATGAAGTAGAGTTAGGAGATATAATAGTGATAGAAGAGGAAAGAAGATACAACAAGAGAAGAAGAAGGAGAGAGAAGAGATACAACAAGAGAAGAGGAGATAAAAGATAGAGAGATAAAGATCAAGAGATAAAAGATCAAGAGATCAAGAGACCAAGATACAAAGAGAGACTCAACACCAACAGTGAGAGCAGAGACAACCAAGCAAGACTCAACTCCAAGACAACGAGGATCACCACCCAAGACAACACAGCTGATCTCATCTCGAGTAATCCCCCAACCACTTCCCAACCAGCTTTTCCTGCCGATCTCCTATCTCCAGGATACTCAACATACTCTCCCTTCTACTTACATCACTCCCATCACTCAACTAAACACTCGCTCACCCGCCCCCTCAACCCCTCCGCTGTATCTCTCACCGCATTCTTTACATCTACATAATAAACACCACAACATAGTAGAATCTATACACCACCACAATACAATAGACAAAATACAATCATCACCGCTGGCACAATGTCATCCCTCCACCTCTCAATCCCCTCAACTTCCCTCGCCACTGCCCCCAAGCCTCACACCCTCTACCACATCTCTCTCCGTCTCCCCCTCCGCACCCTCACTGTCGCAAAACGCTACAACGACTTTCTCACCCTCCACACCCAACTCACTTCCCTCGTCGGCTCACCCCCCCCTCTGAATCCCCCTCCAAAATCTTACTTCACCCGCACAATCAACAATCCAACACTAACCGAGAACCGCCGCATCGCACTTGAAGCATACCTGGAAGCCATCCTCACCTGCCCCGATAACCGCTGGCGCAACTCACCGCCCTGGCGCACTTTTCTCAACCTCCCAAGTAACTGGTCCGCCGGCAGCAGCGCCAGCAGCAGCACTACATCCCTTGCCCATGCGCATGGCCCTGGGAACAACGGCCCCATCACCGACCCAACCCTATGGCTCGATACCCACCGTGAGGTGAAAACGCTTCTTCACGATGCACGTATGTTCCTCGCGAAGCGAGACCAAGCACTCACAGCTGGAGAACAACACGAGGCCTCCGCTGGGGCGAAGCGCTGCCTCGTAAAGTCCTCGACGCTCATTACCGCGCTCGACAATGGCTTGCGAGACTCGACAGATAAGCGGTGGGGAGGGAAGGAGGGGAAGGAGCTCCTCGACGGGGAGGTTCGTCGGAGGAAGGATCTTCTTGCAGCGGCAAGGAAAGAGCGGGAAGGATTAGAATCCCTCGCGAATTCCATGGCGAGCAAGAGGGCCGCTACCCCAGCTGCAGCGGTAGCGACGGCTGCAGATAAGGGCGCGCTTTTCTCGACGGCGTCAGGTAGGCCCCGGGTAGGAGGAGGGAGGGTACTCGGTGCGCCATTACCGGAAACCGATAGGACGCGGGAGTTGGATAATAGCGGTGTGATGATGCTGAATGATCAGTATATGCGAGAGCAGGACAAGACGGTTGAGAGCCTCCTTGGAAATGTTACAAGGATGAAGGAGATTGGCGTGGCCATCGGCGAGGAAATCGATATTCAGAATGAGATGCTACGAAATCTAGACGCGGATGTTGATAAAGTGGACAAGAAGATGAGAATTGCGAAGAAGCGGGTCAACAATATCTCATAGATCTGATATAATACCATTTACGGGGGGGGGGGGGGGTTGTACGATTTAGCGTGGTGTGATTCTTTTATTCCCTTCTTTCACAGCTTATGGGCGGTTTTTAATCTTTATGACTTTCATTACTTGCACCTTTTCCCTATTTAGCTTTGTTTGTGTATTGCTACTGGGTCTGCTTTTTCTCTTTTTCTCTTCTCATGGATAGGAGTATCTTGGTGCGATATGAATAATGACCTTGAACTATTTTGATTTTTTTGTCCTGGAGGTTATGTTACGTCCAATGATGGTGATATGACTTAGGACGAATGTGCGGACGAGACGTGTCGATTCATGAAACGTCACTCGACCGGTGAGTGATTGGGAATCCAATCATGGGGTATCACTCATGTGTGTTCTCTGGTGGTAGGCTATTGTTTTTGTTTTTTAGTTCATTAAATAAATGCAACAATTTAGATAAAAATAGATAAATTAATAAGAAAAGGATAAACATAAAATCTAGTCCTGGTATTAAAAATTCCCTTGTGTTGTAATGTTTTGTTATAGGCTGTTAGGGGGATTACACATCCTAGATGATAGAAGATAAACATTAGGAGATACATGTCATGTGAAAAACTACGTGTATGGGTGCTGTGATTGTAAGTTTTTACATTTTAGTATAAACTCAATCAGCTGTTTTCTGAGCCAATACTTTACTAGTAGAGTAATACTTTTGGATTAAGAACTACAAAAGTTCTGATCTTGGACTCTAAGGGATTTTGTCATCATGGGGGGTCTCGGCGAGCTGAGGTCTATTAAATGTGCTAGCCAACAAGCTTAGGGTTAAAAAGGGTGAGGTATTAGGCAATAGATTAATATAACTAAATCTGTCAAAACAGACAGATGCTATCTCATATTCTCATGTAGGTTATTACTCTGCGTCACCTATCATTAGTTCCAGCCTTCTTTACTGTAACCCTAATCTAGAACATATTCAGTCTCACAACGTTACGGGTATAAAATATCACGGCATATAGCAACTTCGCTAGCGGGTATTATTTACATTCCTTGGATAGTCTACTCACTCAACTAGGTTAATCTTCCAATCTATTCTTCACCGTCTTCGTCTTCACCGTCTTCACCTTCACCATCTTCATCATCCGACACTTCCTCCCCAAGGGCCTTTAGTCGCTCCTATAAAAGCATTATTAGTAAGTAATTTCTGTAGTTATTAGAAACTTAAACATACCTTGTCCTTCTCCCGCTTTTCTTCGAGGTCTGCCAGCACCATAAAGAGGTCGTCTAGCTGCGTTTGTACATCATCCTTCTCCTTCTCCACATTCTTGGCCTTCTCCTCTGCCTTTTTGATCCTTTCCTCCGCTTCTGTAGCATTTGCTCTGGCCCTCTTAACCTCCTCGTCTGCTTTCTTCTTTTCTTCCTCCGAAGATTTAAGTTGATCCTCGATGGCTTTGATTTTCTCGGTTACTGTCTTTGCTGCATTCTCTGCAGCGTTCAATCGCTCCTGCGCCTTTCCGTCACCCGTCTTTGCGTTCTCTTCTGCGGTTCGCACTTTTTCTTCCGCAATCTTCGCCCTCTCTTCTGCAGCCGTTGCTTTCTCGTTGGCAACTCTAGCTTCCTCTTCTGCGGCTTGGGCCTTCTCTTCCGCGATCTTGGTCTTCTCCTCTACTGCTTTTAGTTCCTCTTCTGCAATTCTCCTATTTTCCTCTACGACTTGCATTCTTTCCTCTGTAGCCGCTGCTTTCGTATTGGCTGTACTTGCTGATTCTTCTGATGACTTTGCTTTTTCTTCCGCTGTTCTCGCTGCCTCCTCCGCTACTCTTGCCGCCTCCTCTGCAGCCTCCGCCTTTACTTCTGCAGCCTTCCTCTTTTCCTCTAATACTTTTACTGCTTCTTCTGCCGTCTTAGCCTTCTCTTCCAAGGCTTTCAATGCCTCTTCTCCTATTCTTTTGCTTTCCTCTGCGGCCTTTACTCTCTCATCCGCAGCCGTCATTTTCTCGCTGGCTGCTCTGGCAATATCTTCTGCAACCCTAACCTTTTCTTCCGCAGTCTTGGCTGTCTCTTCTGCAATCGTCGCTCTTTCTTCAGCAGCCTTAGCCGTCTCATTCGCTGCCTTAACCGCCTGATCTGCAGCATGTACATTTTCCACAGCTTCTTTAGTCCTGGCCTCTGCAGCTAAAACTGCCGCTTCAGCTGCCTGTGCCCTAACCCCTATTTCCGTCGCTCTACTCTCCGCTTCATTTAGGGCCATCTCTGCCCTCTTCACTCTGGCCTCTGCCTCAGAAAGTTTGCTCTGGTTATCTTCGGCTGCCATCCTCAGCTGCAAATTCGCCTCTCTCTTTGTCTTATCGATCTCGGCCTCTAGTTCCACTACCTTTTTCTTAATCTGGCCCTCAAGCTCCGCTATTCTCCTCTTCATTTCGTTCTCAAGTTCCCCTACCCGCCTCTTGAATGCAATATTCTCTCTCGCTACCTGCTCAGCTTCCCATTTGACCCGCTGGATTTCTGTGACGGCGGCCCTGTTCCGCTCGGCGGCGGTGGTAGTATCAGCTTCATGTTTCCGCCGTAGCATTTCAGTTGCTTCTCTTTGTCGTTGTATTTCTGCCGCGGCGACCTCTTTTGTTCGCTGTACTTCATGTTGTTCTTGCGTTATCCGCTGCTCGAGACTTAGACATTTTGTTTGTAGCTTTGAGAGTTCTTCGTCCTTATCTTCTAGCTGGGTTTTGAGAGATTCCATTAGCTCTGCAGATACTCCGTTTGTCTTGCCATTGGAGCCTGTATGAGTTTCTGAAGGATCTTTGTCGATGGCTCGTAGTATCCGGCTATAATTATCTTTCAAGAAGTCGATAAAGGTATGATCGAAAAATACATCTGGAAGTCCACCCCCCCTTCTACTTGTAGGAGCTTCCATAAAAACTTCAAAATCTCGAACTCGGGGATTCTCCCGTAGCTTCGTGACTTTGTTTAGGTAATGATCTCGCCCCATACGACTAGCTAATATGGGGTGTAGTGTGGCCCTAAACTCTTAAGTTAGTATAAACTTTTTTCGTAGAATTATCTTTTTAGAGCTCATACCGAGGAATAGGCGAGTCCTTATGACTGAACTCATACAAAATACCTAAAAAGAACGCACACAACCCCTGCACTAGCACATTTGAATTGCTACTCTGCTTCACCGCTGAAACCAATGACTGCACGCTTGAACCCTCAGTCAAGAAATCGTCAACTGCAGGCGAGTCTTCATACAGCCACACACACAACAGCATTAGATAGCCAACAATTATCCTTGGGTCATAGTTGTGCTCCAAAGCAGCCACCAGGTTAGCAGAGATACCCTGAATCGCTGTAACAACTTCTTCACCGGCTTCTGCATCACCTTCTTTAACAGAGGTTGCTAGTGCTTTGGCCTCTTCATCATCATGTACAAGGTGTAGAAAGATGACACTGGCAAGCCAGACACGGTATGGGTCACCGCGGGAGTCGGAGTCAAGATTTATCAGACATGTGAGGATATTTGCAGATGGGTCTCCCTGGACATGTAAATTGATGGCATGATTTAAAAAATGCAATCGTACTGGCTGGTTGCCAGCAAAGTAGGATTCAAGGCACCGACATGCAGCCAATCTTGCATCAAATGCATTCACCGACGAGGTCAACAATGCCAGGTCTAGTAAACCTTCAATAACATAACACATATCATCAGGGTTGAACTGCTGTGCTTGGACCTCCGGTGGAACGGTAGGATCCAAGTAAGTAACTTTCATCTGTGCGAAATTCTCCTGGAGAACATCATTTTCGCGGACTAGGTCGGCAACTGCTTTCAAAGCCTGGATTCACCATACTTGAGTCAGTGTAATGAACCTTTGGGGGTAAGTTCTAGTAAATCTCCATTACCTCAGCCCGAGTTGGGTAATCACTGAAAGCTGAAAATGCAATCACCAGCATCAAATGCATGATCCCCGCGTTAAAAAATGCCATTTGATTTGCGGCAGTCCCCAATCCTCCTGGTACAACAAATAACCTCACGACCCTTGTTGCATACTGAACATTAATATCCCTCTGCTCCTTCGCATACGGTGTTACATCTCTCTGATCGTATTCAAATAACCTTGCTAGTTTCGGTACGCATCCGGTCTCTCTGAAAAAACTTTGATTCGATACATTGAACGATAGTAGGTTCGATAATAGCTGGAGGCAGTCCTGCGCTACAATACCACCGTCAATACCACCCTCAGAGTCGATTATAGAGAAAGCTTTTTCAAAAGCATTTTCGAAGGCGATGAGCTTCTGGATGTCAGTGTGGCCAGAGGAGAGATTTATTATCAACAGGATGCCCTCTGTAGGTTATTAGGACCAGGTGATCTTGAATTTTGTTCAAAGGGAGACATGCCGTTTCGGATTGCATCCCGCTTATCATCAAGGGTTGAGACAAGGCGGGAAATTCCTAGGGGAGCGGTGAGAACACATTCTTGAGTTCTTGAAGGACGATTATTCAGGATAGCAACGAGAAGCTGTAGCGTGTAGAGACGAATATAGAAATCGCTGTCCTGTAGCAGATCGATGAGAACCGTGATATTTTCTTGCTTCTATAGTTATATATATCAGCTCCACCGTGACCTATTATAACCAAGCTCAAAGTTGGGGAACTACGAACCTGAGTGAACTCATCGGTGAGCCACAATGCTATGTCTTCTGAAGATTCCGGCTATACACGATTGTCAGTCATGTTGCTAGAGCGTACTGCACGTTCCACTCTTAGTTCCGGCTCCAACCCCGCGAGTTCACCCCGCTTCCACAGCCCCACTAGCCTGGTAACGGCACCAGTAACGGCAATGGCAGAACTGACATTTGATTCATCTTTAACAAACAGCAATAGTAGTGTTTCCAACACCACCTTTATAGTGTCGACATCCTCCGCATCCTTGCTCAGCGTTCCAATCAATCCCCTCAGTCCCCCCGATGCAACCGTCTCTTTGTACTCTCTCGCAAAGCTCCGTAGCCCCTGAATCGCCGCTCTCCGGTCCTCTAATAGTGTGCTCGTTGATAGCCGTAGGCATAGCGTTTGAATCGTTGAGGTCGCATCCTGCTTCGGGGGAGCTTGACTCTGAAGAATTCCTGTGAATAATGACATTGCGCTGCGTCGGTTATCCGTAAATTGGTTATGGGATGAGCATAGACCCTGCACAAAAGGGCCCTGGGTGTGAGGAGGAGGTTCGGTGATATTGAATTGCGGACTTGGGTGAGTTGTCGTGTCCTGAGGCGTTGAATGTTGAGGTGTCCTGGTGCCGCTTTACGAGTCACATTTCTTCAATCCTGGGTCACAGCACTATCTCGATGGAGATATCTATTTATATATTTGGAAGTAATAGAACAAGGGGTTTGACGTTGAAATAATATTATAAACCCAGAAGGTATAGACGGAACTTGTTTTTCATTTTTCCCGTGTTTTTTCTGCGTGTTTTCAATACAGGAACGCCTATGGCTTTGGCTTCTCACCCACCGATCTAGAGTATTCGTACCCCATTACACTGGATATGGGCCAGTATCAGACACATTCCCCCCCCCCCCTCCCACAGACCAAACGCTCAGAAAATCAACCAAGCCACGCTTTTTACCCTAAATCCCACGATGAAGAACGCAAAGGAAAATAAAAACCGATCACAACGTAGAATTGGAGGGTTTGTGAGAATATAAAGTAGTAAAGTAACGGAAGTAACACTGGTAATAGAAGTAAGGGGAAGAGGGGCGCGAAAGAAAGAAAGAAGACGCATAGCCCAACGATTGACTATCCACAAGGCCCAGACAAAAACGCACTAAAGTCGGGGTAGAACTTTTTCGAGGTAGGCGAGTCATCTAAAATGTTTCTAGGTCGTCTTCTACTTGATCAGGTATTTCGAAGCCATCCTTCTCATCATTAGCCTTTGCTTTTTGGTCATTGTCGGAAGTGTCTCCCACCTCTGTCGAGTATAAAATAGCTTGAATGTGTCTGACAAGACCATCCTCGTCTTGTTCGATCTCTGGGCTCTCCTCAACTGCACGCTGGACCAATAACTCGATGTCTCTCAGCTTGCTGAAGTAAAAATCCCTTTCCCTTTCAAGGCCAGCCACACTTTCCTTTAACGTGGAGACTTCTTGCTGGAGTGCGGCGCTGCTGGCACCGCCTAGGGGAGTCCTAGTACGAGCGGCTCCTCCAACAGTTGGCGTAGTTCCGCGCTTCACCGCAGCGTTAGCTCGAGCAGCGACGGGCGCGGGAGGTCCAGCTCCCATCGTGCCCGCTTTCGTCCTACGAGTGAGTGCATCATAGTCTCCACCCGGGTAGTATTGGTCCCAGTACCGCTTTGTCCATTGAAGGAACTCAAGATTATCCTGAAACTTGCATTTAACTAGACGTTCGACGGGGATTGGCCTATCAATCTGATGTGACGTGAAGACATCTATAGACAGAACGGCGTAGGGGCAAGGTCAATAAAGGTCACGTGGATAAAACACGCCACTTTTATACAAGAAAGGGGAGACGAAAACACGCACTCGTAAGAATTTTGTAGTTTTGCAGGTACGCGTATTCCGTGTTAACATTGAATTTGACCTTTGACATCGGCACATCCCCTACTGATCATTAGTCGCCAGAAGACCCAAAACAGCCACCGTCTTGAAAATTCACTAACCATAGATCGAGTCAAAGATCTGGCACAGCGCGGCACTATTGTAGAAGGTGGCTGTAAGTTTTGAAATCACTCCTTGAGATAGTCAAGGCAAGCCCAGACGGGAGGAGGAACATACCCAGTTCCACATTGCTCTATGCGGGTGATGTTAAGCTGCAAAAGGTTGTTTACCCAGGTAAGGAGTTCTTGTCTATATGGATATCAGTGTTAGTAGCGAACCTTCAGGTGACGGGGGGAGCGGGGCAGCCAAGGTCACTGGACAGGGGCGGGGATTGTGTTTTTTTCCCCCTCAGGTTGGGTTTTCGTACCTTGATTCTCCCATGATGTCAGAATTAATTGATTATGAAAATAGAAGAGGGTGTTAGCTCTTTGGTGGGTATGCAAGAGAGGTGTAGAGGTTAAGCGCAGGGGGAGCAAATGCAATGTACTGGTGATGGAGCAAGAGGTGGTGGTGATGGTTGAACCTGCAGGAGAAGAGGGAGCTCGTTCCCCCACTTGCATGTTGTTTATCTGCCAAGCCTACCAATTGGTAACCCATGGAAATAAGCCCCGCGTCCTGCCTGTCAATCCAGATGAAGTACATATATCATACAGCAATCTACCAGCGCGCGCATCTCAAGGATCTTTTTATAAAAATCCCACAACTTAGTTTATAATATTCCGTTTACCTCTATTTTTACTAGTTACATCTTCTATGGTTTCTCTACTCCTACCCTAATTTTTATTTCCCGTAGCCATCAAGTTTATATAAAAACCTATTTCCGTCCTCGTCTATGCTGTGGCCCAGAAGATGGCCCAGCTTCCTCAGCTTCGGTCTCATTGCTATGTCTCACCGCAGATGACCTCCTTCTTTCTAGCCTTATCGAGTCACCCCTTTCCATAACACTCTCATCGCTGTCCGAGATCACCCCCGTATCAAGAGTCTCAGTGTCCTGAGGACTGATATCAATGCTCTCCGGATAATCAACATAACTACCACCGGCTGACTCCAGCGTAAATGGAGACGCAGTTGGTGCGTCCAAGATCCCCAATTCTTCAGGGGTGAAGCATTTTGGTAGTATAAATGTTCGGACAGGAATAAGGAGGAGGATGAATACCGGAAATCTGAAATATTAGCTCGTTTTCAATTATTATTTGTAGGGAAAAGTGCATACCCAATTGCAGCAATGGTCTGCGTAATTGCAAATGTAGCTCCAAAACCAAAAAGCTCAATAATCACAAACGACCAAACCGCCCCCTTCCGGCACCGATTCAATGGATCTCCACCATGAGTCAATGCGTGGTCTCTGAGTAGATAAGCAATTTTAAGTGTCATGCCATTCTTTAAAACCGTTAGCTTCTTATTACCTAAAGATGATCCGGAAAGGTTCTATATACTCCTTCTAATGCCTGGAGCCCCATAACGAAGAATAGCCCAGCCAATACAGCCTGCGGAATCAACGCAAGAACAAATAGCAATGGCCCAGTCATAACCCCTAGAACCATCAATCCTTGTGCGAGATTGCTGACCCTCTGTTCAACAACATGGTCAATCACAGTCTCGGACTTGCCCTTGTTCTCCTCTGCATCATCTGTTTTCTTTCGAGTGACACACAGAGACGCAGTATGAAATGGGGCTTGAGGAATAAGGCCGTTTGGTGCTGGGATTCCCAAGATGCCTGAAATACCAGTAGTTAACCCAAGCAGGAAGATGTCCCAGTGGAAACCAGCAGGCTTCTTCAGTGGGAACTCGCTTCCCTGGCAGATAAGGCTAGAGACGTTGTGATCAAAGTAGAACAAAATTGTCAACAAGACCGCAAATCTACGATTTTCATCAATATCCAGACCCCAAGGGCTCATTCTCACTTAGTTCACTCACGGAATCGCTAAAAATATGTTCCCAACGTCAATATCCCAGAAATGTACTAACCACCCCCTCTCGAGTGTCGGGTGGAACGCTCTCGTAATTGGTAACTGCTCTAACCTAATATCGCTCATCTTCCCAAAATACTGGTACCCCGTAAAAAAGATCACCGTAAGTGGTGTACCATAATCCTTCAAAAACACCCTAACCGGATGCTTAAACAGATTGCTGTCCCCGATAACCCCACACCCATACCCGACGATCAACACAAGCAGCGCAATAGAGATTGATAGATATGCAGCGGAGTCGCCAGCACGCCATTGGAGCGTTAAAACTTGAATCCCCTTCTGAAGATAGATAAAAGCAACGTAAAAGCTAAATAGATCATAGTAAGCATATATGCATATACGTAGCAGAGTGAGCCCAACCCAAAGATGTCACAGGAAAACCGAGTAACCCATTTTACCGCATTACAAGCATTGGTTATTGCAAGCACCGTGTGCATGATCATTGACCACCTAACAATGACTAGATTAACACTCGGCTGATATGGCTAGAGTCCATAGAGAACTTACAGACAAATCCAGCACATAAACTGGAAGTACGGAATTCCCCTATTTGAAATACGTTATCTAACACCACCTAACTATCCTGATGCGATCTAGAATACCTTGGTGCCACAATATCATAAACAGTACTATCACCCAAATCAGCTTAATATCCTAGCCTAAATTCAACAAGAATAGGAAGATATACTAATTGAATACAGTAATAGGCCCAGTAACACCCACGATACATAGTGGCTGCGCAGCTAAGAACGAAAATACTACGGCACCGAGGACTGAGGCAAGGAGCACTTCGTTCACACCATATGACATGTCGGTCTTCTCGAACCTGGTACTATAGTTAGTGATACTTGAACGACTATCAGGGTCAATGGATAGAGCTACATATCAAGTGAGAAAGCAAGAGCAGGTAATACACTTTATATAACAAGAGTTCCATATCTAATGGTTAGTCAATCGCTAGAATACCAAAAGCTAGTTCTTTTATAGCTGAGAATTACTTCGCAAAAAACATGTAAACTACGACAAAAAGCCGTTAGCCCCTATGTAAGAAAATGGCTAGTAGTAAACACATACTCGTACTAGGAACAATCCTATAATCCCACGCGTCTGTCCAATCGGACCAATAGAAAGGTGCCCTCCTTCTAATATCATTGATCATGCCCCTCCCTAGCCATGATGACACCTTCACCGATGAAGCCCCTTCATTTATTGAACTTCTCGACATAATTGGAGATAACCGACTCGTGTGCGCGTTGTGCTGTTCCCCTGTCTTCAACCGGGCCTGTGTCGTGACGATGCCATGATTAGCGTTGCTATAATCCTAGCTCCGTACCTGGGTCGTAGAAAGAAAAGAGCCCGGAAAGAGGACCTATTACCTTGATATAGTGGAGTCTTCGTTGGCAGGGGTGAATAAGAATTGTGTATTGACCTCTAGGGTTATGAACGGCTACGGGTAAGAACAAGGCCATGGATGTGGAAAGTCCCACGTGACCTAACACCTACTTGTTCTAAGGTCACGTGAGTCATTATAATTCTAGTAACTTAGAGTAGGCCAATAGCGCAAGGGTAAAAACTTCATCACACACTTGCGAGATCTTTTTTTTTATACCGGACTCCCACTAGCAGCACCGCTATTATTAATATTGGCGCATTGACCAATGCCTTTGTTGGTGACATTCTTACCCTTAGGGTCTTCAGAGTTAAAGGCTCACTAGTGTGTTATCATATGTAGTGCATGGTGCAATATTCAACAATGAATAGACAGCGCTCAGGAGTACCAGGAAAGTGATGCATATCTCGATCAGAAGACAGTATTAATTCTCAACAACTACATAGCTAATTAATGCGATTGTGAACATGAATGTCAACTAGAGTGTGCAGAATGTAGTCCTGTTAAAAAAAACCAATACTATTCATTGTTATCTATTTCACTAGGGTTTCCCAGCTTGGAGTTTGTTCTCCCGTACTATGTTTCATGCCGTAGGAGAGTAGATCAAAATCCCCATTTATCCCTGGATTTTTGTTACGATAAAATATAAGTGTTTAATTATATTATAGGTGGTGTTTATGCGCTGCTAGGTCAAAACGTACATCATATGAACAAATATAATAAGATAAACTGTTTGTCCAGTACATATCTAATGGACTTTTACTTATATCATGATCTATAGAACCCACCTAGAGTAATCTAAAAAATTATAACACCCAAGCCCCCTCCCTAGTGGTACAGTAAAACCCACCCAGCTCTAAACTACCTCACAGACTTTATATTCCATAATCGACTTCCCAGTAACCCAAAATACCCAAAGTGTTGGAGCAGCTAAAGCAGAAAAGAGCACTAATATAGTGAAAATGGATACAGCAGAGGTGACTGGGCTTTTAGAGCGGATTTGGTAAAATCCCTCCAGCATATCCATAACAACCCCCCGACGATTTATTACCGAAAATGCCCCCACCATCATCGAAATAAAGTTAAACGGAACCCATACAATAAGCCAGCCCCTTTGAGGGAAAGTACTTTGCCTTGCCCCAAAGCGACTTAGCACACCTACAATTATGAAAGGCCCAGTAATAACGACAAACGCAAGAGCCCACGCAACTGCTTGGGATAACTTCTCGTTAAAAACACGTTTCTGAGGATCCAAACACCCTAAAGTTGCATTTCTCTATAAAAAAACCGGATATCATTAGTAGGTGGCGTTCAATTTAATCTAAGGTATAATAACACGGACAGATCTTACAATCTCATAATAATCCTCGTCAAAGTATTTCCTCTTCACCCACTCCCATAGACTTGTTACAGGTACTACTTCTGAGCCATTCTGTGCTGCTGAGCCTCTCCCAAGTGGCGCTTGTGGTAGTTCTTTGAGGCGGCCAGCTGCTCCACTGAAATGGCAACCCTGGGTTTTTGCTTCCTCCATGAGATCAGATTCTACCAAGTAAAAACACGAATACTCTGGACAACAGAAGGCCGCAACGAGATTGACGAAAGACATGAGAATATAAGGAATAACGATAAAAGAGTATGCACCAATGCCGTAATAGGTGACCTGATCCCCTCTGTTCCGGTACAGAGCTATCGAAGCATAAAAGATCTGAATAGCCGAAATTGCAGGTTTAACAAAACTATGGCTACAAGCAAGTTCAAGTTTGAACTGTTGTTGGAGGTCGTCGTTATCTCCAGGCCGGTTCGGGTCGATATTAGCTCTAAATTCCTCGACTTTGAACCTGCCAAGTGTATAGATTGCGTAATCCTCTGTCAAGTATCTTTGCCCATGAACGTTCTTCGGATTGAGGCCTCGAAAATGAGCTTTTAAGAAGAGATGGATAAATCCTAATTTTTATCGTGAGCTATATTCAAACGCGGTGGATCGGGCCCGCCAAACAACATACCCAAGCCGAACCTTTCCGCGGAAAGAATCTGAAGAAACTCCATTTTACCATCACGAGATCTTACCGACAGCGACCCGTCCTCCTCTACCTTCAAATCCCAAGCCCTCCCAATAGCACAAAGAGCTCCTGCCCTTGACGCTTTTTGAAGAGGATTATCTGCTAAAATTGCACAACGTTTGATTATACTTAATGCTCGTCCGACACCGTAAAAGGGTAGAATTAACGAGAATAGTGCCATTTCTATATTATCCTTAATGGTGTTTCCAGGAGAAGATGGAACTGTGGCTGCATGAGCTATAATGTTTGCGAGGAAAAATATCAGAACGTCGCTCCATTTTGCGTTGCGGCAGTAAACATTTTCGGTCGGATCAACAGACATCGTATTAATTTAAAGAGGATATGAGTAGATAAATTAAAGCTACTAGGCAGGGTCAAAATAGCTACCGAAGCCTCTTATATCAGTTATTACAACGGGCTAGCTCTAATTATTTCCAAGGATTGAGTGGGAGCCTCGTCAGGGCTTTGCCAGTTGGCCGACTTACAGTTGGGTGTTGCCTTAAGTTTGTGACACCATCCCATGAGGCGTTTTCACTCTTCAGCTAGAACGTAACTCAATTATACACTCTCTAATATAATGGGAATATTGACCACAAAAACTTAGATCAAATTCTTACCAGTAGCATAAATAAAATATTACTAAAGTTTACGTTATTATCCCTAGTATATATATATGTAGTATGTACAGCTTATGGTAGCATACATATATTAACTTGAGCTGTCGGTTACAAGAATTATAAAGGGTGCTGAGTGCTCATGCATGTTGCAACCACCTAGGCCTACAGTAACACCGTGACAGCGAGCATCAGCAGAAGAATGAAACCGACCCCCAGAACTAGAGGTATTCTAATGTGGCACACGTTTTCTAGATGTGAATATCCAAATCCGTAAACACCCATAATTTGACATGATGGAACCAGGTCAAAAAGATAGCCCTTTTTTTCCTTGCCTTTTTCTTGATAAGATCTACCAGATCGAGTGCTCCATATAATTCTGGCTACAAGTGCACAAAATTAAGCACTTAAGTAATCTAAGCCAGCTGTGCAATGTGGTACTGTTGGGAAAAGTGCATATACCAGGCTGCCGCTCGCAAAGGGTCCAGTCCGATTTCAAACTAGAAGACCAGCACTAACTGGTTTTCTAAAGTTCTGGCTGATTGCGCATGAAGTAGCATTGAGTGGACTTATATGCGCAGTAAAATATTTCTAGATGCGCAAACCTAGGATTCCCTCGCGTTAAAAATAATTCCCGTAAACTGTCTAGCTGTGCGCAGTAAAACATTTCTATATTCATAAACCCAGAATTCGATCCCCCCCATAGGTAAGAAACCAAAACGCCTTGAAGAAAGTGTCATGAATGAATAAACACTTGGAAAACTGTCTTAATTTAGCGAAGTGTGCCATAAAAAAAACTTCCTAGATGAAGTAAATGGTATGTGGTATTGAAATAATCTAGTCTCCCTACCAATTATCGCACCCAGCCATGCATAATTTTCTCTGGCAGTCATGCATTAGTTCCTAGGTCCAACAAATTTTAGCCCAGAGAGCCTCGTTTTTTTTCAGGGCCAAAGCATCGACCCAACCAATCGATCGCTGACAGGTACGAGCAAAGCCTCATGCGAGCTGAAGGTCTCGAACTGCAGGGGAATTCTTTCAACCCGCTCCACCTAACTAGTGTGGTCTACGGAGTGATACGTCTCGTAGGAAATCCAGTGCATCTGTGAATATAAATATTGAATTTGGGTGTGTAAATGCCACTAGTAATAAGGTGGCAACTCACCTTGACTACATATAGTACAGCTCTCGGTAGTATTATTGTGGAAATGTGGCGCGCAAGATAATTGGTCTTCTACGTTTTTGACGAACGTTTGGACAATATCATTTGCTAGCAGCCCTGCTCGATAATCCCTGTTTCCAGAATAATTCTACCGGAGGCTGTACGTACCCATTGTATAGGAACTATGGAAGAGGCTCTTATTTGTTAGCAATCAAGACATAACTCCCTGGCCCTCCACCTCTTAAATTATGTATATCCCCAATCAACAAACATGCATGAGTTCACAGATTTTAGTGTAATATACCACTAATAGACCGTGGGGTTTTTACATATTTGCTTCGCCATACTATATATGTGCTGTGAAATAGGATTACCTACAAATTTATCATTCTGATTAACCTCCTAAATGCATCGGCATATATGTTAGGTTTGTCTTCTGAAACATTTAAGCTTTGCACCGTGTTGGTACATAACCACTGTCCTAAAATAAACCGGACAACCCACGCAGACATTATATAAAACTACGCCTTCAGTTAGTCCAACAGCTAAAATAATGCCGGACTCTTCTTTCTCCCAGTTTACCATACCGCCCCCATATACTTATAATTAACTCATTTATACCATACCACTCATACGTTGTCACTCGGTCTTTCCTTTAGTGTATTTAAGAAAATCAGTCATTGCTACCTCCTAGTTTAAAACAACTATATATATAATAGTTGAAAAGTTTTCTAGAAGCTAGGCGCCCCCCCCCCCCCCCGCACGCTATTTATATATCTGGGGAAACAGCAAGAGTACATGTTATACATACCTTCTATTAAACTAGTATGAGAACAAGATAGTTCTTGAAATATTCTGATAGAAAATAGTGAATACTAGTCATATATTCCCGTATTCTATCATAAAATAATTTACAGAAATACATGTATCTCGCACTCTACACCCCGGCACTAGTAAAAGTGTCGCGCTCCCCTGTTGTCATAGCGCCCTTCATTTCTTCTCACTCGGCCTTTGACGTCATGATCTTTTTCTAGTTACCCGGCTTTTATCCATCATTAATTTGTAACATTATTCGGATTAGAATGCGGCGAAACTATTATGTTTTTTTGTAGACTAGGAGAATAAATTCTCGTATATATGTAGAAGATAGAACCATCACAAAGTACAGGAAACCCGCACAATGTATTTCTCATATGCTTGCTAAATAGCCTAACCCTAGTTGAGGGTTGACAACGCATAATATATAGAATTTTTACGAGTATCTCTCACTATTAAAATAAATCATGTTTTAAGCAGAGGGTCCTAGCCCCCATTAATTATAAGTCCCCATAGTTAGAGTAGACAATACACAAATTATTTTAGATAACTTCTATGCACCAGTTTAATTATATTGATAAGGGGTCGAGACAGTCGCTAGAGGGATGAATAGCGGAGTCCACTAGTATGACAGCTGCCAAACAGCGGAGAGCAGAAGATTATCATAAAGGATGTGGGAAATCTTGGAAAGTGATTTATAAGTGTACATGAATACAAGCTACAGCATTCTTACACAAAAAAAATCTTTTGCATTCACTTCGTTCCTTTCCTCAGTCAGGAAATCAAAAAAATAAGTTTGCGATGCGAGAACTCGTGCACATTTAAGGAAGCCCTATTTACCCCTTACCAGCACCTGCCTGTCGTTTTCTCTTGGCAGAAGACGAGGTGGGGGTGAAAGGAAGCTTGACAAGAAGTATCAATATAAGAATAAAACGTGCATAATAGCAACCCAAGATAACATAAGCCACACCAAAAGATTCATCATGAATACGAGAAGAAATATCCCCCTCTTACCAAGGGCAATAGTACAACACCCTTTCTTTGACAGTCTCCAAGGGGGGAGTAAAGAAAATAAAGAATACGCATAGACCAATAATACTTAGTAGAAGAAAATGAGAAAAAGAAACACGTTACAACCTATCCCAACAAAAGAGACCACATACTAAGTTAAAAAAAAAACCCATGCCTACTCGTTCACGCCCCATTTTCAAGCCACATTTTTGCTCTAAAACGCGATATCAATAATACTCCCCTACCATTTTAAGCAACAGCCACAGCTCTCAGCACTGGATAGAGAGCTTGCTCATCGGTTTGCTCCTCCGTTGGTTTTTCCGGGGCTCCACCACCATCAGCACCCTCCTGATTAGGTTCTACATTGGCATCGTTGACGCCACCGTCTTGATCGGCCATGACTTGGTCCTCTCCCTCTGTGTTTTCTCTCTTCTCTTCCTCGTGCAAAAGGTTCTTGACGTATTCCCTTAGATTTGAGAGCAACTCAATATTTTTCTCCCATTCTTTTGCAGGGTCCTCAGCGATTGGAGCAGAGGCAGAAATCTCGGCTGATAAGGCGCCAAGTTCTGGGTCGATGAGGCTGTCTGATACCTCACTCTTCTTATCTGCATCAGCATTATCGTCCCTATCCATATCCACATCTTCCTGCTCGGCCGGCTTGGCTCTTTGTAATACACCAACACTGATTCTGCGTCTTTGCTCCGATTCGAAAGTGGGACCGAGAGAGGATGCAGGGGCGGTTGAGACGGGCGCCGGGTATCCTTCACTACTAGTAGGGATAGCGGGGAGGCTAGGGTACATTGAAGCCGCAGATTGTGGGGATGAGGAAGGAGGAGTCGAGTGCTGCTGGTTAGGCGAGTGAGAGGTTGTGTAATTTGATGTAGGGGGCGTCAAAGCGGACGTGCCAACCGAGCTAGTCGAAGCCGACGACTGCATGATCGCTGTCGTGGCAGGTGTGTTATCATGTCCTGGAGTGTGGTTAGGGCTATGCTGCTGTGTCTGGGTACCATGTGGAGACGACGGCTGGTTGTTGCGATATGTCTGGGAAAAGTGGCCTCCAGCAGGTACGCCGGCAGCTGCTGCCGCTGCAGGGCTTTCGTAGACATTGGCAGAAAGCTGGGTTAAGAAATGGTCAGCATCAATGAGGTCCTGCTTGGTACGCAGAGACGGAAGTGTGTATTGGTTTTGACCAGCAGCTGGGGCGGTAACAGTGGCGGCATGATGGCCATTAAAGTCAACAGTATCCCCAGAGGTAGCAGGGACGAATTGCTGCAAGGCAGAAAGTCTCTGGGCCATGTTGCCGTCATAGACCGGCTGGATCTTGTGCCTTTTAGCATCTTCAAAGAATTGATCTACACCGTCAAATGCACGTTTCTTATTCTCGCTGCCAGGCTGTTGTTGATTCATTCCATCTTGTTGAGGTGCAGGCTGCGAATTAGGATAGTAGTAAACACCATTTGGTCCGCCGTTTGGAGGAGTATAATACGCCCCAATGCCTGCCACAAAATGAGGATGGGTACCAAAACTAAGAGGTTGGATATGCATACTTCCGTAATACGCCTGAGCGGCTGTTGCTGCGAGAGCTAATATATCTATCAGCCTTCCATCTAATCCTTTCTATGACATGAAAGATCACTCACGCTGCATACCAGCACTAGTTGTGTACGGAGAGTGGACATTATCTCCCTGTAAAGAAAGCAATGAGCTCCCACGATCATACCCGTTTGAAGCAAAAGGTGCACCCACGCGCTGATGAACGCCCGATGTGCGTCTGCCCGTGCCATCCGGCTCCGGACTGCGGAGCAGGACAGAGTCGTCCGCATGTGTCTGTGGAACATGGCGCCGATAAAGCGATGTCAGCGGAGAACCCGGAAAAATACGAATGTATAGACAAAAAAGGTGATGGCGGAAGCCTAGCGAAAGAGCGCCCCTACCTTCACATGCTTCTTTAAATCTTGCGGCCGCTTGAAGGCTTTACCACAGAATTCACATTTATGGGGTTTAAGAGGTACATGTACACGGATGTGCGATGTGATGTGGTCGCGCTTGACGGTTGTGGTCCGGCAGGTGCCCCATGCGCAGGTTAAGCATAGGTTGTTCGTTGACTTACGACCGACGTGGATATCGCATAAGTGATTCTTTGACGAGGTTGCAAGTCACGTCAGCGAGCCCCTCTCAACACGAAAAAAAAAACGCCGAGCCTCCCGAACCCCAAGACAAAAAAAACACGACACAACACGTCTTCCTCTAAAAACATTGATGCAACTATTCTAAAAACAACATGGCGGGGTCAACATACATATAGATCCTCGGGAGAATCAAACTTTTCCTGGCACCCGTTCCATTGGCAGCCGAGGTTTGTATCTTCCTTGGCCGGAAGAGATGGGGTAGTTGGAGCGACGGGCGCTGCCGTCGCGGGGCTCTGGGGGACCGCCAGCTTGGAAGAACCTGGGGAAGCTTGCTGCTGTTGCTGTTGCTGCTGCTGCTGCTGTGAAGGAGCAGAAGTTACTGCTGCAGGCAGTTGTTGCTGCTGCTGCTGATGAGATGGAGGGAGAGTCGACACGAACTGGTCGAGGATAGAATGGATGGAATCTATGGTTGCTGCGGGGTCCCTCGATATGAAGGAACACTCAGTCGGGGGAGACTTTTTTTGTAGATCGATGAAAGTGGGGGGATGCAATAAAACTACAAGTAGGAGAAGAAGAGGGAAGAGCAGCTGGCAATGTAATGGCGGAGGACAACTTGGTTAAGAAGGGCGGGCACTGCTCCGAACAAGCAACGGGAAGGACGATGATGATGGGGGGGGGAGATTCCAGATGAAGAAGTGTGGCGGGATACAGATATGCACTGGGAGGGAGGGTGGAAGTGATAGTGGACAGGTACGGAAGAGAATTCACAGCAACACTATGTAGGGGGGGACGAGGGAGTAGTAGTGGCAGAACAGACCACGCATTACCTCTTTACAAGAGAATCCGAGAGAGGGGGGATGGGTTGGGAACGTTCTTCTCTCAGTCCTGCCCCATGAGCCTTGTGTGGAAGCAGATGGCGTTGGAGATTGGGGGGGTGCCACCAGCCAAGACACTTGTCCTTGGCGTCTAGTGCTCTTCCGGCACTTTTGACCTTGGCGTCTTCCTTGGCCTTCCTTGGCCCCACTTGGCGTTCTTGGCGCCGCGCTGCCAAGCCGTACGAGGCCTCTGATTCGGCCGTCGAGTGCCCTTTCGACCACTGCTGCCGCCAAACATGCGTGAGCACTCAATTTATCCTGTCTAAATAAGGAGGCTGTGCAAGGCTATCTTTTCTTGTTCCGTTTCAGCGAAACGAGCTCAAGAGTTGGTGCGAAACTCTCCCCCATTGCGTTGCGATGTCGTAGAAGTAGATAGAAAATCGCAGCCGGAGAAGGAGAGGGTGAAAGAAGAGGAAAGAAATGCCTGCAATTCCGTCACATGTTGCTCCATAAAGGGCACCTTGGCGGGGTCGCCGATAATTAAAGGCAGGGGCTAGGGCAATAGAGCAGAAGAAAGGCAGCAAGCTCCCCACCTCCCAAGCCGCCAAGCCAGTAGGAAAATTTTTTCTTGGCCCGTATTTCCGCTTTGGTCGAGATGCTGGTCCACGGTCGCTGACTTGACTTGACTCGCTGGGGAGATGCATTCCATTCCGCCGACTCGCGGAACTGTCAATCCGCCAGGCTCTCTCTCATCACGTCGCTTGGACTCCACAGCTCTATCGGGGGGGTCCCGTCTCCATTCTGTTGGCGCCAGATCGTATCAGCGTCGTCATCGTCATTGGCATTGGCATGGCATTATTAAAGTCTCCGCGGCTGCGCCGCTACAGGCCGATTATTCAGGAGTAGGCTATGGTAAATGCTACAAATCTTAGTAGGCGGGCCAAGTCGGCAGATATAAAATGAGGTCCCAGGAACGAAGCCAGAGCGTAATTTCTTGGACTCAATCATGAAATATCACGATACAGTGGTTCTTGGCATGTGCTGCGGTAGGGGATGTAGACAACCCTACACGTAGTTGTTCTTATCAATCCCGCAAAATAACCTATCCTTTCGGCACATTGACGGAATTCAATCCAATTGTCCTGAAGGAACTCTGTTCTGACTAGCGCTAGCACCGTCGGTCTGAATCGTGTCACTCGGACACAATCGGGCCAGGTAACATTTCAATAATATGTACATCAAACCTACATACATCGGGTATTTTCAATCTGACCTCTATCCACATGGATGCCCTCGTCAGGGTGAACGAATCACAAACAAAAAGCACGGTTACAGACCTCGATACCACCGTTCGACTCATTCTGATGTAAACCAGTTTTTCTGCCCCCCTCGGTTGCAGGATCACCTACTAGCACATGACTCACTAAATACCAGAAAACCGCAATTACGGTAGGGTTCTTTACATCTAAGAAAGCACTATGGCTTAAACACCCGATCATGAGATATCACTATTAGACTAATTCTTGGCACCAAGGCCAGCCAGGGATTATATTCATGTTCACTTTTCCAAGACCTGCGGGTATTAGTAAGGGTACTATATTTATAATTATTCTTAGCCACATTAACTAGGATTTGAGAGATTCTGCCTTGCCAAAATTCTCTCTATCGTTTCCTTGGTATATCGTTATTTTTCTAATTTACGAAGGTCTAAGTTTCAGGGTAGGAAGTAGTAATGAAATACCCCTACACCCACTTAGTCACCTCATTATAGTTAAATATTAGGGGGAAACTTTACGAGATAAATCAGTAGATATTAGTGAATTTTGCCTATTTAGGGTAAAATTTCGAATAGTATTTGGAAGGATACAAAACCCATAATTAAAGGCTTGTAACTGCATGCAGTTCTTAGTGTTGAAATCGCCTATATATATATACCTTAGTATCGATATCTTCATGAGTAAATACCATAAGTAATAGAATCCCTACTAGCTGCTCATAAGAGCTGATTAGTATGAGGAAGATTTTTCTCGATGCTCTACAAAAATAAACGTGTTTTAAATATAGCAAGGTTGGTAGTGTAGTGGGGGTAGGAACGAGATCTACAATAACCCAAAGTTGTCAAATAGATCTAGATTTTTAAAAAAACTTATATACTAATATCTAACCTATTTTCTTTGTGATAACCGAAAAATCAAGCATCCTTGAGTATTTCTACCTTCAGGGAGCAAGTATCACGTAATATCACTCGATATTGTACAAGTCCTAGTTGGAAAAAAGGTTTGAATGAATGAATGAATTAATCATAACTACATGGGAAAAAAAGGTTTTCTTTGGTCCAAGGCTTTTCCGAATTGGGCGGGTTGACATAACAGCAATATTTATCAGGGTATGGGGTTAGGGTTATATATCACAGTGACTTATATAACTCTTCATCTCGGTTGATAATATCAAAGTCGCTGAGAAAGTCTAGAGGTCCTTCTTTGAGAATAGGAACCTATACAACGTAGATCTATACATTAATTAAGGTAAACCAGAGCTTACCGGCTCGGCCACAGAATAACAGGTTGTCTATACACTGACTTCGTTATGCAAGATCTGCTATATTGTGTGTAGAAATCCCTCGTCTTCAAGTTCTCAGCAAGGGTTTCGTCTTAGTTTGACCTTGTCCTTCGCAGTATAACATAAATTTATGCTAGGAGAATCATAAGGCTAGGGTCTTTTTTTTAACTCATTAAGTGCATATACCCTTTTTGAATGAGACGGGCTAAGATATGAGGTAAGGCGTGCAAGGCTGGACATGGTGACAGTGTTTGCTTTATGGTTCCTTATTTTAATTTTAATTTCTTCGCCATTTAGGAGTTGAGTTACCGACCCGGCCTGCCTGAGTTTTTGCCTTGTTGATTCTCACCGGGCTTCATCAATCTCTCGGTTTACTAATATATATTCTCGACATCGCCAGCTCGTCAGTTAATCTGAGCCGAGGCTCTTGACTCACGAATTAACCCATTGCAAAAAAAATTCTCCTGATAAAACCAGTGGGAAGAGTTCAATACAAGTGCCTACACTGCTTACTTAGGACTAGCCGGCCAGTGTTCTTACACCCAGGCTATCTACCGTATAAACTGGTGAGACTCATAATGACGCTAAGAGGTTGAAATAAGAAGTGGCGTAGCTACTTATCTAGAAAAAGCAGTCCCTACCCCCAAGTTAGCAAAGAAAGGCGAGTGAAATCTCTTCCTTGGTGTAGCGAGTGGCAAAGATAGTGCTGCAGACCCATTCACAGTAAGATCATCAGCCACACTTTGTTTGGACGTCTTAGCGCCATTATGAGTCTCGTTAGTTTATATGGTATTCAAGCTCCTAGGATATTACTAAGTAAATATTTATGACAGAAATTATAAATCTTTCTGTGGGAGAACGACTCGCGGGCAAGGCAACATGTCTAGGCCACGAGTACATCTCATGCACGAGTTAAATTGTCCCCGAACTAGTGTATATAGAGCCTTGCCGGTGGACTGGGGGGTCTACCTAATAACTTAACCACTATTAATACGAAATTTAAGGTAACTCGGTATATAACAGATTTCTAATTTACAAAGGCTGAGGGAAGATCACCTCACACTTAGTTTTTAGGAGCTAAGCTAAGCACAACTTCTCACTCGTACTATGTTAATGCCTCGTAAAGGAGCCTCCTTGACCATCCCTCCCAATATCTCTCCTACAGTCCTATACCCGGGGGAGGGGGGCAGGCCTTCCATGTAACTCAGACAAAAAAAGAAACCCCTGGAAACAAAGGCACCATCCTTATCTTGTTTCTGTTTCGCGTATTGCTGGGTCGATTTTAAGTCCCTTGCCAAGACTAGCACTCAAAGATCACAGAATACCAATACGTAGTAGAGCGGGTGCGTACATCAATAATTTAGTTACTTTCTAAGGAGGGCGAGTACTGGTATCTCGGACATATATATACAAGGAAAGAAGATCGTAGGGGCTATATGCGATACCGAGAGGATATACTGGTTGCAGATCTACTAGGTGTAGTCATGGACCGTCGAAAGAGTGAAAGGCACAATATTGGAATAAGGCTATTATGATGCACATAATCTGCTAGATTCATCTAAATGCAAGGATCCCACCAATATAATCATATAATTTGTAGGGGAAACAAAAATTCTTGCATGGCCTAGAGAACACGAGTTGATTTCCGCTAGTGAAAGTGGAAAAGGTGATATTTAGATACTATAGAGGAAGATGTTGCATATATTGTAGTCTCTATAATTCCTCGGAGCTATGTATGGATACATATATCTAAACAACCTTTTGCGTTGACATGCAAATATACGGTTTTTTTTTTGGTAGCCAACCGTGAGTGCAAAAAACCAGGTCGGAAAATCATTGACCAGGCCTAAGAACTTTTCTTGTAATATAGGAAAGTTGGATAATATGACTATGAACTGCAAATACGGGTTTATTCTCAAAGAAAAAAAGGCCATAATAATAACAAACCCAGAGGTTTCCTAGGTATTTATTCAGGGTAGAAAAGATATAGATAAAAGATACCATCGCCATGGGCCCACCACGACGGATTACCATAACTCCAAAAAAAAAAAAACGTAACAAGACGATAAAGCAAAAAGGAAATTATAACCGCGACAGGGATATACCGATAGGTGTTATCAAGAGTAGGGAAGGACGTCGAAACAAAGCCTTTAGGTCTATGCCAAGCAACCCCTTCCGGAAGCACGAAAACCCCCGGCCCGGAGTAAGTTCCGGAATGATAATGCATCATGCCAAGTATCGCAAGGTTCCCCACAAAAAGACGATAATGATGAACACAGAGCGCTTACGCACAGGTCCCCATTACAACAAAGTGAAATATTGCAACAATAGTCCTTAGTAGTGAAAGGTAACAGTAAAAAAAAAAAGGGGGGGGGGGACAGGCCCAGTGACAAATGCAGTGCCAAACCAACAAAACAAAAACGAAACCAAATGCTTCTCGTGAAATGTTACTTAAACACGTTTCGTAACATAGTAAATGCATAATAACCCAATAAGAAAGTTTATGCGAACCAGAACTTTTCCAACCATACTATCAAAAAGATAATGATCTTGAGTGATGTAGTTTCAATATCACTTCCTATCTATATCATCACCACTCAACCAATTCATTTCCAATCCCAAACCTGGGCCAAGAAATGAGCCATGTTGACCCGCTTGTTCTTCATCTCAATAATCCAAGGATGTTCCAACATCCTCCATGGGCTAGCTCGTCTTGCTGTATCTTTCTCAAGACTATATGACTAAGTTAGCACTGAAAGTGGTAAAATTGGGACTTGGGGCAAACATACCAACAACGAATGAAATATTTAAAATTTTCACTCCACTTAATTCCGAGATGTGGTTCGTCTTTCAGTTCGGGAATTGGCTGTCGGACGATGTAAGTAAGAAGGTCGATTAAGCCAGCACGTCCACCACTATCGGCCTCATTTCCAAATGGGAAACGATGCTGAGCGACCTCGAGGAGGGTGACCCCAAGAGACCAGACATCGGAGGTTATTGTATAAGAATGACCTTGAATTCTTTCAGGCTGTATCAAAAAGTCAACAAAAGAAACACTGGGTTGTGCATAGGTAAAGGTTAGCATACAGCCATGTAATAGGATGTACCAATGAAGGTATCCGCATTGCCCTTAGAGCCAATGAGTTCGCCGGAAACACCGAAATCGCATAGTTTAACTTGTCCGTTTCTGCATAAAAGGATGTTTGAAGGTTTGATATCTATTTTATTGTTAGTAGACTAT
Organism: Verpa conica; assembly: GCA_033030425.1. Taxonomy (NCBI): domain Eukaryota; kingdom Fungi; phylum Ascomycota; class Pezizomycetes; order Pezizales; family Morchellaceae; genus Verpa; species Verpa conica. The sequence goes on from JAUFSD010000016.1 coordinate 608,809, forward strand.
ATATAAAAAATCTTGATTAGAATCACGAACCTCGATGGATAATCTTCCTTCCACTCAGGTACGTTAACCCTTCCAACACGCCCTCCGCAATCTTTCCCAATACTTTTTCTCCAGTCCTACCCTCTAGCTTCTTCACCTCTCTGTAGATACTATCCAAGCTCCCACCTTCACAGAACTCCATTATAATTGAGATAGTTGCAGAGGAGACATCCATAAATGCACCGTGGTATTTACAAATGTATGGTGATGAACACTCCTTGTTAAAACTGAGTTCTCGGAAGATTTGTTTCTTAACTTCAGGGTTGGGATCTGTGGTAATAATCTAGTCGGGTTGTTCCATGTCAATAAAAATGTTTCAGATAACGACCCGATACGGCTCAGGAATGCGGGGCATACCTTCATAGCAAAGACTGTTTTCCCACCCTTTAGTCTGCATCGTGTCACAGCACCTCCAGCACCCTCTCCTAGACTTCCCAATTCTACAATTCTATCATTCTCACTAGCCTTCTTCCACCCTTCATCATCAAGATCATCCACATCCAGACTCTCGTTCTCCCAATCTATACTTCCACGACGGTCAGGTCCTTCGTGAATCGCAGACCCGTTGCCGTTCCCAGTTGTATCAGGTGAGTTCCGCACTTGATTTCTCAATCCCATAGCAAAGCCCAAAGCTGCATATTGTTGGTTTGCCCCAGCCACAGGACTTGCATATGATGGTGTACGCTGTTGTTGAACAGGACGTAGCGAAAGAGGGGCTGGGTTTCCAGGGGTCGCTAGACTCAGTTTTGGTGGGCCACGTCCACTTCTAGGTTGAGGAGGTCCTAGGATCGGTGGGGCAAAGCCATTGTTGAGTTGAGTATTAAGTTGGGGAACAGGTTGGGGAACACCATTACTGGATGACCCTGGGATTGAAAGCCCGAGACGAGGGGGGCCTCGTGAAGGAACCGGCGCTCGTAGAAGTGGGACTTGTGCTGTAGACATTTTGTAGAGCAGATAGTTGCAAGAAAGAAAGAGTGTAAGGTATCCCGGATGCCCTTAGGATAGTATAGGGCAGTGCGGGGAAAGGAGAAGGGGAAAAGTGTGACAGTGATATGATAACCTGAACTACAGAAAAGAGATCAGTCGGAGATACCGAACAAGTCGCCAGTAAATAGAGACGTACTTTGCTCCTATCGATGGTATAATAAATAATGATGATGGAATAGTATTTTACAGCGGAGCGCAGGCAAAAAACTTTGATTTTCACAATAACAAAAGCAAGGGAACTATGAATCAGAAAGTGGCGAAACGATGGTTGGGGCCGTCTAGACTATTTATCTCGCCTTTGGGGGTCGGGAGGACTGCCGTGAAGTCGAGACGACGTGTCGCTATGCTCGGTTAATGCTATCGTGGGGATGATGGGATGTGAGTTCTTGTCTGAGCGGCCAAGGTGGGGGACTAATGCAGTTATGCTTATGCTAGAGACAGAGGCGAAGGCGAAAGAGAGGTACAGGCGAGCTAGGAGTGGACGACTAGGCAAGCAGCTCAGAACCAGAACGAGAGGAGCCGCCGTGAGATATGGTGATGGCTGGGCTGGGTGGTGTTGATATGGTGATAATGGGACTCAAGTTGGGCGGGCGAGCGAGGGAAATTCTTACGAGGCCGGATATCCGCCGGGATATCTATCTATCTAGACTGCTAGATGGACAGCCGTGATACGTAGGCGTTGTTTCTTTTGTTTGTTCGATGAACAACAGGGCACAACAGCAAATCCCAGTGTTATGGAGCAAAAAGAGGCGAGGAGGGGGCGTCGGGGGGGGGATAAAGGTGGAGGGGGTGGAGACACGCCCACGGCTGGGAAGGACAAGACCAGACACTGGAATAACCTAGACATATCAGACACCTCTATTCAGATCTCCTGATGGGGGAGGAGCACGCCGCAACCCGCTCCATGGCACCCCCGCCGTGTGCATTGTATGCTCTTGTGTGTATCGTATCATACAGCTCGCCAAAACCTATGTACGCACAGATAGATACTTGGTTTTACGTAGTGATTCGTTCATGCCTATCAAGCTCAAGTCTTTCCCGTCAAATTGCCACTCTCCCTGCGTGAAATGTCTTCCTGCCCTTTTATTGAACCATATAGAGATGCCTCCTGTTTGCCTACTAACTACTTCCCCGGCAGCGGTAAAGGGAGGCCGAATAGCCTTGTCTTCGTAAAGTCTTCAGTCACTGATCCCGCCCTGCCCACAAATTATTCCCCAGGTCTCATTTGATCTGACCAACCCGGCATCAGTGGCCTCGTCACTAATTGGTGCGGGCCTAGGCAGTGACGCTACATACCTTGGGGATCTTCACATTTGGTGGTGTCGGAACTTGGAAAGCATAAGATATCAAGGTTCCAGCTAGATACGTTTTGGGTTTTCGGTGTGTCGGAAATCGAGATCCAGACATGAACAGCGTTTGTGCCCTCCCGTTCTTCCCCTCCCCCTCATCCAACGAGCCTCACCGTCCGAAACGCTCGGGTGCCCCTGACTTTGGATGGATAAGCGCCGCATGTGTTTCAGCCTGTCTTACGACTGCATGTACCATGTTTCCCAACGATTGTTTTGGCGAATCGGAGAAACAGAAGATTCCCAGCTGAATGATTCATGGAATAAAGTTCGGGATCATTGGACTCGGTTGTCAGCATTTCTATGCTTCTCGATTTCCATCTCATCTGGTCTCTAGATATTTGTAGATGATGCGCCGGTGGCTTTAAGGTTTAGGTTTCTCTCGGACCGTTGTGTGGCACGGAACCAACGTTGTAACAGGCAGCGCGCGGTTGCGGTAATAGAGCGAAGAAAGAATGCGTTACCTGGAAGAGCGAGGAACAACGATAGAGTGTGTCATACAGGACGTATAGTACGTCTTTAGCTTCCGCTGACCAAAGGGGAAACCTTTCTTGAAGGTTCCGTCTAGGCATCAGTCACCAGACCCACGGAACTATCACCGTCAACCCAGTCCGGTGGGACCCTCAGTAGTAGAGATAGTCCTACAAAATGCCGCGTGCTCAAGAGTAGAATTGGCTTTTGCAGGACGAAACCCCCAGGATTTGAAAAGAAGGCTATACATATACTACGGGTTATATAACGCCTGACTTAAAACCTCAAAAAAGAAAAAACTGAAGGCCCTACTACCATAGCAGGTCCGGACTAGCCTTGGAAGTCATTTTGGACGAAAGACAGAAAGGAGACGCCACGCGAGAAAGTGATTTGATAACTATCAGGTGGCTTGAGACTCCTCTACCACGGAAACTTCTAAACATCTATAGTTTAAGGTTAATACTGAAGCGGGAGGCTGAGACGCACCATCAAGACTAGCCTTAGTATAAAGAGATAAGGCGGAAAAGTTATATCAGATGAGAAATAACTGGACCCGCATACAGCCCGCCGGAAACGAGTGACAAACAGTGAATGCAGCCTTATGGCTTCACGATCGTGACGATCTTCCGCTAGGAAAATGCCAAGTTCAGCCCAGCTGTGCTAACGGAAAAACTTATAAGTCAGTCTATTACCCCGCAGCCCGGAACCCTCCATGTGCCTTAATGGACCTTGGGTACCTCGAAGAATCGAACTGCATAATGGTCTATGTGTCAAACAACTCGGTTCCACGAACATCTTGCATATCGCGACATACCTAAGCGGCTCCCAAGTCCCTGGTATGCATGATCAATACTCTACCACATTTTTTTATTTGCCGTGGCAAGCCTTACCATGTAATACCGAATATCGGCAGCCTTGTTTAAACTAGTCACGATGGCCGAGAGGCCATACAAAGTACTAAACAGACCATAGGCAACCATCGTTCTCATCGAAGGGTTTATCTTATCTATATCTTCACGTCCACCAATACTAGGCGCATTGGTACATTCTTTTTGTACTGCTACGTGTTGCCTAGTGCGGGGTTCGCGGGGCTATTTCCTCGGGATCTACCATTTATGTTGCTATGGTAGCCTACCTACATACCTGTAGAAGTGATATGAAGAACAGATCTACAGCTAGCAAAAAGGTATTAAAGTGCTTGTTTAACCCAATACCGGAACCGTACGCCCACGGACGTTTAGCTCCACAGAGAAACTCCTAAGTCTATCCCAAATTTTCTACACCGCTCGAAAACACTCTTTCTAGCGTCTAGAGGCAATGACCATGACTTCTAATTTGTTCACTGTCCACCTGGACTCTGAGCGATATGATCGGTGCTGCACCCAAGGTAGCGACTCCCTTCCGGAAGTGACTGCCTTGCCCCTGGCCACGTCACGGCCCCGGTATTTCTAACGTACTGTGCAACCCAGGTTCCCGTGATCTTGGTTCTAATATTCGGGCCGAAAAGTTCCCGAAGGCATGTAGATTGTAGATCAGTTTGACATGTGAACTACGATCCCATGCAATGGTGATCAGAGCGGTTCGGTGCATAACGTTACGAGATGACTTTAATCCAGTGTATAACATGTCTCTATCACAAAGTCACCGGGGAATCTCCACAAATCCTTGGCTCAATCTTCAGCTGAGCATCAATAGGTGCCGAACCTTATTGCAACCATCACCTTCTCCAGGCGCCATGTACGGCTGAAATCAAGCCACTACTCTACCTACTTTTGAGTAGCGGGGGAAATGAAAGGAGGATTTTTTTATTTTTTTTAGTGAGAGCAAGATGCGTATAGTAGGGAGCAAAAGTTCTGAGGCGCAGATTTGGAATACAATATATTCAAATCCCCAGCTATCAGTAAGCCTAAAAGTCTCGGAAACAATCTCAGCTGGGTTTACGACATCGTGGCAGGAGGTTTCTGGGATACTACCCTAGCGATGCTCAATTGGTTTACATCAGTTTCTAGGACTCGAGGAAATGTGACCCCTCAATAGAATTTAAGCATTCACATATTCTCTATGGGTCTCACCTAGTTTACCTCATTGGTTAAATTTTAGGGGGGGCTGAGGATCTAGTCGCCTTACAAGCACATATTACATATAGATTATATAATTGAACTTTTGTTAAGACCTGTGATCCATTGTTTCAGATATTGTTGCATAAATGAGGTGTGGAGGATCAAGTTTGTCGGATACGGTGAAGATAAAAAATGTTACACTATAACTAATCACCTACACAACTTAGGCGTTGGTGCTTTTAGCTCCCCTATCTGTATGATGAGAGTGGTGATTATGATGACGACGATGAAGATCTGCTGTTGAGTATCGGAATTTTACTCGATGTCGAATTGGTATAACGGCCGGGTGGTGGGGTATCTGAGGCAGTTTCACCTAGATTAAGACCATTGCCAAGCGTTTACCTGCACTGAAAAGCCGCACTTCTAAATCTTCATATTCCTGCTAATAAGTCTACCCAAAACCAATACGTATGCTTTACAGATAAATAATCAAAATAGATTTGTATCCCATACTCACACATGTTAGGGTACGAGTGTGAACACAAACGAGGCCTACGACCTCGTGCTTTTAGTCCCAGCTACATGTAGTCCTAGAAAAAACCACTTATGTCCAAGAGACACTGGCCCTAAATTCCTGCACTCTTCTGTTTAGTGATACACCAGAGGCGGAGTGGAGGACATAAATCCATATGTAGTTTATTTGCTATACCTATAGCGGATAAAAAATACCTACATCGCAAGTATAGGCTAGTCATCACATTATTCGCTGAAATAAAACCAGATCCAATTCTCAATGGGCCATACTCCAGCCATCAACTCTACTCTGATGGACCATTTTAGATGCACGCTTCGGAAACTTCCATAATTTGTGAGCTATTAATATTTGTGGGACTTCAGTCATGTACTATCACTTGTATGAGCCCGTCCCCACACCTCTATGTGGAATACATGTATTTCATATGACATCATGGGTAATCACTCGATCACAGAGTCCAGAGGCCGCAGAATCTAGATGTTTTATTGAAAACTTGCTGTAAACACTCAAAGATTTAAACAACCAAAACAGACATTTCTTGGTATTTAATCTTCCTCAATTATTATGAAGCCACCCAAGAATAAAATATGGGTATATAACCCTAACCCTAACCCTAACCCAACCCGTCATCATTGATGGTGTGCTGGCACTCCTGCTTTGTTCTGAAAAACAGATTACTTATCAACACCCCGCCATCTCCATAACCCCTCCATCTTCATCCTAATATCCCAGAAATAACCATCTTCCTCAAGAGCTAAAGCTAGCTTGTATTGTACTGAGGGATTGAACGCTTCAATTATCCTTCTCTTCTGGTCCCCCACTGCCCCGCAGTCCAATGTCCCTTCTAGCCCTTCCCAACGAACTTCTCCTCCAGATTGGAACTTATCTCGATACCCCCTCATCTCCAACCCTCCCCCTCGCTCTTCCTCCGCTAATAAGAACCTCTCGTCGACTACAAATACTCCTAACCCCCCTTCTTTACTCACATGCACTCCACAACCCGGACCGTGCTAGAACTGCACTCTTCTGGTCTGCAGCCCTCCCGCACACCCCTCTCCTCCGCCTACTACTGGAATCTGGTCCTGAGTTTGATATCTGTGCTCTCTCTGGCGCCATCCTCCATTCTGCTCCAGCACCGTGCAGTGATGTGGTTCTCCGCCGAGTCCTAGACGCCGGGCCGAACCTTAATGTTGAGTTTAGAGGCCGCACAAGTGCATTAACCTGGTCCATTGGAACTAGACACAATAAACTTTGCCGTCTCCTCCTCGAAAAAGGTGCCGGCGTAACCCACAAACTTGACCCACACGACTCAAAACCACTCCACATTGCAACGTATCGCTCCAACGTTACGGCAGTACGCCTAATTCTAGCTCATGGGGCCGCGGTAGATGACCGCTGGGGAATCCGCAATCGCACCCCACTTCATATTGCGGTGTTATCGCACCATGAGAAGGCGACAGCAGTAGATCTTGTTAGATTATTATTGAGCTATGGAGCTGATGTAAGGGCGCGGGACCAGACCGGGAGTACCCCATTGTTGCTAGCAGCAACTAATGGCAATGAGGGAGTTGTGAAGTTATTGTTGGATGCGGGGGCAGATGTTAATGAGAGGAGGGAAGATGTGAGGAATATCCCTCCGATGGTAGAACCTGAGAGGATTATGAGGATTTTAAGGGAGAGGGGCATGGGGACGGTGATGGGAATGGGAATGGGAATGGGGATGGGGATGGGGATGGAAGAGAGATGGGAGTAGAGACTATAGGGGTGGAGACTGGGCTGGTGGCATGAGGCTGAGGATTTGGAAATGATTAGGAAATCACGAGAGATATCTGGTCCTATAATCGCCCGTTACACGCCAAAGAAATTAGACTGATCACCAAGGCCCCCACCGCAAAGGTCTCACTAGCTCATGAGCTTCGTTGTCATAGTTTTGATTGCCCGCACAATTACTGAACTTGCTCAATTAACAAGATAGTCTAACCTATCATTTCTTAGGTATTAAAGGGACATTAAAGTTGATGGGATGGTATCTCCTAGTGACAGTTACTGGCAAATTAGATTAATGATAATGTATTTCTTATTACCTATTTCAGCTTCCAGATTTTTACCTGCTTCTCTTAAGTACTAGGTTTCATCTTTTTAAAAATGATATTCTATATTACTGATTTCTATTTAATTATCTTCTACCTTTTTAATTTTTAGGGCTAGGTGAAAAGCACATGTGTTCTTATTTCAATCTTTCCTTAGACATAAACTGATGAGTAAAACAGCCGTCACAACAAAGACTCTTGTGTATGCAACGCATGTATTGAATATACTCAAGTACCAGCTAGAGTACTCCATGAGAATCTAGGGCTTCTAAAAAACCTCTAGAATTGTAGCTCTCATTAATTAAATAGTGGTGTTGTAGTAATATCAATTGTGTGAACGTTACTGGTACCCATAGCTTGTGGGTATCGGTAGTTTTTGTCCCCAACAATACCATGCTATCCTCTTCTCATAAAAAGTGCTAGAGTCGATACTACTATACGAACATGTAGCTACGTACGAGGCTCAGTAAAAAAAAGCTGCTATGTACTCTGAACCCTCTTAACCATAGTAGTAATGTAAATATTTATCAAGCTGATTTGTAACTAATTACAGGACAGCTAGTATACTAGTTTGGTCTAAAGATTGTGCTTAAATTTGGTAATATAAGTCAACTCTACATGTAGTATAATCTACCTCGAATTGATATTATGATTAATCTATCTATCTATCTATCTATCCAAAATTATTTATGATTAATTCATTCAATCAGTCCTGAAGCGCTCCACGTGCTACCGAGTAATTTCTCATGACTAAAATTCATGTAGCACTGTCCCTAGGAAAAGTGCTACTATATTTGCCAATTAGTCTTAGGAAAGTATATTATAAGCTAGCAATAATTATTCTATGCACTTTAGCGGTTTAAGTCCAACTTTTTTTAATAAATATGGATCTTTACTGGTCACTCGTATACCTATAATACACGGCTTTTTAGTAGTAAACCGCCCCCTACTTTCAGCAAATTCAGGCCACTGCCACAATACAGAATTAAATTCCATTAACCCCATAACCCTAAATACATCATTCTTAACATTACTATACTTTAGACTTGCATCAGCTGATGATTTACTTTGTCTTGGTTTGCGCTGCTGTGTAAACATTACGGAAGATTTTCTTATTTCTGAGTGTGTACGACTTATACCAAGAGTTATGACCAGAATACATAAGAAAGGGCTACGTACTCGTATTCTTCTCATGGGCGGGGAGATCCATGACGCGCGGTTCGCCATCGTGACGTTGCCTCGCTAGTCACTGTTCGAGTGATTATCCATGAGCATGAGCTACATTTCAGGTACGGTAACGCACTAGGTCTAAAACCATGGAAGTCGTTCCGAGCATCTTCCGGCTTTGACAACGACAAAAAGGAACCCTACTACTGCACAGTATGATTATCTAGGCGTGTACAAATGCTTCCTTGCTCCGAGGTTATCCCGAGCCCCGATAAAATAGTCGCTAGCATGGATGCCACGATTCTTTAGGCATGTACAGAATCCTCCTATCCCGATACCCCCCGTAATAGAGATCGGAAACCGGAGTTCCTTCTCCTATAGTCAACCGACCAACAAAATTTAGTGATATTTCCTCCTTGATACTGTTACGATTGTAAAGGATAAGAGAAAGTTTGCTGTTATCTATAGGTAGATATTCTAGACGGTAACCCCCTCCCCTGGTGGGGGATCGACACTACTGCATGGAGCGGTTACAGTTTCCAATAAATTAAAAACGGCTCTGTCGGCTGTTTTCAGACACTTTAACCAACCCTGGATAGGCGCACGGGTCACCGGGGGGGACCTGGGCGGGCCGTCCGTTTATCACTTGCCGTAGGTAACTCACTCGATAGGATATCGCAAAGAACAACAGGCTCTGGACTTGCGGGGTGAGATGTATAAAATAGTATGCTCGGTCTCAAATTTACAAACACTGTTTAGTATTATTAAGAGGGTTGAGGCTTGAGGGCGCCACTTATTTTTGACGAATTGATTTCTTGTGGTTTCGCACAGTTTCATTTTGTGGGATGAGCATTAAGATCAACGCCTGAGACTTTTGGCTATTGTTTCGTAATAAGCCGTGCTCGGCTTGGTATCGAGCTCCCAGGATTGGCGACCGGTTGCACTTTCGCTTCCGGCGTATGGCACGATAATCTTATTATTATTATAGTTAAAGTAGTAAAATCTTAAAGCAGTCGATGAGCGCCATTCTCGGTCTCTAATTTCCTCTTTGGAATACTTAGAAAGTAAGGCTGACCAGTACCTATTATCCAGACAAATGGACTGACGAGCAGCGTTCGATCACCGAAAAGTCCTTCCACCACAATATCTTATGGTTTAATACAACGGAGTTACAAAAAAAAGTCAAGTGATTCTCAATAATGGGGTTTCTCTCCTTTCCATTACTCTACGTACTATACCCCACAACATCCTACCTACCCGAGTGGACGATCTAAAAGCGCACTTATCCTTGATCTGTTACACAGATATATATCCTACTTGTGTAACCCCATATATAATGGCCTGTTCACCTCTGCAATATTGCGATAGGCTGAAGTAGTAAATATTTTAAGCAACCTTTGTATAGAACCAAAGTAATAAATGGCTAGGGGCGCAAGGAAGCGCGCGTCATATATCGGGAAAGCAGCCTTGGTGGTGAATTTCCAACATGAACTAGTTATAAGGCATGCATGACTAGCGAAGCACCATATAGCTTCAACCTTGGAACATAAGAATATCGTGGGGAAATCCTTTATTTTAAACTCAAAAAGAAAGCAAATTTACAATCAATTATCGGAATTGATAGTTTACTATGGGGAGAAAAGCTTATATACAAGTTGTATAAGAAGTATATAGCACCCTGTATGGAATTTGTTAGGAGACCTTGGGCCGTTAAAATAGCTTGTAATAACTCCTAATAAAATATATAAGGCTAAGAATACAGAAATTAGTCTTAGAGCTCTGAGGAATTATCTTTAATAAAAAAGTAGCTAGGCAATAGGTAGATCTAGAGAAAATATGTAGAACATGAGTAGGCAGTACTTCGTGCTCGTTGAGCCCAAAGTGCCTAGAAGATGCGACCCCTTCAATAAAAATTGGTTTTCAGGCAACAAGCCATATTCATCGATCTGGGTCTTTAAATGTAGGAACTACATAAGATATGTTGGAATATACCCACTCAATAAGACCTTTCTGCGCCTAGCCCCTTCGTCTGTATAAACACACACACAAAATTCTCCTATAAGGATATATATAGAATTAGAGCTGCGTCGTACCCTTATAGGGCAAGTATTCTTATATAGTAGGCCTAGAACATACAATATAATACATGCCAAGACCGGGCGTACGTCCTCTTAAAAGCCAAATATTCTTATAGCCCAAATCTCTATAACATGGTTTACTATACTATAATTTTAGCCAATCATAGTGCCTTCTGCGGTGACTTAACATCAGGGGGGCATATGTGCCGTCATTGAGAAACATACGCCACATTTGTATACCTACGAGATCTAGGAGAAGAATGGAGACAGATGTTAGTTTGGGCCAGGCCCATCTAGTTGTCAGATTGGTCTGGCCCGTATATGCGGCCCAGGCTTGTCTAGGCCATAATACTTAATGATCTAGGCTACGCTGGCCCAAGTCAACCTTTAGGGGGAATGCTTTTTCGGGTGTACGGACTTCAGCTGAGTATTAGATTTTATCCATAGGGTAAGTCTTGATCACTGATATACTTAGGAGAAATAAAAACCAAGATTTGGTATTGATAACTATCCTTACGACCTTTAAGAGAGAAATATATGTAGATGAGAGCTGTTGATGTATTAATTGAAGGACATGACGCGGCCGGGTAACAACGAGAAGTTGCGCTTAACTAGAGGAACGGTCAACCTACTTAGTTGCGATCTGGTGATGTTGACGCTGACGGAAGCCCCTAGAGTTTCCATGGAGGAAACAACGCTTAGGGGTAACTGACACAAAATCGATGAGCACCTTCCGTACTCCCAGGAAAGAGCCGAAGTAGGAACCCGGATGCCTTTCTTGAAGTTGATGCCTAAGTATTACGAAACAGCTGTTGAGTAAGAAAGTAGAAGGTGCATCTGTACTGTAACTTGGAAAGTGTACATATATTTCAGGCTATGCATTCTAATCTACGTCATTAGCCCATTCGTCAATATTTTGGTGTAGAGCTTTTGACCTTGGGCCATTATAGAATTTGGGGTCGTTCGATGCGGTTCGGACTTTGTGCCCCCGGGTCGTGTGATAGTGGGGGTCTTGGCGGGCTTGTTTTTTTTTTTGCGAACCTTCTTGTTGCTTTTTTGTTTAGGCGCCGAAATTCTTGAGGGCTGGATCTTGTACCTGAGGTCTTACTAAAGAAGAGTTGAGATTTAAGGCGAAGTACTTGGACGAGACTGCAGGTACGAGTAGTATGTACCGGTGCTACTCGGTCAGAGGATTGACTGGCTGATGCTCTAGCACCCCTTCCGTGGGATTTGATATGAGGATTTGCAGTCAGATATGCGGAGTAGTCACCTTGCTCCCCGCGCTGGCCGATCGGCTGGAAAGAAGAGGCGGGGGGGGTAAGGAGGATGGCAATGCGCAAGTAAGGCAGATCATGTTTCCTTTTATTTTTTCTGTTGTTGTTGATAGGGGATCTACTGGTCTCGACTGGGCTGTAAACCATGGCAAAAAAAATTGATTTACATACTTCTGATATGCAGACGTTGTTTAAATCTAGAGCCCAGCGTTTTAATGCCGGATTTCTGCCGGGGTGGGTGAGATTTGATAGGAGGGGGAGTTGTCGAATGCAGCCACCCTGTTCCCCAGGGTCCTTCGGTTAGGGGGCGAGGGCGAGGATTTGTTGATTGTAGCACCAAAACACTCACGCGGGCGAGGGAACTGGAGCGGAGTGGGTCTCTTGACTTTGTTCCAGGAGAGAAACAGCATGAGGGCAGAAGAGCAGCTGTGCCTCCCTATGCAACCTAGGATTCGCTGTAGCTAACCATAAGCTGTCTAACGTTTGTTAATTTGGAGTCTTTCCGCCGCCACCGGGCTTTCCCCACGAGCCTCTCTTTGTGGAGGGTGGGCGGCGTGGACCCTTTCCTCCGTATCCCTCCTATTACTCCCCGTTTGATAGAGGATAGCAGTTATGGCCTATTCACGAACTAGGTAGAAAGGGAAAGGGAAAGGGAAAGTAAGGGAAAGTAAGGGAAAGTAAAGGGAGAAAAAGGAACGGGTCCACTACTGATACTGATTACCCCCCAACACCCTTACCTCTGGTATGTAGATATCTCTTCACCCTCCCCCCCCCATCCCATCCCATCCTATCCTATCCTATCCCATCCCATCATCAGCATCCATCTAAAACCTTTGCTTTCTCCTGATAGCTCGAGAGTTCCCTGGTTTGCCCGGAGCAGCCTTCAAGATCAAAATCCCTTCCCCGCATCCTCCCCACTATCAGATATTGAACATACATCAGCTGGCTCGCCCTTCTCTTCAGGGATTCAATTACCTACATCCACATTTTCAATCCAACTTGTGCTCCCTTATTGATATCAACTTCCTCATCCTCCGCCTCCACCACCCCCATTCTATTATTGATAGCTTCCCACCCTAGTATTTCTCTAAAGCTACTACTACCCCTCTCTCGTTTACCGTACCGTCATTCCGCATCAAGGTTGCCTTCGTGATCCTGTTGTATTGTGGTTGAAGTCTCGTGGCTTTTGCACTCTCGTTGAATCGGCATCCCCTTCCCCTACCGGCAATCTCCGGTGTTTTCGTTTTCTCAATTTTCCTCAAGCTCTCACCAACAGTCTACCGCGTTTCAAGGTCAAAAATATACCTCGGCGCTTCTACTTTCATTGACAGACATACATCAAGCAGCCCAACATGCTCGGCACCCCTACTCCATCTCATCCAGCAACCCGGTCAAAGCTTCCCACCAAGCACTTCCCGTCCTACATGTCCCTCCCTTTTTCGACCAGCCGACTCTCCCTGTCCGAGCCCGTAGGAATTCGACATGAGACTGCCCACGTCACTGACCCTTCCGCTTCGAGACTAGAGAGCTTCTGCGCTCACCCCATTAAGCGAACCAGCAACAGCGTCCGAAAACTACTTCAGAAGGCCTCCCAGTCCTTCCGGTTCACCTCCGGGAATGAACCCTCAGGCGTGATCCACGGTATGAAAGAAAGGAAAGTAAAAATTACACTTGGAGACGGAGAGAGCGGCATCGGTATCGACGAAAAGGACAATGAGGATTGCTTCTTCGCAATAGACACTACTGCTGTTAGGAAAGGTTAGTATCGTCTACGTCGTCGTACAACTTATGTGGGCCCTAGTTAGTGATCGTTTATGCTTACGTTGCTTGCGAGTGAACAAATAGACTTTATCAAGGTTCTACCGTCAGAAATCACAGCGCACATTTTGTCCTTCCTCGACCACCAGAGCCTAGTGAATTGCGAATCCGTATCACATTCCTGGCTGAACGCTGCACGCGACCGCCATGTCTGGCGTAGCGTGTTCCGTGATGAACACGGGCCCTGGAGATCACGACCAGGGAATGATTGGAAAAAAATGTTTAGAGTTAGACAGGAGCTCAATCAAAGATGGCAAAAGGGCCAGGTTACAGCCAAATACCTGAAAGGACATACCGATAGCGTTTATTGTGTACAATTTGATGAGTACGTTTCCCTAGGCAGGAAATTTATGAGCCTCCAACATATTAATCAATTGTTACAGAAAGAAAATTATTACAGGCTCGCGAGATAAAACAATTAGGATATGGGATATTAATACAGGGGAATGCCTGAAGGTCCTTGGCCAAAATTCCCGGAATTCCATCTTTGGGGGATCGTCTGATGGGGTGGTCGCGCAGCGGACTAGCTCCTCGGACTATCATCATGCCTCAGTTTTGTGTCTTCAGTTTGACGACGAGATCCTGGTTTCTGGTTCGTCCGATCACACTTGCATTGTCTGGTCGCTACCTTCGTGTACGTCGGTTATGCGACTTAGCGCTCATACAGCTGGTGTCTTGGACGTGTGTTTTGACAAGAAACACATTGTCTCGTGTTCAAAGGACACTACAATATGCATCTGGGACCGTAGGACAGGAAAACTTCTTCGCCAACTCACAGGCCATAGAGGCCCTGTGAACGCGATCGCTATTCGTGGGAATCTCATTGTCAGCGCTTCTGGTGACGCTTTGATTAAACTTTGGAATGTGGACACTGGAAAATGTGTCCGCGATTTCACAGGCCACAACAGAGGCCTTGCATGTGTGCAGTTTAGTGAAGACGCGAAAACGATTGTGAGCGGTGGAAATGACCAAGACATCAGGGTCTGGGATGCAACCAATGGAGAGTGTCTCAGGGTATTACAGGGGCATCAGCTACTAGTCCGTACACTTCATTTAGACTCCAGAAACAGACGAATCATCTCAGGATCTTATGATCAGGTTTGTGATCCTTCGTACACCCTGCATCCCGCTGTATTAATGCTGACCTACCAATTGCTATAGAGCGTGAAAGTTTGGGACTTAGACACGGGAAAGCTTATTCTTGATATCCAACGATTCCACTCAACATGGATCTTATCTGCCAAGGCGGACTACAGGCGAATCATTAGCACTAGTCAGGATAACCGAACTCTAGTGTTAGATTTCAGCACAGGAATGAAGGACTTGGAGGTCCTGGAAAGTCCTTGATCTGATTAGCATATTTTTACAAGCTTTGAAACAGTTTGTTGTACAGTGATACTTTGATACATATTCTCCTATTATTGATTTCTTGGCGAGGCCTTTCCTACGTTCATGCATAGATTTCTCTTGAGATTTCTTCATGTTTTTCTTGCCTTTTCAGCTGGTTTTGGGGGGGATAATCTACTTTAGCATGGGGATTAGGTGTTGCTGTGAATTTTTATTTTCCTGTGTTTTTAAGGAACTTACTAGTTGTGGAGCGGTGTTCACTAAAGTTGCTTTGCATTTTAGTCGCGCTATTTATGTCGGCTGGTTTTTTATTCTGCTTTCGTTCCTTCTTTGTGATCCTTTGCACTCTTTCCTTTCCCTGCACATAGCTACACTAGAAAGTAGAAGATGTACGATAAAGGCATTGATCTGGCCTTTTACTCTTACTCAAATACTCCCTCTTGTGATTTCCTTATCTTTCCAAGAGTCCCCGCGGGTCTCTTTTCTTTTTTCTACTGTGAATTGTTTGCTTAAATTTGTGGAGTTGTTTTATTCCATACTACACATTATTTTATAGGCTTCTTATCTATGTTTATCGGTTTGAATATAAATACCTATAACAGTTGTTTGTTTTGAATTTGCTGGGGTGTTATTGGTTTTATCGGTTTTATCGGTTTGGTTTCTTTTCTTTTTCCTAAGCATGGTTGTTGTATCATAGTAAGTCACTCGATTGGCTCCTCCCGCTCGTTCGTCTGAAGATTCCTTAATGCGCGCACTCCCAAAAAAGCACTTCGATAACGCATCTACTAGAGTACGAAATCTAAAAACCTGACGGCTACAGTAGATAAAGGTTAATACTTAAACCCTCTCACCATAACATTAGGTACGAGATCTACAACCTATATACCTCAGGCTATGTTCCTGTACAACACTACCCCGCCTCCCCTCTCTCTATAGAGAGTTCCGCAGCCCACTTTTCATACAAATAATACAATTTTTTTTTATAAAAAGGTATATAGGGAAAAAGGGGGGGGGAAGGAAAAAAAAAAAGAACAATTGCCCCACTCCCTGCAAAAACCTCGTCTCCAATCGGCGTACGTCGGGTGTGTGCATATCTTGTGGCACCATGACTGCTCAATGCACATGTACCTTTTGCCACCGGGGTCCGTATTTGTTGAAACCCCTTCCGTGCAGGAGATGCGAGGTGAGTTTAGGTGTCGTTTTAGAGTACATGAAAAAGATTAAGGCGAAATTAAAAACCTCAGCCCTTTCTTAGCAGCATAAGTGACGGAGAGGGGGTGGATGATCGAGGGGGGGGGGAGGTCAATAAACTAATGCGAAATTTAATTCCCTCCTATAAGCGTGGTATGTATAAGCGAAATTTTGGAGCGCTGTAACTAAGATGTAAATGAGTGCCCTTTACCGGCATATTTAGCTGTAATAAATTCTCGCCTTGTACGCGGGTTTTGCTATGCGTGAGGTTTGTTTGGGGCTTCAGTGTATTTTTTTCACAGAGACACATTAACAGTGCCTCGGTTTATTGCATTGTGCTGGGGGTATGACTATATGTAGCCAAGATGCGTATAGACTTTATTGGGAGATGGGCTGAGGGGGTTATGTGGCCTGTATGCGCGTGCATAGAGCATTATCGATAGTGCTATGGTGACATTTTTTTTTGGTTTGGGAGTCGGGAGATGGGATTTAGAGATTGGGTCGCGGGCGGCAATGAATTGTAAAAATGGGCTTAGTCATATAATATCACTCAGTCCTCGGTATAATTAGGAATCAAAAGGTCGTAATAGCATGGAATGAAAGTAGTAGCACTTATTTCTACATATACTTTAAAGACGATATATAGATCATTTCATGTTCAATTCAACCCCCCTCTCATGCTAGACTAGCTAGGGATAGGTACGAAAGGCGATAAAAAAGGACCAGTAACAGCTAGCGACTTATATTAATATCAACCATCCCCTCTTTCAGTCCCCTCAACTAGTCCATCCACTTTAATCTCTCAGATTGCGTATACCCAAGCCAATAACACATAAATACCTATCTCCTCCCATCCTACAAGTCCTTTTTCACATCCTTCATTTCATCTCCTCCCAACAAGGTCCTCCACCCTGGTAAAAACTTATTAACTCTCATTTGATACTCTTTATACTCACTATACTTCCCTGCTGTGATCGATTCCGTAAATACCGTACTCCCTTGAAACAACATGCAATAAGAACCTGCTCCAATTGCTCCCCAATACCACGTCACATCTCCAACCCAGCAACTCCACAAATACACGCCAACCCAGATCATCTGTTCTGCTGCAAAATTCGGGTGTCTGCTAAAAGACCACAGGCCTGTGACCACAAAACCCCTATCTAGATCTTCCTTTTCAAATTTGTGAGGGACAACTCCGGTAGCGCGGTATGAGGACTTGGCCGATTGGAAGGCCCATTGTTGTTGGTCGGCAAAGGTCTCGGCAATGAGGGTTAATATCAGGGCTCTGGAGAAGATGAGATCGGAGGTGGCCCAGGTGGGTATAACAGAGGTGGGGAGAAGGGTGGAAAGGAGGATGACGTAGGCGGGAGTGGCAACGAAGAATAGTAGGAGGCTTTGGAAGAATGAGATGAAAAACACATTGAGGAAGAAGAAGGCAATGGGGTGAAGGTTATTTTTGAGTATATCCCTAGGAGTTTGTAAGCTTGAATCCCGGGCAAGCAGATAGAGCGTGGATTGCGGAGGAAACCCACCACCGGTAATCCTCAGAGCCAATATTATAACCCCCCTTTCGCCAGTAATTAAACGTCAACCTCGCACTCCATAAGCACCCAAACATAAGCAATGTATCTAGCCTCTCCGTATTCAACCCGTTCAGGTGTGCAAAGAGCGTGAAATGGCCGATATAAAACGAAGGGAGTAGACTCCATAGTCTATCAATCTGCGAGTAATTCCGATTAACTTCACTCACAACCAGCACCACCATGGCTAGAAACAACGCGAACACCGCCCCCGAGATAACCGGGTTCGTGGCAAGGTACCATTCGGCCGGTGACACCTCACGGCGTAAGAGTGGAAGGATGTGCGCGAGAGAGAGCTGATGGAGGTAGGGCGCGATTGTGTGCGTATAGGAGGTTATTTCCTCTAGATTGGAGATTGATGGTAATGCAGACATTTTGGGGTAACTCTACTCTCAAGGGGAAGAGGGTAGAAGCGATGAAAGGAAGCTTTTATCTCCACGCTGGAGGTAGCGGGTGAGACATGTAACGGGGCTTATAACGTCACCTCCTGGAGAGATCGGGGAAGCGCATCTGAGCTGTAGGCGTAGGTTTACTCCTTGTCCGGGCGAGTCCGATCGAGCTGCTCCCGGTTTAGCGCACAGAGCCGCAGCCCACGTGACTCTAGAGAGTTTACTAATATACCTTATTTGGAGACAGCGCAAGCCTAGTAAAAAGGAGGGTACGGCGGAAAACGTCCCTAACTAATAGGTACTGATTTTTAATAAGACGTGGGTAAAGTCTATAGGGCTTTAGGGCACTAAGGTTGTAAGTGGATATAACGTATAATCTGGTATAGAGAGGCTAGAGCTCAAGTAGTACGTATATATATACCTACCCACTAGCTCAGTCCTGCCTTTTATCTTCTAACGTCATGGTAGTAGCATTCACCCTTTGTTGAAATCTCTATTACTTGTAATCTTATATCCTTATGAAATCTTTAAGTCAGATCAGCAAAGTTACAGATTATCCTAACTCCAATCTCACAGCTAGGCTAGTATACACACGTACCAGCAAGCTGCAGATCCGGCCGGCCCACAGCCTCCAACCCAGGGGCCAATGATTCCCTGCGTGGACATAGTGGGAGTCGTCCCCACCACGTATTCACTCAAGTGAAATAAACATAAAAAGTCTTATCGGAATGGTCAACATTATCGTCTCCGCCCAACGAAGACACTACCGCGGCCGCAATATATTATAAAGTGGTGGGAATTAATCAACACGATAATAAACGCCTTTATTAACCCCCCGAATCTTATAAATATTTAACAGAGAGGACCCGCTAACATAGTCGTACTCCGCTGGGCTGGGCAAGTATATCTAGTTTTACAATAAGGACAATAATATAGCACTATAATGAATCCCGATATTATTAAGATCACACTGAAGACCTCCTCATAAGCGAACTTCCCCCCTCTACTCGATCAGAAGGGCACTACCGTTATATTTTAAAGAAGAGATGGGAAAATACCATAGCAAACACATATGATTCCTTAAACCTTAAAAACACATTACCAATATACGTTCACTCAACCAAATTAACAAAAGACAGGTGGCAAATTTGTTCAAGAAAACCGCCTCAAGTAGAAAGATAAAGATGTAGTTCTGACAGGAGCAGGAAAATTCTAACTAGAGTGCAAGGGATAGAGTTATTTTCAACTCTTAACCATATAATTCCCTAGGCTAATAAATTAGGTGAAACATTTAGCTACACCTTAGACTCTTTAAACTCTGCTAGAAAATACCTAGAAATGTGAATCCCTTCGACATCCGTCACCTAAGAGCTAAGGTTCTGAGTTATGTGTTCTCTAACCCTCTTATACTCCTAAAAAAAACTTTATGCCAAGTATCACAAAGTCACTGGGCGATCTTCGGTCTAAGTAATATCTTCAAGGATAGATTTCAAAATATTTTTTAAAAGATAAAACAATAACTAGAATGACAACAGTAAGCCTTTCTACCCAATAAACACATCTCGGCAAGTACAAAGGCCTATAGATACAAGCTAGTCCTACATCGGCATGTAAAACCAGGCGACTGGACAGATGAGCAATAACACAAACTGAAAGCTATTTGCTCTCGAGGCGTATTTCCTTCTACACCGGACCTAATTAATATTATAGGGTTAACTATGAGTGTAAAAGGAGCAAGGCATAGGAGATTTAGAAGGTCTAAGAAAGGGGAAGATAAAATAATAAACGGAAGAATATTTACCCTATTCGGGAATCTTCTTAACAAAAATTTCAATAGAATTACTGAGGATGGTGGAATATCAAGAGACAAAGCTCTGGGAGCTATAGAACCCCCCTTCCAGTGACCTAGAGTTTAGGGCAATGAGGCCTGCAACCATAGGAAGTTTAGCTCAGTATTACTAGTGCGTGGCGTTATCAGGGGTTATATAAAGGTAATAGCTGACTTCCTAGGGTAAATTTTTGTGGTAGCCGGAGGAAGATAAATGAGAATGCTCTTTCTCAATTTCTTCCTGACAAGAGCTAGGGTCAACTTTGAGAGCGATGAAGGACAACAGTAAAATCTAACCTACATAATGATGAGAGGTACAATGCCCGTTCTTTATTGTTTTAAATCGGAAGGGAAGGGGAGCTATCCCAGAGGGTAGGGATAGACCAGAATTTCTTGGGTGTTTTCTAAAGGAAGGGCGACCTAGATACTTCCATATTGAGGAATAATATGCCATCCAATATTTTTGCTGTTGTGTTTTATATACTTATATCCTCGATCCAGTATAACCAATATATCTCGCTGGGTAGAGCACCAGCCTGGAATGTTCAGTAGAAGGTTCCGAAACCAAATAGGTTTGAAATTTTAGAGAGCCAAGAACCCGTATCGTTGTTTTAAACACAAAGATCTTATAGTTTAGACCATGTCCTAGATTTAAGAGGTACGTTCTTTATGGATCTATCTCCCTTCATAGCCGCTCCTAAGCACCTAGTTATAGAAAGGCCTATCGGAGTAGAGGGCCATTTTACTGGCATTTCTATATCTTATTATTCTCTTTTGAGCGGTCTGATAAACTAGGGACTATAGTCAGAAGTAGAAAAGGTTAAGGTTGGCTAAATTAAACAGGAAGAATACTTACAGCTATCGATCCCAAGTAAATTGAAAATTAAAAATAAACGGAAAGATGGCATACTAACTAAATCGCTACTATATACCAGTGTAGAAATAAATGTAGGAGATATGATTTACCCCAGCACATGGTTAAAGGAAAAAGGATTTCAACTGTAAATTTTACATGAGAAGTGTCTCAAGCGCTCCATGAGGTTATAGGCGACCTGTTGTCTCGGTGATTCCGTTCTACTTTTAGGTTTCGCATATATAGGCTCATTCCCATCGACCACAGGTAAGCTGCCATAGGGGTGGGTATGAGACTAGCTAGGTCTCCCGGCTTTTACAGGTATAAATAAACTTATATACATATTTTTAATTCCTAAAACGCCTGGGATAAGTAATTTTACCATTTTAAAAGTCAATTTTAGGCAACCAATTTATTAGACTAGAGAAGAGTTGGTGGTCAGGCTAAGCCCGACTCATTCCCTACGAATCGAAGCTATTCCTATAACTCCATTCATCGTTTCACTGTTTCTAACGGTAATTTGGTAGTTTTAGGCCGCTCCACTAGGGGGGTTAGGGACTAAGGCAGCTTACATATAGAATAGGGCAATTTATACATGTGTTTATAATTAGTTAATTGATTTATTCATTTAAACAAAAATACATGAACTATCACTCGTTATTTTCTAGACTATTTGTGTGATAAAGGTACTGAATTGATTGTCTAAAAGAGATAGAGAGATATTACGATACATGCTTCAGCAAAGGAAACCCTAAAACCTTATATGGATTGCCTGCCCTAGATCCTCAAACATAGCAAATAGAGATACACGTGACTCGTATATGAAACCGCCCATCAGCCATCCTTATTAAGAAGCATCTGCAACAATTTAGGGCCCGCTGGGTGGTTTTTCCATGAGCTAGAGCTAGGCCCTAGGCAAGAGCAACAGAAAAGTATCAGCTTTTTATTATAATATATTATAACAAACATATAGATGAATTAATCGGCCGAAGACCCACACAGCTGAGATGTATTTTATTATGCACCCAAAGAGTAGCCAATCCACTACTATGAGTGATGTATCATGATTGAACGGATCTATGTCTAAGTTGGGCAAAGAAATAGAACCTTCCAAATCGGGAAGTGCACCCAGTTTAACGCCCACGTCCCGATGGGAGACAAAGCATGATCGGATACTAATGACGAGAGATAAGGGACATGACCACGGGAGAGTATGCTTATGTTTGTCGAGATCGGACTTGGGTGGTGATGGTGGATTTAGAATTTGGTATCCTATTCTCAATGCACTATTTCCATAGGATAGTGGGGATTTGATCGCCTATGAGCTCTGGTGCTATCTTTTTCACACTAGGTATAATGCTAGCATTGGTTATTGGAGGGATGAGTTATCGGGGAGATTAGGGTCCTCCGGGGAGACGTTTCGTTTCGTGTACCATAGGGTCGTGTTCAGTAAATCTCCGGGTGCTACGGATGTTTATTCGTTCCTCTCACCACCTTATATTTGATTCCGTCGCACTCTCAATTCGTTGCTTGACTCGGTCGCTAGGGTAGCTATAAGGGCCTGTAGGAGTTTTCTTAGGTTTGCAAGAGCCATTCTACGATAACCAAATTGATCGTTATCAACGACGTCAGATCATTGCCCCCTGTAGAATATAAACATAGTGCGCGTCGTAGCGGAATTGAGTCCCGGATTTTCGACATTTACCCACCCATCTGACGGTTGACACCGTCGATCCCTGTTGTGACCAGCTAGAAACAAAATAGCAAACTTGGAAATTGTTGCTCGGGATCTAATGCTGTCGCGGCTTCTATCTTATCCTTGGAACGATCAATAACCGCCACTCGAGATCTCACGTGGTCCACGTTTTCAACTTCTCGACTTTAAAGAGTCGATTGCTTCTAGGTTTTTTTTTGCTATAGATCGTGGGCAGCGTCGTCACAATAACGTAGTCTTAAACCTCTTGTTTCATGTTACTGATAATGTCAGATTTGTTCCTTGCTTTATTAATCTAGGTGGGTTCATCCCGTGATTTCTCCATTACCTGTTTCCCCCATCTTTGGATTGTTTACTAGTTTTGGTGCCTGCAGCGAATAGTGCGGTATGCAGATCAAATGTGATTTCGTTTTCCCATGTTCAGATAGAACTCCGACGACATAGATTTCGGTCCTTGGTTACATGCTCTGTGTTTTTTTTGTGACTGCTATCAACAACTGACGGCGTCTCTACTGTTTACTCAAGGAGCAGTCACAGTTTAGTGGCTTAGAAATATTCGAGATGGGTAGGTAGTAGCTAACCATTCTAAGAAGATACACTCTCCCATCATTAGAAATCATATGAAGGTGGTACACATGACAAGAACACACACCCTTTTGAGGTCACCCCATACAAAGGTGAGAACAAACAACGTGTTTCAAGCCGGGCACCTTCATTTTGAATTGTTTTCCTTTATTGATAATATTTTCGAGACTTCTGTGACCCCCCTTTTCCTGGAATTCGTCAGTCCCCCTGTAGACAGCTATTTCCCGTAAAATTGCGCACACCCAGAACCGATCACCAACCGCAGTGCATCCACCCGCCCACATCGAATATTTTCCACAAATTCGATAAGAGATGTGAGAGCAACTTAGATGCTCTTCGCATCAATGACCGAGGCATTTCGGCCCCCTTTCTTCCATACCATTCCGCAATTTTCCCGGTGTTCTTTCGATTGTTTCGAGGCAGTTCCAACATATTTTACCCTTCGATTCATCCAACCCATAGATTGGCATATCTCTTCATCCCGGATTCCGCTCTTGTGCCCATCCAAGACAAGCATTTTCTCATGTGTGTGCATTTGTAGTGTCTCTTTGCGTGTACAACAGGGCCCAACAAAAGGCCGCAAATGATGCTGCGATGCGGCACCCCCGCGCCCAAAGAGCAAGCCGAGACATTCGCTGAAGCCCTGGCACGCCGTATCACCAGTGCGGCGGCCAGTGCCCCCAGGCGTAGGCCTGTCCTTACATGCAATAATTACTTATTTCTTCCAGTCCAGATTTCCACTTTTAACGTTGCCCTTGCCTTGAGCTTTCCTTTCCTTTCCTCCTGCTTTTCTTCTCCCCCCAAAGCAGTTCCTCCTCACTCCTGTTCAACAACATTTTATACCTCGTCAACTGAGTAATACTTTTTACGTCGCTAGTCCATGTAAGCCATTCACCCCCTAAGTTTAGCTTACCTATTACTTTCCCAAGAGTTGTGTCCTTTTTCCGGAGACCTTTATTATGGGAACCTTTGTGGACTTGCCATGTGACTCATGACGGAAGTATAAGAATGGAAACACTGACTCCAGAAAAAAATCCTTACAGAAATTAAATCGCAAAGAATACTACTTTTGCAATCATGGCTACCTCTACCAACGTTTCCATTCCGGCGGCCATCACGATCTCCAACTTGAGCTCCTGCCTCCGTCGTGGCGGTGATGCTACAGTCTCTAGCAACAACGCGTTCCCCCATCCGGACCATGTTGACGCGAAATACCACCTCCCAACTCCACCGACCTCGATCTCGCCCTCGCTTGCCCCGGTTCACAAGTTTAAACCGAGCTGCAGCCTAGGCGATCGTCAAGGAGTCGTTGATTCGGATGTTGATATCTCCGATATAGGTGTTGGTGGCGTTTCCAAGCTCGCGCCAACTAGTAGTGCTCAAAACCTGGGACAACACTTAGTTTCCGAAGCCGCTGGAGCAATTACCCCCGCTCTTTTGGCCAAGTACCACTTGCCCGGGATTCTACTTCAACATGGTCCTTTAGCTATTCGCCATTTAACAGCACATCTCATCTCAAACATCCCTGGGTTTAGCAGTATTCCTCCAGCGAAACAGCGGAGGCTTGTCGTTGGTGCTTTGGAGGGACGGGGAGGTGTCAGTGGGAGCGAAGGAGAAGCCGGTGGTGTTAATGGAGACGTCATTTTTGAGAAAGTTGGCTGGGGTCGGTGGGATGCGAGGCAAAAAGGCGACCCACCAAGAGACCGCGAGGGGACTGCATCCAGGGGGCTCTCACCAGCCGCTTCGGTCCCTTCAACATATGGAGTTAAGGCCAACGGAATGTTCCGGTCAAACGGCCTTCTTTCAGCCACAGCTATGAACCACTCTACAAGCTATACTGGTGAATCTGGTATATTCCTTCAGTCAGAAGAAGAGGTGTCTGATAACTTCTCCGAGGATCCAGACACCATGGAGCAAGACGAGAATGAGGCTGATATGATGTCACTTGACGAGCATAATGCTTCAGAGGAAGAGGATGCCGATATGACTGATGAGGAAGATTGGGCAAAAATGGGTGCTGCTATGCTCCGGCGGCAAGCTGGTTCCCCCATAACATCCGAAGGCTGCTTGAGCGGGTTTGCGGGGAGCCCAGCCGTCGGCTACGGATCTGTGCCATCTTGGCAAGCGAAGGCTGCCACTTTCTACAATTCAAGTGAATATGATGACCCTGCAGCACTGAGGGCTAGAGAAGAGAGGGAGGCAGTAGAGGCGTTGGTTAAACTCAGTTCTGTTTGATTCTTACCGGGGCGTTGCATTTTTGGGAATTTCACTTTTTTTAGACACTGACAGGTGGTTCAGGCGGGTTTATTTGGGCGTTTCATCATTTTATTTTGCTTTATCTCCTCTTCTTCCATCACTTTTCATAATTATCAGCTTTTAGTCTTTTTTGGCATACACGGTTTTGGTTATTCTGTTTAATTTCTTTTTCTGAGGGAGCCTGAAGATATACTTCTGTGTATGGCTTCCAGCCATTACCGGAATACTGTTTACAGCGCTGGGCGATTAAGTTCTTCCAGTTGACTTCTTTAATATCTTTTTTATGGCGATGCCTCCTTATTGTTTTTAATCATGTTGTATTGCTATGCGGAGGTGTTGGAGCAGGTTTTACACCAGGGAGTGAATCAAGCTGGGCAAAGGCAACACGAGAAAAGGGAAGAAAAAAAAAGAACAAAAGAACAAAAGAACAAAAAAAAGGTACTGTGGAGTCATTGACTTGATCTTCTGCGGGAAGGTTTTTTTAAATGCGCCTTTCTGTCTCATACGAGGAGGGACAGAAGGGGGTAGGTGGATTCTGGCAGATCTTTGTTGATTTTGTTGGATGCCATCGGGCTTGAGTCTTTTCATTTCTTTTTTCCTTTCTATTTCCTTGCTGTTTTGAATGTTTTTCCTCTTCATGTCTTCTGATTCTTAGTTGAACCGGGGGCCAAGACGGGACGATGTTACGATGACGATGACGGGTAGCGGGTAAAGTCGCACTTCAGTTCTAGTTATGTTTTCGTGCGGGGATGGAATGTGGGGGGGAGGGGTCTTACTGAGTACCCATTGTTACCACGGGTGCTAGATTTTAGGTTAGGATCACGGAAGAAACGAATATCCATTTTTGGAGTTTTATCATAGATCGCGGGAAGTCACATATCGGAATAGTATGAGATGATGATATCTGATAAGTATGTACGTGGGGGGTCCTAAATCAAAACAACGTTTCCACTATAGATATTTAAGTGCTGTAGCCCTGACCCTACCGGATATGGGCGGGTGACTATCCGACTGCTATTCCGGTATTTCCCGGATTACACTTTAGTACAATAGCAGTCACATTCACGGATTAACAAACGGGTGTTTATTAAGAATAATCAAAGGGCAAGCGCTGATTTTCAAAAGGGGTTTAACTAACGCTTGGATCCATGGGGATGTATATTTGTAGCTGATGTCATCAGGGGGTCACGAGCATATCCCGTAGAGCCGGTAATCATCGCTTGAGCGAAAAAATAAGGCTTTTGTAGAATAGTCTATCAGACTTATTTCGAAGAGAAATTTTTAACAGAACTTGATTTCATATCTGTTAGGCCATGAAAAACATGATTCCGCTAACAGATACAAAACGGGTAGAAGAAGAATTTTCTGGTATATCTAGCGTGAGATGTGGCACAAATACTAGGACAATGATTGGAAAGACCAGTGGCGTTAAATTTTCCTGGTTGGTATAAATTTGGTTAAAAGTGGCCAAGACTCCCACAAAGAAGCACGCTGAGCTAAGATGCCGGCTGTACCTGCAGCTAGGAAAAGGCTCAGTGAGCTTCTCGTGATAGCTTTTTAAGCTGATGATGGTGGGCCACGTCGACGACAGGCTGTCTCAAAAAAAAGGGTCCAAACACAGCCGTGCTTTTGTAACCTTTATGCTTGTTATATATTGGCCACGGTTGACGTATATACATGTATAAAGGTTTACATACAATCTATATACAATCTCGATGCAGAGGTTGAAAATGTAATTTTCACTTTACTTGACTTATTAACATAAAGGATTTTTGGAGTCTACTATCCCCGGGCCAATTGAGGAGCACTGGGGATGCAGCCATCGTTCGATTTGGTTATAAAAAAAAACATGTATAGACTCCGAGTACTGCGCATGTGCAGTTAGTTGCGCACACGGATCGGTCACTCATAACCAGCGATTATATCAGATATTATATTATGTATTCTAGTGGCTAATCACATCGTTTAAATTGCTATAGAAGGCTAATTATACCACTTGTCTATCTAAAAACGCGCAGTATTGATTATTGATGGTGGTCTTTTTAGAGATTTTGCTGGAATCCAGGAGTTGATGTAGTATTTAGGTGGCCAATTGGGCATAACGAGGGAAATGTAACTCTGCCAACACCTACAGGTTCAGGCTGCAAGAAAGCGTCTGCTACTTTCATGCCGGGACTTCTGAAAGCATAGTGCATTGCCCCTCCGCACTTAAAACCCCTTATGCACATAAGTGATGGGCCTTTGATATCTAATGTGCATAGGCCGGTTTTCTTAACTATTCACGTGTCTAGTTGTTGTTAATTTGCTAATCCACACCCTTGTGTACTCGGATCAAGGGTCTACAGTCTATATAGCGATTTCGTATTCTATAGTGAAGAACCCTGCTGTTACACCTTTACCCCCCCTTAGCACACGCACTCTAGGATTCGGAGGGAA
The DNA here is from genome assembly GCA_033030425.1 of Verpa conica. Classification (NCBI taxonomy): domain Eukaryota; kingdom Fungi; phylum Ascomycota; class Pezizomycetes; order Pezizales; family Morchellaceae; genus Verpa; species Verpa conica. Next base: position 636,856 of record JAUFSD010000016.1, read on the forward strand.
ATGGAAATGATAGGTATTCTCAAAAACCAAATTTTCTGCGTTCATCAACTAGATCAGGCATGATCTGCATTCAACACGTGGTTGGGCCTGAGACGTTTCTTTGGTTTTTCCATGTTTCTCTCCAGGATCCGCAAGGCTTACATGATACCATAAGGAAACCTAGAACCCTGAAGAATTTCTACGAGGTACTCTACAGCCCCACGTGCATAAGTACACGAGCGTGTCTTCTTGGCAGTTTCAAAAATGCCCAGACTTTAAAGTGCAAGGTTACGTAAGACTACCGAACTGTTACCGACGCATACATACGGCGAAGCTTTCCTTGGTGCTCCCACCTCTGTATGCAACATTTTTTGCAAGTTTATGATTACCAGTTCTTATGGGTCAATGATATCCCTGTCCGCGTAACCATCAGAAACGTGCAAAGGTCATTGGATACGACTGGATAGAACCAAAGGGGTGCTACAATACTGGGCTAGAGGAACCATCACATTTGTTACAGAGTGTTGAGAGGGGAATCTACCATGTTCAAGATTTTTGTACTCAATTTGAGGGAAAGGGCCGAGCTCCACCATAGTCTCCATTAGCCCGGTAGGCTCACGGGATACTACATGTAGTAATGGCTCTTAACCAATGTCGAGATTTAGCTTATGGGTATGTAACAAGTGTTTTAGAGAATGCAATGCGCCATGCATCCGAAATTCACGCACATGAACGAGCAAGTTTTAGTTCGAACTGTGGTTGAGTTTATGTTGGAGTCAAAGCTCATTAGTCTCCGGCACAAAGCTAACCAATCGTAACAAGGTAAACTGTAATAGTAACATAGCTTAACCTATGCAAGCACTGGCTACCAAATTCGTCTATATTGCATGTATAAATGAATTTAGTACGGTCCCACTTTTGATCGGAAGCCCAAGTTAGAAGGGTCAAAGTCTTAAACTACAGCGCGTCATTCGTTATGAAGGATTAAAGTAATATAAATGATACAATATGACTAAACTAATGAGTGGCTATCTATATTCTCTTGGTAAACTTGATTAACCGTGTAGTATTTAGGCTAAGACACCAAAGTAGGTAATACCTATGGTACTAATATTTTAGGAGAGACAGCACAGGGGCATGAGTTTTTGTAGTTCAGGGTCTCAGAAGATCTCCTATCTCCGCCTGTAGATAAAAAACTATAACAGGCAGGATTCTTATACTTCGAACAAGAATGTATCCGTACCCGAAGATTTAGTGAAATAGAGAAATCTAGCTTGTTTCGTCACGCTAAAGGTAAAAATAGGCCTCTAGATATGTACTTCCTCAAGCCTGCAAAGTAGCCTGTAGAATATAGACAGGCGATTATCTATGCCTGCCAGTATGATAAATATTTACCTTGCTATAGTGGTGATAATATATATCAAAGTTTTCCTGGAGCTTCCCATCTATATAGCCTATGGTTTCTACGGGAAGAGGACAAATACTGCTTTGTTAGAAAATTTAAACCGCTAATAGTTCGTCTTACGGGTTTATTCATAAATTTTAGTATGATTATCTTTCTAGGCGGTCAAGGATTGCACCTTAGTCATTGTATATCACTCGGTTTGAATAGAAATGCCTCATATGGTATCACCTCCGGTATCGTTCAATCTCGAATTATCATTTGGGTTTTGGTTTTTTTTAGAGTAAGTAAATTCTGAGGTAAAAGGCAGAAAAACTGGTAAAATGTAGAAAGCGCTATTCATCACCAACCGTCACCATTGACACTTAATGGACTGCCCTCATCGCTCCCACCATCATAGTTTGTAGTTGTGGGGATTGGAATTGGGGCTGGTTTCACCGCAGCCTTGCTTTGACTGGTCGATTTCCAGCCTATAGGACGAGTACTTGCGTCGTTATCATTTTCGATGATGCCGATCTCGATATCTTCGGCGCGGACGACAGTACGAGATTTGGAGGCAAGATTTGCTTCAGGCTCATGACCCTCTGACTTAGTATCTTGGAGACCCTTTTCAGCCATTTTTATGACAGCTTGGAGAGTGTATGCAGCATCATTTCCTATATTTTTACCAGTAATTTCGTCAGCAAGGGAACTAAAGAATGCTAAAGTCGAAGAAATATATATTTCAAAGAATGACTAGTCCGCATACCAGCGTTATGTAGGTTCCAAGATTCCAATTGCAGTTCCATCAGAATTGTACTCAGGCTTCTAATCTGGTTCTCAAACTTCATGGCCTTCCACATGGAAGCCGTATCCATGATTTCCAAATCAGCGATATTTGTAACATCGTATCCAAGCTTCCTCAAGTAGTCGATATCGGTCTTGATATCATGCCCGACAAGGACAATCCTCCTTCTTTCTCCCTGATTGTCGACATGACGAAAGTATTTCGCCATTACTGTAGGCGCTTCCTTCAGGGAGATATACTCAGAAGACCCAAACTCGAACCTGTCTGCAGCGTCACTGACAAAATTTCCATTACGGAGATGTCGGTTTTCTTTTATTCGGAAGTGGTGAGACTCGACGAGGGCCAAGATAGCCTCAGCTCTAGACTCAGGTATGGTCGGGATGTTGTTTCTTGGAGGAAAGTAATTCGGCTGAAGGGACTTGTCACTGACAGTGTATTGAGTATCTTGGGGAGGGAGTCGCAAGGTATCAAGAATTGATATTCCAACCTCTGTAATGGCATTGTGATTGTGCTCATACGACTCAACGTCAACGCTCACAAAAACTGGTTTTTGCTCATTGTCCTTGGTGGCATCCCCGCCGGGGAACCCAAGATAAAGTGCCGCAGATTCAACCTGCGCTCTCCAGCTATTCATACTCTTTCTATTCTTTTCCTTCTTTTTGACCTTTTTGTTTAGTTTATCCTGGGAGCTCCTGCCTCCAGAGTAATCACCGCCCCAAGCAATCGATTCCTTGAGCTGGTCGAAATCCTCCTTACTTTTAATAGTGCCTACAAAAGCAGGTTCGTCATCGTTATCCCGGTCAATACGGAAAGCAACTTTCTTCGGAGAGATATCCCTGAAAGCAGCAATTCCAGTCTCCGCAGTGATCTGGGCGAAAAATTCCGAGATCTGGGTGAAAGGTATTAGGAAGAAATCTTGGGAATTTGTTTCGTAGTGATAGCTGTATGGATGTGAGTAGAATATAGACAAAGCAGATTCAAAGGATAGGGGACTGACATTTCCCAGCCATGAGTAAAAAACGGCTCGGAATCAAAGAATCGAGCAACAACATGTTGATCAGCTTTAGTAAGATTTCTGTAAGGCCATTGACGTAGTGTTGAGACCTGGAGGTAGAATGCCATCTTGATTTGGATAAGTGGGTGAGTAGATGGAGGGTAGAATTGGTGGAGGCAATGATGGATAGTGGGGATGTTTTTGTCTCCGGGGAGGTTAGCGGGAGGCGCCGTTACAGCGGGAGGCTTGCAGTAGAATCGCGGGTTGGTGGTTTTGAGACTGTCCCACAATCTCGCCAAGGCTCGAGATCAGCAGGTGTAGAACAAGGAAATTTGAGCCTCAAAAATGTCTGGGTACACTTTGAAGCCGCTGTTACCGATACTGGGCTTGATCCTGAAGATAAACGTAGGAGCCATGTCTTTTATAAGCTGCCCCAACCCACCGGAACGAAACATCTAGAAATGATGACCACATACACGACGGGATGCCTTGTTCGGTCTTAATATTTGCAACTCTTAAAGGGTTTGTTCTAGGTATAAGAAGGCGTCCCTACGAAGATGCGATTCATTGGGGTAATTGAGTGGGGCAATCCTAGGCCCTAGCATGTGCATATGAGATTCCTGCAGGTGGATTCAGGCCTCCCACAAAAATATACATAAAAAGTCCATAAACACCAATCCAAGATTTGGGCAAAGAATTTACTGAAGTCATACGAAATTCCCTATAATCTTAGATGTCTTGTAGAAAATGAATACCGAGTGATGGTCTATGAGTAAGTGACGGTGCCCTTGCCAAGACTATGCCCAGGTCTTTGTGAGTGAGGCTGCGGGTGTAGACTAAGATCGCAGGGAAACTCTGGTACAAGCATGGTAGTATAAATATCAAGCAACCGTACATTTTTATGACGATATTTGTGGGAGTTCACATTTTGCGGGCTCGGTGGCCTTAAGGCGTCCAACTTCATGCCTAATTACCCCGCACACAGCTAATTGTAATTATCCAGTAGGGCTGAGGTTATTGGCGTCGACCATCAGGTAATAAAACACCATCTAGTCCCTTATTCTAGGCGCTAAGCACACCTCACCACTTTTAATAGGTACTGAGTATATGTAAGTAGAGCCCGGGTATCGGACTCCAGAGGTACTTATGGCTAACTTCTACATACAAAGGCCTCCAAAGGCGGAGTCAAAAAAATCTAAGTTGGGAGCAAGTCGAGAGATTCTGGGAGGGAGCTCGATAGGGGATACAGGAGAAGACCTAGGAAAAATCCTAGGAGGAAGCGTGAAAACAATGATTGCAACCAAAGAAATCGCTCCTTATGGGGATATCATGATCGAAATCCCGTCTACAGCAGGTACTGCAAGGCTCAAAGTAGCCTCTCAAGTACTCTGCGCCGCATCTCCAGTCTTCCGCGCCATGCTTGGCCCCTCTTCGTCTTTTAGGGAGGCTTGCGAACTTCGGACAAAAAGTCCTAATGCCGAGCCATACCGTCTCGTTCTTGATGACAATCCGGAGGCCCTTGGGGTCATCCTCCTAGCGTTGCACTGCCAAAATTCCTTAGTACCGAAGAATGTGACTTTCAAGAACCTGGTTGATCTAGCTATCATATGTGATAAGTATGATTGCGCGGCTGGAGTTTCTTTGTGGGTGGATATATGGACGAAGCCATGGATAGAATTTGCGACAAAACCGGGCCACGAACACTGGCTGTTTGTTGCATGGACCTTTGGAATCCAGGACGTGTTCGAGAAATTGTCGAAGCATATTATCCTCAAGGGACGCTACTCAACAGAAGATCCTACCTTATTCATAACCGGTGAGGGTTTTTGCCTAGATGAGATGTTAGTACCGGAGGCTATCATGGGTTAGTATTCTCTGAGGAACCTATAGAATTTCTAAAGTTTAACAGTAGGCATCTGCCTCTTTAGAAGCCATACGTGAGAGAAGGGGCACAGTCATCAATTCTATGTCAGAATCTACGTACTCGTACCAAGAGCGTTACATGACTCCTTGGGGTAAAGCTTTATGCAAAGCTACAACCCCGACCGAAGCCTGTGACGCAATGATCCTCGGCTCAATCATGAAGGGCTTTCGATCTCTCGGTATCGCTATAGACTTTGGTGAATTTGTTCTTAAGAGTATCGAAGACATGGAAAAAGGAATTATAGGTCTTCGAATTGAGTTTATGGCTAGCAGTCCTCCGAATAGTAGTTACTGCGACAGTCATTACTATTGTAGTAGCTGTGGCAGTAGACACTATTGCCACAGCTGCGGTAGCTACTATAGCAATTGCAGTTGTAATTACGGGACGTATAACCATGAAAGTACTTGTAGCTTTCTACCAGAGCTCGATGCTAAGATTAGGAAATATTTAGAAGACGTAAAAGGGTTGAGATTAGATGATTTTAAACCCTCTAAGACCAAGTCCATAGAGGCCAAGGTTGCGAAATGGGATCTCTTTGAGTACAAGTAAGGCCTGTCATGTCACGAATTTACTTTTCACGAATTTACTTTACTTTACTTTTCTAGGTTAAACAGAGTAATGACTCCCCATGATGTCATTTATTTCTTTCTAGTTCTATCTTATTTTAAATTTATGGAATAGCTTTGGAATCTGCTTGGGCACATAGAATTCTATACCTAACATTTGACTCGCCGGGTAGCTGAGTAGTCTTACCAGTCTCTTACACTTCATAGAAATTTCCCTAAATGCCTGATAAAATACCTCTTCAATCCTGTGTCCTGAGGAGTTTAGTCGTAGAATACCCGAGACTCCAATAATCACCTTTGAGAATACGAATTATAACCAAGTATTTAAAAGATATTATATTCTGGTACATTACTAATACACGCTACGTATATAATTTTACTCAAACAGATCTAACAATCCAGCACTTCCCCCTTACTTCTACCTAAAAATAAATTGACAAAACACTTCTAATAAACCCCGGGAATAATCCTATACCTAACAATCTCTGTATACCTCTTCCAATCATCGCCATACTTAACCATACACTTTGACTCATCCCTTCTCTCCCTATGCAACAACAACACCGCAAAATAAGCAACATAGAAATACGTCACCGGTGTTCCAAACCCAGTAGGCAGACACCACGCCCAAGCCATAACCCAATCACCCAAGTAGTTAATATGTCTTGAAATCCCCCACCACCCAGAAATCATGAGTTTAGAGCCTGACTTAGTCTCGATGAACTTGATATGGGCAACCTTGGGATCCTTCGGGTTTGTGCGGAAGTTATTCTTGGTGCCATTCGCACCACGGAAAATAAAATAACCTGTACCCTGGACCGCTAGCACTCCTGCGAGTCCCCAGTAACCTAGGTTTACAGGGTTTGTGGCAAGGTAGCGGGCCTGAAGGGAGTAGGTGAGTGGCAACCAAACAAGGTCTCCGAATGACAACATGAATCCGAAGCCATCGGTTGTGATATCCATAGTAGTAAGGACAGCAGGCTCGTTGTACAGTGCGTCAAAAACGTACCAGAACTGGAAGACGTTGACGAGTACCATAGAGTCGGATACGTAGCCGTGAGTAGTATACTGGTGAGATAGGAAGGCAAAGTTGAGGAGCGGCCACATTATCATTCCTGGACGAAGCTCACAGAAAGACTTGAGATCGAGAGAGTGAATACGAGGGTTGAGCGGACGGCCAATAAACCAGTCGTAAAGGATATTACCGGAGTTTGAGGCAAGGATCTCCCCGGTGAAGAACGATGAGATGTAGCAGTAGAACGCGAGAACGGTGGAGAAGATGAGGGTCCCAGTGATGAGCTGGAGGAAGTTGTCCCAAATAAAGGTCCAGACCCACCAGTTAAGACCTTCCATGTAGGTCATGGCAGCGCAGTAACTGATTATAAGCATGAATGATTCGAAACCTATTCATAGTATCCCCAATTAGCTATTTTGTTTTGGGTCTCCCTCTTCTCAGGTGTACAAAAATACCATTAAGTTTATACTTCAGCCTCGTTCCATCCTTCAACACAACCCCCAAACCCGTCTTTCCAGGCAAAATATACTGTAGTGCGACAAGAGAAAACCAGTACGCCGTGTAATAACCCGTGACCTTCGAAGAATAGATCCCCGACCAGCCAGGCCATAAATTTGTCTTGAAGTGCCCAATTGGGTCCGCGAGAAGTTCTGAGGAAGGGCAACCACCGTCATTGCAGGCGAAGTAGAGCGCATATGTTATAAATGGTGTTCCAAGAGTTATTCCGAGTGCTCCTAGACTATTTAGATGTTAGGAAAGCTTGATTGAATGATAGGATGGTAAAGGGGAACTTACGGGCCACCAAACTCATAGCCATGCCCACCGTCCGCCACCATAGTTGCAGTTGCTGCAGTGTAATGAAATAAGTGTATAGGGCAAAGGTATTCCAATTGACGCGAAAAGGATGACCTATGGCTTTTGTTGTTGTCGGATTCCCGGAGAAAGAATGAAGACTTATAGTAGCTTCTTACCCCTGGCGCGTACCTTTATGCATGCGTAAATGTGTGGGTTGGGTTGTCGTGATTGCGGCTTGGCGCGTCTGTTGCTCAGATCTACTCCGGAAGGGTGTAGATCCATGGATGGCCTGATGCTCGGTCGCGAAGACTCCGGAATCTCACATTTATCACTTTGCTTTTCTTATCTAGATCTACGAAAGCCCCTTATACATAGCCAAGACTCCACTCGCAGGCTGTATGGCGGTGCTTGCGATACGGTAGGTGTTGAAATAAGCTCGAGACGCCTAGGTTTATGATACATGAGTACGTATGTGAGCGGATATTGGGGGTTCCGACAATGAGATGATACCTACCCCGCATAACCCGTACGAAGGTATTGTGGTGACGTTAGGTGGCTTTGATACTTGGCCTAGGGTTTGCAGTGGGCGCGACTTCGAAGAGTTGTTCACAGAGGCTTAGTTATTAAGGTGGGTGCGCGATTTACGAGAGGAGTCCACCGGAGCTCTTATTACTGTATAGTAGTATAAATATATACTACAGACTAAGGTCACAATGTCGTAATCTTAATGAAAGCATCACGAGATACACTCATTGTTGGCCGAGTGACTTTCTGTGATATTCAAAAAGAAATATCTAGTAAAAGTATACGCACTCGACACTTCCCGAAACCAATAAACCCACCACTATACGTTCCTGTATAAACATATAAGTCTAACACAAAGCAGCTATTGCAGAATCTAGTCCGATACCACACTCGCGTGCTTCAATTACTACCAATGTAAGAGCAAGCCAGCCATCTTCTGTGTAGGTACACATACGCTTCCACTTCCTCTCCTGTAAATCACCTAGATGTGCTCGAGTATATTCTTGCCAATCTACCCACGTACAAAGTTTATGGAATTCGAGGCCCTTGGCTCTGAAGGATTCTTCCATACAGATCCAATCAGTGTGGTGGAAGTTACATAGATCCTTCTCAAATGTGGACTGTTCACATAGCAGGAGGTCTCCAATCTCCCTCTCAACTGGGTAATTGCAGGGGAGACACCATATCTCGCCGAAGCCGCAGGAACAGGTAGGCTTGAAGTATTTGTAGTGACACATCTGTGGGTATAGTCTGTTTTGGGTGGATGTGTGTTGGCAGATTGTATCATGGTAATAAGACGCGGGAAGAACGGGTAAAACAGTATATGTCTTAAGCACTCTGCCACCTGTTATCTACCCATGCTCAGATTTAGTACGATAATACTTTAGGTGGTGGCCATATGTATATAGTAATAACAGCTACCGCCTTACCCAATGTTATATACTCCCTTCAATAACTTCACTGAAGTTGAAGGAGGTATCATGGCAGTGCTAGTAATATCCTCCTTTGGGAATTCATTCACCTAGCCAAGGGCTCTCAAATTCTCGTCTTAGCAAAAACTCTAAACTCCAAATCTTCTAATACCTTTTTGAATGAAAACACATGATTTACATCTCCTACTGAACTACCTTACAGATCCCCTGCATCAATCCTATCCTCGATGTTTGTATCCGCTAAATCTCTACCCCTCCCTCTATTACCACCCCTCCCTCTCCCTCTCCCTCTCCCCCTCCCTCCCTTCCCCCTCGGTACCTGCCGTCCCCTCAACCACTCTGGCAACTCCTTCACTACTTCACCCCTCTCCCACAACACCCCCAGTTTACCCTTCCGATCCACAATCTTCTGTACCCACTTCAAATCTAGTTTCCCCTCCTTATCCCCCTCAGTAAGCACTACCCCATTGGCACTTGTCCAGAAAGTCAAACCCCCCTCTTCAACCGCACGTTTAACATCCACAAACACGAGCACCTCCGCATCTGCCCTCATTCCCGAGACTACACCTGTCTCCGCAGCAGCAAGATGAATATGATTTCGTGTCATCCTTGAAAGATAACCGGAGGCCAATATAGCTTCGTAGGAGCCATAAAATGTACCATGAACGGCAACCGGGAGGGTCTCAGGGGAGAGCGGCGTGAGCTGGAGTGATTCGGAGGAGAGCGTAATGGAATGGCCTTGGTTAGCGCGGATTAAGTATTTTGACGGGTCATCTGACTCCTCTTGCGCAGTGGAGATGTCATCCATAATTGTAATGGCCGCTCCAGTTTCCTCTGGCGACTTGATAGCCAGCTCCGCGGTACCAGAAACAATGTCCGCAGAAATCGTAGTCGGTGTGTCAATCTTAGGAGCCGAGGATGCTAGGATGAGAGTGTAACGCTGTTTATCGTTATCTCTAACGATTTTCTTCAGATTTGGGAGTGTGAGTCCTAGTTTTTTAAATTTTGGCATTTCAAGCTGTATGTCTCATCAGCCTCTGTCTGTTCACAATTTCATCACTTCTCTCATACTTACCAATTCTGCAGCATTAGCATACCCATCACCCCTTAGCTTTAATCCTTCTTTTTCAGCCCCATGGCGTAGAATATAGCTCAGAGCTTTCGAAATTGTTCTATCTTCATTATCACCTCCTTCCCTCTCTCTCCTTCGTCCTCGGCCGCCTCGACCACCGCGAGATTCATATTGGTGTTCAGCGGACATTGTGGTAAGTTTTATTATTTAGGTAGCTTATTGCACTTATTGCGGCAAGGTGAGTTCTGAGAGTATTGCTTGTTTGGAGGTGGATATGGTACAGGAAGCGGTGACTACTTACATATGGTGGATGAAGTCGCGGGGTGAGTTGCAGCCGTGACTGTTTGTGTAACCGCATGTTTGGAGGTCGCAAGAGTGTTAAGTTTGGAACGCTGGACTTGGGCCCTCGGTCATTGGACCTAACAAAGATACATAACTTCTCCCCCTATACTTGTCTTAGAATAAAGTCTGAGAGGCTCATATACTTATACATAGACAGCACAGTAGTAGATCCATACGCCGATGCAAAATCGTGTTTGAACCCTGGTTAGGGGGGGGGTGATTATGGGCGTACGGTAATGGAATTTTGTTGCATCATACATAAATTATTTATGGACTTTATTTTTCTGTATATATCGGTAGGTTAAATGTAGTTAGAATCTACCCAGGCCACTACACCTTACTTAATCTTTTCTCTCTAAGAATTCATGCACAGTAAATATATCACTATATGTAGTTTAGGTCTGCAAGCTCCATTGTGTGGGTATATCCTCAGTAGATGTGTTCACAAAAAGATATTTTCATTCCTATCCATTCGACGCTCTAGAACCATGAAAAAGAAAAGACATTTCGACATTCCCACTTTTATCTAGGTATATCCATAATTTTTTTTTGTACCTTTTTTTCTTCCATTTAGACTTAGAGGGTGACCTCCACTCTGCCTTCGTTTCCAGGCGCATTGCCTTGAAGGTTTGGAAGCAAGTAGGTAATGTCATCCCAAGGATGTCTGTAAAGACCAGTTCTAAGTCTCTTCTGGTCGAGGTAATGGGCAATCAAACCGATGGAGCGTCCGAGGACGAAAAGACCATTAAGAACACCCATCTATGACTTATATTAGTAGAGTTTTTTTTAGGGGTAAATAGATCAGATTAGTTACTCTTAGATAGTCCTCAGCCTCCTCAGCGGAGAAAGCACCACAGTTCCGGATCAGGTCGACGAAGCAAACAGCAACACACCCATCGACATTGAGAATCAAGTTATCCTTCTTGCTAGTAGTGACGGACTCGACCGCAAGCGCGTAGTCCAAAAGCTTATGTGAAGGGAATCGCTTCAAGACGAACTCCTTGACAAGCTCGACACGGAGATCAGGGTTATTTCGGGATTTAACCTTGTGACCAATACCAGGGACTAGAAAATAAATTAGTACTGTGTCTTATAGAATTTGAATGGTAAAAAATTACTTAGTTTGTTCTGTTTCCTCATAGTGTCGACGAAGTCTCTGGGGCTGAGGCCCTTGTCGAAAGCACCAGTGAATTCAGCGGCAGCTCCGTCAAGAGCACCACCGAACCTCTCTCCAATGGTCAACAGACCTGAAACCAAAGCGGAGATCAAATCCTTTCCAGCTCTGGTAGTGATAATAGTGTTCATGGCACCAGAAACGGCCGGACCATGATCGGCAGTCAACATCAAAACCATCTCCAAGAACTTTGAAGCATAATCAGGCAGACGACGACGGAACCACAACAACGACATAACACCTCCAATGCCAATTTCTTCTCTGAAGACATCTGAGATGGGCATACCAGCGTACAGAAGCTCCTGACCACGATCATCGGAGATAGTAGAGATAAAGGCAGCTGGTTTACGGACAAGACCAAGCTCCTGGGCCCATGAGTAATCGATAGGGATCTTAGGAGGGATTGGCTCGGGCTGGGGAACGATGGTTCCAGCAGCGACAAGTCCTTCATAAACCTCCCTCAATGTCTGGGGGAAGTCTTCGAAGGTCTCGGGGACATGGAAACCAGCTTCACGCATGGCGGCGTTCTTGGTGGCAGCGGTCTCTAGTTGTGAGTTGGCAAAAGAACCGGCATGTCCAAATTGGACCTCAGTCTTGAACATGGAGGCACAAGTTCCGATGGCCCAAGCAACGATAGGCTTGGTGATAACCTTCGACTTCACAGCTTCGATGACACGGTACTCTTCTACACCTCCGACCTCACCAAGGAGGACCAGGATTTTACATTCAGGATCAGACTGGTACCTGTACTATTTGTGAGCCAAAATATCTATCTTAATATTCAAATAAATTGACAGCGAAAACATACCTCAGTAAGTGTTCAATGAAAGTGGTTCCTGGGTATCTGTCTCCTCCAATAGCAACACCCTCGTAGACACCATTTGTGGTTGTGGAAATGATGTTGTTCAGCTCATTAGACATACCACCAGACTTGGAAACATATCCAACAGATCCCTGGCGGTAGAGTTTGGACGCAACAATGTTATCCATCATACCACCGGTGTTACCGATCTTGAATGAACCAGGCTTGATGCCACCAACAGTAGCAGGTCCAATGATGGTTATGCCCTTCTGTTGGGCAATGTGCATAATTTCACGGGCACGCCTTTCTGGGACACCCTCAGCGATGATGGCAATGGTCTTGATTTGTGGCTTCTCCATCAACTCCAAGGTAGAGCTGTATACTGAACGAGAACTAGCAAAGTTCACGACCTATTGATGTTAGAAAAGGTGCATAAGTATACCTACTTAGGAGAAACGTACAGTGTCAACTTCTGGGTGCTTTTCACAAGCCTTGTCTACAGCCTGGTAAACCGGGAGTAGCGTCTCAGAAGTTCCCCAGTACATCTTGGATACGAACTGTCCTCCAAATGGGTAAATAATACCAGCTACACTAGGAGTTGAACGTTTGCCTATCAAATTCAAGCGTGTAAGAATAATTTCTTATTAAATTTAGTGTAGAGCATGGTAAAACCATCTCAATTCATCACGTGCTCTGGATCATTCATCAAAGCTAGGACACCTACAGATGAAGTCGAAGTCCAACATTCCCTGGCATGCTTTTGGCTGCAATCCATAGACAAATGCACGAGTTTTGGGGTGGAAAAGAGTGTGCTCTGCCTGAGGAGATCTCGGACGTGAGGGAGCAGTGAAACGGCGGATGTTGTCATTAGCAGAGGCTTGCTTGCCATCAGCGGCCGGGGGAGCGAGAGTAGCGGAAGACATCTCGAAAGTTCAAGTCTTGAGGTTGATGTAATTAGCAAAATCAGCAGGAAAGTCGACAAGATAAAATGAAGCTTCGAGAGGTAATTGATAAGAATTGAAAGAGCGCAAGCAATGATAAGAAATAGGAGCGAGGTGGGGTGATAGTAAGATCAATCTAGTGCGAGATCACAGCCAGAAGATCATAATGCAAGTACAACAATGCACTGCATACACACCCAATCCTCTTTACTCCACAAGCTTTCCACGCCGCTGAACCCCTCACTTGACCCATATGCAAGTCCGAACACATCACAGAAGACCACAACGGGGAAGCGGGGGAGTCTGCAATTAGATATTCAACTTACCAATTCAACTTGACAAGTCTAGTGAGAATGTTGAAACAAAGAGGGGTGTGAGGAATTGAATCGTAGACTGGCAGTATCGGAGTCAGCGAAGGTGCGGGGAGGAAATAGATAGGAACTTGAAGGAGTTTTGAAGGTCTGAACTCACAGAGGAGATATATACCAGGATACTAGAGTGACTGAGGATGAAGGGCGAGATAAAGAAGAACAGTGAGGATGATGGAGAATGAGGAGAATGAGAAATAGGAACGAGGTCGGGGACGTGAGGGAGTCTTTCTTTTTCGGCCGGTGAATCCAAGCCCATAGCGTTGGGGACATGGGATCCAAAGCGTCTGGCCCGTTGGCCGTGAACCCGGGACCTGCAAGGCATGTGCAACATTTCAAAAATCGCCAGTGTTCTGTTGGGATCCGTAAAAAACACCCTGAGCAAACCGATAAAATAACTCGTTTTGGCGTGAATTGGCCTGAGAACGCGGGGGTTTAATCGTGGCGCAACTGTGGCTTTAGCGCGATCTCGTGTAGATCTATACCTGAAGAAGCTAGAGTGGGGTAACCGGTCAATAGTGGGCTAACAGTAGGCTTACTCGGGTTTGGTACACCAGACCCGTAAAAGCGTAAGTTTACTCTGAACTATCACCTAGACTCAGCTTATTGTTAGGCAGAAGTAGTAGGGGTCAATTTCCCTTGCCCCCAACTCATTTATGCGAAAAAAAACTGGAGGCCCAACGAATTGAATCGGCGTAACTGCAGTTTGCTGTCTCTGCAGCTCTCAACCGAAGTTCCGTACTCCTCCAGGGTAGGCTGTTGCTTCACACACCCCTCCCGTTTTATCAAAGACTCAAGACCTGCCCCACACCTCCCCCTAAACTTCATCAATTGTCCTGTTTCCTCTTCTTCTTCCCCCTCCTCAATTTGACTTCATCCTCTCCATTTCCATCTCCATCTCCATCTTCCCATTCTTTTGATATCCCATCCACTCCTCTAACGACTATCATAACTCTTCACAATGTCTGCTAAATCCATCCACGAGGCCGACGGGAAGGCCATTCTCAACTACCATCTCACCCGTTCTGCAGTCATTGCCCCATCAACCCTCCCTCCCCCTCCTCATAATGCTCCTCCAAAGCTTGCATCACTATTCTTTGGTGAGGGATCATCCCCCGCTGCTGTTTGCGACGCTGCCGAGCAACAGTACCCGTGGCTGCTCGAGCAGGGTGCAAAATTCGTTGCGAAGCCGGATCAGCTTATCAAAAGACGTGGAAAGGCTGGGTTGTTGGCATTGAACAAGACATGGGCTCAAGCACGTGCTTGGATCGAAGAAAGGGCTGGAAAAGAGATCCAAGTTGAGACTGTTAAAGGCTACCTAAGGACGTTCTTAGTTGAGCCGTTCTGCCCACATAAGGCCGAGGAGGAATACTACATCAACATTCACTCAGTCAGAGAGGTCAGTTTATAGTGCTTATTTCCTTCACTCCTGCAATTAATTATTGTCCTTTCCTCTTTTTCGCAGATTTTATGGCGTTGTATTTGTGTTTTCCTATGTTTTGTTGTCTTTGGTATGTGGTGGTCGGGTTGCAGTTGGGTTGTGGGAGCTTAAAAGCTTTATGTACTTTCGGCCGAACGGATGTCTCCCATCCAACGGCGATTTATACGGGAGATGTGCATTGTCACTCCCCTGTATACATACGACCCTGCATTGCAGCCGTTTTCTCGCTTATCGGCCTTTCTTAAATCTAATTACCCGACATAAGCGGCCCCGATCTGCGTTCTGATACATTCGTCTACTCCTCGTTTGTCTTTTCTTTTTTTTGTTTAATCCTATGGGAAGAGAAGCTTTTTTTGGCCACCTTGGTTGCCGGAATTGCTGGAACAGCTTCTACCACATCCTAAAGAAAGTAAAAATTGGCTAAACAACTACTAATAATACGCTATATAGGGTGATTGGATCCTCTTTACACACGAGGGAGGTGTAGATGTTGGTGATGTGGACGAGAAAGCTGAAAAAATTTTGATTCCTGTTGATCTGTCAAAGTGAGTTCATTTCCCTACATATATAGAGCTTCTACTAGGTTATAAAACGTCCTTAGTTATACTGACATGTAGCGTTACCCTAGATACCCTTCGAACGAAGTCATTGCCCAGACCCTCCTGAGAAATGTTCCTTCGGGTGTGCACAATGTTCTGGTTGACTTTATTACCAGGCTTTATGCTGTTTATGTCGACTGCCAATTCACGTCAGCCTCCCTATTCCTAGATACTATGATAAATTCTAAACTCCTAGCGCCATAGTTACCTCGAGATCAACCCCCTGGTTGTTATTCCTAACGAGGACAAAACCTCTGCTCAAGTCCACTTCTTGGATTTGGCAGCGAAACTCGATCAAACTGCTGAGTTTGAATGTGGTGCTAAATGGGCTATTGCCAGGGGGCCTGCTGCTTTGGGACTAAGACCAGTTGGAAATGACACTGTTTCCATTGATGCCGGTCCACCAATGGAATTCCCTGCTCCTTTCGGTCGTGAGCTAACCAAGGAGGAAGCGTAAGTCACGGTCTTTACGATTTTATGGGAAATGCTGACTTATTGGCTAGTTACATTGCATCTCTTGATGCTAAGACCGGCGCTTCCCTCAAGCTGACCGTCCTTAACCCCACTGGCCGAGTGTGGACTCTTGTGGCTGGAGGTGGTGCCTCTGTCGTCTACGCCGATGCCATCGCTTCTTCAGGTTTCTCCAGCGAATTGGCAAACTATGGAGAGTACTCCGGTGCCCCTACTGAGGGACAGACCTACCTCTATGCTCGCACTGTCCTTGATCTTATGCTACGTGCCCCTATCCACCCAGATGGCCGTATTCTCTTCATTGGTGGCGGTATTGCCAACTTTACCGTAAGTCAATATCCATATCTCTATACCCTCCAGAGGACTAATATCGCTCTAGAATGTCGCATCTACTTTCAAAGGTGTTATCCGCGCTCTCCGTGAGTTTGCCCCTGTGCTCCTAGAGCATAAGGTCCAGATCTGGATCCGTCGTGCTGGACCCAACTACCAGGAGGGTCTGAAGAACATCAAGGCAGTCGGACAGGAGCTGAAGTTGGACATGCACGTTTACGGGCCTGAATGCCACGTCTCTGGCATCGTGCCTATGGCTCTCCTCGGCAAGAACATTGGAAACATTCAGGAATACAGTGGTTAAGAGTGTATTTTCTTTGAGGGAAAAATAAATATAGTTAAATCGGCACATTAGAAAAAAAAATACCTTTGCTTTCTGTATTTTCGGGCGAATACCAAATGCATGATTATTTTTTCAAATATTAAGTGAGCGGATCTTGCTATATAATTATAGAATCTAGTAGACTTTTTCTATCGCCAAATAAATCTAGAGATACATAAATCCAAAGAAGTACGAAATTAATTATAGTGCTGTGGTGATTAGCTTAGTTAGCTCCATAGATCGTCACCCGTCGAACTTTTTTCTAAGGAAGATAAAATTGTGTTCTATTAACTTATCACTTTAGCACTGTTGTACTATGTAGATAGTAGGACTCAAGCTATCATTTGTGTAGAGCTAGAGTCTTTTTCCAGCCTATTCATGGACCTAGCTCACCTTCCGATGCAGTCAACTTAAGAACCCCATATTCTGAACCAGAATACAAAAACTCTTAACCCCTCTTAGATTTCACCAGCCACAACGTGAACCAACCCTGGTTACCAGATAACCCAGGTCTGAAACAGAACACCGGATTATCTTCAGCCCTTAGCTTCACCTAAATACTCCGGTCCCGCCTAAATTAAGACAAATGCTTTTAAATATTTGAAATTAGCCGGTTACTATTTCAGTATGAGCTGTTACTCTGCCTCTCATATCTAGGTGAAACCTTGGCATGGGTGACATCGGGTGAGGTCATAGAAGATCACTCGATGATGTTCTTAACCATTGGTATATAACTCCATAATACGTAAAATGGAGAGAGCCACCACTCGAGAGCCCCGAATTAACTACGACACGTAACTCGAAGTCCATGCCCACCCCTCACTTTTATCCTCTACTCGTAACCCCCAGCTCTGGCCCAAGAGCTGAAAATGTTACACATATACTGTTTTAAGCTAAAGATATACACTGACCTGCATTATGCCTCCTCTTTTGACCCCTAGCATACAAATGAAAGAAGTACAAAACAGCAAAAATTCAACAAACAGTATGAGCTAAGAATACATGATTATCAGGGACAATAAAGAATCAATATGAAACAAGGGGACTTAATCCTATGCTCAGGAAACGGCCCCCAACCAATTCAGAAAATCTCTTCATTTATATAAATTAAATTATTTATAGTGGTCCTCGAGTAGTTATCTAGGTCCCCTAGTCATTACCGCGATTATCGTAATCACTAATATCCCCCATATGCTACATCCTTAACCACCCCTCATCTATTAATGCTTCAGCAATTAGGTTTCTCGCATTCTACTATAAAACATTTAGCCCCATTACAGATACCCCCTCGTTGCGTTGCCAACAGATGAACTAATAAATATAGAATAGATAAAGCCAGAATATCTACCGCCAGTGCCTGATACTTGTCCATTCTTGTGATTGCTTGGTACGAAAATATAGCTGGTGTTTTAAATTCGTTGGACTATCCCAGCTGTCAGTCAGTACTCTAATAGTCAGAATTCTCCAAAAGGCTGAAAGGCTGAAAAGCAAGGGCTTATGCATATACTTTATAAACCCGAGATCTATCGACTGCAGAAACGCCCAACTGTGTGGGAAGCGAGTTTTTCAAATCATGATCATAGAACCGAGCCTAAAAACTACATTATTATAGCCCTTTATGCCCATTACATAACCGCTGGAGAGCAGACTGTTTTATCTTGAAGAAATAACGACTTGGTTTGGCAAATTTTAACGATGTGTTTATAGCCCATGTTATAGGATAGATTTTAGGTATATAGCCCCCATTGATTATGATTGAATAATAAGAATATATCCCTATAAGTATTCCGATATAGAAGTGATTTATTTTTGCCTGGATATAAAGCATTATTAGTCTTAGGGCGCTATGACCTGATATCTCTAGTAAAACCCGACTCAGTTTGAAACCTGGAAAAGGAGGTCAGGTCAACTCAGTAGCTTCAAAAGGCCTGGGTTGGCGCAAAGCCAAAACACAATCCCTCACTCACTCTCTATCGGTATAAATACTATTTGTTAATATTAACCCCCAGTTCCGACAAGAATCTTATGATGAAAACCTACTGTAGGCAGTACACTACTCAATGACTGAGGCAGGGGATACTTTGCCTTCTAGTGTAGGTTGTATACTTCAGCAAAACACCATGGTTTTTAGTAGCACTGAAGTCAGCGGTGTATCATAGGTAATAAAAGGGAATGAAGATCCTAAATTATATACATATAAAGCTGAAGTCACGAATCATGACTCGGTACACTATTTCTTATAGCCCCTTGTCCATGAGCTTTTTACCCTACCCCATCTCTAGAATCGTCGTTTTATCGGAAGGGATCTAACTCTCGGCCAAATATGTTTCTAAAGATATCACTCAATAACGAGAACAAAATCAACATCTAGTCTGTGCAATGAATGCAACGCTGAAGTTGAAACATCTTCCAACCACTATTTCAATAACCTCACTAATCTAGGAGCGGGAGGTCAGCCACACCAATAAATTTAAAACGCAGATGCTACCCGACATTATAGACTTGAAGACCGAGAGGCCTGAAAACTAGACACGAGTCTTTCTAGTCTAGGTTTGGGCACTCTACCTTTATAACCTTCGCCCGAAATGTAGTCCTCGTCAAGACATTAAATATTTTAGAGTGTTACAAACAGCTTTCTAAATAAGCGATATAACTTAGTGACCTGGCTACCAAGCACAAGCATACTCTGATAGGAACTGATAAAAACGCCATAATAGGGTATCAGCCCAGTAGTCTTATAATCCCTCATAGGTATAACAAAATATATTATATAAAAAGCATACGCGTTCTCACTAGGTCTAGAGACCTATTTTATTTAGAGGTGACTTTAATAACTAGTTTTTTTTAACTACAATCAGTGACGAAAGTGGTCAACTAGCGGATAGAGAATGACTTGGCATGCAAATTCTTATAGAGCTACAAGCCAGTAAATAACCCCTAGCTAGATTTAATTACCTTTTCAGCTAATCCAGTAATTAGATCAGGACCTACATTATAAAGATGGATAGCCTCCTCCTTCTTCTTCCTCTAGCGCATTAAGCGCTCGTTCTTAGGATTGAAACCAAGATTCAGCGGCTATTGTAAGACATTCTACAGATTTAGAGACCCCCACTACAAACTCCGACCTCTTTTAATATTCAAACACCAAAGAACAATTATCTACAACAGTGCCAACGAGTAGGCCGAGCTTCCTGGACCTAACCGAGTACATACCACTTATCTAAAAACAGGGTATATTTGAATAATTTACACGTATATGAAAACCCTTGAGGCTCAAACCCTTGTCCCGTAGCCGACCCACTATCAACTCCAATGAAGGAAACTAGACCCATAGGGTTAGCTAATACTTGTTTGGCTTTTCAGCTGATCCTCCGACTACAGCTCTGTTATAAAAAAATCAACACCCCAGCAGCAACAGCTCTTAGTGCAAATGTAGATAGCAAAAAGCATTTCGGTAAGTTAGACCTTAGGTTATAATGCGCTTCGGAACCCTGAGGGTGCTGATGAGGCATGTACAGCATCGCAACTCTTCCACCCCGAGTAAAATTACGCCAAAGGGGTAATGTTTTTTTTTGCTCTTTCTTGTAGTACACCCACGGTTACTTGCATTATGGCTTCTTTGTATGGCGCATGACCGGCCAAGGCTAAAAAGACCACACCCAGGCAATTTCTCAAGATCCTAGGACATCCCAATACATTCTCTACTCAGTATAAAGCTTAAGAGCTCAAACACTGTTAGAGGGAGTGTTATAAAAAAGAGAATCGATTCTATATGGAAGCCATAAACTTCTGACGATGTCTTGGCATGATGCTAGTGAAAACTAATAGTAACCGAGGAATTAACGCCCCTTTGTTTTACTCCAGGTGGAGATGGCAACGAGCGTAACTTCAGGTCTCAGTTGTATTCGACTACATGTACCCAGTCTAGAGTTAGGTAAACACTTTTTTTGGCCTTTATCCTCCATCATAGTGATGGCCTGGCCCTCATGAGTCCCCGCGGCTCAAATCCTCAAGGAACATATATCACCTTTACTAAATCAAGGTTCTACTACGGTATCGAGTGACAAACTGTGAGTATCAAATATACCTCCGGTGACACGACTTCCGGGTCAGGGGAACCCTCTCCTGATAGGCTATACTCTATCTAGAAAAGGCCCAAGGTCCCCAGCTATCACCCAATCAACCTGATAAGCCGACATATCGCCACGGGTCACAGCGGTAACGTGAACAGTAGTAAGCTGCAAGGGCGGCACCACTGGCTAAGTGTTTCTGCACCTGTAAAAGAAAAATGATTAGGCTCACTAAAAAGAGCTAGATATAGATCAACCCAGCTACTCTTGGAGCTTCTGCTTGTAGAAGAATATAGTCCATGAACCTACTGTATCTCCTCAGTGATATACCGAGCCATTGAGGCATTCCTTCGCCTCCATCTCTAGGGCCCGATTGGTATCCACTTTTCCTCTGATAGGTGGTACTTTCCGGTGGTTTAGTAAATCCTTGGCAATGTCTCTAATGCCGGTGAAAACACTTACGTCTTCAGTTTTTTGGAGAGCACAACAGGCCAGGTTCCACAAATCTCAACTAATTCTATATCACTCGAGTACATATGATAAGTAAACATAACCAGATACCTTTTCAATCAGCACTACGCCTCCGGGGAACTCCCACCAACCGCACCCCGCCCATCCTCTCTAAGGGCACATTGGCAAAGAAAAGAAACGACATCCACGTCATTTCTCCCCCCCCCCCCTCTCTCTCAAGCAGTATCACCTCCGGGGAAGAAATCAATCTCTTCAAGTTCCGGTGGGCATCGCGACAAATTCAAAGGCACGCACCCTCACACGCACACGCACACACGCATGCACACCCATCTGATCAACAGTTCTGAAAATAGGACTGCCAGCAAACCTCCATAGGTATGTATCGCAATGAACAAACGGCTCAAACAGAATGTGTTGGCTTACAGCCGTTGCGGTTGCAAAATCGACACATCCGCACACGTGCTAAAAAGGCAGCTGAACAAGGCGCATCGAGCCATGCACTATCACGAGAGTATGACGCTCGACGAAAGAAACGGCACACGATCGATTACAGTGTACCCTTGTCCTTATCGTCAAAGCAAAAAAATGATCTCTATCTCTATGCACTAAAAGAGGTAAGCTTGCCTGCTTATCCAACTAAAATTTCTCACGGGCTTCTTGGAATGAATGGTGGATCCTTTGCTGTGACAGAATTTAGACCAATTCGAAATTATTGGCAAAGCCTAAAAACCCAAGCCAAGCTAGGAGAACATCAGCTTTTACGGTTCGTTTTACAAAAAAAATCAAGGTCATGTCCCTCATGGGGAAAAAAGAGCCAGTTGGAGACTTCTGAGGACTTTTGCAAATTTCGGTCACTGGAGTAATGTGTCACAGGACTGACGCAATATCCACCTTCCTTCTATGGAACAGCAAATCTAAGGATAAGTTAAATAGAGTTAACCAATAAACAAATAACCAATAAGAATCCAATTCCTTCCCCCCAAGATGCATGAATGTCTACCCCAATCCCAATTCCTGATATCCCCACCCTATGCATCTAGCCAGAACCATAAATGAAATTTTTTTAAAAAGGCAATAAATAACAAATAAAAACAAAAGGAGTATATGGCCTACAATTTTATCACAGGATTACAATCCAATACTTTAGCAAAACAAAGATCAAGAGAGAAAAAACTTACAGCACAGGTGTACAGCACAGAACATCTCACACAGAAAATCTGCGCTCACTCAAAATTGGAATTATCAAAAAAATGAAGCACCATAAAACAGTACTTATGTCTCCTTTAATCTTTTGATAAAAAGGGCATGCCGGTACCAAGACATGTAGAGTCCCACAATGTGGATACACAAGAAATAGAAAAGAACCCAGATGAAATAGGAAAAAGGTAGTAGTACAGAACGAACTCCAGATCGCATGTAGATAAAGAAGAGAAAGGATGGGCAGAGAAAAGAACCTATGATATCCAACACGAAAGGTAATAAAAAGTGACATACAGGGGTGAGTGCTCTCCGCAAAAGCGACGCAAAGACCTCAAAAATGTACAACGAAGAGGGTATGAGAAAAAGAGGACTTGACGCCGGATCCGAAGACATTAAAGGTTACATAACTATAATAAATGGTAGGTAGTGCCATCCATAAAGGTGGGCCCTACAAGTGAATTGAAAAAAGGTATCGTGAAAGAAATAGCACAGTGGAAGAAAGTAAAGATGAAAACACTCGAAAGGACATCGCAATCAGGATACAGATTCTCACATCCCAAGAACTGCCAAGCAACTTTTCAACATTAGGCGAGACAAAGTATTACACTATATCCTCTGTAAATCGCGACGCTCGTGAACCATCATGTGAAGGTAACGACCTGCCCACTCCGTCTTTGCCAACACTCCCAACACTGACAGCACTCAATTGCCTCGGAAACGGTGGCGGTCGGGGGAGCTTATGCGTCGATTCAGTATCGCTCTCCTCCGCTGCTTCTTCCTGTATCCGAGGCGGTGGTGCTGCCATAGAGGAGCCTATGTGTAGTGGGTGACCGCTTGATATTGGTGGAGATACTGGTGTAGAAAATGTCATAGGGGCAGTCGAACCAGTGGGTGATGCTGAAGTCATTGATGAATATCTCGATGGGCCCGCTACACTTGGTGTAGAAGCTACAGTTATTCCATCATCATCGGGATACAATGAAGATCCACCTGCAGACCGAGTCGAATTATAGTCAGGCCGCGGACCCCCAAGAACTGGCGGTAATTTCCTACCAGAGACTTTGTAAAAGCCTACTTCTGTTGACGGTACTGTCGGTGCTTCTGAAGATTGGCTGATACGACTTTGTCGAGAGTTTCTAGCAAAAAACCCTCCAGCAAAAGCAAAAGGAGCAGCGCTCGACCTTTGCGTCATCTGATCAGCATCACCTAGAGGACCACCATATCCTGCCTCATCTCTTTGTTGTGCAGCAACCTCCCTCTTGTGTCGTCGTAGTAGATATAAAATAGCCACCAGCATAAACGCAAGCCCTGCTACCCCTCCAAGGACCCCTCCAAGAAGACCAGGGCTCACAGGAGGGCTATTATCTGCAGATGGTACATCTGTTGAGGTTGGACTTGGAGCTACAACTGTGCTACTACTACTTGTCGGTGCTACATAACCGCCTCCAACTCCACCAGCCACGTCAGTCGCGGAACCCCATAAAGACGTCGCGAGAGATTCGAAGGAAATGGTTGAAGAAGTTGCTGTGCTATTTAAAAAGCTAGAGCTTGATGAGACGGAAGATGTAGGTGATCGGGTGGAGCTGTTACCAGTACTTGAGAAACTTAAGTCTGCCGTATTTGTTGGGTATGTGAAAACAATCACAGTGCCATCAAGAGTAACTGTTGACGCTGTAACTATAGAAGAGGTGGAAGAGGCAGTCCTAGTATTACCTATACAAAGCATATTAGTTCACCCGGCACTACAGGGGTCCACGTAAGATACCAAAATGACTCACTTAGTGTGGTCCCATTATTCCTTAATGTTTGGGATGTCCAATAAGAAGTGATTGTCGTATAAGGACGTGTATTTGTAGAGCCCGTATTCTGAGGCTGAGTCGTGATTGTAGAGGAAGATGTGGTTGTAACGGATGGAATTGACATCCCAGCAGATGTCTCTGCCGGGGAGGGAGGGGGTGTCGAGCTCAAGAGCGTTTGTAGCGTGCTTCCGATTGGGACATCTGAAATGATGGTTGGGACTGACGCCGAGGAGACGTCCAATCCGCTTGGTGGTACTATCGACAAGGTTGACGAATCCGCAGCCGTTGGGACTATTGATGTGCTCGAAACTATTGGTCCATTGGAGGCCACTCCCAAAATGTCAGAAACACTCGAAATCACGGAATCCACAACTCCTACAGTATCCATCGCACCTGATAATAGACTGCTATCCTCCTGTCGGGCATGTAGCCGTGGATGTCGTTGATATGCCAAATTTTGCCTAGCTTGCTCGATGATTCGTATTTTCTCAATCGCTTGCTGGTAATCCTCTTCCAGTAATCCATCTCCACCTCCACCACCTTGGTCCCCATAGTTCCATAGCAAATCCTCATCGTCATCCGAAGCCTTTCCAGCCCTTTGCACGCTGACCCCCATGCTTTCCCCATCATCCACCGTAATCCTCCCAGCCGAAACCCCCATTTTTATTCCCACCCCAATACCCCCGATAGAGGCCTCAAAATGTAACCACGTACGAAAAACTTAGACACAGTTGACCGACGGCAAATAGAACTTGTTTTAGTCGTTTGTATTCGTGATGAAGCCGTCAGCCAGGGTTAGCGTTTCCAATTCCTTCCTAGCCAGATTCTAATTTTCTTTTAATGGGTAAATAACGAGAGACAGAGCGAGCCCAGTTGCGCTCCAAGAAACTGTCGTAGGATTTGGAGATTTGGAGATTTGAGAACTAGTTGTATGACTGAGATAGAATACACACAGATGACCGAACTGGTAAGCAGAGATAGAGATTAGAGAGATATATAAATTGAAAGTTGATTGTGTTGGATGATTGTAGAGAGAATTGTTAATTTATCAAAATAAATAATTATTCTATTCCGATAAGTTTATCTTTTTTCCTTTTCTTTTCTTTCTTGATTTTCCCCTATGTTGCAAGGCCTAGGAGCGGGCGCGAGTTCGCTGTGATATCCGAGCCGGTACGCCGGGACGCTGTCGAATAGTAGTTGGAATACGAAAAGAGTGAACGGGTTGTTTCCTTTTGGATGCCGGAAGTAGCTGTTGGTCAGGGAGCGAGGTGATGTCAGTGGGCTTCGAGGGCAGAAGAGAAGGTGTGCGCGATGCATTAGCAAGTAGAAGCAGGGTATGATGGTAACGAACCGTGAAGTGGCGATGCATGTACAATGCAATCACTGATGATTTTTGTTGAGTTAAAAGAGAGGCTGAGAGGCTTATCCGACGAGCCTTCTCTGAGGTCTATCACAAACACCCGATCTCCTTGTACCGGACAGAAGCCCCCGTGTGGACGGTAAGGGAAACGAAGCGAGCGAAAGGAAGCGAAAACGAGAGAGGAGGGAGGAGGAGGAAGAGGAGGAGAAAGTCGGGAAGAGGGAGGGGGGGGGAGGGGGAGAGTAAGTGAGTAAGAAGGGAAGGGCAGAGGGAGAAAGAGGGTAGTAACGAGCGAGTGTGGAGAGTAAGGCGTGGATGAACGGAGGCAAGCGGAGAGTGAGCGTGACGGTGACAGGAGATGGGACGAAAAAAGATGGTTGAGGGGGGGACCTGAGCAGGGGGCAATTGGTGCTTGCTTCTGCTGCTGTTGCTACTACTACTACTACTGCTGCTGCCGTGCACTATGTGCTATGTGCTATGCTGAGTTGGGGAGGAGACAGAACACACACACCCCGTGGTGTTTGTTGTTCTCGACAGGCACAAAGCAGTAACCCGTCAATTGTACAGAAGGTCCAGCTACACAGGCAAGAATAAACTGGATCTCTCAATTCTACTGCTTGCATCTACAGACAGCAAATGGGGTGTCTGCAACAATTGTGTCCTGGGCTAAAGTCAATTAATTGAGCCGTTACTCAGTAAGTAGCTACCAAATATGGATCCCCAATTGCCTGTACCTGTGCCTGTTCCTGTGCCTGTGCCTGTGCCTTGGTCGACGGCGGGAAAAGGAGACTCGAGACTTTAGGAGCAGATGCTCAACACGATGGATGAATCGACTGTCCGTTCTATGTCTACATGTACTCCATATACACTCACAAAATTGCGCCTACGTATGTATCTTTACTATCAAAAGACATTTCGATCTCTATGCACATACCAACTTGTCCTGTCTTCCCAAATGCTGCAAGCCACCTCCACACCACTCTACAGTCATCCGGGATGGCTCGACCAACCGTAATTTCCTCTGCGCGGCGACACGATACCCCCCAGCAGCCGTGTGCGCGTCGGTTTGCGCATGCAGGCAGCAGCAGTTCTCTCGCTGCTTCAATACCCATGCGACATATCGAAAAATAGATTTCCAGAGCAAGCCGAACCCTTGCCAATTCACCCAGAGAAGCGTGGTCGCTCCATGTCTTCCTGTCTTTCATTAAACTTTTGGCGCTAACGCTCTTCCCCCTTGCCCACGGTCCGCATCGGGTCTACGGTTATGTATCGCAGCTGGAATGCAGAGATACATAAATCAGCCAGCCATGGGTCACTTGAATTGCCTTCAGCACAATAATTTCTTCCTCTTCAATATCAACACCCCCCCTCCAGGTGGCAACAAGTCATGTAACCCGGGTTGTCTCCAAATTCAATCTGCTAATTGCTTCTTCGTCCTCAACAACTGGCTGTACTCGAAATTTCGCCAATTCCATCATTCACCACCCAGTCGTTTCACAACCCAATCGGAGTGCATAGCTCCCATTCAGATCACCAGTGCAGGAAGGTAGGATTGAAAAACGCAAGGTCCCGCTACTTACCTAACTAGACCCGCTGAGCCTTGAAACTACCCCCGTTGCGTCCATCCTCAACGATGCAAGGAACGCCCCTCCGGTTCTAGATCCGGTAAGCAATGGCCGCAGAAATGGGAAGGTAAACAAGCTTGTGTGGAGATTTCTCTCGGAATCATGTTTTCACCCTTCTCCCCTTCAATTGTTTGAACCATTCCCAATCGAAACTTGTTTCAACAACGGATCGTTTGAAATTATCGCTGGTCAGCAATTTTCCCGTACGACTCTTGAGACTTTTACCGAACCCGATGATGGGTGTTGCTCGCTTCTCGCTTGGCGATTCTTCCTGTGCCTGTCTGGATTTGGATGAGGCAGCACCCCTGACCTCGGCCAAATGCGGGCGCTTAAGACATTCTAAAACATACAGGGATCCTCTTTTTTTCTTGTTGAATTCTTCCTAGCGATGTGGCGGACAGACGGGCGAGTGACGCTGTATGAACAACATGCGACCTTGACATGTCGGTACATCATGCCCTGGTAATGATAATCACTGCAACTTGTACACTACCTAGTCGAAAAATGTACCTCTTCCCGCTACCTCGTGGCATAACAAGACACACAACACATACACCTAAGTATACATGTATGTACTGTACCAAACGGAAGTTCCCTATCTACTAGTCTTACCGATATCATAAACTAGGTATATATATATATACAAAATTACAAATTCTGAATCTCGAACAATTCGCTGGTCGGCCCACTCTCTACCTTCAGCCTTATCTCCTTGTCAAAGCTCTCGAAGGCTTCTCTCCCCCCCCCCCCGTCTTAGTTTCGTCATCAAGGCGGATATCTCCGCCTCTGCATACATGCGAATCATCAAATGTGATTAGACATACACTTGCATCAGTCGATCTCAAGATATAAATACACTAGCTAGAGAATAGCCTACAAGTTTTAAAGAGAGAGAAGATGCTTGTGCTTGTTCACACTTTTTACTATCTAAAAAAGATCGAATTCGGTTCTACCTCCGCGGGGGATAGTGGGGGCACACACATACATACCTCACCTGAGTCAGTCAGCGCCCCCGAGTACACGGGAACCAGAGTGGAGAATACAGTTTCCGGAAAGCGGGATTGTTGATCTTCTCCCGATTTAGAGGGGTTAACTTTTTTTTGTTGGTGGTTTTTCCCTGTGACATGGAGTATTTTCATGACGCGCCCGGAAGTAGACATTTGGGTCTCGCCTAATAAAGCCCATCACTTCCTTTTATAGATAAGACAATCCTATACCTTTCTCCCCTCACGTCGGATCAAAGCTTAGTTTAGTGTACTATTACTGAAGCGTTAAAAGGCCTAAATAATAGCGAGTGACTATCTATGAATGTACCCATATGATCATCAATCACCACTCATCACTCGAATATTGTTTCAAGGGGGGAGAGATCTTCGAGCCAAGCCATGTTTCCCACACCTCGAAAATTCTCCTAGGGCTGAAAATCCATGACAGCAAATCTTTCATAAATCGTTAGAGTTTTACAGCCCCGGCCATCTTCAAATATATTCCGTGCCGTCACCATACGCGCGTCAGTTCTACCTCTAGCGTCCTCAAGGTCCTGTACACGTAGCCATCGAAAGAGGCTGAGTCGGGTTTCTATGCGAGTATAAGCCTCCCGCTCATCCTGAGATACTTATCCGTCCGCTTCGTTATCAACTAGATAATGCTTCTCTTCGGTCAACTCTTATCCCTACCATCGCACTACCTGTCTAGCTCGATCTTAGATTCACCAAATACCCTAGTAGCGAAAGGCCAGTGCATATCCCGGAAGATCTGACTCCTAGCAGTGATTATACTCGGGCCAGGGAATAAGAACCTGAACATGCAAGTGGGTACTTATCGAATGAGACTTCTCTAGATGAGAAAAGGCCCCCTACCGATTGGTGAGAATGGTACTTGCATGTTCAGGTTATTATTCCCTGACCCGAGTATATAGCATATGCGGTCGAAGGTCCCCGGGGGGTCTTCTAAATCAGTGGCGTACTGCAGCCACCCTCTCTAAGGGTCTTTACTGGGTAGGCTAGTCAATTTAGGACTAGCGTTTGCCAGATTATTTAGACATATGTTGTCTTGCCCGCTCTGGAAGTCTTCTTTTCTTGGACTGGCTATCTGTCCATAACTCTAGAACTACAAAGGTATGTCTCACACCATCAGCAGACCTATTGCGATAACGCTAGATCTTGCTTTTATTGATACTATGTAGCAAAATCGAATCGGAAAAACCTGCGGCTGGAGGGCTAGGGGAGATGAGGTGTTATCCACGTCTGATAGTCGATCTAGAGTCTAACCCTACGACGGCAGAGAGTGGGGCTCAGTCTTCTAAGAATAGGACCTTTGGTGACCGGGGCTTTATAAAGTCGCCTCACTGTAGCATGCGTCTATTGTTGAACATGTGATGTGATTAGGGGGGGGAAGTCCAAGTCCTAGATATAATTACAGGTATATCCTATAGGGTAAGGGTGTTCAGGTTTGGTCAATTTGTGTAAAGTCTTGGTTTTGGGGGGTTGTGTTAGGCTAAGCCTAATACGTATTCTTGTAGTGTATGTCTCGCGCTATATGCGGCTGGTGGATCATACGATCTCGCTCGGGTGAGTTTCACTTATAATTTGCTTTTTTATTTATTTAACTCATCAAGTGCGATTCGTCAGTTTAAGAGTTGTATTTAAAAAAAGAAAATATTAAGTAGTTCTCAACCTATCCAGGATGGAAGCAGTTCTTGCTGTAGTTGGTCTTTATTGGAGCCAAATAGCTCTACATACTAGAAAATTAAATCAGGCTTATAGGCACGGGTGTTATATCTGCTTGACAGTAAAGATAGCCCGCTAAAAATTCGTTCCGTTATTAGAGCTCCGTGCTAGTTGTAGATAAACATAGGTGAACCCCTTGTAACCATAGGCCTGGCTTTATTTTTTAGTAAGTGAGTGGTGCATAGATCTGGTGGTAAACACCCACATTTTTTATTAATATAACCATCTCTTTCAATATTATTTATAGGTACGCATAACTCCCGTCTTGAGTATTCCTCATATAATTTTTTCTTTAACTCATTAAACATATGCTTTTGGCTATGATAATATTACATCTCATATATAGTAGATGTCTTACTAATGAAGCTCTTTTTACTATGGACTACTAGGAGAACAGTTTGGGCTGATATCTAATGCGCTAGTATATTTAAACTACATGGATTGCCATAGAAATAAATAAGGCAATACATAATATATATATGCGGGGTTAACTACCAACTTTGGGGCGTATGGGGTTATGAATGGTTAGGTTTTCAGTATTGAGCTGAGTAATCTAAGCAAACTTAAGGATAACCCCCATGAGTTGTTTGTTTGGTGGCATGCTGTGATTATTCCTATAAAGACAGACGCCCCTGCTCTTCAGATTGTCCTCAACATATCATCAATCCATCTATCAGAAATACCTCATTAGTGGTTTGTGCTCAACTCTTTCAAAGCCTTCTAATTTGCTTAGGGTACTGACAAACACCTCAAGCAACTGCTGAACACTATAATACCACTACGCAATAATGTCACTCCTTAGCTTTCTAAATGAGCTCCTTATCGAAGTCGCCTCTTATTTATGTACTGAAGATCTCAATTCTCTCATCTTAACCAACCGTCGTATCTCCACAGTACTAGTCCCGGAGCTCATCGAAAATTTTACCTTCGAGTACGACTCAGACTATAGCACTCTACCTAGCAGCCATGAACAGGAATGAACAATTCGTTAACTGTTAAATGGGATGATTGACAATTTAAAAGCCGATACAAATGTTGATGACATTACCGCATGTTACCTTGAACAGGGTCATCTCAGTGTCGTCGTTGACGAAACCTCCGGATCCACGGCACTTCATTGGGCGATTCAAGAAGAGCGTCAGAATATAGTTAAGTCTTTATTAAGTGCGGGGGAAATTGTGTCTACTCAGAACCTGGAAAGGCAAACACCGCTCATATACGTTGCGAGATTCGGGGTTAGAGATGCATGTAGGTTGTTATTGGATGCTGGGGCGGATCTAAACGCGAGTGATTCTAAATTCAAGAGAACGCCACTGCACTAGGCCGTGAAGTGTAGCCATAAGGAGGTAGTTAAGATACTACTCGAGAACGGTGCGCATGTCAGCGTAAATTCCCAAGACGAACCTGATCAGAACACACCACTCCATGAGACAGTACATAATCCCGACATCGATATTACAAAGATGCTCATCGAACACGGCGCGAATTTTCGTATCCGCAACCGCGACTCGGTAGATCCTCTCAGGCTTTTCATAGATCTCGCAGATAGGCAAGCCGTAAACATATTCTTAGTAGGCCAGGTCGATAGTCTGAACCATTTGGGAAAAACTACACTCCAGTTCGCGGCGCAACTGGATTCTATGAATGTAATCCATGAATTGTTGGAGATGGGCGCTGATATAGAGTATACCGGTGGCTTGGGACGCACTGCGATCCATCAAGCTTGCTTTTACGGAAGCACCACTGCGCTCAAGTACTTGCTCTGGAGGGGGGGTGGATGTAAATGCCCGCCACACACAGGGAAAGACAGCTCTTTATTGGGCTGTAGAGAATTTACGGGGTTTACCATGTGTTTACGCACTCTTAATAAGAGGGGCCGAGATCAACGCGCTAGATAGGGACGGCAAAACTGCACTCGATTATGCAACTAGCATCAACTTTCAACAAATGGCCGAGTTTCTCATCAAAAATGGAGCTATCAAGGGGTCTGGCCTAGAAACCTCGGGGTGAATGTATGGCTTGTAGTATATGGGGGTATCAAATATGAGGTGTTGGCTAGACACGTATGAGAACTTTGTTACTCTCTCTATGGGTTTTTGGGAGCTGCATTCATCGGTCCGAAAACAGGACTAAGTTGACAGTAAGGAAGATAGCTTTGCGTGATTATTTCTATCATCGCGGTACTTAGTTTTCTCACTATATTAGAATAACTACTATTATTAGAGTACATGTATTATTATTATGAAGAGTACTAGGTTGTAAATGTATAATAAGATTATGTTTATCTTCGTTTAAAAATCACTGTCCAAATTTTTCATCCACCGGAATCATGGTAAAATCCTGGATTAATCTCAACATCCATTCTCAGGAATTGACCTTACTACCAAATAGGTCATACAATCTCACTCGCCCTATAACCACCTTCACACGCATCCATTACCCGAAGAAATAGTGCCCTATACAATAGAGAAGAAAAGAAAATTATGCCAAAAGATAGCATCAAGCCACCTACTACTAAAAAGTAGATAATACACAAATAAAAAGGTCGAACTAAGGCAACATAAGTAACCGTAGCAAAGGGAGAGAAACATGTCAATAAAAAAGAAAAGACCCATTGAAAGAAAGAAAACGAACGGAAATGCCACCCCCCCCTTCCCATCCCTTTTTAAAAAAATATCCGATAAACTAAAACAAAGCTAGAAGTCCGATACTGCCCGAAATAGAAAGAAAAAAGAAAAAAAGACATCAACTTCTACACTCAAACCTTCTTCCTCCTCTTCCCTCCTCTTTTACCAGGCATGTCCTCTGAGCAGATCGGGCAGAACCACTTCAGCTTTGTCGCCGCCTCCTCTTCCTTCAAGCCAACGCACTCGATATGAAACCATACCTTCGGGCACTACATATGCAAAACAAGGCCCGAGCCTTTCTGTTAGCCTTTATCCACCCAATACCCTCCCCAAAGCAAAGAAACGACACACATGGTATCACCGCATAAGGGGGGAGCGGGCATCAAGAACCAAGAGAGAAGCAGGGAGTGGAGGGGCAAAATATAAGGAGTAAAAAGGAAAAAGTAATAACAAAACTAACCTGAGAGTTCTCGCAAGCGACCATAGTCCCTCTCGAAACCTCATCGCAGAGACAGTACCTATTAAGATCCTCTTCATCTTCATCCACCCACTCCTGTTCCTCTGCAGCTTCCGTTCCTGGTGTATTTTCGCTATTCTTCTTTACTGTTCCTCGTCGTCCTCCGGCGACAAGTCCTTTCTGCGTTGTTGGTTTTGTACGTGGTGCAGGGACTCCAGCGGTTGACATACCACGTCTAGAACGCTTAGGGTCTACCAAAGGAGCTCCGGCGGGTGTAGTTGTTGATGCGGCGCGTTTGTGGCCACCTACTTTCGGTGCGGGAGGGTTTTTTGGAGGGCGGCCGAGACGGCGAGGGGGGGGTGCATCGGCGTCGGGCATTTCCTCATCTTCTGCGTCGTCTGCTTCTGTAGAGGCAGAATTTGAGTTGCTTGTAGAGGTGATAGTGCTGCCGGTATTGGCTGTGTTAACCGTGCTAGTTGATGCACTCCTCATCTTCCTACTACTTGCCGCCATCATAGCAGCGGCACGATCCTTCTTCTCTTTCATGGCTGCCTTCTCACGTGCCTCTTTTGCTAGCCGTTCCTTCTCCGCTGCTTCCGCCGCCGCCGCCGCTGCTGCGGCTGCTTCTCTTTCTTCTGCTTCACGAGCGGCAAGCTCACGAGCTTCGTTAGCAAGACGCTCCATTTCTTTCCGCTTCTCTTCTTCTATAGCCCTTCGAGCCATCTCCCTTTCCATCTCCTCTCGTTTCTCCCGCTCCGCTTCCCGTTCCTTTTCTTTTCGCTCTTCCTCACGTTTCCGTTTCTTTGCACGGTTCAGCCGCATCCCTTTATTCTCACGGACCCCCGCCCCATCATCTGGTGCAATCTTCTCCGGGTCCCCGATGCCGCCATCTTCCGGGCCGTAAATCTTTAAAAAGTCCTCCCCGAGGCGTCCCTCCGTCTGGTCCGAAAACGCATCCTTATGTTTCGGCCCTCTTCCTAACGACTCTAGCTCGCGAATAATCATTGTTACGCTTGGAGTCCACCCCGAGTTCTTCTTCATTCTCTTTCGTAGTCGTGCGAGCTCCTCATTCGTGAGTCTGTTCCATGGAAGCAAGTGTGCCGGGATCGCAGTACCGTCTTCATACCTTGCTGGTGCACCTCCAGAGAACGGCGGGTCGGATGGAGGTTTTGGGCCACGCTTCGGGGCACCTGTACTGGGCTTCTTCTTCTTTGGCTTGGGTGGGTACACAGAGTCTGGGATATCCTCCCAATCATCTTCGTTTCCAGCTGGGGTAGCGGGGGGGAGACGAGAACGTGGCGTCGCAGTGTAAGTACGGCGGCGGCCCCCACGTGCGGGTGGAGCGGGGGTACGGTCGCTGTTGAGGCGAAGGGTAATCTTGTACTGTGGGTCCTCAGACTTTTCCAGCGCTCGTGGTTTCCGCGGTGAGATTGGGGTGGGGTCTCGGGAAGGGATGGTGATGTGCTCTAGCTTAGTTCGGATCGCGGTGATGCGGGAGAAGTGGCGGGCGATCTGCGGGGTGTTAGCGGAGGAGGTGGTAGGGGGTCGGGGTAGGGGAAGACACGTTTTCGTGGAGTTTTGTGGCCTCTGCTGCACTTTCTTGACGCGTTCGGATGGATGCATTGATACTCCGGGAAATCTGTAGCCGCATCTCCATCTCTTCATCGCTTACGGCGCGACCGAAGCCGTTCGCGGTCGGGAGGGGCGCGTGGAGACTCGCGAATTCTTTTGTTAGCCATTCGAGGTGATTTCTGTGGTCCGCTTCCTGCGCGTCGAGAGAGCGTATAAGCTGGAGAGAACGGAAGAGGTCACTGGGGAGATATTCTGTGTCTGTTTTCAGTCAGCGTGGGGTGGGTGGGGGAATACGAGATGAGGTGAGGTTGTTGGAAAGCTTACAGTCAACGAACTCGCGGAGAGTTGCATGAGTGTCTGGATCCTCCGTGTCCTCGGATTCGTGGGAGAGCAATGGAACCATGGCACCAAGGTCTGACATTGCTGCAGGTCTGTGATTCGGGGGAAGAGGGAGGGGGGGGAGGGGAGGGATGGGAGGAGGGGAAGGGGGCTGCAGCGCGGGGTAAGATGACGGAGGAGGCGAGTCTTTGCGGGAGACGTGATGGGATGTTGATGTGAGTGAGATGGAGTGGAGCCTAGCCGGGACGGGCGTGGCGGGGTGGGGGTGGGTTAGGGTTGCATGCCCTATCACTCGCCGGGTACACGTAGTGGTGGTCATGGTGATGTCTGCTCTTGTCTGCTCCAGGCTCCAGGCTCCAGGCTCAGGCTCTCCCTATCTATCGACGTCTATCTGAGCAGAGTCCTCGGCCCCTCCCGCACGCGTGTTGCGGGTAATTCCTCTGCCTGTTTCCCGATAACACTAAGACACACGATAAGCTTAAGCGTTTGTGCTAACCAAGCCCCCGCTGCTTTAGACCGTTGTATTCTTGAGGGCGGTGTGGGCCGAGTTGAGTGGCCAGGCTCTGGTGAAACAACTCCCGCGGTAGAGTCTGTAAGTACAAATACATGTACTTGTAGCTTCGCTCTTCTTTATGGGTTCATCTCATCCTCCATTTTCCCAACCCGGCGCGGGGGGAATTGATTGATTGATTAATTGATTAATCGTAATACGTGAACAGCGTGGGGGAAGCTGTGGTGGTCCGCGGTAACACTTGGACCTCCACTGGTCATCTCGTCAGCTAGCTATAGAGGCCAATTATCACCTCTGTTTTATCTCGATAATTACCCGAACCACCGATCATATTGTGGTTTGTTTGGGTTTGATATGTCCCAGTTAGAGGTTTGTTTTGTCTGTTCCCGTAATAGTCCAGTCCAGTCGGGTGTTTTCTTGTATCGCCTGGTAGTGGAAATTAGGCCCGTCCGTTTACGGCTTATATGATCCGATTGATAGTGCCACTTTTTGTACCATGGAATCATCGGGTTCTAGCGAGACTCAGGCAACACGGTGTTTAATTCCATGGTAAGAGCACTGGGCTACGGAGATGCTGTCTATTTACTCTGATTATTATGAGTGATAAAAGTGGGAGTCTAATCCCTTTCTATAGCCTATAAATGACCCGGATCACTTGATTCATAGGCCGGTCCAGTATTAAACGGCCCCGTCTAGTACGTCTCAAACTTTGAAACGGGCCGGGCCAAACTAAACTCTGCGCCCCATCCCTCGTGCATTGGTTCGCTCCCTTTCTGAAGGGTGGCAGGCATGCCTGCCCAGAACCCACCCCTAGTCCGCCCCACCACACCGGCGGGTTTCGGTAGTCCACTGAGGATAAAGGGATTCTTGGCTAAAGGGCCGTGTCTTTTTTTTTGGGGGGGGGGCGTCGCACTAAAGTCATTAGTGGTTACTAGCAGTTCTGCTGTCGGTCCCTTCAATTCCCCGTAGCCATGGGAAAGTCTCTAGGGTTTTATCTGGAGCTGAGATTGAGAAGCCTTTATACTACGAATTGAGGATGATAGATAACCCCTCCCCTCCCATATCCCCTAGAAACTATCCTGTAGTAGGCTAGTTAGGAAGGGATTCTGTGGTTCTTGGTGATAATTACACATGTTCAAATAGTTCTGATGTCGAATTGGTTCTGTTGAACTGAAGTATGCTACTCTGTTCTTCTGATAAACCTAGGAGTAGAGTAATAGAAGTATTATCGGCAGGAGGCGTGTCGGATAAAGCCTAGTTGGGGAAGTCTGTAATTCTCTTATGCCTATAAGTTAGGAAGAAAAGGCGAGATTTTTATTTATTTTAAATATGAGAGGATAGGATAAATTCTCTGTTTGTAGAGGTTTAACCTCGCTACTTACTAGAGTCATAAGCATGATTAACATATTGGGTGCCCATTTTCTATGCTTATCTAGGAATACATCGATCGACTCGGATCCATCGTTCTTCGCGCCACGATCATCCCCCTAAAAATCTAAGTCGCTATGTATTGCGTTTTTAAACACCAAATTCTTAAACAGAGGCTGACTTTAATTCCCTCTCCCTAACATCACAGAAGGGGTGTATTCAAGCCTGGTATATGCTTATGATCTATCTTCTTATTAGGTTAAATTTAGTCATACTTCCTTAATCTCAATCTCTAAGGCGTAAAAGAGACAAAAAATGTTTAGCCGTGACCTTCAAGTAGTTCCCGGCGGTTTGATGTATTGTAGGGGGACAAAAATAACCACGCATCCACGGCCATGTAGCACCCAAGCCGACCATCCCATATCAAAATACGCCCCTAGGTATCAGATACCACTCTAATTAAGGATGGATGGATAGTACAAAAGTATTGATATACCACCCTCATTTTCCTGCCAATTGTGACTGTGAAACGTCTACTGGAAGCTATATAGCTCGAACATGAGGTGTTGCTACGTAAATGCGTGGTTATTTTTGTCCCCTACAATATATAGTGCTAACAAAGCATCCCAAAGTTACTTAGACCATCGTGTTCTTGAAGGAGTGTGTGAACTAGAGCTGAATGACCAAGTTACTGCGAAATAACTCTGGTAAGAAGTCTACTATGAAATAAAATGGTTTTAATAACTTGCTAGTCTAATAGATCTACTATAAATCTCCACCCTATCCCATCGATATGCGATATAACGGAATTAGAACGTCTCGCCGACTATCTGGTGGAATTCGGGTTTCATCTATTCCGGGGCTTAAGCTTCTTCCAATGATGACGCGTAGAACTTCTTTAATGTCAAGTTAGCCCTACCGCATATGAATAGTGAGAGTGCTAGACTTATAATTCAATAAATTAATAAACGGGGCTAGGTATAGACATATTACTCCTCTGATTATCGTAGAACGTATTCTATAGCTATAGGAACCGGGAGGGTTTTCATATGAATCCCGATGCACCTTTTTTTGCTAAGATGCTCAATGTGTTGTGTTTCTTTACCGTATAGGATCGCTCAATAATATATTTTGACTTCCTTAAGTAATTACTGAGGAATATTACTTAATCAACCTTTAGGTCGTTCAGCGGATAATGCAAAGCCTCGATTCTCCTAGAGAAAGAGATCAGGCTTAGCAGTCTGCTGAAAGGAGTACGAGTAATGAGTGGATTGGATATCGGTATATTAACTCTTATAATTCTTTTTGGTTTTTTCTCTGACCACTGCTCTTACTCCTGGATTGTGTAAATTTTCCATAAGATTTGAACAATAGTTTAGAGGTACTATATATATTATAGTTATTTTTCTCTATGTAATAGACATTTTATACCTACTAGCTTGTTAGCACCCCCATAACTTATAGATGAAAAAGGTTTTCAGACCTCTATAGAGGTAATAAATGAATGCCTAAGCCTTTTATAAGGGCTTAATATTAAGGAGGTATTTCCAGTCATTTTATTCCTTTTATTGATGCCAAAATAAAATGTTGGATTTTAGGCTGCTGCTATAGCCGATAAGAAAAGTCGTTCTAGTTTTATACATGAGAATAAAACCTGGATTCGACTCTATGAGCGACAGAAGGAGCTCACTAATGTGTAGAAACCCAGCTTGTTAATGAACCTGCTTCTGTAGTAGCTTCTTTCCAATACCTAGCCTTTGATGGGGTGGAATTTGCACTCTAGGAAACTTTGATAATATAATTTGTATTTTTTTTGAGAAATCAATGACAGATAAGGTAGGGGGTTTCATAAAGTAATGGCTGTTTGATAAAATTTAATACTAATACTGCGTGGTAGTTATATCCTAGGAATCATCTAGTGTCTTGTTACCTTGCTTTTTCATGTCGATCTTGTCTTTTTATGCCTTAATATATCAACCCTAAGTCGATAGGCTAGTTATAAGTACCCTGATATGAGCAATAGCTCTTCAAGTTAGCCCTCCTATTGACTTTTTGCTTAGCTGGCCTTAAATATTCTAGATTGAGTCGGGGTTTCTTCTATTCGTCTACGCACTAGGTACTTCTTTAGCTAAAGATTACTTAGGCATGAATACATATATTTTCATCTCAGACTGTTGTAACCGCTTGCCTTTTCCTGGAATCAAAGGAGAGATTAAAGAATATGTAGTTCAATGTTTTTTTGCTAGTAATAGAGGGGGGATTAGAGAAAGTATCGCTTATTACTCCTTGGGGTACGCCCTCTTCTCGTGGAAAAGCATCCCACAAAATGTGAATTCATCCCGCTGGAGCTTTTATTGAGTAATCGAGTTAAACTAGTTATGTCAAGAATAGCAAATTTCCCATTTAATCCTCAAACAGGACCTGATCTCCTGATTAAAAGCTATAATGTAATATTTAGACCATCGTAGCCCAATGATGTGTAGCGTACATAGTAGCACAAAATTAGCCAAAAGGTCTTCAGGGGTTAGTGTAACGATCTTCATCTGTATCTATGTACCTAGGACGCCTCCCGTCCCGAGACGATATTTCCCTAAAAAACACATTAATAATAGCCATCAGCTTATTACCTCGCCCAGATATATGTATAGAGAGAGTAGCTAGTTCTAATTTATATGCCTGCCTCTGAGAGGCTTATTTATCGATATTCGTTAAAATATAGAGGGAGATTCGTTGGACTTACGGCTAGGTCTGCCCCCTCTCAGAATAAATATCTAGCAGTGCATGTTTCTTCGGCAGTGAAAAATGGGTTTTCAAAGAGTGCTTGTGCTCTCGTATTCAGAAGTCAAAGTGGAATGTGGGTGGGATGTGGGAAGTCGCACAACAAGATCAAATATCCCAATCCCACGGTCCATGCAAGGCGGGACTGCGTGCCTACATAAAACCTAACCCTTGCGGCGTAAGCCCTGACGTTATCCAGCCAGCCGGGTAACAATAAGGCCACCTTATCAGCTGTGACGCAGACGTCAGCGCTTCAGCATATTCACCGCGTCTCGCTCACACCCCACCTAGTTTCGTTTTCTTTCACTATATCTCCAATCATGAGGTTCTGGTCAACCTCTTCACCGCTATTCGTGCTCCTTGTATTGGCTCTCCGAGCTTCGGCAGCTACAGACTCAACCCCCGACACCCCCGAGAATCACGACCCTCCATGTACTGCAACCTCCCCCCACTCTGGCAATTTCTTCGACTTACGGCCGCTAATCCGGTCTGCGGATAAGAAGCCTGCACAGACAGACTGGCTGGCAAAGGGCCTCGATTATAGCTCGAATTTCACAATTAATATCTGCGCGCCGGTACTCGCGGATGTGTCACAGGTAGAGGGGATCAAGGGTGAAGCGAAGAAGAACGTCAGTGCGTTTTATGAGAAGGACGGAGAGCAGTTTTCTATCGGGTTTGTTAGATCTCGCTTATCTACTCCTGGTGTCTTAGCTGACGTATACGTGATGATAGGAGTGTATCTACGAACCTCCACTTCCGGGGTCGCAAGCTCGTCATTGAATACACCGATGGTTCACCATGTCCAGATGCGCCAAAGCTGAGAAAGTCAACACTTATGAGCCTTATGTGCGACCGAGACATGTTTCAGAAGGCGTCAATCTCATTCGTAGGACAGGCGAACGAGTGCGCATACTTTTTTGAGGTCCGGACCGCGAGCGCTTGTCCGACAGTTAAGGCGCAGGCGCTGGGACCAATTAGCGTTTTTGGGATTATGTAAGTTTACATCCATCGGCACCAGCCTAATAGAGGGCCGGCCACTAGTCTAGAAAGTGGTGTGAGCGATAGCGGCGTCAGTGGGTGTTGGTAAAGCGGGGTAGCTAATACCAGCTTTTAGTGGACTCGTTGCTGCAATAGTCTATTGTGCCGGAGGATGCATGTATCAGAGGACTGTGATGCATGCTCGGGGGTGGAGACAAATCCCGCATTACCATGCTTGGTCTGGGGCGGTTGGGTTTCTCTGGGTGCGTTTTCTGTTACCGTTTAATGTCTTACATTTGTTTTCTGCATCACCTCCTGTTATGCTGCCCACACACCAAGATGAGGAAGCTCCGAGAGCCTCAGGGAGGGGGGAAGGCACCCGGCAGAAATAGAGCTGCTGGACCGCTTTACTGGGCCACTCTAGAAGACTCATGTTTTTTGGTTCTCTTGCATTGCATTATTTCTCTTTCTCTACATAGATAGACTACTTTCCTCTTTGCATACATACTGGCCCTAGACACATACACAGACAAAAACACTACCCTAATTCATTGTTTTTCTCAGCATTAAATAAATTGTATTTTTACTAATGCATTATCTAGAACTCCCTCAACGCTATCTGGACAAAATTTATCGAGTGTCTCCCTCTACCATCCTCTTTCAGGCGCTCCCGCTCAAACACTGGATACGGCCGTGCTGGTAGTAATGGCTTTGGCGCCCGGACCGTTGCTGGTGACCGGATTGGTGGTATTAGTAGTATCGGAGGTGGGAGAAACTCCCTTGATGATGAAAATCAACTTATCGATGAGTTGGATGAAGACTGGGGCGATGAAGCTTAGGTATGAGGAGGGTGGTATCGGAGTTGGAGAATTATGAGCTAGTTTGAAAACGGGCGAGAAACAGAAAATGAGGGGGTTAGCAAAGCGTTGTATATCTTTGTATTTGATATCTTGGACTTGGACTTTAGTTGCTTTTATTTTGGGAACTGGCGTTATCTTTGCTTCTTCTGGAAATATCAGTCCTTGGTCGTTGGTCATGGTTATTAGGGTATCTGGACTGGGTTTTAAATAGCCATTGTATGGCTAGGGAAAATGAATTTATTGCTTCGGAAGGTTGACTGGGAGCAATAGGTACATGTAGGGTACAGAACCGTAGTCTGTAAGAATAGGGAGCTTAGAAGCATAGAGTATCACTCGGTCACTCAGTCACTCGATATCTGGCACGCTGGAACCTAAAGGTAGAGATAGTTTATAGCGCTAAGTTCAGGCCAAGGGTTCTTCTGCAGATTCCCTACTAGCTTAAACTGCAGTGTTATCTAGAGCATTCTTTAGTAGATGCAGGCATTAATATGTCTGTACTACACCATAGTCATGACTCTTTCCTAGACTCTTCGGAGGCCTCAACGCCTTAAGTGTGGCTATACACATATCTATGTTAAATAAGAATTTAGAAACTTATCGTCTAAAGAAACTCAATCATGGGCGGGAATGAATATGTATCGACAAAGCTTACAAAGTCAAGTTCTATCTTTAATTGTCCCTAGACAAGTATCATAATGAAATATTCTTCTCCCCACATATGGATATTTATGGACTCTCTCCAAACAGTTTAAGAAAATATGGAAAATGGATTACGACGGTTCGTCGTCTTTTCGTTTAACAAGAATCTCAACCTATAAAGATATACCATAGATATGTTTTATTTTAACCCTAATAGCTTTTTTACACGTTAAAATGCACGTAATGGCCATAGTACCCCACCATGTAAAAGAAACCACATGTAACTAGGCTCCGTGAGTTGGCTACTTTTAGGTATTGGTAAAAAGGCAATATTGAAGAACATCTATTTAGGTGAGGGTATTCTAAGCGCCTATCTTAGAGGCTTATACGATAGAAGTGTCGATCAGGAAACTTCTGTATACACACGCAGTCTGAGTCTAGTTAAATACACACCCGTGTCTGTAAACAAAACAACGACCAATGATCATTGACACCACGGCCAATCGGCTAGGCTCCACGACCGTTAGCTGCAGCTGATGATCGTAGATTCCGGCTTCTGGAAATACGATATCTATGCATACCCTCCGATCTCGGCGGCTGTTCCGGGAGCCGAAGGCTTCGATCCCTCAAAAGCGGACTGTTCATACAGTTGCTGCTGGCCCTCCTGTGGACTCCTGTTACACAGCGCCGGGATCCACACCGCCAAGCCTCTATCCCAGGTTGGCCTAGCCCGTAGAAACAACAACGGCAAAGAAAACACCTCTCCACAACAGCAGTCCGCTCAACAACAACACTCATCCAGATATCCGTTATCCAGCAGCCAACCACAGACAGTCCCCTATCCACGCACACACACCCCTTGTAAAAACAAACTCACTCATTCACTCTCCCACCTCGTCCAACGGTCCTAAACCACATCACCACCAAGCTGGCGCCCTCTACCTCACTACCGGATTTCCTCGACCCCTACTTGGGTCAACTTTCACCCTATATCTCGGATCTTGATCGTCTCCTGACTGAGCTGCAACTCTCCATCTCTCCTGGCTCTACACCAAAACCTCTACTCGACCTCCTCCCACAGCTTCTTGTTGGGCTAGGTGTCGTCTCGACTCTACTCGTATTCATGCGTCGCTTCTTTAGTCGCAGCTTGGGATCCTCCCAGGATGGAACTCCGCCTATTTCTGGGGAGGCAAATCCTGACCCGAATAGAAGCGAGGACATTATCACTATTAAACACGGAAAGGAGGAACACGTACTAAAGTATCCTGTCAACACAATCACTGGCGGAACCCTGACTGTCGGCACCCTTCGCAACGACTGTAGCAAACTCACCTCCGTTGAACCTACACGCATTTCTCTTGTTTGCTCCGGAAAGAATCTCAAGGATGACGCTGCAACACTCGTCTCATTTGGTATCTCCAATGCTGCCAAGATCCTCTGCATGGCCTCTTCAGCATCCATTCCTTTGGACCCGAACACTGACTCGCCTTCCAAGTCAAAGAAAAAGAAGAAGAAGTCTGGCGCTAAGGTGAAGGGTTCTTCGACCCCGGAGCCGACAGAGGTAAAGAAGGTCTTATCGCCTATGGAGAAGATTGATGCGGTTTGGGACGGGATCGTGGCAAACCTGATGCCGCTGACGGAGGAATTTATGAATAACCCCCCGACAGACCAGACGAAAAGAGCGGATGCACACAGGAGGTTGTCCGAGACTATGATGGGCGAGCTATTGAAGCTGGATTCGGTGGAGAGCAGTGAGCCGGAGGTGAGGGCAAGAAGAAAGGGTGTGGTGAAGGATATTCAGAAGATTTTGGATGGGTTAGATAGGGTATTAAAGGAACAGGGGAGCTTGAAGGATTTTGATCTGGATTAGATGATAGGGATGAATGGGGATTGC
Source organism: Verpa conica (assembly GCA_033030425.1). Lineage (NCBI taxonomy): Eukaryota > Fungi > Ascomycota > Pezizomycetes > Pezizales > Morchellaceae > Verpa > Verpa conica. Next base: position 680,914 of record JAUFSD010000016.1, read on the forward strand.
TCCTCCGGGTGGAGTTGAGCATAGATGCAAGAGGGGGTAATTTTTCGTGAATATAGAGCGCGCGAGGATGGGTGCTTTTCTTTCTATTTTCAGTTTCCTTCAAAACTTACCTCTATTAATCGTGGTGACTTCGTTCTGGCTCTTGTTTCTACTTTAGGGATGATAGAAGGGTTCTACGGGGCGTAGTTGGTCTGGAAAAGTGTTGATGAATTACAGGCTGTATTCTTTATAGGAAGATGCTGTACTACGAAAAGGAGTAATGAATATAATTCCTAAAAACGAGAACTATCAGTAAACACCCGCATTACACTTGACCTATTGTGACTCCAGCATCGTATGATGTATGCCAAGACCCCGTGATAGATACTTTATCCTTCAAATTCCTCCATCACTTCCACCACCCTATTCACCAATACTACAGCTATGTTCACCTTCCGCACCACCACCCCGCTCCTGCGCGCCCTCCCCCGTCCCACCAATGCCATTCCCCGAGCACCGATCCGCCGCATGGTCACCACTACACCCCGCCGCCCACCCCCCACTCACATCTCCCCACTCCACAACCCCGCCGCCGCCCGCGCTGAACTATCAGCGCAGAAACGGCGCCAGGCCCTCCTCATTGTCGGTATGACAATGTCCATGTCAGCACTATGGTTCCTTGCGACCAGCATCGAACTCAAAACCGAGTCCTCGACCTCCACCCCCATCATCAAACCCGGCACACCAGTAATCCTACACACCGACGCCGAAAAGGCAGCTGGCGTAGAGCTAGTCCCCAGTGGAACCACATCTGTACCCCCGTTCCCAAAGACGCTGCAGTTGGCCGGGACAGAATATGCGTTGATTGGATTGGGTATAAGGACGGTGTCGTTCCTGGGGATCGAGGTCTATGTGGTTGGGTTCTATGTTGCTGCTGATGACCTTAAGTTTTTGCAGGAGAGACTGGTGAAGAGGTTGGGGGAGGGGGTGACGGCGGCGACGAGTGGGGAGAGAGAGGTGTTGAAGGGAGCGTTGTTGGATGTGAGTGAGGGCGAGGCATTCTGGGAGGGAGTGCTGGTGGGAGGTGTGAGGTCATGTTTGAGAATTGTACCAACGAGGAATACAGGTGAATTTTTCCTCTTCCTCTTCTCTTTTCTTTTCTATTATGGTGGGCTAGTGTAATGTAGTGATACTGATATCTTGGGGGGGGGGTAGATTATCAACATCTCCGTGATGGATGGGTTCGTAGCATTCAGGCTCGCTCGTCAAAGTCTCCGCTTTATGATGATGAGGCATTCTCAAATGCGCTCATGGCGTTCAAGCAGGCATTTGGGCAGAAGAAGGCAGTTGCTAAGCAGAAGGCATTGCTACTAGTCCGAGATGCGAAGGGTGGGCTAGAGTGCCTCTACGATCCGTCTGGTAGGAATGACGGTAAGGTTGGTGGGAAGGGGCCGAAGGAGGGGGTCGTAAAGCTGGGAAATGTGGAGGATATAAGACTGTCTACAGCACTGTGGCTCTGTTATTTGGCAGGGGCAAAGGTTGCGAGTGAGCCGGCGAGGAAGAGCGTGGTCGAGGGCCTGATGGCTTTGGTGGAGAGGCCAATTGGGACTGTGGGGAGCGCTATGGCTTAGGTTTGAGGCCTGTGATAGAGAATGTGTATAAAGCTGTGGGTTGTGAGTGCATAAGGGAACTGGCGTCATTGTAACCTGCAGTACTACAACTGCATGACTTGAAAATCACTACTGACAAGGGCGAAATAAAGATATTTCACTGTAATTTTACTCCCGATGTGCACTTCAGTATGCGAACCTCATATGAATTTTTGATTCTTCAACATTCCTAAAAGAAGTGTAAAGGTCCCTTTAGTCTAGACAGAAACAAAAGCTATATCCTGTCTTTTCATCACCACCACCCCCCCTCTCCTACAAACCCCTGCAATACTACTAAACCCCTAGATGGCACCAGCAGCCCTCAACAAACCCGGTAGCTCACTCTTCCTCGCCTGCAGATCCGAGTTACCTCCAATAAACTCCTTCTTGATAAAGTTCTGAGGAACAGTGCGTTGCCCTGTGATCTCCTCAAGAGCATCTTGGAGCTCACTCCCGTCGTCTGTGTGAGGATGGAGTTTCGTTAGCGCCCAGTGAACAGAAGTGAAAGATGGCCAGCGGGGGACAAGGGTGACGATACCAATCTGATCGAGTTCGAGGACATAGAATTTTGCCCCTAGTTCAGTAAGTGTGGCCTTGGAGGCACGGCAGTATGGACAGTAGGATTTGCTGAATACAGCTATTTAGAAGGATTCCGGTTAATAATTTTCTCTACGAAGGTAGGGGTGGTGGCGAAATGGAGATAGAGATGAACTTAATGGTACATACCAACTGGGTGCTCATCAATGATGCTTTGCACCTTCTGCTTAGCAGCTGCTGAAACCATTGTGGACTGTGAAGTTCCGAAAAGACGACGAAGTATGGAAGCTATTTTGTAGATTGATGTAACTGAAGAGAGTCAAGCTGCGATGATGCTGCTCAACTGTCTTCTAAGATAGAGGGGTATATAAGGAGATGCTTTGATGAATAATGTGGGGGATATAAGTGGGGTTATATCGGTTATTTGGAATTCAGCAATGGATGACGAAATCTAGATGTGGCGGTAATCGGCCCCGGTTGCACTTTCATGTGTGCTTATGTCAGAACCTGGTTACAAATACCGAGTATTTGTGTTTATCCGTCTTCTCTGAAATTCGGTTCTCCTTTAATATTTAGCAGACATGCGAGTCTAGGAGATTAAATCCCTCTCTTATATACGGGAACTCTTCAGGTTGCTTTGGAATTATTCAATCGCCGATTCCCTAGGCTGCCTTGGGAGAACCAGTACATACAAAATTCGCCGATGAGGTCCCTCAGTACCTTCCCCGTAAAGAACGGCGACTTAATCTGGTGTTTGAGCCGCTTGGGCGGGTTTTGATTTTAATCCAACGACCGATACCTCGATTAGGCTGCAAGGATTCCATATTATACGTCTCTTCACAGTAAATTATAGTATTACTTGTAATATCCAACCCATTCTCAACAGACTGAGGGTTGGACCAGGCCATCACATGGGCTTGAACTTTGCAGAATGGGACTATACCTGGTACTGCTTCGCCGGTCAGGATAGAGGCCATAAGTAGTGCAACATTCAAGGTTAATCTTGCAGAAATACTCTACACCCTCCGCGGGCCGCAATGATAAACCCTCCCAATAGATAGCGACAGCCCGAGCTAAAAAGAAAAAGAAAAACGCATCCCTCCCCAGATTCCGCGGATAAATATAATTTAAAAAAAAGAATTAAGAGTATGCAGGTCCGACAGGAGGCGGATCCTGGGCTCCGGACTTGGACCGAGTCACGGGATGTACCGCGACTGAAACAAGAAAGCTTAAGTGAACTTGAGGTTTAACAGAAACGTGTACGTGAAGTTCTCGGGAGCCAAATATCAGCCCGTGTAAAACGTGTAAAACGCACGCTTTCAGCCATGCGATTCTTAGGAACCCGACCTACTGATGTAAGCCGTTCGCTGCTCTCTCTAAGGATAATATGCACCTATTAACGACACCTGACAGCATCTATGATAATTTTGTCAACGTCTTTTTTTCCTTTTTTTTTTTTTTGAGACAAGGTTTCTGGTTGGGGATCGGAATCCCGGTAGGCACGTTATGGAACACCAATTACAAGAGTTCCAGTGAAGGAGAAATCCTAAAACTTGAGCTGGGGCACGGGGGCGAGGGAAGATGCATAATTCCGCAACCAGGGTCATCTCCACTTAGCTGTCCGATAACCTTTCATCCGGGGAGGCCCATCGCGGCCTCCCCCACCCCCCCGCGGAGTGATAGTGATTTTAGACTGTGCATTGATGCAAGAAGTGTTGGTGGGAATCTTCAAATGATTCTATAGGGGTGTGGACATTGACGGCACAAGTCGTTGTTCCCGCAGATCGTTTCTATCTGTAGGAGGTGAGTGAAGCGTACGGTTAAATCCTTTTGTGATATCCTCAATTCCGGAATTACGATTTTTGATGAGTCGGAGTTTGTTAGGGGATATTTTCTTTCCTACCACGTGAAACACGATCTCTTCTGGATCTGATATGGAAGTACCATCAAGTCAGAGCTTTCTCGAGATCTCCCCCCCCCATCAAGCCGATCCTGATCTACACCAGTACCGCATCTCCCCGAAGCTTCTTTCCCCCCCCCCTTCTAAGTTTGATAACAAAGGCTAGAGCTCACGGTTACCTGAAACAACATCAAGTGCGGACACTCGTACATCAGGTGATCCTCAAGACACCAAAGGACAGACGGATGCGGGACGCAACTGGGCATCCCAAACTCACATACAACGAACCCAGGCGTGCATTCCTTCAGTAGACACTCCTCTCATGATATGCGGGCGGTCCCAGCAATCGGCCTATGGTGTTCGTGAGCTGCCTGGGCCGTCCTGTGGCACCTGTCCCTACGGTAGCTCTACGACCCTTGGCAGCGGGTGCCGATTAACTAAGCCTTAACAAGGAAATCTATTGGCCAATGTGTTGTTTCATAAGTGCTTCCACCAAGCGAAACCCTTGTCGTGAGCAGGTGGTAGGTTGGAGTAGTGGGTGGTGCAGTTCTTTTTTTTTTTTTCTCGCCTAAGAACCGCTAGCTAACTTGACCGTCTTCCCTTCTTTAGTTTCTTCTACCTCTTCTTCCTCTCCACCTCTCTCTCTCCCATCATCTCGATCTCCACAACCACCCCACCATCCATCTCTCCCATACCTCTCCTCCCCTCTCCCTCTCCCTCCTCCTCTCCTCCTCCTCTCCTCCTCCTCTCCTCCTCCTCCTCCTCCCCCCTCTCCCCTCCCCTCCCCTCCTTCCTCCTCCTCTATTCCTTACCTACCCCACCCATATCCGTCATCAACCTTCTTGCCCCACCTCATTCCCAGTAACAACCAACATCAAAACCGTGTCCACCTTAGCCCCGCCTATTAAACTCTAAGCAAACATCCTACCTCCATAGGAGAACCCCGCATCAACTATCAAAAATAACAATGTCAAACGAAGACTCACGCGAATCCCTCCCCACTGCTGGCGATGATTCTCTTTTTGATAATTCGTTCCAAAATCTCAATGTAAACGACGACCATGACGGTGAAGAACACGAGAGAGTTCGTACCGATGAAGATTACGCTCAAGAAATTTTGACCCTCCGTGCTATCGTATCCTCCAAGGAAGCCGGTGTCATCATTGGAAAAGCTGGAAAACACGTTGCTGATCTCAGAGATGAGACAGGTGTCAAAGCTGGTGTGAGCAAGGTTGTACCTGGTGTTCACGACAGAGTCCTCACAGTTACTGGAGCACTAGAGGGGGTTTCTAGGGCTTACGCTATGGTTGCTGCTACTTTGTTGGAAAGCCCACTTAGTAATACTATCAGCAATACCTCAGTACCTGCCGGTCAACACCGTACGTTCTTGGTCCCCCTCCGTAATCCCCTTAAGATAAAACCTTTACCCTTAGTAGAGTACTGACAGCAATAACTATGCAGCTATCCGTCTCCTAATCTCTAATAGTTATATGGGAACTATCATTGGCCAAAAAGGTTTCAAGATCAAGCATATCCAAGATGTCTCTGGTGCCCGTATGGTTGCCCAGAAGGAGATGCTCCCGCAATCTACTGAACGTATTGTCGAAGTTCAAGGCGATTCTAATGCCATACGTCAAGCTATCTGGGAAATCGGCAAGTGCCTTGTTGATGACTGGCAGAGAGGCACTGGAACTATTCTATACGACCCTCTAGTTCGCTCCCAGGGTACTGAGCTTGAAGGAAGTACTGGTGGAAGGTTAAGGCCCAGCAATGGTGGTATGGGCAACGAAAGATACCAAGACCGTGGAAACAGAGGCTCTTATACTCGCACTGGAAATGGTGCCGACTTCTCAGATTATCGCCGCAGCGGTGCTCCCACATCCGCCCGTCCCTCTGACCGTTCCCCATCAGCCCCTACCAACCAACCAATGGTCTCTGAGGATGGCGAAGAATACCAAACTCAGAATATTTCTATCCCTGCTGATATGGTTGGTTGTATCATTGGCCGCGGTGGAACAAAGATCCAGGAAATTCGCAGGACCTCTGGAGCGAGGATTAGCATTGCTAAAGCCCCACATGATGACACTGGTGAGAGGATGTTCACGATCATGGGAACCGCTGGTAGCAACGAAAAAGCACTTTATTTGCTCTATGAAAACTTAGAGGCTGAGAAGATGAGGAGGAATAGTCAAGGGAGCCCCGGCCAGGATTAAGCGTTTCCATTCTTTTTTTAAGGGTTCGAAAATAAAAATATTGGGGATGGCTGAGTTTGATTGATTCTTTTTTTCCTCTCTTTCTGGCTATTTTTTGGGGGGAGATGTTACGTTTTCATTGCCACTATGGCTGAAAGTATGAGTTGGGAAACCGTAAAGTGCTGAAAAGCCCTTTCTATTTCTTAATCTGCATGCTTGAGTCGTAATGTGGCAGTGAATATAAGTGGTTGGAAACGATATTTTTCTCTTCGGTCTCTTGCGTTTGGGTTTGGGCTTTTTTTTCTGGGGAAATTGGGCGGGAGTGTCAGTGGCAGTGGTGGGACCAAAATTATCACTTTTAAAGCTCTTATTCTTCTCAGTTTAAGCTACATTTCCGTATGCTTTTTTACTTTATATGTTCTTCTGAATGGAAATTGCATGGCTTTCTATTTTTTAGGGAGAAATCATAGTTGGCTTCTGTAAAAAAAAGAGGTGAGGGACGGCAGGGTGGTCTATGATAAAACTTTATTTATGGCTTTTGGAAGTTTGTGATCTGCAGTTTTTTCTTCAACCCTAGCTTTCTCTCTTCTAATCATTTTTTCCGTTGTCTCATTCTTCTCTTTTATCGATTAGGGACTTTTGGGTGGCCTTTTGCTTTTTTTTTGTTGGCATGTAAAACTTTTTTCCGTTGATTTCTTGGTGGTGGGTTGTTATTTTCGGCGGACCATAGGTGGGTAATCACCTGCCCTCTGCAGCTGAGCCCGTGAAATTCCCACATGAAGTTCATGTATTAACCCACCTCCCATATCCTCCCGGCCAAATAGAAAGCTCTGCCCTCAAATCTTCAGCTATGCCCCTTCCCGTTCTTATGAACCTCCAAAAAGAAGGGGAAAGAAGAGCATCGCCAGACCGCAGCCGCAACCCCACTTTTTTCCTGCAATAAAAAAATCTCGACACCCGTTACACAAGTGACCAACAGCAAGGTAGTAAATGCGATGGGCTATATCTTACCAGCTAGGCGCGCACGGGGAGATAAATTACCGAGAAGCGGGAGCGGGAGGGACATCAAGGAAAGGTATTATATTTATTTATTTATTTATTTTTACGACGTGTCTTTCTACTTGCGAAGTTCTCGGCGAAGGTACCATGTTAGGGCTGGACTGGACCCTGCATCTGGGATGCGGGATGCGGGGCTGATTGCGGAACTGAGGCTCCAGGATAGGTGCTAACGGCTGCTGGAATGCTTGGCGGGGCGGGAGGGAGGGTTCATATTGCCAACGTCAGCGTTGGGAGAGTCACGGACTACATGTAGCTTGGTTCTTTGTTCACGCCACGAACCGCTTGATGCATGATACGTTTGGTTCTCAATGGAGATTATGAGGTGGATAATGAGTGATTTTTGTGAATTATTATAATAGGGTATGCAATTCACTCCGAGACATCTCCGAGAACGTTTACAACGACCTCCAGAGCCCCATAATGTGGGTGATATCCAATTCAAAACTCTACATCTTGAGAAATCACTCGGCAGCTTGGGAGTACTCTGAACTTGATTTTTAAAAGCTGGTTTACAAGTAATAATACTTGGATAAGATACCCTAGAAATTCCATAACCCTCAATAATACAGGACAAGAAATCGTGCGTCTATAGGTCTGTAATGAACGTAGGGGATACATTCCTGAGAATATTTGTGTCATGAAAGATCACTCGGGGATTCCTCCCCCTCCATGGCTTGATGTTGGATGAAAGTGTAGTGTACCTACTGGTAGCAAATAATCATAAAGCCTTAAAGACTAACTAAAAGCTTCAGAGAAGGGTTTACCATAAGAAACATATACGCGATGTGTATAGGAAGTAGAGAGGCGGCTAATTAAGCCACTTATCCCCTTTTTTACCAGGTAAATTTTACTTCTCATGCTCAACGTTCAGCTCATATACTAAAGGCTGTTGGACCTGCAATAGCCGTTCTAATTGGGAAGAGTTTTTGAGAGTTTAGGGTTTATGATTTATGACTTAATAGGAACTTCTGGTTTAAAATATCCCATGAATTCACTACAAAATTCAATAAAGAATACTTCTATGGATCGATTTTCCAAGAAACATACTGCAAAGTTATTATATTAACGTCTAAGCTCTAATTTATATTTCCATGGTATTATGTATTCGTATCGCCATTGTCTTTGAGTTCCTAAGTAGAGCTTATGAAGAATATATTTATGAAATAATCATTATGATTAGTGTAAAGAAACCTAGAAGACGAGTAGGGATTAAAGACCGACTGAAAACCTTAAAATAACATATTTATAAGCCATACATTAGCCTAGCAGCTGATTCTTAATCTTAGTCTGGTTAGTTGAAGGTTAGTAGCACCATATTATCCTATGGATTACTGAAAATAACATGACTCCACAAGTGAGTTAAAATGTATATAGTCGAATAGGTAGCTGGAGTGCGGAGGCACCCTAGAGACAAAGCCTTCAATGGTATGTTGTAGCATTAAGGGATCCTGAATCATGAAATTGGTGGAAAGTCGGGAAATAAGGTACCTAAGAATATTCAAATATTCTTCCCCAGGCTCCACGCTGTTATAATACACCTAAATTAGTTACCTACTCAAAAATGATACGACCCGCGTCTATTGACTGTGTCGGGAAGTACCTAGTAATGAATTCATGAACGGTACTGGCCCAATCTTGTATGATCGTCCTAGTACTTGAAGATAATCTCGAACGAAATCCTCTTTGACAGTATGCTGTTACTAATTTGTTATTAATATAAATCTAGGTAAATGATAAAACTTAGAATATGTTTTTTCCATGAATTTTTAGAATTGTTTGTAGTATTTTATCCTGTCCCCTAGAATTTCTAGTTAATTTAATATGTATCTTTGCAAAACCTTTTTTCTCTTTTTCTTTCAAATCGAATGGTTTATTATTTCTGGGTACAAAATCTGATATACAGTTATAAACTATAGCCTAATATCTTTGCGAAGCTTATTACTATAAGTACGATATTGTCCTACTAGTGATAGCAGTTGTCCTAACCTAGATTCTTACTATTGTGAGCCCAAAAGAAAGTAGTTTTAATTAGTGAAGAATCATCCCTGGAGTCATCAACTTTGTCCATCCGGAAGCGCCAAGGTCCGAGGGTTTCCTATACATTATGTGGTCGATGGCTGGATATTGCCGAAGAAGCACTTCAATACTATAAACACTACATGTATTCTTGTTAAAACCCACAGGTACTATTACAAAAATCCCATAAGGTAACTTTTTGAGGAGGCCGTGGAAGATTTTCAGACTTCCAAGCCTGCTATGTTGGGTGTTTGCACAGCTTGCTAGGCGCAAGGATACTTATATAAATATACCCCCGATGCTTTTATTGGAGCGTCACCTTTTCCTTTCGTAGAAACATATGATATTGATCCGCAGTATTTCTAGCATAAAATAGTGTAATAATATGACTACAAAGCAGGGCTTATTCAGTTGTGGGATAATACCGCCGTGAGTACTCTCTCCCAATAGACGTGCTGTAAAACGTATTATTTGTATATCATCTGATTATAGATTATTATGAATGTCAGTCATTCCTGCGGAACGCCCAAAACGGGCGCTTGTAACTATGCAGCTGCCCAAAGGGGTCAAACACCATAAATATAATTTTTTGAGGAGCCCACATGTAGCCTCCTCTCGTGACTAATCAAAACTAGAATAATAGAGTTAAGTGCGTAGATTTGATATAAGTTCAATAGCTACTATGGTCCGGTGCGCTATATTTGAAGTCAATAAGTCCCGTGAGCAGCCTGAATTCTCTATGTCAGAAGGATATGAAACATATATCACTACTCTAATTAAAGGCCCTATTATCTCCCTCTATGGTATGCCCACGATGTCGGCCGATAATTTAAGGTCTAGATGTGGTATTTGTCACACCCTGTAAGTAATCCACAATCACCCCAAAAACCTTCAGTAATATCGATAATGGGAAGCCCTATCTCTTGCTCATGTTTTATCTGTAACATTAGTGTCACGTGTCAGTATATTGACACCCATGCCTCCTTTGTCTGTCTTAGTACTCAGCCCACTATTTTCTCGATAAACGCAAGGAGGTGCCAATCTTCATGTCTTAAATCTTTCTTTTTCGTCTTTTTCGTATCTCTTTTGAGGAGAAACTTGTGATTAGCTTGATTTGAGTGTTTCCTCGCCCAATATACTGAAATCCTTCATAATGGATGGTTTTGGTTCGACTCTGAGCCGTGGATGTTTGTTCAAGACTTTTGGTGCTCCTGATCATCGGTTTCATAGGGAGTGTTTCCACTTGCATCCTTGCATCGGGAAGACACAATCCACCAATCGTATTGCCATATACTGGTAGGACTAACGGAAATGCCCTGTAAGTTCCCATAAATAGAGGTATAAATATTTCTTCACTATTTCTTCGAAGCGAGCTATATATACTGGGGTGTGTAAGCCCACTATCGTAATGGAAGTACAGTACCAGTGAATTTAGAGGAGGATGGAGGGGCAAACATTTCTCAGAGGAAGCAGCATTAACTATGGGTCTGCTGAATAATGAAGCTAGCTTACTGAAATAGGAACATCAAAGATCACTCGCTCGCTCATCCACACTAATAAAATTCGTAAAACCTATCCAATTCCTGGCGTGGGGTTTCTCATCTGGGAGAGGGGCACACTTAGGTACGTGGGATGGGAAGGTACGGTTTATATGCGTGACTGTTTGGTGGATAGATGTGACAAAAGGATTGGGAGATGAATAAAGTGAACTCATTTATCTGGATCATCTCGTTGGATAAGAGTGAGATTTCACACTCGGGACACTTCCATCCTCGGGTAGTGGGGTTGATGTTTCGGCAAGACAAAGAAACACCCTGAGCAAAACCAGAAGCTGGCCCAAGAGACGGTCTGTTCTTATGTCTTGCAGTTCAACAAGAACACGTTGAATGCAAAGCGCAGTTTGTTGAACACCGGCAAACCCGAGGGTGCGGGACGCCGTTACCAGCCACCCTGACGAGTCCCTGGCAACGCACGGACCCCGCATCATGACCCCACACCAGGGTAAACCGGGTTAGTAAGCGTATCTGCGTATCTGATTGGCTGCCATAGCCTTGAGATGGCCGCGGTGATTGGCACCAACAGGCGGCGGGCAAACTCCACACTGTGGGCAGGAGTCGAGGGAACCCTGGTCATCTGCAGCTGAGCCTTCCCTGGACTTCCATCCCTATTCGCTGTTGGCCAGCCCTCGCATCGCGCAGCCTTCGCCTTGAAATTCGCGACGAGAGGAGAGACTCGGACAAGATCTGGTTGCTCGTTCGTGACTCCCTGTAGTTTCGTTTCCGATCGTACTCTACGCCGCTCCACTTGCAGCCTTTGCCTTCCACTGCTTGGCTGTGGCTCCATCCCTCATCTATTTTCTGCTCATCACATAATTCTTTTTTTCCCTTTCTCCCCATATTCATTTCTGGTCTAATCTTTGGTAGCAGTGTTGGTGCTACTGCAATATTAGCTGGGGCTCTGTCGCTGGCTGTGATTGCACGTTATTGTTGTTACGGTTTGCGGTGTTGCAGTTGCAGTTGAGTTGCACTTGCAGTCAGTTGCATTCGTACTCGGGCTACTACTCACTCACGACGCTTCTTCTCTGTTCATTTCCGTTTCTCGTTCCACGTCCAGCCAGTGTCCGGACTGTTCCCCCCCCCCCCAGCTGATGCCAGAGCCATAGTCAAACTCCGCGTCCTCCTACCACCCTCTCCTCCGCCTCGAATCCACACCCCCTCCCTCTCCTTCTACTTCTCTCATATTACCGCTCCCCGCATACGCCTTCTAGTTCGCCCTGTCCTGCTCCGGGATCCCCCCCCCATCTCCTCCTGCAGCCCCTGTGCTGGGTCTGCAGAGAATAGTCCGTCCACAATGACTACTGTATCTACCGCCACCCTTACACCCCCTTCGTCATCCCATGGCAGGTCAGCTGTAGGGGGTGATTGGGACTTTAGTGTTCCTATAGATGGGGTACGTCTCCTACCGCCTTCTCCCTGCGGACGAACGAAACGAAACACGCGTTGGGTTTTCGTGTTTTTCTCCCAGCCCGCTGATTTATTTTTTCTACAGGCCGATACGCCGGATCTCACGTTCCGAGGAAGCTCAACGAGCTCTTCAATGCCTCATCGAACCGGTTTTGATGATCATTCTCTGAATGGTCGGCCAATCAATGACTTCGATCACGTGCAGGCTAAGGCTATTGATGTACATTCACCCTCTACGGTAGTCTCGCAGAGTCACGTCAACGACTATCGGTACATGCAGCAGCCCACATCACAAGGCGAAGGCTATAATAGATCTGCAACCCCTGATCTATTAACAGCACCAAGGGCTCCGATGCTAAAACGCCAGGATTCGACAGTTTCGTCGAATCACGACAGTGATTCGGTTTTTGATTTGTATGGTGGAGGAATAGGGAAGATGTCGCAGGCAGGGGCTGAAATCTTTCCAAGTTTTGTAAATGGGAACAATCAAGGCAGTATGAGGCTAGAGGAGCCGGATTCTTCAAAGTGGATTCATAGGGATAAGCTGGAGGAGAACGATCCGGACTCTTCAAAATGGATTAATAGGGACACGCTAGACAAGGACGATCCGGATTCCTCAAAATGGATTGACAGTGAAAAATTGGCCAAAATCGAGGCAGATGATGCTGATGGACGTGCTGTGTACAATTCGAAAACTGATCTTGGGACTTCACGGTGGATTGATAGGGACAAGCTTGCAAAGATAGAAAACCAAGAGCTGCAGCGAGCCGGTATAGCCGTTTCACGGTCTCGGGCGTCGAGCAACACCACCCATCGGGGGAACGAGAACGAACATCCTAGAGATCAAAAGAAGCAACGGGTTGCGTCACCCCCACCCATCGAAGACGAGGATGAAAACATCTTCAACAACCCTAACGAATTTAGCAACGATCTCAGAACACCTGAAGAACAGGCCGCCGACCGTACTGCCTACCAAAACATGTCACCTCATCGTCAGTTCCGTCGAAACCCCTCCTACTCCCGAATACCAGTCCCGACTTCCTCTCCTTTCCCCATACCCCAACAATTTTTGGAACGCAGCGTCCCTCTGTTACGAAACGCTACACCTAATGGATCCGACGATGATAGAGCCAGCCTTACAAACACCTTCATCCGTTCTCGAAAACGATCTCATTCTGCAGGCTCGGCTTTCCTGCTCGATGACCCGATTTCAGCGTTACCTCCACCTGGAGCTATCTCCAACCCCAAGAATTCCTCCCGGAATCCAACCTCTCCCGGAAGCTCGCCCCGCAAACATCGTACCGGCTCCTCGTTAAAACAACGGACTCGCTCTAATCCACAGCTACATCACCGCCCTGGTACATCAGCATCATATGCTACATACCTCAGTAACGCTGGTGCGGCAGAGGCTAGGAAACATCATCCTCAGGGTCCACCACCATGGTCATTACAGCCGTACAAGCCTGACCCGAGTCTGCCCCCAGATCAGCAGATCATTCCAACAGTTGCAAAGAGGATGCAGCAGGAACAGTGGGAGAGAGATGGCGCACCTGCAGATGTCTATGATAGAAATTTGAGGCCGCTAAGGGTTCACGGCGATGATGAGGTGGAGAGAGCTAGGCATAGACGTACTCTTTCTCAGGGAGATTTGCTAGAGAAGAAGACGGAGGAGTGGCCACTAAAAGCCCCCGCCGCACCAGCAGGTGAACCGAAGGAAGCTAGGCAGGATGCCGGATACAAAGCGATGCCTAATGTGAGTAACCCTTGGATAAAGCTTCCCCAGATCGATTTATGAATAGATTATTGACACATATTAGGTTAATGGCAACGTACAAGCAAGCACCCTGCCAGTCCAGCAATCGCCTGAACAACAGCCTTCGACTGAGGCAGAACGAGAGAAGGAGGAAAAGAAGAAGAGGAAGAAGGAAAAGAGCCTATGCTGTTGTGTGATATGCTAATCTAGCAATCAGTGATAGCACAATTGTGCGAAGAGCATTTAAATGATATTCCTACATACTCCGGGATAACTTATTTGTCGATAGAACTGGAGCTTACGTGTGTTTTTTTCACTCAAACTACAAATTTTCACTATTTTTGATTTCCTTCATTTTTTGGGGCACCGGTTCGGGGTTTTTGTTTTATCTTTTTTCGGGTTGAAGGAGCAATTTTTTATTACCACATTGAACTTTCTGTTCTCATTATGAGGGTGAGGGTTTTTTTTCCCGGCAGATTCTCATTATAGCCCAGTGAGTATGTCTATTCCCTCCCCGTCCTTTATCCCTATCTTTTTATATCTCCTTTGTTATCATTGCTTTCTCTATTTGATACCGGCGAATTTGAAGCGAGATTGGGGCATAATGGCGATGTTTTCTTGAGCTGGTTTTGTTGACCTACTTTGATCTTGATGGTTGTTTCTTTTTAAAATATCCTAGCTGCTGACTGTGTACTTGTCTTTTCTGTCCTTTTCAGCGCTGATTCCTGCATTCTATTTTTTCATGGCCGGTTTGTATTCTTGAGCAGCTTTTTATTCATCCCAGTATGGTTTTATGATATGTACCGGGTCATATACCTTCTGCTATTGTATTGTTGTATGAGAAGTCTTTTCTTAGTATTTTCCTTGAGGGGAGGAAGTATCTAGGTTGTTGGGTGGGATAGAGAGTGGATGCAGGGGGGTAAAAATAGTATGCACAAACTTGGGATGACTACTTGTTTGTAGATACGGTAGTACTTGATAAGAAGAAAACAATTCCCTGTTTGAAAAAGATTTGACAACACCCGTGATATAATTTTGACACGTGACTTATAAATCGCTAATTAGGGGGCGGGGAGGCGCGCGTTGACTTTCTCTCGGAAGTTCAACGATTTTTTTCGTTGACGGCTGAGGCTACTGAACTAGGACATGGCTCGTTAGTTATTCGGCATTAGGTTGTTCCAGAACCCCTCCGTTGGCAGTTGCAGCGTGCCAGGGTTGATCATCCCGGCAGAAACAGTCACCATCTCGAACATTCCTGGAACCCTGGCTAGAGGCTGGGAGAAATAGGTCAGGGTAGGGGTTATCCTGACCTCCGCCATGCCCGTAGTTACATAAACAGCGTAGAATACACGAGGAAGATTGTTTTTTTGTCTCCGAGCCGTGCCCCAGCCAGGGTATGCAGAGTTATTACCTGCATGTAAGTAAAGTCGAGCACATACATGTCGCGCTGTCCATTAACGCGTTCTGCAGAATAAAGGGGGAAGGAAAGAAGAGTTATGTCCCCTCCCGGAACTGAGAGTCATAGAGAATGCATGGGGTGAAAGAAAAAAAAGGTGTCGCGATGGTGGATAAATGAGTAATGAGGTGACTCGTTCGTTGTGGTTCACTTTTCTTCTTTGCTGGCGTTATGTAGAACGCCATCGGCCAAGCCACGAACCAGTTCTAAGGTTGTGGAAAGACACCTCGGTTCCGGGAACCCTTCGGTATTGTGAATCTACTCTAAATGAATAGCGTGGGGTGTTCGTTATGCGTATTAATACCCTTTTTTATTTATTTTACTTCGGTCCTTGTATATCTGGCAGGGGTTAGGGGAGCCCTTGTTTCTACTTTAGGCTCACTTATAGTTAGACATACGTTTTCCCGTTAATAACGTTAATAACGTTAATAATTGGGTCAAGCAGCTACTAATTTGAAGCGAGTGATTGTGTATGATCAATGGTCGCGAGCTGCACCTAACCCTACTAATTAGAGAACCTTGATTCTTAGAGACGCATGGCTCCCGCAACAAGACCCCACTCCGGTGGTTAATGTGCCAATACTGAAGGCCAATATGCCTTGTTCGCTGTTGATAACGCGCGTCTTGAGGGTTTCCTTTTCCGGCGGCCTGAGACTCCGAGGGGAACTGTACGTTTGCCTATGCACTTGCGGGCGCAGCTGCCGATGAGTGGTAGTTGACATCACCCAGACCCACATGTGTCCCAACAACTCCCCTCTCAGAAATCTACCCCGATGCAAGACCTGAGACTAGGACTTCTGAGTAGTGCGTACAGGCTCTCATTGATAGTCACTCCTCAATATAATACCGAAGCAGCCGTTTCCGAGGGCCGCGGAAGGATAATTGTCTCAAAAATTTCCCTGGCTTAGTTGTTTTCATTGAAGAATCAGTTTCCAATCTATAAGCGACTCTATCTATAAGAGTATTGCCTATAATTCATTCACTTTATAAGAGTACGTATTCTCGGCCCCAAACGCGCTGACACAGCTAGAGTTACTATCTATAAGAACATTTACTCTATATATAGCTAGGACCACTGGACTCTAGTCTCAAAGGTGTTGTTATATATAGAGTCACCTGAACTCAAAAGCTATTACATGCATTCACTTTCATCGAAAACTCTAACTCACTAACTAGAGGGTCGGCCAAGGGTATACTCGATCATACAATCAAGAGATATTGACCGTAGAGGGGTCAAACTTGGGTGAGTTCTCTGAAGGCAGGAGAGCCTATATATGTATATCTGTGTTCTATATCTCTGTTTTCAGATGCTTCCTGAGGCATAAAACTTCCCCGAACAGCCCCCCGCACTTTAGACTTACGGTTCTGGACTCTGTATAGGTAATGATGGATAAATTTGTTTATGCTGGTAAATATATGGATTTTCTATAGTTAGCGTATGAATAGCCTTTTTTGTGTGATATTTTCATGTAGTTGAAACGTATATATATATGCTAGAGAATAGCTATATAAAGAACAAATAAATAACAAACTAAAGATCTTAATTATATGAGATGAATTGGGGTAAGAGAAAACTATCTTTAAATACTCGTAGGATGTAATATCATTGTTAGAGATTAATGATATATGTTTTCAACGGTTCTGCTACCTCCAAAGATTTTCGACAAGGCGAATGAGACCGCGCGCTGTGACCACCACGTTTCCCCCCACTGGCGAGTAAGCCCCATTCCATGGCTATATCCCCTGATATACTATACCAAAGTTTATCATGAAAAAAAGGAAGCGAATGGAAGGAACCATAGTAAACAAGCCATGTTGAACTCTTCATTGATAGATTCTTTAAGCTGGTCCCCTATAGAACTATAATAAATCATTTAATTGAAGAGTCTTAAATTTCATGAAAACTGTTGATTAGTATTTCGAATTTAATGTTACAAGGTGGGACTAAGGAGATTTCCCCTCTTTCCCCTCACATTTTGTAAGGGTTGTACTCGAAACCTAGGTATGTTATACATGTGTGTAAATGACCTCTGCGCCCAGGCAACGGGCTACAGCAGATCCACCCACCTAGACAAGTACCTATTTTTCTTGCGGATCTGGATTTTCTGATAAATTATTGCCTAGGGTTTGTTCTAGGGGTTTGTTCTAGCAGTAACTCTCGCCTGTGGTATATATTATTCATAATGTATTACTCGACTCCTCGCACTACATGGTATCTATCTAATCTACATATACCCATTCAGCTCTATAGGTTGTGGGAGTATTAGTGGTAGGGTCCCTTGGTGCATATATCTATGGAGGTTCTTGGAAGGATATAAAGAGCTAGAGGGTGCACAACTGGTCGCTTTGAATAACTGGGTGGCACTAGGGGGGAGCCTGAGAGACGTGATAGTAATAGCGACAAACTATGGGAAAATAAGATCGAGTTATTCTTGAAGATTTCACAAAAAATCGAAGGATGTGCTTTTTTGAACTTAGATGAAAGGTTACTCTTGTCATAAATAGTATGATTCTATTGATCTATGCCTATTTTCACTTAGGTCTATCGTTAAATATATTCACAATATATCACTCGCAAATTTATTGACACTCATTGAATTAATCAATTATAAATACATCTATTAAGATTTCTGGGGCTATATAGTCTTAGGATATTTTCTCTCGTACGTAGTTAACATTATAGGATCTTTGTATTCTAGCATTACTGTTAATTATAATCATAATCCAAAGGCGTCACTATGGCTGAGAAAGGAGACATATGAGATCATAATGTGAGAAATTGTAGAGTTTTGTTTTTGTTTTATGTATTTTACGTGTGTGAGTGCATGGTCTCGAGTACCATAGCCTTTGGACTGCATGTATATATGATTAATTCGTTCATTCAATCCAAAGGCGTCACACGATCAGGATGTCAAGAGCTTGAATTTCAAATCGCTGGTAGCTAAAATTATCATATTCGAATGGGTCTAAAAGATCGCTATCAATGGGGGGAGGGAAATAGCCACATCAGCTATAAAGTCTCAGGTTCGAATAGAACTGATCTCTCTCGCCCAATCCCAAACACCTTCTATACACTAGGCAAAAAAGTCCGCGAGGATACGTACGTATACAGAGATAGATAGTTAACATGAACCAGAATCAGACGGAGGATGCCCCACAGATCGAACCAACTTAACGAAGACCCTTACCACTGCGCCATGTTGCTTGCATTTTCTCCTACTGCCATAGTTGGTATTTGTTTGTCTCCGTGAGTTTTTCTTTGGTGGAGTATGGTATAGATATGAGTGAGTCAAGGGTAATTCTTCTGGCGGTTATATTATTGGCACCCGATGAGATGTTTTTCCAAAGGCTATCCTAAGAGGTGGACTGTTTGTGAAACTAGGCTATGGTTTCCCTATTACCTAGAAGAGAGCGCCCTGCTGATGTACCTATGTACACGAACCTCTATCTATATAGAGAGTTAAGGAATTACTCTATATTAAACACCTTCTCTACAAAGGGGTAACCAGTGGCTTACGCCCTCCTATAGTCCCTATCAAAATCCTAACACTTTATAGAGTGGAAAGGCTAGCCTATACGTTACTCTAAAATATACATTTTAGGGTAGGTTTAAGAGCTTTACTTTTGTCCAAGCTTTTTTTGTGATAGGAAATTTCTTAGGCAAAGTGGGGTACATCATCACACTAGCCAATGCTGTTCTCCTTCAAACCTCAGTGATGAAACAGCGTCTATTATGTAAGGGCAGACCTATGATTTTCTTGGTTACTAAATAACCACATACCGCATCTAGTCCTAATTTCTGAGATTAAAACTAACTTTTGAGGGTAAACTTGCTCGGTTCATCATCATGAGATATCAATCGGCCCGCGATCGTAATTTCGAACCAAAGCCTAACGCCGCCACCGACGTCACCTTCGGTTATTTCATCTTTTTTTTTTTGAGTCGGTATTACCTGTCGGTTATTCGTTATGAATATTGTGGGGCGTTCTCCCTGACTGATGTAATGAAACCTCTGACATCTCCAGGTTTTCAATAGCTGAGCCCCCCGAAACAATTGGAGTTATGAAAAGCGCGGAGATATATCTCCCAGCGACTTCAGGTTTATTTCTCCAAGAGAGATTAGAATACTACATATTTAGGACACGGGGGCAGGTACTATCAGAGGTTTCAGTACAGAAGATAAATAACGTACCCGTAATGATATCCTTGACTGTCTAAGGACTACGTATGTTAAGAGCGACTTAAGCATATAATATACTTATAGTCTCGCTTAGTTCCCTACTAATAGCATCAAAGACAGGAGCTTGCGGCAGTATTGCGTATCAGCCTATTTCTTAGCAATTCGTCACGCTCGTGGCGAGGTCAGCTCCTAGGGCAATAGATTGCATCAATACCGTGACAGTTGGTTTAAGTGTAAAGCCAATTCTGTATTCGTGCAGAAAGCGTATATAGACTGCCTTATCGCTACTCTAGTACCGGTTCTATATAACTGCCGCGCGCTTTGGTATTTCCCCGGTTATATTTTCATGTGGCAGGGCACCTCTGCGCTGTTCGTAAATATATTATTCGTAACCCTTGAGCGCCTGGATCGTGAGTTCAGATTGCGCAATTCATGAATGACAACAATAATGTAAACTATGTACTAGTAAGGTTCCTAAAGTATTAGAACCATGAATATATGTCAGTAGCTACTAGCTGCATTAGTGTCGCTATAGTCGTATCTGGACGAATAAAAGATCAGGAATTTTAATTTCCCCCAGCTTTTTATAAAATCTACCCGGAATTCCAAGGGGCGTTCACATGTATCTTCCGCAGTAGTAATTGCATAAGATTTGTGTCTGACAAGGTAACTGTAAATACAACCGGGTAAACCCTCGTGGGTCAGCGTTTCAATCCTTGACACCAATTCCGCAGTACTTGGTTAAACAATCCTCGCTAGTCAGCCTTCGCGAGAAGTGTCCAGTTCCCTTCGCACGTTGCGGGGTGTATCCATCTCAAGCATTTTTACTCGGTAGCCGAACAGCAAAGATTCTTCTCAGGGCCTGTCGGATAGCGGCACGTTGGCTTTTCGACGCGCCATCTTGACAGCCGCGCGGTCAAGCCAACCAAAGCTTGTTGTATGAGACAACATTGAAGGACTGAGACAGAGGAGGGGATCTCTCATTCGCTGAGATCCACAGCATAAGATTCCGCACTCTATTCCGCAGCCTTGATTTTCTGTCGGAACATGGGTTATGTCAAGGGGAGTGAGATGTTTCGGGTACATGTCGCATTATCATTACCAAAGCCAAGGGTTCAGCTAAAATCTGAATACATTGCCGTGTCGAGCTGCTGCTGAATACCACATGGGGCCGGTTGCAGTTATCTCCCCGGCTGGTTAATCCCTACTATTTGGCGATCTGCGACATCGGCTGGCCCCGAGACTGTTGTATCATGGTTAACACTGGGTGCTATGGTACAACTGTAATGATGTATGCGTGACAGTGACCAGAGGAATATCTAGCAGGTATCTATATTCATTTTTTGAAGGATATAATATCTATCCTTCTAGAAATCTCATCATTAATAAAGTTCTGTGTCCAAAATAAGCCCAAGAACACTCAGCAACCGGTAAACCCAGCAGTGCCCTACAAGACCCACCGGTAAAAGCAATTCACACTGACCGAGCAGTAAATCGCTAACTCTGGTAGTCACTGCCACAATTCGAGTTTAGGGCCTCATATTGTTACAGTGTGTTTCGGAAGACTACCAGGCGTCCAATAGAAGCAGTACTGCAAAATCTGGAATAGAGATGGTGGCGGCGGCTCTGGCCCCGGGTCTGCACGCGTAGCTTTCGGTGACGACAGCAATATGCAGCACTGAAGTAAAGAGTTTTGTGAGCCGATTACCCCAAGTAAAGCGCAAAACCGCACCTCCAACTCTCTTTCGCGATTTCTTGAGGGTGTCTAGATCCCGAAACTACGGGTTGTTTGGCTCAAGAGGTGCCAAGTGAGATGTCCATCTGCTAGAGGTGTGACGTTCGGCTCGTCGTTGTCTGGTTCGGTTATCTCGGTACCTTACATGGGGCGTGCAGGTTCTCCCGCGGGTTTCAAATTAATTGGGTGCTCGGATCCGTTGACGCGTTGGTCCTGCAGGACTTGCAAGCAGCAAAGTTTCATCCAAACAAACTGCTAATGACAGCTCTTGTCCAATAGCCACCACAAACAACAAATGATGAAGCTGGTTAGTGTCGATGCTGTTAAACTTGAACTGCTGTAGCGATAGGAAGTATTGGCTAGGGCCGAGAGATACATGCAGCCACTGTCTCGCTAGTGTTTGGGGACGCAGAGAATAGACGGCTATTCGTAAGACATCTTGCTTTTGGAGGATGATAAAATTATCTAGGGTGTGGGCTGAAGGCGAATAGTAAATCTCGGGTTTTATTTATCTATTTACAATTAACCAGGGAATACTGTAGGTCCTTGTTATAGCGGTCTCGATTAGGATCAAGATCACCATTTGCAAAAAGGCTACAATATAGAGTAATTCAGAGTGAATAACTTCTTTTTATGAATCAAACCCTTCACCGTGCTCCTAGTTTATTTATAAGCAAACTCAGTAAAGAGCTTTAATGGAGTAGTAATAGCTAGGTAGTGCCCAGGCTGCGCCCGATAACTGCAGTTTTCTACTTACCGGTTGGTTGCTTCACCGCACCCTAGACGGTAGTCACCCCTGCCCCAAAGGTTCAGGTACCCCTCCCAGCGACGCCTGCTGTTATCGGCAAACTTATCGGGATGCCCCAGTGCCCACGACCTATCCACTGTGCCTTGGCTCGTTACTGGGGCTGGTGCCCAATTAATTTATATCTTACTACACTCTCCCCTCACTTATTGCCTTTTCTTTCCCTCCCCTTCCTTCTCTTCTTTCTCTACTTGCTTTTCGCTCTCTTCACTTGTGAGGACTTTTTACGCCTTAAACACCAGGCACGACCAGCTTAGTCGGCGCAGGGCGCATTACATCCACTCATTTTTCTTATATTCTTTTTTGTGTTAGTTTCTGCTTCTGCAGCTGGCCGTCTCAATCTACATACCTCTCAACTACCACTTGTTCTGAGGCTTATATATACTGCAAACTACACGACAATCTATATCATCAAAGTTTTGCTGGCAAATATGATTAACAACATTGGAATTCGCTTTGGGGGGGTTGCAGTAGCGTTTGGACTGCTATTGGGGAATGCTATGGCAGCTGAATTTGGGGGACCCTATACACCAATAGAACGTGCAATCAAGGAAGAGGCTGGAGAATTCAGGTATTTACCTCCCCAAAAGAACTCTGCATAATTTAGATTAGTCTACCAACACCAGGTCCCCTAATCAGAAACATCACCTTTAGCAAATGGATGATGGTATCCCTTGCTGCATTTGCTGGCATACCACTCATCTACCGTTTTGTTGTTGTTGTCTATGCTCAAATCAGACTCATGGCATGTTTGGGTCTTGATAACCAGACATATTTTGCAACACATAAGCATGAATGGGTCTCATGGATGAAGGTCAACATCCTCTACTCTCCATTCTGGAAGAACCGCCATAACCGTGAACTACGACTCTCGCGTGCGATCGACATCGGTACTCTCCCAACAAGGTTCCAATCGTTTTTCTTGATCGGATATGTGGTTGGAAACATCGTCTTCTCCTTGTACGAGGTTGGGTGGAGCGAAGAAACAACTGTGATACTCGCCGAGATCCGTAACAGAACTGGTGTCCTTGCAACAGTCAACTTGGTACCATTGTTCCTTCTTGCTGGAAGAAATAATCCTTTGATTCAGTTAATGGGCATCTCTTTTGATACCTATAACTTAGTTCATAGATGGCTCGGAAGGATCGTGGTTGCTGAGGCATTTACACACTCTGCTACCTGGGCCGCAGCTAAAGTCATGAAATCCGGTTGGGGCCCAGTTGGAACAGCTATTCGGACTAGCCCGTTCATCCAGTACGGTTTTATCGGAACTTGTGCAATGGTGTTCCTTATGTTTCACTCTCCATCAGCTCTCCGCCACGCTTTCTACGAGACCTTCCTTCTTTTGCACATTGTCGCAGCTTGCGTCGCCCTTGCTGGTCTCTATATCCATTTGACTATCAAATACTACAGCTGGGCCATCTACGTCAAGGTTGCAATTGGACTTTGGGTTTTCGACCGTAGCGTACGTCTCTTGAGAATCTTGTATAGGAACGTCGGAAAGAGGATTACCACTGCAACTGTCGAGATCCTTCCTGGTGATGCTATTCGGGTTACTCTTGTAAGTCTTGGGTATTTTTTTTTATGATAAAGAGGTATTTCACTAACAACATCCTACTATAGAAACTTGCTCGCCCATGGAAATTCAGGGCTGGACAGCACGTTTACCTTTACGTTCCTAGCGTCGGACTTTGGACCTCTCACCCTTTCACTATCGCCTGGGGCGAACAACTTCAGAATTTCAAAATGGACGATGAGAGACTCTCATTCCACCGTCAGGACCTGATGCATGCTGGGGAGAAGACCATGTCTTTGGTTATCCGAAGGAGAACTGGATTCACAGACAGCCTTTTCAAGAAGGCAGATGCTGCTCCCAACAAGGTTATCACAGTCAAGGCTCTTGCAGAGGGACCGTATGGTAAGGTCGACAGTCTTGCTAGTTATGGAACTGTTGTTTTGGTTGCTGGTGGTGTTGGTATTACGCACCCAGTACCATACATTAGGGATCTCGTTGAAGGGTATGCAAAAGGAACTGTTGCTACCAAGCGTGTTGTCCTTGTTTGGGTCGTTCAAAGTCCAGGTGGGTTTTACTATCCAAGCCTGTTTTATGCTTGAGTTTATACTGATTGGTTATTATAGAACATTTGGAATGGATTCGTCCTTGGATGACCGATATTTTGGCGATGGATAGGCGACGGGAGATTCTTGAGATTCAGCTATTTGTGACTAGGCCAAGTTCTACAAAGGCTATTCACAGCCCCTCAGCGACGGTTCAGATGTTCCCAGGAAGACGTAAGTTATACTCTTCGATTTGTTTTCTTTTTAGAGAACCGCAGCCTGACATTTTATGTTTTTAGCCAACATCGACACCATTCTAGACAGAGAAATCGACCGCAAGATGGGAACAATGGGTGTAACAGTATGTGGAAGTGGTTCGCTGAGCGACGACGTCCGCAGAGCAGTCCGTGCAAAGATGGACATCGCAAACATAGACTTCATCGAGGAGGCTTTCTCTTGGTAAAGTATGTCAATATCTGGGCTGTGCTTGGAAAGTATTGTTTATGAGATGATGCATTTGTCACCTACTTCTTTTCCTCCTTGCAGCGAGGGTTCTTCAAGATTCGCAGTGCGGATTCAGACTGGGGTCTTATTCTATTTTTTTTTCTTTCTTTTCTTCACACTCTTTAGCGTAATTTTTTGGCTATTGTCTACTATAGCTATCACGGTTACTACCTTTTTTTGATTCTTCTTGTATTTACAACACAGCATAAGTTCTGTTTTATTTCTTTCAATTTTCTTCTACTGGTAAATTCTATCTTTGAAGGCGGGTGGGCTTTTTCATGGGTCTTACTATACATGGGCGTAAAAAAGGATTTTAGATAAATTATAAACCGGGAATGATTGAAATTCTCATATTGATATATATGAACTATGTCCCAGCCCCCTTTTTTATAGTACATATTATATAGATAGTATATTGGGGTAAAGCTTTTCTGCTAAAGAAATGGGCCATGTGTCCGACCCACTACTAAATTTGCTGCAATCAATCAGAAATCCCCCCCTTCCCCCCGAGCACAAAAGGCGATCGAGTATCTAGATACTTCCGGGGAACAAACACGGAGGTAGCCGTTATAGGTGATAGGAGAAGGCCGAAAAGAAATGGAAGGTAACAAGTGGTATCGACGGGCCGTGCCTGGGTTTCGGAAAGAGTTTTTTTTTCTCTTTCCTTTCCTCGGAGACCAGGGATGTATATTGGACCAACGAAATTAACATCCATGGGCGCATATATGATGACGGGGTGTGTAATCATATGGCATGACCGACCGTCCCGAGGACTTTCCGGAACTGATTATTGTCACGGCGTTACTTTTTTTAAGGAACCTTCCGTAGGGTGATCGTGAGCCTTTTCGGGGGATGCTAGAAGATTACTCGGTAATTAAATGTTTAAGTAAACCTTTTTCTCATGCTGTACTATATTATTAAATCAAGCCTTTAGCGAGTCCCGGTAAACTGTGAATCTAGTGAAGCTTAATAAATTTAAGGATTAGGTCAGTTAGGATAATCATAAACTATCACTCGGGCAGACCGGAAATCTCCAGGGTTTAGAAGTTTTTGTTTTTGTTTCTAAAGGATATACGGCTTTGGGGCTGTTATAAACTGGATAAATTCGGGTTTTTCTAGTTAATCTACTCAAGTAGGGCCAGTCACTATACTTTGCATGGTAGGGTTTACATCTTTGTTGGCTAACTATACTCGTTAAATTCTTAAGCCCTTTGGTGTTCAACATCTCTAGTGCTTGGAACTGGGTGGTAGATTTTACTTGAGATGAGGTCTGCTATGCTGCTTTTATAAGATTTAAAGGAAGCACTATTTAACTAGACCCGCTTCTAGAAGACGCTACACTTAGGTATAGGTGTGCAGCTGAAGGTCATTACCCCTTGAATGAGCCTAGCCTTAGGTAGACTTAATAGTAGTATAATAGTCGGCTTTATTCCTTAAATAGTTAGCCATATAGACTCCTATATTAACCATTTTCTTTCTAGACTCATGGATGTGCCCCAAAAGATAACAGAAACACGTTTCTGAAATAGGCCTATCATTGACCCCTTGAGAGTCTTGTTTCCCTGAGCGGGATCAAATTATTCCAGCAATACTAAAGCCATACTACTCAAGTGCCAATGAGATTTCGTTGTTATCGATTTAAACCGCTGGTCTCCCAACTCTTCTAGATCGATAGATATAAATAGGAAATTTAGGGATTTCCTACCACCTTTCATAGGTAGGTTAGTCATATCATTTATACTCCATGGTCTGTTTACCCAGATCTGAGCTCCTTGCTGTATTGGCATGTGGTGGTTGTATATACATGTGTCTGGGTTTTAGGGGATCGGGATTTTACAAGTATAAAGAGCCAGCTTAAATATATTACCTGTTAAGAACTTCAAGGTTACTGTATTTAGGTTATTATACCTTTATTTGGGGATACTACGGCTATTGGTATCAATAACAATGATCACTATTCTCGCTCATAGCTACCTGTCTTTACCACATCTAGTATACATAGCCCTAGGCGTATTGCTATATATAGGGACTAGGAGAGAGTTTTCTGTGCGTGTGAACTTGGGGAGAGCATTAGAACGAAAGTTTTATAAACTACCCTATGTTAAATTGAGAGAACTCATTATCATCAACATAGGTTTCTATAGGCTACGACTTAGTGTACTGAGGTTTTGCTAGATCTTTGGAATATACAGAACCACTACTTCTGACTAGTGTATAGCGAGAGGCTATTTACGCAAGATGAAATAATCACACTATGAAAACCAATGAGTGCGTTTATACAATTCAACCTCGAGTAAGTTAAAGAAATACCATATTTTAAGAACCGAGAAGGAGGAGAGAGAAGAAACAAGCGACGCCAGAGAAAAATAAATGCTATACAATCCGATATCTTGCTTCTTATAGTTTACCTTTTAATCACCACGTAGTTAAAGCTAAACCCCCTCTTCTATCTACGCTGGCGCCCCGACCTTAGTACTCTCTGACGGCAACTGTACGAGATATCAGTCAGTATATATCATATTAGATGACACAGGGGAACAAACTGGGGGATTTTGCGGCTGGTTATTAGCAGCCATAACTCTGTTCAGTCCGATACCAACACCCTCAATAATCGCCAACAAGCATGCACAACCAATCGCCGAATTTCTAGCCGCTTTTACACCACCTCTGACAGCGAGTGCGCCCCCTGTGAAGAATCCAGCAATGACTGCAGTCACTTCTTGTCAGTATCGGGTAATCTGACTAAAGTAAGCGAAACGTACTGGCATTATAAGGATCCTCCTTCTGTCGGACACCCTTAACCGCACAATCAAATGTCGAGAACAACCCTCCCCAGACACCAAAGTTACCGCCGAGGACTGGGGCACGGGCTTTAATCGCAGTTATGGCGCCAATACGACGTTCACCCTACAGTTACTATGTCAATACTGCACCGCCACTAGGGTAAAAATGTTCTCGGTGAGCAGAAAGAGAGAGAGAGGGTGGAGCGTACAGTAGGTGAGTTCCGGAATCCTTTTACACCGTGCCAGATTGCACCACCAACTGCCTGAAATATAACCACAGTCAGCAAGATCTCTACACTGCTGGTACAGCAGTGGTTGCACATACACCCATAGAGAAAGCGCCGCCGAAGTCATTGAGGATGACCCACGGGCAAGGGTCGCGAGTGTGATCCATTGATGCTCAGTTGGATATGATCAACTGGTTGCGTGTATAGTTCCTGCAAGTGTATACTAGAGATTAAGAACTGTCGTTGGAACCACGGAGTTTATCAATCAGCGACGTCGGTGTTGGTCGGTTGACGATTGCGTAGTAAAGCTCTTCTCGGAAAAAATGCGGTTGCGGCTTGGCGGTGGGTTGGTGGGACCTAGTTTGGGCTGACTCAGCAATGGTGGCTTAATTGTCACGTGATATTGTGCTGCTCTCTATATCAGCTGAATGAATGAATGAATCATAAATACATATCAGCTGGTTGAGTGAGTCTGTCACCTAGCCTCTAGCTTGTGCTTGTGCTTGTGCTTGTGAGCAGGAAGTTTCGAGAGATGCCTATTAACCACGCACCACATCACTATTGTGTATGCGATTTACTAGCTACATAGAAAGATAAAGAGAAAAATCAAAAGTACATATCTAACGGTCTATCTCTAGCTTTGAGCCGCATCTCTACTCTCTGAGCGATTTCACCTAGAAAACTCCTCCCAACTCTACTCTCACTGCTGGAACTCTCTAATAGACATCTTCCAAGTTCACTCGGAACCCTCTCCAGCACAACAAGAAGCACTACAGCTGGCTCCATGCTCTTTAGTACTAGTATATTTTTTGATACCTTTCTTGTATGCTGCTTTTGTTCGCATGGGTCTAGGGTTACTTAAAGGTAATATTGGGAACCTCGTGGGTTTCTGGTGCCGCCTGCTTTGGGCTAGGCACAAACCCCACCTTCTCCGGTAAACTTGAGACTTTTCTAGCAGTATTAGAATATAATGAGTATTTTTAAGTAACCTAAACAGTCTCTAGTTGATCTCACCTCAAAATCCTAATAAAGCAAGAACTTTAGAATTTCATCTATTATAACATACCTAGTGACCTACGAGTAGTGGATGGCTTTACTTCACCTACGCCTATCATTACTTGTCTATTCTGATTTTCAATAACGGAGCCCGCATAATAGAACTCTAGAATGTGGGGGTAACGTATCCCCCGCTTCAAAACTCGAGTTACTAATCATTACTAGCCCCATTAATGATATTAATGTGCTAGAAAAGGTACCATAATCCTGTTGCTCAATATGTATCTTTAATCCAATAAGTAGTGTCAGTAGCAATAATACTTTGGGAATTTCTTCTCAGTGTTGTACCTCGACCGGGTGAGGCCTTACGTCTAACGGCCTCAACGCCAAGTCCCATAGCCACCCAAGGGTTTGGTTCCCAGAGCCTCACCAGCCCACAACGCCGCGCATTGGCCAGCTCGACATCCATCACATCACTTCTTATCCCAACGTCGAGGGAACACAATCCAAGAAGCTGTATATACCTGGAAAATCTAAAATACCCCACTAATACCCTATCAGATACTATCTTGAAAAGGTCTGGGTAAATTAATACCCCATACGTCACACCATGAACTCCTTCCCAACAATCCACATCTCCTGCCCTTGCGAAGATTCCATCTCTATCGCCCCTAAGACTCCCAGAAAGTCAGGTAAGAAAGCTCGGCGGCAAGCAGAAAACGAAATCGAGGAGGAAGAGGAGACATTTGACCCAGCTTCTGCACGGAGTAACTTCAGCCTATTTCCGTTGGAGAGTCTATTATACTGCGAGGACTGTAATCAGATACGGTGTCCAAGATGCGTACACGATGAGATTGTATGCTATTTTTGTCCGAGCTGTCTGTTTGAGGTGCCGAGCTCTACGGTTAAAACTGAAGGGAATCGGTATGCTTGCCACCCACGTCAGTTGAGGGGTTGAAGCTTATAGGATATTAGATGTACACGAAACTGCTTCTCTTGTCCCATCTGCTTTGCCTCTCTGACTGTTGCTGCTACTGGAGAAGACCAAGGGGGTGGCCCATATATTCTCCTCTGCCCGCATTGCCAATGGTCATCATCAGAAATCGGGATAGAGTTTGAAAAGCCGACATCAATCACCACCCAGCTCGCGCAGAAACTAAAACCGCCCGCCGCTACTCCTGCAGCTGTATCTCCAAGCTCGGATTCTTACTTTCCTATCACTAACACTCCTATAATCGCACTACCTCCCTCTGATATACCCCGGGTTCTAACCGCACCAGAGATGTATCAACGGTTGAAGGTGCACTATGCATCGCAGCGTGCCTCCACAGGCACAGATGAATTTGGGACCTCCCCTGGGGCTTTGAGTAGGCTGATGGGATTGTATTCATCCTCTCTCACTGTCACAGGAGTCACCTCTCGGAACCGCGGGTTTGGGACCACTACAAAGTCTACTGCAAAGGACCGTAAGGCGGACTGGAGCGAAATGGAAAATACCCTTGAAGTCCAGCCCGAAGAAGATACAATCTCAAAACTCCGAGAAGTGGGGTTTCATGGCACCACATCCCCAGCCCAGCGTATTAACCAACCAACAAACCCCCTATTCATAACCGATGTTCGTCCCCTCGCAGCACTTCTTCGGACCAAACGTTCGAAACGCTGTAGGGCGTGTCGTCACATTTTAGTAAAACCAGAGAGTAAAGTTACAACTACAAGGTTCAGGATCAAACTAGTAGCAATGAACTACATCCCCTCCCTTTCTATTAAGCGCCTCGACCCTACGACTGTCACTTATACTTCTCTCACACCACTCACAACCCATCAATTTCTACTAACAGTTACAAACCCCCTTTTTGACATCATCAACGTTACCCTAGCAACCCCCCAGCGGACACCGGGGCGGTACGGAACTATGGTGACGATCCTGTGTCCGGACTTTGAAGTTGGTGCAAACGCAGACATGTGGGATGAGGCCCTTGGCGGGGAAGCAACCGGTGCAGCTGCAAAAGGGCGGAAAGGGAAAAAGACAGGCAACACTGGCACTGTGTGGGATGCGGGCAAAAACTGGACGACTGTCGTTATTGAGATTGTACCCCCACTATTACCATCCGAGTACTCGGCCGACTCGTCAGAAGCGGCGGAAAAAGATAAACCAACTGAGTCTGACTACCTCGTTCAGGTACCGGTGTCTGTGCGGGTTGAATATGAGACTGATCTAGAGCGCGAAGACGGACTTGGAAAGGAGGTGAAGGAGAAGAGGGAACATACGTATTGGAGTGTCCTTGGTCTAGGAAGAATCGGGAAGTTTGGTGCTGCGGGGAGTGGGGGGGATGTTATGGGTGTGAGTGGTCCAAGTGCGGGGGGGATACCGATGGGGAGGCCGAGTAGTTATAGTGTTTCTAAGGTAGGAGGTACACCGCCAATTATAGCGGGGATGGTAGGCATGGGAGTTGCGGGAGGGTTGGGGAAGAGAAATCCAAAATAGTAAGTGGAGTAATTGGTAGAGATAAACCTAGGATGGAGTACTTTAGGGCGTTTTTTCTCTTAGGCAAATTATAAAAATGAAAGTGATGTTTAGGTGGCAGTTAAATGTAACTACTTTGCTCCAGAAGCTTCTAGAAGTAAATATAGGGTAAAGGACATAATAAAGGCACATTTTACAAATATCTTATTAGATGCCACCCCGCTATATATTTTACAACATTCGATATAGTTCCTTCCAGTGGGGTTTCTATTGACCTTGTACATGTATGTAGTTTAACATGGAGGGTAATAGAGTAAAGTAGTTTTTTCCCCATGAATGAGACATTAAGCCTACCCTCCTTGGTAAATGTAGGGAAGGAATCATATAACTGAATAGGCTTTGTGATAACCAGAGAAAAAATGAAGTATCATTTTTTAAGTGTTTTCGTGTAGAGTGGATGCTGAGATATTTACATAAGTGAGCATGAGCTGCACGTAGTAAAGACAGACACAAGCAAGAAAAACGGGACACTCTGCTGTCTCAAGTTATCCTCCAGAATTATCAGCAATGGGGCAAGCAATGAATTAATCGTAGAGTGGCTGACTTATTAAGTGGAAGGTGTCGTCAGTCATTGGTGGTCACTCGGCAGCCGAACCCTACCTATATCGCCCCAGTTACGCCCACAAAGCATTCCCCCCACAAATTAATAATGTCCTTAGATAAAAATACAAAGCAGTCACACCGTTTTTGTCCGTTTACACAATCAAATAACTCTTGTTCCCCACCAAAAGCGATACGGTCATGTCTGAACAAAAAAGTCATCCAAGTATGTGGCAACGTGAAGAGCACTGCGGGGTGCGTGACATGACCCATCATGGGAATGAATTACTTATGAGAATCTACCAACAGCCCGGAGACTCTATAGTTGTCACAAACAGCCAGCCAGCTACAGTGGCCTCTTTCGTAGGTGGTGTAAATAATACTCAACACGCTGTCCTCCGTCTCACGGAACATGGACTAAACCCTCTCACAAACGCTGGAGGTCCCTCTGTCCCTACAGCGACCCTTCAGCAGCTCCAACAGCAGCAATTTGAGCAACAGCAGTACATGTATGAGCAACAACAACGCCTTTACCAGCAGCAGCAAATGGCTTTGCAATACCAGATCTCTACATATACCTTCGAACCTAATACCGAAGATTATCTAAATGACCAGTATAACCACGAGTACAACCTACAACAGCAATACACCCAACAACACGGCTACTATTACTCACAGCACTATGGAAATGATGCCCAATCTAATCATCCATACGCCAATCAGTCATACAACCAGCACGGTAATGAAGCACAGAACTACAATACCAGGCAGCCCATGAACTCTCAGCAGAATTTACATACTGCAGCACCATCCCATAGAGGACCAGCCCATACTCCCGTTCAGAGTAGAAACCACCATAATCATGTCCCTCCGAAGACCCATTACGACAAAAGCACTAGGCGCACTAGGCGCAGTAGAGCTAGGAGCCGCCGTGAGGTTGATTCGTGTATACCTAGTCGCTCTCCTGGGCATCATACTGGAAGGCGTGTACACCCGCTTCCTGACAAGCCCCCCGCGCTCAAAGATCGTACCGAGGATATGGTTATCGAGGATGAGTAGGATATTTGTATGAATGGTCTACTAAGGTGTGTCTATGAAGATGGGGGCTGTGTCAAAAGGGCTAGAGTGGTAATGGCCGTTGATAGCGCTAAAGATATTTATGTTGAGTTATACCCGTTTTGGGGGTCTTTTGTGATGGAAAATAGTCGATGAGCTCTGGCTAAAAAGTTGCCAGCTACATAGGAAAAGAAATTCTCCCCCCGTTCACGTAATGTTTGATCCCAATGATAATATCCTGCTTCCTAGGAAGTCGCTCACTCGCAAGTTATCTATCACTATCTAGTGGTAGACGCTAAGAGTGATATCTCATGACTATACGAAATTACGGTGGATCCCCTAGGGCTATTATAGGTAAAAATTACATGCAGATTCACAAGACCTTGAATTTTGCTGTAATATTTCATGATATAAATATTCAACTTCGCTTTACAGATTGCGGGAGTAACACTAAGAGTGTAACCATAATCCATGTTCCTACACAAAACATGAGACAATCCACTGTTCACAAAACAAAGACCTTATTTGAAATTCTAGGTACATATAGCACCCAAGTTGAAATTCAGTCGAGTGATCTCTCATGAAAAAAACAAAACTCTTGAAATCCGATACTATTTTCAAGGCTCCTTTACTTTAATTATACCAATAAACAATTTACCCTAGAACCAGGGTTTACCGTATTTATAAACCCCCCAAGTACTCTATTCCTACCCACTCCATATCTACCCCAAAGTGTTCCAAAGAAACCTCAATAATGACAAACACACCTCTAAACCCCCATCAATTACCTCCCCAGCTCACATTCAGCGACATACTTGAATGGTACAATGCCACTCAAACCCACATTTACAATACCCGAGCCCGCTACGACACCTTCCAACCCACCACAACCCGCGCAGACCTAGAGCCCCTCAGGCCACAGGACCTAGCAATCGGGCATCAAAGTGGACATCGCCAAACTACCTATGAGACGCAGGTAATTTTTGCCT
This sequence comes from Verpa conica, assembly GCA_033030425.1. NCBI lineage: Eukaryota > Fungi > Ascomycota > Pezizomycetes > Pezizales > Morchellaceae > Verpa > Verpa conica. The sequence continues at coordinate 714,815 of JAUFSD010000016.1, forward strand.
ATTTCTTGGGTGTGCTGACATTACAGGAAACACTCGAGTATCTCCCATGGATCTATGCCGCGTTTAATATTCCACTTCTTGAACAAGCTCGTCTCGGTCCTCTACAATCGCCATATAATAGTGATAATGAAAGCATCCCAGACTCGGAATCTGGTACTGAAGCCACAGATGTCCCAAAGGGCCTAGAGTGTACTCTCTGTGACCGGGAAATCAGTGTACAGTTCCGCAGCTGCGCTCACGCAGCCTGCAAGTCTTGTACTAAGAAGATCTGGTGGGTGAGATGGGAGGTTGATTCTTGGCCCAGTGGTTTTCAATGCCCTTGGTGCCGTACTGAAGTCTCGGAAGTCGGGAGATTACTAACACAGTCGTCTCAGGGTGATAAAGTCGTGCATGGGGAAACCGAGTTCATGGTCTCTGGATGGTGTGAGGTTAGGGCATGGATGTTGACCGAGTCGGCAGAGGCGAGGTCGAGATTGAATGCTCTTGGCCCAGAATCTACGAGGGAGGTTCCTGCATGGGAAAAGGCGTGGTATGATCTCCGTAAGTAAATTTCTTATATGTTTTGAATGAGACTAGAGAAGGTTAGGAGAGCAGTATTTGAAGAGAGAATACGAGGAGAAGATATCTAGAGGCCTAGCCTTGTTGATTTTAGATTAATTCTCCCAGAAATTGCGAATAATAACGCCATAAAAGCAGATATTAGCCATCTAAATCCCCTGTCTATCTACTCTCGGTAGTTTAGCCAGCAGATGGTCCAAGCTCGTGTGCCAAGCCGCAAGGCTTTAGATTAACTAATCCGAGTCAGCGAAAACGGCCAGCTATGGTCCAACAGATAAATATATCTAAATTTCAATTTAACAAAAAATTCAATCCAAACATATATAAAAGATTTAAGAGGAGAGGATAGATCTCGTAAGCCATAGCCTACCACTTCCAGCTAATCTCCGCTCATCATCTGGTGAGAACGGGGCCATAATAGATGTTTAAAGCCACGACACTCTTATTGTAGCAATTTCGACCTCCAATCTCCGCGTAGCATGTGAATATTCCCCGAATAGTCCAACCCTCAAAAAAAAAAAAAAAAAAAAAGAAAACTCCACCGATAAAAGTAACTGGTTAAAAGGAAAAAGAAAAAATATAAAAACCACAGCAACTCCCTGAAGAATACCAAAACAAACGAAAAATCCATGCCTAAAAGAGTAAAAGGAGGGGATAGAAAAAAATATTTGCCCCATTGAACACCCAGCCGACCGCTCAACCAACCAACCTAGTAACCTAACCATAGCATACCAGACTACCCCGACGAGATGAACCTCCAAAACCCCAATTCCAGTAAACCCCAACTCACAGGAAAAAAATCGAAAATAAATTCATTCCATAAAAGAGTGAACAGAAGAGAAAGTTTCTCAATACAGTCCTCGCCCCTCAAGGGTAAATCAAAGGAAAAAAGAAAAAAAGAAAAAAATACCGTCTAGTCCCCCACCCTTTCCCCACCCTTTCATTCCACGCCACCTGTTTACACTTCCCGGCCTGCCTAGCGCACATTCACTAGTAACTCTGCTTCCAGAATAAACTTTCCCTCTTTGTATTTCTCGGGGGTCTCATAAGCCTTATCGTATTTCCAACCGACAATCTCCTTACACTGCTTACACGAGATATCGCGCACGACGTGGCGACCGGTCGTCATGTTCCGTTCCACGGGCTCGGCTTCCTTAATATTTACGACCGTGTTGAAGAGATATGCTTTCCCGTGTTGGCCGCGGAAGTTCTACAGTGAGCTATATTAGCTTCAATGACGAAGCTCTGGGGGAAGGGTGTGACGTACCCTACTGATGATATCCTCATGGTTGGAAAGGTGTGTTTTACAGCTCTTACATCCATAGATACGGCTTGAGTTGAGATAGACGTTATATGCGAGACCCATCTTTGCTTGCCCCTAGCTTGTACTGGCGGTTGATTGCTTGACCCACTTTAACGATAACGCGTATTTAAGCCTGGAACCGCTCCTTTCCTCTCGATTCGTATCTTGATGGAAGAAGAGCGGATTTCGTGAATGGGTAGGTGCTGAATTAAGTATTCTATGGTATTTGTTGGGTGATATGTATGTTATCGTGAAATAACTCCTCCTTCCGAAAAATCCTTTGAGTTTATAAGCACCGTAACACTATTCCCCCTTGGCTCGGAAAGAAGTGGCGGGGGTTTGCATACGGGATGGTCCGGTGCGGGATCCTCAATTTCGTTTCTTCTTCCTATAGCTAACAGGGTGTCTGAGTCTGAGCGCGAGGAGTTGGGTAGCTTGAATTACCCTGGCTGTGCGTGTGATTTGTGGGGTGTGGGTATGTAAGTGGGGATATCTAGGTGTGCGTCCCGAGGTTTAAGACTTAATTTCAGAAGATGGTAAACCGGGTACAAATTTGCTGTCACTTTAAGAACTGGGAGAGAGAAGAAGAAGAGAAGAGGAAGAGGAAGAGGAAGAGGAAAAGAGGAAAGTGAGAAGAAGCTCGGATGGTAGGACCTTATCTGCCGATGACGTGAGGCTGAATGAATGAGGGCATTTGTATGGCTATCCTGTCCTACGGACTTGCAGCAAGTGCAGCAGCATCTGCAACGGATGAATGGGAACGTTGGAGTGCGGAAAGTGGAGGGGACCCACGTGAGAGGGGGGATGGTGGAGAAACTCATCACGAGGTTATTTGACTCTTTGCTTCTGGGATTATCGGTACAGAGGAAAGGGAAAGGCAATGCAGTGGTGGGCCTCCCACTCTCATACCACCCCCTCGAAATAGGAATGGGATTGGGATGGGGATGGGGATGGGGATGGGAGTGGGAATGGGAGTGGGAATGGGAATGAAAATGAGAGAGATAGAGATCAATAACTCAGGCCTCTCCCCTTCCTTCTCACACGTCCCCCCACCCCTTCTTCCCATCATCATCTTGTGGATAGAGAAAGAGAGGTAAAAACTTCAAACTTCAACCCTCATCTCACCCCTCGCCCCCACGGGTAACGGAGCTCCGGGAAAAAAAGGTGGAGATCCGAACTGGCTCTGCGCAACTGCCAAAAGACATCATTTTAGTCCCGGATCGGACAGATGCAGGAACCTTGCGCCAAAGTATTCTTTGCTTTTTCTTTATCGGCGGGGTGGGTTAGCTATCGTGAAATATGCCCTTGTTTCCTTTTTTTCTTTCTTTTCTCTCTCTCCAGTTTACTCTCATTCCCGTTCTTTCTTCTCTCAATAAAAGCTTTCGAAGGGGCCTAGAGATGCTGTTCCAGCAGCAGCAGCAACCATTGATAGTGGCAGATGAGCTATCATATTCACAACTAACCACACAACCGATATTAATCCGTGCCGCCGATGCAACAGAAAAATGGCAGTTTATTCGTTCCAGAAAATGTCTATTTAAATATTAATCCGTACCCTGGCAGTCCATCACCGCTCGGGTTGCCCCGAAAGTAGTAACGGGTCGTCCGTATCCGGTTAAATCAGAGCTCCCGCGGAGTTTAAATAGTCCGTCGCTGCAAAAAGAGGCCGATATTGAGGAAACAAGCCTGACAGAAAGCCAAGAATAGGATGGCAAGCAAGGGACCTATTCACCGAAGATATCATGATAATGCAGTCAGCTGGAGAGTTCCCCGGAACCAAAGAGCTAATAGATGAGGCTACCAGCATCCTTCGGGTCTTCATGCAGGGAACGGAAAACTTCTACGGCAGTTGCTGATTACATGTAGGGCTCTGAGTGAAAGAGATGTCGTTGAACTGTGCGGGAGTCTACGGGTGACGCGTTGTTTACAGCCCCCACTTCAGGTGAGGGTACTTCCACAATCGTTACAAGCTCATGTAGATACATACATGTACTACATCGTAACCCGCGTAAACACATACCGGTATTGACTCACGCAGGTACATGTACATACTAATCCACGCAAATACATATTAGGTGCCTCACTCAAGCACATATATGTACTAACTCAGCTCCCATGTCTACTAAGCACAGAATTCAATAAAAAACCCTCAATTGACTAACAAAGAACATGTGATAAGGAATACATTTTTCACTCCTACCATCCCATCCCATCCATCCCATCCTATTCCTAAACTGACAAGGAAAATCAGCTCGCCGTTAAACAAGGAAAACCAGTGTGTAAACTAGGCAAAAACACAAACAGCAAAACGACGGCAATAACAAAGGCAATAAGAAAATAATAGCAAGCAGATCACAATCAATGCCAACGCCCCCTTTGTAATCCTCCAACTATCCCAAAAAGATATTTCTCGCATCCCCCGTCCCCTACGCCTTTCCAATTGCAATGACAGTCCTAAGAAACATCCCTCTTAACCACCACCCCCCCCCAAAAAAAAATACAATAACTTCCTGTCTCCAGCTTAAACCTTTCCAACCCAGCCCAAAACACCCCCCACGATAATTGTCGCAACAGTCCAAACCCCACTAACTCCCACCGCGCCTCTGGAATCCCCTCCTTTCACCGTCCCCGCTAGCCCCACCGTTGCACTAACTCCTTGGTATGCTGCCACGAGCAGTGTCCGTTTCACAACCTTTCGGCTTCGCGGTGAAAGACTCTTGATCCACATGCGAAGGAGATAAGCCCACACTCCCGTCTCTCCTTCCTCTGGCCCCTCTTTCCTCTCCGCCGCCGGGTATGTAGTAATCGCGGAATCAGAAGCATCGTTAGGCGAGTAGAAGATTATCTCTGAAGCAGCCCAACCAACTGGAATCATCATAGCCGCTCTTGCCAGCAACACCCCCTCGGGGGCATCATGGACGCGCACAACGCTCTCGATGTCCCATCCAGAGGATAGGAGCCAGCCTACCAGGAACTTATTCGTGCCGGAGTAGAGTACGAGCTGGTAGATTGTGCTTGTGAGCAGCGTCGTGAGGACCCTTGTTGAGTCAAAAACTTTGTTTCTCTTTATTGCGGGGGTTGACCTTGAGTCTGGTGGGCTCTGGCGAAGGAATAGGAGCGGTAGGTAGAGACTCAGTAGATCACCGGCTGCGACGACTGTAAGGGTTGGAATGAGGGGGGAATGTGTAGGCTGGAATGTGTGCATGTAGTGTAAGTTCGGCGCGATAGAGAGCATTACAAGGGATGCCGCTTGAGTAGCTGTTCCGCACAGGAGTCAGTAACTAGTCAAGACTGTAGGATGAGCGCTATCTAGGGGGGGGTTCACCATCCCAGCCACCATACCAGTGGCACATAAGCTCGATGATCCGCCATCCCACAAGACCTGTATAGTCTCTCAGGCTGGTCATAGGGCGCTGGATTGCCGTGACATCCTCGCCGATCCAGGGAGACGCAAAGTAGGAGAATGCGGTAGAGAGAGCAAGGTTCACGAAGATAAGTAGAGGAGGTTTGAGGCGCGCAGGGATCGCGTCTGAGGCAGCGCGGAAAGTAGACGACATAGTAACGGCGGTGGGTTTCGGGTGATGGCTGTGGCAGTGATTGTGGGTGTAGTGATGATGGTAGCAGATAAGGAGATGGATAGAGGGTTGGGGGGGTTGTTGGAGGTGTTGGAAGTGCTGGACAATTGTGTGACGTAGAAGGGCAAGCTAATCAGGGTCGTCATCACAACACACCAACCAGTAGCAAGATTTCAATATAAACAATTTCCGGAATGGGTAATAGACGTGGAGAAACGAATTCCCGGGTATATTGGGAAGGGCATCTCTGGGGGATATTGTTCTATTCTCCCCTTTTCTCACCCTCACTTTCCTCTTCCTTTCTCTTTCTCGGTATTCTGCAGTTCCGTGATTGCCTACAGGCTACAGGCTACAGTATCTGTGCCCAGTCTCAGTCTTTGCCAACCCAGTCTGGTCCAGTCCAGTCCAGTCCTAGTCCAATCCCCAGACTCAAGCATATTCCCCCGGTATGGCTTCTACCGGTCACGTGTGTGGCGTTATCCACTGGTTGAGATGCGGTGGATGGCGGGGCTGCTGCTCTGTTGTTGCCCGTTGCTGCCAACAGCACAATGATAGGAGTGGAGAGCTGCTCCCTCTTACATGTACTCTACCCTCTCTACGCACAAAACAGATACAACACCATAGAGAAGGCTGTGTGAAGAAACCTACTCTCCCCAATAGTTAAATAGGATGCAGTAAGAGTGAGGAATTAAAATACAATCACACTGCCCAGCCCGCGGATCGATCTATCCCTCCCGGAAAGCAAGCTCTCCCTCTCTTGTCAACCTCACCCAAATTTGAAGCCACCCAACAAAATCCCATCGAGTCACTCCACAACTCCCACCTCATCTCTCATCCCCCACCTCCCCCCCTCTCCTCTCCAACACCCGCGACACATGGAGCATATCCGGGTTGCAAAAGTACCCCCCCTTCCCCTCCCCCACTACTGAATTTCTGCCGTTCTAGAACTAACTAGCATGTCCCTAGGTCGAAGAGGTGACAATCCTCCACCGGGGTAAACCTACTGTCGGCACGATCCACCTCACCCCCCACCATCTCATCTTCCGCGCTACCTCTACCTCAACCTCTCAATCAAGACAGAGCCCTACAGAGATATGGATTACATACCCCATTATTGCCAGTGTCTATCGCCATCCTCCTAGTGCTGGGTCACCAGCTCACATTAGGTTGAGGAATCGTGATTTTATGTTTTTAATGATACAGTTCAAGACGGAGAGGGAATCTAGAGATGTATTTGAGAGTATAAAGGCTTTGACGGTGGTGAAGGGTGGGGTGGAGAAGCTATATGCCTTTTACTACACTCCTGGGTCACCAGAAAGACGACATAATGGGTGGGCTGTGTATGATCCGCTGAAGGAGTATGAGAGAATGGGGGTTGGTACGGAAAAGTGTAAAGGCTGGAGGATCTCAAAGATTAATAAGGACTACGTTGTGGGTATATCCTTTTAAATTTCACGATTCATAGGCCTGATGTTTGACTTGGCATCTATAGTTCTCCCCGACATATCCCCAGCTATTGGTAGTTCCTGCAACAATAAGTGATACAACTCTATCTCATGCTAAAAACTACCGATCCCGGGCCCGGATACCCGTATTAACGTATTCCCTCCTTTAGCTACCCATCAATCGAGGGAGAATCAAATACTAACAAATAAGGGCATAGATACCTCCACCCTCTTAACAACTGCTCTATAACCCGCTGCGCCCAACCTTTAACAGGAGTACGCGGAAACCGTAGTATCCAAGATGAAAAACTTGTCGCTGCTATATTTGCCTCCTCACAACCTCAAAACGCTTCACAAACTCCCGCATACCTTACTACATCCACCCCATCCCCTAATGGCTCATCGACAAACCTCTCTAGCTCGTCATCAGTAGAGGGTGGTGCTACGGAGCCCATAACCTCAGAGCCAGCAGTGGTAGAAGGAAGGGTCTACGGTGCCCAGCAACACAACCTTATAGTCGACGCACGCCCAACGGTCAATGCTTATGCCATGCAAGCCGTCGGTATGGGTAGTGAAAATATGGATAACTATCGTCATTGCTCTTCCCCCCCATGCACTAAAACCTACCTTGGCATCGATAACATCCACGTCATGCGAGACTCACTAGCAAAAGTTGTAGATGCGATTAAAGACTATGACCTATCCCCTCTTTCACCTAGCAAAGAGTTGCTCGCACGGTCCGGCTGGCTTAAGCATATCGGTCTTATGCTGGACGGAACATCCATCATAGTCCGTCAAATCGCAGTTGAACACAGTCACGTTCTTATACACTGTTCTGATGGCTGGGACCGGACCTCCCAACTAAGCTCACTTGCACAAATCTGTTTAGATCCATACTTCCGTACTATTGACGGCTTCATTACCCTCGTCGAAAAGGACTGGGTTGGCTTCGGCCACCGCTTCCGTGACCGCTGCGGTTTCCTTGGGTGTGACAAATGGTTTATCGAAACTAATCGAAACGCCCCTCCCACAGCCGAAGATGGCTCCTTCCCTGACGAGGACTCACTCCAGCGCACCACTAGCATCAGCGGATTTGCCCCTGCTGGTGGGTTTGGAGAGGCTCTCGAGAAAGGTTTTGGGCAGGCCAAACAATTCTTCAACACTGTCAACCGCTCATCTTCCTCCACCACTGACAACAACGACAGTGACCCCGACTCTGCATCTATAGACCGGAAGACCAAAATCGCGAACCTCGCATCTACTCCTGTGCACGTAACGAAACCAAAAGAGGTATCGCCCATGTTTCAACAATTTCTAGATGCAACATACCAGCTACTTTATCAACATCCAACGAGATTTGAGTACAACGAACGATTCCTTCGGCGGTTATTATACCACCTCTACTCTTGCCAATATGGGACTTTCCTGTTCAACAATGATAAAGAACGTGCTGATGCACGGGTTAAGGAGCGAACTAGGAGTGTGTGGGATTATTTTCTAGCAAGACGAGGGCAGTTTACCAATGATCTATATGATCCTGCTGCCGACGGGGCTGAGAGAGAGCGAGATGTTGGGGGGGGGAGGGTTCTGTTTCCGAAAAGTGGAGGGGCAGTGAGGTGGTGGGAGGAGGTGTGGGGTAGGGAAGCAGGCGATATGAATGGGAATGTGCTTAGTGTTGGAACAATAGGGGTGGAGGAAAGGTCACGGACGCCTGTGACTCCGGGAGAGGCAGGCACGGGAGCTGCAGCGGGGACTGCGGGGAGTGCTGGCTCGGTCGGCGATGTTGCGGGTGCGGGTGCGGGTGCGGGTGCGGGTGCGGGGGTTGTGGCGGGTGTGGGGGCCGGGGTGATGGGGGTTGCGGGACGGCTCGGAGGTGTTGTTGAAGGTGTCAAGGGGCTGAGTATGAATGTTGGAAAGCCAGATTCGACAGGTGAAAGAAGAGAACGGACACCGTTGGAAGTGGAGATGATGTGAGCCAGCGATAGATTGGGTTGAGGGAGTTTTCTTTTCTTTTCACTTATTGTTGTGTTGGTCCGAATTTGCAATATTCTTTTCCCGTTATCCGCTGTGCTGCATTATCACTGGGTTGCTGGGGGCACTTGTACGTTTAGCTGCAACTTCCTTTTTCTATAGGGTTTGGTTTTTACACTGTATGAGCTGTTCTTGGGGTTGATTGTGTATGAAGATTATGAGATCTCTACTTTTGGCCTTTTTTGCAGGATTCTTAGGGGAACACGTGGGGGCAGGGGTGATTTGGGGGCGTTATAAATTGATACTCTTTTTAATCGGTGAGAAACTATAAACCACCTCGCTAAAGTATAAAGAATCGAGTGATATACTATGTTCCCTATCTAACACAAGACATATGGTTCCTATCTTCTGCTATTCTAATAGTAACCAGAAAGGCTTAGTAAACGGATAAAAGCGGTACATGATTTAAGGGGGTTGAGTTAGAGACGGGATAGAACGTTCACCCGGAGAAAAATAGCTGCAAGCTAATCACTTTAGTTAGGGAATAAATTCCCGCTCCTGTATATTCATGACGTCGTCATATGGGGCGGTAACCGAGCAGGGGAGTTTTATTCCGGCCAGAGTCGCCCGATGGATAACTTCACCGGTTGTAGGCGGTGTGAAACAGACAAGAAAAAAAAGAAAAGAAAAAGTCACTACTGAGTCCTGAGTTGCAAGGAGAAAAAAAAACTGATAATACTAAAGAACTTTCTTGTTGTTTATGCTATTTTGCTTTTGCTTTTTGCTGTGTTTCAAGGGTTTCCCCTGCGCTACTCTTTGGCCTTTATACACAGGGGGCAAACCCCTATAGTGAAGTCTTAGGCAATGGTCATAGGATCTCACTCGAGTAGCAGTTTTCATAAATTCATTGTTTCTTCGGATAGTGTCGCCGTACGAGGTGAGAGGCTTGTTTCACTCTGTATCACTCGTTGTTGCAGGGGGAGACAAGTATCACAGAAACTGTGCGAGACTCAAGTAAGGACAGAGGCCTATTAGACAGAATTCATCTCGCGAAGCCTACTGCTATGAATGCTTACTTTAGTTCTGCATAGAACACGGGAGATCTAAGCTATGGCAGTCCTTCTGCACTACACCAAACTCAAGTTGGCCTAGAGTAGGGGGGTTAGGGTTCCAGGCGTCCAGGCGATCATAGACGTACTCCTGAGTGGATACGGTTCGCACGGATTTTAATACTTCATACGACATCCTTGGACGATAATGATTGTACTACAGCGTAGAATTGTAAATAGAATCAGGAAGCACTGGTTTGCTCATTGACTAGGGCCTACGTCCGCCGAATCCCCTCCCCCAGTTCCGCCTGAAACGGCTATCGTCGACTATCCTCAATACCCACTCGTGAAGGAGCACAGTGTAAAGAATTTTCGAGGGATTTATAAGCGAGAGAGATTCCAGATCAAATCAAGGAGCTATGAAAGAAGGATTATTATCTCTCGCCCCTCTTGTTTTATTCCAGGTGCTGTAATAGTGATGACAGTAGATGAAGCGGGTTATTTCGAAGTGTTTAGACAAATCCCCCCCCTCCCCCACAAATCTGACGATATCGATGACGAGAAGAATCTTGTCCATAGTCGAGAATACGACTTGTAAGCTGGCCGTTGGGATGGATCTTCACGGCGTGGAATCAAGGTTACCCGAAAGTATAATAGTTTCCAACAAGGCACAGTCGACCCTGCCGAACCTCCGGTAGAAGTTTAGCAGATACGAGAAGGCCATGAAAAGGGTTAAAAAAAGGAATATATGCAATCTAGCATACTCAAAGAATTCGTAATATCTTGTATCCCGTTGAAGAGAGGGATTGGGGGGGTTCGTAAGAGTGGCGTGGTATAATAGAATCGAGCTGTAAATAAAGCGGAACTTTCAAAAGGACTACGTGGAGCAGTTGCTAGAAACGGGACCTTGGAGATAGTTTCCGGGTCATACTTCCGCTGCTGACTCGATATTTGTTTTTTATGCTGGTGAGAAACTGAGTTTGTAGTATTATTTATCATGGAGTGGGATATGTAGAGCCCTGTAACCGGGTCGAATTTCTGATTACACCTTAATAAGGAATTTTGATAATCCAATTGCATCTTACGTATTGACACACCTGTTTTCCTGACCTGGGCCGTGGGGAAAGTCGGCGTTCGGCTCTTAGTTAGCACACAAGAACATGAAGAAGCAGAGTTAAGGTTACATAATCACTGAGCACGAATACACTAAACAGGTGTTCTACTTGGTCACCCTCACGATAAGCTTTTGTTGGCGGTAGGAGGTGTGCGGTTGTAGCCACGACTTGCCGCCTGCCTTTTTAGACCGATCCACCATGTAACTCTAAATATGCGAGGTAACACATGTAGGATTTGCCAGCGGGAAAATCACCGCCCCCACAAACTATTCTGGAACGGGGATTGGGAGAGATAGTTGGCTGAGTGTCAAAATAGGTTGGTATCTTGTACCTTAGTGTCGAGAACCTGTTATTGGAGACCCAATATTGCCAACTTACATCATGTTAGAGATGGTGTGGGGTACCTGAAGAAGTATTCTAAAGTCTGCTCCATTACAACATGCACTTGCATGTAGTGGGACGGTAGATTTTGATGTATGTGTTTACGTGGGATACCAACCGCAGTGGGGGGGGGTTCAAACAAATATGTTTCCTTTCTCACACTATTTTTGTTTTTTTCTTCTGCTTTCAATCTATGTGCATTTGAGCTTAAGGGCAACATCAAAATATTCGTTTTTATGAAGACAGCCAGTAGACTTCATCCCCATTGTCATTGTGCATGAACAGCTGATAGGTCCCGTTGCGAATAGAATTCTAGCGATAATAGTAGTAAATTTCATTGGCAATCCTTCAATTTAATTTACCAGAGTTTTAGCTCCTAATTGGCCGAGGTAGACTGCAGCATGTCTAACGCATGCTAGGGCTCGGCTCACTTGAATCTCTCCTGGCCATACCCTCTAATTTCAGATAGTCATGTCTTTTAGATATCTATCCGTTTGAATACCGACAGCGTGGAAGCGAGTACGGGTATGGCTGTGTTGAGCTCTGTCTGTAGTGTGGCCTAGACCTAATATCACGGTCAAAGTATCTGCCGACAGTGGGGTGCTACTAGTCATGTGAGATCACTCGGCGTTACATGATCCACCAAAGTCACTCCATGTAATTGAAACGGAAGGCTACCACGACGTCCCATGGTCACCAAGGTCAACGCCTGCGTCACAGATTAAATATACTTGTGAATTACTGTTGGCTTGGCAGTCCTCCTCTAAGGCAAAAGAAAGCAAAGGTTTGTTTTGCGGGGGGCCATAACGCAAGGAAGTGAGGGAGACTGACGGTACGGGACACATTAGTTAGGTGAGGAGGCATGTGCCGGCTGACGTGCAGATTTTTACCTTCTTTCTTTTCTTTTTACCTCTTTATTTCATTTATCCCCTTGACCATGCCTTGAGCAAGGACTAGAACAAGTACCTTTTCTGAAAGCACCGAGACACCAACACAAGAATTTGGGGGCCCCTTGCGCCTCCCGTGTAGTGTACTCGATAGTTGGACGTAATATTTAGAGATCGGGTGTGGTGGGTGGTCTATCGTGTTGATCGGATTAGATCGGACTTTCAAACTGGACGGAAGGGGGTATGGGGGCCATGTGGCCAGGCGAGTTTATTGTTACTTTTTCGTCCTGAAGGCTCCGAGGTCAAGTGCTCACCGACAGTATTGACTCTTTATACCGGAATCTTAGCAGCAATTGTTATAATATTCAGGAACTAGGGCGCATATGATATCATAAGGATGAGTTTATACGTACCACAACCTTTACAGCTGCAGAAACTGCAACAGACAATGCTCATCTAGCTATATCTGCCTTAGATCCAGCCGAACCCAGGTGTTCTACCGATTTCACACCTGCATTATGGATTAATTGGGTAGAATACAATAACAAGCCGTTGACGAGTCGGCATTCATAGAGGTCAGATGGATTAGGATTATGGATATCAGCCAGTCCCCGTCATACAAATACGTACTTGTACCACATAATACTTACACAAGGGCCCCACGCCAAAAGGACACGCCGTTTCACACCCGCAAAGCCTAGCGCCCGCCGTTTATTCATTTCCACCGCTTCTGTGTACCTGAAGGAGTAACTAGATGTATCTTGGGGATAACATGGTACGCTGTCATCTGTTTTTTCTTTTCTTTCCTTAGGCTGACTGGCTACCCACTGAACTTGCTCCCACGCAAATGATAGATACTTGTGAATCTCAGCAGAATTTGTAAGGCCAACGACTGGGAAATTGATGTGTAGTGAGTGAGTGAGGACCCCCAAACCATTACCCGAGTTTTGGTGGATGATTCCATATATCCGAAAGCTGTTTCCGATCCCGTAAGACATTTCCGCAGCAATCAACTGTGTACCTGTCCTAGAAGCTCAAATAGTTAAAAGCCGATGATTCTGACAAATGAAGTGGGGCGTCTAAAGACATTGTGCTGGAACCTCAGCTAATTGGTCCAAGATAGACACAGAATGGCCTACGAAGCCTCATGGAAGGGGAAGCTTATTGTAAGTATGAGATCCCCGCGGCACATTACACTCATTTCCTTTACGATCCTGCCCAAAGCACGCGTATCCTCATTTCCTTCATTCTTCTTCATGTCTTCTCAAGTAATGTATCCGTTCCTACCCACCCTGCGGATAACTGATCGCGTGCTAGAAGACAGCAATTACATTTTTCGAGCCCTTTCCCGTCGCAAAGTCGATCCTCAAAAAGACTTGACCTGGACCCTGTCCAACGTCAACCCCCATGCCCAAAATTTTGTACCAACCTAATCCAACGGCGACTGGAAGATCCCCCACACGCTGCTTCCCGAAATCTCATGGATAGCCGGTTTGGTCTAAATCTCCAACTGTCCACTTCCAGGTCAAAATTTATGAAACCCTCTCTACCCGCCGGCGAACCGACTGGGCGAACCACGATAGTTATTTGAGCCGCCCAAAAAAAGAAATAGAGATCCAACGACGAAAATGAGATTTACGATTCCTAGGTCTCATATCTTAGTGACGCACCGATAGGAAAATTACAGTGCACATTTAGTAATCATTTACGAGGCGAGACGGGTGTGGGTTCCATTATTCAAGAGTGGGTCCAATATGTACGATGGGATATTCTGTTCAATCGAGCATCAATTGGCAAAATCATTCTGGAATCTGGGTTGCATGGACCTTATATTTTTCCTTTTTCTTTTTCGACATAGTTTTGCGGCCACGCGAGACAGGAAAAGACTTTCTTTTGTTTTTCCTTTGGGGGGGGAAGGTGTGGGAGCTGCTATCAATCTCACAACTATGGTATTTGCATGCGAGGAGTCTCCCTGAAGGCTGAATTGGATATGAGGAATGAGGGTGTGGTTGTTTTGGAGATCTCCAAAGTAACCATTGTTTCCACCCCTTCCCTTCCCTCCCATCAATGTCTTGCTTTCAGGATTAGTTGCTTCTTGTCGTGAGATGTTACCCTAGAATAAAGTAACTGAGGGACCCTGTTGATTATGTAGTACTGTTTCTTTTTTTCGTTCTACGGAGCGTTTTGTTACCTCCCAAAACTACTTTTATAAGTCTAGACTTTTGAGAGAGGAGGGGGGATGATCATAATGGGGGTTGGGGGACTAAAACTGACCCAATTTTCCTTATCTACTTTACAGCAGCCAATCTCTCGTCGCTGCATGACGGCAGTTGGCGTTTTGGGAAGGAAGGATGGATGCCCCCCAGCGCGATCCTCTTAATAGCCACTCCGAAACCCTCACGCATCGGGGAAAGCATCAAGGAAGGAGGAATCACAACGACTTGACGAATCTGAGATCCTTCCCGTACTTGACTACTTCGAGAGGGAGAGTTAGTAGGTTATGAGAGGGTAGGAGAGAAAGAGAGACACGAAAAAAATAAAAAATAAAGGAAAACAAGCAAATGTATTGCCGAACCGACGGTTTGACGTGGGATGGCCTCGCCGCCCTCGCGTTCTCTTGCTTGTCGCCTTTTTATTTTCCCACCTGTCCTTCGTCGAATGCCCCACGGATCTTCCCGTTCGGCTTTGGTCTGATGGCTGGCTGGCTGGCATGGGGGTCATTCTTTTACTCCATATTTATTTTTTCCTCCTTCTTCATGTGCCAAAGAGAAAGTCCGAGATACTGAACCAGACAGCCGCCTTGTTGGCTCCCCCCCTCCTTGACCCACTATGGGGAACCACACTGTCGCCCACACATCCATCGCAGACACACCATCCCACGCGGACGTGGATGGTTCCTCAGATATAGTCTATGCTTGCCTCTTACTCTACGAGTCTTGGTACGTTCCCGCCGGAAAGGGTCCCACATGATGTAGGTATTTATCTATCTTGCGTCGTCCAGCTCCTGGTTGAAGTCCAACTTGGCTTTGGACCGCATTATCAGCTTTGCAAGCTACGAGATAAATACCCGGAGTCTTCCCTGTCAACCTCGAAATCGAAATCGAAATCGAAATAGCAACGCGTTTGGAAAAAGAACCGATAAGCACAAAATGAACACGATGTTTCGCGGATACAATCTAGCTCCAAGAAGGCTCCTGCCAACAGGCGACTGCGGCTTCGTCGTGTATGCGGACCCACTATCACCTTTTGCCTTCAACGCTGCTCAGTCCGTCAGGTGTCAATGCCGGAATTTCTGGCCAAATCCTCATACCGCAGACCTCTGCGCCTGTGGTCACCATGCTTGCTACCACTCGCAGGAACCTACACCACCACCTACACCACCTACACCGTCCTCACCAAGCACGGTCCTCACTATCGGAGCCTATGCTTCTTTAATGAACCGGATATCACGCTTGGAAAAGGAGCTTGATGCCCAGAATGCCAAGAAGACGAGTGTGGTAACGGCTTATCAGCCCGAGCTTAAGGAGGTGATAGGCGGGTTACGAGGGATAGACGACAAGGTATCAGAGCTCTTTGAGCGTATGGAGGAAGCAGAGGAGCGTCTATTTGGGACGGAGAAGCAAGGTCAAGAAGTTGAAATCAGACTGAACGAACTGGAGGTGAAGTCTGAGGAGCTTGAGGAAGAGCTTGATGCTGTCAAGGAAGGGTTCGATGAGGAAGATGAGGAGCAAGAACAAGCACAAAACAAAAAAAAGGAGGAGCAGAGTCATCAGCCGGAATCTAAAGAGCTGGAAACAACTCGAGTAGTTGAGATTACAGACGCCCCTTTAGGACCGAAGCCTGTTAAGGCAGAGCATTCAGAGGAAAGTCTCAAAAGTGAAAAGAAAATAAATACTGCTACAATCACGACAATCATCCTTGCCCAGCCGCCGTTCAGCAAAGCATTCTCGCTGAAACGGCGGTCCTCCGATAGCAATTTGCTGGAACTCCATCCAGCAAAAAGGGTCCGTGGTCAGTCGGGCAGCTTTTCATCATAAGCTTGTCCCATCTTTCCCCCCTTTCTATTTGTTGCGGGTTTCGAGTCGCAAATGTAAACCAGGCGTATGGGCTTTTGTTTTCCCCTCGATTTGTTGATTGTATTATGTGGCGGCGCATGAACTTCTGTACTTTACGGGCGTCTGTTTATTGTTCATGTTTCTTTTTCTCTTTTTTTGGCGGAGCGTGGGACTTGGATTATCACATGGCGGCTGGGGGAGTTTAGAATTTTGCATGGCATTATGATTGTGTGTTCCCCCTTTGGGATAATTCTCTGTAGCTGGGAAATTCGCAGCTAGGTGAGGATAATTACTTTTGAATAAATTCTTTAGTGTCCCTAGTCTATTCCGTGATTCAGGGCACAGAAGTAAAAATAATCCTCAAAAGAAGGCCCGCTATTCTAAGTAGAGAGTGAAGGCTGAAAAGATGATCCAGGTGAGCTCGTCAAATATCAGCGAGTGATAATATATGACCTCTATTGTTCCAAGGTTGTTGGCTTTATGCCATGTCTTACCCACCGTCGCAACCACCCCGTATAGCAAAAGTCTCTAGGGCCCAGATAATTTTCCGGGACAGCGAGCTTCTGCTACAGTAAGCACCCTGGAACAGATGTAAGAGATACTATAGGCGGCAGCAAGGTACATACACTAGATTACCCAAGCAACCTACTCTTACTGAAACCTGCTTTTCACAGGTAGCTCCCGGACTGGCTGACACCTTTGGTGCTGGACTGCACACTCTGTGGAGAGAGGAGGAAGAAGAAGAAGAGGAATCTACTAGGCTCCGTGAACCATGGAACCTAATCTACTCTATAGTATATTAAGAAGCGCACCCAAAAACCCATCGTTATTATTTCGTAATCTACAAGCACGTCGTATGGGATGTCAGATTAGAAACTAGAGGCACACCTCTGATTAGAGTACATGTAGTTGAGGTGGGAATATCGTACGTACTCCAAACCCCACTGACTCCCTCGGTGCCGGCCCTTACTGCTCGCTACGGTACGGGTACGGGGTACGGGATGTCAAGGGTGATTGATAGGGAGCTATCAGCCTCCCGCTGCTAATCAAAGGGTGCTGCTGCTCTAACTCCGCACCAGCCTTAATCCAAATCGCACGACCTCTGCCCACGGCGAGGGACCAACAAATGTTCCATAGCACCATACTCGACCCTCGTCTCGTCACTCCACTCGCAACAACCCCCGTACCCACGTTCTGAGAGATAGCTAAGATTCACCTGGCGGGCACTCTAGACAATACATGTTCATACCGGCAGGCTTTACCTCCCAGTTCCCCGGTCTGCCAGCCTAGAACCTCTAGCGCCGGAATTCCTATCCCACTCACATCAGATCATTCCCCCACTACAATGTCAATTCTCCTCCTTGTGAGAGAAAAAAAAAAAAACGTTCGTAACTCAAATCCCCCACTTGTCTCTCCATGTCTCTATTTCCCACCTCCACCACCACCACAACCGCACACCCCCCGGACTGACAGCCCCTGAAACAGAAATCGCTCCTCTTTTTCCTAAGATAGGGTGCGCCCCACCCACGTGCTAAGCCTAGGGGCACAGACCCACATCAGCCTCAACCGAATATCAACAACAACCTGTATTTCCCTCCCCCCCCCCCACACAGACCTCCTCACACTTTTTTATTTTAATTTTTAATACCATAACCGGAACTCTTCCCACGATGTCATTAACCCCGATAGATGTCCGGGGTACAGATATGCTTATCCGTGAATGCTTTGCGGAGTACATAAGCTGCTGCTGGCCTGATTTTGAATCGACCTATCATTCTAGGATGGATGGATGGATAAAATACCGCAGTCAAATAGGATTTTGTGAATTTTTTTTTTTTTTTTTATAACTGTGGATTAGGTGAGTTTACGATCCACGACCCATTTAGACCGGGGGGGAGGCGAGATGGATGATACTCTTTTCTTTCTTTCTTTCTCCCGGACTACCTGGTATGTACCTATCTCATAGCACACAGCACACATCACCTTAGACAGGGTCACATCAACTTCAGATGGATCATTTTGAACCTCGATTAAAAGTACGTAAACATGCGCATCCTATAAATTGTGACCCAAAGGTTACATACTAAAGTGCCCATTCATGGTACTCATTTTTACACGTGTGCGTCTTATGGATAAATTCGAGTTCGGAAAATCTCCCTCAATACTCATAAATTACTAACGTTTGTGGAACGGGCTGCCTTTGCATGCCTTTGCATGCCTTTATAAGATCATAGATTCGGTACAGTTTTGCATGATTCCATCCCATCCCCCAAGCATTGACGATTTGTGAGTAGGTATGATATTTGCGAGTAGTTGCATATGCATACTGTACCCCAGGCACTAAGAACGAGTGATATTCTCCCATATATTTATTTTCTCGATTTTTTAGATATGGTACAGTAAGTGCATCTACTCCAAAACTAGGCGAAAGAGCTTTCCGAGAATCGGGGCCATCTCCTCGGAAACTCGAGCACCCATCAGTGAGCTAGTACTATTTCCCACCCCCATCTCCCTACCCCCCCCAAAATGAAACATCCAGAAAGTGAACCCAGAACCAGAACCGACAAAATCCTCCAAAAGGAGAAAGACGTAAAAATAAAAATAAAAACGAGGGACGTTATTCGTACAGATCGTTAGAATAAGAACAAGAAAATGAGACCCATAAATCCTGTGAGGAATAACCCAACCGAAAGAGTAGAAAAGGCCCCGATACCGACTCAGAAATAGGAATGGTAACTACCCTCCTCAAACAAATTTTTTTCCTCCCCATAGGATAATAAGAACGCCGTATCAACCCTCTCAAACCATAGCCAAGCAACCAAAAGAGACCGCAAACAATAAAAGAAAAGAGAAAATATATAAAGGAAATTACAATATCCCCTAAAACTTATGTAAAGAAATGAATTTACTACGCCTAAATTGCTCATGAGTAAACACCTAGCTTTTCGCCCTAATTCCCAGCTTTACCTACTATGATATTGGGTTTCATTACGTGCTGCGCGAGGAAAATCAATTTCTTCGGATTGAGCCATCGACGTATGAGCGGACTTGTTAGTTCTATGCACCCCAATCGCTCTCAGCTATCCTCCCGTTCATGTGGAACTTCCCAATCTTTTCAAACCCTCTATAAACAATGAGACCAATCAGTTTTATCCAAAAGATCAGAGGCTTATGTCAGTAAAAGGATAGATGTAACGTACCGTGTCAAGTCAATGCCGTGTAAATCACCCATTCCGTCCTCATCTTCATCTTCTTCCCTCAAATCAGGGACAAGCTGAGGCCCAGCACCCAGCCGGAATCCTCTCCCTCTCTCCTTCAATGGACTTCCCAACTCCCTCTCCCTCATCCCATGTCCACTTTCGTCTCGACCTGCAGTTGGCGGCGGCGAAGAACTGTGTAGATCCTTCAGGGGGCTATAATCATTGGGCTTGGCTGGTGTCGATCCAAAATGTATATACTTCCAAAATGGTGCTGGAGAGCTTGTAGGTAAATACGAGCTGGGAAGCTGTCCAGTTGAAGGAGGTGCAAGGCGAGGGTGTTGTCTCTGCGGTGCGGGAGTCATGGCAGTCACTGCAGGGTTGTCATCGGCGTACTGGGAGTTCTGTGATGGGGACGGTGGTATAGTATTAATATCTCCGTGAATCGGGGAGACTTGGTGGTGATTCTGAGACGATGAGATCATCTCATTCGTGTTTGCAGGTTGTATTAAGCTAGCACGGCGGGTGAGGTGCGTGTTGACTGAGGTATCGATGAGCGGCTTATCATGATTACGGAGGGCTGGAAGAGTTGGTAATCTGGAACCACGGTCGGGAGTGTAAGCTTCGAGTGGTGCAACTCTATATGATGTGATAGGTGGTGGAGTGACGGATCTTGGTGAATGTTTGAGTATGGTATATTTTATATTGAGGTCCTGAGAGTCCTCTAGTCTCAGCCCTTGGGAACTCTGGGAAAGCGGTTGATTGGTTGATTGTTGTAGCTGTGACGAGGAGCTTTTTGTATAAGGTTTGGGAGACGATGGTGAATTAGGGACAGAGTTCTGGCGACCAGGTCCAGTTTTGGGAGGTTTTTGAAGTTTTTTGATGTACTCGTCACGGTGTTCTGGCAGAAGCTCCCATTTCATCCCTTTACCAGGTTCGTCTGTGCGGCGGGGGATCTTTCGGAAGGCTTTATTAAGTGACAGATTATGACGAATTGAATTCTATAGAATTACTATTTAGCACAATCACTTGATATTTAAAGGTGGGTAATATAACTAACCTGCCAACCTGTATTCGAGTGACGATAAAATGCGTACTTGTCCTGTATGTACTGGTAAATACAAGCCAAAGTTAACTGTTCCCCTTCACTCGATAAGATTGCCTGTGCAATCATCAGTGCATAGCTAAACGGCGGCTTGACCTCCTTCATCGAGTCATCTGCATAATCAACATCTTCAGTTGATTCAAGGACAAGGCCACGATGATATGCTGGTACATTCTCTCTCTTTATCGTAACCTCATTTTGTGAGATTAGATCAGCTGAGATGGGTGGTAGCAGCTGCTGGGACGATGAAGGCCTAGCATTCTGTGAAGATGGCATTGTAGAAGTATCATAGTTTGATTCGTTGCTTTGCGTTGGCTGGGGCTGTGGATCATCCTCGAGAGGAAATTGAAACGCCTTAGAACGACGGAGAACTGCTGCAGCGATGTTGATATCAGTGTCCGGAAGCACAAACATCATCTGTACACCGCCAATCTCGATAATGTTTCCACTCCGAAGTATAATTTCTGAATCCTTTTTGTAGCACTCATCATCAACCTTGAGACCATTTCTTCCCATGACCTGTAGTCGCCAGCTGTATTGTCCATTCTGATCGTAGCTGATAGTAGCATGGTTTCTAGAAACTAGCTTGCTTGGCCCCAAATCAATATGAACAACATCATCAGGTTTTGCCTGAGGCGGAGGTGTTGGTGAACCAGCAGCGCCGGCGGCACGAGCATCTGGTGGACGGCCAATACGAATAACCAATTCTTTCACGTAGTAAGTCCAAGTAGCACCGGCAACTTTAGCATATGCAGTGATTCCCTGTGTGTTCTGGCGGAAGTTCTCATCATTGGCATGTTGGATAGCGACCATAGGGTTGGGGTCTGGCATTGCCAAGGACGCAATGACAGCATTTACTTGATCAATCTGAGATAGAGGGGTAGCCTCCTGGGTCTCTTGGAGTTCTTGGAGCTGGAGGGGTAAAGTTAGCCAAGGTGAAATGATACGTCATTGTCTTGCACAAGGTTAAGGATGTTGTCGAGGATGACGATCATGATGATCAATTTAGTCGAACCATCCCAGTAATCGGCGTGTCAAGAGGTGAGGGTGGGGGGGGGAGTTGGTTACCTTGCGTCTCTTGTTCCGCGGGCGTGATGGAGAAGAATCCGGGAGCTCATGGTCTGGCGTGGAACCAGCGCGACGTGCCCGGGTCCGACGGTGTGTCGAAGGCGGCATCGCAGGCAGCGGTGTCTGGCGGATGAGCTGAGGGAGATGATGCTTCGAGAGGTCTCTCTGTGGGCGGATTGCATGGGTTAGCGGCATAGCATCACGCGTGACGTTCAATTCATAGACAGCTAGGGTAAACGGGTAGCGTCGCCACTGTGGGAAAACACTGTACGCGAAGGGATGACGGAATGCAGCAATAGCATCAAACGAAACATCAGAAGATAGAGATAAAGATAGTGATAGAGATAGAGAGAAAACAGTCTACATACAGGTGAGTGGGGGCTCTACAAACAATAGACGCTTGGTGCAGTAGAGTGTCAAAGCGGGCGATGAGATGAGGTGTGTGCTGTTGGCGGCGGCGGCGGTGCTGGTGGTTAGCAGTCGTCGTCGTGGTGGGCCGTCGTGTGGGCAGTGGAGGCTGGCTGCAGCAGTAACACGGTGGTGGGCGGCGGACGCGGTGTTTGAAGTGGGCGAGTCGATGCGGCCAGTGGCGACGGAGCCTATCACAACAATATCCCACAACGCCAAGACCCGATATCAATTGAAGCTCTTGAGAAATCCTTTGTAAACCTACAATAATCACTACTAGAAAGGACTACAATTCTCCAGTAAGGACCTTGGTCTATCTGCCCCCTAGGACCCGCTATCTTCTACAAAAAAATGCCCGTATGCCAAGAAAAGGCCACAGCGGCCTCTGTGGTACCTCAAGATGCATTAAGCTAACAGGGAACCGGGAGAACCAAAGTACATACCCTCAGTTTCATGTCATATGTGCTCGTATTCAAGAGAGAGAACAGAAATATGTTTTTTTTTCTGGTCCTTATTAAATGCTGCTTCATAATTGTCTACCAAAACTGAGATTGCAAATCGGGCGGAACTGTTTACAATAGGACTACACAGAGTCAAAACATAGAAAGTCTTCAAAGTCCTACCTCAAGGCTTACACTACGCAGCCGCTGCCGAGAACTCTTGTCCAGGAGCACCTTAACCCCAATCTGTTACCAATCTACACCTTCTACAAATACTTATCTTGCCCACCGGGCCATCACGTTACCCTAGGTCAATAGTTTCTTTTCTTTAAAGCCATATCAAATCATCACCATATATCAAAAAGAACATATCTACATAGTACGTCATATGAACCGCCCATTATGGCATAGCGCGAGGACCCGGACCCAACCGAGAAATGACAGACACGACCCAACCGTATTACTGATATGTACAGATCATCTGGGAAAAACGGTTTTCCACGCGTCCTAGTGATCTGAGCACGGACTCTACTTCTAGGAAGCCAAGGGAGAATTCAAGGGAAATTTTGGAAACACTAGATGTTTAACCTAATTCATTTTGTTTGTTGACATGTAGATATAGGTGATTCAAAACTAGCCGTCGATACCACTATGCTATAAAAAAAAGTGTATTTTGGAGTGACCTTGGCTACTTCCTATGGTGAACCCTTAAATCCCCAACTGTTCTTTCCTGGAATTCAGGCTAGAAATTTGTTAAAAATGTCAAGTTCCTTCATACTCAGCAGACCTTTAGTGTCAAATCAATCCTGAGGTAGTGCTTGGTGATTATGGGGCTCATTGGGCTTATTGGGCAAGATAAAGGCTGTATTAGCGCATTAACATCACCAACACCAAAAAAAAATCCGTCAATAACAAACCGGCAGATTACACAAGATATCATACATTTATAAAGAACATGTGCCGATCGATTAAGTAGACCACGCTGGAGGAGCCGTCAGAATAAACCACGACTAATATCACTTTTACGTCACTGCGTTCAGGGCGTAAAATAAAATTTCTGTAGGTTAGGTCGATGGACCCCACATTTGGCACTCTACACCCACCAACCCAGCCAAACCGATATATGAACTGTTTACGGAATTTGCATATATAATTGTTTTTTTGCTTTTATCCACACACCGAAGTGTAGATATTTTTATCTGCCGTAAAACATTAAATATTTCGGCCAACAGCGAAAGTTTGTGGCTCGCTACTCTAATTCTAGTATCCCGAATTTCTGGCTCGGTCCCTGCAGGCTGCGTGGCTCCGAATGGGGTAGTGTTTAATGAAAGATATTTAAACACGATCGCCGATTTTCTCGCCTTGGAATGAAAAGCTCGCGTTCTATATCGGTGTACGAGAGGCGAGAGTAATGAGAGGGAGGGTGTGCTGAGAATTATTGCCAATGTTTTGTCTGCCAAGGTTAGTCCTGCAGGAATTCCCGCCAGGCACACACATTCACCGCTCCATCCTCTAAACTCAGTCGAAAAGAGTGGGAGGCTGGGGATACACCAATTACTACAACCCCCTAAGGCGAAAATATCAGCACCAGAGTGGAGATTTATAGACAAGCTTGATACTAATCCTGCTATCAATTCCTACTACAAATTTCTAGACATATATAGGGTAGACTGGAGCGAGTCTGACTTGACGTTATTATGTGTCGAATCTAACACAAATTTTATGAATACAAGACAGGTCTTAGATCTGTAATTGTACGTACCTTACCACCAACTTCATATGTAAGCTGGCACTATCTGATTAAATATCCAACTCGAAGGCCTCGATCCGATCGACACTCGGCCTCTAAAGGTTCCCCTCATTCATGCAGGATAAAGAAACTGCAAAAGAAAATTAACCCCAAGAACCGGGTGGATATTAAGATCATAGTGCTGAGAAATTCGGAGCACCTGACCAATGAAGAGGACGCCGACAATGCAACGGTTAGAAGACGACAGAGGAAGGTGTAGTAATTTTAAGATAGCCGAGACAGTGTATACGTACTCGCAACAGGCATAAAGAACCTGAACATGCAGGTCTTATTTCCACCAATTAATAGGTGTCCTTTACTCGCTAGAGACAGAGCCACCAACCAAAACCCTGGCTTCAACAGTTGCATGTTCAGGTTCTTTATGCCTGTTGCGAGTACTCAGTTCATCCGAAAATAGTTGCTAAAGCTAAAAGTAGTATTGATAGTCACTTACTAAATGTTAGTCAACCTGACCACTTACGCTCCGTGTCTTCTTTGCTGGCAAGAAGCTTTGGGTTGACAGTGAATGTCTCGCTTCCGTGAGTCTAAGAATAATATGGCCTTAACTGGAACATAGTATTAGCAATGTCTTGAGCAGTCAAAAAGCACTGTTGAATAAAAGGCTAGTATATAAGGCTAGACAATGTAGACCCAGCACTCCTAAACAATACGTATGCTGTTTAACGGGGTCTCTACTACCAATAGAAATAGCCAATACCTCCTTTTCCGCCGTAGTGGATTATCGGCGCAACTAAATGATACCTTGTTCTGTTTGGAGGGCGATCATCGAAGTGTGGAAATTAGCAGATGCAGAGATGGAGGATGAATGGAGGGGTGCGAGGGCGAAGAGTGAGATAACTAGATTAGATTGGATTATCTTCCGAAGACTCGGGGATCCCGGGCCTCTGTCGATCATAAGGGATGGAATATTCATGATCCTTAACCTGCTTCTAGGTTACCACATGAAAAGAAAAAAGAAAAAAGAAATTAGTATATTACGCCCTCCCGGAGATCAGGGATACAAGTATCTGGTTGGATGGAGCAGGAGGTTCTACGCGTACGTAGTACGGGCATGCAACGGCTACTGGATTCGGTACACGAGATAGCTGTCGGTTAAGGTTAAAATTCGAAACCTTTTGACTACTCCACTTCAACTGACATGCAGGCGGGTATGTAGATGTTTAAGCCTGGACTACCATTGAATAGTTTCAAGGTACATTCCCGGAGCCGCCAGGTCACTGGTTTAGATTATTCTCGTATAGATACTACGTACATGTGTATTCCAATATCCTTGTCGAATACCGGTAATTAGATATAGCCGTTAGAGTACGCACTTACTTTACGTACATCTTCAATCTTTAAGGTCACATGAGATGTATTATGATGATGATTATTCATAAATACATGGAGCTGAGATGTATTATATAATTATGATTAATTCATCCATCCATCCATTCATTCAAGGTCACATGAGTAGTCCTGTTAATTATATAGAACGATACTTGAACCATTTACAGAATTTTCCCTCGCTCTATGCTTGTTTCATATATCCTCGGAGTAGTAAAAATCACAAGAAAAACTTTCTTTTTTCAAAGAATCGAGAGATCTATCTAAATATCAAAAATCAAAGTTTCATTGGGGTTAATTACTCTATAACATAGATGCATACCAATATAGCCCGAAGGCTGCCTTAGAACTCCTATAAATATCATCGTTTATTTAATTCCTTGACTGGTAAATATTTACCCGCCCCCTCTCCAAGACTCTATATCAGGTAGAAACTATAGAAACCTGGCCTAGATTCGCAATACGTTTGACCTATGTCACAGATCTAAAACACGCACTGAGGAGGCCTAGAGAAGTTTATCTTTTTTGAAGAAGACGAAATTAAAATTAAAAGATGCTGGCTGAACCTAATCTAGGCTCCCCGAATAACCACATGGATTTTGGGTCTCAATCACTAATGAGGGGGAAACAGTGGTCCACGAGAATAACCCTGTACTAGGCAGGAAACCCTTCGCATCTATTCTCTACATGTAGCTCTTATAATCCCGGCTCGGAAAAACCATGCGCATCAGTTAAGGTTAAATCCCGACCCTATTGTTCCGGGCCGCAGGATGGACGTGTTCTCAGATGTGCGGCTAATATACTAGCGTGGTGGGACCCTCGAATAGAGTAAGTATTGCGACATAAGACATATCCTTTGTTTGGAACAGAAGGTGTTTCCGAGTAGTGGGGTTTGGCTTAAGCTTTTGTGGAAATGAGGTTAGTTTTTTTTATTAGTGGATTTAATAGCAGAAAAGAGCACGAGAAACTACATGTATTCATAATTTCCGTACCTGCAAGGAAGGAAATAACGAATAAGCAAAGTAACCAATCAAGCACCGCTTAGACCCTAAAGTCACACCACTCATCCAATTAACTATCACCTTGGCCTCAAATAGCTACTTATCCTAGTTAAATATATATGCAGACCTTAGGCATGACGTAGAAACTCAGTACTACTGTTGGCTCTAACTTTAAGCAGGGAACTTCCCAAAATAATAATCAAGTCGCCCCCGAAACTTAAATTTTTTTGCCAGCGCTGACCTCAGGAAACAGCCCCTATGGGTCACGGAAAACCACGCGGAAAACCGAGCTCCGTACTGATACATGCATACAGTCAGTTCCGAAGTCAGCAAAAAGGCGTATGGCATGTGAAACATGATCAGGTAGTCAGGTTAACGTTATTCTTTCTTGGCTTCTGGAAGCAAGGGTATAGCGGGGAGTCGTCGGGAAAACCAGCAGATCCGGCATGTTCCGGATCGTGAGGACGTCAACAAGTCGGGTTGAAAAGGCTTGGCCTTGGCTGCATCGGAGTAAGTGGGGCCTGCAGGCCAATGATTCCTGATCCTGGGAACGTGGGGGTTGATGCAAACCCTAACCTGGAAGATGATTCTTTGGTACCTGGTTGTACTTGTATGGTGGGCGCTCAAGCGCTCTAAGTACTATACATGGCTAAGGTAAACAGTAGGTTAGTAGCTACATGTTCTGTTCAGGGAAAGACACATAGATCCCCAGGGTCGGCTAGAACAGAGCCCTCCCAGGAACTACCCATAACGATCTTGCATGAAGATTCATTGAGTGAATCTAGATTCCTCTTGCATCTGGTTTTGCCAAGAGCCTACCTGGCCAATTCATTTTTCCTAGGTGGACCTTCAAACATAGTGCACTGGACGAGTGATAGATCATGATATAATCGCCTTGGCGATTTGATACAGGTTGGAAGCGAGGCTGTGTCTAGCTCTCAAACTTTACTGCCTATTTGACCTTAATTTCTTGGAGATTAGACTTATGTAGGAGAGCTGTATAGGCCTAAAGAATTAATTACAGACAGCTGATAATTGTCCCTTGAGTGAGTGGTCCCCTGTATCTAGCACAAAAGACCCGATTACAAGGTTATCCCCTAAACCGTCACACGCAAACGTTTGAGGCCGGTCTTTCAATGACATACCCCAACCACAACACCTCTAGATATTACAGAAATTATGCTAGAACATTTAGACTATAACCTAAACCATTATCATTATAAATCCAATGGGTTATAAAGCTAGTGGTTGGGTAGCAAGGCTGGAAAATCGGGGGTTGTGGCAAAGACCAGTCCCGCCTGGGACCGTTGACGGCCTAAGGGATAGTATTTTCGCCTTCTATTGTACGGGAAGCCCATCGGCCGAGAAATGGGTTGCTGCATTTCTCCAAAACTGATTGATCGTCCTATCCTACTGGCAACTCTGACTAAAACTGAGCCAAGGGGATATATATTATCAATCGTATGATAGTGATGCCGCCCAGAAAAGTACCTCCAACAGAAACAGCAATCCATTAAGCCGTGTTTACTATCCGCTGCATGCGACTATTTTGGGAGAAAACCCGCATGTCTTGACGGCTTGGGGTACACGCGTCTCAAATTTGCTTTTTCCTTTTCATCCTTCGCGATACCGGTCCGTTATTTCGCGTTTGCGCGCCTGTTGCTTGGAACCCTGTGTGCGACATGATTTTAGCGTCGAACGCGCTAGACCTGGGGGGGTAATTTTCGCCTCATGGCGTGCTACCTATGAGGTCAACCTGCTGCTAGTGGATCCTTGCTTAATTTTTTGCTGGTTATTTTTCTGTAGGTTCTCCTTTTTGGGGGACTCCGAAATTCTCAATAACAGGAGGTGTGGGGTGAATTTCTTGCGGGATGGAATCGGTTGCATGCCGGCGATCGAAGGCAAGACAATGTGCATAGCCTCGGGAGTCGGGGGCCGACAGTGGGGACTACCGGAGTTTCGGCGTGGGGTATTTCCTTCATGTTGGTTATAGTAGACGGTTACCCGTTCGACTTGGCATATATGTCTCTTTGACATCTAATATTAACTCCTAGAGATAGTAGTATTTTGAAAACGGAAGACTTTGGGGGAGGCCATACATATTCCACTGCTAAGCAATCATGATCGGTGGCAGCCTCCTGGCTTTTTTTTTTGGGGGGGGGGCGGGGGGGTGGACGGAAATTTCTGGAGAGGTGAAAGAATCCTCATGAAGCCACAATAAGGAGAATATTGGTATTTGATGAGGACAAATGTCCTAAATGCACAATCAAATTCTACCCCTCTAGTGATTACCTAGAGCTTAGCGATGAGAAATACGAGGACCCTTAGGACCCACAAACAGTCTCATATCAGCGCTAGTGTACTACATATAGTATGCCCATTTGGTAGTGATTTGCAGGCAAGCATCGTGTCACATCCAAAGCAAGCGCACTACTAATGAAATGTCAGGGCGAGTCAAGGTCATAAATTCTTGTTTTAGAAAAAGAGTAATCTCAGTGCCCCTGCTAGATTAGGATCCAATGCTGACTACGAGCGGGATCTTTGCTATAGGCTCAACGAATACCATTGATAATCATAATTATAGGGTCTAAGACAGGGACATGTCGGGGGTACCATTGTACATTCGGATGTACGAAAGCCCGATAATTTAGGAGCTCTCTAGGCGGAGGTGATATGATTGCTCCGCCCCCTCATCTCTTGGGGTTAGACATAGGGGGCTCGCATACTAAGTCCATGTCAGACTTTATTTGAGATTACCGGGCCCTGACCAAAAGCTTAGCCAGCGCAAGCGAAAGGCCAAGCTCCTCGAACATGGGGAAGATTCCCGGCGGAGTGGAACCGTGTAGGATCAGAACAAGTCATAGTATTACCGGAGCTGAAAGTCGTCGTAATGCTGTGATGACGAGGCCTCCCTGGCTTTGAAACTGCTCACTACTCACGTTTAGACAAGTAGGTTTTCTTCTGTTCCCTGGAATGCCCAACAACAGAATTTGGATGGAGCTGCCGCTGGAGCTTTGGGGGCATATTTGGGTGGGTAGGGCGGTTTCAATACCCGAGACTGAGGTCTAGCTGTTACTCCGCCCCACTGCTTAGGGGCTATAAATGTAGTTTGTTATATTACCTAGGCGTACGCAGAAGGCTTGTTTGATACCAGATCTGCGGTCGGCGTGTTTGACCATACCCTATTGATCCATGTTCGTGTGAGGTGAGAAAGCTTGACTTTCTTATCAACTGCAGACTGCATGAAAGTGCAGAAACGGCTGTGGGTGTCTCTCGTGGGTTGTCTGATGAGCGTGGAATAGTTGGGACACTAGTGTATGTATAGACATGAATTACTAGGAATAATTATTATTTGCAAAATGCGGGAATGCCTAATTATCGATATTATAATTCGCGCCGCAGTGCTCAGTACCTAGCACAGTTGGCTCAATGAGCTAGCCCGGCCAGAAGACCGTCCTAGACCCGAGAAGTTACGCGGCACACCCACTAAACTACTGCGCACCTAGCGGAATAGTTAGGTGAGGGACTTTTCTGTTTTTACACTGGCCCAACACTTGTCAGTTAGGCGCTTGGGACGAGACCTGAACTGCCGTCCCGCAGGAGGCATCTTCCGTGGGCTCTTGCATTTTAGGTTGTTGGACTTACATGTATCTTTTGAACTCTATGTATGTACCTAAAATGGCTGCTTTCTTTTATATATATATATGTTATATTTCTAGGGTACGTGTAGAAATACATATACTTGATGCCTGAGAATATCCGAAATTGTTTGCATTAGCCTTTAGACAATATTCTACGAGAGAAACCACAACCCGGGGTTAAGCGATCACCGGCCGAAGTGCTCGGGGTTTGGGGCTTACCGAATAGTGACAAAGAAGCTCGATATTGTTTTAGGCTGATCCGCTGTATCAGCCGTAGATTACATGCAGCCTCGGGCGCGGCAGGCGTTGACAAGCTTTCAGGCGCGGCGGTTTTCTCGCGTGGGGCATGGATTCCCCCCATGCCATGGAAACGGGATCCCTCCTCGATTAATCGGTTCTTGGGTGCAATGATCCCAAGCATTTATGTCTACCAACTGAAACACTAGATATTTACCATAGGAATCGATTAACTTTGGAGCAGCCCCTGTAATGATTTTTGCTGCGATCATAGTCGGCGCCTCCGTAGAGATCCACGTGATGGCTTTTCCGCTGCACTGTGCACTCTGTATGCTGTGTGATGTGATGTCATACTTTCGCCAAACAGCGGAAAAATATTCTTTGAGTAACCCCAACTATATCGCCAGATGGATTACGTCAAAGGATTTCCTTCTCGCCGGGAGAAGCAGGGGAGCCAAAAGCTTACTTGGAGGATTAATTTCTGATTCGGGGAAGATTGCGAGAAATATATTTCTGCTTGTTTCTAATACGAGCTTCACGGAGATGTCCTAAGCGGGAGAAACCGATGTGTCTGGTTTGCCGCTATGGGGGGAGGTACAAGGGTCCGTTGTTTAGAAATCCACAAGACGCCACCAGTTAGTGCTGCATTCCCCACTCGGCGGAACTATTGTCGAAGGAAGTTCTTTGGTTGGGAGGGTCGAAGCGAAAATTACGCATGGAAGTAAAGGGTTGCAGAGAGGCTTTTTGCTGGATCTTTTTTCCTAGTCGCATCAAAAAGGGGCAGATGACTGGATTTTCTATGAGGTTTCTTTTCGTTCCCTGTTACTGCTAAGCAATCGTTTAGTTCCTAGAAGCCTTCTTAGAACCTATCGAAGCAGTGCTTCATCGTGATGATGATGGTGATAATCCAATTTGATGCATGCCGTGAGACTTCCCTCCGCGGGAAGGGTTGCCACATCTATCGATGAGCGATAAGATTGATTGCGCTTGTCAATTAGAACGTGCATGGTCTCTCCGGACCTATTGTGACGAGCACCAAGAAAGACAAGACTTCTGTTCTCTTTACTTATTCGTAGGCAAGGCCTCCTTGTAACAACTCTGTGGGCCGATTGCTGGATCCTAAGCCCAAATCTGCCTTGTAAGTACGCACTTTTTTCCATTTCAGGATAGCCTAGAGAGAAACTTCAAGAGTCCAAGACCGCCGTGGTGCAGTGGGTGACTATTCTGTCTAACAAGTGTGACCTAGTGAGAGAGAAAAAAACCGTTCAGACTCTCTAGACATCAGGAACCCACTCGGGCTCAATCTAGTTACATCCTCTGTTTTCCGACCGGGAGAGGGGGGGATAGGGTAGTGTACGTCAGAATACGGGATTTGGATAGCTACTCCCTACATTTCGACTTACCTGCAGACAGAAAGGCCGCGGTCGTACATACATAGGCCCAGCACCCTCGTCGCAGAAGTGGGCATAATAATAGTCAAGCTTTTGATCTGACGCAAAACAAAGGCCGCCAGAGAAAAAGGCACTGCCACCCCACCATACCCTTCATAGCATTATCCCCTGCCCTCTTTCCAGTTCTCAGCTCTCCACAAAACCCCCCCTCTTTTTCGACATATCCTCTTGTCTACGAACACACATTCAGGAAAATCGATTTTTGTTACTTTTCTTACCTTTGTTGTCATTGTTGGTGCTGGATGCAAATCAATTCAGACAGACTGAGCGCTAGAGAGCTGATTATTATGGACATGTCCTCGGCTTCACATTTGGGGTCGACTCACTCATCTCCTGAGTCTTTCGATGATGATACTGGAATGATGGGGACTGCCAATTGGCAACATATGGCCCCTCCTGTACAAACAGCGCCGCCATCAGTGGCGGGGAGTAGTACGACATCTTCGGTGCCTACAAAGACAACACTTCCCTTACAAAAGCGTAGAAGGGTCACCCGGGCATGCGACGAGTGTCGGCGGAAGAAGATCAAATGCGATGGGAAACAACCATGTACACACTGTACAGTTTATAGCTATGGTTCGTGCATTTTTCTTTGTCGCCCTCCCTCGATTTTAGGGGTGGAATAAAGCAAGAGCTCCTGTTTCGCTTATCTTATAATCTTAATCTTCAACCGGTAATCATTAAAGAAGATCCCGCTGATTCTTGCTTTCTGGCTACCTTTAGAGTGTACCTATGATCAACCCTCAAATCGAAGACGGAACCCCGCTCCACAGTACATCGAGGCTCTAGAGAATCGGCTTCAGCGAACCGAAGCGTTACTGAAGGTGGTGCTACCAGATGTTGATGTAAATCACCCTAATTTTGATCTCGGTAAGTTTTTGCCGCAAATACAGGAAGCTGCAGCGGCCCGTACAGCAAAACTTAACGGGAATGGTATCAACGGCAACGGCAACAGTCGCCTCGCCGAGGTTCAAGGAATAGAAAAGGACTCCCTTTTGGAATCCATGGTGGAGGCAGCAGGGCGTCTGGACATCGATGAGACTGGGCACATGGATTTCCACGGCCACTCCTCGGGTATAGCTTTCCTGGCACATCTAAACAGCCAGTTTGGTGATCTCCTTGGTGAGGATGTAAAATCCTTAAAGAAAATACGGTCTGCAGCCTTCCCACCAGTCTTCGAATCACCCCAATCGTCAATCAGCTCGTCCCCAGAAGCGAGTATGGCAATAACTGCTATGTTGCCGGGGAAGGAACTTGCCAAAGTACTGGTTGATGCCTGTCTAGATGATGCCTGCATTCTTATGCGCTTTGTTCATCGACCAACGTTCAATGACATGATGGACCAAATTTACGAGACCGATAGTGGAATGTATACAGAAACTCACAATAGCTTTCTGCCGTTATTGTATTTAACTCTGGCGGTTGGGTGTCTCTTTGTTAACGATATGGAAGGATGGGGGGTCGAGAGCCCAGTTGCTGAAGGGTGAGTCACCCACCTCTCTAAGATTAGCGTACAGATTTCTAACTAGTTTTCTTCAAAAGAACCAAATATTTTTGTGCTGGTCGCCGTATGATTGAAATAACCGACTGTCGCGATATCCAATCTATCCAGACCGTCCTCATGATGGTCGTCTTCCTTCAATCTTCTGCTAGGATGTCGACATGTTATTCATTTGTTGGCATTGCACTCTCAGCTTCAGTACGGTTAGGTCTTCATCGATCTTTACCAGGCACAACTTTTAGTCCTATAGAACGAGAAATCCGTAAAAGGATATTCTGGACTGTACGGAAGATGGACACATATGTCGGCGCGTTGTTGGGTCTTCCAAAAGGTATTGCAGACGAGGATATAGATCAGGAAATGCCCGCGGAGGTAGACGACGAGTATATCACTGAACAGGAGATCTTAACACAACCTCCGGGGGTCATGCCTATAATGGCTGCTGCAAATGCTCATGCGAGATTACTAAAGATCATGGGGAAAATGGTCAAATACATTTATCCCCTGAAGGGGGTGGAGGCTAGTGTGACTGGTAAAAGATTTGGATATAGCGTGAGCTACTCAAAGGTTCATGAAATTGAGAAAGATCTTGGTGTATGGCTAGACAACCTTCCGATGCAGCTAAGGCCAGGAGGGGATACACCGAACAGCCTATTGAAGTATGCTATAATTTCTTTCTATTATGACCTACCGACTTACTGATGGTTTTTAGGGCACAATTTCTTCTAAAAATGGCTTTCGCACATGTCCAAATGATGTTATATCGTCCCTTTCTACACTACATTTCTCGTCCAAAGGGCAAAGGCTATGATGAGCGTCCTTACGCTAGCGCCGCTGCCTGTGTCAATGTTGCACGTAAAATTGTTCATACAGCGGATGAAATGAGAAAAAAGGGTATCTTGAATGGTGCCTACTGGTTCACCATGTATACGACTTTCTTTTCGGTCATTACCTTGTTGTATTACGTGCTGGAAAATCCTACGGATGTAACGTCGCTGGCGATGCTGGGGGATGCAGAGATTGGACGAGATTTATTAACGGGCCTTAAAGAGCGAAGTTTAGCTGCGAAAAGGTGTTCGATGTCTTTAGCAGTATGTTATCACTTGTTGGCGAGTAAGGTGTGAATAGCCGGTGCTGACTTGTTGGTAGGCTCTATTTGAGAAACTTCCCCAAAAGATCAAGCCGGACTTAGAAAAGGCGAGCATGGTCAAGAAAAAGCGGACTAGAGCAGGATCAAGATCTGGCCCCGCTGATACTGATCAGTCTAGCACTTGGAGTAACCCTTCACGCACAGTCTCTCCTGAAGCTTCTGAGCTGCCTCAGAACAGACGCTCAAAAACCTTCCCTGGGTCCCCGGATGGGGGCTTGGGACGCAAATCGACAAATGTTCAGCTTCAGCAACCAGTGACCCTAAATCAAGCGCCAGATGACTTAAATCGACGGAGCTCGTATGAAGTATTTACAAACACCGAATTTCCATCTGCACACACCACCCCAGACCCACAGCCAATGTCTTTCCAGGCCCACCTTTCTGGGAGTGGATTGCCAGATCTTAATGCTCTGATGTTCCCTTCACCAGACCCTTTTAATTATAACTATGCACATCAACTGAATCAGCAACAATATCCTAAGGCAGAGCGCATGCAGCAAGAAAGTGCATCATCTCCTGAAAGTATTTTTGGCGCAAGTGGTTCACAAGGAAATACATACGATAGTCTGGAGGTTCAGTTGTTCGGTCCTTTGCCTCCGTATCTCCTACAAGGCCAGTCGCAGCCAATTCCTGTCGATGGGATAGCAGGGGGTGAGCGCCCAATACAACTAGGGATAAATGGTGATAATCGTGTAGTACCGAATGGTATACCGGGTCAAAGTTTCATGGCAGGAACCACAGCTGGTTCTATGAATCTGGACGGCTTTTTTGGTGACGAGTATGAATGGGATGATGTGTTGATGCAGCAATCATCGTTTCGTGCGCACCAGGAGGTGAAAGAGCAATTTTAAGACCGCTGTTGGTCTTCAGAGTCATTAACCATTCTTCCTTCTTTTCCTTCCTTTCCTTTCCTTTCCTTATGGCGGACTTTGGTTGGCGGGTTGGGGGTTTCTCTCCTTGTCTATTTTCCTATTTTTGCATTATAACGGGACCGGCGCTATTCATTTGAGAACTTTGCTATAGGGTAGGGTAAATCCCGCCAGCACTATCTCTTATTCATTTTGTTTTATTCACCCTCACTTTTGCTTTGGTATTACCACAGTGGTCTTACTATTATTTTCTTTCTGCCTTGGTTTTTTCAAGACTCACTACTCATTATTAAGGCGAGGTACCAAGTACTGAGAAAGTAGTTTTTATTCCTTTTTTATATTTTTTTAGGTCTCTTTACATTAATGCCTTTGCTTTTCGTGGGGTCATAAAGGGTTCTCTTCATTGTTCATAGTCTACAGATTCTGGAAAGGGAGGCAGGAGGGCTGCAGAATGGCCTGTTTTCTCTATTTTTTTCTTAAAAAATTTGTATGGTATTTTTTGATAAAGGTTGTATGAACTATAGGATTCATGGACAGTATGTTTTTTGTGGAACTGAACATGAGAAATTTTTTTTAATAATGTGCTAATGACAAGACCTCAATATCAGTTGCTTACCTGCTTCTATCACACAACCGCAGGCATGGATGGGAAAATTCGGATTATATTTTACAAAGGTGGAAGGCGGGTATATGTGGGAGGGATTATAAGTAAATGAGCCTCTAAGAGAATAGGCAGTTATACTTAGTGATAGGCCTCTAAACCAATATAAGCGCTAGTAATAGACGTCTTAGGGATACCGAGGTTCTGATTAGTAAAGATTATGTATGCATGCCGAGGGATCCCCGAACCGTACCTTTCCCGGGAACTCGTATTCCTCTGTCCCAAAGGCCAAAGTGAGATATAATGTAAGGGGCTGAGCCAGTTGACACCCAGCGGAAGTTATTCTGTAGCTGTAGATCCCGAAGGTTAGTATAGGTTTCTTAATAATAGCAATGAGACAATTTTTAGTAGCCAGGAACAAGTAGACACAAAGTGTTTGAGTGATTTAGGGGGCGACAGCTTCCCTAACGCCTCAGACATATATTTCCAGATAAGAAACTAGCAGAAGTAAGCCTTTGAGCGGTTTTCGGTGCCTCGGGTTCCGCTGACGGTTCTTCCTACTCCCGAGAGTTGTAATTGGCGATCGGTTAGGGCTTTCTGATAGGCTTGGCACGCCTCGGTAGCTCTTCCCTGCACGCTACTGGAATGCTCCAGTTAAGTACTCTCGCAAGATCATATGACAGGGCCGAGTAATGAGCTAGGTATGGTATCACTGCGCTAGATTGGTAGAGAACCAACCTCTATGTGATGAGCGGCAAGACTATTATATATAGAAACGGGGGGTTTGGGGTTTCAGTCCCTCGGGCCCACGACAAGTGAATATTGGCCGTAGAATCCCTGCTTACAAATAGTTTTTTCTTATGTAGGATATAATCCACACTTACTACCAGGCTCTCTTGACTCCATAATAGTTAGTGCCGAGGTTTGCTCGGGGTTTACCCAGAGGTTTTCTCCGTTCAGTAGTGAATTTGTACGGCGCAAGAACCGGTACAAAGTTAAATGTAGTTTAGCCACTAGAATAAGATCAGTGCTCTTTATTAACGAGTAGAGAGTAGTATTGTAATTTGTTTTGATTTATATATAACTGTAACAGTACTAGGGTTAGGTTTAATGGCATATAAAAACGTCTACACGTGATATAGGCATCTTACCCGGCCTTTGTCACTAAATTCCTAACATCTATTCTGATAGCGGGAATAGTGATTCCTAGTGGTAATCATAGACAACTTTCAACCCCGGGGGCCTAATCCCAGAAATAGTTTCACACATATAGTTTAAATCTGGTAAGCTCCGGGGTGTTTAGACCTTCTAGGAAATTATAAATGTTTCTGATAGACTCATTGACTATTTATTTGGGATGTCTATATGGACACCCCTCCACCCGAATAAATCCTAATGACTTTGAAGTTGGGCTACGGCGTAGGTTAAGGGACTAGCGGGATTTTTATTAACTGTTCTGCTCAGGATATACGACGCTCGCTTGGTGGAGATCACTCTAACAGGTATCGTCTTAAGAATAGCACCTCCTGGCTGTGCTGTGGTTTGGGGATCTCCCGTTTTAAATTACTCGCACCATGTATCCTTTTATAGACACCTACTAGGGTATATTTAAAAAGCGAAAAGTACATTGAAGAGCGAGACTATTATAAGCTGAATTTTCATGGAACACCAGCAATAGGTTGGAATGGGATACTAGAAGGAAAGGGGAAATGTTCGCATGTTCATAGAAGAGAGAATAAAAGAGATAGTGAAGAGCTAGTTCAAGGGGATCCGTTTTACTAAAAGGTTATCGATGTTTCGGGAGGTCTACCTATCTTTATGGAAGGGAGTGATCAGTCATGTTTGTAATTGTAAAAAATATTTATTTACTTAATTCCTATAAAAGGATGGGTACTAGGTTCTATAAGTAGGGATGGGATAGTGTGACATGGGGCGTACGAAAGTAGGTCAATTATGTGAGGGGTATGAGACTGTAGGATGGGTGGTTGATGGACGGAAAAGAATAAATAAAGATAAAAGTGGTAAGAAAATAAAGTTCAAAGGGGTCCGAGAGGGTTTATTTCCAACTAGAATTCGATTGGTGTGCATATATCAAGCCCTCTATAGACATATAAGCTTTATATAAACATTCTATAGCCTTTGTCTAAAGTATAGAATTATAGCAACCTTTTTTCCTTATCAATCCTAGATAAGCCCCAGATAAGCATCCTTTAAGGCTTTAATAAATATTAAAATAGTATTATATGCCCAAAAGGCTATTACGAACCTAGCTTTTAGATGAGGTTTTAGTAAGGTTTATATAGTTTGGTATATCGATGGTAAAGTATCTATAGAACTAGATGCTTGATAGGTATTAAAAAATGCCCAGAATTTCTTAAATAAAATGATGAACTCGGATAGATATCTATCAAGGCTAACAAAAGGGAAGTACGTATTCCTAGGACCTCCGGGTAATTTCTCACGATACAAGATTTGAGTATCCTATGGGTCTTACTCCATGACGTATAAGGAGGGATCGAGGGGGCTATAAGTAGTGATTAGTTTGGGAATACGGAGTCCGCCGGATTTCTTTGGTGGCAGGCTGTTAAATTGATAGGACTATATGCGGACATGGCTTATCACTCGATCCACACCGGTTCACAAAAGTTTATTAAGGACCTTAGATTACAGTATTTTGTCTAAAAAATGCCAGTCATCTAGCTATGTTAGAGCCCTATATTAGGCTAGGGTCCTGATTATTCTACAAGTAAAGAATCCGCTATCTGGGAGGTGGTCATAACCTCTCATTATGAGTGTTTTACTAGATGAAATCTCTAGTTACTATCACGAGAACATTAGTTAAAAGCGTCTCAGAGAATTTTGGGCAATTACTCGAGATATTGAAGTTAAATGTGATGTTATTACTTTGTTATCTCTATATCACTAGACTTACGGATTGTTCTCTTCCAACGTGTAGCACTATTCGCTGCTATACACCACTTTCTAGGTTTCCGTAGTTGACAGTAATTAATCACCCTGCAGAGGAGAATTTTCCTCAGCCCCTAGCCATAGTTTGGTTAGTTGGATCGATTTTCTAGAGGATAATTAATGGCACCCTCATATATGCGCAACTAGTGATCATAATCCCTCGAAATTAGGCTCTAGGATGAAAAGCACGAAAAACTAGTAAAGGTCCACCTCTTCCAGTAGCAATCGTTTCCGTCCGCCAAGAGTGATAAATGGTGACGCGTAATATTGGATGTAAGGGTATTCGCTGATTATTAAGGTCCATGTGCTGGGTTTACCTTGTAAAGCTCAAACAAACTGCGTCAGACTAGGAAGGGGGCACAAACGATCAGCGATCGGTAGATGGGGAAGGGTTCTTAGCCGATCTTTTTTTTTTTTTTTGGTATTGGAGCCGATAGGGCGTTTCATAGTAAGTGGGGGTGGGTGGGCGATTACGTAAATACAGGTAGATGATATTCACTAGGTGATTTAGAATCCGCAATAATTGGGTGCGTTTACAAATAGTAACGAAATAAATTTACTGAATTGGATTTGCTCGGGAAAGGTCCCAAGACCAACAATCACAATAAACAATAGAGCACAGAAATAAAAGTCACTCCTCAAGAGGATGTTCACAGCAAACAAGCAAAGTACAGAAATTTTAAAGTATGATTTCCACCGCACTACACCTGGACAAACTACAACCCTTTACAAAAGAATCTAGAAAAAGAACTATCTCACACATCCACGGACATGTACCACCAACTTATAAACAGGTCACCACTCCTCCGGGGAGGAACAATGAAGTACGCCGCCACATAAAATTAGAGATTACACCAGGACTAAGCTATTTAGTCATCTCTTGCTATAAAAACAGAAGAAAAAAGTCATCAATCCATCGTCAAAACGGTAGACGGAAATGCTTTGTCTCTTTAAGCAAGGACGAAGGCAGCAGCAGCAATGGCCACGGCAGCAAAGGAGAAACCCTTGATAGAGGCGGCACCCTCGAATGTCTGGCTAGGAGATGTAGGGACAATCGGGGTCGATGTGTTGGCCGGGGCGGAAGGAACACCAGCAGATGCAGAGGGAGTCCATGCGTAAGTAGAGCTCAAAGGAGTAGAGACGACAGCCTTGACAGTTCCGGTGGTAGTAGGCTTAACAGACAAGGTAGAGGCCGGGGCAGTTCCGTTGGGGTGGCTGATGACGGAAGAGCTGGGGATGGGGGTGACAACCGGTACGGGGGCCGAGGTGTAGGTGGTAGCCGGGACCGAGACAACCGGGACAGACTCAACTGGGGCAGACTCAACCGGGGCAGATTCAACTGGGACCGAGACAACCGGGGCAACCTCAGTGGGGACAGCAGGGCTGGCGGTGGAGGACTGAACGCGGCCCGGGCAGTTAGTCTTCTCGGGAGCGCACGAGGTAATGGTGACGACCTCAGTCTCGTAGACAACGGCTGGGACGGCCATGGCAACACCGAAGATGGCGGCAGAAACGGCAATGGTGGAGAAACGCATGTTGATTGATTTAGATTTGTTCTTTAAAAAAGGATTCTTAA
This sequence comes from Verpa conica, assembly GCA_033030425.1. Lineage (NCBI taxonomy): Eukaryota > Fungi > Ascomycota > Pezizomycetes > Pezizales > Morchellaceae > Verpa > Verpa conica. Next base: position 755,502 of record JAUFSD010000016.1, read on the forward strand.
AAAGTGAAGAGGAAGGTAATTAGTTAAGGTTGGAAGAACGGATTAATGATTGTGGGTGCTAAAAGAGCGACTGGAATGAATGACTATGCAAGAATGCTGTGGATGGGGGAGGAAGAGGGGAAAAAAAGAAGTTGATGGAGGGGAGATGGAGGGCTCCTTATACCATCTACAACGGCTTGCACAATTCTACCAATTCCTGCGTATTCTATGTGTGGGAAAGGGGATACATCCACTTCAGGGATAGTCCAATGTTCATCCTCAATTCAATGGTGAGGGATTCTACACTGTGCATAGTTGGTCTATCTATTTCCTCCCAGGACAAAAATACCAGGCACACTGTCAATTTCGGGAAGGGGCCCCCGTCCTTGTTGTGGACCTTGCACACACACCCGTTTGTCTGGAGGGTTCTTCTCTTGCTTGCCACCTACTCAGGCAGAAGATGGGTAGCCGAGATTGGACACAATATCTAAGGATAGACAGGAAATTTGATTCCTTGTCGATAGGGAGCAGGAATAGCCCCCGGGCTGTCACTGTAGTCGTCAATATAGAAGCGCCGAACAGCGCCGAACAGTGCAAAAACCACTGGGGTGGACCCTGTCCCAGCGAGTGTGATAGGATGGCGCTCTTCGTTCCCCTGCATCATCGACACGTTAAATTACGCCTAATATGACCTCTTCCCGCCTCTGCAGCCACACTCTGTGCGTTGTTGTGTTTTGTGGCCAACGCCCTGGGAGTTGATTATCCTTAGCTTGAACCTTGAAGCGACCGTTATTTCCTTCGTGATATGAGATAGGCAATCAGTGACAATCGATAGACCCTCATGCCTCAGTTGCATGCGGAGTTACTTTTTTTTAACGTGGTGTAAAGATCCGTCCCAATCTCACAGAACGCGATCAGCTCTCTCTAGATCATGCATCAGCGGTCGGGTTATTCCCGGACGAACCAAGGGCAAAACAAAATATGGCGGAAATTCTGTTCCTGATCGCCCTCACAGATTTCCCTATCTCGCCAAAGCCCATCTTTGATTTTACCAGGAACCGTAGTACAACCACCCACTTCGGACTGCGCCAAGACCATGCTCCTGGGCCATCCAATATCGTATATCCTTTCTTTAGGTGAGAAGGGATCTGAAGGGGGGCTGTAGGGCAGTAACGAAATACTTTGCTCGGGCTCTTGTATGTCTACTTCGGTGTCGCCCGTGATGAACCCCGTTTCACTAGTCTTCAGGGCCGGAGACGAAGGGTCCTGGACTTTGTTAGATGTGCTTGCGCATCTACAAAAAAGGCAAGTCGCTAGACACGTAGGACGGTTGAAGAATGGAGCAGTCGGCAGGTACAGCGGGGTGCCTGGTAGCTAGTGTAGGCACCACGCAGCACATACGGTACGAGAGCTACACTTGCATATGTAGCTTTGGCAGCTGCAGACTATAGAAACTTTCACACCCAAATCTAAGGCCTAGATCCTAAAAGAAAAAGGGGAACTGAGCGATGTGTATTCTTTGGAAACTACATACGACCGGTGAAAAGCGCTCACGTTCCCCGGTCACCTACATCTTATCCATCCGCGATCTTCAATCTTTAGCACCAATCTCGGATGAGTTTACTACTAAGGAATCTCACAATGCTCCATTACCCTGGAGTGTTCGTGTCCTCTTAAAGTTCCCTAGTATAGATAACACTTTATACATCTATTTACAGTGGGAAAATGGTTGAGAAGAGATGTAACAATCAACTCGAGATGAAGGGATAGGAAAGAATACAGTACACTTTTTTTATAACAAAATAGAAACCAACAAAAAAAAATTGTTTGTTAAGTCGCCCACACCTAGTTCTCATCACTGGATACTAACCAACCAGACCTTTTTTCGTGCCTTTCGCTTTGTACTTTTATCCATAAAAATAAAATATACAGCCAAATCCACCATCAATCCACTAGATCCGATTAAAAGAAAAACAAAACAAAACGTAAGAAAATTTTATTTTGGTTCACCGCTACCCCCACGAAGAGCAAGTAGTATAGAAAACGACAAGTGAGGGAGAAAAACACAAGAGGAGTAAAAAGAAGAATAAACTACCACTTATCACGTTCTAGATGAGCCAACCCCGCCCCCGCCTCCACGTCTTTTTGGGTTAGTCTTTCCCTGTCTTTTCTTTTGTTTCGGCCCCTCGGAACCCTCAATAAACTTCAACAAATCGTCAATACTTCTCGAATCCATTCCCGACCTACTTGTCGCTGTTGTTGTCGATTCTGCAATTCCTAAGGAGCTCTGGCCAACCTGTGGCTGGGGCTTCGCAGACATCGTGACGCGTGGTGTCATCTGCAACATACGCTTACGACGTTCCTGGAGGTCCTTTGCCTGTCTCGCGAGCGTCACAGCGTTCTGTGTGAGCTGCTCGAGCCAATTCTCAGCCTCCTTTGTATTGCGGTCCTTAGGTCCAAGCTGCGCGAGGAAGACATTATAGGCATCGCGCATCTTGCTGACGGCACCCTTAGAGTCATTGTCGAGAGCAAGAGCTTGTGCGAGCTGGAAGCAGAGGGTGGCAGTATGGGGGGAGGTCTTGCCAAAAATGTTTTCGCAGACTTTGAGAGATGCTTCAAACCATTTACGCGAGTCAGTGTAGTACTTCAAGGCTTGGAGCATAACAGCGACATTGTTCATAGTGGTGACGGAGTCGGGGTGGGCATCCCCATAAATGATTCTCCAGAATCCAAAGGCATGCTTGATGTAGGCCAAAGCAGTCTTTGTGTTGCCGCTGGAATGCTCAAATAGCCCTAAATTGAGATAATTGAGAATTGTTTCCGCTGAATCCACACCAAGAGTGCGCTCAGAGACAATAACGGCTTTCCTTGCGAGCTCTACAGCAGCGGCTTTCTCGTCGAGTTGATAGTATAGCATCGAGAGGGTGTTATAAACACGGGCAACCTCAGGATGAAGGACACCATAGATCTGCTCATGTAGAGAGAGAGACTCAAGAAGCAATTCCTGGCCAATTTCTTTGTGGTCCTGAATCAGCGAGATACGGCCGGCTTCAAGGGCTTCCTCGGCCAGTTGACTCTTAGAAGCAGAATCCTTGACAATCGGAACAATATTCAACAGGTCATCAGGCTCGAAAGTAGATCCACTCTTAGAAATATCGGAAAAGTCAGCAACTGATGCTGTGGGAGACTTTTTCTTTCCACCTTTGCTAGCCTTCGTGGTACCATTGGTCGGGGTAGAGTCTTCATTGCCTTTAGTAGCCTCAGCAGACTTTGCAGGTCCAAACTGGTAGTCTTTAATTCTCAACTGAAGTCCCAACTTGAGCGCAAGCTCACGGAGCATCTGAAGAGGCTTAATCCGGGGTTCCCATCCGGCTTCGAGCTCAAAGCGATACCTTTTCTGTACCTCCTTCTCAATTGAAGCACGAAGATCCTGGATTTTCAATTTCTCAAAGCTGAAATCCGCATCATGGTATAATTTCCATAGACCTTCATCCCGGACAACCTTGGGGTTAGGGTTGTTCTCGGCTCCGAGGAGGCAGTTGAGGAAGTGAGATATGCAGAAGGGTGCTAGAGGGCTAGGTAAACCACGGAGGAGAGCGTTGAAGATATATTTACAGGCTCTAGCAATCATTTCCTGGATAGCAATAGTCTGGATGGAAATGAGTTTGCTGCCTTGCTCAGTTGCGAGTTTGGCGATGATTCCGAGGTAGCGGACATTGATTCCGCGCTTGTGCATGAGGCGAGTGAGTGAGTGACCGTCCATTGGGGAGCCAACTTCACCTTCCTTCAGATCCTCGATCTACAGATTGTTAGCAATGTATTTTTCAAGGTAGTTATATAGGAATACGTACTAAGCGTGGGATGATCTTCTCTTGCAAGAAGACACACGCATCCCGGACGTCCTTCTCATCTTTCTCCATCTGTGCCTTCTCCTCTTCAGTCTGCGGGACTTGTCCAGACATGACATCAGGATTAAGAGCAAAGTCAAACCCAGAAATATCAATGGTGTCCTGGGCTTCTTCTGGCTTCTTCTCGGCAACCTCTTTGGTCTCATCACCTTCCTTAGCCTCCTGTTGAGAGCTGTCAGTCAAAACTCTCGATCGTTTCTCGGCTTCTAATCACTGACCTCGCTCTCTTTTAAAACCCCTTCTTTGTCCTCTTCCTTCGTAGACTCTTCAGTTAACTTCTCCTTGGCCTCTTCATCCTTAACCTCTTCTCCAGCAACTTCCTCCTTGGCCTTCTTCCGCTTTTCAAGCTCTTCCGAAACATATTCCCTCATCTTCACTTTCCAAAATGCCTCTACTAGCTCTGGTCTCAGCACAGCCATTCTATGCGGGTAACCACCCTCAGAAACGCCCTCAACGCCCTTCCAGTACTTCTCTAAAAAGTCGACATCTAGCGGAGTAATTCTGTACAGATCAAGTACATACTTCCTCCCGTCGGTTCCAAGTAATCCCTTTGTCTCCACAGAAGCAACGAGCTCATGGCCTTTCTCTTCCTTATCCCAAACAATGTGTTTCTTCACACGCATAGCCTGGCTCATCTTTTCGAACAATGGAACAAAAATCTCATTTGTCGCAACAACATCCTTACCCTCTACACCACCATAGTCAATCTGTGACTGCCCCTCCTCCCTAGGACGGAAGATACCGGGGACGATACTTTGCGCAACCAGTCGGCGCCCCATGTAGTCTACAACAACTGTCCCTGGGGTCTGTAGGCCAGGGATATCGAGCCCGTTAACAGACTTAACACCCATGACATCTTTCCCGGTTGCAACTCTTGCAGCTTCGTCGCCTCCCTCGCTGGCGAAAGTGCCAACTCCGTCACTGCCATGCGAGAAGAAGATATTGTTGTGAACATAGATCTGCGCATCTCTTCCTTCCGTTGGGTTTAATGGCGCAAGTTCACCCTTCGCAATCGCAACTGCACCGCGGACAGCAGCATCCGTGTAGTCGGCAAACAACTTTGAGAGGAGGCGCTCACGGAATACACGGTCCTGAACGGTTTCACGCGGGAGCTCACGAGTGGATTGGAATTCCTCGTTAAAGTCACGGAGGGAGTCGACATTCTCAGTTCCAGAAATGAGGTATGATTCTTGTGGACGGGCTTGGTCGGCCTGGTGGTTGTAATGAACTGTGTTTGGTGCGGGAACCAACCATGGGGAAGCAGGGATGGCGTTAGTGGGGGGGTAGGTGATCAGTGGGTCCTTACGGCTGTTCCATTCCTGGAATGAAATGAATTCCTTCTCGAAGCTCGGGGAAAGCATGCTTAATAGGGAAATGAGTGAATGTGCGCTCAGCGCCTTTGGAGATGTCCTCGGAGTCGGGTCAAATTTGTTATTGGTGCACTTGTTGACATAAAACCCGGAGACATGAGCGGATATTTGGAATTGCTCTCCCTCTAATGTCGTGACTTGGAGATACAAGAGGTGACCACGCTGTCGGAGGTTGTGTGGCGGGGGGTTCCATGAAGATAGACAGATACCCTTGACACACTTTGGTGGAGGGGTGGCATCGACTTTAGGGAGGAAATGGCTGAGGGAAGCTGGCGCATCAAAGTCGTAATCGGTCATAGGATGACGAGCCTCCTCAGCCTTCTTCCCCTTGGTATCTTTCAGATCTTCCTGTTGGTCAAGTCCGTCGAATAGAGAAAGCCCGGCTTGAATACCGTGGGCTACATCTACACGGGCGCCTGCAGCTCCGATCAATTCACGTATCCGCAGCATGTGTATCCTGGCCTCCTTCTCAGTGTATGGGTCCTCAACGAGGACAATTTCAGACTCGGGCCCAATACCGGGGACATCTGTGAGTTCGACGAAGTCGCTGATTCGGGTGCTGTTGTGTTCAAGATGGAAACAGGTATATTGGAAGGTACCTGGGAGCTCGACAATTGTCTGCCGGATATCCTGAACTTGTTCTGAGGGAGAAACCTATATCGCAAGAATAAAGCCACCATAATTAGATATCCGCGTAAATGGATATCACTATATAGAAATAAAGCCAGGAATATCTCGAGTTTGATATCATTCACGTACCATGATCTGGATCTGGTGGGGCTTATGCGGTAGTTTGATCGTCAATTGAAACACTACAATCCCAAAATTAGCAATCTATCTAATTCTAGCCTTGCCACAAAGGTCACGCTGAATGCCCCGCCCCCGCCATCTAAAATATTTATAAAATTTGCAAATAATTGAATTCTCAGCTATTCCAATGGAGGGGAGAGACTTACAATCCTGATGCTGATCCACCGCAGCAACCTCTCCTTCAACCTCTTGCTTGACAACATCGGCGGTGGTCTCGTTGGCGACATCGGGCTCTATCCAGAAAGGACGATAACACCCCACCATTAGCATAACTACCCAACCTCACCATTGACTATACAAACTCAATTCGCAAATTCGTGAGAAAAACAAAAGGTGAATTCTCATAGTACTCACGAGTCTCGGCAGCAGAGTCTTTTGAGTTAGCCATAGTGACAACGAGGATAGTGGATCTACGATGACAACTGGACGGTGGCTAAATAGAAAATGACGAATGCTAGACTCTGGATGGAATTTCGTAAACAAACAAGTGGCAGAAAAGTGCTGTTTGTCCTGTTAAAGGAAGGAAAGAAAAAAAAGAGAAAAAGAAATTCGAAGAAAACAAAAAAAATCTAGTATTTGCTTCGAGTATGCTTGAAGATAAAAAAAAAGCCTTTCCTCTGGGTTTACGATGTAAGACAGGATGGTGAGGATGTGATGACGGGAGGAAAGGTTTTTTTCTTTCCTTTCTGTGGGGCAACCGGCAACATCCATGGCAGGTTCGAGGAATTTTTTTTCCCACCACTCGCACACTTTTTAGGGCTGTCACTACTGGCCAGCGAACGCACAAAGAAAAAGATCCGGCAAACCTCGCTCTTCTTCCCCGCGAAAAGATCCGAAACTTCGGCAATTCAATTGTCTGGTAGAGAGGTGCCGGGGAGAGTATGGGGTCCAAAAGCGGAAAAAATTAAAACGGGGATCCGGATCCTCGAGTTCCCCATCAAAGCACTCTCTACCATACATGTATGGATGCCTTGCAGCGTGCAGAGGCGTCATGCTGCATCTGCAGTTCATCTGATATGTCATCGGACAACAACGTTAAAATCACCTTCTAGAAATTCCGCGTCACGGGAAAATATGCCTACAATTGCAGCTGTATTAAATTACTGAAAGTTTAGAATCGTTAATATATCTATAGGTATAAAAAATTCTAGAAATTGGACTTGCCATTCTAGGGTAGACCCCTCAGATAAAATTGTAAATTCTTATTGTGGTATTCCCTCCCAACCACCTCTAGCAAAAAAACAAAAAAAATAGAAACTTAGAACAAAAAGATAATGTTCTTCATTGAAATGCAAAACTAGGAAGCAAAAAACGCAACAAAAGAAAGCTCAAGATTTGAGTAGGTTGAAAAGGGGAAGGGAAAAATAAATAAAAATAAAACGCTGTCAGATACCCCTGATATATAAAGGAAAAAAGGACAACCAGAGTCCAAAGAGTGTCTCGTACAAAGAATTGTACAAAATAAATAAATATAAACTCTCCAAAAAGAAAAAGAAAAAGAACAATGGACAATGAAGAATCCCCTGGGTGTCTGTGATCCAGGTGGGTATATTTACAACCCTCACGAGATTATGTGTAGGTCAGGTATAAAGCAAAAGCAAAAGAAATCACCCTCATATTTTGTCAATGAGATATCAGTCCTCATCCTTTGCTGCATCTCTATCGCCGGGGGTCACGTCCCAAGATATAACTTTCTCAGTGTTGCCCTTGTGGTTCTTAACAGTCATGTTATACTTCCCACCATGCCAGAGATCCTAAAATTGACCAAGTTAGCTTTCTGTCTTTATAGCACAGCCGAGGCGCTAGCGAGTACAGCGTATCGGGAGGCTCAAGATAAGAGTCTGAGTTTAACCCAAAAACACCAGTAAAAGAGGTATGTAGACAGGAGGTGAGCGCATGTAGCTAGCGAGTGGCATTACAAAATGAGTCAATACCATTGATATTTGGTATTATTGACATCACTTTCACCAGTCACCACTACTACATTTGCATACACATCCTGCTGGTACACCTCATCTACCAGTATTTTTGAGTTGAACTCGAGTTCTAGTTTCAAGCCCCGACGATGCTGGGGGCTTGCCACCATCCTCCTACAAAAATTCAAACTCACCTTAATAGTAATCTCTCTTGTTCTGCCTAAACTTTCAATATCGTTAATCCTCTGTAGTGTATCCTCAAGATACTCTGCAAAGCCTTCTTCCGCTACAACTTCCCTGAACGCATTCATCATCGGTACACTGTCCGCCTTGACGCGGCTTTTGTAGTCAATCGTGAAGATATTGATGTGGTCAAATTCTTGGATGAACTCTGCTCTCGTCATGACTTGTCTTGCCTTGTACAATGGCAGCTTCGGTAGTTTGTGCCCATGCTTAACTTGATCATGCCCAGGTTCTTGCTCCATCTCTACCAAGTGTTTCACCAACACCATTGCTGAAGAGGCAAACTTCTGCTGGTCCATAACATCATCATCCATATCGCTTCCGAGAAGCCCACACTTGTTCAGAAGCCATGTCTTCTCATCTTGACAGATCTTTTTGCACATTTTTATCATATCACCCTCTCGCGCGACTTTGTTGAGGAATGCGAGGCGGCCGCCAACGAGATCATAGACTTGCTCTAGGGTTTCCATACTAGGCGATTCCCCGCGGTATTTCATCCTATGTTTCCTGAGTGCGGCAATTGCCTCCTGCTTCGGCAAGTCCTTCACGGAGATCAGCTCCATTCGGGATCCATATTGCTTTAGCCTCTCATAAACCCAGTAGTCGTCACTGTTTAAAATCATTGTCACTAATCCACTAGCTGCCCACGCTTCCGCTTTCTGCTGAAGTAGCTCTAGGAGGTCCCTTCCGTTCTCATCGTTCCGTAGTAAATGCATACTGTTGATAATCATAACCAGCGGCTTCGTAGAATTCTTGTCAGTCCCCTCCGTCCTCCGTTTTAATGCGACCTTCTCAAGCTTGTTGAGAGCACGCTCGATATCCAACAACGCAGTAGTATCACGAGGCCCGCGGATTGAGAATAGTGAGCCGATATAATCTTCGTGGAACTCAAAGTCGAGGGCTTTCCCGAGGCGAAGACGGAAGATTTCTGGGTCGGCGTGGGCTTCCATCATAGAGCACGCTTCACCACCAATTTTATGCATTGCTGAGAGAAGCATAGAGGTTTTACCGGTTCCCTGGAGGATAGTAATTATTGGTTAGCGGTTGTAAAATCTCCGGTCACACAATGTGAAACTCCGGGGAACCTTGTATGTGGAGTGAGCTGAGATTCCCGGGTGTTTTGTCTCACCTTTTCACCAATAAGTAAGTAGTAACGCCCCCGTGGGTCTCCGCCTATAATACTATCAATCTTTTTCTGTTGTGGCAGCACAATCCTAAAATAAGAAAAGAAAAAGGCCACCCTGTCAGTCCACGTCTTCTACAGTTCTTGAATGGCAGAACAAAGAGCCATCGTTGGTTTAAAATCATGGATTTATGTAACCAAACAGAGAAGGTATAGTGTAGGGTCGGATTTATTTCTATACCAAGGTTCTTCTTCATCCTTATCACAACACGCTGTCGCCAAATCTAGTGCTGGGTCTCCCAGGTTGAACGCATTGCTGATTTTTTGAAGAACTATGCTTTTATAGTATTTATGGTATCCGAATCCAGCGAGCCTGTAAAACACCGACATGTTAGTTTAATTATAGATATATGTTGCATATTCCGTAAGTTATTGCTTTGGAATTCCAGTGTAATGGCTTACCCTAATACTGCTAAAGAAGTTCCAGTTGTTGCAGCTGCTTCAAAAATCTTCCAGCTTGTACCTTTCCAATCGTATTTCTTGTCGTTCTTCCCCCCACCCCCTCCACTTCCTCCACTCCCCCCGCTCCCACTGCCTTCCTTCTTCTCCGCTATGTGTCCTACAACCTGGGTGTTTGGCTGCGGCTGTATTTCGTTGGTGGGACCTAGTTGGTAGTCACTTCCTCCGCCTGCGGTTGATGAGGCCAGCCACCGTCTCTGCTGGGAAGAAATATAATGCCGGGGAAGCTGCCTTTGCGATCTAGCGCTAGTTTTTGTGGTTATGAAAGAGCGAATTTGTATTGGTTGTGCTGGTAGATTGCGATAAAGCCGGAAAGATCGCGGTATCACCATCGACATGGTTGCTGCGTTGTTTGCGGGATGGTGAAAATAGGAAATGTAATACTAGACAAGATAAAGGAAAGTTATAGGCGTCGCCGAAAGAAAAGCACAATATAAAACCTTGAAACTGTAAAAGAAGGAAGAGCCCAAGTCTATGGGGGAGTCGGCAAAGAAGACTTAATCAACAAGATACTCCGGAAGAGCTGAGAAAAGGGATGATAATGGGCTAAGTGAATCAGGGTATTATCGTGCTAGGGTTGGCGGGGATCAACAGCAGGGGGAAGGTTTCGGTGTCGGCAGCACAACACAGGAAAAAGGAACGTTCTTGGTCCTTGGGAAATCCTAGCGCTTGAACAGGAAAGGTCGGTGAAGAGGAGGTGCAGGAGAGGGTCACTAAGGGGTCATAAGAGGAAAATAGTATTCCCCCCTCGGGCTGTTGGGCTGTTGATAAATGCTGGTGTTAAGAGCTTTGGATGGATTGAAGATAGACATTGTGAATCTTATATATCTCACCCTACTACATGTACTATGAATATCGCGGGGAATGTATATTAACATACCCGTACGTAGAACTCGACTGCCTAGCTGTTGTGTTGCTGAGCGCATAGGGCTAGGTCCCTACCACGTCAAATTTCAGCTGCGATTTCCCCTGCGCCCTCCCTCTGCGCCAATCGTGGAATACCGGCAGTACCTAAAATACCATCTTGCAGCCAGCAGCCGATTCACGAATGGAAAAGTGCGGAGAATTTGGAATCAATACTAATAGGCGGAGTCCACGCGGTTGGAGACGAGGACTAACTACAGATCAAGGTCCACGTTTTTTGTTGCTTGTGGCCATCTAGACTTCACGAGAAGAGCGTTGAAGCTCTCCTGGGGCTGATCTTGTCCAGTCCCGTCTCGTCTCTACATGTAACATGAGCCTCTTTATACCGGATAGGAACGGTAGAACGTGTAGGCTGGTAGGTGGTGCACCGCCTTACACGGGCTGGTACCTCCCTTCGTGAGTCGACGCCACAGCCCCTGACGTAACACTTTCTGCCTCGTGGCGTCTTTTCTGGCTTTATCACCAACTTGGTCCTATCTTGCTACGTCCCAGCATCTCTGTTTCCTTCTTCTCATCCTCCTATACATGGTAAACGAAAAATCGCGATACCCTAATCACCTTCTATGCTTGAAAACTAATAATGGACTCCTTACCTCCTACACCGTCCCCATACACCGAGAAAAAAGGCTTGGATGACGCCCCCCGGTCTCCTTCTCTCCAGGCTCCTAGTTCACCACCTGTACCGGCCACGACTGACTTTCTCACCGCCTGTATCTACCCCCTGACTCTCATCGCCGGGTCCTTATTCTCTGTCCTTTCTCCGTCGGACGCATCCTCCAGTTCCTACTTCTCGAAAAAGCACAACATCCTTAATGTCGTCTTTGTCAAGAACGGCTGGTTTTGGACGACCCTCGTCTTCGTAATTCACCTTATCCGCCTACGCTCCTCATCGAAATCAAAGGCACTCATACGATATGCCTGCGCAACGCTGTGGTGGGTAGCCGTAACGCAATGGTTCTTTGGCCCGCCAATCATGGATCGGACGTTCATCATTACTGGCGGGACGTGTGAAGCCATTGCAACAGACCCGAATGTAAGGGAGGGCATGGGTCGCACGGCATTGGCGGTTACTAGTGCAGCCTGCAAGATAGCAGGTGGCCGCTGGAGAGGTGGACATGACCTCAGCGGACATACTTTCTTGCTTACTCATGCAAGCTTATTCCTGTGGAGTGAGTTGTTACCGTTATTGAGCCTAGGAGCCTGGGGTGGGTGGGAAACAGGTAGTGTGTTGGGGCTGTTACTCGTGTGGTGGTGGATGCTGCTTATGACAGGCGTCTACTTTCACACTTGGAGAGAAAAGGTAAGTTTTGTCGAACCCATGGTTCATATTGTATGGATAAACGCTGAATGCTGACATGATATGGTAGTTGACTGGATGGATTGTTTCGCTTGTCCAATGGAGTCTTTTGTATGTTTGGGGGCTTCGAACTCAGCCGCAAGTTAGATCTTTTGTCGGAGTTCCAGGAGTTTAATACCCTAGTCTGCTGAAGATCGTAATGGTGAACATAGAGAAGGATTGATAGATTATTTTTTTTCCCCCGCACTGAGCTATTTTTTGTGGGTTCTTAAGACATTGTATTCATATTTTATATTTAGTTGATGGGAGATATCGGGGGATTAGCGAAAACAGACTTGTATATGGCATGATAACGAAGCACTATACGCATATAAACGTATAAACATAATTTTATATTACCGATATTTACTTCTTTATAATTTGGCGCTGGGGTTTTTGAGTTCGCTAGAAGTACCGTGCGGGTGCCGGATTCTCTTGTTGACGCTTTCCTGCGGCGTAGGCCTATGACCGGCGGTGAACACTTACCTAGAGTACATACTAATATTGTACAAACTTTATGCTTTATTTGCTTTCACCACCCCCCTCCAGTATATCCTTCATATTAATTTGCCCACCTCCCCTCGGTAGCGGTTTCGGCTGATTTTCTCCTTCTTTCCATCCAATCTTCTCTCACTATCAGCACCGAATTTCACTTAGGTTAAAGCAAAATGGGAAAAATCATACCATATAAATGATTCTAAAAGTCGCTGGTAATGTCCCATCCTTATTTCCATGCAACTCCTTGTAGATACCCTGTGCAGCTATAAGCACCTCCCTGCTAATCGGCCCCTTCATCCTCCCAAAAACAGCGTTCCCCTCTCCCATCGCACCTAGATCCATCATGAGCGCGAATATGTCTGGATAATCAACGACGATATCGTCCACATCAATCGTGAGCAGCTTGAACCCTGCATGTTGGAGAAGACCCCCCATATCTCTCACATCTGCCAATGGGGATACCCGCGGACTCACACCCCCGAGTCTCTCCGTTTCTGCGAGCTGTAGAGATGTCCGCAACTCGAACAACGTATCACCCCCCGCCATCGCGGCAATCAATGGTGCATCTGGTTTCAGCGCACGGTTGCATTGATGCAGTGTACTCGGGAGGTCGTTGATCCAATGCATACTCAAGCTGCTAACAATTGCATCTAGCGTGTTCTCTTCAAACGGGAGTGCCTCCTCATCTGCTATCTTTCTCTCGATGCTGAGGTCTGAGTTCCATGGTTCTGTGGCATCACGGTGTAGGAGCACTGGGGAGATGTCTGTGCAGATTAGGTGTGAGATTCGAGAAGCAACGGGTTGTGGTTCCTCGGGGCGGTGTTTTGTGAGGGAGCGTGCGATATGGCATGCACCGGCGCCAAGGTCGAGGACGAGGGGGAGAGGTCGGTTTATGTACTCTGGGGGAGTCAGTATTCTTTATGTGGAACCCTGTGTAGGAATCGGGGCGCACCAATAGTCTTTCAGCAAGACGGTCGGCGACTTCGTCTTTGAGATAGTCAACCCTTCGACTTGTCTCTGGGGACGATGCGGCGCGGTCACGCTGTAGACGTTTTGTTGTGCGATTGAAGACTTGGAAGGCGGGGGGTGTTGCCTGTGAGCCTGCTGCTGCGGTGGCTAGCAGACGTTTTTGAGGGGCTGAGATTAGATGTGTGAGGAGTCTTGATGTTGGCGGCATTGTTAACAGTGTTAGGTATTCCGGGGGGAGGAAGGTGGAGGGGAGTTGAATATAATAATTAACTATGACGTTGGGGTCACGTGTTGAGATATGACACTGAGGTTAGGGTTGTTTTATGTTATAGTCATCTAGGCACTAGAATACTAGATAGAGGGAGTCTAACTAATATATGGGAATACTTTTGCTAATATGATCTAGTCCCATCACTAGCTAGCTGGGTGTAATTGGTTGGAACTAAACATTTATAGTAAGCAGATCAAATATACACGTGACCCCGAAGCACTGATTTATCTCCTAACACCCCACCATTTATACACAACTCAAGGCCTCAGCTCCTATATCAACCAACCCTCATAATACATAGCATCCACGCGAAAGTTGGTTTCCGCCTAGGAGTAGCCCCCAACGGTCTATCTATGCCCTATAAAATCATCTACCGCCCAATAGATAGCTCTTGTACTGGCATCAACTTCCTATTACTCTTAATTGGTTTTTACTCTAAATCATTCTCGAGCGAGTCCTCTACTGGAAAATTACTACCGGGCTGAGCATGAGTTGTTTCCTCGCTTATTACCCGGAACCGCCCCTGTTATGCGATAGTCGCCGCCTTGCACCTCGTGTAGGGTGCTAAGTGGAGAATGGAACAAATGCAGTGTGTAGCCAATTAGAGAACAGCTATCAAGTCAAGCTCAGCCTTGCTTCCCCTCATTTAGATAGCCTACTCAAGTATGATAATCGCGCCAGGGCCCTTGTCACGTCTATTCCCACATAGCATTCCTCACCTCTAGTCCAAAGTTTGAAGTCGGTGCTTCAATCCCAGTCTACCAAAATGCCATTCAATTGCGGATTTAAGTTCTTTAAGTCTCAAAAAATCAAATCAGATCCGGAGACCAGCGTAATCACCTAGTCACCCAAGTTATATTCTTTAGATAATACTAATTGGTATTTTTTTTACAGCTCCAGGTTAGTTCTTCACCTTCAAGGGGCTCTTCACCTATAAGAGGTGTTTTAGGTGTCCAGGTACTTTGGGAGCCAACGGAAGCTGGAGGCGCTACGGAAGCAGAGTAAGCACCCTGATGTCAAAAGATCAGCACTTGAGTGATAACTAACCGAAGAGCTGCTATAATAGTATTATCGCTGTCCACGGGCTAGCCGGAGACCCCATCAGGACCTGGACCCATCCAGAAACTGGGAAAATATGGCTCAAAGATTTTTTACCAGAAAAGATCCCTAACGCGCGTATCATGACATACGGGTATCAGTCGGATCCAAGGTCTCGAAGTGTACTTGGTATCATGGAAAACGCAGAAGGGTTACTAGAGGGACTGAAAACGAAGAGGAATGGGGTAAGTTTGTATCTTTGATGTTTTTCTTCTTTTTCTTCTTCTCGTATTTACACTAAACCTCATGCAAAGGTAGAAAAAAGGCCTTTGATATTTGTTGGACATAGCCTAGGAGGATTGGTGATCAAGAAGGTACCGTAAGCACTAGACCTTGCCTTTGCGATCATTATAGTTTATAACCTATTGACTAATGCTCACTGTTTTCAGGCACTGTTAAAAGCTAGAGATCAGGGGAATGAATTACTTGAGGCAACTTTCGGCATTATGTTTATGGGCGTCCCTCATAATGGAGCAGATGTAGCAAATTTCGCGGTACACCTGGAGGCAATTGTCAAGATTGCGGTCCCTCTATCAACGATTAACCTAGATGAACTTAGCCGGAACTCAAGAACACTAGCCGACCTATCGGATCAATTTGGTAGCATTCAAGATCGATTTTTCTATGTTTCTGTTTTTGAGTCGGAGAAAACTGCATTACCTTATTCGGCTAGGGGTAGCATCATGGTATTTTTGACCCAGATAACCTATCCATAAACATAATTATAATACTAAATTCGACTTTAGGTTGTTCCGAGGTCTTCAGCAAGCCTTAATCTTGGAAAGCTGGAGATTGCGAAATTCAGCATCATCGGAGCTAACCATCAACACGTGTGTAAATTTGCGAAGGCTGATGATCAGTTTGAGTTGGTATGGGGGAATCTTAACAAGATGGTGAAGGACGCATTAGCGAAACCATGTACGTAGAATCCCAGCGCTATTATAAGAGTTTTACTTATAATTTAATAAAAAAGTGATGAGCCCAAGACCTAGTCCCATGTCCAGTCCATCCCCGTCTGGGCTTGTCCCAACGTCGAGTGGGGGGGAGCGGCACTTGGTGCTCCCTTTTTCCCGCCATAAGAACTTTGTTGGTCGGGGCGAAATTCTCCGTCAACTCGATGCCAAGTTACCAAGTGATAGCCGCGATCACCAGCGCGCGGCATTGTGGGGCTTGGGGGGTATTGGGTACGTTTCCACCCCCGTTACTAGCATAATCTTAGAATTTTATGGATATGAATTTAATGGCTCTTTCTTTCTTACAGGAAAACTCAAATTGCTCTAGAGTTTGCCTACCGAACATACAAAAAATCGCAGAAATCAATATTCTGGGTGCATGCAAGTGCCGACAGATTCGAACAAGGCTACCGTGAGATTGCAAAGCGGATCAACATACCCGGGCATGACGATCCTAAAACCGATATCAAAACTCTTGTTAAGGAATGGTTTCAGTCGGAAGAGGCTGGTGACTGGGTTCTCATCTTTGACAACGCAGACGACTTCGAAACTTTCTTTGATAGTCAAAAACGGCCCAGCGAGGCTACGACCAAAGAAAATCAAGTTGATAAACTTTTCCAGTACATACCACATGGGTCAACTGGGACTTTACTTTTCACAACAAGAGATCTTCGTGTCGCCCGGGGGCTAACTGGTGGAGGAGGCTGTGAGATAAAAGTCGAAAAGCTCGAAGATACCGAAGGCGCTAAAATATTCAAACACGAGGTACAGGCTGATTTGTTTGTGGAGGAAGATGCTATAAAGCTGCTAGAAGCCCTAGAGTACTTTCCGCTTGCCATCGCTCAAGCTGCTGCATACATTGGAGTGAATGGGAAAACTCTATCCGAGTACCTCGACCTTTACCGAGAAAGCGAGGAAGCACAAAAGGCTCTCTTGAGCGAAGAATTCGAGGACCTCAGACGAGACCCTACAGTCACGAATTCAGTAATGACGACTTGGCACATCTCATTCGAGCAAATAAAACGGCAATCAGCTCTAGCAGAGTATTTACTATATATCATGAGCATGCTCGATCGACAAGGAATACCGCGGGACTTGATCACAGCAGCGAAACCAAAAGCAACTACCATCGATATGGACAAAGCCTTGGGTTCCCTCGTCGCTTTCTCTTTTATCACTCCCAGTAAGGATAGAAAAGGCTACGAGATGCATAAGCTTGTGCAATTAGCGATTCAGACAAGCTTAGACCATAATCGATCTATGGAGTACACAACAAAAGCACTAACCATCGTTTCAAATATTTTCCCCAACGGCTACAAGTTCGAAAACCGTCAAACATGCCAAACTTATGCCCCCCATGCTACTACTATCCTTGCACGGGATTTCCATAGAGAACCACCTCTAGATCTGCTTTTACTACTATCCAATTATGGAAGTTATCAGCAAGCCTTAGGCAATTACGGAGGGGCCGAAAAGATGCACCGACGAGAGCTGGATGCGAGTGAGAGGGTTCTTGGTCCAGAGCACCCCGACACTTTGGCCAGTGTCAATAATCTGGCACTGGTGCTGCAAGCCCAGGGGAAGTACGAAGAGGCCGAAAAGATGAGCCGACGAGTGCTGGATGGGTATGAGAGGGTTCTTGGTCCAGAGCACCCCTCCACTTTGACCAGTGTCAATAATCTGGCACAGGCGCTGGAAGCCCAGGGGAAGTACGAAGATGCCGAAAAGATGAGCCGACGAGCGCTGGATGGGTATGAGAGGGTTCTTGGTCCAGAGCACCCCTACACTTTGACCAGTGTCAATAATCTGGCACTGGTGCTGCGAGACCAGGGGAAGTACGAAGATGCCGAAAAGATGAACCGACGAGCGCTGGATGCGAAGGAGAGGGTTCTTGGTCCAGAGCACCCCGACACTTTAGACAGTGTCAATAATCTGGGACTGCTGCTGCAAGCCCAGGGGAAGTACGAAGAGGCCGAAAAGATGAACCGACGAGCGCTGGATTCGAAGGAGAGGGTTCTTGGTCCAGAGCACCCCTCCACTTTAGCCAGTGTCAATAATCTGGCACAGGTGCTGCAAGCCCAGGGGAAGTACGAAGAGGTCGAAAAGATGCACCGACGAGAGCTGGATGCGAGTGAGAGGGTTCTTGGTCCAGAGCACCCCGACACTTTGACCAGTGTCAATAATCTGGCACTGGTGCTGAAAGCCCAGGGGAAGTACGAAGAGGCCGAAAAGATGAACCGACAAGCGCTGGATGCGAGGGAGAGGGTTCTTGGTCCAGAGCACCCCGACACTTTGACCAGTGTCAATAATCTGGGACTGCTGCTGAAGGCCCAGGAGAAGTACGAAGAGGCCGAAAAGATGATCCGACGAGCGCTGGATGCGAGGGAGAGGGTTCTTGGTCCAGAGCACCCCTACACTTTGACCAACGTCAACAGCCTGGCATCGGTGTTGCGAGCCCAGGGGAAGTACGAAGAGGCTAAAAGATGAACTGATAAACACTGGATGTGAGTGGGAGGCTCTTGGTCTAGAGCACCTTCCACTTTGACCAGAGTCAAGAATCTGACATAGGTTCTACGAGCCAGTGTAGGTTCGAGGAGGTCGAAAAGATGAATCAATGAACCAACGCATATCAATAATCTCGCATGTGGAATGATATATCTAATATCGATTATAGTGGTATTATTATTTGCTCAGAATAGAACTTGCTATCAGTCAACAAGTTTCAGTCGACTTTTTATATTAGCCTTTAGTGATAAGTTCTATTTTTTTGATGTTGATATATCTTTCTCTTTCATGAATATTTAATAGATTCTTTTTTGGCATGGTACTTCTTACTATATGTTGAGGCTTTATTTGCTTTGTTTCGCTAGGATTATTTATGGAGGATGGTAATTGGAGGATTAATCTATTTTACTATCATGGTCGGTGAGAGCCTTTGCCACCAAAGTATGAGCATACCCCTATCACAAAAAATTTCATGTAGCACGTCCAACTGGTGGTTGGTAACCACACAGACAGAAGAACAAAAGGCCATCATAGACAAATATCGTTTTGTGTTACCGGAAGCAATACTACAAAGAAGAAACTTCTAATAGTTACCCTCGATAAGCCTGTTAGTAGATAAAGGGTTTATGTATGAATATATATAGTTCAAGAGACTTTATGGTGGGTTAATTTTTATAGATCTATAGAAAGTATTAACTAGCTATGGAGCCGCTATTCAGGGTTTATCAATTACTTATAGTACTCTAGACTTTGATGATAGGTTTCTGCAAGGAGTTGTGTATTGGAGTTTGCGCTGCGGTTTGATCACCTAAGATCTTAATTACGCATGAGTCGGTAATACTCGAGCGATCTTCTACAATTCAGCCAAACCATTACACAAATAACTTGAGGGGTATATTGAGTTTCTACAGTCTTGTGATTTCGATTATATAAATCCCCCGCAGCTCTGATTTGCATTGTGTGCGGAGGTACTAGCATTATGTATACCCCATACACCCATATTTAATGCCACTAATTAATGAGAGAGACGAATGCTAGATACAAAGCTATAAAAAAACCAATAGTTAGAGTTATCCTACCTAAGTTTAAGGGGCGGAGAAAGAGAGCGACACATTTAGACAGAGGAGACTCACATATAGAGCTAGAGCACCTCCATGGGATTTCGTCCCCCCTCCGCTAGGCCCGCCAACCCTGAGGCATTTTTAAATCCAAGTCTTCAAAAATAAAACTCATCAGCCCGCCCCTTCTGGGCCTCATGAAGATGCTCCTGGTTGCCCTAGAAGAAAGGGAGATTTATTGGCATTGTGATATATTTATTTTTCGCAATTATTTTGAGTAGTGTCTAATATTTGCCATAGGTCTGAGGCCTGAAAGAACTGGGGAACCTTGCTAAGAATAGTCAAGCCATCCTAAGACGGACACTAAGGTAGGTACCTCTCTAACGAGTAAGTTCTCTCTAAACCTAACTCTATCGGTTAGTTTTAGATCTTAGTTCTCCTAACCGCCCTCTCTAGCTATATTCACGCCAACAGGCTAGGCTACCCTCCGCCGGGGTCTTCCACATCCACACCTGTTGCCTCATCCCTCTCATCAGTCCCAACAGTTACTTCCTTAAATTCTACTTCTCTTTTTATGGGTGTAACCCGTTTTGTTATTTCTTTTCTTAGTCATTTAGGCTTGTTCTCAGAATATAGTTAGCCTAATAGGCTGTGTTTTCGTATTTTCTTTAGCTCCCAGACAGTTAATATAGCGGGGGTTTCTTCAAATAATTAAGCAGGTCAGCTTCTAAGGGCTATGGTCTATATCAGGTGGTTTCTCTGCCTTTACTCCTATTAAGGGGCTAAGTGTTATCCGCGCCATAGGCGCTATTAGCTTTACGCGATATTCTTATTGCTTAAAACTATTTCTTTTCTAAAAATAAAGAACGTAGGTCTCCCTCTCAAGTATAGAAATCATTAACTCTTCGCACTATATATGGGTAATTGATAGAGCTACATTTATTATCAGAACCGACCCTCACAGTAACAATTCCCGTACAACCCTATTATCGAGTGACTTTTTATGAACTATACCCAAAATAGACTTTAATTAAATGTTTGCGTGTATAAAAATTCCTAGTACTATATTTGCCTCGGCTGTTGCCATGGCGGCTATTACCATCTTGTTGAGTTACATAGAAGTATTGTTTCCGATGATACCGAAACACCAATGATGGTGGGTGTTACTACCGCATTTTGAAGTCACCTCGGTACATACCATGAAACCTGTTAGTGAAGGATTCGTGATTTCCGAGGCTGTTGGGTTACCCCACAATTTCAGGAGCTAGTTTAGGTTATCGATAACATCCCCCACTTTAGCTACAAAAAGAGCATCACTCCCATCCACCACTTTTGACACCCAAAGCCACACTTATCGGAAGACCTAAGAATTACGAAAAACATGCCAAAAACTATGAAAGCAGTTATCTTCAAGGGGCCGCATAAAATCGCGGTTGAGGATCGGCCAATTCCGGAGATTTTGGAACAAACAGATGTTGTAATCAAGGTATCGTATACGGCGCTCTGTGGCAGGTTAGTTGTAGCATTCTTTGAGGCGGTCGCTCTTCTAGGGGCTAAGATAAAGTAGCGAGCTACACGTGTTTCGGGGACATCAGCCTAGTGATACTGGATTTATCATGGTTAGTTGCGCCTAATCCAAATATTCGTCAATAGGGTCAAGACATCTCTAACCAGCGCTCCAGGGCCACGAGTTCACAGGAGAAGTCACAGAAGTTGGGTCCGGCGTAAGAAACTTCAAGCGGGGTGATAAAGTTGTCGCTCCATTTACTGCTTCATGGTATTTAGATCCTAACTGTGGACATGGGTCTTTTTGCGCAAAGGTTGGGTCGCTAATCATGGAGTGAGAGAAGTTTGGAATGCTTCTACTGCAAGAATGGACAAACATCTAGGTGTGAAAAGTCGCTGCTCTTTGGCTGCAGTAAACTAGATGGTGGACAGGCTGAATATGTAAGAACTACATTGTGGAAGCGAGTAGAGACCATTTTAACTAATCGAAGTAGGTACGCGTCCCACTTGCGGATGGAACTCTCTTCTTGGCACCGCCAGAAATACCAGAGGAGACAGTGGTGCGTATAGCTCTTGATATTCATGCCTATTTCTACAGGAAATCATTCTAATCTATGACTTCAGGTTCTAATGGCAGATATTGTGTGCCCTCCTAATAACTCTCAAGAACGTCTACTAACAAACTCGAATTGTAGTTCCCAACGTAAATATACATGTACCATCTTTATAAACACTTATTCCTGGGGAAACATCAAACTCTAGAGAAAGTAAACTGAAGCCTATTTCCAGGGGTTACTTCGCTGCATCCAATGCCTTCTCTCAACTCACGCCTAGCCAACGCTCCTCGACTACAGCAGTTGTAATTGGATGCGGCCCTGTCGGGCTATGTGCTCTCATCGCAGCAACCTCATTCAACCCGAAACATATATTTGCGATTGATTCAGTTCCATCTCGTCTTGAGCTTGCAGAATCTCTTGGTGCGGAACCACTCAACTTTATTGAAGACAAGGAGGGTCTTAAAAAGCGCATCTTGGAGGCTACTGAGGGGCGTGGAGCAGATGTGATACTAGAAGTTGTGGGGAATAGTCCAGCTCTCAAAATGGCGTATGATATCATTAGGCCTTGGGGAATCATCAGCAGCGTCGGGGTCCATAATGCAGAGGTAAATAAGCTCAGCAGAAACAAACATCCTAGTAGTGAAATACAAGGATACTAGGATAACAAACCTTTATGGAGTAGATTCCATTCTCCGGAGCCGATGCGTACAACAAGAATATTCGAATCCAATTCGGAAGGTGTCCTGTCAGGGCTGTATTTCCAGAAGCTCTAGAGCTTTTAAAGCAGAAGTCACATTTACTAGGGTAAGACCTCTCCTTTTAATCGACAAGGAATTCATATGAAAGAGATATTGATTTCATGATAGGTTCATGGCAGATAAGATCATGCCTCTCACGGAAGCAGAAGAAGGCTATGATATCTTCAATAAGATGCAGGTCCAAAAGGTCATATTCAGGGTTTAGACCTGAAGTAGCTAAGCCCCGTAACTTGTTGCATCTCATGTATCCGAACGATTGGGATCTGGTGGTAGAACATTGTTATGATTTTCCCTAGTTGCTTCATCGCCCTAGTAGGCCTTTAAGTATCCTTGTTTTGTTTCGGGTAGTAATTTTATATCTATTACCAATTATAATTCCGTATCCATGGTAGCAAACTATGCCACGGGGGGATGGCGACTTCGGATAGCGGAACTAATTGGCGATACCCCGGATCCCGGAATCTAAGTGAGGATCAACAATTTACTGATGTTAATTGCCGTTTTAGAACTATTAACGGTGATATATGTGGTCCTCTTATACATCATGTCTCAAAGACTGAACCCCACTAACCTCTTTCTGAGGTGTCTCGCGCGCTCCGGCAGCCAAAAGCGATCAGCAGCAGTAGGGCTAGGGCTGGTGCCACACCTCTAAATCTCTCAGTAGCAGAAGTAAGTTCTGAGGTAAATTACAGCAAGATTACTAGCGCAATATTAGAGAGGCAATATTAGTCAGGGTTAGCCGTAAGCTTTTCTCGAATACCGTTGCCTCAGGAGTCGTGTGGTTGAGACATTGCTCCATAACTCTATTCCTGATGATCTCCACCTATAAAAGCAGTTTTCCCTAGAGACTGCTCAAGCCTCTATGTCTTTGTTTTGAAATTGATCCGAACGTTTACCTTATCATAAACATAAAACAGCCTCAAAGCCCTCACTGAGGGCCAGCGCTGGTATGAGACCTTCAACTTATTTGCCGAGGCTGATCCTACACCACCAAGGTCCTCAAACTTGCTCAATCCAACGCGCGCACCTCTCTGGATACACAACCAGGCAGAGTAGTAGTAGAAGTACAAATGTCGGATAACAGCATAGAACTTATAGCTTTTAAATCTAAAATTCCTCTCCTCTCCCTACAGCACCTAAAACATCAAGGCTTATCAGTAATTCCTGATTATTGAAAATCCAACGACATTTCCATAAAAGGCCTACGTCACTCTGTTCTGACGAATAATATTGAGCCAAATATCAAATTCACGAAAAAGAAACAATGTGTCAAGGCCACTCATCAAGAACCTCTTTTGGCGGTGCAGGTAAGTGGCTTTATATACATATAACCTAATCTTGTCAATTAAACTGAGGGTTTGCTAATCCTTTTTACAGTCGCTCGAATCCATCCAACCGGTGCAAATTCATTCAGCTGCCTCCTTCAGTTCCAGAACGGCACTGGGCACTCGGACCCTACGACCCTCTCGTACAAACTTGAGCACCCACAGCCCTGTAAGCTTCGTATCCAGTGAGTTAACGTTCCTCTATTTACACGTCGATGTCCCTCCGGTCTCATCGCTGTGGCCGGCTACATCCGGAGAACCTAAACATTTCGCACAGATGCATATCTGCAATGTAAACACAACAAACGCCTAATCTAACTCTTTTAAATACAGTCAATTCGGCGACCTATCTTCGAGTCTTGCATCAGCAGGCCGAATAATTCACAGTGTAGACTTACTCCCGATCACCAGCAGTAACAGCTTGTCCGCGGAGAATAGCGCCGGATCGGTAGTTCTTGACCGACGGCTTGATCTCGGGGTTGGTGACGAGGGGATAATTGGAAGAGTGATTTCTATTGTTGTAGATGGAGGATCAGAGTCCGAGAGCATGCTTCTTGGTGAAGGCGTTATTGGGTGGAACTGACCTTTTTTCCGATTTATCGTATGCTTGAGGGATCGAAGAAGGCCTAAGGCTAGGATACATACATATGCGCAAGGTACTCCCCAACCTCGTTGTTTATCTGCATTAATTTCTTTATTTTTTCTTTATTTCCTCTCCTCATTATTTATTTTTCCTCTGGGTGCATGTATGTGCGTGGCTGGTACACTGAGCAATGGGCGGGCGTGCACGTGGAGTGATCATTTCTCGTTTTGTTCTGGCGTCCACGATTTATTTATATGTACAGTGCTTTTGAATGGCCCTGCTTGTTATCGGGTGCTAGTCCTGTGAGAAGGAGCAATCTAGTCCAATAGAATATATGAAAACAACCTGTACTCCACAAGTCCCATACACAATGATACGTACATTAACCGTCTATTTAGCCTCCGCACCAGTCAGCACGCGGCCCGTCACTTCAGGAGCAAAAGCAAGATAGAAGATCACTTCAGCCTTCCCTTTCCTCCCGGATCCTCCCAGGGCCTGGTTTTTTTTTTTGTGGCTGGGCCAGGCCAGGCCCTGGTCCCGGGAGAGCTCGCATCATGTTTATCTGATAAAAACCCCCGCAGCGATTGTGGGGTTTCGGAACATATGCCAATCGCACATCATGGGAAGCTATCTCTGTGGGTTTCATCCGAAGCGAACATCATTGTTGACATTACTGGATGTACCGGGGTTCTGTGGAGTTGCTCTGTCTCTGCGAGTCATAATCCATGATCTCGCTGCACGCCGAAACCCCATGATCCCGGCCTTATGTAGGCCGCCTAGCCCGAACGTTTTAAAACAGAAAAGAAGGCCCCGCGATGGTAAATCGATCACGAGCTCCTCACTTAACCCATGGAAGCTCCGAAACAAGACAAAACACCATAAATCAGCAGTAATAACGAAAGGTTGGGAATCGAACCATATGAGCTCTCAACATGTGCTGGGCAGTCGCTGTTGTGTATTTGATAGAGGGTGAAATCGAGGCCCCACGTCTAGCGATCTGGTCACGAGTTGTTGTCTTGAAGTGTGTAGAATAGAACAACGATCGAAAGCCATTCTTACAGTCAGAAACATGCCCAAGTTTGCCTAACCCGCAAAGAGCATCAAGCACCCTCTGGAAAAAAAAATACCAAGACAAGCCAAAAATCAGGTCATGTGGGTGATCATTAAGTAGCTAAGACGCATAGTCGTGAGATAACCAGCAGGCACAGAGATGTAGTTATTAATCATGCGCGGACTTCAAATTTACATTGCATTAAGGCCTCGGTCCCTCTTCGCCCTTAACTTCACTTCCGCCCCCATGCGATGAGGACTTTCATGAGGAGAAGATAAACAGGGAGCCATATTGGTTAGATACGTACAAAGATATACAAATCCCGTCACTCTTGCGTTGAGTGGCCAGAAAGGAAATTAAAGAGGGGGAAGCGGACGAGGAAAACAAGAATCAAAAAGACTCCCGAAAAGAGTAAAGAAAACCAGTTTCTTCTCTCAGTCCCCCTCACCCATGTCCTCCAATCCCATTCTTACCCCGCTACCTACAGAAAATAGCTCCGTATGTGCAAGCTTCATTCGGCAATACAAGAATCAAGGGAAATGAAAAAACGGATAAAAACGCTAAGGAACTGGTTTGATCATAAAGGGGAAAAAAAATAGCTAATATGTGCAAAACGAGAGTAAGAAGTGAAGAAGTAAATAACCACGTCCTGATATATATCCCAATGAAATAAAAGAAAAAAAGAATAAAAAAGAATAAAAAAAGAAATCCACGCTATGCCCCACTATACCACCATAATCCAGATTGCTTGCCACCCTATTGCCTTAGTTCCCTAGAAAGAATGAAAGTAAAGAAAAACGGCAGTGACAAATTGAATAACAAATAGAAGGAAAGACAAGGTAGTCCTCAAAGGAAGTACCAAAAGAACGAAACCGCTGACCAAGCCCAGGCGTAAAAGATCAGATAAACTACAAAGTGTAAAGAGAAATAAAAAGATACAAAAACCCAATTCTCCAGTAATTGTGCTTGTCCTATATCCTCTTTTCTTTTTTTTTGTTTTCCGGCATTGCTGCGACCGTCTTAATAAACCTCAGATTGCAAACCACCCGATGATAATAATGAAAAAGCATTAATCAAACCAAAAAAGCAACGCTTGCTAATAAATCAAAAATGGAAAGGAGAAGGAAAAAACCGCTCGAAAGGTAGACGCAAAACGCTAAACAGACAGTATACAAAGGAAAGGGAAAGAAAAAAAGACAACGCTTGACCGCCGACCGCCGCCCAACCGATCGCTAAAATGAGAAACAAAAAAAAAACCCAAACAAAAAATCAAATTGACCGCCCAATGATAGTACAAGTGTTCAGTGTTGTTATGCTCCCGGTGAGGGATGTGTATGTGTATCGTAGCTGTGTTGTTTCGGTTCCAACTTTTCCATCCCTGCGATCGCTCGCAAACCCCGTATAACCGATTAAACAATTTGAAAAAAGTGATGATATAGCCTATTCATGTCTCATCGCTGCTGTCGTATCTTCTCCGATATATTTCCAGTCTTGTGAATGCCAGATCCAACTATCCTTAGAAATCTCGCTCCTCCACCGGTGATCTTTTCCTTGCCCTCTCTAGCGCTTCTGGCAGTCACATGGTTGTTGCATATTCTTGGTACCTATCCCAGCCGAAACCACCAAACCCACTTCCAGTGCTGCACTGTTGGGCCAACAAACTCGGAAGCGGAAGCGGGAGTTGTGTCAACGGAAGCTGGTGCGAAGGCGGCTGAGAATATTGTTGCGATGCAGGTGAGCTCATACTCGACATATCTGACATACCCATATTCCCCCAGATCGACGGATAGGGCGCTGGATTTGAAGTGGGTGGACTATCCGTATCAGGGCTTGAGGGTAGTATCCTCCAAGCCTCAACCGGAGGTGGCGGTGGTAGTGATGGCGGTGGAGCGGGCGGGGTTGGCGACCACCAATTTGTGGTTCCAGGCGAGCTAGGTAGCAAGGGAGGAGGGGCACGCACAACGTCCACGATTCTAGGTGGAGGCGGTAACAAGGGTAGGAAAAACCCCATCACGAGGTTCCTTACATCATCACTCCGCCCGCAGAGCAATTCGCCAGCGCCGTCATCTTCCATGCCTTCTAGCGCTATCGCATCCGTCCGATACACAAATTTGTTAACCGTCTGAACAAACTCCTCATGCAACCGCTTCATTTGCGTATCCTTATCGGTCCAGTGCCAGGTAGTCGCAGCCTGATCCACAAGATAGATATCCTGATGATACTCGATAAGGTCCTTTATTGTCTCTGTCGAAAGCTTGAAGGCGATCTCATTTGAGAGGACTAGGTCAATGTGAACGACATATGCCTGAATATGGATGAGTTGGTATCGGAAGATGGCATCTAAAAGCGGATGATCGTGTCTCTCGAGCTCCGCTTCGGGCGCACGTGCTACCATGAGACTGCAGAGATTCCAGATCGCTGAGGCTTGTGATAGGGTTTCAGTTAAACATTTCATGTGCTGGGGGACGCTATTGAGAGGTCGCTTGATACGATTGATTCGTTTCAGAGTGGCAGTCAACCAGGGATCGACTGTTGTATTCAGTACGACCGTTGGAGGGGAGCGGGGAGCAAAGGGTGCTGCTGTATCTGGCAACAGAAGAGCAGGCATTCTCGACATATAGAAAAAAGAATGACTAGTGGGTTGATATAGTTTGTAATCAATGTTATAGAGAACAGTGATGGCTCTAGACTAGGAGGAGAAGTAGGAGGAGGAGGGAGGAGGAGGAGGGAGAGAAGGAGGAGGAGAAAGAGGAGGAGGAGGAGAAAGAAGAGTAGATAAGATGGTTATATAGAAGTGATGGATAATGAGGATTGATGAAGGATAAGAGGATGTTAATAATGAAGAGGGGGAAGAGTAAATAGAAGAGGGGAAGAAGAGGAGAGGGGAAGTGCTAGTGAGGAAGCCGTGACTAAAGAAAGACGATAGAGCAAAACAAAGAACGTAGACAGAGTACCGGGACTATGACGGAGTAGAGGAGGGGGGGGAGATCGAAACGGGAAGAGAGTGAAAGGAGCCGAGAAGGGATGTGCGGGAGGTGGGAAGTCGTACTTTATAAACTTCAAGGTGTGTTCAAGCTCACGGACCATCCAGAGAGGCTGGGATCCCCGGGGCAAGGTGCTGTTAAATATTTTGGTGGAGGGGTGGAGCGAGCGTTGAGTGGATGCACTGGATGGGCATTGATCCATGGTGGGTAAGAACCAGTGGTAGCTGGCTTGAATGTACTCACTCGCGTTCTTACTCTTCCCTCCCTCATCGTCCCTCTCTGCCTCTCGGTAGTGCCAGTCAGGTAAAGTAAACCCTTGCTCCGGGCCCAACCACTCGCTCTCAATAAACCCCACTTTGATTACCTTTCTCCCATCGTTTTTTAGGGCCATAAAATGAACCCCTCACAGTTCTTTGTGCGAGTGTGGGCGGACCCCGTTCTTACCCCCCCCCCCCCCCCAACTCTCGGACTTGTCCATAAAGACAGTAAGTCAAAATAGGATAATAAGAACTAAAATGATAAAAGATAAATAAGTATATAAAAAAAAGAAAAGAAAATCCTCCCCCCTCCCCAAAAGATCGCAGGATGATAATTTAAAATAAAAAAATAAAATAAAAATGAGCTCCGAGATAATCTCTCACACTCTGAGACCAAGGAAACCCCGGAATAGTGGCTGGATCATCCTTTCATATCGCATGTGAAGAAGGAATATCCGTCATTGGTCGACGATAATTGCCCATGGTTCCCCCAAACTGAGAGAAGGCCGCGAGAGCCGTTACGCTGCCGGAGGCGGCGGCGAGCTAGGCGGACATCTTTTCCTCTCAGTGCATATTTCCGCGTTCTTCCCCAAAGAGGGACCTCGGATGGTAGATTGCCTCATCATTTGCGCCTGTCATTGGGACCTTTTCTTTTCTTTTTCATTTGGCAGAGGGTACCTTGCAGCTCCAGATTAGTTCCATGTCTGGTTCCTGCGTATGGAGCTGTGAGGAGCATGCAATTTTCAGCGCTGCCGCAGCTTTGCAAGCCCGGAAAGCGGAGAGAAGGAGAGACTGAGGAGGGGCAAGATATCGGGGAAATTGTATTGGTGGTATTTACTTACGCGTATTACGGGGAAAGCTCAGAGAACCTTGTGATGAGCACTGCTTCTTCGTGCTTGAAGACGTTTGAAGACTCCGGCCATGCTTGGCCCGAACGCCCATCAATTTCGTATTCGACCCTGTAGATTTTTGCTTGTCGTCTCCTTCTCACTGGATACGGTGGCTGGGTGCGTCTAGGCTGAAATCATATTATCATTATTGTTTTTTTCTGCCTTCTGTGGGAATGAATCCTTGCACTCTGGCCATTCGGGGCCTTAGAGTATTTTTTCAGCTGAGTAGTGTTGCCCTCGCGTGGCAATTCTGGGACGGGATTCGCTGGATGTAATTTTTGTTTGATGTGCCACTTGTTTGGAGGAGGTCAAGATTTGTAGTTGATTGGGTTGCAGTTGCTTGACCCCTGTAAAACATCCCCGCCTAAAAGGGATAGCGCGGTTGACCCTCCAAGTGCGCGAGGACAGATTAAATTCGGCTTGCGAATAATCCGGACTGACATCCTATCATACAGCATGTGGAGCACAGCAATAGAAGCAGGAAAAAGCAGGAGCAGCAGCAGCAGCAGCAGCAGGAGCATCAGGAGCATCAGGAGCAGCAGTATCAGCAGCGGTGAGTCGATAATCTTAGCCACTCCAGCCTCGGAGCGTGACTCGAGGCGAACAGCAGTAGACTGTTACGAACAGGAAATGATTCCTCTAGTTCTAAGGTACGGAACGTGGGGATTTAGGGGACCGTCGTCATAGTGGCGAATGGAATGCCTTACATAGCTATATGGACTGTCGCAAAAAAAACAGCCTTGCCTGGTTAATGGTCGGTCAGCTCAGAAGCTGTTCCTGCGCTGCGATTACTGCATATGTCCAATTGGACGTACATACAATCTCCCCCGCAGCCGTGCCTCGCGTGACATACCGTGGGAGGCATCTGTACGCAAAATTAAGTAGAAGTGCAGATGTAACAGACTGGCAGGTTAGATACAAAAGCTACAATACAGCACCATCATCATCAAACATCTTCCAGGGCAGCTGGGTGAGGGGAAGAGAGAAAAAGGAAAGAACTGTGCTCTGGAACCAAGGAACGAAAGGAATCCGGCAACAGTGTCGAAACCGGGAGGGTAAGAGAGGGGGAAGACGAAGAGGGCGGAGCCTAACGAGAGGCCTCGGGGGCGAATGCATGCATGCAGGATCCTGCAGGCCGACCGATCCATTGCAGAACCGAAGAAGCCCGGAGTATTCCCAATTCCCAAGTTTCGCAACCGCCGTCACCTTGTGATCCGTGCTCTTTAGTGTCGTTTCATGTTGTGATAAAACGGTCATCATCCTCGGAGTCTTGGGCAGCTGAAGTTCATGGCCGTAAAGACTCACAATCATGTCCCCTCAAGTCTATGTACTGTGTAATATTACCATGTATCATGCACGCCCATCCCTCTACTCACTCTGGCTACTCAGGATCCCCCTCCTCAAACAGGACTCGGATTGCGCAAGCACATGGCCAGGTTGGAAATAGATGGGCAGAAAAGTGACCCTCCATACAGCCTGGATACTGTAGGTGCAAGCGAGCTGCCCACAAAGCACGGACGAGATCCTGACCCATCGTACTCTCTCGCCCACAACCTTATCGACACACTCTAAACCTATCGATATCGCCATATACCGCAAATTAGAGTCGTTATTGTAACGACACGTGCAACGTAATAATCATCCGTCCGGATCATCGACACTTGGCCTCATCGTCTTGCATCCACTGTCACAACCCATCTTCTCGCTTCAGACATCCCACCACTGGAACCTGCAGAATGACAAAGACTTGATATCAACTATTTATTCCCTACCTCCAATCCAGATTCGCCGAGTTGCGGCTAACCGCTGCACCTCCTGCGCCTCATCGAGATACGATCAATTACAATATGTAGCAAGCCCAATCCTCCCCTCACCTCCCCTCCCCCCGTACAACGTCCGGCCCGTATGTCGCCTCCCATTTAATTCTCCGAGTATTCCCCTGACGAAAAGTCTTGTTTTCAGCTGTTCAGGGATGCTCAGGGACACCAGGTACAGCAAAATCTGCCAAGTCGCCCTCTGCGCCACCACCACCATGAGGTGTGCTTTAGCCACGCTGGCAGATGACGCACACTAGCCTCCATAGCCACAAAACCAAGACCGACACGTTCTGCTTCGTCCGATGTTTTGCAGTCATGAGTGTGCGAAGTAAGGAAAAAAGAAAGCAACCCGAAAGGGCACGTACACACATAGGTGGCAGAAAAGGCTGCTTCTTCCGGAGCACGCAAGCATAGCTGATCACGAAACCTAGCCTATTATTAGCAGAGGGAAAACGTTGTCTAAAATGCAGATCACTGAGGGTTGAGGTAGTTCAAAATATCTGGCCTCGGTCGCAATCCAACAGCGAAACACGTATTATTGTGCAAACACAACACTTAGGTGTCGGTTAATATAAGAGGTAATAAATCTACAAGATGGTCCAAGGATCTAGGATCCAGATCCAAGCGCACCGTGTTGATAGAGATCGAATGCCTTAGAATCGAACCGCATCTAAATCTTGCACAACCCATCCTTTACGCATAATTATCTCTCTTAGCAACAGGCTGTACGTTTTGCCTAGCGCCGTGTGTGGGGGAAAAGTAAGCATCTATAATTGAATAAGATACAGACAGACCTCTTTTCTACAATATCGGTAATACAAGCTGGCACCTAAAAGTGAGTGAACACGCGAAAACACACCATGAATAGCCGACTTCACATTTTTAATGAGAGGATTCCCCCCCCTTCCCCCACAACTGATATAAGTATTTTTGAATATTATTTCAGGCTCTAGGGTACCAGTTCCGGCCAGTAGTGTTCATATGTTTTTAAACAATAACTATAGAGAGCAGAAGCTAGGCCAAATGTGTGTTTCCGTACTACAATAGAAATTACACTAGTTACTAGGATCACCGATTATTTGTTTTAAACCTGAGACTGCTAAGGGAAATTTTTTTTTTAATTACAACCTATGAATTTAGCAAACTTTAGAAAGATTTAAAAACAGGTATGCTAGTATTGAAATGTTTACGGAATTAGTTACCCTTCGGTGTGTTTCGCTTGCATTCCTACTCCTGGAGTGTAAATTTGTATCAGTTCTGACTCCGGGAAGGGTAATCCTTACATGTCAGGATGGGGTCACCACCGCAGTTAACCGGCGACAGGCGCCTCGCAGCGGCCCTGGTGATAATGGGTGATGATATAGTCGAGGTTTGCGCATTTGCGTACGCAAAACCCGCTTCCGAATTGAAAACTCATCTACAGAATGTATTCGTGGACTACAATCGTAAGGCAATTCTCAGCACAAATTAAATATTCCCTCATTCTCAAACACACATATGTGTACGGACGTACCAGCGCGCACACATGCGCACACGCATATAACGTGTTCTGTTGGTGAAGGGAAAATACCATTGTTTTTATTGAAACTGATTGTTCCCTACAGTCACATACACATACACATGTACATCGCTGTATGTACGTCCTAATGCCTGTGGCCTATTTGGGGAGGAAATCGATCAGGCATCACGACGGTTGAACCCATATCTGGGTAAGTTATTGAAAAGTAGGCAGAAAAATGATCCACGACGGTACAAGGATCGGCACATCCCGCAAGTGAAGCCTTCGACGGGCCTTTCGTGCGTATATCTAGATACGGACAGGCCTGTTTTCGATACCTAACCGTGGACCCTAGAATGTTTATCGAAGGATAACCGTCTGTGCGTCGGTTTAGATCGACCGATGGGTTATCCTACGCCATACTATTACGTGCTTGGCCATGGGCCCCGCAAGCGTCTCAGATAATCTGAGCGCGTAACTTTCTTTTTCTTCTCCCTCCTGGCCTGTGTTGTGCTATGTCTCTCATTAATAACTTTCTTTTACAATTTTTCACGAACGCGAAACGATAGTGTTGGAAGTGCCAGATCGAGACTATTGTGCGTGTGTGTGTGCAGACCTGGGCCATGTGGTTCTTGTTAGAAGACTTGATGTACGGGATCAGCTGCGACGAACAAAACTCGTTCAGGGCCTGCCGTTCGACGCTCGTAGAAAATAGGCGTGGTGAGGGGTAAAGGATACTTTCCTCCTTATCGCGAGCTAAAAACATCTGGATCTTTCTTATCGCGATTTCGAGCGACGTCCGTAAAATGCATAAGCGAATAACGCCCGCAGTTTGGGCAATTGTGATGATGTTTGGAGTATGTACACACGCCTTGGAGTAATACAAGCACAAGTGACTCCGGCTCCAATAGGCATGCATAAACCGACAGTGAGGAGTCGAGGCCTTGAGAAACGAAACACTTCGCGCAATCCCGGTAATTACAAGGTTTGAGGAGCAACGACCACCACGATTATCCGGGAACTAGATATTCCCCGCAGCGCTTATTCATTTAAATTCATAGAGGAAAGTACAGACTGCATCGTTACGTATCGTAGTGGTGTAATAGAAGAAAGAGCCCGTTAATTACGTAGGTACAGCCGACGCTACCGCAAGTAGATGTGATAACCTTCCCTTAATCAAACAAATATACGAACACCACCTGAAAACACCGAAATATCAAGGAAAACAGGAAATTAAGTAGTTGATTTCGGATCCAAAGCCTTCTCGCTTCCAGCCTACTATCGGCGTTGATCCCTCGGATGCGGCCGCCATCTATTCAGGGAACCCGGGAGGTGTAACCACCCCACCTTCCTGCAGGCCCGATATTTTACTGGAATGACCTTCAAGTCCAAGATTAACCGCTGACGAATAATCGTGGGAAGACCCCTGAGCGTCGGCAACGAATTGGTGTGTCAGGTGACTTAAAACACTCTGGAAGGCTGCATTAGCTCCATCTACAAATACCATGGAGCTGCAGTTCCGTTGGCCTAGGGTGGTTCGTGCGACTCCTGCACGCTCCTGCAGCCATCTGCAGCTTTCCATAGTGTTTTAAGTCACCTGACACACCAGTTCTTTAATGGAGGAAATAAAAAGGGCATATTGAGATTGAGGCATTTCCTCTTTTATCATCGTACACCATCATGATATGCAGTTGCACTAGGTGGAGCCCCTGGGCCAGTATGTCCACTACCAGTTGGAGATATCATATGCGGCACACCACCTCCATTCCCTCGATTTCCTCCGCCCTCATCTCCACCTCCACCTCCACCTGCCTCATCTTCTCCACCTCCGTCGCCGCTCATCATATTCAGGTTACCCATACCTCCGATCCGAGTTTCGAAATCTGGTGGGCAAGAATTAAATGGCAGAAACCATGCACTGCCTGCTTGATCAGAGAAGGCACCCGCATCCGTAAGGCTGATATGAGGGTCAAATCCTGACCATATGCCACTGCTAAGCGGGTTTGTAGCCGCTACCATCGCTGACGGATCAGATCCCGCCGGGTATAAATCATAAAAATAATCTTGGTGGGTCTGTGGGGGATGCATTCCTGTCGGAACTGGGCTAGCTGCGGCCGCGGAGGTTCTGGGAATGACAGGGTAATTTGGAAACGAGACTGGAGATGCTATACTCGACAATAGCGATGACATTGAAGAATGATGTTGGGTAGATTGTTCAAAGTTCACCGGAGATGTATCCGATGGGCGAGGAAGCATGGGTGGATTTAGCAGCTGGGGATCCAGTTTTAAATCAATATTTCCATGTCCGGCAACCATAGGCGGTGTAGATACCATTGCTGGAGATACACCTATAATAGGGGACTGTTGTATTACCGGAGACTGATATACTACAGGTGATTGACTGTGATGTACAGACTGTGGGGAAGAGCTTTGCACCATCGTAGATGTATGCACAGGCGAGGCACGTGTATGAGATTGTGTTTGGCGTTTTGGGAGAGGTGGCACTGATGGGGTACTCCTCTGGCTCCTCGATCCTACTTTTGCAAAAAATTCCTCTGCAGTTTGAAGGTTGGATCGCTGACTCAAGACCGCATCTTCAAGTGAGGAGTTGTCGCCATCCTGGGACTGTCCTTTTTTCGTATGCCTCTCGTAGTCGCTGGCAGATACTCCTTGTGGGTACTTCTGGAACCAATCCCCATACTGTAGCATCTGCCTTGTTTCCTGATGCCCTGAAAACGGCGAACCTTTGGCAACAGCATCTGAAAACTTGCGGTATAATCGTTTTAGGTTGTCCGTTATATAACAAAACAGTCCCCAATACTGCCTGATTTGTGACAAGAACCTAAGACAGACTTCCATATATCTTTTTGCTTCCATTTGAATATTACTAGTACTGGTAGAAAACATTCGTACCAGGTGGATCAAGGCGGCGCTAAATGCACAATAGCCCAAAAACGGAGCAGCGACCACCACCCCACGTTCTTCAATGTCCTCCAGCATCTTGGCAATTTCCGTAGCCGACTTCAGAGTTATTTCGCTCGCCGATTGCACAAATTCCCTTGGAATATTTGGAACATCAGCAGGCGTTGCTGACATAGCTGACTTCCATAAAAAAAGTTTGATTTGTTGAAGGGCGACGTGCACAAATATAAATTGACCGAATAAATGCTCACTTGCATGGGATTGTGTATTTTCAGTCGTATATCGTAGTCTTTCGGGTAGGTTGTTCTCAAATTTCTCTGCCTCGGTACAAAGGGTAGAAAATTTGGAATTTGGATCCCAAATCTGTCGTTCTTCACGTTCTGCGCCGCCCTAGAAATAAATGTCAATTGATATTCTTTTATGAAAGAAAGGTTTGGCTTGGAGTATCAAGGAGCGCTTCTTTAGAGAAATAATCAGGCTTCTGTAAGAACATATATCGTGGTTATATACGCATAATTTGATATTATGCAGTTCCAAAAGTAATGTTCTAGATGACAGAATTTTGAATCGCATGATGATAGGCCACCCTACCTGTGGAGATCAACTCCAATAAGAGTATTGACGACACGGGGATAGGAGATCTCTCGGGAAATCAAAGAAAAATAGAGCTTACCTGGTTGAAATACCGTGCAATTTTACCGTACAACGTTATTACCCTAACAATATACGCGCCAACCCCCATATTATCTGCTGCACATGCTTTATCGAAATTTCTAGGTCCATGAACTGTACCGTCTAGTCTTTCCGTAATTGTTGGAATATCAAGCTCAAGATTTCTATCATGAGATGGGAGTTGAATTTCCAGTTCTGTTTCTGATATCAGACAAGGTCTTTCCGTGCCAGATGAGGTAAACCGATCCATCACGAAACAAGCCCACATACACCGCCGCCGTATCTCCCTGTCGACAAAAGACATACTATTCCCTAATGCTCCTTCATCAGGGGGGCAATCCACTCCTGATAGCCCTGGTGATTTTCCTATGGGATCATTGCTGATTTCCTTGTGTAACTGCAATGCATGTGCCATTCGTGTTGCCATTCCTCCGAATGCCCAGCTCCTACCTCCTTGACATGTCCCAAACTCATGTAGACAAAGCATTGTGCAAACAGTAACATTGGTGATGTTCGGGTTATCGAAGTTTTTTAGTAATAGTCTTCGCGCCTCTGTAGCAAAGCCCTCACCAGCTAAGAATGGTGGATCGTGGCGCACAGCTGGGTGCTTAGAGAATCTTGCTGAAACAGCACATAATGCTAAAACTAGTACCGGCGGTGCGGTCCCACCCCTAGATCATATTTAGACACCCAAAGCTTCCAAGGGGGGGGGGTCACCAAAGTTTGAATTACCGTAATCGCCTCATAAATGATGATTTATGTAATAAAAAATAAGGCTGTCCGTATACAAATTCGAAGAAGACCTCTGCCAGGTGCTCTTGGATTTCCTTTGAAGGCAGTGCCTGAGAGCCGTCATCTATATCTGCTTGTGTACCTTTCATCGTGGATGATTCCCAGGCCCCAAGACCAACATTACCACTGCGGTGCTTGTTAGGATTTTCAGAGTGAGCCCACGCGTCTAATTCATTCCCAAAAGCAGTACCAGCTGTTCTCTTCTTCCCTGAAGATCCTGACCTGGCGTTGTTCGTCGACATACTAGGCCTAACAACAGACCTCCCAGTCACAGAAAGAACGCTATTGATCTCCTCCTTTGGTACATTCTTTATCAGTCTCTCCTCCATCCTTTTCAACCGACGGTCAAGCATTGCCATGTAGTCGGTACGGGGTGCGGCTTTCCGCGTTGATTGTTTATAGACACATGGCGTGCGTGAACGAAGACAATGGCGACAAGTAGGCTTCTCGCCAGAGCAACGTATCTTCTTACGACGACAAGCAATACATGCAAGTGGAAGCCTTTTTCTCTCTTTCCCTGCCTGAAAACCTGTTAGTTTACCTTGTAAAGGGAATTAAAATAACAGGAGATCAAGTTCGACAAAAGTGAAGTATCTGAGAAGTTAAAGGGACAAACCTTTGTTTTCGTCTCACTCCATGTAGAAGTTTGCCCATGACCTTCCTCCATATTAATTTTTAAAATACCATGGGTTCCCTCTGTTCCTCCTGAAAGGGCATCCTCACTCCCCTCTCGGCCAGTACCTTCTCCCATCTCATCATCCACATTCATCTCCCCACTGTCTAATGTATAACCCTGACTGGCCATATTAACCGGCAGAATATCACTAGAAATAGCCGCACGCCCCTGAAGACCATCACCAACCTCATTTATTCCACCATGCCTAGCTTCCGTTTCCCCACCGGCTGAACTTAAAGTCGACGACCGCCCTTGGTCCCCTCTAGGCCCTCCACCCCCAACTACGACAGTATCGAACACGTATTTTTCTTCCTGCCTCTGATCAACCGTGTTTTTTGGATGGCTCTGTCGCTGCCCAGTAAACTGATAGTCACCGCGTGCTACGTTTGCTGGCGCCATATTCTGGAAATCTCTACCATAAGCCCTACTACTTGATCTATCACCACTTCCAAAGTCCATTCCGTTTCCCGTCATCGATGTCCCTTTCCTTTCCGTTGCCAGGGTGTAACCATTCGTCGACAGCCTTGTAGAACCTTTCTCGCTGGCTGAAGTAGGGGGTCAACACCAAATTTTTTGATTATATAGTCGAGTAATTATTGTGATAGCTTTGCCGGCTTCAAGTTACAAGATCGTATGGTGCGACTTCCTTAGGGGTTCTGGGATAAGGGTGTTGCTGTAGCAAGAAATTTTTTGGAGGGGTTGTGTGTGATACCTGCGGGAGCTGTATATACTTATGCAAAGTCAGCTCTAATATTTTCTAAGCCCAGACCCAAACTCCCAAAAACGCCCTTAGTGTTCTCCACGTTTCAAGGAAGAGCTTTCCTATCTTCGGAGTCTCCCAGCTACGGCCCTGTCTCGGAGATGGCTAGCTTAATAGCTTGGTTGCAGATCCTTCCACAACTGAGGGGGGCCGCAAGGTCACCCTTTCACTTACTCTCCGCTTATTCGTTCTCACAAGTCTGACCCACTTTTTTTTTTTTTTACGCTGCTATCAAAGCAGACTAAGGCAAGAGAAACAGAAAAAGGACGTCAAAAAAAAGAATTAATAACGATGAATAAGGAGTTGGTACCACACACTGGACAAGCAAACAAGACTTAGGATTCCTGCAGGCTGCAGTGATAAGCCTTAAGACTGACCAACTATTGGTTCTAAGGGGATGAGTAAAAAAGGAATAACACCAAGGTTCAACGTACTACCAAAGTTGCTCACAGCTTTCGGGAACAGTCACAAACGATCCCCCCTTCCGTCCTCGATCTCTCGTCTATGCGCTATGGTCAAATGCTGTTCGCTAAAGGCCGTGGCGTATGTAAGCCTG
This sequence comes from Verpa conica, assembly GCA_033030425.1. Lineage (NCBI taxonomy): Eukaryota > Fungi > Ascomycota > Pezizomycetes > Pezizales > Morchellaceae > Verpa > Verpa conica. The sequence continues at coordinate 794,586 of JAUFSD010000016.1, forward strand.
CACGTTCTAGAAAGTGTTGCGACACAATCAAGATTTACTTGTCTGATATACCGGATTGAGAGCTCGTTTTAATGTTTCGGGCCGGGATTTCCGGTGCAGAGCTTGGTCGTTTCCGGGGGGGGTATAACGGACCGATATTACGTTTTTATCTGGCGAGCCCGAGGTCGGTGAGCAGCTATCGGGTCGGAGGAGGATAGCGCGTTGGTACCTTGATGGGAGCTCCGTGATTTTGTGACTTTTCTAGTTTTTTTTCTTTTTCTATTTGAGGCTTTATTTTCGTGGCTCTAATTTCCCGGTTGAAAAGATGCAGGTGTCACTAATTAGGAAGCTGTGAAAGACCTTGAGGTTGAACAATGGCCGAAATGATGCTCGCCACTGCGGTTTTTGAGGAAAGAGGGCCTCGCCACAAGTTTCTTTCATGCAGATCTCGCAAAAATAGGGTCAAAACTCTCGATTGAATCGACTCTCTGCTCGTAATTGTAGTAGATTGTGACCAAAACGAGAATATGCTGTCATGACAGAGTTCTGGTTCCTGCTTCCTGTATGTACGTTTTCTGTGCATACAGAATTGGAGCGGGTAATTGTGCAACGTCGTTCTTCTCGGCTATGTTCTCCGGATTTCTCTCTCAGCTGGGGGTTTTAAACTGCCGGAATTCCTGACCTCACTACTTTTTACCGTTCCCCTATACTTTTTGGTGTGAGGTCCGAATCTCTACCCTATCGAGCGGAGATGCGCCTCTTCTGCAGCTGCTTGACTCGACTACTCCTTGGGCCCACCTTACCTCCTGAATCAATATTCGATTGAATTCCGTAGTCCTGTTCCGGCCTCTGCAAGGTGATAGTCGTGAATAGGGGATGAAGAGACCAAAACAGGTGCGCAGAGCTCCGAAAAAAAAACTGACCCGGAACCCCTCAGCTCAGACGTCTTTCGAGGGATAGCAGATGTTGGGTGTTCAATTGATTGATGGCTTCACTGACACTGCATATCAAGGAACTTCACTACGATTGTAGACGACTGCCGACGTAATGAGGCCAAGATAATGGGATTGTTCGCGCTTAAGGGGATGGACATGCTAGTCAGTGGCGCTAGAGGACCACGGGAGGGAAAAGCACCGGAGGCAATGTTTCGCCCGGGGGTCTGTTGTCCAATGTCAAAACCTGGCCTAAAGCCACAGCTCAACACCACTGTAATTCGTGACAGGTTGCGTAACGTTCCACACCCTGAATCCCTACATCCTGCCCTGTCCCGAGGCCCGAGATGCATGTCAAAAGCGTTTCAGTCGAGGGAGAGAATCCCATAGCTTTCAGCAACTCCTGGCGTTCAAGGATCTGGCGATCTTTCGTTACCCGCTAAACCTCGTAGGTAACATCAGCTGCCAGGGATGCCATAATTTATCTGAAAAAGCAAAGCCTCCTCGGTTACTATTCGTGGAATCCCGAAGGAAGGCCAAATACGTATGCATGGCTTATAAATTACAAATTATCAGTATTCGCGCGGACGTCTCAGCATCGAGGGGTCAATCTAATTTTCAACTCAACATACCTAGGAGTCGCTTTAGGAGCCGACAATCGGCTCCCAGATCTTCGTACAAGCTTACTTTGGAATGCACTGTGTTAGGAACGGCCTGTTCAAGTGCAGAACTTGCGGCCCTAGAGTCTAAGCAGGTAGCGTTCTTGTTATTATTTTCAGATGAGAACCACCCACATTACAGTATTCGTGGCACATTTTGCATTTCGTTATATATCGGAACCACATTATATCGCTACAAAACAGATAAGGTTTACCTTATGAAGGAGTATTCGTTTTCTTTATGTACTGAAAGTCTCTACCCTAACCCTATAATTGGTCCTTATAATTCGTTCTCTGGCCATCTAGGCTGCAAGGCTAACGTTAGAACGTAGGAACGGTGGATTTCAACTTAGAAACACCCCTAGACCCAGTAGGCCTAGAGTTTACTGAGATTAACTTTAACCAAGGAACATAGCTATATATAGACATTTCTGCGCCGATGAATCGAGTGACGAATCACGAAACAGACAGGGGCCCTAGGAGCCAAGTATCACAAATTGCTACTCATTATCTTCACGCAACCGAACAACACGAATTCTTCGTTATCATTTACTCTATATTAGTAATTATCAATGTAACAGCTATTAAAGTGTAACTATTTACTGTCTTCCTTAATTAAGCTGTAACTATCATTCCAAACACTGGAACACGAAAAGTATCACACAATAAAATTCCTGAACCGCTTAACTAAAAAAAACCTCATTATACATCTATCTCGTCAAGTCCCTATCAACTGTGACAAATGTCCATATATTTACTGGCGTTCCCAGAACTCTTTGCACAGAGCGAGATTCTTAATTGTAACCCTGATATCTGTTGCAAGGGGAGACGTTTTACTAACCTCACAAATATTTTAGCTAAAAAATAAAGTCTGTCCCCTAGATACGCGCTGCAACCAAGCCCCCCGCCCACACTAAAAAAAAATTTACTCACAAGCAAGACTTGATTTTTCAGCGAGTACATTAGTGCGCTGTATAACCCACTGGGGTATATAGAGATCCGTATTGAAGGTTTAGCGATAACTCTTATGTTACCATAGTTACATGTAGAGCCTACATTGAAAAAACACCGATTATTATAAAAGTATAAGTCTTTTTTTAATTTTATTTACGGTTTCTGGTTAATGGTGGTAACTGTTAGGGGTTAGCCGGCGATATTAGTGATGTGTCGAGTGATAAATTATGAATACATAAAATTTATCTAAACGAGACAGTATATCTGGGCCCGAACCAAAGATAAATTCCATCATTGCGATATAATTCTTGCTAATTTTTATTATAAAATAAGAAAATACTAAAAGGATAGGGCTCACTTTGGTAGATTATTAGATATCTCTACCGGCCCTACGAGGGATATAGGCTAGCTGGCTAAATAATTTTATCAACGAAATCCTTCAGCCGGGTATACGAAAGATTTACCTTTATATTTACACAGTTTACTAGAATTATCGACAAAAATCAATGCTTTATCCTTAAAAACATTCCTAAGCACCCTTAAATTATACTGAGGTTCTCCACTCGTGTACTCTGGTGAGGTCATTTAATGGTTGATTGGTTATAGTTTTGTCTAATCTACATATTCTTTATTTTTCTATATCTTATAATGCACTCTTAGATTGAAGTAGACAAGTCTATACGACTAGAAGGATTACGTTTCGTTACTAGTTGTGGACTTAACTTTACTCATCAAGGATCATAAAAGATCACTCGATGGCTGGCTTGATTTCCGTGCTGCGAAATAGGGGGGAGGAAGAGAGTAGCTTAGCCGCTTGCTTGATTCTTAGGAGAAATCAGTCTTCGAGTACTCATCAAGCCTTATATATACGCCTCTGATTGACTAAGCCTATTCAATACCATACTGAAATATTCTGAGGAAGTTAGGTGGGTAGTGTGCTGCATCTATGAGCCCCACCCCCGTTTAACGGAGTATCAAGTTATGTTGCCATCCTCAGGTTCGAGTCATATAAATTTTAGTTTTAAGCCCCCGCTCACTAGTTTTAAAGGCATGTATGAATTCGGTAGAAAAAGAAAGTGGAAAAATAAATTGCAAATGCTCAATAAAGCTATGGTAGAGTTTCACCTAAAAAAGCCCTAAGACTTTGAGGTATAAAAGAAACCCTCTTCTATTTTACATCCTATCTATGTTCTTTATTTCTCTCTTGGTTTCTCACCTACCTTTGCCCCGTCTTCTGCCTCTTCCTTAACTTCAGTAACATCAGGTAAAACTTTTCCCCCATTCCCCTCTTCTGCTGCCCTAGCCTTTAACTTTTCCTCCACGATTTTCTCGGCGGTTGACGTATCAATCTCGGGGGTTTCTAGGGATGCTGCCTCGGAGGGTGTAGCCACGGGAACATCTACAGGTGCCACGATTGAAGACTCTATATTTATGAATTCCGGAGTTGACTCAGGGGCCGTTGTGGTCGTTGATGTGGCCGTTAGAGCATCTGCCTCTACTAGCTCAGGTATGGTGGCTTCGTTTTTGACCTCAGAGGTCGACTCAAGGGGAATGTGTGCTTCCACTATCTTTGGGGTTGGAATGAGTGTAGGGGTTTCTCCCACCGATGATGCTTCTATCTCGGGAGTGGACTCGGGGACCGTGGGTTTTGTTTGTGTAGAGGTAATTTCGGTAGGTTCCTCCACAGGTGCAGCCTGTACCTCCTCTATTTCTTTTGTCTCCTCTATAGGTGCCTCCTCTGCCAGCGCTGCTGTGACTTTTAGTGTCTGTACCTCCTCAATAATTGGTTCCTCTTCTATGGCCTCGGCTTTTGGGATCTGTGCCTCATTCACATTTTGCGCCTTCTCCGCCGCCGCCTCAGGTTCTGGCGCCTCAACTTCATCCACCTTCTCTAACGCCTCCTCCATCGCATTCGCCTGTATCTTCTCCTCTACTTTCTCTTCCACTAGGTATCTCTCTTTCTCGATAAACGCCTTATATTTCGGGTCTTCTAAGATTCCTTTCGCTAAGGTCTGAAAGTGCTCTACCTCGGTAATCTCCTTTAGAACTTCTTCATGGGATAGAGATTTATACTCCTTGCTTTCAAGTAGCTTGCGGGCCTTTTCGGCAGTTTCAAAGGTCTTGCGAGAGCCGAAGTGGGACCATTTAGGGCGAGTAACGTCTTGAATGGTTTCGAGGGATACATTCATGCGTTTACCCACACCTATACCCGCACCTTCAGTATTATGCCCCATCTTCACATACGAATGAGGAAACATACCCAGCTCATCAAACCCAAACATATTCGCCTTCATGCCGACACCATAATATTGGTGTTTCCGTAGGAACGCTAGCCATAGTTCTACAGTCTCCGGGTGCCCATCCTTGATCTGGATCAACCTCTTGTGTGTAACCCTCTCATAGTTCTCTTGGCTCTTCTTATGTACGAAGTGACCCTTTGGTACTGTCCACCGCTCCGTTCTCTTAGGCAGTGGGACGGGGCCTGCCGCAGGCAGGTGGCAGTAGTATGCAGCGCGCAGGGCAAAGTCGCACATGAATTCAAGATTGCGGACCGAGAAGGAACGGAGCTGGAGGTCACATACAGGAAGGCCGTGGGTGGGAGCGCGGCGGAAGGGTTCGTACCAGACAGCTTGGAGAGAGAGGGGAAGCCGGGCACCAGGACCTTTAGAGTTGGCACTAAATGCAATTTATTTATTAGTTTATTTGGAGGTATCGAGGACGAATTATAGACGAAGAGGGCGGTACTCTTCGGCGTAGGGGGGCTGTTGCAGAGGAGCTACAGTGGAAAATTTCGTTCGAGAGAGTACCAAATATGTTGGGACCTAGTTATAATGTCAATTGAGAGTTCAAGGGAAATTTAAATAGATGATTTATATAATACCCTTTTTACAGCCCGAGTCCGAGCCAGGGCAGACCGTGAGCGACATGCAAACATTATTTTGGCGCGCCTACACAGGTTTCAGTGGAGGGGTCGAAACCGATATAAGGCTGCGTGGGGTGAATGGGAGACGAGGAGGGTAACCGCAGCTGCGGTGATAACCCGGCCTTTGAGTTCCTGTCGCTCCCACATGAACTGGGCGAGACGACAACTTCGTGTGAGAGCAGCTCCAGCGCGTCTCCCTAACGCCACGAACACCTGCTTTTCTACCAAGGCTTCAACAACCACGCCCTATACACACATAATTCATCATGGAGTCTTCACGTGGACCTCCCCGGGTCAAAAACAAGGGCGCCAGCGCTCAGCAGATCAGGTCCGTCTTTTTAAAACCCTAGCCCAGCTCCCCCGAAGATATTGGCCCAAAGCTAACAATGTCTCCCACAGCGCTGAACAGATCCTCCGCGAGGCCTTCGAGAGACAGGAACAAGGCCTTCAGGCCCCGACCCAGCGCTTTGCCGACTTGGAAGAACTCCATGAGTTCCAAGGCCGCAAGCGCAAAGAGTTCGAAGACTATGTCCGCCGCAACAGAATTAACATGAATAATTGGATGCGCTATGCCCAATGGGAGCTCGACCAGAAAGAATATGCACGAGCTCGATCAATCTTTGAGCGTGCGTTGGATGTTGACTCTAGATCCGTTGTGTTATGGCTCCGCTATATCGAGGCCGAGATGAAAACGCGGAATATCAACCATGCAAGGAACTTGTTGGACCGTGCGGTTACCATTCTGCCGAGGGTGGATAAGTTGTGGTACAAGTATGTGTACATGGAAGAGACTCTGGGGAATATCCCAGGCACACGGCAGGTGTTTGAGAGGTGGATGAGCTGGGAGCCGGATGAGGCGGCTTGGAGCGCGTATATTAAGCTTGAGAAACGGTATGGGGAGTGGGGGAGGGCTAGGGCGATTTTTCAACGATTTACCCAGGTCCATGCGGAACCGAGGAACTGGATCAAGTGGGCGAGATTTGAGGAGGAGTATGGGAATGAGGATAATGTTAGGGAGGTTTATACCATTGCTGTTGATACACTGGGTGAAGAGTTTATGGACGAGCGACTGTTTATCGCTTATGCTAGGTATTTACCCTTTGTTTCTGGAGAGATTTGGGGAATTCGATTCAGAAGTCTAAGACATACTAGATACGAAGCCAAACTTAAAGAATTCGAGCGTGCCCGAGTAATTTACAAATATGCACTCGACCGTCTCCCACGCTCGAAGTCCCAACAACTCCATAAATCTTACACAACCTTCGAAAAACAATTCGGTGAGCGTGAAGGCGTCGAAGACGTTATCCTATCTAAGAGAAGGGTCCAATATGAAGAACAGATCAAAGAAAACCCTAAAAACTACGACGTGTGGTTCGACTACGCACGCCTCGAAGAAACACTAGGCGACAAAGACAGAGTTCGGGATGTCTATGAGAGGGCTATTGCTAATATCCCACCAACGAAGGAAAAAAGACATTGGAGAAGGTATATTTATCTGTGGGTGTTTTATGCACTGTGGGAGGAAATGGAGGGAAAGGTGTGTCGATTTCTTTTTTGGCCTTTCACGGAAAATCACCCACAGCAACACTAACACAGTCATAGGATATCGACCGCACCCGCCAAATCTACAACGAATGCCTTAAACTAATCCCCCACAAACAATTCACATTTGCCAAGATCTGGCTTCTCAAGGCCCACTTCGAAGTGCGTCATCTCAACCTCCCCACCGCACGTAAAACCCTCGGGCAGGCAATTGGTATATGCCCCAAAGACAAGCTCTTCAAAGGCTATATCGAACTCGAAACCCGCCTCCACGAGTTCACCCGCTGCCGTATTTTATACCAGAAGCACATTGAATTTTCACCCTCAAACGCGCAAACCTGGATCCGCTTTGCAGAGCTGGAAATGGCACTCGGGGATGATGAACGGGTAAGAGCTATATTCGAGTTAGCGGTTGAACAGGAAATGCTGGATATGCCAGAGTTGCTATGGAAGAGTTATATCGACTTTGAGGAGGAAAGCGGGGAGTTTGCAAAGACACGGGAATTGTTTGAAAGGTTGTTGGAGAAGACAGATCATGTCAAGGTTTGGATCTCGTATGCGCATTTCGAGATTAACGCGGACGAGGGTGCCGAAGAGGACGGGGAGGGCGAAAGTGAGACTGCTAGTGAGGAGGCGAAGAGGCGTGCTAGGGATGTATTTGAGAGGGCTTATAAGAGTCTCAAAGCTAAGGATCTCAAAGAAGAGGTACTTCACCCTTCCAATTCCCAATCCCCACCCTCCCTAGATAGAGCATTGATTCTAACACATCAACAGCGAGTTGTCCTCCTCAACGCATGGAAATCATTTGAAAACACACATGGGTCATCGGCAGATATCAAGAAAGTGGAAGAGCAAATGCCACGCAAGGTCAAGAAGAGGAGAAAGTTGGACGACGACAGCTACGAGGAGTACATGGATTATATTTTCCCGGCGGACGAACAGGCGAACGCGGGGATGCTCAAGTTTTTGGAGGCAGCACACAAGTGGAAACAGTCTACAATGCAAGCGTAGGAGTAATAAAATGGGTTGTTTTTGTTGTTTTCTTTTACTTGTGGAGTGTGCGAGGAAATTGTATTATTATATTGTGGGGATGGGATAGAAGTAATGAACAAAGAGTTGGGAACGTTGAATGAGAGTCCTTTCTTTTGAGCCCTGGAATAGAATAGGGCTGTAAATATTGTGTGAGCTTGAAAAGCTTGACGAATATCGGTACAAAGTCTTGAAGTCTCATCCCAAAAGTAGCCAGGGTTAGAACCCGATATGTAGTTTGAGGCTAAAGGCTATGATTTAATAGCCGTTCCTAGCATGTTTAAAGGAAACTAGGGCTGGTCTCCCAATCTAACCCCTGATAATATAGATGACCTAGATAATCTATTTGGTGGCCTTTGCAACTCCCTGCTTTGTCCCGGCTAACTAAGACCCCACCCCGGCAGCATCATTCCGGATCATTCCAGCAACCAAAGCCGTGGAAACATACCAGTAGAGTATCATGAGTTAATCTAGAGTATAAAGGTCTCTTACCATACGAAGGCCCTTTTGTATCTACCCTAGAAGGTCTAAGATTTCTATAGCTTGTTCCTATCAGCCTAGTAATTACTTTATCCGTTCCGTAAGCTTTAGAGGAGGCTTAGTCTGTAGTATATCTTCCTAGGATATTTATGGAGACCCCGGAGTAGTACTATACGTAGATCTATATAGTAGATAATAGCATTAAAATTGTCTCAACATAATTTCGAAAAGAGGAAACTGGAACTCTAAATTCTGACTTAGAGCTATTACGGGGTGGTAGTAAAAAAGGACAGAACAATTCTCAAGTCTAGTCTGGTACTATCTGGAGCCAAGTGTGAAGCAAAAGGAAGTGATACTTTATGGGAGCTACTATTAATATCTTGGCTTATTTTTACAATCATCCAGCTTCTAGGAGGCACAGCATACGAGTGAGAAAATATGTTTAGATGATGGAAATAGTGGATATCTGAGATCCATTCAATGTGTAGGTATGGCTCGCATCGACCTCTGTTCTAGGATAATCTTTGTGTAGGATACCGTATTAGAAGGATACTCGATGGTTTTTTTTTGATACATTGCCCACCTATGTTAAAGTCTGGCCGTCCAAGCTGACCCCCATCATCAGTACCGCGGTCCTGGACCCGAAGGAGATTGGAGAGTGGATTTTATCAAGCCAAGGAAGAAAAGAAGGTAAACGATAACATTGGTAGTTAGTGAGTCCCTTACAAAGCCATGGTATATTATTATGCAAATCTAACATTAAGAGCGACATACTAGTTAGTACCAAACTAACTGATTGGCATGGAACTTTTTGGGTGTTCTATTCTACTAGTACAGGGTTAGGGGTCGAGGTTCTTCGTGGGGGTTTCGTGGCTCTCGGGGGGGTAGATGTCTGTTTTGTTTTCTGGTTTGTAGTCTGTGGCTTTGAATCTCTCATTCAGCATCCCATGATTTGTAGTTCATGAGGTTTAGGAGCCCAAAATCTATCCGGGCTGACCCACTGAGTACTTAGAATTATAGAGTAATGACGGTAACTCTAAGAATCTACGCCCATTTTTGTACCTATAAAGACCAAGCGAGAGCATCCCAAGGTTTCCCATACAAACATCCCCCACCCACCAGTGTTGGTCTTTATCATGGTAGAATGCCGGATATATCTTATCGCCTTCTTCAAGTTGACAAAGATACCGAGAGTTCCAGTGCCACCAAGAAACACGTAAAACCATAGGAAGATTTATCGAAGGGCTTGTCAGTGAGACGGTTAGTGAAGAGGAAAGGGTGAAGGAAGGCAGAAGGGTTTCCAAAACAGCCCCTGTCGACCACTTTGAGTCACATGCAAGGAGGGGGAGCTGCTGCAGAGCTGCACGCGCCCCACCAGACCCTGTCGTAGAGTCGTCTACCTGGGCCCCACAGCCATTCGTGTCTTGATGACCCTGCACCATGGAATGTTAGGCCCATCTCTACTAGAACGCTTGACATCCTCCATATCTCCTCTCTTCTATCGATCAGCTACTCCATCTCCATCTCCATCCGCACCTCCATCTCCGCCTCTATCAGAATCATCACTTGACTCATCACAAATAGCTCCCTCAACTCCTCCGCCGACGGTAACCGAACACAATACAAGAATGCGCATGGACTCGGAAAGCCACCCCATAGAATCGATGAACGGTGATACAAACGGTGTCCCAGCTCTTAGAAGTGCGGATGTTTTGGCAGCAGCTGGTTACAAGGGAACTTGGTCGGCCGATAAAGAAAAGGCAACAGGAATCTACTCTTTGGGGCCTCGACGATAGCTAACTTCTCAATAGATCCTCCTTAGTCCATATGACTACTTGCTCTCGCACCCAGGGAAGGATATCCGCCACCAGCTTCTGGTGGCCTTCAACGCCTGGCTCAAGATTCCCGATGCCTCACTAGAGATCGTGAGCAAGGTTGTAGCTATGTTGCACACAGCTTCTCTCCTGTAAGCTACTAATCAGTCTGACCCTAGCACTTCTACTCCGGAAACTGACGCAAAGAGGACTACAGAGTTGACGATGTCGAGGATAGCTCAAACCTTCGTCGTGGTTTCCCCGTAGCACATAGCATATTCGGGGTGGCACAAACAATTAACTCTGCCAATTATGTATACTTTTGCGCATTGGAAGAGCTATCGAAGCTCAACAATCCAAACGTTCTCAAAATCTTTACAGAAGAGCTGTTGAATCTCCACCGGGGACAGGGGATGGATCTTTTTTGGAGGGATACATTGACAACACCATCCGAGGATGACTATCTAGAGATGGTCAGCAACAGTCGGTTCCCTTTCTTTCCGCCCCCCTATGGGTTCTTCTAATATTGGTTTTCGGGTCCAGAAACTGGAGGTCTTTTCCGTCTTGCCGTCAAACTTATGCAATCCGAAAGTGCCTCTAATGAGGATTACGTACCTCTCGTCAATCTGATGGGGCTTATCTATCAGATCCGCGACGACTACATAAATCTTCAATGTGACCAGGTATGCGGATTCCCTCGATCCCTCTAAATAGTTATTCTGGTCTAAAGACTGATATTTCTTTTAGTACGCAAAACATAAAGGATTTGCCGAGGACTTGACAGAGGGTAAGTTCTCGTTTCCGATCATCCATGCAATACGCACAGACGAATCAAACCGGCAACTCCTGAATATTCTGAAACAACGCACGAGGGATGATGACGTCAAGATGTACGCGGTTAAGTACATGAGGGAACAGACAGGAAGCTTCGATTATACCAAGAATGTGCTATCCGACCTGCACCGGAAAGCTAATGATATGCTGGAAGAACGCGGGGGTAACCCCCTACTGACGGGGTTCTTAGGCAAGATGAGGATCGAGTAGCTGTAGGGCTGATATAATTGCTATCATGTTTACCGTTTTTTGTGTAGTTTTTTTATCTCCTTTATCGTCTATTATTTTCCTTGCTCTGGGGTTTGGTATGGTCCTGGGTTTGATTAAAAAATTCTCTCATTTATCTCTGGGAGGGTGGCGGACTTTGGGTTTGTTGGGGTTCTTGCTTTTTTATCTCTTTGACGTTTTTGGGAATTGGGACTCGTTTTGGGATAGGGTTGCTACCGTTTCATTTGACCTATCTATCTTTGTGATATGATTTTTTGTATACTATCTACATAATTATATCGCTCATATCATATAAGATTATTTAAAGCTAGATGAAGTAGTTCTATTAAAAGACATCTTTCCTGCGGTCTAGGCCTAGAGAGAATATCCCCTAAACGAATATGATTGAACTTTTTATCTCAGTCTCAGTGGTCCTGAGCGCATTGATTATGCATACATGTAACCGTGTATTCAGTAAACCCCCAAGCAACTTAGTATAATACTGTCAACCTCGGCTCGATGGATCGATTTCCCGATATCAATCTATCCGGCGGCTAGCAAACCCCCGAGTCCGATTCCGGGGCTACGTGTTGCGCCCCTCCGGTGAAACCACTAGAGCTCAAAACGATTAGAAGAGAACCTGTCAGACCGGACTTAACGAGTAGTTTCTTTGCTCGGACTCGAATTTATTTATAAATCTTAGCCAGAAACCAATATCATTGTCCCAAATTAATTGCCAAAAAATCCCCCATTTCAATTATTCTTTTCAGTCTTTATATAACGTAAAGCAAAAAGCCCAGCATCAGAGGAAATTTTTTTTTAGAAGGAAAAAAAATTGTCCGCCCCCTGTTTAATTTGTGATGACGCAAGAGATCAAGAAAAAACGGGCCAAGAAAATCCCAAGAGAACCAGTTAACAAATTTCGAAACACCCCACCGAAGGTACAAAAGGAAAAGTATGTAGGAAAAATAGAATGATGAAGGAGGATAGAGAAATAAAGAAAGTCCCCCGAGAACTGCATAGAGAAATGACAGAAGATATAAAAAAAGTCCAGGGAAAGGTACCTAATACAAGAAATAGAGGAGGGGGGGGGGGAATATATTATATAGATCGGATCTTGACCCTCAAATATATCAGAAGATATCAGGAATTAGACTAGAATAATAACTATGATAAGAGTGGGCCATTGGTTATGCAGGTAAACTACAGTCTCCAAAATTTACCAAGTTCTCATTATAATCCATTAGCTACCGCCTGTAGCCTATTCACTACCCTTTCCAGCAGTCTGATTGAGTTGTTTCTGTGCAGCTAGTGCCGCCATCTTCTGGTGGTATCCTGGTGCCGGATTAAATTTTCTGACTGTTCGGATATCATCTGCGGCATACCCGGGAATACGAATGTTCCAATTACGTTCGAGGATAATTTGGATATCCTTAATATCGAGAGTATCGGAGCCACGGAGCTTGGCCATTTTACAGGCAGTGGTGGCGATGTTGTCGATAAATTCGTCGACGAGCTCAAGGATTGACTAGAATGTGAAAGTTAGTGATAGGTTGTGACGGTAGGGTAATGGAGAGGGAAAGGATGACATAAGTAGAAAAAAATGACGGTATCCTGTGATAGGAGGTGTAGGGTTTAAAAATAGTAGACCTCATGGCGAGGGGATGGAGATCATAATACAACGGCAGCTTCCGTGTCTTGGCATAAGGCAAAATATCAAAAGCAAGAATAAGCGAGGAGTCAACAAACCTCTTCTACATCAGGATCCAGTTTCTCCTCCGGATCAATCTGCTTAACTAGCTCTTCTAGCTTTCTCTTGCTCAGTAGCCCCATCCCACCTTCATCAAACTCGAAAGCTGGTTGTTTGATGATTGCAGGAGTACTCATCATTTGATTTCCAGAAGAATTCATTCCACCACTAAGTGTAGGTCGTGCAGCTGGCATAGCAATGGGTTGAGGCGCAGCAACAGCAAGACTCTTGGGAATCGGTAGACGATGTCCCTGTGCTGTGTCGCGGGTGGTTTGTGCGGGATGGGTGTTCGTAGTTGGAGAAGCAGCAGATGCGGATGATGCTGGCTGCATACGTTGCTGTTGCTGAGGTTGGCCCTGGGGTTGAGGTTGACCGGGTTGTTGAGAAGTGGCCGAAACGGGAGTTCCCACGGCGGCGGTGGGTGGGCGTGCTGGTTGCACAGAGCCTGCCCGTGGAGCTGGGGAGTTTGGCTGGGCCATTGGCGTTCCAGTAGTTACTGGGGGGACTGAGGACCTGCCTGGGGCTGTAGGCTGTTGCTGCTGGGTGGGGGGCTGAACCGGGGGCCGGACTGCTGCCTGCGCTTGTCCTTGCTGCTGTGGCTGCTGTGGCTGCTGTGTCGGCTGTTGCTGTTGCTGCTGCTGCTGCTGTATAGGTGGCTGCTGGGCTGCTGGAGACATAGTAGCACGATTTGCGGCAGGGTTGGCTATGGGTCCAGGTGGGGAATCTGCTCTTTGGATTGGAGTCGTAATACGCTGCTGCTGCTGGGCATTTGCTACAACATTTGGATTTTGCTGCTGAGGTTGCTGCTGCGGGGGACGTTGTTGCTGCAGCATTGGATTTGTGGTCTGAAGAGGCTGCTGCTGCTGCTGCTGTTGTTGGGGGTGATGGTTTTGAGGGCCCTGGTGAACATTGTTACCAGTGTTTGCCTGCTGCTGTATCATCCCCTGCTGCTGCTGCTGCTGAGATGGATTATGGGTCTCCGGCACGATGCCTTGCTGTACGGGTTTCTGCATGGGAATCTGCCCCTGTTGCTGGCTAGCCCTGGCCTGTAGCATTATTTGCTGTTGCTGTTGCTGCAATTGCACTTGTTGCGCTTGTTGCTGCTGCATGAGTTTCTGTTCTCCCAGCATCTTTTGCTGCTGGCCAAACTTGTTGATAATTTCCTTGAAATGATTATACTGCTGGGTATGCTCAGCTATCCTGTTTTGTATATCGCGTTGTTGCTCCGGGGTTATTCCCGGCTGCTGCAGACTCTGCTGGAGAAGTCCAATCTGGGATCTCGCGTGGTTCATCTTCTGGCCGACCTGGGTAAGTTTTGCTTGGATCTCTGTCCTCCACTGGTCTGCGTTCGCCGGTGGCACATTCGAGGGTACGATCCAGTTCGCCCTTGACGCGGGATTCATCACACCGCCTGTCATAGGTGCGCCCACATTTGGGCCCGCTACTGGTATGGCGCCGTTATTGACCATCCCACCATTTTGCGGTTGCTGGACATGGAAGCCTTGTTGTTGCTGTTGCTGTTGATTCTGTTGCGCTTGGATTTGCTGCCTTACATTATTCCGGAGCTTGTTTACGATAGCATCATATTTGCCCTGAGCAGCCTGGCCTTCTGGTGAGTTTACGCCCTGCTTCTCAACCACCGCCCGTAACCCATCAAGACCTGACAAGTACTTGTGCTTGGTCTCCTCCGGCATTCCCTGCTGCGCATTCAGCAGCTGCTGCAGCTGCGCACGACGCTGAGCTGCGATCATTGCGGGATTCCCAGCCATTCCAGCGGAAGCCATCGCACTGGTATTCTCGACTTTAATGTGTTTGGACACGGGGGAGCTTCCGGGGTTTACGTCTGATGGTTTACGTTTCCTGTCAGCCCCGACTATTGTAGACATCCACCGTTGTATGTTTGATGAGTGAGCGAGCGAGCAAGTGAGAGTATTCTCTTGTCTGGTTGTGCGATGGGGGTGATAGGATGCTGGCTCGTGACTCGCCTGTTTGGCTGTGGCGGGTCTTCCTCGTCTGGCTGGCGGGGGAGAGGATTCGATCCTAAGTACTCTTCCCTATTTGATGGAAGGTAGGGGAGAGGGGGGGTATGTGTGGTGTGTATGAGGAGGGAGGTGGGGTATTAGCACGCGGATTCACTATTCACGCGTGTCTTCGCCTCGATGCCGCCCAGAGGTATGTATTGGGGGGGGGTTGAAAGGGAGTTGTTGAACCCAAGCGCGATTCCACAAGGGTGAGTGAGACGGGGGAGCCACTGGCCTTCCTCCTTATGTCAACATTTTTTTATTTAAAAGAATGCGTAAATCAAGTACATATCCTTGCCCTGTAAAATTCTGTCTATGTGTAGAGAAGTGGAATATTCATTCAGAACAATCATGCATTTTAAACGATCGACACAGCACTCAGCGGCTCTATATGTAACGGTGAATTGACCACGATGGAACTTTGAGACGCCTGCAACTCAAACCCACGTAACCCCCCCCCCCCCACGATCTCAACTATTCATACACCTACATCACATAAAGAAGCACCCACAATGGATCCGTTCTCAAGTGAAGGAGGTATTATATATTCACCATTGACCCTCGATTTAATCACTTTCCCATTATGGATAACTCCCCCACTAACTCACCTCTCCCCCCACCATAGAGCTCCTAACTATCCACAACGCTTTCTTCTCTGGTCAATACACAACAGTCATCAATTCTGACCTTTCCAGCCTCTCCTCTGAAAATTCTATTACCGGTCGTGTCTACGTTCTCCGTTCCCGGATTGCCTCAGGACAAGCAGAGGAAGTGATTGCTGAGCTAGAAGGAGAAACCGATGTTGCAGATCTCGCAGTCGTGAAGGCGTTCGCAGAGTACATTACCGGTGCAAAGGAGGATTCAGTAAAGGTTATCGAAGGGCTTGTTGATACTGCTTCTGATAATACTACGGTTCAGATCCTAGGAGCGACTGTATTACAGAGAGAGGAGAGGAGCGAGGAGGCTCTAGGACTGCTGGGAAAGCATGTAGGGAGCTTGGAGGCGTGAGGTTTCCCTACCCATATTGCTGGGATCCTATGGTTTGAGGGCAGCTACTGATGATGGTTTTAGTGTCGCCCTCATTGTCCAAATCCGTCTATCACAAAACCGCACAGACCTCGCCCTGAAAGAAGTCCAAACCGCGAAACGCTGGGCGCAGGACTCCCTCCTCGTTAATCTCGCTGAGTCCTACCTGGGTCTTCGGATTGGTGGGGAGAAGTATCAGCAAGCTTATTACGTCTTCGAGGAGCTTGCACAGGCTCCTTCTTCATCTACTTCTCGCACTCTTGTCGGGCAGGCCGTTGCCGAGCTACATCTAGGGCGTCTTGAGGAGGCTGAAGTTGCGTTACAACAGGCACTTGACAAGAGTCCGGAGGATAAGGAGGCGCTTGCTAATATGGTGGTTCTGGCTACGATTGCGGGGAAGGACGGAGAGGAGTATAGGGAGAGGCTACAGAAGGTGGATAGTCAGCATATGTTTTTGGCGGATTTGGAGACGAAAGCGGAACTTTTTGACAGGGCGGCAGGGAAGTATGCAGCAAAGGTTGGAGCTTAGAGGAATCTACAAGGGAAATTTAAGTTTTATAAAAGGTGTTTGAACGAGGGGTTTCCCGGCTGGCTGGAATAAATATTTGTGTGATAGAAACGTAAATTCAAATACATTAAAGTATGGAAGGAATGGGTTCTAGACAGACATATAGGAAATTTTTTTCAGGAGGCATCTATTAATTGGATTGATGAGAGGAGATATAACTGTCTATCACTAAGCAAAATTCTAATACCTGATTTGATACTATCATACTAGCAGTCCTGGGACTGACTTCAATCTAAAAACGATAAATCACAAAGGTGTAGATATTCTACTTCTGCACTTATTCTGAGCCCTTATTAATGATGAGGGCTAATGTATTTAATATTACGCACAACTTAGATTTCTATAAACTCAGACAGCGAGTAAGGCTTCATGTCCCTGGGCTGTAGATCGAGGTAAATTGATTTAACTAATAGCCGGACCCCCTACGGTGTAGGCTGAGTTCTTAGTAGGGTTTTATGCTAGCTCGGAGACACTTCCTTATACCGGTATCGAAGTCCCTTTTCATACTGAAAGAACGGTTCAAGGGGCACATAAATTACATTGAGTTTTGGGAAAATCAACTTGACTTGAGGGGAACGCTTAAGTATGTTTTGAAAAAAAAAAAGCCATTTGTTTCTTGTTCGGAAAAACGGTGGTTGATTGGTTTCTTTTCTTTTCTTTTCTAGGCACTATCTTCTGACTAGGACAAGGATCAATAGGTGCTATAGACTTCGTCTTTGGTAGCCAATGTTTAGCATCATAGTCGATCACTCGAGATACCTTTTCTATAGCCGGCCACGACGTACTATATAAATGAATAAACTAATCATAAGTACATAGAGCCCAGTCAGCCATGGATATTAAGAAAGAATGAAACAATCATAAATAAGCTATGACTAGAGCTGGGTAGAGACTTGTCTTAACTTGTCTTGAAATTGAACTAGGAAGACATCACAATCTCTTTTTACCTCCTGTTTATTTTTGATCAAGATATAGTACATATAACACCGGCCAGCCCCTAAAACCACAATTCGTGTATACTCATAATCATAATTCTCCCCCTCTATTAAAGAAAGCGAAGGAAATATAAATAAACAAGGAAAAGAGTCAAAAACCCCTATGTGGGTTCACTACTCTATCTTGTTATTTTACTCTTTTGTCATTCCCTGGTGTTTATATAAATGCCTTATATCTTTAACACTTCTCCTTTCATAATGCAACGGGAATAAAAGTCCTGAGATGAGGGTAAAGCCTAGATTATATAGATAAGGTAGTATTTAAAAGATAATAAATTTAGAAGGACTTTAGCGGAGTCGAAGTTGATGCTTCTGATTAGGGTATTAGGAGGGGTGTAGGGAGTGGTGCTGGGGGTACTGGAACCTACTTCTAGGTATAAAGGTTGGTCTAATTTAAGATTTACGATATCGACTACGGTACAGGCTTCCTCCTGATGTAGCCATGAGCTATCGAGAGCATCTATTATAGAACTCCGTTAGTTGAGATCGATATCCAATATTTTCTTGACAAAATAAATTGCCTTTTTACTAGTATGAGACACTTTCAAACTCGCGACCGGGAACGTGATAAGCTGCTGGCAGTATTTGCCAAAGAGTCGAGTGTCAATTTGGGGTTTGGGCCTGGTTCGATGCCTGTCTAAATAGTATCTTATGAAATCTCAAAAAATGGTGTTTCTGAAGTCGAAATTTCGTGAAAAAGGGAACCCAGAGCTCACAAGTCGACAGCCTTTGTATAGGACTGCCCAGCTCTGAACATTCGAGGTAATAGTCCTAGAATATCCAGCGCAAGGTAGCCTGGGGTTCAACGCCGCATTTGAAAGCTGCTATCTACCTCACACTTCGACGCCCCGAGATCCGTAATTTTAACCAGCAAGTTGGCTAATGAAGAAACAAGAACATTATATAAGAGTATTAAGATATATCAATAGGGATGTGATATAAGAAAATTGGAGATGGTGTTAGGAAGAACACACTTGGGACTGATAGCTAAGGTATAGATCTCCCATTTCCTCGGGTGTTCTAATATCTCTCATACTTTTACATGTACAGATTTATTTCTCGAGCTGGTTACAAACTTGCGGCTTCAGATATCGATAAAAAAATCCCTCCCTCATATAGTATAGTAAGTCCCCAGTAGTTGCGTTATAATTTCCCTGGCCTCTGATCTTACTTTTGTTAAGATATCGGCCCAGATCACCAAGCTTGACATACTCCATTACAACATAGATTAGTTGGTTATCTTCAAATCAGCCGAAGAATTGTATGAATAGATCCGAAGGCTGCTTAATTGTAATTGGCTAGATGTTGATACCCGAGGAAGCCTTAATACATCTCCCAAATCGTATAATACGTTTAGATTACACATATAATTGAACTTATGAGCCAACAGGAGCTGTTTAGACATGAACCTGGCTACCCTTAGTGCCTCACTTCCTTCCTTTTCAAGGAATACACTTCAAAACGCCCCGGCACCAATCTTTTTCTCACGCTTCCATCCCTTCTTAGTCACCCGCGTCTTCGCCGTAGAGACCAGTTTATAGGCTATATAGATTATAGTATTCTTGTAAAACTCGGTTGATAATTTACACTGGCCGAGTTTCGTGACACTAATGGCCATAGTGGGTACCCGATAAAGGATAACGGGGGGGAGGGGGGACTAGAGCTGTTAATGTCAGGATGAACTTGCTAGAAAAGGAGTAGCCTATACTGTGAGTCCTCTGTAGGTACATGTAGTACCTAAGGGTCTATATCTCATTCAAGGAATTATCAGTTAACTCTATTGTTGTGAAGATTTTCGGGAAACCCCAGTACCATCGGGATTTTGCAGAAGATTTTTGTCTATGGAGTAAATGACGTTGGGAGGGGTGGCATCACCTCAGTGTGAGAATACAATGCCACGGCTCCGAATCGCTACATGTAGACATAAATACCGCCAATCTCTTTCTTCACATAAGGTAGTTAATCCCCTACTCTATGATACTCGTTTATGGGTTTTCCCGCATACCTGATAGCGACTGCCTGAGGGCTGACAGCCGCAGATAGTGGCATTACGTAAGAGTAAGTGCTAGAGCTATTATAGCCCAAGCTACGGACCTACAAGACAGAATGTATCTCCCAATCAGTGAGCACCAAGCTCAGCTATATTTTTATTACAGTTGATGGGTAATTAAAGGCTAATACTCTAATTGCCTCGAGGAAATCTTTAGGAGCCGTAGTAAGGGGTATTTCTGAAAAATATGCCGCTCCAGTGGCCTGTTACAAAGTCTTTTAATTTCATGAGGCTTATAAGATAGTCTCCATAAAACATATCTGAAACGAGGCTGAAACTGCTCAAACTAGGTAAATATAGAGATCTACTATTGGAGGGAGATAACACTTCCAGCCTTGTAGGTACGAGTCATCCTAGCGATTGCTCTGCCATTGCTAATATGCTTGTAGCGTGGCAACGGAAGTAGGTCTATGCAGTTCATCCTCTCAGAAGGATTCAACAAGATTGGGTTTACGCTGACCTGGGTAGGGAATAACGACTACAGGGACGGGATCAGCTTACTTTCATTCCTGTTCTTATCAAGTTTGATACTCTATCTCCACTCACCCGACTTTATATAGACTAATAGTAGGAGAGCCTCTTCCTCCGAGTGATCTTTTATGACACGGAGGAGCCCAAAAATCCTAGCTGGGCATTCAATTTACACCTCTCACTTTTAAATACTAAGGAATTAAATTATATATCAACTATTTCAAACTTATACCATTGCAGTTATTTCTACCGTTACATTCATTCATAACATTCATATCGAAGCATGATGTGACAAAAGAAAAGCCACCCAACTTTCCGAGACTCAGATAGGCAATAGACATGTCGCTACCATTCTACCATGCTGCCTATATCACCCTCTATAAAGCACCAATGGATATTCTGACAAGATAAAATATAATAAAATAGGAGTGAAAACTCTAGAACAAGTACCTAAAAGAAAAAAGAAAAAAAAGAAAACCCTATTTAAACTATGCCATGAATTACCACTGTCCAAAAAAAAACCTAGCAACACGCCTCAACCGACTCCTCCCACTGCCACCACGTTGATCAAACAATGGTGGTGATGACGGCCTATTCATACCATAGTCTTGCTTCTGGGAATATGTACTACCCGGCGCATACCATGGTGTGGGTGACAGGGGAGGTGAATATGGATTTTTTGACCTCTTTGAGCGAAACATCGGTGGGTGGTTATCAACGCCTAGGTAGAATATGGACTCAGGGTGTTGAGAGCCAGAGCTGCGCCGATGTGAATTATTGTACCGCGGCTGCTCATAGAACACTGGCGCCGGTGGAGGAGTAGGTGAAGGCTTTTGCTTCCGTGATGATTTTCTTCGAACCTTCTGGTCCTGCTCTCGCTCTGTATACCGTGCATGATACTCTGCAAAGGTACGTGGATGCGGTGGGTATGGATCTTCCGGTGTGAAGTGGTGCGTGTGGTAGCGGTTGTATTTAAGGTCTTGCTTGATAGAGAATAGTGGAGCGTCGCGCTTGCTTGGATTCCTCTGGAGTGGTGCAGCAGGACGAGCGTAGCGGTATGGATCACTGCTAGGCGGCGGAACGTAGCTGTAGTTGGCACTATTGGTGTATCTCATGTTGGATTTAGGGAGGAAGGTCCCAGGCTAAAGCTGATGCTAGTATATTGACTATTGGTGTTATTGGCTTTGTTTCCGAGGTAGATGGCTGGGAGTTGAACCACTTACCTTTCAAGCTTATATCAACAAATCCCCACAAGACGGCAATGTGAAGAAAGAGTTATTGGCCGTGCTGTCCAGCGAATCCGAGAAGCCCACGGTTTTTGTAGCCCTTCCATCCTCGCCTCTGATTCAGATAAAATAGGGCTCAGTGTCAAACTTCAAGCCTCATGATATGTTCTTAGTCGTCCTGAGTGGTCACAGGTCCTGTAGTACCAGAAACAAAACAGTTTAGAAAAACCGGGACCTAAAAAGAGACAGAAGTATGACGCAACGCAGCTCCGAGGGTCTTCAAACCTCTGCTTCTGTACAGGGCTTAGTTTTATTTGCTAGTCGCAGCAAGAACATTAATAGTATAATATTTCTGCACCGGTTTCCAGCGGTCATTTTCAGAGATGTTTACCCAGGAGATATTAGTTGCCATGTCTCGAAGTTAGCTGTGTGCGTCATAGTCAGAAAGCTGGGCCCGGTGAGCTTCTAGAAGGCGGGAAGGGGGGGGTGAGGGGGATGTATGTTCACACGCAGCGTTTAGGGCGCCCATGTGCACATATATGATCCACGTATATCGTGTCGCGTGGTGCAGCGTGCCTGTTTGATCGATCGCTTAGGGTGGGCGCATGCAGGCACGCTCTTGACCCCTTGGAGCTTCCTCACCATTCCCTACGTCTGATCTTAATGTAGGGCAGCCAGCCATACAGCACTACCAAGCAAACAGAGATATCCCGGAATACACCAAAGATAGTGGCTGCGTCCCACCCCTCACGCGGCACTATTTCTTGTGAGGCGACTCCGAAACTCGCTCGAATTCTAAACAATATCTTAGACGTTCTTCTTTTCTAAGAAGGAAGAAACGGCAGTTTGATTCACTACGTCATCTTCTAGGCCCGGATATCCTCAGCTGATCATGTGGTTAATTCCGGGTTAGGGTTCTGTCATACACCATCACTCTGTCCTCGGGAGTACGTAATCAAGTAAAGCGTGACTACAAAAAACACTGCAGGCAGACCCTAGCACCACGCCGTGCTAACTGTAAAAACTCACCAATACTATACACTCAATGCCAGTCTTTGCCCTACACATAGTTTTGGTCTTTACAGTCATAAACTCAAGGCTACTACACTGTAACACATTACAAAAAACCCGCTCGGGGCGGAGAATTCTGCGGGTGAACTTTGTGCGTAGTGAGGAACTCAGGACTGGGTAGCGTGGGCGCTGATTACTTCTAATAAAACTATCGAAACATATAATTTAAGACAGGCCTGAAAGTTTTTTTAATCAGCCGCAGCCTTGTGCGACTACTCAGCCGATACATCCCAAACTAACCTAAGACCCTTTTAAGGATTTATATAGTCTCTAGATACAGCCACACGTTGCTATGTCGAATCATTATATGTTATACCCTTGCTATCTCGTAAGAATTGATGACGTAAAATTCTTTCTTTTGCTCGTTAGAATCGGATTTCTCTTATTATTTTAATACTATTTATGGAACCTCCCCTAGTTCTTAACATCTGGTGCAAAGAGCACGACTCTATAATATCTGTCGCCGAGTTTCACCCCCTACTAATGTATTATAAATGTAAAGTCTCCCCTAGGAGGAGGAGAAAAATAAAATAAAATAAAAAATAAAAAAAAATCTTACTAATACTATATAGCTTAGCTAGAGTGATTACCAACTATGGGGGCGCAAGTGGGCCAGACTCTAGTTTGCCACAGGTGGTGAATTCAAGTACAAGAACTCTGGGGTCCAGCACCTGTATGTGATGTTTATCCTGAATCTAGCACTCTGTACTTGGGTCAATATACATTTACTGAGACGGTGGTTAGCTTATCTCTCCATGGTGTATTTGCAGCCTAGTCACTCTGCCACCTAGTCAAAGGCTCAATAGGCTAAATAATACTGATTAGAAGTGTCTGATCTAAGTGTAGAGCGCTAGACTCAGTGAAAATAGCATGTACACGCCCATTTTTTTTACTTGGAATTACCACTGGGGTCTGACTAATTTGCGCCTAGTCTATACATCACTGAACACATGGATATCGACGAGAGCATCTAAACCCTACTTTATCGTTGGATGTGCATGAGATATAATTGCTTCTATTCCTAAATGCGGGGAGGAGATGGAAGTATAACTAAATATAACCCGGGGCTCCTCTATATGCTAACTAGGTAAAGGGAGACTTATCACCCAAACCTCGACTAGCGGTATCGTCATTAGGATTAAATGTAGTTTAGTATAACTTCGCTTTTTCCTCTCTATATTTGCTAATATGGAGCTTTGTACAATATAGGTTGCATCAACTACATTTTATATTAGACTATGACAGTCATAGAAAAACTACATTACATACATACATACGTACATACTGTACAGCAGAACCGAAGCAGGACAATGATCCCACCACCCTCAATGGGGAAAGTATGGGGGGGGGCTTCAATCCTTCCCCCCTCCGATAGAGCCAAAAAGTGAAAGAGAACAGAAATAGCCGGGCTTTGACAAAAAAAAAAAAGAAACCAACGCCTCATTGCTCCTATTACCTCCTTCTACCAGTTGAATGAACTCATTGAGCCCTTTAACACCCTAATCTATCATTTTCTCCTTTCCTTTCTTTTCCGTTCCTTCATTTGAAGATAGAGATAGGTCGATAGATGTGTCAGAAAAATAAGGAAATACCAATGTGGGTTTTCCCAGACGCTCAATCCACCTATGCTGATCTCCATCTTTCTCCTTTCTTCTTCTGATGACGATGGCGATGTTTAATGTACAATGCTTTGAACCTCAGAATGATAAAAAGAAATAGTTAAAGTCCTTAAAGGAAAAGAGAAATAAAAGAAGTAAAAAAGACAATCCCAGAGTAAGACAATCCCAGCCATCTGACCTCTATCCTTACGCCTGCAAAGTTGCGATGAAATTATTGAGATCATATTCATCGGTATACTGCGAATCATCCCAGAGTTCTCCAAGATCGTCCAACACACCCTTAGTACCTTTCTTAATAACCTGCCCGTTGACATCCACCATATCTTCTTCTGCGGCCTCTTTTTGCATGACCCCCGCATCACCGACATTAAATAGGTCTAGTATTTGATCTGTTTCCATAGTTGCCAGGCCGGCGTTTTGTTGGTTTACAACTGTCGATGCAACATCTAACTTGAAGCGTTGGAGGCTATTTGAATTTATTAGTAATGTATTACATAAAAAAGGATAAATAAAAACGTACCTCATAATCTTCTCCTCTAATGTGCTGCGAGTGACAAGACGGTACACATTGACTACTTTCTTTTGCCCGATACGATGTGCACGATCCATAGCTTGCATATCCTTTTGAGGATTCCAGTCATGCTCCACAAAAATAACTGTATCTGCACCAGTCAAGTTGAGACCTAAGCCACCAACATGAGTAGTCAACAACAATACATCAATTGATGGATCCCCGTTGAATTTAGTAACAATGTCCTGCCTCTTTCTTGCCTCAGTACCACCATCCATCCTTAAATATGACACAGTTGGCAGCAGTTTTTTCAGTACATCATTTTCCACAATATCAAGCATCTCTTTTAACTGACAGAAGATCAATGCACGATGCTGACTGATAGCGGTCGCTTCGGTTGGTATTTCGCCACCGCTGTTGACGCTATCGATTCCGATACCACAATCCACAAGTAAGTCTCGTAAAGCTCCTAGTTTTGGTGCATGAATAGGATCCCTTATATGTGATTTATCTCTTATTAGTTGGCGGGTAAGCTTCTCGAACTGTGGATGTTTCTCATTGAGGACTAGAGCCGGAGAATTGCAAAGCTTTCGCATATACTGTAAGGCTTGGAAAATATGCTGTTTGGCTTGCTTGTCTCCCTCTGCTGCAACAGCTCCGACGATTTGCTTAGACTGCTTTTTGGCGAAATCGTCATAGAGCTTCTTCTGTAACTCACTGAGGTCGCAATAATAGTTCTGAATGATCTTCGGCGGTAAATCATCTAGAACTTCTTCCTTCAATCTCCTAAGTAAGAATGGTAACACTTGCTTATGCAGAGCTTCAATCGCCAGCGCACCAGCTTCTTGCTCCTTCGAATTGCTCTTGCTATTCCGGCTTGCGGCAATTGGTTTAGCGAACCGATCTAAGAACACCTTCTCCGTGCCTAGGAAACCAGGCATCAAGAAATCGAACAACGACCACAACTCAAGAACATTGTTCTGAATAGGCGTTCCTGACAAGATTAGACGATGGTTTGCAGATATTCTTTTTACTGCTTGGGTAAGTTTCGCCTTGGAGTTTTTGATGATATGTCCCTCATCGAGAACGCAATAATTCCAACTAAAGGACCCAATATTCTCAATGTCATTTCTGCAGATATCATACGAAGTGATGACAATGTCGGTTGTGCCGAGTTGTGCCCGGACGCGTGCACGTTCTGCTGGATTACCAATATAGCACAATGCAGTGAGAAAAGGTGCAAACTGATTGATTTCTTGCATCCAATGCCCCGAAAGAGTTGGAGGACAGACAATAAGTGATGGTAGACGACGATTTTCGATTGCACCTGTTCTTGCGAAATCTTGCGCACGCAAGTAGTGATCGCTGGCAATGATGCAAATGGTTTGAAGCGTCTTTCCAAGACCCATGTCTACATCAAGTCAACACGGGTACAGCCCAAATTTACTTTAAAACTCAAGGGCAATACTAACCATCACATAAAATGCCATGTAAGTGGTACTTGTTTAAGAACGCAAGCCAATTAACTCCCTCTTGTTGATAAGATCTTAATGATGCCTTAATAGCGACTGGAAGCTCGAATGCCTCGACCTTGTGCACATCTAGCATCTGCGATATAAACTTCCGCTCTCTATCACGGCCCTTCAACAGCTCCTCGGAAAGTCCGGGAGGATCAGGAATACCGGCCTAAGAAAATTAAACTAGTCAACTACAACGTCTATCAAGTAATAGAAGGGAGCTACAAACCTCAAGTGGTACTAATTTAACTAGTGTGGCAAATGTAGTCGTTGCGATGAGCCGTACATCATTATCGGAATCACTCATTCTTCCCAGTACTGGAACAATTAAGAACACAACGTAAGGGAGAATATCAGTCTCCATGACGTGGATCAAATGATATACACACTCAATAGCGCCCTGCCGATATCGCAGCTCATGGGCATTGGCAAAGTTTGGCAAAACTTTTTCCACCAGGGTTGTCATTCCCTCGATAGTAATAACACTGCATATTGTTGCAAAACACTTTGCAGCAGCGTAGCGGAGCACAGAGTAGTTGGACTGGAGTGCTCTTATAATCAAGGGGAAAAGACCAATAATTGACGGGTAAAGATCGCGATGGAATTTTGGAAGTAGTGCTCGAATTGTTGAAAGACCATCAACGACTTCTTGACCGAGTGTGACGTTAGGATCTTTGATATTGCTTGGAAGTTCGCCATCAAAAGCGATATGCAAAGGTGCCTCGATACAATCTCGTAGCTTCGGTACGGCATCAAATAACGAGGCGCCAAACGTCTGAGCCAACTGTTCCAGCGCTTCTTTGGCACCACGCCTTTTGATCCTTGCTTCTCTTGCTTCCCTTTCGAAGGCTGCCTGATCAGCGTGATCCTTACGATCCTCTTCTTTTCTCAAGGATAGGATATTCTCTTCAAGGGTCTCGTTCTGGTGGAACATGGGAACTTCCGAAGTATCAACGCAGAGGAAAGAGTTGAGGTTCTTGGTAAGTTTATCTGCCACAGCAGCACGCCCACTTTTTGAACACAGTCCCACGAGTGAGGCAATTGCTTGAGCCGAACGCCGCTGCAAATCAAGATTCTCTTCTAGCTTGACGCTTTCCATGACACCATGAACGACCGGATTCAACTTCTTTGGTAGCTGCCCAGAAGCGATATATGCACCAGCAGCTGCCGCCAGCACCCGGACATCACGCTGCGCCTTTGCTACTTTAGCATCCTCTATTGCTACTACAGCACTTGCTCTTGCATCTGCGAGCGCTTGCGAAGACATTAGTTTCTGTGTTGGGAGAAGTGCGCGCTTGAGACGGGTAAATTCCTCCCCGACGATCTTTTCTGCCTTCTCGACACTGAATGCATCTGGGCCAGCCTCTGGATCTCCTTGACAAACCGCGGCAATATGAGGGATCTTGGATGCGGATACGCGACCAATATCTCGGAAGGCGTTGAGTAAAGAACGGCACTGAGCTTGAACGATATGGACATATGAAGCCAGGTCACGGTAGCATGATGGCCTGTCAGAGTTGAGCAGGCTGGAGAGTGCTTCTAAGAATGCTACCTTCAGGTCCGTGCTTTCGTTCGTCTCTTTTGCATACTCCTCAATAATCATTGCTGTCACGAGTTCCGTGGAGGAATAAGGGGATTGGAGGCACATAACAATCCTAGAGTGAAATGTAGACAAAGCTTCCTCTCTTGGCCAAAGGCTCATGGCTTTACCCAGAGCCTTTGCGCCAGCAATCTTAGTCTTGATAATCGTCTCCACACCAACCAAGTCAACATCACCTTGAATCATGTGACCATCAACATTATGCGCTGATACAGCTGGCTCTTCTTTCTTCTCACTCTTGCGACGTCTTTTAGCTACAGGCTCTTGCGGAACGACGGGGGGCTGAGCGGGTGAAGGCCCCCTCATTAGTCCCGGGAGAACCAATGTCTGTCCCGATGGCCTGATGAACAGGGACGGGTCCATGGGATGGGGATGTCGGGAAACACCAATGGGCGTCGTGAGTAGGGTAACGAGAGGATCAAGATGCACCCCAAACTCAGCCGCAAAACGATGGGGGTTATCCCGGGCGAGCTCTTCCGTTAACGCCATCCAAACTTGTAAAGATAATGATAAGACAGACTAATATAAAGTCAGCTAGATTAGGTAGGTAGGAAGGAGGAATATCAAATAACTTACCTCGACTCTTTCAACTAACAAGTTTTGGAAAATTAACCTAAGAATTTTTCCCTCAACCCATCCCTTTGTTCCATCACCTTGAATATTCAAGAATGTCAAAAGAGCACGGAGAACCGCAGCCCGTACACTGGTAATTGTGTGACGCAAGAAGGGGTAAAGTCGAGGTACCAGTAAGGCGAATGATTGCCTATGATCAGTTAGTCAAATCACAATTTATAAAGAAGACCAATTGGAGCACTTACGAGGGATCTGTAGAAGCTTTCATTCTCATGGCTTCTAAGACTTGAGGGAACGAACATAGCTTCGCCAACAAATCCATAACTGAACCTGTACTTGCGCTAAGATCATCCTTAAGGTGTGAAAGACATTCCCAAACAACGTTGATCAGGCCATCGACGGCTGCAGGCCGCAAATTGATGAATTCAGAGGCTATAGGAATGAGAGTAGCTGCACTAACGGCCCTGACATCGTCATCATGATCTGCCAATCCTCGCATGACAGCTCTAACCACCCCATCCAGGAGCTCTGTATCCTTAACTAAGAGGTCCGTACGAACAGCAACAAGGTATTTCAACCCGAGCATGCCCCCGTGGCAGACTTCCCAAACTGGATGGACAAGGTTAAGGTCCTCTTGCATAACAAGTCTGTACAGAATGCGGTATACAGAATGCACTGAGATTGGTGGAAGATGGAGTAAAAGTGCACCCATCGTCTGCGAGGTTGTTTCACGAATTGGAGCAACCACCTAAGAGATATTAGCAACGAAGAATAATGACTAAGAGCTTAAGGAGACGTACGGTATCAGAGACATAGTCACCGAAACGATCTAGCATAAAAACACAGCACAAACGGCACGCCAGATCGTCTAACCATCTACGATTTAGTACATCGTTCTCCTTACGAGTTTTACCCCTCTCTCTTCCAGCTCCACCCCCGTGCACCCTCACAACTTCTCGGATACCCATGGCAGCACCATGCCTGATTTCCCAATTAGGATCAAACATGTCTACTAAAAGAATCTCACATAGACGCTCAAAAGGCCATTCAAACACCTCCCCAGAGGTTTGAATGATTGGAGAAGGTGGAGCTGCAGGGCCTTTGTGTTCAACGACAATTTTGGTATCATCTGGGGGATTCTTTGTATCCAAGGAAAAGTAGTCGGCAACAACGACAGTTCCATTTACGATATCCTGCTGCTTTACTGGATGTGGAGTATTAACTTCGATAGGTGTTTGTGGTACAACATCCATGCTCATCCGTCGTGCTGACGAACCGAGATCTACCACACGGACTTTATTCGCATGGTTCTTAGCATTTGCTTTGGCCTTCCTTTTCAGCATATTTTGTTGTCTTTTGCTAAGTCCTAGAGCTCCCTCATCCGTTGGCGTTTGGGGTGTATTTGGGCCATCCGGAGACATTGCCATTATTGTTGTTTGTATAGCTGGTGAAGCCATAGGTGGGCGGAACACTCCCCCAACAGAAGTATCAATCCTCGGTGTTTGCACCGAGTGACCTATTGTCGCAAAGTCCTTCTCCGTGACAATCTCATCCTCAATATATTCACCACCAAGACCTAATCTTGCGGT
Source organism: Verpa conica (assembly GCA_033030425.1). Lineage (NCBI taxonomy): Eukaryota > Fungi > Ascomycota > Pezizomycetes > Pezizales > Morchellaceae > Verpa > Verpa conica. Next base: position 824,526 of record JAUFSD010000016.1, read on the forward strand.
TACGTTCTTCTTCTGTGCCGCCAAACGCTCTGCTGGATCGAGGTCAGCCAGGGAATAGTCGTATTCTTTGCCTGAGCTCCCAAGCAATTTTTTGCCGTTCTTGATGACTGCTGTTATATCGAGTGTATCAAATGTTAGTAAGTCGTCTGGGCTAGTACCAGTGGCACCATTCTCTAATTTGAGTAGTAGTGCTTCATGAAGTTCGTTTTCCTGCTCTTCCTGTTTAGGCTCTGTTTTTACAGGATCATCTAGGGCATTAGGGTCCCATTTTTCGGCATTCTCGACAATGCCAGAGATTGCCTTATTTGCTGCTAGCCGGGTATCCCAGTTTTTTGACCTTAAAAATGGAACAACCCTGTTTAGGAGGTTGAATAACTCATCAGGGTGAGCCTTCTGGATATCGGCGAGCTGGGTAGCAGCTGTGGTTCGCACAAGCTGACTCGACCCGGAGTCGAGTAACCTGTAATGACGCAAGCGACAGCTGTTAGAAACACTTGAAACAAGCCCCGGGATAAAAAGGTTGGAGATAAAAAAGCAAAAGCGCGGCTCTGCACAGAGTGGCACTTGATAGGTGATAGGTAGTGGTGGTGTAATGAAACACAGCAGGGAAAGTAGAAGTAGGATCATCACTCACGTTACAAGTCTGTCTAATCTGTGGGGCAAGCAATCACAAAGATAGATTCGTTAGTTCTTCGGTATGTAGATAGACAACAGCAGCAGCATCATCATCATCTCACAATCTCTGTGAAGGACGGGCGTCATGAATCATGAATCATCATTCATCATCATCAATCACGTAGTCTGCTGATGATGCAGCAGGCGTTGTGAGAAAATCACGTGCGGGCCAATGGACAGGAGGCTTACCTGGACATGTTCTAAGCAGCGACAACGCCCATAGTGGGAAGGACAAAAAAAGTGTGGGTGAGGGACAGACTGGTTGAAATGGGTGGCCGGAAATAAAGAACAAGTAATCCCTTGGCGCGATGTGAAGACAAGCTAGACAAAGAAGGAAGACTATTATTATTGTTTACTTTATTAAATCCGTGGGCGGGAAAGAGGAAGGGGCGCGCGAACGGGAGATCAGATATGGTGGTGGGTTCAAACACACGCATACATACACACCACTCACGCACGCAGATGGTCACTGCAACACACCAATCAGAGTGAGGTCCCGAGAGCGTCAACAACTGTCGAAACCGTATAGGCCGTTGGTTGGTCGGGTTGGCAAGCAGGCAGCAGGTACAGCAGTTCGACGAGGGGGTATGGGTAAATGTTTGAACGGGCGGGTGAGCGGGGACAGCGGTCGGTTTTTAAGGGGGCTCTGTTTGGTGTTTTTCGCAGTATATCTTGGCAGACTAGGGTAACGCGCCGCTAGTCAAGTGTGGTGCGAGACTAAGAGTGCTGACTTCCTAGGTGGGGAACGGATGGCGGAAAGTGGAAAAAGCAAAAATAAAGACGAGAAAATCACAGCTCCAAAGACGGCGCTGCTGCGGGGAGCTTTGGACACTCCATTTCTGAGCTTCTGGGGGTTACCGCCTCCCCTTTTAACGTACTGGCCTCCGCGTTAGACCCCGGCTTTTTGCCAAGGGACGCTAGGCCCACAGTGGCATGGCTCCATGCATCCCGGCTGCAGCCAGCCTTGCTTTGAGGAGGGATTCGAAAGCGAGGGAAAAACAGTTTGTGCCGAGTTCAGACTGGGAGCCGGGAAACACGCTGTCGTTGGTGATATCTGGCCTCGATAAAGTGCATTTGTGATTCAAAGTCAAGAAATGTATCCACGAAATCAATCATACACTGGGGGATGTATGTCATGTGATCTCAGCAGGCCTAAATATTTGTGTTTGACGACTCATCTTAATGTTTTGCGGCTGACTGCTGGGTTTGACAGGACTGTCATAGCTGACCCTAATGTGAAACATACATGTAGTATACGTAGATGACGGGGTGGATATGATGAGGGGTCACTTGTCTATAGTGCACATATGATGACTTAGCATCACAGGTTTCCACAGTAAGGAGGTCCTGTCTAGGGGATCCAAAGACTATCTACAAGCATGTCCACATCACCTTCACTTACATCTCGTATCGTATATATGCCCATCAGACTACATAGTAACTAGGTGTATGTAAAAAAAAAGTGTATCTCCACGATAGGTAGTCCTTATTCGGCATGCGGATAAAAAACGCGTCGGCACTCTGATAGTGTATCCCGCAGCTATATCGTCCCCGTCGATCTGGATTCCAAGGTTTGGGGTCTGGGGAACCCGTATAGTAGAAAAAAATATACAGATTGATGAGGAGCTGTCTCGCTGTCTAACCACATTCTCAGAATTGTCTAGGGTCACCGGCTAGCGACGACCACCTCATCCGTTGAAACCTCCGCATGTACCTGGTGAAGAGAGGTAGATCAGTGACTTCTCCCACTGCACCTAACGTCCACAAGGGAGACCTCAACTCGCATCATCAGATCAGTCAGCTCGAATCTTCACAACTATCCCATCCTCATTCAACATCCTTACTTTCCATATTCACACCTCCCCCCCATCTACACCCTTCCATCTCTGTCTCGACACAGGGTGTACTCCAGGCACTCCCCACTCCCCTTCACCCACTGGTAGCAAACAACCCCCTCCGAAACCCTTTTTTGAATAGAGCTACATACCGAGACATATTCCTTCACCTCATTCTGCTACTGTTAACCAAACAGGGGGCAATATACTCCCTCTTCCTCCTGCTATCCTGACTGCTGCTTCTTGCTCTCTGCAGCTCCGTTGACACCCTCTGCGATTGGCCCTTTAGCGGATCCTCAACCCCGGTACTCTTCTATGGCTGCGCCGAGTTACGGCCATCACCCTGCTCAGTATCCGCAGACGTATCATGCCCCCCAGATACCTGTTCCGAATGCCCCAGCTGGAACATTCCTCCCAGGAACATTAATTACAGTCGGCGCTCACAAATGCACTATAGACCGGTATCTATCCGAAGGCTAGTTCTTTCACCATCGGTATAACCCGTATTTAACTCATTGCTAATGTCAATCGGACTTACTAGGTGGTTTTGCACATGTTTACCTAGTCAAACTATCACGCCCAGTTGATGGGTTAGATGTAGCCGTGTTGAAACGGGTTGCCGTCCCGGACAAGGAGGCCCTTACGAGCATGAGGACGGAAGTTGAGACAATGGTTCGTCCCAGTCTCTCGGGGTATCTTATCTTATCTCTGAATTTTGGAAACTCCTAGAAACGGTTAAAAGGTCATCGACACATCGTCACATATATCGACTCACATGCTTCACATCTGAAGGGTGGTGGATACGAAGTTTTTCTGTTAATGGAGTTTTGCTCGGGTATGAGAAAACCGAGGTCGCCGCACAAGGGGTTGCGCTGACAGCTGCTAATAGGAGGGGGCTTAATCGACTTTATGAACACCAGGCTACAAAACCGACTGACGGAACCTGAAATTCTCAAAATTTTTGACGACGTAGCTGAGGGTGTTGCTTGCATGCACTATCTTCAACCCCCGCTTCTTCACCGAGATCTAAAGGTTGAGAACGTTTTGATAGGATCACACAGGGGGTACAAGCTTTGTGATTTTGGGTCATGTGCTTCAGTTCGACCTGCAGCGCAAACTGTAGTAGAATGTCGACTAGTGGAAGAGGATATCCAGAAACACACGACTCTCCAGTACCGGTCTCCGGAGATGGTTGATGTGTACAGGAAATTGCCTATTGACGAGAAGTCTGATATATGGGCTCTTGGTGTTCTTTTATACAAACTTTGCTATTATACAACGCCTTTTGAGGAACAAGGAACACTTGCTATTTTAAATGCCTCCTTCAAATTCCCTTCTTATCCTCCGTTCTCGGACCGTATAAAAAAACTTATTGGTGGGTGTCTGGTTATTTTGTTTTCTCGTGGGTTCAACTGACGGCACCAGCATGGATGTTGCGAGAGTCTCCTCAGCAGCGCCCCAATATTTACCAAGTTGTTCGGGAAGTCTGCTCAATGCGTGGAAAGCAAATACCAATAAAAGATGTAAGTTTCAAAAATATCGATATCAGACTTTATAGCTGACAGTTACCAGATTTATTCAGAGCTTTCAGTACAAAGGTCCCCCATGGAAAAGCAAGTATCTCCCACGGTCCAATCTCCCCCAAGTATTGTCGCCTACCAGTCTCCTCCTCCACCCCAGCCGCAAGCGCTTCCAGATATTACACCCATGCGACGTGGTAGACCGACTAAAGATAGCCAGGCGGCGCACTCGCCGGCTACTTCCCGAACAAGGGCGGCTGACCCATCCCCCCAAATCCGCTCAACATCAACAGATCCTTTTTCTGCTCTAGATCAAAACACTGTCTCGCTCAACATGGACGATTCTGCATCTAGATTTCCAAGTGTGGAGCAATTCAATTTACTTCATGATTCCGGAAATAAATTTGAATTTGCTGAAGGACTACTACCATCAATACCAGATCCTGCGAAGAAAGATCTTAGTACCCGACTAACTGAGAAGCTCGCGGATGATGCTTTTGCCTCAGCGGCACCACAGCCCGCGCAGAAAGCACCAACTGGTCAAAAGCAATATCAAAGCATATCAAGACCAGTTACGGGACATGGATTGTCGGGGTGGCCAGTTCTCTTGGAACCTCAACCAACTCGGCCGGTGATGGTTTCTACGGGAACAATGACTTCTCCAGAATCATCATCTTCTAGATCACCATCTCCTCGTGATTTCCCTATGTCAAGAACAAACAGTAAGCACCAAGAACAGATATTTGACTCACAAGGTTCTGCTTCTACAATATCTCGATTAAAACAGCAGAGGCCAACCACACTACTTGAGGTTGGCCGCTCAGCAACCCATACCCCTACTGTATCCCGAACACCAAGCTCCTCTCGGCCATCCCTTGAATACTCCCGTTCCGCGTCAGCACTTGAAGCAGGAAATCCAAACCCACCGCCTCGTTCGGCCTCTGTAAACTCAAAACCTCGACCCACTAGCGTTTATATCGAGTCTAACCTAGAATTCCTCCGAGATCTTGATTCCGCAACCACCCAAGGAACTAGTAGTATGCCACCACCGAGTACAGCATATACGATTCAGCAAACAATCACCGGTCAATCCATAAGCTCTCAGAGATCCGTAAATATCGAGTCAAACGTGGATTATTTAAAAGCGATAGAACACGAATCGGATGTAAAGCCAGAAAGGAGAAGTGTGAGTGGGAATTTTGTTGCAAAGCACGTAAAGCGTGCTAGCATGCCTTCGATATCACTTCCAGGTACCAAGAGCCTTTTGGCTGGTAAATTTGGGGATGCATTCCGTAGGTTTGAGCGTAACAACACTGGCGGGTCATCACAAGACCAAAACCAAGAGAGGACATCAAGCCCTGAGCGTGGGATGATGCCTGTGATTACCGGTAGTCAAAATGTATCTGACCTGGAAGATGATTGGGAGGTCAGTAGCCAGGACGTGCCGCCGGAGATGAAGCGGGAGCTAGAGAAACGGCGACTTTCCCAGGAAGAGAGACGGGTTGCTGCAGCAGCAGCGGATTATAAAAGACAGCTTGCAGAACGAGATGCGGGTGTTAGACCTTCGACCTCAAGCTCGAGGAATAGAGCAAACTCAATTCAGAACAAGGTTAAAGCACTCCTCAGTGAAAACCGTGTCCCAACTCCTAAAACAGCCGAGGGGTATGGCCGATTCACTGACGTCCCACAACAGCAGCAACTAATTGATGTACCAAGTCGATCGAAGTCGAACCCAACGGAAAAACCACAGACAGACACATACCGCCGAGGAAGCGTCAACTATCGGTCAACTGGGGCTTTCCCTACTGACGCAACGATTACCATCGCTTCGTCAATCTCCCGGAAGACTGTCCCCACGACGATTGTACCATCAGCATCTACAGGCTCAGGACAGCCTTCACCACGCCCAGCCCCACCCCCAAAACCGAATAAGCTGCGGGTTGCTGGAACAGGCGGTGGGAATACCGGTGGGAATACCGCTGTACCCCAACCCCCTCCTAGAACCGTAGCGAATGGTGGTGTCACCGAGGATGGTGTGAATGTATCAGATGAGGACTGGCAGAGAAGCTTCGCGAAGCGCTATCCCAGTCTCTCAGGGCTAGAGATGGTGGAGTCTATAGTAGGTCCAGTGAGGAAGGTTTAATGTGGTGGAGTGTAAAGGACTAAGGATGTTGAACAATATAGAGTACTGGGATGAAGATGGGTGTGAAGTATAATGCCGTATAGATTTTTTTTTTTACGGGAAGTAAATGAGCGAGTGTTTATTTTCTAGTTTAAATAGGTAGTTGGAAGTTATTTAAGGGTGAAGTTAGGAGGATTGTGGGCTGTAGAGACGGAAGGATTTCCTCTATTTCCCCTATTAGTTATTCTGGTTGGTACTATTGGTCTCTTTGCCTTTATTTTGTGTTTATGTGCATGTCTACGAGCGAGCGAGCGAGTATTATATAGTAAGAACGAGAAGACGAAATGAGATAAGAGCTATATGTTGGTTTCAATGAGGTTGGTTGATTATTTTTACACTCTCTTAGACACAATATCTTAATCATCAACTAGCACTCGCAAACCTACAAAGCAGAAGCCAATCGAATGAATGAATTAATCATAAGTACATAGAGCCCAAATTCCAAGGTGCAGAAGCCAATCATAGTGTATAATCATTATTAGGTATTACCCATGGAATAGTACGACTATGGATTTATATAATTAGGCTCAACTACACTAATACTAGGTGTAATTAGAGCTAATATCACTACTCACTGTTAATTAGCTCAAGAATTACCTTAAGTTTATAGGCCAGCTAGCCACAGGCACAGGTCGTCCACAAGTTTATTAAGTATGCCAGCATTTAAGAGACTTGTAGCCCTCCAGAAAGATCTCCATGGTCAAGTAGAGGGGGTAATAAGGCCTGGTAGTTTAACCAAGTAAATATTAGTTTAATACAATTTTTTGTGGCTCACTACCTGCTTTCCCTAAACTGTTGATTGGGCCACCAGACTTCTTCTGAGAATATCGCCTTCTCTAGTAATACGCCTCTAGAGAGAACATATAGTTTAAGACGAGTAAAGAAAATGATAGTGCATTATTTCATCCCGAGATAAGATATTCTGAGTAAATACCATCCAAACCCAGGTAGAGCAAAACATTTTAGTGAGAACCAGGGAAATGCTGCTGACTAGATGTAAGGGGTTTTAAGTCGCTCATGAAAGATTATTAGGAAAAATATAGACCATGTACCAGAAACCAGGTAGAGAGTACTGAAAAAGGAAAGAAAAAACCGGACCCTATGAAAAAAAAAGCCATACATCTAATTCAGGCTCCCAAACACCTCCACCCATATTTTACCCATCCCTTACTTCCACATTAAGTATGAAAATGAATCTGATTGACTACTTCTCAGTCCCATCAGTCCCCCGCTCTTCCTATAGTCGCCCATACCCATACCAAATAAACATAAAACAAAACAATCGCCACCGTGATTTGTAACGCAAAGATCAAATCTACTCAATCGACCTCATCCAACGCTATGTCGTTATATTCCTCATCCATCTCCTGTGTATCATCATCATCTACATAGTAGGCTCGTTCTTCTCCCAATGTTGTTGTTCCTTCCTTTTGTTGATTGAGATAGCTTCGTAGTTTACTAACACCACTACCGCTAAAAACGCAGCTATAAGGAAGGGGTGTTAGTCAACACTATCGTAACCCTTATGGGAGATAAAATAGGGCAACTAACAATACTTCTCGTTGATGCTCATTAAATTCATCAGGCGGGGGTCTGCAAAATTGTGTAAAGTCCTTCCTGCGGTAAAATACATCCACTCCAGTTAAACTCAAATGTGTAAGCCGTTGACAGTTGGTGATAAGATCATGAATACCCTATAAAACCGAATAGATCTTTAGTAACAAGGAACTCCTGAAATTCTATCCAAGAACTTAAGTACTCACATCAACAGTCAAATTAGTACAATAAGAAAGATGTACTCTTTCCAGTGGACATGGCACATCATTATTCCTCCTCACCAACGTCTGTATTGAGAAATCCGTGATATTTTGGCATTTCACCAGCCCAATTCTTCTTAACTTAGGTAGCGTTGCAAGATGGCACACACTCTGGTCCGTGAGGTGTGTGCAGCATGCAAGATCGATATATCTAATCCTACTACAAAATCGCACGAGAGTCTGTATAGCTCTATCCGTCAAATGCTGACAATGGCCAAGATGCAGGTAGTGCAAATTTTTCCCAAGTCTGCTGATACTATGGGTTACAGCCCTATCCGTGATGTTCCTGCATTTTGCCAAGATGAGATTACGTAGACGAGGTGCCACGGTCACAATTTTGTTAACAGCCTCATCTGTCAAGAGTTCGCAACCAGTGAGGTCCAGGATGCGTAGGAAGTCGTAGGTTCGCAAAGGAAGTTGTAGGAAAGCATCGTCTGTGAGGAGGTCACAGTAAGCTAATCGGAGCTCTCGGAGCTGGCGTAATTGCGTAAATAGTTGAATTATGGCTTCATCGGTGATGTTGTGGCATTTATGAAGATCAATTTCCAAGAGTTGGGAGCAATTCGTAGCTAGCGAAGCAACTGTCACGTTTGTAATTAAGTTACATTCGTTGAGTTTGAGCTTTATTTATAATTAGCATTAATATAGCAAAAAAAACTTATGAATCTGGTTTTTTTTACCCTTCGTAAGGATTTACATCTCTCAGATAATGGAACTAGAGATGCATCGGTAACACGCTTACAGCCAGCAATGTTCAAGCCTTGAAGGCGAGGGCAGTTTTTAGCAGCAACATTCAGTGAGGAATCTGTAATGCTGTGGAGCTGCGATAAGTCGAGTGCTTGAATCCGGGGGTTCTTGGAAATAATATCCTGCAGCGGTGAATCGGTGAGATTGCTGCAGTTGGTAAGGGTCAAGCGCTCTAACTTTGTGCACATGACGAGAGGTGCCATACTCCCATCATTGACCTTTCCAGCGATAGTAGTTAAATTAAGACGTTTGATGAGCTGCGCATATTTGTAGGTGGCATCCTCGTTTATAATTGCAGCCACCATAGTCTGGTACTTGATGAATTCATCAAAGGATGGTCGATGCCACAGCAACTCGACGCTACAGTTGGCCCATTGTCTCGAAACCAACATACATGATCTCAGATCCACAAATGATGAAACCTTTGAGAAGATGGCGATAAGAAGCTCTGGGGGTAACCGGTAGACGGGAGGGAGGGGTGCGTTTGGTTGTATATTCTGGTACTGGGTGAAATGTTTTTGTGGGGATGCCTTCTCGGCCGGGGACACGGTCATGTTGCGAAATTCTGTCAAAGCCGCCAAGGAGACGTTGTCATCGGGTACCATCACGAAGTCGAGGGGAAGGTCATCGCTGCATGTGAAATGTTCTGGACTACTGCTGCTGCTTGAGCTAGCGGATGTCAACGCCGGGTCAGAGCGGACAGGCATAAGGTGACGGGCCATTGCAATGAGAGAGGGAAGGAGGGGGGGGGGGAGATGGAGGAGTGGATAGGGGGGAAGATTAATCGCAAGAGTAGGATGAACTCGTTGGCGTAGGAGGTTGTTTGATGCTTGTGGTTTCCGTAGAGAAGGACGGTGATGTAGATATAGGGCTAGTGGTGGGAGGAGAGCGGGGGAAGATCAAAGGAGGGGGGTTAGGGTTGCGACAAGGGCTTAAAGGGCGGCGTGCGTGGGGCCGTTCGCAATCTAACTGGCACTAGGGTAATTGATGAGGCCGATTAAAAAGCACACGAAAGAATCACCGTGGGGTGAACAGAGCACGTGTTGCGGGCGGCGAAGAGACCGACGGCGGGAGAAGGGCAACAACAACAACAAACGGATATGGGGCAGAGTACCTGGCCTCGAGCTGGAGTGAGAAGGCGAAGTTGAGGGTGAAAGTGAGAATGCGTCGATATCAACAATAGCAACACGCACACACGCACACAGCGCTGGTATATGGACGAGTGGCGGGGCTGAGTGGAGCGGGCAACAGCAGCGGGCAGCAAGCGATAACAATGATGGTGATGATAACAGCAAAAACAAAGATAAGAATAAAATAATAACTGATTACCTCGTGATGGAGGGAGCAAACCGGAATAAAGATCGGACTGGAATGGGGAAGGGGATAGGAGGAGGAAGAGGAGGAGGAGGAGGAGGCTGGGCTTGGGGAGCGGGTGGCTGGATAGATGGGGGGATTCCAGCAACGAAGCGTACACAGTAAGGGAAAGCAAAGAAGAAAAGAAAAGAAAAGAAAAGGGAAAGAAAGAAGAAAAAAGTTCGACGCAAGCGCCACGGAGGCTCTACAAAGCGATGTCGATATAATTATCGGGCAAGGCACAGAAGGGAAGATACCGGTAACCTAACTCTGCTGTCGGGATGTCGTTCTGTTACTGTATTTGTCACAGCCGCGGACGGGAGCTCCCTCCTTGCCGGAAACAATCGTGTACTACACACACATCTTCGCCAAATGCAAGGCCCAGCTTGTCCTTTCTGCAATGTTGGTCGTTCCGCCGGTTTTGCTTTTTTACCCCCTTCACGCGGCGCTACTGTCAAGTCACCTGCGTGCGACTGCCAATGATTACCTCCAACAGCGGCAATGGGTGAGGGCCGGATGATCGCAGGGTAACCCCCCCCCTCGCCATTTCATAGCCGTGGAAGATGGAAGGGCAACGGCCGACGTCACATTAAAACGGTGAACAACCCATCTAATACGACGCACACTTACATGTATCTACCCTCTCCCTCAATACCGTAAACTCTATCGCGGTAAACTGTAGACCTCAAATCACAGGAGTCTGAACCCTTGGATCGTCAGAGATACCTATCATCCAAGTCCGCGTGGAGACTGAGGGGCTACATGTGGATGACATCGGAGATCATGCCCGCCACGCAAGATCTCGGTACATACTAAGCTTATGTATGAACACCTGCACCTCGGGCGTCATTGGCCAAAAAACTTTGAGCACATAACTTTTACCTACGTTGAATCTGAAAAGTATAGCTGTTTTCTTCACAGCCCTCTTCCTTCTGTTTGGAGATAAAATTATATCTATTTTAAGGGCGCTAAACGTCATTTTTACCCCTCTTTTGTGCCCCTCCCCAGGAACATTGCGTTGATAGGACAAAGAAGCTTGGGCCCATCTATACTGTCATAGGCGCTGAAGCTGATGCCTTCATTTTAAATTTCTACCAGCCAGCATTATCATACATAATCTCCAAGTGATTAATACCCGGGAGTTGCAAAGTTGTTACGCTGCCACTTGTGGGCCCCCACTCAGCCTGTTTGGTTCTCAAATGATTGGGCTCCCGTGTTGTACGGAATGTTTACCAAGAGTGTGAATGATATGTTTTCTAATGGTATTATTTGCTTTGCTGTGGTTCGAAACCCTATAGCTACATGTATTATCCTAAAATCTTCTTGGTGTATAATACTACATGTACTTATAGTAGGTATGTAGCGGCCCCCACGATCCCTTGCATACATACAATTAAGCTAACGCTACCTTCCAAGAAAACCCCGACAGCCTTAATAAGCTACTTGGACCCCTCACCACTTGTTTCCCTATTTTCCAAAAGCTTACTAATCACTACGCGTCATGGAGTATAATTATTAATGTACCCTATTGCTTCCTATGTATAAATATAAAACCATAAGAGAAAGTTAAAACTTATTTTAAAAAAAGCTGAATACAGCGTAGGGGCAGCTTATTCTTTAACTAGGCACTATATCAGCTGCGTAACACTAATCTCTCAAAATTCTGAAGCTTGCCAACCTTATTCAAACCTACATATTGAACTACATGAGTAGTTTATTTGCAGCGGGAAATTTCGAAACGGGTTATTGGGATTCGTCCTCATACCTCCGACTTTTTCTACTCAATCCACTGCCCCCCTCTCACTCACTATCTAAATATATCATCTAATACTACACCCTAGAAAGTGCGGGGTTAAACTTCATCCACCTTTATCCGGACTTGACCGACATCCCCAACACATGCTCAGTGAGGATGTCAGATCTCGATGGTATGCTGAAACCAAATATCCAGATATATAACTGCATTAATTATTGGCCTCTACAGTAGAAGAGTAAGCTAATCCACACCTCCGACTATGATCCATGACTTTGTCTGTTAACTCTAGTGGGTTATACATGCCATAGTCTACGTTTTGTAGTACACTAGGCCCTAACTGTTCTGATATCAAGAGATAAGAGCATTTCTAGAAGGTTGTAAGTGCCGTGAAATATTAGCACTACCACTTTATTTATCTCATTTCTGTTTTTGTATATTTCCCTATAGTTAGAATTAGAGTCAAGGGTTATCACTCGATTCGGGTTAGACCATGCTCTACAAATCTAGAAGTCATTGCCATTGACTTGCCTGGAATCTGACCACAAATAATACTAGATGAATATGTGTAACAATAGACTTTAATTAGCTAGCGAACTAAGGGATTGAATATCCCATCTCCTCTATGCGCTCAATAGCCACCTATATGTAGCTATGGTATATACGAAATAGACGATGTTTAAGCGGTGTGTTTGGAGATCTCAAAAATGAGTTAGAAAGATAAAAAGAGATAGACTTCAAGATTGTTTTTTAATTATATTATATAGATGTAATAAACACAATAAATAAAGCCAACAGGTCAGCCTTTGGGCTCTATGTACTTATGATTAACCTATTCGCAGGTCAGCCAGTGGATAGGTAGCCGAGTGATATTATATGAAGAATATCTTGGGGAGGGCAATGACATAATCTTAAGAAACTTACTAGATGAGATAGCTGTAGAAGGTTACTTCGCTACTAACTCTAGAGTTGGTGATATAATGTTATTTACTGTGAATTCTTAACATAATTGTAATCCTTTACAAGCTCTTTCATAAAGCTAGACTGCTGGATATTTTTTTAATAAAATTCAGGAGTAAACGATCAGAAGAATCATATTATTTTTTTTGCTTCAAAACGCCTCCCTTCCCAGGTTTTTTTTTATGACAGATGTAGTTACATTAAAGCATGACCCTAACACCCACCAACCAAAGCCCGTTGGTATATAACCCCGTTTTTTGTGTTTTATCTGGTCTGGAAGTACTGAAGGAGAACATTACGCTCCATGGACTCTTCACCCCAATCACGGACAACAACGCAAGAGCAGTTAACGACCTTACGCGCATTACCCTCACGGTCAAGAACGCCTATTTCACCACACAATTAGCTCTAGCCAAGCAGACAAACCCGAACCCAAAAGAACATACAAAGACCAGCCCACTCTCCCAGCTTCTTTCCGTCGGCGACCTTGATGAGAGGGATCTTGTGCTCGGCACAGAGAGCCTCGACGAGCTTCTTGTATGGCTCCTCTTCGCAGTTTTCGTTCAGGACACACATGTGAGCCTGGCGACGATCGAGGGCCTTGGAGGCTTCACGAAGACCGCGGGCAAGACCGTCGTGGATGAGGGCGTGCTTGAGGACACCCTTTAGGGCCTCCTCGACGGACATTTGGCCTTTTCCGGCGGAGGCATCGGCGGGGACTTCAATTTCCTCGGCGGCCTCGACTTGAGGGACCTGTTAGGATGGCTGTTAGACGATTGAAATTAGGGGTTATTGGGGGGAAGTATGGGTCGGATTATTACTTCTTCTCCTGCGTCAGACTGGGGGAAAGTAAAATTAGCAAATCAACTATCTTATCAAAAAAATATATATATAAAAGGGGATTTCATCTGAAGTCTTGGGAGGGGGTATGGAATCCGTGTAACTCACCATGATGGATAGATTTCGTGAACGTATAGAAAGAAAGAGAGTAGATGGGGTATGTCTTTAACCGTCCTCGAAGAGTTCCTTGTAGAAGGGAAAGAAACATCACAGAATTTCCACCCCGCCCAGTATTGATGTTGTGCGTGGGGCATCTTGTCCAACAGGGCTCCAGCCCTGATCTACACCCGTCACTTTTTCCTCCCACAAATTCAATAATACACCAGAGTTCTTGGCGTAAGTCCGCACACCACACAGCCAAATTCTCAACTCCAACAAAATCAATTCCCTCCCTCTTAATCAAAAACACTAGACGACATCGACAACCCCTCAAACAACGACGTCGTGATAACTAACCATGGCAGTAGCTAAGTCAGGTACAGCTATTCCATCCATACAAACCCGACCGATCAAACCAGTAACCAATGCTGACTCGAATGGCGGAATTGTGAAATAAAGGTCTCGCATACGGCATCAACAAGGGATATAGCGGAGTTACCCTCCGTGACCCCAAAGCTCGTGTTTCCCGCAGGAAGGGTGCCACCTCCAAGAGGACCGCTTTCGTCCGTGAGATCGTTAAGGAAGTCGCTGGGTACGCCATCCTCCATTTTGGCAATATCAAATTTCCCTGGATTTGAGATCGGACAAAAAATAACTAATCGGTCCCGCTTACCAGACTGGCCCCCTACGAGAAGCGTGTTATTGAGTTGCTTCGTAACTCTAAAGATAAGCGTGCCCGTAAACTTGCTAAGAAGCGGGTATGTCTCTATCATCTTCAATCCTGTATCTTTGTGGGCTAATATATCCCCCCCCCCTATTAGCTCGGAACCTTCGGTCGCGCCAAGAGAAAGGTCGATGAGCTACAGCGGGTCATCGCCGAGTCCAGGAGAGTTGGTCACTAAGAGACGAGTCTATTTGCTTTAGTTTTTTCTCTCTTTTTCCTTTACGGGGTTCCCATGTACAAACAAAAACAAAAAATGACACATGGGCGATCATGAAATAACGATGCGGGTCCGAATATTATTGTGTGGTGTGATGTTGGGGGCTCTGATTGATCGGTGAATTCGGTGGTTTTGTAACATTGGGCAACTGGTTCTTTGGGTGGTTGGTAGAAGCTGTGTTTGAGGGTCCATGGGATGGTGGTCCTGTGGATTCAACGTCTGAACACTAGACAGCACACTATTCTACCCAGAGGGAATTATCTAGAGAAATCATCTAGTGATATCCCGGAGTCTTGGTAGATCAGAGTTCTCTAGTATTCATGTTATTATTTGACTATATTCCCTTGAAGCATGCTTTGGGTGTCCCATGTATATTCACTAAACTACAGCACAACACCTCGTTATCTACCCGTATAACAATCTATTCCCACCTAACCCAGATAAAATCTACCAGCAAAGATAGAAACAGAAATCCAACAAGCCTCGCTCCTTTGTAATCCAACGAAACGTCTAGTATATGATCCCAACCAAGAATAAGAAATAAACTCCACAAGAGAAGAAAAAACAGTAGCAAAACTCCCTATCAATGACCGGTACCACAATGCACACTCCTCATTCACTCTGACTCCAACAATCCATCTCTCTCACTCTCCTCTCCCATCCAACTTCCCGCGCTCCATCTTGGCCTACCCGAAACCCCTCTTCCTCTACCAGCACTACCATAACCCCCTCTACTACTCCCTCTATTCCCACCACCAAGCCACTTCGGTTTCTGTACGCCGTCAAAATCCTTCATCCACCGTGGTGCGTCCAGCGTGTCAACAGTGTTCTTAACCCTGTGGATAAACCCCCCAAAGAACCCTTCTTCAGGCACAGCATTATCCCCCTCATCATCATCATCCCTTAGTCTGATAGGGCCTGCTCTACCTGAACGTTGCGCCTGTCGTCCAAGACCTGTACTCGACTCTCCTGACCCGCCTAGTCTTGGAGCAGTAGATCGTGCTATGATACCGCCCCTTCCGACTCCACCCTGGAGTTCTCTCTCGATTAAGTCTCGGCCTTCTCTCCACCCACCAAGCCCATCCTCATCATCCTCATCATCCGCCAGTACACCCCCGAGACCAAATGTAGTCTTAATCCAACCATACACACCTAACCCCGTCGCCGCAACCGGTAATAAGATCAACACAGGAAAGAATCCATCAAATCCTTCCCCTAGCGGTGTGAGAGTAATAAGCTTCCCTAAAAAGGCAAAAAACACAGTATCCTTCGCGACAGCTGGAAGCAACAGACCCGTAAAATTATAAGCCAATGGCACAGTAAGTCTTGCTGCGTAGGATGCGTAAAAACATGCAGATGAGCCTGAAGTTGTCCGCTTAACAAGTGCGTGGTTCCCCCAAACCTTGACCGTCGTGAGGGAAGAATATGCACATGCACACATATACGCTATCCATGCCGCGGCGATACATTGTCCTGCGAAGCCGACTTGCCCATGAGGGGATTCTGGGTGATGAACTACGGTATAGTTGACTACGGAGAGCTTCGGGGCTGCAGCGTGAGTGACCTCAGACCAGATTATACAGGCAGAGGCGAGATAGAGGAGAATCGAAAGAATGCGGTGAATATGCGGAAGCAGATGATAATGGAGAATATGTCTTGTGTAGGGGTTGAGAATAGAGATATGATCAAGAAGGGTTGGAGAAGAGAAATGTTTGGTGAAGGTTAGGCGTTTTGTCCGCGAAGAATCAAGCATTGCCTGGCAGTCGGAGGCAGATTGCACGAGGGATTGCCATTCGGCATTGAAGCGGGAGCGCTTGTGAATAGTGATTTTTAGACGCTGTGTTAAACCTGCTAGGTACTGCTCTGTAATCACTGGTGGAGCTCCACCTCTCCTCCCTCCGGTTATGGTACCTCCTCCAGACGATATTGATGATTCTGGGAGCTGTGCAATCTCTCCTAGTTCCTCAATCCACTCTTGAAATTCCCTTGCAGACCCATAGTTTCTTTGTCGCACAGCCAAAACCTCCTGTTCTACATCCTCGAGGTTGTTTGTCGCGTCTAAAAGCTTGTCGTATGCTCTAGGTGCCTCCATCTGTAGTCTCCGTAGCTTCCCTGGGATACTTGCATTACGCATGAGATTGCGCGGAATGGCGACAAGACCGTGGCCCATGAGGAAGATGGCGATGGCGAGAGCATAGCAGTATGATAGTGCCATTACAAGACCTTTAAGGGATTCGATATGAACACCAGATGTGATGAAGACATAGATGAGACCGACACCGCCGATGGAGAGGACCATGAGCTGGTAGCGTGCATTTTCGCGGAGGGCCTCGAGGAAGCGATTACGTGGGGAACGGTGCCCGGAGTTGCTATAGGACTGGAGTATTGGGAGAACAGCCCTTGGGGGCTGTTAGATGTAGCTCTTTGAAAAACTAGTTCATGTAGTGAAGAAAGAATATGAGATAGGTACCATGTGAGCACGAAGCAGAGCCAATATGACACTCGCCATGCTACGAGAAGCAACCGTTCAGGAAGCACGATACCTATTCCCAGCCCGAAAAAAGCTAAGCAACAAATCCATCTTACGGCAGTGAGTGAGAAGGAAACATACCCCGTGACCCTGAATCACCAGCCGACGAAGATGCAAGATCTATAGGCACCATTACCACAATAGAGGATGAGATGAACAGTGGTAGAAAGGTAGAAACGAGCAGGTACTCGGGGGTTGACCGCAGCGGTAGGAAGAAGCGCTGTAGGAGCAGAACCGTACCGGCTAAGGTCAACAGACAGAGGGCCGAGAAGACCTCTGAAGTGACAGCCATGATGGTGAAGCTGTAGAGGGGAGTATGTTTGTCGTTATACTATAGTGTGCGTTGTAGTTGATTAGAGGATGTCGTGTGAGGTTTCGGTGACGATCCACGACAGCTTAGTAACGGTGCTATTACTACATGAGGTAGATGGCCCCCCCCCACACTGTTACGTGACATGTCAATCAATGCACGGTATTCACCATCGCCGTGGAAGATACTTACTATTACAGTGAGGGACTAGACCTATTCTAAGGGGTAGGTGCCAGTTTCTTAGGTATTAGGATATTACAAGACCTCATAGACCTATACCATATTTGCCCTAAGCTCTTTACCGCAGGCTATGCAGAGAAAGCTCCCCCTTCGGGCCAAGGCATAGATTATTTATTTATATTCATAGATCAAGATTAGTTGCCCTCCTTGGGCCGGTTATACCTTGAAGCCTACACTCAACCCCTAAAGACCCAGATGTTTCCCCAACGAAGTCCTTCTTATCGTCGCCGAGTCTCTAGAAAAGCCGTAAAATATTTACACCCTCCCTAAGGGTCGATTAAGCGCACCCGAGTGACGGTGTAGAAGGGCTTCCCGCCGACTCCCTCAAGCTTGCGTATAGCGGCTGGGTCTATGAACGAAGAAACACCTAGGTTGTTGCTAGAGAATAGGGCCAGCAGCAATTACTATAACAGTAATAGTGAGCTATGTGATATAGTGTTTAGTAAGGCTATAATAATCGGATATGAAGTGATGGTACAGCTATTTCTGGAGATGGGAATCACTCATTCTGGTGTACATATCTCTGTGTGTTTCTTGATCACGTTTATGCCATAAAACGAGACTACATGTATGCGCCTTAAGAAGTATAAATTTAGAAGAGCTTCCATATCCCTATATTCTATTACAATGAAACGGTAGTGTAAGAGTTTCTCGAGGATAGTACCGATGTCCATGACCGAGATCATGTTTTATCGCCCACCACTTACACCACCAGTTGATCTTATGCGAGTCTCCATAAATGAAGATTTTTAAGATACTATTCGAAAACAAGGTAAACATTAATGACATTGCCGGCTGTGACAAACCCGACAGCGGAATTGGATCGATGACACTTTGTTTAGCAGTCAAGACAGAAGATAAAGTATAGTTAAGACGGTACTAGAATATTGACTGATATTTCTACTATTACTCCTTCGGTCCTGACTGCTGTGTTACTGAGCTGGTGCCCTGAAATTAGATAGAATACTTTACAGAAGGGGACCAGTTTACATGTATTCATTGAAGACACTAACAAGGACGCTCCACTTGACAATACTTTTTTGTATAAATCCCACTAGTTTCCTAGCAGCAAGAGTTATGTTTCAAATGAAGTTTCAATAGTTCTTGTGTTTTTAGAAAAGTACATAGACTTTTACACAGACAAAACGCTTTTGCTAGTGTTGAGATGGATGGTGAAAAGGTGGAGATCAGGGATGATGAGTGAAGCTGTTATTAGACCGTCGTAGTGACCTTCCCTCCTATGATCTTCTAAGGGTAATTACCCCATCAAGTACCTTATCTGTCTGCTTTTCATCTTACGAGTTGATACCTTGTACCCCTCCTAGTGTCACCATACTAAAATTATAAATCTAGAACTTTTTTCAATATCTGTGAAACCCATTTGTAGTAGCTTCTAGAAATTTACTAGAGCATATACAATATCGTACTATGAAAACGCACAATATCATACATTACACCGCAAATTCGGTCCCAAGGAACCTTCGACTATCTACTTACCTGGCTAGATATACTAAACAAAAAAATTCTAGAACTGGTAAACAGATGAGATAAAAATAAAAGTAAGCATTCCATAACCTCAAACACATTGCTTTACATATATAATCATAACCCCCCAGTACATAACATATCCACAGGCGAAGCAACTAGAATCACAGTCAAATCATGGATATATTTCAATATCCTCTATTTCCCTGGGAAATAACGTACCGGGACCCACAAGATACTCCAATCCCCCTTCTCCATTAGCACTCTTGTCTCTTAAACCTTTCTTTTAACCCAACCTTTCTTATACCCATTACACAAATTATCACTCGATCCACACCAACCACCCCCCTACTCACCCCCCCCACCCTCACATACTTCCTCCAACACCCTAGAGATCCACAGAACTATTTTCTACTAGTTCAACTCCCTCCTCTCTTGTCTTAAACCCTCCATCCTCCTCCACCGGCGACGGTTCGTCATCTTTCGAGCTCTTCGGTGGTCGACCGGGTCGTTCTGCATCCTCCAAGTGCTGCAGAACATCATCGAAATCATTCGGATCCGTAGCTCTCTCCTATACTCATTTGGCCCAGATACTAGACACAATAAAGGACACTATTTTCTTTCTCTTCTTTTTGTTTCAAGGAAATACCTTAGCACGAATACAGATCTTCCTGGCTGTATCAGGGTGGACTCTCAATAGGGTTGAAATCTCAATCCAACTCTTTTCTGCATGCCAGTGGAGAGTTAGAATGGCTGCTCGTTTAAGAAGTGGTATTTGTGGTCCGCGTGGAGGCATGTCGGTTTCTCGGATTGTGTGACTGATGTTGGTAGAGTACTCGGGTTGAGAACTGGTTGCGTCATTGCTCTTAGGTTATCTTAGCGGACCTTCACGTGACGTAAAGGAAAGTGTGTAAGATCATAGTAAATCACTCGCTTGGTGGGTATTTACGATAAGCAAGGGGAGTGTTAGGATTAGATTAAAGACATAAGCGTACTACGTAAATAATAGGTGTATTTTATATAACTTTAACCATAGAGTAAGCAATAATAGGAGTAGTGTGGCTTGGTAGATGGCCTAGACACCAATTTAAAGGGCAATCTTGAGGGACTCTCTTAGGGTCGATTTAAAGTAGTGTGGGCCAGTATATGTGTAATATTAGAAATATAAATAGTTCTATCCGTACCTTTCCATTAATCTCTAGCTCTTGATCATATATTATCACTCGTCGTGTCACGAAAATCTCCCAGCCCTCGCTTCCGGCCTACAGCTTCTAAATCACTCAGGCATCCACACACGCTGGTGTAAACTTGGTTGAGCATTGGTGTAACCACTACTTTTCTTTCCAGGCGCCCCAGACTAAAACACCCGTTTTAGGGAGGGGGGGTACCTATATAGCGTAATTCAGACCCACCTAAAAAAACTCAAGAAGTGGTGGTATCCGTAGTAGATCATTCTTCTCACCTATAGAAAGAGCTATTATCGATAAGTATAATAAATATTGGCGCAACCTCTAACTGAGGCAAAAAAACTAAAGAATTTCCGAGTGATATCTAATGATTATAGTGTAATTCTACCCGTTGACCGAGTCCACCAGTACCTCTTGTTATCTAGCAGTGCCAGTGGAGTATACGGCAAGCCACCATCTGCCGTCAACCGGTGCGCCAAGCTATGGGGCTCGTGTGGTGAAACAAATGCCAATTGCCAGCGAACCTTACTTGCGAGAACAGATTAGAGGCTCTGCTGGCATCGAATTTACCAACATGGAAAATCTCGAGAGGGCTTTGTGGGGTAGACACGTGCTGTTGTGGTAAGGCTATTAGCCCGGAGTGTAGAGCAAGTGGGGGAACTAGTTTTCTTTTCCTCTCTCTCTCCCCTCTCTATCCCGCTCTCCCTCTCCCGCTCTTCTCCCCTCATGCATACACATATTTCGCGTGTCGATCGTGGCGGGCCAATTGCCAGCAGAAACATGCTTACTTTGTATATAATTGCATGGCAAAGATCACGAATTATATTTATGGTGGCGTCTGGCTATTTAAGTAGCCGCTATGGGTATACATAATGCTACATATGATACATCTTCGACTCTAACGGGTGATCGGGGGACTCAGTGAGAAAGAAAGAAAAAAAACAATTGCCGGGCTTCCCAAAGGTGCGAGTGCTCGAGTCATCATCAGACTCGGCAGAGTACTCTTGAGTGATGTAAATGGAAGTATGGTGTCCCAACGGGATCTCTGTATTGAGTTGCGTAGCGCGTAATATCTACAAACAGGTTGACCCCTCAGCCGCAAGTAGGAGAAGTATGTGTATGTGTGCGCGAGAGTAAGCCAGTTGACCGCCTAGGAGCGGCGCGACATCATCCTCCGCCCCAGTGCCAGTGCCGGTCCTAGTCCCACCACACCAACTTCGAAAGGACAGAACACACGCACACATACACACATACACACACACACACACATACTCCCTCCCGTGAGACATAACTCTAAAAACAGGAAAGAGAAGAACTGATAGAAGCAGCAGCAGCAGAGGAAGAAAAGGTAGAAGCGATAACCATAAACAAAAGACGACTGTAGGGAAAAAAGAAAAACACTCGCATTAATACATGTATTATGTTTGAATTGTCCAATGAGTATACCGAGGCATTGCCTCAGCAGTCCTTCAGGCAGCGATTGGAGCAAGGACCTGCTAGATACGGGAGAGTTCTTGGGGACTGCCGGGATGCTTATTGGGTGCCTTGGTTTGGTTGGGGGAGTAGAGAAATCTGTGAGTGAGGACAAGCAACAAGCAACAGAAGGGGAGTCTGGCTGGAAGAGTGCGAGAGGAAGAGGACGAAGAGGAGGACGAGGAGGGGAGGAGAGGGGAGGGGGAGGGGGAGGGGGGAAGGGAGAAGGAGGAGCAGCTTGCATCTACAGAAAGGAAGAATAGTGAACCGGTTCCCTGTCCATCCTGTGAGTAAGTGATCCACTTTCCTGGACAAACTCTACAAACCAACGATTATTTCCCGTCGTTCTAGGTAGAGGGGGGGGGGAGAGAGGAGAGAGAGAGGGAGAGACAGACAGATAGACAAAACCTCCCTTCCCTTCCCTTCCCTGCCAACTACTTGCTGCTCCTGTACTCAACCATCCCCCAGTCTGCCCCCCAGTCCAATCTTGTCCTGCCAATACATTATTATACTGTGATTCCAGTTAATCCGTCTATCCGTCTACTTGTCTTCGCCCTCCCTTCCTCTTCCCATTCCACCACACCTTCGCTTCCCGTCTCTCCCCTTCAATCGCTCCTCTCTCTTTTTCCTCGCTCACTTCCCTCCTTTTCGCACCCCCCCTCCCACCACCCCCGTCACCCGGTGGAGACGGTACCGACTCTCACCCTCTCAATAAATAATTGCAGTAAAATCATCTCCCTCCTTCCCTCCCACACACCCCCCCTCCCGACCGTGGGCTCAAGTACAACACAACGCTGCTCTCCTTAGCCGCCCTGCGCTTTCATAGCGATGAAGGTCTTCCATCGCCTCTGCCTGCGATCATAATGTCCTCTTCCCCTGGTCTTCCACCACAACAGGCTACGACCACTAGTTTACCACTACACTCACAACAACAACAGCAACAACAACAAAGTCATCACCACAATCTCCACCACAATCATAGTCACAATCACAATCACAACCACAACCACAACCACAACCACAACCACAACCACCATAACCATAACCACAATCATAATCAACAACTCCAACACAAACAACTCCACCCTCCATTACCCACCGTGTCGCCTTCAAAATCACTCCGGAATAACGGAGGGGAGGAATCAGAGGCCGAAACTGTCGTACTGCAAATAACCGAGGTGGCCCTAAAAACGCGAAAGAATGAAGACGAAACTAGCGAGTATGAACGCGGTCGAAGGAGACGGGCTTCAGAGGCACGAGCCCCAGCAGACCAGGAACGACCTCATCGAACAAGACAGCTACGGACGGCCCCAGCCAAACGCCGGCTCAAAGAAGAGGACCGTGATGAAGAGTACTCTTCCGACTTGAGTTCTGCCCCATCGCGTTCTTCACGTCCAAACTCACCTTCCCACCCCATGCGTCGCCGTACAAAACATGGCACAGGATTCCAGAAACGGAAGCCGAATGGCGCTTCTACAGCATCGGAAGGGGACAACTCAGGTCGTGAAGACATCCATCACAATAGACTTAGGCTGAGGAAAAGACGAAGAAGTGTGATGGACTCCTCGCCCCCCAATCTTCGTAACAAATCTTCCCCTCCTGTCTCCCCACAGCCCCTCGGCAGCCCCATCAAGAGCACACGAATCAGGGAGAAGGCTCATGCAGGACAGAGGACGTCGAAGCATCGAAAGATACCTCCGCCTCTGGTTACCGGCCGTGGTGACCTTTCTTCTTCTTCGTCACGAGATAATTCCCCCTCCTCGGTTCCCCGTCCCCGCCGGCCCCAATCCGTCCGAACACCTGGCTCACCGATGAGTACATCCCACAAACCAAAGCGGGATACGGCTGGACGTACCCATCTCCATAGGGCTTGTCAACGGGGGGTTGTCACTGAAGTTGAGGCTATTTTGGATCAGGGAAAAGAGTTTCTGAATGCAGAAGATAATGCGGGGTACCTGCCTTTACACGAGGCGTGTTTGTATGGTCACCTGGAGGTTGCAAAAATTCTTATTAATAATGGTGCATGGCTCGATGTACCTTCTCGAATCGAACAGGACACTCCGCTGTTAGATGCTGTGGACAATGGACATGCCGACGTTGTTAAATATCTTCTTGAACTGGGTGCAGATCCACGGAAGAGGAATAAGCAGGGTCAGACAGCTCTAGATGCCAATGATTCAAACCGTGAGACACCGGAGGTTTTCCAGGAGATTGAAGGGTTGCTCAAAGTTGCTATCAATAAGCTACGGTCGAAGCGCTCCTCAGATGATGAAGCAGCCCGAGCCAGCGCCGCTGCCGACAGCCATTCTTCTCGCGATCCTTCAGTTGCAAGCCCGGTACATCAATCCCCACCAGCTCCAAGTATTCCTACCGGAGCCCGCCGACGAAATGCTCGAACAGAACAGAGTAGGAAGGATCTTCTCTGGTTAGATGCTGGGAAGAATGGTTTGCAGAAGCTACGGGAAAAGGCCCGTGAGGGGGATCAACAGATGGTGCATGCATTGCTAGAACGAGGCACTAAACCCGATACCGAGTCTTTGATTGGGGCTATTAAGGGTGGCCATGCTGATACAGTTAGCTTACTACTGGCATATGGCGACACGATAGTTGATCCAGAGCCTGGATCCACTAGGGATGGTCATCGCAAGATGAGGGATAATTCAATACCGGCAGGGGAGGAAACACCCATGCTTGCCGCTATTGGAAGAGGTAATTTGACTGTTTTGGGATATCTCTTGGAAAATGGAGTGAATCCACGGAGGCTCGATAGCAAAGGAAAATCATACATGGAAATTGCACGTGATCGGGAGGGAGAGTTCTGGCAAGAGGAAGTCGAAATGCTGAAAAAGGCTTGGGACAAGGCCGGAGGAAGTAGATCTGAGAAAGTTAATCGGCGTGGACACTCGCCAGCCAACCACAGGAACACATCTCCTAAGCCTAAAAAGCTAAATGACGGCAAAAGTGTTATACCTGGATCTCGTCGACCGAACTCAACACTTTCATCGGCCAATACTCCTCGGCGGTCTGCTTCTGCCAATCCATCAAAATACGAGGATACAATTGCTGTTTCGGACCAAGAAACTACTGCTGAACCTTTAGGACCACCAAAAAACCGTGGGAAGAAGGGGAAGCGCAGCGAATCAGACTCGCTTGCCCCCCCAGTTGCGAAGAAAAAACGGCGCCTTATTTCTGGGAAAGATTTAGCTGAGGAATCATTGGCCCGGTCATCCCAGGAACCAACAAGATCAGTTCCCCCAGAAACCGACATTGATTCCAGTGAGAAGAAACCCACTAAGAAACACCGGCCGAATTCAACCACGGAAGAAGTGATTAAGGTTGAGCAGAAGCTTCCTGGGAAGAAATCAAGAACGGAGTTCGAAGACACAAAGATGTCCGATTCACCCACGGAGCGAACTAATCATAGATCCAGGACTGACCATGACTCAAATTTGCTCAGGCCAGATAACATCCCCTCCAAAGAGAAAAAACCTATATTAGGGGGCAAACGGGACAGGACACGCTCGCCTACATCTCACTCTGACTCTGGTCGACGGCCAGAAAAAGACGAACCAAGGAAGCAGCGAAGACTTGTGGATAAGCAGGAAAAATACGACAGCGACAGCACAGTCAAGCGGGTTATTAAGGAGGAAGGTAAATTGCGGAAACTCCACCCTACTAGACGTGATTCTCCCGATGGTAGACGGCCATCCGTATCCACAACGGAAGCCTCTGAAAAGGAGGAAGAACGTCGACGTGTTCCACGGGATGAAACGGGGCTTCAGGAGCGCCGAGAACGTGAAAGGAAGCAGTGGGCAAGGCAAGAGGATGAAAAGCGCCGTGTAGAGTCAAGAGAACGAAAGCGTCAGGATTACCTTAGAGCAGAACTTGGATCAATTCTCAGTAAGGCAAAACACGAATCGAAACAAGCGGAAATGGACCAGATTATCAATCGTGAGCTAGAAGTCCGCCGGCAGCGTGAGGAGAAGGATAAACGAGAGAAGGAGCTGAGAGAGAGGGAAGAGAGGGAACTGGAGGAGCGAGAAGCTAAGGAAAAAGAGAGGAAGGAAAGAGAAGAAAAGGATAGGGCCTACCGCATGGAGCGTGAGCTCAAGGAAGCCAAAGAACGCAAAGCTCAGGAGGCCCGAGAGCGTGAAGCTGAACAGAAGCGTAAGGATGAAGAACGGCGCAATGAAGAGGAGCGAAAAAAGGAGGAAGAGCGAAAAAAGGAGGAAGAGCGAAAAAAGGAGGAAGCACGCAAACGGGAAGCCCGTCTCGAAGAGGAGCGTAAAATCGAAGAACAACGTCGTAAAGAAGCCGAAGAAGCCGAAAGGCAACGCCAAGAAGCACTCGAAAGCCAGCGCCGTGCAGAAGCCGAGCGGAAGCTCAAGGCTGAAGAGGAAGCACGTAAACGCCAAGAATTCGAAAAGGCGCAACGCGAAGCCGAGCTTCTCCAGCAGCAGCTAGAGGCGGAGGCAGAGCGGAAAAGGATCGACGAAGAACAGAAGCGCGAGCTTGCACGAAAGAATGCATTGCCTTTTGCACTTAGGCAAGTGGAGGGAGGCAGTCCTACATCTGCCGATAGCTCGAGGTTTATGCCCTTATACTCCGCGACGCCGACAGCGAACACGACCACAACTAAGACTGGAATGAATGGTTGCGGGCCACAAAATGCGCAACAGTATATTTTAAATGTGCAGGCAGCGCTAGTTCTTGGGATTACTGACCTCCAGTTTTCAAACTGTGAGTTATATTCCTCAGTCAACTTTATTGTGGTTGTGGTATGGTGCTAATAAGTTATTAGACCCTGACGTTAGAGGGCCAAATGTCGACGATCAGCAGCGATTAAGGATGTGGTCAGTTCTTTCCGTCATGCTCTGTGAGAGTGTGTATTTTAGCGACCGCTCGATCGAAGATCTTGAGAAATCACGAAGAGAAGAAAGGGAGAAGTTCCTGAAAATGTCACCTGTGTTTTGGATGAAGGTTCGTTTCCTCTTTTATCGATGATCTCTTAAGGTATAAGCTGATTAATATTGCTATACTTGGTTAGGTTGAGGACCTGCGTACTATTATTAAAAGAGACCCTAAGTACGCCAACCTCGAAAACAAGATTCGCACCGTCGATGTGGATCTCAACTGCCCTGCCTACACAACCCCTGTAAAACTCAATGGGAATGGGAATGGAGCAATGTCATCTGTGCCTGCCTCTATCACCAAGGAGCAGATGGCACTGAGGCTACAGCGGCTGTTTGGAACACCTTTAGCATCATCCCTTCAGTACAACCAATCTCAAGCTCCTTCCACACCTTCACCTATACCCTCCCAGCTTTCGGTTGCTATGCCACCGCCCACACCTGTTAACACGGCAAACACTGCTTCTACTTCTTCGAATTAAAAAAAATAAAACAAAAACTGGGTGGGTGTTTTGGCGCTTTTTTGTTGAATATTTTCTTTTTCTGTCTTTGTCTTTTTATTGTGTGGCTTTTTTGCGGGTTCGGTTCGGTTTGTTGGCTTGTTGGCTTGGGTTGGGGTTGCCATCCTGTCTCCTACTTATCATTATGTCTGTTTGGATTTGTGGAATTTTGTTATCATTATGGGGATGGGCGATGATGCGTTGCTTTTTTCTATAGTCGTTTGTTACGTATGTGTATATGATACCGTGTTGTGTGGATGATTGTTCCTATGAAAAGGGACAGGTAGTTTCGCTTTTTGCTTTATGTGCTGTTTTTTTTCTTTCCTTTTCCATTCAACAATCTTTCTTAGTTCCATCATGGGTGGGTTGTGTTTTTGGCGGTTGCGTTACTCTTAAATGTAGGAGGACACTACTATTATACCCTAAGCAGAGTGAAGGGAGCTTAGTTTTAACTCTTAAATACTCTTACTATTTGTATTCAACGTTATTATCACTGGGGTTGTTGCTTTTGGTTTGACGAAACCATCAAATCCTATATATAAATCCTTGGTTCTAGATTAGGCTGGCTTTTCTCTTATTTTCTCTTTCCCTTTCCCTTTCCCTTTTCTTTCTTTTTCTTTTTCTTTTTCTTTTACTCTACGCATAGTGATGAAAATAGGGAAGGGGGAGGCACGTTTGTTACGACATTGTACCACCCAGCATGCTATGATGCTACTAAACTACTACGAATATATACCATCCGAGTATTATTACTCTCTACTATACCTATAACTTCAATTTTAGAATATTGCCCTAGTATTGATTGGATTAGTAAATATTACAGGGACGAAATATTTTCAGTCCTCGGAAATTTTGGGTTTCAAGATAAACATGGATGCCTTGCCCGAGTCTGCTACCACACAGCGACCGGAATTATCTATTGAAAGACAGGGGTTAACGGCTAGGGTATAACTGTACGGCGAAATATCTATGGACGACGCCATAACATACAAAATTAACCCTGTTTTTCCATAGATCACTCCTGTTTTTGTTTTTTGTTTTGCTCAATAGTTATAGATTATTCCTATGACTGAAATGCGGGGATCGACATCATGGGGAAGACCCCTGGGTGGTAGATTTTAAACTGTGGATGTGTCGTGTTATATATATATGTGCTCCTACATCATAGACCTAGGACCTGGTTGTAACCGAGCTGCAACAAAAATCAGCCGAGTGATGTTCTGTGAATGTAATTTGGTAATTTTTGAGTATTTTTAGGGGTCTATTTTACAATGCAACTTTCTTTTCTCTAATGACCAAGGGGTAGAAGCCATATATAGAGTTCCTTAAACTCTCATCTTACCTAATATTTTTACCCAAAAGGGTCTATCTTCTCAAATTAGAACCACAATTATATTTCACGTACTTAGTTTTTGCTTTGGGAAGGCTCTGAATAATAGACGAACCAAGTGATCACGTGAAGTTTTTTCCTTGTAACCTACTAGCTATGCATCTTCCTGTAATCTTAAGTAGTGATTCCTTTTGCGGCCCTCCTCGCTGTTTAATCTCGCTTCTAGCCTAGGCAATTAATTATGCATGTCTTAATTACTTCACTAGCTAGTGGCATGTAGACTCAAGTTAGGGTTTCTATAGGTATCATTCACAGGTCAGTATGCATGTACTTAAATGATAAATTCATTCATTCATTCATTCACAGGTCAGTATGGTCCAAGGTAAAATTTAGTATAGGTCCCTTAGGCGTATTAGCCCAGAAGCCCCGGACCAAACCCTTTATATAACAATTGGATAAGTTAATTAATTGATTAATTATAAATGCGTAGAGTCTATATATTAATATCTATAACCTTCGAGTACCTATCACTGCAAATTTAAAGCTAGGGTCTATTAACCCAACTATATATATATAAATACTTTTGTACTATAGCATTTAACTTTCTGGTGTTTTAGATCATGATACCAACGGTATCTTTTTGGGAGGTATAGCTGTTAGAGAAATTATTACGTTATCCGCCATCTCTCTTATTTAACACTCTGGGTATTTTTGTTCACAAGAGAAAGACTGCGATTCCCGTCTAGAACTATGTTTTTGGTATACTTATGCTATCCTGAATTGCTATTGGTTTTAGCCAGGTATCTAAAACTTTATATTGATACTGGTATACCTAGATTTTCCGGTGAAGGTTTTGATTAAAAGGATTTATACTAGAGAGGTTTTTATTAGGTTAAGTTTTTAGAGGTCAAGCATAGTAATGACACAAGCATACAAGGGGGGGGGGGATATTTAAGGCGATCCCAGGAAACTTAAAAACAAACATTACTCCTATTCTATACTTTTTTCTAGAAAGCTTATACTTGCGTGGGGATTTCCCTAATAAATTCCTAAAACAAAATTGATACGTTTCTAGGCATGAAAATGTTCCCATCCCGAAACTATATAATATCTGAAAGCTTACGTATCTCCTTTAGTAGCCTAGGATTATTACTACTGGCTCTGACTTTAGGAGACCACTCTATTGTGGTCTAAAATTGTATACATGAACAGAACTCTACCAGGTTTACACCTCAACATACGCTTCAATTTTTGGGTTATGAACGAACACTTATATCTATTTGAGGGTATAATCCTCAGTATATCAGTTTTAGTTCCATAATTTTGGCCTGTTTAAGAGAAATATGTTGGCTCATTAAGAATTAAAGGTCAAGTACGTAGCTAGCCATGTTCCATACAATAGTGTGCTTAATCGAGGGCCTCTAGCACTAAGCGAAGGGCTATTATGGGCCACGAAGCCCTTCAGGGGAATGTCTCTATATGAGGATGGTGGAGCGTAACATAAGTTACCTAATTAGGCGTACTCGTACTGATCTTTAATATTCTTGGAAAATAAAAACCTCATTTTCATTTATCGAAGTTTCTGAAACCTGAAAAAAAAGGGTTGGCTGCTGAAATGGCGTTTTAAATCATAGGGCGGTAGTTGTACCGCCATTTGTCGCTGATAATTTTCTATGTTATCTAATTGTTTTTTTGATTTTGGTATACGGTGAATCATCTGATGGAAATTATAGAGGGGTAATGAGACTTATCTCGTTGTAAAAGAGCTCTGTTTTTCTCCTGTTTTAGAAACTGTAAGCCGCCCGCTGTAAGTTGGGCTCCATGTATTTATGATTAATTAATTCGTTCGCTCGTTACAAGTCATATATCATCACTCGACACAAATCGCTGTAAATATTGGTATCGGGTAGGTATGGTGGGGGCCAAGTATAATGGTGATAGTAGTAGGATTGGCCTAGGAATGGGTATATGCAGGGCTCTCGGGCGAGAGAATTCTCTAAGTAGGTAATCGACTCTCGTTCTCTCTATTTTACTGTAGGTGGTGTTATAGCCCTTTTTAAATAACCCGAGTCACGTTTTTGCCTAGAGTTACTTCAGTGAGACCTCCACAGTGGACCAAAACGGCTCTATATGAAGGGTATATAGAGTAGTACACCCCAGAGGATCATCGAATAAATAACCGTTGAGCTTCCTATTTTCAATAGACGGCGATTAGGAATTAAAACGGGCACTATAACCATATCTATCGGATATATTTGCTCTAGAGATTTTTATTGCTCTTAATATTTCCTAAATGGCTCGAGCAAGTATGACCTTGGCCTGTAGGACTTACCTTTAGTCTCGTACTGTAGCCCTATAGAAGTGTAAATCGGTCAAAAGTATTTTTCCCACCGGTGGTAAATTAAAGTACAAAAACGCTAGATTCCAGCGCTTGTGCGTGTTATTTTCACTGAATCCAGCACCCTATACTTGAGTCAAAACTAAATTATTGAGACAGGTGCTTAGACATTGGTGATCCTCTCTAGTGGCTTAGTCACTTTGCCACCTAATTGAATTAAGTAGTGCTAGTTAGGAGTGTTTGACTTAAGTACAAGGTGCTGGAATCTAGCGTTTTTGTAATTTAATTTACCACCAGCGGGAAAAATACTTTTGACCGATTTACGCTTCCATAAAACCCTAGCGATGGCCCTAGATTTAATCCCATCGCTCGCATACATAGACGCTGCCATCAATCCAAACAAACTTAACTTAGGTTTATATAAAATATAACCTAATATCATTAATCTTACGAAATTTGAAAGAGGGGTTGAGGTTTTATTTAGGCTACGTAGATTAAGAGGTATATTCGAGCAGGCTCTCTAAAAAACTTGAACCCTAACAACGCCCTTGAAATCTATGTCACCCAGAAGAAAGAAGACAGCAAAAAAACCATTTCATACTCCACCAGCCATTGATATATAAAATCTCTAATAGAATAGGTTACGCAACAAACCACATGAAATAAGATGCACAAAATACAGGCCCCCTAAAACACGAAAAGACCGAAAACACTATGCACTATGACACGCTTCCTCTATATAGCTTAGTCTGAATCTGACGCTGGGCCACCTTTATCATCATCATCTGCAACGACATCATTCCCAATAGTCATAGCATACTCCGCCCTCTGCAGAACCCCCTTTAGCTTCGTGTCCCGCGGGTCCACAATGTCTATTGGTCTTTGCTTCTGTTTGTTTCGTATCCTATTTACTTATAGTCAGATCTAAACTCAAGCCAAGAGGTGATGCCCAGAGCAAAGATAAAAACAACCAAATGTGGCATAGGAAGTAGTGTGGGGAGGGGGCGAACCTAGGATCAGCGCCGGCATCAATCAACATTTCCACAACATGCATGCCATGTTCCTTCTCTTTATTTGCGTACTGCACTGCTTTGTGAAGTGGTGTTTCTTTCTCCATGCGATTTATGGGGTCTACTTCGAGGCCTTCTTGGTCAAGGAGATGGTCTAAGGCTTCCACTAGAAAAGAAAGCTATTAGCTCCAAGCTCCTCTACCTATTAGGGAGGGGTAAGAGGATGTCGAGAGCTAACAAGATCCATACTGCGCAGCCATGTGTAGCGCAGTGTTTCCGACTCCATCGGTAGAGTTGTTGAGGAAGTCAGCGTCTACTTTTTTATCACCCAACACTTCCTCGAGAAGGTCCACGTTGTTACGGCGTGCGGCTTCGAGAAGGAGTTCTTTTGGCGAGGCACCCTAGGTTGTACACATACTGTAAGCAACGAACACCCAGAACCATCCCCCCTCCTCCTCCTTAATGTTAGCCTGAGGGCAAAGTACAAACCTGATCCTCATGCACAGCAGTTCCAGCCATTACCGCAAAGCCTTAGAAATTCCGGGTGTGTACCGGTAGCGTAAGAGAGTCCAAGAAAGTGTTCGATACACGGCTGGGGGAGGGTGAAACAGAAAGGAGGAGAGCTTCTAGGACTATGTTATGTAAACAGAGAGCGAAGGCGCTAGTAGTGGGGCAGTGCGGGTTAGGGTTACACAAGGCTTGGCGCTACTAAAGCTCTCAACTCTTTTTTCCCCCTCCCCCGAAGCTGTGGCTCACCTTTCATTGTATTCGCGATGCTATTATTTTGCCCCCAGTGCTCTAATTCGCTGACGGTACTTACAAGTCCCCCTCCTACTTCTCACAGCTGTGTAATCTATTCGTTCACTTGCTTCGCGCTCTCCCTAGGGTATACATCTATTATCGCTAAAAAAACGCAATAGGTTTCACGCTCTCCAGAAACTGGCACGAACCGCCTCGAGTGCCGTACATGCCCCTACCAATTCATACTCACGCGTAAATACTATGAACGTAAGCCAATGAAGCGGAAGGAAGTCGACGATGTGATGGGTGGGGAGGGTGCTTGGGACAATGTTGACCAGACGGAAGGTAGATAGATACATCCCAGGCAATTCGATCGCCCAATCGGTCATTTCACCGGTACTTACTTCGCTGGTGGCAAGTAAGTATCAGAAATCATGAAACATCTGCTTACTGACGTGTTTATTCCTGTTATAGCCCAATGTCCAAGCGAAGATTGTACGGGTACAAAGGCATATTTTTACATGGTGCAGATTCGAAGTGCTGATGAGCCGATGACGGCCTTTTTTAAGGTGCGCATTCTCTCTCCACTTGAACGCTGTTAGTCAGACTCTGCGAGATAGGCGCTGACGATTACGACGGGGCATTAGTGCGTTACATGCGGTCATAAATGGAAGGAGAATTAAAACTGAGTGTAAAAACTTGGAGTGTCTCTATAATAATACCAGCAAATTCTGTTCTGTTCTGGTGTCTCGGCATATTAATTTTCCTGGGGAGAGGATCAGATTTTTGAAATATTATTAGTGCCCTCTTCCCATAACTATACCGAGTTATCGGCTGTGATTCAGAAGCCTCACCACCCACTGCAGGGTGAAATTAACCAACCTCTAAGACTAAAAGCTCACAGGGCAAGCTTGAATACTATAAATCAAGTATAGCGCATATCCCCCTCCCGCTTTCCTTTCAAATCCCCACCGCTTCGTATTGAACAAGCAATTATTCCGGGTCAGGTGGTTTCATTTGTTTGGAAGAGCTGATGATATTCACAAAACCCTCTTTGTCCATGAATCTTACTACGCACCATGATACCCACAAGGAAGAAAAGAAAAAAAAGAAAAAAAAATCGCCGAGTACCCAGAGAGCAAATATAACCCCCACACACAAACCCACCGGATCCCTAGAACCTTGTAACTACTTTTATTTTTGACAGTCCCTTCCATGCCCGTCGGTCCCCCCAGAAGAGACAAGAAAGAAAGAAAAAAAAAAGCCAAACGTGCGAAAGAATAATGAGAAATCTGTTTGCGGAATTTCGTAAACTGGGAACTTTTGGAATCGATTCGCGTCGTATTTTAGGGAGTACAAATATTCGACACGTCTAATACCCAAGGCTCGCCAATTCCTCCTTGTTGGTGGCGGTGTTCTTTTGCGCTTCGCCCAGCTTCCTGGCGAGAACCAGCTTCCTGTTGTAGTACGCCTTGGACTTAACCTTCCTCTTCTCCTCGAGCCTGCACACACCCAATCATCAGTTCCATGATCTAATAACAATCCTCCGTATTCCTCCAAAAACGAGTTGACTGACCTCTTGACAACATCATCGTATTTCCAGCCAACCTCATTACTCAGTCTCCCGACGGTACAGTACTTCCTTCCAGGCTTCAACCTCAGAACCCTTAGGGCCTGGGGAACGACAAGGCGTTTCTTTGTGTCATACGGGGGAGGAATACCCTCGAAAACCTTGAGGCGCTCAAGAGCAGCTTGTCCACGAGCGGTCTTATGGGAAATCATACCACGGACGGTCTTGTAGAAGATGCGGGATGGGGCGCGGAAGTGGAAGGGGCCACGAGTCGGGTTGTACCTATTACCTTTCCTAAGATAGGCGTGGTACTTGACTATATAAAACCAAAACCAAGACATTAGCGAATCCATTTATCTTGTAAACTATCATTTCCACCCTTCAAAAAAAAAAAACCAAAGGGGTAGCTGGTAACATACGCTTATTCCTAAAAAACTCGCCTGAGATGTTCAAATCTTCGCATCTCACAACAACAATCTTTTGGCCCTCAAGGAGCTGCTTGGCCACAATACTGGCTAAACGACCAAGGAGATGTCCCTTGCCATCGATAACGACCTGTGCGCAATTCCCACCCATTAGCGCAACTATTCTCCCGTAACTACTACCTCCAAACCCGGTTTCCCGGCTTTATCCGCCGTGTTGACTCCCAAAGAGCAAAATTCGAAGAAGCTTATAGCTCCAAAATGGATAATTCAAACTCACCACAGGCTCGAATTGGGACATTCTTGCTGGTGTGTGGTTTGGCGATTAACGAGAGGAGATAGACGTCGAGGGGGGGGGGGGTGATCCGGGGAGGGGGGAGAATTTGTCGTCGTCGTCGGTTACTGTTGTTGTTGATAGTCGACTGTGGGAAAGATTCCGTGGGTGAGGTTGACGATGGGTGACTGTGAGTGGGCGCGTTGCTGTGTGCGCGGTTGCAAAGCCACATTTAAAGGCAGTCGCGGGGTTAGGGTAAGCCCTTATCTCTTAGAGCAGCCACAGCAGCTATCTGGGGTGCCCTTGTGATTGATCGACTCTCAGCGCAGGAGGGAATCTACGGACCGCCTTAGGTCTTCTCTCGTGGAGATAGCCGGCTGAATCTATCTATATACACTAAGACCTGGAAGGTTGTGCGCCTCTTGCAGCTCATTGTTTCTTATCGGTCACCAAGCCCTCATACT
Source organism: Verpa conica (assembly GCA_033030425.1). Lineage (NCBI taxonomy): Eukaryota > Fungi > Ascomycota > Pezizomycetes > Pezizales > Morchellaceae > Verpa > Verpa conica. The sequence continues at coordinate 860,032 of JAUFSD010000016.1, forward strand.
TCACCTCGTGTATGAGCTTATCCCACGAAGTCAAGACCAGTACCTACGCTCTTCACCGAGAAGTCGAGCGGGGGGTATCAACAAATATGCATCTTTTCTTTGGGCCTACATATATGTGTACATGGTTTTTAGAATTATATAACCTCAAAGACCTCATAACAGAAAATTTATCTACTATGGACAGGGTTTATCCAACTCTCAATAGAACTGAACTACACCACGAAAAGCTATTCTTGTCCCTGAGATGATATCCAATCTGGTTGAGCAAACGTCATTCGGTTCTTCCCATGATCTACACGATGCCCTGACTTTCCTGTGTAATAGCTCACCTCCAACCACCCTACAAGGAAATAATCACGATGGAGCCTCAAAGAATTCCGCCTGAATCAGCCCTCATATCTTCATTGCCAAAAACAGCATACTACATCCCTGATTTCATCACCACCTCAGAAGAGTCCCATATCCTCTCCCAAGTACCCCACTCCCCACTACCCACTCCCCACTCCCCACTCCCATAAACCATCCTCTTCCCCCCTGCGTTGCACTAACTGAAACCTAGATCGCCTCCGCACCCAAACCAAAATGGACAATCCTTACTCACCGTCGCCTCCAAACCTGGCCCAGTGCTCTCTCTAAATCTAATATCCTCCTTGCCGAACCGCTTCCTTCATGGCTTGAATCACCAATTATTCCTCGCATGCAGGAATTGGGTATTTGGGACAGTACCCCGCATAAGCAGCCGAACCACGTCCTTGTGAATGAGTATCACCCTGGAGAAGGGATAATGGCGCATGAGGATGGCCCAGCCTATTATCCCATGGTCGCAACTATCAGCTTGGGGGCACCGATCGTGTTAGATGTACTTGAGAAGAGTGAGGATGGGTTGGGCGAAACGAAATTTAGAATTTTACAGGAACCGAGAAGGTATGTTGACGCTGAGATTACCACTCCTTCAGTAAGAGTGGTGATTGCTAATCAAATATTTTCCTTTCAAGTCTTCTGGTAACCGGAGGTGACATGTACACAACCCATCTACATGGCATTTCACAAATAACCACAGATAAGAATCTTAGTCCTAAGACTATTGCTAATTGGAATCTACTGGGGGACAAAGGTTCCTTCGCTGGTGGTTACTATAACCGCCAGATAAGAACCAGTCTAACTTATAGGGATGTCCTCAATGTATCTAAGTTTTCTCTTAGAAGTTCGCTATCTAAGCGCTGAGCTATTCTAGAACTGAAGAAAATTCAACTGGTATTGCAGCTACTACTAGACGGGGAGGTTATGGGTATGGGCTGGTACTAGAACAGGAAAGGAATCATATTGTATCGGCCTATATATTTTATAGCGATATTAGTAGATTTTCCCATTACCAGAGTAGAAATATAAAAGAGAAGGCTTACGTTCAACTGAGTGCCTCCCAAATTTACTTTCATACCATTCCCGGCTCGATATACTTGACACTCCCAAGTTCACGCCCACAAATATCAACCCCGTAACCATTGTTACATTAAGCACCGCGCCCATCCCTCTAGGCGCAGAAAGGATTGCCAACGCGATATATATCAAACACTCGGCAGAGTAATGTGGGCATACCAATGACTCAAATAGAGGGCCTACAGGTAGCGTGTACTTCTTCAGTGAGGCAAGGTAGACATGGCAGTCATACTGAATACCAGAACCGAGGACAAATAGTATGATCCCAAAGAAAGATTTTACAGAAGGAGGCCCAACGAGGTTATAGATATTCAGAGGCGTGAATGTGAATTTATCGATCGCAGCTATTAATGCATATAATGGTCAGCGTTATTGGCTATAATAGTCACGACAACTAAAACAAAAAGAGTGGTCAGAAACAAACCTGTCCCCTCAATCCAAATGGCAATGCACATGGCTGTATAATATCCGATCCCCAAGATGTAATGTCCCAACCACATCTTTGATGTTCCTGGCTTTTGCACATACCAACACTCGTATGCCCTCCTGGACCCTTGAATCAAAAAACATAACCATGTCAATACCACTTGATGCACAGTTTGCCCACTCACGAACTGTTTACCCCCTTCTTTGATTATTGGCCCCGCAGCCACAACATGACTGCTAAGAAGCTGGTACACACTCCCGTGTGTTACTATCTGCCATCCCCAGAAAATATTAAACAGGACACACGTGTAGTAGAAATGTGTGAACCAGCTATGAGGCGTTCTAATCGCCGCTAAAGTATCTAAGAGCATTGAAATAGAACTCTTTTCTGGAGGCGCTCTCTTGTCTTTGTAGCCCTCAAGTATAGGTTCGGCGGCTCTGCCATAGGCGAGGAATCGGGTGCGGAGGGCTGGTGTCAGTCGAATCGCGATAACCTGTACACGTGTTATTAGCGGAGGGATTTTAAAGAGCGGTAAAACTTACGAGACTGGAGGCACTGAGAAATGCGTATCGGATGATTGTTATAGGGTCCATCCTTCAATCTAGAGATTAGGATCAAGTTATTCCTTGATGAGTGAAAGATTCTGGGATTAAGTCTATGTAGTTCTAGCAGTTAGCGTAGAGTATAGTGGTAAGGGCTGATGAGGCTCCGCAGACTTACAGTAGCACTTTTAGAATCAAGCCGTTTTGAGGGAGTTTTGGGGCGTATGGGAATTAGTATCTATAAAGGAAGGAGTGAGTAGAAGAATTTCGCATTTGGTTAACAAGTTCCGGCCTTACCTGGGGAGCAGCATTGTGATATATGTATGCACCCAAGTAGGAGGCGCGCCTGGGGTATGGGGGTATGGCGAAGCCGGGCGGTATGGAGAATTCTACAGAAGGTAGAAAATAAACTCCAATAAAACGGATTTTTTTTAGGTTATTCGATCTGACTACTTAAAGGTTTCTCTTTAGTTCCGTAGAAGCTTTTAATCATTGATCTTGGGGAAGAATTTGGTGGCAGGGTGATCCTGACTTTCACCTTTATAATTAGTGTAGCTACATAGCTACAGTGCCATAACTTATATCATCGTCCGCGTGCGTGGCAACGCCCCCCGAGGCCTTGCCCGCGCGACTACACCCACACCGTACTCCACCAATTATTGCTATGAACAAGCGATTTTCTATAGGAGTAATATATACTATCTAATGAATAAATAAATGCCATTTGGTACTTTGTATACCAGCCCTTTGCCTTTATAACAGGCTCAATCCTCCTATAGATACTTTCAACTAGTCTCTCAAAAAGAGTGTCAGGTATCAATTCCCAGCAGTGAATAAGAGCTTCTTCCATTAGTGGTTTTAAAAGCTCTAGACTCTTAGAACAATCAACAAACTTAGAATAGTGTAGGTGGTAGAACTTCTTAAGGTGTACTAAAACATACTTAATGGGGTTGGGGTCTGGAGAATAGGCAGGCCAGTCCTCCAACAACTCCATCCCATTAACCACCAACCAATTCCTTGTATGGTCTGATGTATGAACTATAGCATTATATTACATGAAGATAGGTTTTATAAGTTTTATAGCCTTGCTTGGAGGAGGTATGGGTGGGGCTGTGGTTGCGTGGGTAGGGTTCTGGGTGATCGCGGTTGCGTTGCATTCGGACGCTGATAAATGTCACGGCACTGTAGCCGGGAAGCGAGGGGGACGTACTGGGAAGCAAGGCAAAAAAATACACCAAAAACTGCCCAATCCGCAAGACAGAAAATTATTGAGAATATTCCTATCTAGTATGGCATAGCATATTACTACTCTAAATAGCCTCCAATTAAATAAGACTAATATTTAGTCACTTTTGGCAAGAGTATTGTGAAAAATACTAAAGTTTGTATAGGGATAATTAATCTATACACCTTATATAATTAATTACCTCTACATAAACTTAGTACTATCCTTCAGGATTACAGGCCCTGAATCCCGCAGAATTTTTAATCAAATACCTATACTTTAACGAATTGCTTAGATTAATTTGGTGAGATCTATAAGATATTTTCATGCTCCTCATACAAACCACGTACCACTCGCAGGGTTTTGAAAATTATATACTGGGTGAAGATATACAATAGTTTTTGAGGCGAATACTTAACCAGGTATATGTCAGACTCTATGGTTATGTTAGGTCTGTATTAGGATTTATATACACTTAATGCTCTTTTAAGTTGGGAGATTTAGGAGATATATAAGCCCTTGTAAAATTTTATAGGTCGGCCCGAAACTTTCGGTCTAGTTATTACCGGACCGTAGGTTACCTAATAGCTAAGTCAAAACAATAAACACTGTACATACAAATTAAGAAAAAATCCCTAGATTGTGTGATATTTTATAAAGCCCACTAAATACGTCGGCGCGGCTTATGTGAACTTTAGCTATGTATAATACGTACAGCCTATCACAACATCAGACGGAAAACAAAATCAAATATACCCTACATAACTGTAATTTGTGTAGATAGTAAATTAAAGCGATGGATTCCCCCAGCTACCTGGTGGGTGGCGCTTAGACCGAGGCTAGCTTGGGTGTAGTCCCGCTGCGCACGCTGCGTCCCGTCGAATAATACCCCTTCGCTCAGACTATTAGCTAATTAGTAGGAGCCCATACCTAAGATGGAGTTTGAGTTTTCCTCTTGGTACTATACTAATCTATGATTCGAGAGGTTTTTGGCGAGGGGAATACGCACGGAAATAGCTGAAGGGAACAAGGGACTGAATCATTGGCATTATATTACATTGCCCATATATTTAAGAAATTCCTCCCAGAATAGATTTTAGAATTTCTTATATTTACGTCAATGTTCATATCTTATATACGTTTTTAAGATCCATGAAGAGGTCCTACTTCATATCGATCCCACTATACCATAGATTAGCCTTAACACTACCAGCACCATCTAGCCATAACGCTAGTCCTGATTTCTGAGTGTAAGCCTCAGTTCGGAAGTTTTCAATTCTAATGTCATTGCCTCAACATGCAGGAACAACAGTACTCTTAAAGTCACTTACAGTCTCAAGAGGTTTCGAAGAGCCTCAGAAACCAAGGTGTCCAGTGTGTTTGTAGTGGCTGAATGGTGATGACTGTGTAGATTAAGGTGCTGAAAAGTACAAAAGAGAAATTTGAAACAAGGCGATTCTGTTTTGGAACTTTTCATAATAATCCTGTCAAAAAATCGGACGGAGGATGCAGTGCTAGTGGCTTAAGTTCCCTGGTAGCTCAGATAACTATTCCGAGTCGTTTTGTCTAGTCCCAGGTATCAGGTACATACCGACATGTGAGGCTGTGGCTGTCCAAAGGAAAAAGAAAACCCTTTTTTCATTACCCTAGCTCTGTACTAGCCACGAGTACTTCTACATTTCTGAGAATAGATTGGCCCAGCCCCGAGTGATGTCACAATTCACTTTTATGAAAGAATATCTGTGTCGTTCCCTGGTAGCTGAGGCTTGGTACTGGGTGAGAGGCGCTACATGGTAGGTTATTTTTACAATACGCACTTGAAAACAACACAAGCTTCTGCGCACAAATGCTGTATACCTTACTAGCTAAAAGCCTTACAAGAACTCTCCGTAAAAAAAACCGAAAAGTAGGTACATGACCTTACCGTCATGTACCCTACTCCTGACCATCCATGTCCCAGTGATATTGTCAAAGCGTTTTACAAGTAAGCATAAGTTGAGCTGTACTCTTCAAGGCGCCGAATAAAATTTTATGAGGTCGGGAGATAATTTGACACCAAATGATAATATGGCACCAATTAGCGTAAACTCCGAGCTGGAACGTTAGATGCTATTACTGTAATTCGGCTAATTTCTCGACAGATGGCTTTATTAGCACTCGATGTTGTACATATTTAGGCGCGATTTAATTTACACTCCATTTGATACACCATACTTATGAGTTTTAGGGTATTATTATTACAGTGGAGAGAAGGCATAGCTCTGTACCTATGTGCCCTGTCGATCTTTGAGACATTACATCAATAGTGCCTCTATATGTTAATAAGTATCTATGATTCCCCCCAAGTCAGTATCAATTTTAAACCGAGCCAAAAATGACCGCATGCTGAAACATCGAACCCTCCCTCCCATAACACCGGGTACTGGTCAATTCTAAGCATCTCCGTTCGATGTTCTGAACCATCTCCCGAGTTCCGCGGAGTGGGCGAATTACGCCTAGGATGTGGCATACGATTAACCCCTTCGCTTAGTCTTTGACCAACGCACCCACGTCAGGGTGCATTCAAAGATCGTGACGGACAACTGGGAATGTCTGCACGCAGCAGAGGATGGTCTGAATCGTGTTCAGAGCGCTGCACTAGGTAGACAAGATACATCATGCCGGGATTTCGGTTATTGGAGCAGTTAGACGTCAAACAGCCATGGCTGTGCTAATGCCTTGGGAAAAGAAAAAAAAGGCATGATACGACTGGGAGTTTATCAAAACTTCACGGCCCACGTTTCTTGAAGACATCTAGATGGGATACAAGCCCCGTTTTGAGTTTCACGATGATCTTTGCACCTGAGGCTCTGATGCCCTGCGTTGTTCAAGGCGCGGAGGGGTGGAGTGTGCACGCGCAGAAGGAAGGTGGGTGAAAGATGTATCCTGCAAGATTATGAGTATTCATTGGGTTTGCAATCGTGGACGTTGCTAACCCCGACCGCTTTCGGCTTACCTGACGCCGGATACGTTCCTCTTGAGGTGTATTACACACTCGGTTCAAATCTATTCTCTCCACTCTGTCTGTGGGGCCCTAATTCTAGAGAAATTGATAAATGTCATTCCCTCCATCACTGAGTTCTGTTCCTAACATTCCTCCCCATCGCCCCACAGCTCAATTGCAAACACTCAGGCCCACCAGACCTTGAAGATTACAACCTCCAGGAAACATTCCCGATTAGTCCTCTTGAAGATGTCGATCTTTAGATTACTAATGCTTGCTTACACCTCGGATAAAACCCTTGAGCGTAAAGCATTCAGGAAGACTCAGGCTAAAATAAGATTACAAGAGGAGGCACTCAAGAGAACACGGGATCTTTACTATAGAGTTGGGGGATTTCGATAAAGTGTTCAAAGCCACTATATATTAGCCACACTATTGATGAGTGAGGCTTGGCTATATAGTGCGGGACTCCGTTGTGCAAGCTACAACAGTCTCCCCAACTCACACAACAATCCTTACACACGATACATACCTGCTTGCTAGGTTCGCAATGCAAATTTCAGATTCCTCTACCGTTCCTATTCGTCTTTTTACATACAACATTCGATATGCCACTATTAGTCCTTTTCGTGGCGAAGAAAGATGGCCTATCCGCCTCCCGTTGGTTATCTCCTCTCTTAAGATCCACTCTCGCTACATCCCTACTTCTTTCATTTGTCTTCAAGAAGTCCTCCACTCTCAACTAGTCGATATTCTCGCCTCCCTCAACACTCCAACCCCTGGCGAATGGGCCTACATAGGAGTAGGCCGTGATGACGGTGTTGAAGCTGGCGAATATGCACCGATCTTCTACCGCCCTAAAATTTGGCGCCTTAACTTTTGGAAAACAATTTGGCTTTCTGAAACTCCCGACGTCCCATCAAAGGGTTGGGACGCGGCAAGTATTCGAATCCTCACGATTGGAGAATTTACACATACCGAAACTGGCACGTCAGTAGTGGCTATGAACACTCACCTCGATGACCAAGGCGCCGTCTCTCGCACAAGCGCAGCAAAAATTATAATGTCCCAAGTCGATAAGGCTGCATTCCCAACATTCCTTGCAGGTGACTTCAATTCGAAGCCCGAGGAAGAAGCATATTCGGTCCTCAACGCCAAAGATTCTCCAGTCTCCGATCTACGTAACTATACAGTTGGGTCTGCCAGATACGGGCACGAAAATACGTATACAGGTTTTGGATATGAGAAGGACTGCGAAGCTAAGCGTATTGATTTTCTATTCCTAAGTGGGATGGGGAAACAGATTGAGAGGGGAGGCAAGATACAAGGAGATGCACTGTGGACGGTGGAGGGTTATGGTGTTTTAGAGAGTAAGTTTGAGGATGGTGTTTACGCTAGTGATCACAGAGCAGTTCTAGGAGACGCACTACTTCATTCATGGTGATGAATTTCCTTTATATGGATTTGGAAAAATTTGGCGTTTCTTGGTTTAGCGGTTGTATTTTTGTTTGGAGGCGTTTATCTCTTAAGGAAATAAAGATAGCTATGAGTAACGAAAGCTACATATATTTTTTGTTTATAGTCTCGCTAACTGTCTGTCGTATTCGTGATTCTACCCTAAAATATCTGAACTGCCTATCATACTACGGCATTGCCACTGTAAAACGCTTTTCTAGTACATTTTTATCCTCTAAGGTTTAATTGGTATCGCTAAACACAACTTAAACCACCTATTTAACAAATAAAAAAAATCAAGTAATTAGCATAGTGCCAGTTTCCTACTACATATATAGTGTAAGAAATGTTATCTCCTAGGTTGGGAAGTAGGACTCCAGTAGTGAGGTGACCATGGAAAGAGTAACGCAAAATCTTTTTGCGTATATATATATAGCCACTTCTATATTTAGATTTGACAATCTCCAACTAAAGATTTACTAGATAAACCTATTGTAGAGGGACAAAAATAACCGCGGATTCACAACACAACTAACGTCTAGAGGAAGAGACCAAATAAGTACTAACCCACAACTACTACTCAGGCGTTTATTAAATACTTGGAGCAAGATTCATCATGACGCAGCCCTAAGACAACCAAGACAACCGTAAAGACATTGTATTCTCTTGTTAGACTATATAGCGACTATATTATTGTTTAGTTTATAGTTGTATTTGTTCTAGTAGTTAATGTAGTACCGCCATTTAGGGGTCGGCCGTGACCGCGATCTCACTCCGAGTATTTAATAAACGCCTGAGAAAAATACCTTCGAAGCCTTGCAGTGGCATATAGACTAGGTCTCGGTAGAATCAAAAGGTTGAATAGCTATTACTCTTATATTATTAACCTTCTACTACACAATTTTCCTTCCCCGTTACAACGAGAAGAGGTGACTGGTTTTGTTTTCCAGCTAGTGTATATGTTCCGTTCATTAATGTATTTCTGGCCTGACTAGTGAATAAAAATCAATCACAGCCTTCAAGCACCAGAAATGGAAAGACTTATACTAGGCGAAAGATAAAGTCTGTTTGCCCCGGTACTAAGCAACGCCACCCTCCTTTATAAGTGGAGATCGTTACAGCGGGCATTGAAACTAAGGTTTCATAAGACAGCTGTGGTAGGATTTACTTATGTAAATTGGGGATAGCGGGGCTTGTTGCTGGTATTTCTTTTGGGCGTAGAATCTGCTACCTATATACACCCAACCGAGTAGAGTTTATTTTTCGGCGGGTATATATCTTAAACAATGGGATTCCCTAAAGTATAAATATATATGTTCTGGCCCGTTCGGGGGACGCTGCCTATCGGGGGGACGTCCCCTCGACGGGCCGGCCTGTTGGAGGGATATCCCCCCAATGGGCTACCTGTTGGGGGGATATCCCTCCAATGGGTAGCTATAAATCAGTTTTATAGGGCATCCCCTCAATGGGCTACCAATTGGAGGGACACACTGCGTACCCTGAACGAGTAGACAGCTATTTTACCCTAGTAAATGACCATTTTACCCTATTTTACCCAAGTACATCGCTTATAAAGCACCCATATTTATCAGATAGCATATAACTATTATTTGCTACCAAAAAGCGCCCACAATATAAAAATCCCTAGAGACAACAATGCATGGTATAAAATCACAAAAAATCCTAAAAGAATCTCAGAATAGGCTGATATTTTTCTGACTACTAACTTAATTTATTTAGGATTGCCTGTATTAATTGAGACATGATTTGTCACCTACCCATATGGGGGACACTGGTATCCCTCCAACAGGTAACCCATTCAGGGGATGCCTACCCGTCCGCTCCCAGGCTGGCCCGTTCAGGGGACGTCCCCCCAATAGGCAGGTCCCTCTATATGGGCCAGCCTACGTCCACTGTATGGGCAACAACATACAAAAAACCCTGGCTAGAAAAAAAACACTCAGAAAAAAGCCTCCAACCCCCTACAAATACAATAAATCATAGTATAAAAATTAAGGAAATCTCAAAATATAACTCAAGATAGATTTATATTTTTTAGCTATCATTCTTATTCTTTTGAGTATACCTGTATTAATGAAGCTATACTTTGTTGGCTTGTCCATGGGTGGCCCTCCAACGAGTAGGGCGCCTACCAGATTGCCCGTTGAGAGTGTACTTATGATAAATCCACCCACCCATTCATTGCCCGTTGAGAGGATGTCCCCCCGATGGCACGCCCCTAACGGGCTAGAACATATTTATATAAGAAAATACATATATAAGAGTAATATCTAGTTGCTAATTTAATTCTCAAACGTCTTCTAAACAGAACTCATAGCTACAAGGCTCGATGTATTTATGGCTTATTCATTTATTCATTCATTTAAAAACCTCAAGGATCACAGACGATCACTCGTTCATCGAAAGCCCTACTATAAAGGACTACTAAGACTTTTATTGGAGAGGGTAATATATCCCATAATCCAGTGAAAAATGCTGCCCCCCCGAAGTGGCGGTGGCTCAACATATAGTAGAGGCACGCCTGGGGGTATGACGAACCCGGGGGTGACGAATCCCACCAAAAATCAACAAAATATTAATAAATAATGACAAGCTCAGGCACCAAATTTTTATGGTAGTCAAGGCAGCCCTTTAAATTATTAAAATAACCTAAAGGTTCAATTTTATTGAAGTTTATTTTCTACTTTCTGTAGAATTCGTCGTACCCCCGGTTTCGTCATATCCCCGGGAGAGCCTCTAGCCTATGAAAAATAGTAGAAGCCTGAGTCTAGCCACAGAATTTTCGCCCCCACGGAAAAGGGGCAGCTTCACCGGGTTATGGGATAAGGTAGTTCGTTTACTTATCGTCTATACCAGAGAACTTTAATCAACTCTTGGGGAACTAGTATCCAACTCCTAAAATCATACATAAACGAAGCTTATAGGTAAAACAAGAGAATAACAAAGTTATAATTCACATATTGACAGTAAAAAGAAGTAATACTAATACTGATACTCATTCAGCAGTAGTGGTACTCTACTCTGTTTTTAGAACCCCCCCTTTTAAAGAGAAGAAAATGAAAGTAAAGTCGAGAAAATAAGTAGGGAACTAAAACGCCTAATCACCATAGTAAGAGCAAATAAGAAAATAAATACCTAGTCCCCAAACCTAAATCAAGAATATGAACTAATTTCACCTCCCACAGTAACCGTTATCGCATAAGTATCCGCAAACTTTTGGGATCCAAACAGGGAAAAAATATACCCTACAAGAAGCTAGGCCATTTCGTATGAAAAATGAAAAAATGAAATGAAAAATGAAAGTAGTAAATAAAAGTTGATCATATTATACCCTCAGCTCAAATCCATGTGCCATAGCCCAGTCTTTGTTTCCTAATCCAACACTGTCAAATGAAGACATTGGATCATTATCCCACTCCATCTCCTGCAACATGTCATCTGCCACGCTATCCTTGTAGCCAAAAGGATTCCAATCCTCAAAACTTCCATTGACATTATCAGGTCCATCAACCCCTTCCAATTCAGATGGGCCGGGTGTGTAAGCAGGCGTAATAATTGCAGGGTTCAAAGTCGATAATCCCGAAACATGTTCCCGAAGGCCGTCAAAACACTGTCTCAACACATCTGGAGACATTGATGAATTTTCCCACGCACTACTACTTGGTGGAGTAGGTAGTTGTTCGTTTATATGCTCCTCTTTTGATTGAGATTTGATACTTGGAGTAGGCTTTCCACCGGGAGTCTTTGCACTCGATAGCTGGGGTGTTTTGAACGCGGCCGGTGACCTCCCGGGCGCAGGGGTAAGCCCAGTACCTCTATTAATTGGCGTTGTGCTAAGGAGTGGTGTAGACACGGACTTGATCTGTGGTGTTGTTCCACTCTTCGACGGTATTTCCTCCTTTATCATTTCTTCACCTCTCCCCTTCGGTTTACCGTCGCTATCCAGGCTTAACGCATCCCGCGCGGAGCTTAGTAGGTAATCCAATGGGTTTTCTATCTTTCTTTTATTTCTTCTTTCCTCCTCTAGTAGCTTCTGTCTTTCTCTTTCATGCCATTTCTGGTGTTCGTCTAGCTCATCCTTCGTTTCGAACCCCTTTAAACCACTATCGCAGTTCGGTTGGTGACATTTATGGAGTGGCTTTGGAGCTTCCTTTACTTTAGGTGTTTCCGGCTCTGCCTCCCTTGGTCTTTTCTTTCTAGCAGGAAGCTTTAAATCCTCAGGACCGAATTTTCCGGGAATGACAGTGGGTGGGCTTCCATCCGGGGACATTGATCCTAATGGGTGAACCTGCCCAGCGAGTTGTGCTTTATGTGATTGAATAGACCGTGATCTTTCTAGAGCCAGTTTCTGAGTATGTTCCTCAAGGTTGCTGATGCTAAGGATGTTTGCCGAAGGCTGGGGGTGTGGAATCTGAAGCTGCTGCGGCCGGGACTGGGGTTGTGGTTGTGTCTGGGGTTGAGCTGGCTGCTGTTGCTGTTGCTGCTGCTGAGTAGGAGGAGCTACTCGCGGCCCAGTAGCCCAAGGAGCATTAGGGATCGCAAATTGCTGCGCCCGCATCTGGACATCTTTTGCTTTCTTGTCATCCCTGTTATGCAAGTTGGACATACTCTGCTTAACAAAAGCGAAATATTTGGTCAAAGACCCTTTACATTCTGTTAGTTCCTTTACATTTAGTGTAAACACCTCTTTGGGTTCTCCGTTAGCTTGATATTGTGATGCAAGCAAATTTTTCTATGAAGTAGAATTAGTATACAGAAAATGCAGTGTGATCTGTGGATAATACCGTTCGGATTAACTCCCTCGTGGCCTTATGAGCTCCACCTAGCAAAACAAACATTGGCAACAATTGATCTGTTCGCCGAATCATGTTTTTCGTATTCCCATCAGATAATTGCAGGTGTAGATACTCTTTCTCCTTTTGCTGTAGCTGGAGTGGTTGTCGATTCTCGTGACTGCTCCTTTCCTCGTCTAGCATCTTTACCAGACCTGAAATCATTTGTTTTTGTTCCTGGGCATGCTGCATAGACTGCGCTGTCTCTATCTGTTGGCTAGGAGCACCAGCTTGTTGTTTTACTACAGGAGATTGTTGCATGGGAGGGGGTTGTAGTGAAGGGTTTGGCTTCTGTCCCAATGTTACCTGATTTGCAAACTGGGACTGCTGCTGAGGAAGCTGCTGAGCCATTGGGCGCGCGATGGGGAGCTGCTGGTTACCCTGTTGAGGCGCCGGTCGTTGATCAAGGAGCACAACCTCTTCACTTGGGTCTCTCTCTCTCTTCAATTTTTTAGGGGCTGACGGCGAGTCAGACCCAGGTGCCTGTAAAGGTCGAGCAACAACAGACGACTTTGGTGGTTGTGCAGTAGGCGCTTGGGGGGCTGAACTCGGTTGCTGTTGGGTTCTTTGGGCAGCAGCAGCACGACTACGCTCTTGATTTTGCCTGAGGGTATAGATTTGTTGTGTGAGTTGCTGATTCTGTTGTGGCGTTAGCTTTCCTTGTTGCGCCATTATCTGTAACTTTTGGAGTTGTTGTGGGTTAAGTGACGCTAGATTTGGAATAGACAGTTGGTTTGGTGGATGTGGGGCAGCAGGCTTCTGGATGACGGCCGGGACAGCAACAACCGTTTGAGGTGGTTGTGAAGGTTGTGAAATTGGAATTTGATGTTGCTGCTGAAGTTGCTGTCGTAGTTGTTGTTGAGCCTGCTGTTGAGCCTGCTGCTGAGCCTGCTGCTGGGCTTGCTGCTGGGCTTGCTGCTGAGCCTGCTGCTGCTGCTGCGCATGTTGCTGCTGAAGCTGCTGAAGCTGCTGAGCTTGCTGCTGAGCTTGCTGCTGCTGGAGTTGCTGTACTTGCTGTTGTGACTGCGGTTGCTGTTGCGGTTGCTGTACTCCGGCGGCACTTTGGGTCTGCCTTCTAATTAACTCGGCTCTAGCAAGTAATTGATAATGTTGTGCCTGTCTAGTCCGTAAAGCGTCAAGATAATGTGGAGGAGCATTATTTGTTGACAGATACGCTTTAACCTGGCCCCAAGTTTTATACTGTGGAGGAATTTGATTGCTTAGCTGGCCCAAAATTTGTCTCGGTACTAGTTTGGTATCCATTATGGCTACCTGTTCATCACTGAGGACCATATTCGGATTAATCTGTGGTAATTGTTGACCGAGAGGTTTAGTCTGTTGGGTTGCTTGCGCTGTAGGAGTAGCGCTAGTTGGCTGTGCTGGTGCTTGCTGCGTAGGATTCTGAGCCATTTGCTTTTGTATCTGTGGTTGAGATCCTGGTAGTTGCTGGGTGGACTGAGGTCTTTGCATACTACTAATAGCCTGCTGAAGGATAGGTTGTTGGGTGTGTGTGTTGTCTTTCTGGTTTAAGTGCTCCTGGTACCTTGTTTTGAGACGGGCAAGATCAGGATTTTGCCCTTCTGGTCCGAATTGCCCAGGAACCTGACCGACCATCTGGGGGCGCTGTTGATTCATAGGAGGCTGTTGCATAGGAAACTGTTGTGGGTGACCAGGTTGTTGAGTGGGATTGGGGCGCTGAAGGTTTTGTGCGTTTCCTTGATTCGGAGATGTACTTGGCGGGGCCTTCATTGTTTGATTTATATTCTGAAGGGACTGTCCCGGTGGTAGCTGGAATTGGGCGGCCTGCTATAACAAGTATCAGCATCTTGAAATAATCCCATGAGAAACAATAAAGATATACCTGCAAACGAGCATTTTGGGCCAAGGCAGCATTTCGTCGTAATTGTTCCGCCTGTGCTTGTGGACTAGGGTTTCTCATACCCACCGCCATGGAACTCGGAGGAAACTGGGGGATGTTTTGTGAGACTGGGACAACCTCGGCACCTGTGGTTGCTCTCTGCTTCGCGTCGGCCTGTTGAGCCTGGTATTTCTCCGCACTGGTCAGGATAGACGAAGATCCCATTCCTGGAGGCCCTCCGGGAATGCTATTGGAGGCCATTTGTCGAGTCACTTGTTGCCCTTGAGCGATTTGCTGCCGGTCCTGTACCATCTTCTGTCTATAGAGCATCAAAGCCTGTTGCCGTAGAAATGCTTGGGCTGGTGGCATATTCCACTTCACAGATAGATCTCGCACATCCTGGGTCGGATTCTGGTTCATATTAGACAGCATTACTGGGCCAACTTTCTGGGCTATCGAATTCATCAAATTAACAATTATGCGGTTTTGGTCTTGTTGTTGTTGGGGAGTGAGTGCCATTGGTTGTTGTTGTATACTAGGGATCAGCCCTTGCTGCTGCTGCTGGTGCTGTTGATGTTGCTGCTGCTGCTGCTGCTGCTGCTGGTGTTGCTGCTGTTGTTGCTGCTGCTGCTGCTGCTGTTGTTGTTGCTGAAGCTGCTGCTGCTGTATTTGTACTTGCTGCTGCTGATGCTGCTGCTGTGCTTGGTGCTGCCGCTGCTGCTGCTGCAATAGTTGCTGCTGCTGTTGGAGAGAAATTTGTTGGTCAAGAGGCTGCTGCATTGCGTGTTGAGGAAACGGCATCCCTGGTTGGTTATTTCTCATTTTTATTTCCTCGGCAGCCATTTGCCTTCTCCTCGATTCTCGGATCTGTAGGAGTTTTGCTCGACACTGTATCCGATAATCTGCCTATAAACCACAGGTTCAGTTAGTATAATACGCCTGTTAAGGTGCAGCAAGTTCAAAGGCGAAGTGATTTCTATAGCATGACAGAAAGAGCTGGGTGTTGCTATTTGGGGCGTATGATGGCAGGAAAAAGTCAAATAAGACCGTACCTTATCCCGCGCTTTATCGTATGTATTTCGTTCGAAGGTTGTGGCTATTTGGATGGCGTGTGTCTGTTCAACATCGGTTCGCACGAGTCTTAATGATGAAGCACTGTTTATGTCATAGCTGCTTAGCCCTAACTCTTTGAACAGGGAAAATAGACGACTAGTGAGAAATAGATAACTATAAAGGGACACGCCAAGGGACTAAAGGAAACCAGCGCGTCTCGATGAACTGGCCGAAGAAAAAAAAGAGGGTAAGATCTTTACATCTGAATAATAGTGCTGGCTCGCTCCGTAGGTGTCATCTCCTGTTGCCAGCCTTGCGGGTTCCAGTTCTGCTTCAAGTCATGAAGCACAATCTGAAATAATCGTTGGTTTTCCTGGCCGCCAGGCACCCCAACATTAGGACCTCCCATTCCCCCACCGAATCCAGCTGCTGGACCGTTCATCTCCGCGTATTGACCGGCTCAGCTCTTAATGTCGAATGTTTGTACACGCTCTTTTGTGATAATTCTGATTCCTCGTCGCGTACACTCTTAGTTTCTTTCCCTATAGGGAAAACTTTTGTCGAGCAAGAGAGTTTTATATATAGTCCCGATTGTGTGTAGGTTGATACTGTTGTTACAAATGCAGTGGCCAGTTAGGTCAGCCCCCGAACAACCGTCTTTCTCGATCGAAGGCGGCAAGTTTGATGGACGCAAACGAACATGCCAGACCCAAAGCCGACCTGTGGTTTTCTTCCTCTTCTTCTTCCTCTTCTTGGCCCGTACAGCTATACGGGGATAAACACTGAGGAAAGACGTTGGGTACCGTGTGGAGTTAGAACTCTGAGAGTGGTTGATGGCAGGGGGTAATGGGGAAGCTGCAGTGGGAAACACCGTGGGTTATATGTAGTGGGCTTTTGTTTCGCTGGGTTGGAGGATCGGATCGGAGACTAGGGTTAAAGAGGGGCGGGGGTGCGACAGGTCACAGGTGATCGCTATGCAAGAACTCTATGGAGGCAGGAGTACAAGAGGATCCTACTGCCGTTGCAAAGTCAGGACCAAGCCGGCGGATGGAGAGACAGCAACAGCAACACCAGACACTAGCAATGGAATAATTCAGTAGCAAGTACGGGAATAACAATAACGGGAACTCTCGAGGGAGGAGAGCGATATAGAGTGCAAGGGAGAGAGAGCAAGGTAAGAAGGGGAGACAGAACGGTTAAAGGAGCAACGGGGAAGGGAAGAAGAGCAACGAAGGCCAGAGCCTGATCTTGCCCAACACGCCTAGTTTCAATAATTATTTTGTATGGATGGTTGGGAATGTGGAGGGGAGCGCAACCCTGGCTGGGGCTATTTCGGTTTCGTCGGGGGGCACCAGATGATTGGATGTGATTGTCTGTGCTCTATGTTCGGTAAGTGACCCAAATAACGTCCCCTAGTGACATCCTGGTCCGCTGCCAAACCTGCTGCATCCACTCGAAATACTCGTTAGCGCCACCAGCGTAAGGCGCACTCGCACTCGCTCACCAAAGCAGGTGTGCGGATGTGGGAGGACATCCACGTACCTACAGGATGTGCTGCACCAGTGAGTACAATATTCGAGAGCACCGTCTTTGCTCCTTCAGCTATACCAGCGAGTAAGTATTCGTCTGCTCTGTTTCTGCAGCACTTTCAGGTCTCCTGAGCCTCCACGTTCCCCTTGAAGTATTGAGAACGACACGCAAAAAGCAAAATGTTGCTCCGGTGCAACTTCGCACTCGGTCGACGATACATGTAGAGTATGTAGATTCCCAATCAAGACAGTAGATCTCGTTTACACCACGCGCATCGCGCACACTCCTTTTTTTTTTTTTTTTTTTTAGTCTAAACAGTCGCCCCCCTTCCGATGCGTCGTCTGTTTAATCAAGCCCCCATGTTTGTACTTTCAGGATTCATTGCTCATTGAAATAGCAAGAATACCTATAACTTCTACCATAACCACCATATAAACTTTATTTCCAAGTTCTTCATGCGACCAGGAGGGTTCTGTCTCGCACTTTTCTATAAAGCACCTCATCCCACGCCTCGCTCACTCATACCCCAAGGCTGCAAGAGCTGGTCGTGAATCACGGCTATGAGTCCTTGGTTTTTTTTTTTTTTTTTTTAAGTCAAATCATTATTGATTTCTGGGTACAAAATGTGGCATGCAGTTATAAACTATGGCCTGTATGAGTCCTTGGTTACTTGCCCCCAAGTTATCATGTATTGCTACTCTTCGGCTACTTGAAACCATATCCAATCCTCATCTTACTTACCGTCATTAGGCACGTAGATATCATGAGGAAGGGTGGACTTGACATTTCCGGCCTAAAAGAGGGTCGGGAGTACACACATACCCGGCAAGGCATCCTCATGGCGGCTGCGGTGAAAGACTCGTCGCGATAACCCTAACCCGAAGGCTTGGCAGACGATCATGCATGCGCAGGTTCTTGCTGGGTGCTCACTCAGGCCTAGTTCTCTCAACAATAGGAACCTCATAGGAGCAACAGGATGAAGGCCTTTTTGCGAGCGCGCTGGTCTCTGTCACGCGACCTTAGAGTAAGTGGTTGCTTCATATACCTACTTATATGAAAAGCACGTGCTTACCACCTACTCGCCGCGATCATCATTTACCTTTAGAGATGTTTCTACCAGCCTATATATTTACCACTTAAACTCATTTAGGAGTTTACCAAACTCCTCATAGATTGATGGAAGATAATAATATTCACAGCGTACAACAAGGGGCAGAGATATGTTTTTGTCTCTAGTTGCTCTAGAGGGTAATAAATAAAGTCATAGCGACCTTTATCGGGACTATATAAAAGAGGCGTATCACAATGCCATTATACCAGCAGTGCGGTTACTTAATAACGAGATGTGACTTTTAATATTCTGTTATAGTTTATTGGTGGATATTAATTGTAGCTATTATCGCATAAAGTAATTTTGTATTTTGTTTATCCAGCTTTTCTCTCGGCAGTCAAATATATTTACACAGAGATTCCACTTACATTTGATTGGTATAGGGTTGGTAAGGCCCCAAGACTTATAAATGGGTTTCAATAAATATATTTAGTTCCCTAAGTTTAACTATTCCCTGCCAGAAATTATCTACGGTGTAAGGTGACAGGAGAACTAGGTTTGGTGGTTAAGGGCGTCAGTTTCTGATCCTGATGAGCACTGTTTGACCCGATAGATATCTCTTATATATGTATCCTCTGAATATAAAAATGGACTATTGTGAAGCTTGATTGCATACTATATATAACTTAATCTCATTTTTTAGAATTTATTCAAAATAGTCGAGCAACAGTATATATACTTGAGGATTACTAAGTAAATGAACTACCTATTTTCTAAAACCAAGTATATACGAGTTGTTTATATATAGGAGGAATCTAGAAGCCTCAAAGCTTTGGGTACGTACAGCTCTACTGTGTGGAAACATTTATTTGTGAGTTAGATGGGTTATGTAAAATTCCTATTTTTCTTCCTTTTCAGCGGAAGATAGAAATAACCCATAGGCATGTATTTTAAAGGTGGATTAAACTATATATGGTGGGTATTTTATATTATATGGGATGGTTTCATACTTAATAAATACATGTAGGATTGGCTTAGAAGTAAGAATGTACAAGTGGGCGCCCGAAAGTGAGTGGACACGGTCGCAACCGGTCGAACCCCTCCACAACCCCCCCTCACTCCACCAACGTCACAAAATGCCAAAAGACTCTAAAGGGAAAAGGCGAGAGACCACAGAGCAAGAGCGGATTGAGGTTATTAAACTCCATGCTGAGGGCAATACCTACCGTGAGATTGAGGCCCAGCTTGGTGTGTCAAAGTCGGAGGTGTCAAAAATACTCAAGCGTTACACGGAGACCGGATCGATCGATAAGCTCTCTAGGAGTGGAAGGCCAGCAATAATTGATGAGCGAGCTAAGAGGAGGCTTGATCGGATCTCAAACAATAACCCATACGCAACTTTAGTCGAGATTACTGCCGAGTCTGGTTTAAAGTGTGCGCCAAAAACAGTCGGGAAAGCGCTACGCGAACTCAACTACCACCTCCGAATCCCACGCAAAAAGCCATTTCTTGATCATGATATGCAGCGGAGACGACTTAAATGGGCACGTGAACGACGACACTGGACAAAAGAAGATTGGCGAATGCGGTTTTTTGCAGATGAGTGTAAGGTTGTTGCAGGGGTAGGAGGTCCTCAATATCGTGTTCAGCGGAAACCAGGAACAGAGCTACAAAATCGCTATTTACGCCCTTCTTTTAAAGGTGAACGTACTTCAGCTATGTTCTGGGCAGCTATAGGATATCAACGACGCTCTCAACTAGTCCATATTCGGAAAAGAAAGCCATCAGAGTATACTAGAAAGGATGATAAGGGTGGTATGAATTCTACACAATATTGCCATGAAGTATTGGAGCCCGGATTTCTTCCTTTGTATAGAGATGTAGGAGGGTCTGAGGAAGGATATTCACTAGTGGAGGATGGTTCAAAAATCCATGACTCTAATTATAGTAGAGCATGGAAATTACAGGCCGGTATTGTTGTTGGAGATTGGGCAGGCTATAGTCCAGATCTTAATCCTATTGAAAATGTTTGGAGGTCTTTAAAAAGAAGACTTAAACTAAGGATGAGAGATATCAATAAGCGCCCCCATGGGCAAGGAGAGTTAATACAGGCAGCGCAGGAAGAGTGGGGTGCTCTGGATCAGGGAATGATAGATAGGCTTATTGATTCCATGCCTATAAGAGTTGTAAAGGTTATTAGGGCACATGGGGGACACACTGGCTGGTAGGCGCAATTAGGACTACTGAATTTTCTTTATTGTATTTTTAATAATTTATTCTATATCTTTTTGTTGAGGAACTGGCCTGGAAAGACCCCCTCGAGCCCCCCCAGCGCAGCGTGCCAAGACTCGTGTCCACTCACTTTCGGGCGCCCACTTGTACTATTCAGTGCAAATATACTACATGTATACTACCACTAGTCTCGTGCCCAACTTCATTATTTGCTGCGCAGCACCGTAGGGTCTGGTATGCTAACCCCTCCGAGCTTGTCCAATTCTTTTTTTTCGGGGATTTTCGGCGGAAATTAGGTACTTACATTTGTATGAAGCCATCACACAAACGTAAGTACCCTCAGAGGTCAAAAGCCCCCCGAGAGATCCGGAGGTTTTCAGAGATCTCCCGGAACTTTACTGCTCCAGACCCTACGGTGCTGCGTAGCAAATAATAGGACTGGACACAAGACTATACTACAACTATAGCTATTTTTATACGAGTTTTAAAATGGGTAATCAACCAATCAATCAATTTACGATTTCATAAATCATCATAAGTGATCACTCGGTCCTACTTGTGTGTCCCCGTAACCGTAAAAATTCGTGTATATCAATTCTTCCCGTATCAGTATATTTGTATTTTTGCGTGCACATGTATGCACTCCACGTTTTATCTTACTTTGAAATTTTATGTACAGTAAAAAAATCATACCACGTTATTAATCAATTGAACTAATAACCTCAAGTTAAGCCAACAACTCCTTTATAGTTCACATTCTCTGAGTTAATAATAGTGAAGGATATGAAAGCCATTTATGTGGAACTTCTTTAGACAAGGTCATACATGGCCCCTTGGCTCTGGTTTTATAAGAACAACGGGCCTGGTCTGCGCTCCTAGAAAACGTAAGATACTGTAGCTAGGGGGACAAAAATAACCGTAGATTCACATAGAAAAGCTGAACCTCACTGTCGCCCAACAATCCTTTCTTATGAACCCAATATCTAGGATACATAGATGATATGATATTTATTGATTTACAGCTTTTATATGTTGGTCTTCCCTTATTAGTAATTATGAGGTAGTGCTCGATGAGCTCTTCCATCTTTGGGCTCCATATACTTATGATTAATTGATTAATTGATTAATTCGTTGATTTCTTCCTCTACTAGTAAATGTTTGTTACTATGTGAATCCGCAGTTGTTTTTGTCCCGTACAATAAATTACCCTAGAACAAACCTCAGAAGGCGGACAGGAGATGATAACACTCCTAGACTGAAGAAACAAAATAAGAGCGAAGAATCCCGGGGCTGTTTGACTACATGAGGAGGTGAGAGATATGTGTTGACACCCGTAGAACCACATCCTAAAGGTTTGGGCTGGTCCTTAAGTTTTAAAATTTAGCTCCGCATTACATATATACAAGTATCCCGTCGTTTGTCAGGAGAGACTTTGTACGTAATATTTCGTATTAGTTACATATATTTTCACATCACTCTATATTAAGAAAATTATACCTAATCAGATCCCAGATAGTTATTATTAGTATTACGAGTCATCTATTATAGATAACTAAAGCCCCTTATTCATGCATTCCAAGCTCTCAAACACTAACTTACTCATACGCTAACCACTATATATAGATGTAGTACTGACCACTAGATGCGCTATTATTTCTAAAATATACTGTCTTCCTATTTCAAGAGTAATGCATGTAGGTATCAACTAATATAACTGTATCCTTTGATACATCCTGTCAAACCAACTGTCCTCCAAATAGTTTAAAAACAACATCCTACTACTTAATATAGATCCCAATCTCTCTACGTAAACAAACCCTATTCTAAGATAACTCATTAACCTACCACATACTGACATAAACACAAACACTGAAGATGGCCCGTGTAAGGCACGGCACGGGTCGCTGCTGACCCCAGTCACCAGGTTACGTACGTAGGACGTCACGGCAAGTATGAATACGGCTCCCGAAATCTCAGGTTCCGCAGAGCCTTTTCTTTTAAGATTGTGCCAGGTTATACCTGGGGAGTCATGGAAGATTTCAATGATCAAGTGAACTCTCTAATAGTAGATAGGTTTGGAAATGAAATCGTTTGAGTATGACCTGGGTACAGGTCTTGGCCGGCTCTTACATATTCTGGGGTATATGAGGGATGCCACTGAGTTAGAGCTAGAGTATGTACTTACCAAATAATACAGGTTGAATTCCCTTTGTGTTGAAAAAACTACTTCTATATACATAAAATTCAACCTCTATTTCACACCCACAAATCACTACAAGAAGAGTCTATAGAATGTCCGAACAACTCAGGAGAAAACTCTAGGAGTACCTCTAATAAACCTATTCACTTAAGACTCAAAAAACAGAAACTAACTTCCAAACTCTTCAACATGAACCCATACCTTGTCTCCCCTCAAAATCCTCTTTCCTACAACTCTTCTCACACTTGCACCAAGTTCCCATGGCCCACATACCAACACTGCTACACTCTTCCCCCCATTCACAGCATTCTCTAATACCATCTCTAGATCTGGTCGGTGGAAATAGACATTGTCTTTCGAGACCCCCCACTTCGAAACCTCGGATATTATATCATGCTGTTCTTGTTCGTGCCCACCTAGTAGCCTCTCTTGCATTTCAACTCCTTCTCCAGATTCATCCCTATTTTTAGGGTGGATGCCAGTGATAAACAGCTCCATCTTTCTTGCAACTACTTTCTGCTGTATTCTATTCGTGTCTACGGGGTTAATAGCCCATGTCACAGTGGCGATATCACGAACCACCCAAATAAATTTTGTCATCTCAAGCACACCTTCATGCGCTAGATGCTTAACCCACGGCACAGCAAAAGCACCGCCAACACCCCCGGAAATTATTATGATCCTGTCGAATTGCTTAGGGAGGTCTGTATAACATGTGCAAGTGCCGTAGTACAGATCTAATATTATCGGCAACTCAAGTCTTTCATCCTCTGCACCAGCTGTAAGCTCCGAAAGCTTCTTTGTAAAACCATTCCTTATTCGCGAGACAACCTGTATGTTTCTGAGGGAGGAGTCAGCGATCGTGAATGGATTTTTTGTGAAGGGTGTTGAGATGCCAGGAATATGGAGGAGTAAGTGAGATGCTGGAGCTGGAGCTTGAGAGCCCTTGGGAAGTCTAATCGAAAGGTGAAGGATATTTTCTGAGAGGTGATGGATAGTTGCAGTTGTTTGAATAGCTGTGAAGTAGCGGAAGACTCGGTCATAGAATAGTAAGACTGATGAGGCTAGTACGTAGGGGCGATGATGGTCGACATGGAGGTAGAGTAACGGGAACAAGATAGCTGAAAATATTATGTGAAATATGTAGAAGACACGGTAGAAGTACTGTCGAACCCAAGGATATGAAGTCATAATGAGTAAATTCTACAGATAGTTAGAAAGCTTCTGCATATGCATATGCATACATACATAAATAAATAAAAGGAGTTTTTTGTACAGAAGTACATTAATTACATACCAAAGAGATAATACCCGCAACACCGCATAGTGTATCAAACTCCAACAAGCGCGTTTTCATTCGGCTTGTATCCCAGAAAAATTTCAAATAAAGCGCAAAATGGATATTTAGAAAGAGGTATATTATTTTCCCGAGCCCTTGGTGTATATAGTTTGTTTTACCATCATATGAGACATCGAAAAGATAGCGGAGAGGCGTCCGTTTCATGGATAGCAGCGTATGCAGTGGAAAACTTGCAGTGCCAGCCATGCCGAATGCTTTTGTAATGTGGAGGTAATCTATAGTCGACCATAATGGTAGAATTGATTTGTCAGTTCACGAGTTATTGTATATACGGTCATGACATGTTTCTCTAATAGATCTGGGGGCACTATTTTCGGGTCGTCTCTTTAGTTTGCAGCTCTATGGTAACATCCAAGTACGTACCATCACCTGCCTCCCTCATCACCAGCCAAAACATCCAGCCAAACCAGCCGAAGCCCATCATAAAATCTCCAATTGACCTTGAGCCTGGCGAGTCCCATGACAGCGGCTTCGTGAGCCACCATTCAAGTCTTCTCACGAAACCCGTTCGACCGCGTCGCTGCCGCGTGCAGAAAAGGAGTCGGTATATGTAAGCCAATATCAGAACTGTGAGTTGAGACAGCACCGTGTTGCGCCCAAGGACATCCAACGCATGGCGCCGTCGTAATTTTTCGACGTGGGATAGGTCTTTGTAGATATAACCGAGCATAGCTTGTGGAGATAAGGTTTGGGGAGTCTCGACCTGAGGTAATACCTAGATATGTGGCCTTAGCTCTAAAGAGTTAGTTAGTGGGAAGTCAGAGATTGGAATTATCGCTTAAGTAACCGGTTGCTTGGAGGGATTTGTAAGGTCATGTAAGTTGTTCCAAATGGTCTTGTAGGTCTTGTGTTGGGAATTGATCATAGGCTTGTAGAAAGCAGATATACTATATGTACTACCTGTGGTGGGGAAATGAAATTACCGCTAAAAGTTATTTTTTTATAGTGAGCTCAGAATACTCTCCCACTCCCACCTTCTACATGTAAAATTTAGTGCCCCAAGACACCATTTGTCTATATACCAATATTTAATATGTTTGGATCGATTGCATCTTCCAGGTGTTGTCGCTACTTGGAACAGCCACGTGCGGCTAAGTTGATTAGCGCAGGGCTGAGGACCATGGGTTACCCGCACCTGAAACAAAGATGATGACGGGGTGAGCTCCGGGTTTGGAGCAGAGGGGGGGGGGTGTGAGGGGTATAGGGAAAAGGTGAAGTCTGGAGAATGAGCACTAAGAGCAAAGTGCTATACTGCCTACCTACTTAAACTTGATTCCACCCAACTTTCTATCCCTATATGCCTAGCTACTCCACCATTCCTCTACTCCTCAATTGCTTCAATTAATCCGTTACCCTAATTATTCTATATCAATCACAACCATGGCTGCTAAAACCCCTATCTGGCTCGATTGTGATCCTGGTTAGCTTCTTATATTGCCCAACAGAGTTCTTATTGCTTGCAAATTATCTAACAATTCTCCTCGACCACAGGCCACGATGTAATTATCACCTGCTCTATCATCGAATGTATCTTCAAAGATGTTAAATAAACTGAGACTTAAAAATTTCCCACCTAGGACGCATTCGCTATTATACTCGCTGCAGAACATCCCAATCTCGATCTCCTAGGGGTATTTGATTCTACGCACAATCTCTTGTAACGGCAGTAGGATTATAGCTAAAGTCCTTAGATTTCTACTGTTCACGGAAATGCATCTATCCCTAAGGTAACAGCAAATACCATCTCGCTTCTCACTGCCATCGGTCGAACAGATATACCGGTGTATTCTGGCTGTCATAAGCCATTTATGCGACCTGCAGTCCATGCCCCTGATATCCATGGTGATTCCGGTATCGATGGGACTGATCTCCTCCCTCCACCCCTAGCGGGAATAAATGTACGGCCAGAGAATGCAGTACTAGCAATGTATAATGCAATTATGAAGACACTAGCTGGGACGTGTGTTGTTGTTGCAACAGGGACATTGACGAATGTTGCGTTATGCTTTGCGACATTCCCAGAAACTGTCTCACATATTAAAGAAGTGTCGATTATGGGTGGTGCATTTGGAGAGCGCCCGGACTCACATGGGAATATTACAAAGAATGCAGAATTTAATATCTATGTATGGGCACTAACCCCCCATCACCTTCGATCTCAGCAGCTCTAACACCCAACTCAAGTGTGACCCTGAATCCGCACAATCTATATTCTCCAACCCTCTACTCTCCGGGCGAATAACCTTGGTCCCCCTCGACCTAACACACACTGTACTCGCTACCTCTACGATTCTTGACGCTCTACTTCGCCCCGGTGATTCCTCAGAGAGGCCTACAAACCTCCGCCAGATGCTTCATGATCTACTAACATTCTTCTCCAAAACATACTCCGATGTTTTCAAGATAACTGCTGGCCCACCTCTTCACGACCCACTTGCTGTCGCAGCGATCATACCCACTAATGAGATCTCGTGGGTGATCGATATGGTCCGCGTCCATGTTTCATGTGATGACAACGATGAAGTTGGGAGGACAATTAAGACACCGAAGGGAGAAAAGACTAATGAGGTTCGTGGCGAGGAGCTAGGGAAAGGTGGGGAGCTAGTGGAGACCATTGTGAAGATCCCGAAGAGCGTCGATATAGATGCCTTTTGGAATGTGATCTTGACAAGTATCGAGAAGGCTGATAGGAGGTATTCTTGGCCGAGTTAAGATATTGTATAAAATTTTGTTTTTGACAGGCCTGTGGCACTATTAAAATCAATTTTGGGCTATAAAAATGATTCATGTTATTTTACTACTTTAGATGTGATAATGGTGAAATAGGTGATAGGATATGCATTTTATTATTAATAATAAAGACTTTCCTAATGTAGAAACCAGCGGCCAACCAGTATTTTACGTAACACCTTCCGGTACCTACTGATAGCTAGGGTGATAAGCAAGAAGGATAAGAAGCACTGAAACGGGGAAATATATTATGTAGTTATATATTAAGACGTAGGTACAAAACCACTAATTGCCTTTTTCTTTTACTCCACCTCATAGCATCCTACATTCTTAACCCAAAAATAATTATCATTTAACTCCGGTAGATCTACCCTGTAAGGAATACCGTGATAATCCAAAAGAAGTAGTCTTCTATTTTAACCCATGAATCCAATCGTTTCCCGATTATCGTCAATAATTCTTCCATACCTACAAAGAAACTGGTTAACAGCTAGTTAGAATAAAAGAGAGAGTGAAACTCACTCTAATAATAGCCTAAAAAACCACACTTCGAAATCTGCTTTCCTTAGCACCGCCTTCGCCCACCTCCTTCCCTCTTCTGCGATCCTGCGGATAGCCTTCCTTCCTTCATCCTCCATATCAAAAAACCGCATTATTTCTACCACTTCTTCAAGGTCCATAGAAAGGGGTACATAGTGGACCCAGGGCACAATCCACTCTTCATGCCATTCGCGGAACATTGCAAGTTTAAACACCGCGCTATTGCTCTCAAGGAACGCGTAGTACCGTCCAGAGAAAGCATTACCATCAATATCTAGAAGGTATTTCCATTGCCATGCATCATTTTGGTTAGCTATGGGTGCAATGTCAAAGAATTCTCGTTGCGCATCGCAGTCCTCTGGATCACATTGACCGACGTGAGAGAAGCGGACGTCGAATAATTCTAATAAGGATTCACGCTTCACTTCACGGACACTCCAGTCGCCGTTCCCACTACGGTGTTCTTGTACTAGGATTTTGGCGGTGTCGTTTTTATTTATGACTGTAACAACATGTTGACGATGTTGACGTCTCCAGCCACCTTTGCGGGAGAACCCACCGGTTGTGGAGCCGCGCCAGTAGAGGCTAGATTTTTTTCTCTCCCAGTCTATATCTTTTGATTCGTCGTATTGGACTTTACCAGCCCAATACCAAGGGGATGGATATAGGATATCGTTAAAGGAAGAGACTTTACTCTGGGAGAAGATGGGAAGGAGTTGCTGCGCCACATTGAATGCGTTGGGCCGGTCGAAGAAACCATGGCGGCGCTGAAGGCTAGGTGATAAACAGATGTTTGATGCTTCTGTTGCGTTAGAGATAAACCCGAGAGGCTGGACAGAGAAGCGGTCAATGCTGTCTTTGGCATTGGTGTCGATAGATTTAGCGGGGGAGTCAGCAGGACAGGATTGACGGGCGCCATTCCAGGTGGGCTGATGAGCGAAGACGTTGAATACTGTCCGTGGAAAATCCGGGACTGATCCGCGCTCTTCGGCTCCTAGGGTTGTGAACTCATGATTGATAGGGTCTGAGTTACTAATGGTAGATAGCAAGGTGTTTGCGCGGTCCAGATGCTGGGTTAGCATGTCATTCGGAACAACAACTCGTGGTTCGTCATGTATATTGAAGCCAAGGTCCATGTCTGGTAGGAATGTAACAAATTTTTCTATCATATGCTGTGTTGCATCCTTCTGCCAGTCTGGACCTTGCCCACCAATGTTGATACCACCATTCCGGATAGATGCACGCAGAAGCTTATTATCGTGCAGTCCAATTGGGTCGTTGAAGCCGATAGCCTCCCTAGCCCGTTTCCGAATTTCTTGTGGGGGAAGTCCCCAGAAAGGCTTAAGTGAGTGATATATGGTGTCATATTCATCGATGAGGACAGAGTTTCTATTCTTTGCATATTCGTACCATTTATCAAAGTTTGGCGGAGGATTCAGATTATAGCGTCGTCTATACTCTAAAACAGCTTCTGATAGCGATTTTGATTGTCTCTCTTGCATCTGCTTATAGTTTACCTCGGCATCTGCGATGAGTTTTGGAATCGGATGCCCGGAGATGTGGATTGGTGTACTCGGAGTTTTTAAAGATTTCCCGCGGTTGTTGAGATCCGTAAACATCCACATCCCTGACCCAGCAATTAAGAAAATTAGGACTGTAACAAGTTGTGCTGAACGTGTGCGGAATAGGTGCGACAACACTGCAACACGCTCAGTCCCAGGCCTTGTCGTAAAGTACCCTGACATTCCAATGAAAGCTGCAATCATTCCAAGAAGTCTTGTTCCTGAGAATGTTGATGCAATACCCATCAAAAGCGCCGTGGTCAATTCCAAGAAACCTACACTGACAGCAGAATATCGATTGATCTAGCCAGTCAGTTATTTTCATCCTAGTCTATATCGGATAGGGCCACTTACCACGAATGGTATTATAGCCCATTTAGCGACCCCCAGGATAGAAATCCCAATAAGTTTTAGTGACAATAAACCTAACTTTGCCAGCACCAGGCCTTTCTCATCGTATACGTCAAGGTTCTTCAAAACTCTTAACGGAAAACTCTCAAACACGAGACTTGCTCCTGCAAACCCTATGAACAAGTACATGCCTAAATCCTTCCCAATTAATGCATAATTCCTCCATAATTCATGTCCTCCTACAGGAACGGAGTTTGACATTGTTCCAGCGTCTGATAATTCTGCCAGGCTCCGCTCCAATAATATCAAAGCCAGGGCTGAGAATACAGCGCTAGAGATTCCTAGTGCTAGTACAGAACTGCTCACGAATGCTGGCTGCAAAGCTATTACTGAAGCAATTGTAACTAGTACCATGACCCTCCTCATCCCACGGACTGGTAACCCACTGGCATTCTCGATTCGTCTAGAAGCACGGATAAAATATGCTGCTGACGGTATACCCGCCTTAATTGTGTGACGCTCGAATTAGTAACTCGAGTAAGAATAGCACCTAGGTGAAAGCACACAAACCTTCAACCAAGGACTCTCAGCACCACTGGCCCTATCGCAGATACTCGCAAGTAATATACTCCCCGCCAAAACGATTGGTATACCTCCTCCTGACCACCCCCCCCCTCCGCTAATACTGTACCCTTTTCGCCGTCCAGTTCCGGTTCCTGAGTATCGTCCTGCCTTAAACTTGGCACAAGTGCCCCATATCATCCCCCATGCTACTGCCGAAGTGAATAGCCCGAACTGATCGATTTTCCATACTGAACATAAGCAGCTGAGTCCCAGGAGTAATACAGCTGATGCTGGGGACCCCGAATTTGACGCGTATGCCTTGGCAGTGTTGAATCCGATTGGTGGCAAGCCGGGGGAGGGAAGATGCGCAAGAAAGCTCATAGCGACTTCTTAATCGTCGTTGTAATTGTAAAAGTAGTGCCTAAGCACATACTACTCCTTGAAGGTAAACCAGGAGGGCTCTTTCGATAAATAAGTTGTTCCAGAAGCTGGGATTGGATATTAGATGATTTTGGTGAGTTGTTTTCAGGAAAAGGAGTTTGCCAAGAGCAAGGACTCAGAGCCTCAACCTTCCCCTTGTGAACGTTAGGCAAGCAGGTGACAAGCACATATATGCACCCCACCATACGTAGGGTCTAATAAGTTGTGCCCTGTTGGTTGAACGATGATGTGCAGGAAGTACTCACGATTTAATAGTAATTTAGCCACTCTCATCTAGAACCGACTGTATGGTCAAAGCCTTAAATTCTACTTATTACATGTATCGAGCAGGTGAAATTTCACTTACAAACGGTCAACTACATGTATATAGGTAAAGTCAGGGGGTCTTAAGCACATTTAACTATGTAGATTATATATTCAGATAGGGAGAAGAGAATCTTAGAGTTCTTACGCGACACCCTCAAAATTGCTGATGGCTTAATGTATCGGATTTTAATACAACTAGTCTAGCAACGTTTAGTTCAGGACAAAACATTAGTTGTAATAGAGGCTATAACATGTATACTGAAATCTCGAGATATTACTTGTAAATAGTAGGATTACATAGAGCAACATCTAAAAGCCCCTTTGATAAACAAGATTTATCACATACAAGATTCTATTAGCTTTCCGTCACGTCTATTATATCATATTCGTATTTGGCATCGCAAAAAGTTCATTTCACATCCTCCAAGGTAATTGCCCAAACTACACGTATAGTATAAAGGAATAGCCATGTTACCCCGAGCTCTTTTACTTTTCCAACTCAACAATTCCCTCTCGATTATCGCGAACGCTCCTTCTCTTTTGCCGTTCCTTAATTTTTTTTTCTTCTTGCCTTAGTTGCACGAGTCTCTCTTGATGTAACCTCTCGTGAAGTTGAGCTTCTTCCATGAATAGTAGTTTCCACTGACCATGTTTCTCACACTTCTTCTTTAGACAAACACCTTCTCTTCCTGTTATTCTCTCTTCTTTGAATACGTTACTTCCATCATGGGAATTCCTCCACGTGGCCCACTCGAAATCGCTAAGCCCTAGTCTCTCGTCGTATCCACATATCTCTTTCCCAATATTTCTTGCCTCAGGATCCGATCTAAGTTCATCATGGATGCGCTTCGCTCGTTCCTGTGTCCATTCAACGTAGTGACCGCGGTCTTCAGTAAGGAGCCTTTGGTTTCTTAGAGACTCGCGCTCCTTGGCAATTGCAACGAGCCGCTCAATCTCTTCTGGATAATCGCGGAAGTTTTCGTCAGACAATGGCGGTGTAGGCATGCGGTAGCCGATACGGCGGAACTCGGTGGCGGACGAGACAGCATTAACGACAACTGCCAATTCCGATTGTGAAACGGTGGAAGTAGATTCTAGAGCATTTTTGAGCTTGAAGAATTGAACTCCGTGGTCGTCACAGCAGTACTTTGATGGTTTGGGACGCTTATCAACTTGTGCGGGGCGACGACAGGTGGAGAGACGACATTTACGCTTCCATGTTGTGATACCATGACCAGAAACCTCGCAACGAGGGCCTAGACGATATTAGCTGAGGGCCTGAGTGAAGTAGTGGAGATGAGGACCTACAAAAATATTTGTCAATGAGATCGCCATCTTGTTCGGCAACATTAATGCACTCTCCATGAAACCAGTCCTCACAGCCATCACAACCAATCATCCATTTCCCAGAGTCAGGCTTCCGACAGACACAGTAGAGTTCCATACCTTCAGCATTGTATTTAAGGAGTGGAGAGAGTGGAAGTGGTGGTAACGATCTCACTGGTGGTGGGGACTCCGTTGATTGCTTGATGAGGGGAGCACTTATAGGCCGCTGGGCAGAGGCCTGAGCATGGCCTAAGTTAGAACTGAGGTTCTTCCTCTTTCTAGACGAAGTAGTAGGTCTTACGGAAGTCTCGGTTTCCAGATTATCTTCTTCAGCCACGACCTTCCTTTTCTTCTTTTGGGGTTTGGCAATCCCCTTCTTTTTTATAGGAAGTGTTTTTGTGGATGGGCGTTTCTTCGATTTGGTCGTAGCGCTAGTAGTTGCAACGACAATACCTTTGGGGGTTGGTACAGCTGTAGAAGGAGGGGAGGCAGGTACCGCGGGTGGTGAGGACCTTAGAGCCTCTTGAACCATCAGAGTCGGCGAAAGACGGTATTCTGTCAAACTCGGCGGCTTGAAATTGTCCTCGCCCATTTCCTCATCTTCCTCGTCCCCATCAGCGTCTCTCTCTGAACTACTAGCACGGAGAACTTGAGTAAAGCCATTTGGTGATTTGATTGCTATAGAGTCCCTGATAGGAGCTACCCGCCGTGGTGAAACTGGAGGTACGGGGGAAGAGGAAACAGTGTCGGAAGATGATGAATCATGGTGTGGTGCTATAGGGGTTACAGGAGATTGATCATCGTCATACTCGTTGTTAGGAAGACTAAAAGAATTACGGTGGTGATTTGCGAAGAATGCCAGGGTGCTGGCAGCCTCTTGGGTATTACTTGTAAGGCCGTATTTCTGTGTAGGCGGAGGGGGACTGGGAAGACGTGTTGCGATGGGAGATGAGGGGCCAGAAGAAATGGGATTGAGGAGGTCCTGTAGTGACGACATGTTGTAAGGGTGTTCTATATTTCTATCTGGCTAGATTGCTGTAATGTAGTTGAAGAAGAGATGGAATTGAGTATATCTTGGGGCGTCAGGGGTCATCAATGGTGATGGGGGGGTACTTCTGGGAGGTTGACGTCTTGACGCCAAGATTTCTGCTGGATTCCGTGCATAAGCCACTCGGTAGCCGAGATCCAACCAAGACATCTAGGGATTTACGCAAGATTTTAATAGAATCCTATTTGGAATGGCTTTGGAATATGGGCACGGTGAGCTTAGCATTTGGCGATGGAGAAAACTACCGCTCTAAAGAATCATGCACATGACTACTAAAGTATTTACCAAGCTATAGGTAAGAAACATATAACTCAATCCTAATACCCATAGCTACATGTACATGTAGTACTTATATGAATGAATTTATCATAAGTACTTCGGTTGTGGGGTAAGTCTGTCCCCAGGCAGTTCAAATACTGTGGCTAGTGAGAATATTTCCTACCCGAAATAGGCGTCACCACTGCCACATGGGGACAGACTTTCCCCCACCCCCGAAGTACAAGGGTCTGGCAATAAGTGACCGAACGGGTCGAGTCTGCATTAGAGATAAGCGAGTGTGATTTTCTACTACACATGAACAGAGAGCTTCCACAAAAATAGCCCGATATTTCAAAGTGAATGGGCGATAGTGAAAGTACAGAGAGAAAGCATATGTGATAACCGAAAGAGAAAGTACAGAGAGAAAACATATGTGATAACCGAGAGAGAGAGTACAGAGAGAAAGCATATATGATAACCGAGAGAGAGTACATAGAAAGCATATGTAGTAACCAAAAGAAAAAATACATAGACAAAGTACCTGAACTAACCGAGAGGGAAAAATAAGTGAATATGAAAATTGCGTGTGTTCTATCAGTACTTGGTATGTCCGCCATCTACTGCTCGCACTGCTTCCACCCGCTCTGGCATAGAATCAACCATAGCAGCTATTTCTTCCGGGCTAATTGCATCCCACTCTTCTTGGATCGCAACACGGAGGGTTGCATTAGTTGTGCAACAAGGTATACGGCGACCAATTTTATCTTTCATAAGGCGCCAAACATTTTCGATAGGATTGTAGTCAGGAGAACTGCCTGGCCAGGCAAAAAAATAATTAAAAATACCCAGTTCATGCAATACATTGGTAGTAAATTTAGCACGATGAGGGGGAGCTCCATCTTGCATGATATAAACATAATCGAGAATGCGCCGAGACCGTTCTTGCCAGAAAGGGTATAGATAAGGTTTAACAATATGTTCACAGTACCGTGGACTGGTAAGGGTAGGGCCCCATGTTTTTTTATCCCAAAACACAAGTGGGCCTTTCAAATTGCCTATTAATTATTTAGTAATAGATTAATAATTAAATATAAAGATATACTTTACCATAAATGCAGCCCCATACCATAATTGTTTCAAGTTTGCGAAATTTTGGAACTAAACAGTCCTCTAAATATTCTTCCTCAGGTAACCGTGTAACCCATGTCTTTCCTGCAAAGCCGCCAACATTAAAAGCACATTCGTCCGTCCAAATAACTTTTTGGTAATCTGCAACAGTCCAATCATGAATGCTATTTGCCCAATTTAACCGTTTAAGTTTAGCTGGAATAGAAAAATACGGTTTAATACGGGCAATACGGCAATGGTAATCTTCATCGGCAAAAGCTTGGCATAAAGTGCGTTCATTTACAGTAATCCCAATACTCTCGGCAACCTCTGCTAGCGATTTTTGGCGGTTCTCTTGTGAAGCTGTTGCATGTTGTATTAATTTTTTGCGTATAGATGTTGTTAAAACTCGTGGTTGTCCCATGCTGTGACGATTTAACCACCGTCATGACTAGTCTTAAGTACCTCTCCATATAGAGACACCTAAGGATCTCCCTTGAGGGACAGGACTAGCTACCCTATTCCAGTCAATAGATACTAAGGAAAGTCATTACTATGATAGCCCGATCCCTAAGCGAGCTGGCGAGCTCCTAGGACGGAGCGAAGCTCACCGTCGTCGGTATGCGACAGAGACAAGAGTAATGCGTCTGTAGCTTATAGCTACAGGAGATACTAGTGCAATGAGACTGAAGCAGTTGCCTCCATGAACAGAGTTAAGCTCCTGTTCCTCTAGAAGGAATAACAACGGCTTCGCTGATGGCCAACCTTATGGGAGGCCGAGAGCCGTGAGACGAGAGCAAAGCTATGCTTAGTAGTTAGGGCCGCCAGCAAAAGTAATAATTAACCTGGCGACGTCACGAATCGAACCATACGGGGCTACGCCTTGTGCTTCGCCCTAAAGGTTCTTATTGTGACGATCTAACCATCGTCATGACTAGTCTCAAGTACCTCTCCATATAGAGACACCTAAGGATCTCCCTTGAGAGATAGGACTAGCTATCCCATTCCGGTCAATAGATACTAAGGAAAGTCATTACTATGATAGCCCGATCCCTAAGCGAGCTGGCGGCCTAGACGGAAAGAAAGCTCACCGTCGTCGGTATGCGACAGAGACCAGAGTAATGCGTCTGTAGCTTATAGCTACGGGAGATACTAGTGCAATGAGACTGAAGCAGTTGCCTTCATGAACAGAGTTAAGCTCCTGTTTCTCTAGGAGGAATAACAACGGCTTCGCTGATGGCCAACCTCATGGGAGGCCGAGAGCCGTGAGATGAGAGCAAAGCTATGCTTAGTAGTTAGGGCCGCCAGCAAAATTAATAATTAACCTGGCGGCGTCACGAATCGAACCATACAGGGCTATGCCTTGTGCTTTGCCCTAAAGTCCTTATGGATCAAGATTACCTCTCCGCCACATCCCCAGATTGGACTAGGAACGTGGGAAAGGAATCTAAGCAACGGCAGGAATCACCAGTAGGTTACCCTGCCTAGGGGACTCTGTGTTTTCTAACACCGCCCCACTGTGCCACCCGCCGTTTGCAGAGGGGGCCCCCCTGAGTTGCTGATTCCCTAACAAAAAAACAAGTTTTGGACCCCAAAAATAACCCCAAAACCGTCAGGAAAATTCGTCCAACCAAACCAAACTCAGAGGGTATATGGGAGACAGTGCTGCAAATCCATAAGTGCAATCGGATTTGAAATCGGACCATTATAGCAAAAGTTACAGAGCTTTTAGTAACCAACGCTTTTTAGTCGCTAGTTTATTGACCCCGCTAGTTCTTAGGGGCGCTCTAGACTCAGTTGATTTCCAAGCACGGAGGAATTGTTCCCCGCTTCTTGGCAGCCTGCTCGCAATCAAATTCATAGCTTAAACCCGTCCTTACTCCAGGACAACCATTCTTGCTAGTCAACGAACAACCGTTGTTCAGAGACCCTCATACTCTTTGCTAAAGACGTTTGTCTTCCCTGGAAGCAGAGCCTTTTAAAGTCTTTAGTTATCGACCCATTAAATCCTTATTCCTGTTTTTGCCTAGGGACTGTCGACCTTCCGTGTTGACGAGCGGTTCTAAGCCTCGCTGCTGAAGCTTCTCGTCAGAAAGGGAGGTTGTTGGTTTTTTTTGGTACGGCAGTACTCCCCTGGGAGTACCCCCGTTACACATGCATGCATGGGAAGGAGTAGAGGGTTGCTGGCAGATACTAAAAACCGTAGATAAAGGAACACCTAATTCTGTACCAATTTTGCAAAAAGGCCACATTGCAATTTTGCGCAGCCCCCAAATTTTTGACCGCAGGCTTTGTGTTAATTCAACACGAAAAGTAATAAGTATAGGCAGTAAAGGTTACGGTCCCGATACTGGTTGTGCAGGATCTGTATTACGGTTGCAAAAATCATACTGTATCTCATCTGCAACCGAAGGGTTTAGCAAGTATCGGCGCCGAGACTCCGGAGAATCTATTTCGGTTTCACTTTCAGAGTAGTAAGTAGTTGTTATTATAATAAAAGAGTAGTTTTGTCTAGTAGGTATAGGCTGAAGAACTAAAATCAATTTCTCGGCGGAATTCCGGTCTTCTTTATAGTTTCTCATCTCAATAAAAATATATCACTGATTGATACTAACTTTTGTGTGGGCAAGCCTTGATACCTATTAATTGAGCATTCTCCATCTTTAATCTGCTTTTAATTACTACGTAGTAGAATACTTCACTTACGTAGTACTCTCCACCTACGTAGTACTCTCTACCAACACAGTAATATCCCAAAAGTATGTAACTATCGTGATTATCTTTTTAAAACCTGCAACGAGATCTCCAGTGTTCACTACTTTTGCCCTCCCGGGCCCTACTCATCCTGCAAGCGGACCCCGGCCGTCCGATCACTTATTGCCAGACCCTTGTACATGCACAGAAAAAAAAATACATATATATAGGTCCGCTAAGGCGTGAGTACTATACCGGACTATTGTTAACTGTTATATCTCCCTTTTCAGAATGCTCTAATAGCTTTTCGCTAGCCCAAGTACATATAGCTATGTGGGTCCTATCTATCATAAAAGGCGTTAAGATACTATGCAATCTACAGGTAGGAGTACATTCTGGGGATACAGGAGAAGCTGGCTATAAGAATACGCTCTAAACAGAAAACTACCGTAAATGTAGAAGATCACTCTTATTCAGTCTCTGGTAGAATTATTGTGAAAACAAGGGTTAGCGGGCAAGGGTTCTGTAGTCAGTGCACACTATTAGAATCTTCGTTGGGAACATCAAATCCCAATCAGACCTCTGAGTCCTGAGTGACACATTTTGCATTAATTCTACCGGGAACTATACGTAGATAATATTCTTATAGCCAGCTTCTCCTATATATACATATAAATCATACTGCATGTAATTATCACATACAGACATAAAATTCACCCAAATATCCCTTGTCAGGTCCTCCTACCAGAACCTCGATAGCTTACTGTTATTTCTTAATCATGCTCTACATGTATATAAGGATGAATATAAGAATGGACGCTCCACTATAGCACTACATGTATGTACATGTACTTAGGTATCTCCAGACATGTATGTACCGCTACGGTACTAAGCCCTTTTACTAAGTATTATATCCTTTAGTATCAATTTAAGTATAGCACTAATCTATCTTGGAGAACTATCGACCTAAACTGATAGACATAACGCAAGTCCGATATATGCATGCTACTAACAGTGATATCTTGATTTTAAGCTTAGATGCCTAATGCCGAACGGGACATCGCACCGAGCTGTTTCCGGCTTGGCAAAGTCTCAAATTCTTTGACTTGTTGTCCCCGCACTCCGGCAAACATTCCTGAGCGCACATTGCCATAACCGTTAGTGATGATACTACCTACATGTATTACTATCATAATACGGGTGGTGTCGTTTATTTTTGACCTCAAATATATCAGCTACGCACACTAGTTGAAGGCAAATTGAGCAGACGTTTTGTGAGCTGCCAGATTTAAATATAGGTGCAGCAAAGCGAAGGAAAAACAAGCCAGCAAGGAGTATACGGAAGGGTTGTTGATTCGAGCTTAGAAGAACTACTCAAATACTGTTATCACGGTAGTAAATCACTGTAAATATATTCGTAATTTTTCTTTAATCTTAAAATTTTCTTATTCGGATACATTTACATGTAGCTTTGATTTTTGGTAGTACATGAGCCCAAATTCCCCACTTACATATATACATATGTACATGTATGTACGACCAAATTACATGTAACGTGCGTAAATTATCGTGTACGAATCGGTTGAGGCCTAAAATGGTGGGTTCTGATTGATAAAGAGATGCCCATACTGGCAGCCTAACAACTTTGTATCCAATCGGATCCGCATTTAACAGATTGTGCAACTGGAAGAGTGGGGGAGTGGACCGGGATAGTCGAGTGGCTTGACCTAACATTTATTTAAGTCTGGTGGGGACTAAGAACGAGAGTGTACATAATAGCCGATTGGGCGGAGACACGGGATGGTGGTTTATTTCTAGGTACCTTCAATAGTAGAATGTATATTGGCTGTGTTTAACTTCTTTGTGTGGTAC
Organism: Verpa conica; assembly: GCA_033030425.1. Taxonomy (NCBI): domain Eukaryota; kingdom Fungi; phylum Ascomycota; class Pezizomycetes; order Pezizales; family Morchellaceae; genus Verpa; species Verpa conica. The sequence goes on from JAUFSD010000016.1 coordinate 899,037, forward strand.
ATGTGGGTGACTTGATAACCTTGTACACGAGGCTGCAGGTGCAGAACAGTGTCATTATCATTAATGCCTTCATGCCAAACATGTTTCAATAGGTTTAATTAGTCTCGTTCTCGGGCGCCTGCCCCCCCCTTTTCTATATATTTCCATCCGGTCCATCACCCTCTTCTCCATTACAGGATTCTTCAATCAGCCAGCACCTTATATTTAATTCTCTCATTTGGAAAGGCTACAATAAACAGAGAACCATAAAAGATGACAGTCTCAGGCTTAAACGATCCTCTCAATTTCATTCGTGCAGAAGATTTCTTCACTTCCGCCCAGCAATTCAATGGCCCTACAAAGATAGAAAAGGTCCAGGTCTCGTCAAATCCCCCTAGGCCCACTGATCCTGTCATTTTAGAGCGGGGAATTGCTCTCTTTTTCGATGATGGTTCCACCTGTGTCATTCAGTTCGTCAGACCTACACTCTGGAGGGTTAGATATGACCCGACTATCAAAGATTTGAATGGATATAGAGATGAAAATACGTAAGTCAGTTATTGATTCCAGTGATAGGATAACACAGCTGCTGATTTTAGTGCCTACTTTTGTACGCAGTCGTACTATCGTTCAAGATTATATGTCTCAGCTTACTCATCAGCTCGATTTCGAAGAAAGGTGCTACTGGAGTACAATTCTCAGCATGTCTAGTGATAAAAAACACTACACATTCTCGGTAAATGACAATCCCAATTTTTGAGAGTTGCCGCTAATTTTTTCCAACTAATAGTCCATCAAATATAACTCTCCAGAAGACCTTAAAACCGGGACCAACGGGGTGGTGACCACCATGATGTATCTATACAAAGACCCTTTCCGGATCCAGGTCAGTTCTCATATTATTATTTCTAAACATGTATATATATATCTGACCTATTGCACTTGGCAGGTTGTTCGAAAATTGTGTGCTATTCCTGATCTTTATCCTATCCCTGTAACCAACCCTAGTGCTTCGATTGTTCATGAGGTAGAAAAGGTTGTTTGGCAAACCTCAGAGAAGACCTTCCGTTGGAAGTTTGTTGAACCCTTGGTGAAAAATATAGTCTTAGACGTTATCAAGGCCGGTCCTGGTGAATTTCTAGGGTTCGGGGAGCAGGGAGGTAAGAGCTTTTTGAAGAAACCTACCTTCATGAACTATTATAGTAAGTATGAGCTAGGATTACCCAGCCTTCCGCTCGAATTACACTAAATCCGTATACTAAATCTTCTTGTAGACTTCGATAATATGCTCTATAACCAGACCTACAATGTTGGTCCTTTAGACAACCGTGAGCCATTGTTAGTATTTCAATGCTTATCACTATGGACAAATCGCTGTATATCTATTTTAAACAAGAGCTGATGGCAGCTATACCTGAGAATAAGGTACCACTCTGACCCATATTTTTTGGATGTCAATTCAAACCCATCCTATGCAAATATCACAGCAACCTTCATTGATAACTACTCCCAAGTCTGCATCGACTTTTCAAAGACCAATGCAGGCCGTATCAAGCTTGGTACCAGGTTTGGTGGGATGGATATCTACTTGATGAGTGCTAAGGACATCCCAGAAATTGTTAGGTATGTGATTTTTGTTTTGTGTCGATATATATTCATTAGATCAGACTTTGGGAAAGGACATTATGGCATATTAACTAGAGCATTCCACTTAGGCTCTATACTAGTATTCTTGGGAGACCAAGGTTGAAGCCCAAGTATGTTTTGGGGCACCACCAAGGCTGTATGTTCACCAGTATTTTCTTTTGATAATCCGGCAACTTTTATACCTGTTGTGATTCGTGATTTAAAATTTATGTTGACTAATCCATTGCTTTATTAAAGGCTATGGTTACATGAACCAAAGCGACATTGAACAAGTGGCAGATCAATATCGCGCGCACGATATTCCACTCGATGGACTTCACATCGATGTTGATTTTCAAGACCAATATAGAACATTTACCATTAATCCGGTAACATTCCAAAACGCAAAAGAAATGCTTGAAGGATTAAGGCGTTGCGGCTTTAAATGCTGCACCAATATCACTCCAATTATTAGTTTGAATGGAGGAACTAAGAACAATGACTATCCCACTCTTAAGGAAGGACTGGCTAAAAAGTGAATTGAATTTTTGGTGCTGGATTTACAATTAAGTTTTTATAGCTAACTCAATGGTTTTTCTCTATAGTTATTTCGTGGCAGATGATAGATATATTGAAGGGACAAGTGGAAAAGCAGCTGATGTCCAATATATTTGCTACTCTGGGGGGTCACAGATTGTAGTCGATCCTAAGGATATTGGCCAGCGGCCAGGCTTTGGAGATAGCTAGTATGTCCTTAGCCTTTAAATAAACGTTATAGGGAGTAGCTATATGATGCGATGCTGACATATCATTATAGTAACTTCGAGAAAAATTGGAATAGTCAAAATCCCTACCATGGCGGGGTGAGTTACGGAGGGAATCTTGGTACCGTAAGTGATGACGTCTAAATAGTACAACCATATTTATCAGAAGTATGGTTATTGACTAATAAAATACGCTTTAGGCAGGGTATTATCCAGACCTAAATGACCCCGCTGTTCGTAAGTGGTGGGGAGAGCAGTATACGTACCTCTTTGATCAGGGACTTGAGTTTGTCTGGCAAGACATGACAACCCCTGCGATTGCCACATCGTATGGTGATATGAAGGGGTAATTCAACCTCTCCCCTCTACCCCTACTTTAACAGTATTCATGGATAACATATAGGTTCCCTTCCCGCCTAAATCTCACATCGGATGCTATTTGCGCTACCGGCCTGAAGAAGCAACCTGCAATTGAAATCTGGGCGCTTTATTCTTATAATCTTCACAAAGCAACTTTTCATGGCCTCAATAGACTTCCTTCACGTAAAAATAAACGTAACTTTATCATTGGGCGCGGGAGTTTTGCTGGTATGCATCGTTTCTCTGGGCTTTGGACTGGAGATAACGGGAGTACTTGGGACTTCTGGAGAATTTCTGTATCCCAGGTTCTTTCTCTGGGCCTAAGTGGTGTGAGCATCGCTGGATCGGACATGGGTGGTTTTATGCCGAACGGAGACGAGAAATTCTGTGATCCGGACCTGCTCATTCGCTGGTATTCTGGTGCATTCTTGTTGCCATGGTTCAGAAATCATTATGTTAAAAAGAATGATGGAAAGTGGTTTCAGGTATGAAAACCACCTTCCCTCAATAACGAATCATATAAACTTATGTAACCATACATGGTTTAATACAGGAGCCGTACATCTATACAGATTTTATTAATGAACATCCTGAGCTTGAGAAAGAACAGGGGTGGCTTTACCGCTCTGTGGAGGTGATCTGTAGGTACTATGTGAAACTTAGATATAGCCTTATCCAGCTCCTTTACGATGCTATGTTTGAAAACCAGATTAATGGTCTACCAATTGCCAGATCTATGGTAGTATTCCTGCTTTAGACCTAAATCTTGTCGAAATTACTACATCAAATAACTAAGCTAACAGTATATTATTACTGGGCAATATAGCTTATGACCGATACTCTTGATACCTCCTTTTATAACGAGAGTCAGGAATTCCTAGACTATCAATACGTTATTCGTCGGGATCTACTTGTTGCACCCATCATGGATAGTCATACTGTGAATGATGGGCAGAGAATTGTCTACCTACCTTTGCCTAATAGTTGGTACTCATTCAATTTGAGGATTGATGGAAGTATAGGGGTCGCGCTGGGCCCTGCTATCGAAGGCGGTAGTATGTTCAGCTTCGATGCCCATATTTCAAGCGACACAACCCATCTGCCTTACGTTACCCCAATATTTATTAGGGAGGGTAAAAAATAATTTCTGCCTAGACTCCGCCCAGAATTTCTCTAGCTAACATGAAAACCCTTAGGTGGCATTATTCCACAAGTGGAGCCGCGTCAATACATCGGTGATGGAAAGGTCAACCCCATAACGATCCACGTATACCCCGGAAAGGATAATGTACGGCCTTGTTTGAGCCTTATGTATTATGATATCTTGGCATTTACTAATATCATCCCTGACCTAAGGCATATGAGATGTACCTTGATGATGGTGTTAGCCGGAGCAGTGCGCCTAAAGCTTGCCTACAGTACGCTTTGCCCGTTCTAATAGAAGATGAATTCAGTGGGCATGATTCTGATTCAGCTGCGAACGACGAATATCGTGAAGTGGTTATTGGACAAGTAATTAGCCTCGGGCAATCTCTTTGTTGATTTGTCTCTAAATCCCTAACACACTGCGCTATTTATAGGCTACAAAGGGTTCAACCCGTACCATCACCATCCGAAATCTACACGATAGATATGATGCGAAGAAGGATTCTGGTGACACATATACGATCGTTATCTGGCATAATGAAGGCACAGATCTCAAAAACGCTACCGTAAGCATTAAGGACGAAAAGGGTGGCTATGTTGGCCAATTTAGAACGGATTACAAACTATCAGCGACTGTAGTTACTGCGCCTGTACTGGAAGGTACTTTGAGCAAGGTGATGATCGAAATTACTACTTAGACCTAGTCGATCCCTTAAGCCTTAAGACCACTAAGTTCAGGTCCAGAATTATAGCCTATCTCCCTTTACGGTCTTGAGGCTGCTTCGTCTCTTTTTTGTAATTGAATCCTTTCTATACGTATATCTTTTGATGTTTATGGGGCGTCAAATGTGTCAAAAATGAATTTCCCTACGGTAGTAAAATTATAGATCAATATACTGGAATACAGTATAAAACCGGACCACTTTCCTGGAATACTACGAGGGTCCAAAAATTAAAGATCTTACTGCTTTTAAGTGAGACATAGAATCTACAGATCAAAAGAGCGCCAGTGGTATAACTAGCTTACTATTATACATGAAGCGCTACTTGAACCTGCAATTCTGAAATATTTTAATAGCTATTTTGATCCTTAGCTATTGTCTCTAAAGGGAAATATAAGGCCTAGCTAGATAAGGATTGAAAGCACAGGTATGTCTGAGGTATCTATATTAGCCCACCAGTAGACTAATTATGGACCACCGCAGTGTTCCAGACAGGTAGTCCGGTTTTGTATTGTATTCCAGCATGTTGATCCATACTTTTACCACTGGTGGAAAATTAAACTACAAAAGTTCAGCGCTTGTACGTGCTCTTTTAACTAAACCCAGCATGCTGTATGGGGCGGCAAATGTGTCAAAACCTATTTTTTCGCCGGAGGTAACTAATTCTCCACCGGTGGCATGAAGCGCTGAAATTAAGTAGTTCATGTATGCATAAAGCCTGAAATTCAGTCCTCCGTGCTTTTTTTGGCAAACCTAATACCGCTGGTGGAGTAATACTACCACCGGTGGGGGGTTATTACCACCAGTAGAATATTGAGTGCCGCCAGTGGTATATTGAGTACCACTGGTAGTGATATTAAGTGCTACTAGTAATACAATGAGTGCAATTGGGGGAGGTTTACCACTGGTGGTATTAGGGACTGAAATCTAGACTCAGTGCGCATAGAATCCCTAAATCTAGTAACTTATACCCTACACTTTTCTATACTAAGGCATGAAAACACGAATTTCAGCCCCTCATGCCTTAAGTCTATCTACACTAGGGGCACAGAGTTCTGAATTTAAGTTTCTCATGCATTGGGTTTATCTGCACCAGGGGTATAGAGCTATAAATTTAAGCTCCTTATGCCTTGAGTCTTTCTGCATAGAGTCCTGAATATCTGCTCCTTATGCTTTGCGCCCTTCTATACCAGAGGCATAGAATCATGAATTTCAGTTCAATATGTTGGCCAAGCCCGCTTTATCTTTGCATGTCTCAGCTTCCAACCTCATTCCTTCGTCTGACCAGCCTCCGTGATTTCTACTCCCAACCCAATCCCCAAGTACCCTTTAGAGCTGCCAGCTGCCAATCCCATATAATCCTGAATCTCTGAATTCTCATCCCCGAATTGGCAGCCACAAATAACCTCCTCTGCAATACCCCAAAAGTTCCTAGGTGCCAATTGCGAATTTCCAATTGTTCGTATACTCTCCTTACTGATACCCGAATTGTCTCCATATCTCCTCGTTACCAATTTCAAGTTCTCAATTGCTAGCGACCTTGGGTTAACCTATTCGACTAGCTATGCCTTCCAACATCGTCCGCTCCTTTGGCCGGCAGTCAGCCGTTTGCCGATGGGATGGATTTTGGAATTTAGTAGAGACGATATATCTACAGACAGAGCTTTATCTTGCAGAAGCTACGTTTCATACGGCAGAGCAGATCGATGCTCAAAGCTCCCGCTTAGAAGATATCATCTCACATTTGGGAAGCCTCGCAGATTCTGTCAGCCCAGAATCACTCGCGCCATGGAAGCAACACGCTGCAACTCTACACTCCCGGCTTGCTTGTATGAGAGTAACGGTTTCCCAAACCTCAAATCCGATGCTAGCCGTTCAGAGTTCATTGGTAGCCGGGCCAAGCGGCGGCAGGCCACGAATCCATATTTATCTTGACGCTGTTCGAGAGGTCTTTAATCAAGGCTATCGTCTCAAAGAGGTGATTCAGGAATGTGATTTCTCTCGGTCAACCCTATATAGACGCCGGAGAGAAGCTGGCCAACTCCATTGGCAGATATTCACGGATGACGAGGTAGACAGTCTCGTGTTTGCCGTTCTCGAAGAGCATCCTCTCTCTGGGTACCGAGCTGTGGCCTCTAGCTTCAGGTCACAGGGTATTAGTATTGCTGAAAGACGCATTCGTGAAAGCCTGAAGAGAGTTGATCCTACAAGACTCCTCCAAGCTAGCACTCGGCAATTGCCAAATCGTATTACCTACTTTGTTCCTGGCCCAAATTCCGTATGGCACTTTGATGGCCATCACAAGCTGATTCGCTGGGGCTTTATTACACACGGCACTATAGATGGCTTCTCAAGGAGGATAATGTGGCTTCAGGTGAGAACTAATAATCACTCAGAGACTGTACTAGGTAAGTGGTATTCCCAACTTCCCTCTATTGATACCTGGTTTCCTTGAGCTCTAAACGAGTCACCATCTAGAGTGTTTCAAAACTGCTATTCAACAGTTTGGGGTCCCAGAGAGGACCCGTTGCGATAAAGGTAGAGAAAATGTACTCGTTGTGGAGGAAATGATTCGTTTGCACCCAGGATGCGAGCGCCCTGCGTTGACGGGCAAGTCAACACAAAATACACGAATTGAAAGGCTCTGGTACGACCATGGTATAAAGGTGGGATATCGATTCCGAGCCCTGTTTCTACAGCTGGAGAGTTGTGGGGTTCTATCTCACCGGGGGCACGAGGACTAGCCGGTTGATGGTCACTGCCTTACCAGAGTTTTTCAATGGCGGATCCAACAAGCTCTAGACTCATTTTGTCGCTCTTGGGACTACCACCCCGTGAGAACTGCCAACTCCAAGACGCCAATTCGGATGTGGAACGATGGTTGGGCGAGCCGCGAATCGATACCAAGGTTCCCAAGTCCCCAGGCCCCAGAGGGAACTCCCGGCCCGGATGATGAAAATTATGCCTCGGAAAGACACCTAAGCCCTGATGACGCCGAAGATGACCAGGTTTACCTGGATAATGCACCAGAACTTGAAATAGACAGGCATACTCTAGAGTTATGGGCACTTGAATATGGATCACAAAAGCCTGGGGATGAAGCAGGCGTGGAAGCATATACCAAGCTTAGGAGGCGCATAATAGAGGAAATGGGAAACGTGGGTTAATTTATAGACTAAGAATACATATTTTCATATATAGGTCTTATTCCATACTCCAGTATCGTTTACTCCGCCCCCCCCCCGTCCCACGAATGAGAAAAACAAACAAAAAAAAAAAAAACCCCGTCCCCGCGATCAAACCCACCCGAAAGTCCTCTGGTAAGATTTCTTACACTGATCTGCTGTAAAGTGGGTCGGCCAGTCGAACTCATAGTACTCCCCAAGTTGTTGCCATTTCCCAAGTGTGAGTCGGTCACTCTCGACGAAATACCTCGGGGCTAAGGGGTGCGGGGTACCCGTAAGCAAACCAACAGGTTTAAGGAAGCCGTAGCGTGGGCTTCTCTGCTCCGGCAAATGGGATCTGCGGCGGGCATTGATCTCATTTACCCAGTAGTTGTAGGAGCTGTTTATGCATTAGCACACCTATCAATCTCTATTAAAGATCACTTACGTATTGTTCCTTACTACTGCCAGAATTGCGACCTTAGACTTACCCGAGCATCCCTTCGTGAGCTGTAGTGGGGTAATCTTCATGGGACTTAAATGAGGTCGTTCAACCTCGACCGTGTTTGTAAGTGCCGACATGATTATGGAGCTCGGGATATGGGGGCTGCAAAGGTTTGGAGATTCCAGGAAGCAGGCGGAGAAAAGACCCTATTTAACCTTGAGCTTAGACCCTATAAGGTGTTTGCTATTGTATTTTGTAGATCGTCACATTTTGTGAATGATAGCAAAAGGGTCAATGATAAGCACGAATGACTAGATTTCAGGTTCTTGTGCCTACCTGCAATCAGGTTTTTATGACAGGGATCGTGATCTGCTTACTTGTTGGGTTGGTCAAAGCGTCACCAGAAACAGGAATGAGTGTATTAGTTGGTATATATGACTGGATTTCGGGCTTCTATGCTATCCGGATTTAGTATACCGTGAGGTGACGAGCACGAGCAGCTGAAACTCAGACTCTAATGCAGATATACTATTTTTATAATCTAGTACGGATTTAGGAGCTGGATTTCGGGCTTCTATGCCACCCGAATTTAGTATACCGTGAGGTGACGAGCACGAGCAGCTGAAACTCAGACTCTAATGCAGATATAATATTTTTATAATCTAGTACGGATTTAGGAATTGCGAGAAGGAGCTTTGAGAGGCATAAGACGTTTGATTTTAGGCATTCATACACCTGAACGCTACTTTCGGGCGTAGCCTTAAGAGACTACTACTTCATATTCCAAAATGCGAAATAAACATAGGTATAAAGCTAAAAGAACCAAAAAAAAAATTCCAATAACGCCCCATATCTTCTCACAACAGCTAAAAAAATAATTGAAAATCCAGACAAAAGAAACCCCCCCCTAACGTGCCCTATAAAACACAGCCTTTCGTTCCCGAAGCCTATCCTTCCATAACATGGGCCCCATAACAGAAGAAATAGTCAACGCTTTTGAGTTATCTACCCTGGAAAGGTAAGATAAAGATGCCTCAGTTAGCAGCTGGAGCTCGCTTCTTCTTTTAACCCGTTTCTTAACTACTCGAGGCGAAGATGGCGGAGCAGTGCACGTGCGTGGCCCAGTTGGTAATATAAACCCTCGCGCACGATCGACACTACCTATGGGATTTGGAGGTTGTGGGGTGCTAAATGGCATCAGCGCCATTTTTATATCCGTTTGTAGAACAGGGGGAATTGGCCGTACCTGCGTAGGCAGTCGTGGAGCTTGCGGCGACGAGGAGGCCACCCCAATCACTCCAGATTCTGTATCCTGTGATTGGGGATTACGGGATTCCTGGGGAGGTCTTCTGGGCTGGCGAAACCAAGAACGTTCATCCCACGGGGAAGGATTTTGATTCCTTTATCGGTTGTCAGCAAGGCTCGACACTAGGTTGGCAGTCTCCTTACTTCCTAGACCACTCTATAGCCAGCTCCAGATTCTCCCGAACCTGTGGGTTGCTTGAGAGCTTGAGTCTCGCTTTCTCTTTCTTAATCCAGGCCTATATCTCCTTATTAGCACTATTGCAGTGTTTAGGGATTAGAAACTTGGGATTGGAAGCACAAGCAAACAAACCTTCACCTCTTTGTCGGTCATCGGCTCACCCTTCTCCTGTAATTGAACAATACACCGGTTAACCATTGCCATAGCATTCCCAGACAGCATGCCCCGCAAAAACCATGTCGAGAGTATTTTCTGGCGATTTGGGCTTAGGTCTGACATCTCTGTAGTAAGCTATCTGGGGATACGGAATGGAGGTGAGGTGAATGGGGGGGGGAGAGGCTTGACTAGCTGAACAGTCACCTCTAACAGAGCGTGGTTGCAAGACGTCATATCACATGAACGCGCACAGACGCTAGTTGAACTCTAGCGAGAAAATATGCTTAAATGTCTTAGCAGAACTTGGCATAGAGGGCTAGACTCAGGATCATCGTGCACCACACGGCACGGAGAGCTGGATTTAGGATTCCCGTGCATCACACGGCACGGAGAGCTGAATTTATGATTTGTATGCGTCGCACGGCACGGAGGGCTGAATTTAGGGTCCATCACACGGCACGGAGAGCTAGATTTGGGACTTGTATGCATTATAAGACAACCATTTGGGCATCATGGCTAGTTACTCCCAAATAAGTATGAACAGACGTATCCATGTGATCCCGTTCTAGATATATACCCAAATGAGGACTTATAACTATGGAAAAAGAAAAAGGTTATGCCCCCGCTAAATCAGTGTATTATGAATAATCAATCAATCAATTGTCATCGCTAGAAACACCTTGCGCTTTACGAGTGATTGTCTATGAAGTGACATTTTTAACAAAAAACTATCGGTTCTGAACGAAACAAAGAGCATGCCTTGCAAGACAACCTAAAAGTAGAAAGATATATAATAAATCATAGGTCACTTAAGCAATTATATTTCAGGTTTTCCGATTCACACCTCCCAACTCGCATTTCCCAACTCTCAGTTTGCAACTCGCAGTTCAAAAATCGCAGTTTGCAACTCGCAGACCCATACTAAGGCACCGAGTGATAAAATATGCCATACGTCTCCCAAACCCTTCCTGCAGGCGGTGCTGGCGCTCATAATCCACCTCTTAGAGCGGGCCGAAGTGTTCTGGAAAGTGGTAAACCTGCTAACGAGATATTTCGTGTTGCTGGTACTGGAATGTGGCCAGCTCAGAGCCTTGTTCCAGCTATACTTGCTCCAACTCTAGGACAGCTTCTATCTTCCCTGTAGGTCAATCTATTCAGAGTTTGTGATTCAGAGTTGGCTATTGATAAAGACTTACTGAGCAAAGAGATCATAACGCTATGGCACGCCTACATAATAGCAATATGCGACTTGTTCATACTGCAAAATTTGAGCCATTAGTTAACCAATATATGGAATACTCACCTGATTTTCCTTTAGACTGGCAAGAGATGTTCGCTCTCACAGGCCTTACATTGGGTCATCTACTATACTTCTACAATGCCCCTCAGTATGATGGCTGTGCCTCTCATCTTAGGACAACAAAACGTGAGAGGCTCCAGATATTTGCAAAAATCATTGGCTTAACATAATAGCCAAAACGGGAAAAGATGACTGGGAGCGTCTAAGTTGACTACTTATTGGAGTATTAGAATTATGAGCACATTATGTAATTAGAATATCAAAAGGTCATTAATATATATGTTAGGCCTTCCGCAATCAGTTATACGCTGTCCCTGAATTGGGGTTCAGAGGCACAAGTTACTGCACTACGCCCTAAATTCAGTTGTTCATGCTAGCTTATCTAAGCATACTTGTGTATCAGCTATCTATATTTGGTAATTCACAACGTCTTACAACAAAAAAGAAGAAGGAACGCCAAACCTAGCAAGGTGAACCCCCCTCCTGTCAACGTCATTGACGCCGGGAGGGGGGGGTTATCGGTGCATACTAGCCTGATTTCAACGCCTGTGCTCAATCTGTTCCAGCGCTCGGACACTGGGTGGGCAAACTTCACCATCAACCACAGCTTTCACACTGCTTACCACTCATCTACCAGGCGTAGGCCTAGATCTCTCACTTCACAAATGGCGACTTCTTCCAAACCACAATGCAAATGGTGCAGTAAAGTATTCAGTGACAAGGGAAGTCTAGGTCGGCATTACGATAAATGGGGCTACCGTCAAGATCGCGCACCTCCGGATGATAAGCACACAGTTGAGGCGATTGAGGAGATGAGGGTACTGCGTCAGCATGCGAGACGTTGTCCCGCGTTTCCGCTGCCAGAGGCAGAAAAAGTCGCGGTATGCACTTATTGGTTTCGCATGTCGTACTTCTAATATCAATAGGTGCTAATACTATATAGATTCGAGCCCGGCGGAATAAGGAAAGTTATGCTCGTCATCGAGGCAAAAATAAAGCGCATAGTCGTGAGAAACGCGACTCTTTGGTCGCTAGGTACATAGCTCTTGATGAGATGGAAAAGGAAGGAACAAGAAGGTATGCGTAGATACGCCATTTGTGAATCCCGTGCTGTAAGCTGTGGAACCCGGCTGATGTTTATAGGCTCAAAATATGCAAATCCTTTGAACCTACCCCAGACTCTGTGCTTAATTTTGCGACCATAGTTTTTCACTTCCTGCCCCCCCCACCCTCGCTACTACCCGGCATGGAACCGTCAAATCGGGTAAATCCCGAACGGTGTTGGGATATTGGAATCCCTGGCCACCGCGAATACAGCTCCTTGTGTTTGCTGCTCCATCCTGACCATAATCCTGGTTTGGGGTCAGCCTGGATGCAGAGACTCACATTGGAGTGGCGGTTGTGGGAAGAGCTTAGCGACTCAGACAAGTCAATAAGGGCGATGGAGGAGCTCAGCCGCGCTCTGATTAGGTGGAAGCAGAAAGCCGAAACGCTGGAGATGACTGGGCCATCAACCATTGAGCTGCGAGTCGAGAGGTGGGAGTCACGAATACGTGATATACGCAAGATACGTGGTGAGGATGCAGGGGCTATCAGGTTATATGACCTGGAGTCTGAAGCAGCTAATAATGTGCGTGCACTGTTTGGGGAAGAGCCGGAAATTGAGGAAGCCGTTGACAACATCGAAAATGCCTTTGCAGGAGGTGGCTCTATGATCGGTTCTGATGGGGCCTTGTCCGGTAGTGACCGATAGTTGATGACTGGGATATGTGGGTTGGGAATTGTAGGCTGGATCTCATTCTTAAGCTTATCTTTATCAAATTAATGTATTTATCCATATTCTAATATTTTATATTCACCTCTAAGGCTTTTTTATTCACTAAAGTTACCATAGATCAAGCAGTGATATATCATGATTCCTCCTACACACTCGCACGAGTTGGTTTCGCGCAGCATACGATCTAATATCAAGGATTGGCTTACACTGTTTCTGGTGCCCCACGGTTGAGCTTTGGCTCAGTACGTGATTGGGAAGCCGGGTGTACAAATGCAGGAGGCGGAGTCGAGGACCAGAAATTCCAAATACAGGATTCCAAATACAGGATCCCGAGCTTTAGAGCCTGTGTTCGGCTATAAAAAAGGGTGCTGCTGGCCGTAGTTGCTGCTTGCTCATGATACCTAACCATTTCCCAGCTCACAAAGCATCACTCACTTCCGGTACCGATTATCACATTGTTTTTTCTCATTAAGATTATCACATATTACCTATCCACAGTAGTCATTTATTTCTTGATATAGACAAACCCATTATGGTATGTGCTATTAGTACACTTTTGAGCTTTTGGCATCCTAGAATCTCTTCAACTAACCTATATATAGGCTAGATTCGAGTTTGGACAGAGGGGGGAATGCCGGCACAGCAGCTGTAATGGCTGTCAATCATACTACCAACAATCCCCAGATCCCTCTGGGATATGTTTCTGCGGCCATGGCCATAATTTCCATGTGATCCTGTTACCCCCCCTCCCCAGCAACGCCCCACCAAGAAATCCTTCACTATTCACAAACGCTCCAAGCTTCGAGCGGTTTGAGTTGGCCCGTGATAGGTATCTCCAACCAACCACCACCACTGCAAGTGGGGTGACGGGGTTTACCCCCGTGAATAGTCCATATACACGATCACCTGCTATCTGCGAATCCCCAATTCTCACAACCCAGTCCACTATTACTGCTTCTGGACCCTCGGAACCCACGTCAACAACCGATGTTCAAGCGGGTCCATCTCACGATGTAGCCCTTGATACAGTTCGCAGCCGTCGAATCAGTGAGATGACTCGGGGAACTGCCAGGCGCCTCAGGGGACGTGGCCGAGTCTCAGCCAGGGGCTCTAGAGGAGTACGGTACTTTCGGGCGACGTTTACATATCTCAGGCAGCCTTTCGAGCCCATCATTCCCAATGGCATGAGTACGGAGAATAAGCGACTTGATAGTCGGGGAATGTGCAACATAGACGTTTCTTTTGATGAAACTAGCGACTCGACTGTTAGCGGAGTTCGAAGGGTCATTACTGCGGCACTATCATCAAGAGGGCTGGGATGTTGGGCCGAAGATTGGAAGCTTTGGAAACATCAAGGAGGGGGGCAGACAAAACTAGGTGCACTTGGTAGAGATGTGGTGCCGGATTTGGCAACTCTCAAATGGTGTTGTAGAGCAAATCACAAACGGAACTTCTATATTACACCAAAATCCAACCTTCTCACGTTGGAGGAACTGTATATGCTGCCCTCTTACTATGACCCCTCCTATACTAGGGATATAGATGAAGAGAGTGTGTGGGCAGGATGGGAGGTGGATGATGAATTTGAGCGTTGCGATATTAGAGATTCCTATCACGCCATCAGCGACGGAAATAGGGATGGGGATGAACTTCCTCGTGCTATAAATAGAAGACGACGAGCACGCTCCGAAGTTAGTTCAGATGAGGATGATGAAGACGATGAGGAATACATTCCCAGGCAGGCGCAGCGAAGAAGGTATAGCAATGCTCGTGGGTCGCGTGGTCAGGGTCGGGGGCGTGTTGGGCGTCCACCTCTTCCATTACTAGCCCCCACAATCCGGAGCCCGCAATCCTCAAGTGGCCCCCTGAACCAGACCCCAGCTCCCATCCCATCCTCCCCCACCCGTACTCTATTTGAACTCCCAATTCTTAGTTTAGGTTGCTCAGTTGAGGACTGTAGCACTACGGAGCCCTCTACCTCCGAACACATTACGAGCGAACTTTCTCCAACCATACCAGCCAGCAGAAGATCGCAATTGGCAGCACCCAATTCCGAACCTGATCGCTTTCAGCGTGTGATATATCAAATGTTAGAAAGTCATGGGCCAGCCACTTTTATACGGGAAGAGGACCGCTTTGAGTGGAAGTTTGATGGTAGTGATATCTCTGCCTGGATCAAAGAGTTATTCGATAGGGTAGAGTTTACGCCATGGGAAGTACGAGTTACGAATCCTCGCCCACGGGTGAATGTGAACCACCAGGACTATCAACGAGGTGCAGATTGTGGTGGAGTCTTCCGTACATTCTTACATCAGACCATACTCGGGTTTCTGGAATCGGGAGATTTCATAGAAGGTAGTCACTTGGGCCGTACTTTTCGGGAAGATAGTAAGACAGAAGCCACACCTGATATGTTCGAACTTCCCGGCCTTGAAACACCACCCCCCAACCTACGCAATTACGAAATGTTTGGAAAACTGTTGGCAAGCTACGTGTTTTGCCATCAAGATTTCTCGTGGCCCCGCGGCTTGGATCCAGTTATCTTTCTTGTAGCCTACCAGCACCATCAAGGGAAGAAATACGTCCCGGATTCTTCCCGGGTAGGTGGTTCAATCGGCAAAGCAATGGGAGTAATTGAAGAGTTTGCGAAGAGTGGTGGAGCCCCAGTTGGCGTTCCCCTACCCCAGATTCTGCAGGATGTTATTGGAACTATGGGATGGAAAATACCACCTATTGAATGGGCTCTACAAGACCCTGAGCGAGCAGAAGCAATACTAACCACTCTGTATTAGGAGACACAATGGGGAAACCGGACTCATGCCCTTGATGCTTTTGTTCGGGGGCTAAACGAACGGAATCTCTTCCAGAGAATGAAGGACGACCCAAACCTGCAACTGGAAGACGTGGACTCTTGGATCCTACAATCCGGAATTCCGAGCGCTCAATCCCTCCGTGCGGTCTTGATATTCGCACATGGTAATAATGATGACGTGGACAGTAATCATGTACAAGACTTTGCCGCGAAATGCCAACGGGTCCAAATGCTATTTGAGGATTGGGTTCAGCATTCCTCGGCCGCTAACTTGGATTGGATAGTACAGGAGGTTCTAGGGACCTCATTCGTTTCTCATAGGGGGATTACTATCTATATCGCGGGCAGGATTGAGGCGGGTAAGGGAGAAGGATTAATGATGTTCTCTACATGCTACTTGGAAATCACTCTTTCTGTAAAACTCTTGGATGAATACGGGACGACGAGCGGCTTCGCGGAGCTCATGGATATGTATCGAGTAGCGTCTAGCTTTGGGTCTCATTTCTCACTTAGTTAAGGATTACAATTGGAGGTTGCGGAATGGGAGTCGGAACACAATTGGGAGTTGCGGACTGGGAGACGGATCACAATTCAGGGTTGCGGAATGGGAGTCAGAACACAATTGGGGGTTACGGAATGGGGGTCGGATTTTTTCTTTGTTTTGTTTTTCTCATTAATGAATGGGGGTTGGATTACAATTGAGGATTGTGGAATGGGAGTCGATTTTTATGTTTGAAAGGTAGAGGGAGCTAGGAGATGTCATTGTCTAAGTTTCTTAATTTTATCTAATCAATTTTCCTTATCTAAATTATAATCGTTTCTGCCCACGCCTTTGCCTAGATATGAGGATATGGAAGCGGAAAAGCAGTCTTTGGGCTAGTTCCATACTAGGACGATATCTGAATCTAGGAATCCCACTCGTAAGCCTACGAATAATATGTATTATCCCCTCATCGACGGAAGAAACTACCCTAGGGCAATGGACACTGTTGCCAATTCGCAACTAGGAGATGTGAATGTCGAACCTCTCCTAAAGGCTACCAACTAGCTGGCAGTGGTTATCACGATTCTTTAGAAAAAGACATCCAAGCTTGGAAGACCATTGGCCGGCATATTGTACTGGAATTCATGATTATATGCCTCTGATATAGAAAGGCGAAGGCACAAGGAGCTTAAATTCAGGACTCTATACTTTTGGTGCATGAAAACTCAAGGCATAGGAAGCTTAAATTCAGGACTATATGCTCCTAGTGCAAGGATACCTAAAGTATAAGGAGCTGAGATTCAGGACTCTATGCAAAGAGGCTCAAAGCACAAGGGACTGAAATTCAGCCCTCTATGCCTTAGTATAAAAAGGGCGTAGGGCATAAGGTACTAGATTTAGGGATTCTATGTACACTGAGTCTGAATTTCAGTCCCTAATACCACCAGTGGTAAACCTCCCCCAATAGCACTCATTATATTACTAATAGCACTCAATATCACTACCAGTGGTACTCAATATACCACTGGCGGTACTCAATATTTCTCCGGTGGTACTCAGTATCCCCCTGGTGGTAATATTCTCCACCAGCGGTATTAGGTTTGCCAAGAAAAGCACGGAGGACTGAATTTCAAGCTTTATGCATACATGAACTACTTAATTTCAGCGCTTCATGCCACCGGTGGAGAATTAGTTACCTCCGGCGAAAAAATAGATTTTGACACATTTGCCGCTCCATAATGCTGTACTTAGGCCAGGTACTCTAAATTAGCATTAGCTAGGTGGAAAAGTGACTAGTCCATTGAATATACCTTGAGAGATAAGCCAATTTCCCACTAGCCTAAGTACTTGTGTATTTTTATTCAAGCACAGTGCTAGGCTCAATAAAAATACCATTTGCAGGCGCTGAAATCCAGTATTTCTATACTTTAATTTTCCACCGGCGGTAAAATAAGTTTTAAATATTCTGGACCACTGGTGGTAACATAAGCTTTGACACATTCACCGCTCCATAGCATGTACCTATCTGAAACCTGACTGGTAAAAATAACTAGATATGAATTTCCAGAGAAAGAAAGTTTACGTGCGAGATTTAGTATAAGTAGAGTTTGAATATTATATATATGTTCCGACCCGTTCGAGGGACTGCCTATTGGGGGACTTCCCTCAATGGGTCAGCGGATTTGATGGATATCCTATATACGTATGGGTAGAAACGTAAAATATTTCTGGCTACCAGTGAGGTAGCCAGAATAAAAATCCCCCATAGATGCAATAAGGCATAGTATAAAAGCAGAAAAAATAAATAAAGAATTCAAGAGGCTCATACTTTCTAGCTATTTTTCTAAAATATTTTTTGGAGTGTACCTATAGTAATTAAGCTATATATATCTTATGGGCTTACCTATATAGGGGACATGGGTGTACCTCCAATGGGTAGGATACCCACCAGACCGGCTCATTGACCGTCCGCATGATGGGCAGAAACATATATGTCTCCACGACGTGACGAGATTGTTCTTAAGTTACTGTCTCTATATCAACAAGAAGGTTTCTACCTTGAAGTACTCACTTCACTGTCGAGGACACCGGTACATGCCATCATACAGTAGTCTTACTGGCTATTTACGGTCACTCCATTTTTCATCTCTAAAGAATCTCGCATATCTAATATAGAAAGAAGAATATATATATAGACTAGCTATCAATGTAGTCTCTTATACAAAAAATACTGTGAATATTTATAGCCTTGACAAGATTCTCAAAATTACATCTATGATAAACACTCTAAGTTCTTAAGCTCTAAAGTCTCCCCATCAAAATACTGTAAGGTATTCCCAACCTCAATCTCCTGCATATAAACCAAAATCTGCCTTTGATCTAAGCCCCCTTCCTGCGCAACAGCCGACAGCACGTTCTTGATAATTGTACTCTTGACTTCTTGAGATCTACCACTCTTGCAGATGGCGTGGATCCAAACGAGGGGTTTCTCTAGGGAAGATACCCGGATCCCGCCGTGGTAGTGGTTCTCGCCTTCGAGATGATGGAAAATTATCTGGGCAGCAACAGGTGGGGCACCGGTTGTCGAACAGTGAATTTCAGTGATTTTTTTGGCTAGTGTTTCCTTCTGGGAAACAGAGAACTTGATTGTTGAGGTGATTTGGTATGTAGGCATTTCGTTGGCTGGTATAGTCTCTTGGATTTTAGACGGGCATAGTCGTGAAGATTTATAGCTAGCTCGCCCCGCACCTTGAAAAAGTAACTAATATATCAGAAATCACTAGTGTAACTGCGGGGGCGGGGTTTAGCGCAGAATTGCTGAAGCGGGGTGACCACTTCACCCACTGTCAGGGTAGGGTTAGGCTAAATAGTAGACCACCAGAACATCACACAACCACAGAGATCAAATCGATCCCCAATAAAGCCATGGGTGAGTTCGAGGATGCGATAGCCCATGCTGTGATCTCAGCATTTACAGCCCTTCCTTCAAAAAGTAAACCGAAACCCCGCCCAGACGCTACTGAATGGGTTCCGCTATCAGGCATTGTACTGGAAACAAATGGTGAGATTGTGTGCGCTGCTCTAGGGTAAGTCGCTTTTGTCTCTTCTTTTACGTATAAAATAATTAGAAAAATTCACAAAGAAAAGCACAGGAATGAAATGTCTCCCACATTCAAAGATACCTTTAGCCGCAGGCATGGTACTTCACGATTGTCATGCAGAAGTTGAGTTTATGAAATTTTTTATTCTAAAGAACCTATGCTAATATCCTGTGGCTTGCGCTTAGTCATTGCGTCCAGAGCTTTCAATTGGTAACAAGACATTACTCTTTTGTACATGCGCTATAATAAATGTAATTTACCATCTCTGACTATGGATATAGCTTTGTAATAGAGGAATGTCTAAGATTAGCCAGTGACGCCTCTTACACCTCGAAGTTCGTGCGCCGACGTAGCACGCAGCAAATTTCCGAAGATTCACCCCAACCATTTACAATATACGATAATGTCCGGTTGCATTTCTACTCCTCTGAGGCGCCATGTAAATATTTCCCCACCTCCTTCGTTGGCGGGAAATAATATCTCATATTATGTCCTAACAGGCGGGGACGGAAGCATGGAACTTACAATGTCCTCTCAGCATGATGCCACCCCTTGGAATATACCTGCCACATCTCCCAGCACCTCACTCTTACGTGGCCGTGGCTATTTCACCGAGCTGGGTGCCGTGCGAACGAAACCTGGGCGCGCTGACTCACCACCAACCCTTTCCAAGTCATGTAGTGATAAGCTAGCTTTACGTCAGGTTATTTCAATGTTATTAAGCCCTACTAGCCTTCTTGTGGCTCCAGAAAACGCATATCTTACATCGGTTGTACTCAATAAGCACGAGTATTCAGAAACAGCATGCCAGCGCGCATTCAGGGATGATGGGCGAATGTCAGGGGTCAATGGTCGGGTGTGGGGGGGTGGATATACATTCAAGCCTTTTCGTATTGAGACCACAGACGTGGATTTTTTATTTTCTAAGAGAGAGGCAGGACGGAAAATGAAGGGGATAGTTATTGGGAGCAATATCTCAGCGGTCTGGGTACAAAATAGAGGGTTTGAAACTTTGATTGGTGGAGTGCTGCAGGGGCGAAAACAATTTTCTGGCATTAGGGGAGCGAGTATGTTATCTAAGGCACGTATCTGGAGGGCAGTGAGTCAGGTGGCAGGTCAGGTGGGGTTGCAAGCGATTGAGAGAGCAGTTGATGTAGAGACTTATGGAAAACTCAAAGAGTGGGGAGGAGGTATGAAGTCGAGAAATAAGGCAAAGGAGGAGACGCGGGAGGTTCTGGGAGGATGGGTTAGGAACGGGGGTGATGATTTTAGAATGATAGAGTGATGACGTTTATAAAGTATCAATTTACAGATAACTTTTTCAGGCCCAATGTTATTCATTATTGGTACATAACTCTAGGGAGGGCCTAGATCCCAATTTCAAACAGGCGTCCCTTATCTCAAAAATATATCTTTGGGTCGTAATTCATACATAATATAGGAAAAGATAGACATACTACAATCTCAAAGCGCTTCTACTGTACCAGGATACGGATTCAGGTGCGGCCCCCCGGAACGCGCTATTCGAAATAGTAACACGCTTTTATAAACTATAATCTACCCGCATAGAACTCGATCTAATAAGAAGATAAATCTAAATGCCCAGGATTAGTATTGTAAAAAACATAGGGTGGGTAAACCCACTTTTTTTGCTTGCTATAGCTCATTTTACCCATTTTAACCCGTCCTATCTCATTTTTTATTTCCTTGCCGCTGTTTCTCATTCTCCTTCTTCTGTAGGCTGTCATGAACAGCTTGTAGTGTGGCTCGCTCAGCACGCTTCCGCCCGATATCTTCCTGTATAGCTCGCTCCTCTTTCTCGATTTGCTCGATTGCCTGGAGGTGCATCTCCTTTTGAAGTTCACTTGTGGGAGGAGCTGTAGATGCCATGAGCTGTTACGGTAACGGTGATGGGGTGTAGGGATCGTAGAGTTTGATGGGGCTGAGAAAAGGTATCAGTTGGCTTGGCGCCTTGGCAACCCACCTACTCTGAGCTCGTTAAAACATGCTAGCACTTATATATAAGGCGCTAGCTTGGCGCAGAATGAATTTCAGGTTAAGAAGAATGAGAATTTTGGGGGGCACATTTTTCAGGCCAGGAAAGCCCTTAGTCATTAAAGTTTGAAGTATTCCTCGAGAAAAGATATAATGGCGGATATTGCATAGGAAATGGCCACTTCTCTTGCCATATGCTATCACCCGCTGCGCTTAACTGGATGCCAATCCTCCTTGTAGGGCTTAAGTAAATGTAGACTGAACAGGAATTCTATGAGCCATTACTGTAAATATCGGAAACAGCAGAGCTTGAGACTTCTGAAAGCTGGATTAAGTGAGAGATTTTCATACCTGGTGGTAGATTGTTGGGCTTCTATATTGGTTGTAAGTTGTAGCGGTTATCTTAGGCCTGTATTATCACTGAAGCGAGCCTGATACTATGTATATCGGGCGCGAGTTATCAGGTAGAATCCCCCATATATATTTCTAGATAGAGCTAATTTATGTATGTTATAGGCCAAGCGTTGTGGGCTGTCTCGTGTCACTAAAAGAAGTCTGCAACGAAATCGATGATGAAACAATATGTTCATCAAAAAAGGGAAAACGTCTATATTCAGATGATGGCTAAACTAAAAGGAAAACTATTATCTAAGAGAGGAGAGAGTTGTGTAATCCTCGTAGGGGACAGGTGTCCCACTTGACTATGCCACTTGGCCTTTGTTACTAACATGTGCCACAGCGTTCATCTGATGCCACCTAAGGGGAAGTTAACTACTTGGAAAAGTTATGGCTGGTTGAGCTACCGGCAAATATAGTACACCCTTGAGCTTAGCGATTGTACATACTGCTAATAGTTGGTCTCGGGTGACTAGTGACGGCGTCAATGGTGCTAGAACTACATTTACACATAGACTTAAGGGAGAGCTCTAGCTTGGACGCAAAAGATTAAATTCAATAGGTGGTGGACTGATTACATACACTTAAGTTACCCTTTGTGGGTAGGTCTTATAATATGTTCGGGGGATGGTTCCGTATCGGTAGAGCCCATTGTTTATTTATAGGCGTCAACATAAATTGGGTGAGACATATTTTTGAATAGAAGGCTCTGATATACATGTAGATTCTGGAGACTCAAATTGAATACTGTATACATACATGTAGTAGCTGAAAATTCTCATAGCGGCATTCATTATGATTTGGCCTAAATACACTTGTGCTACATTACTAAGCGAGTTCATACGCTCCCAATGACTAGGATCCTGCACACTAAGACATAATAACTTAGTCACAAGGGATTATTTGAGCTAATTTGAGGCCATATACAGGTACTTAAGGTTAATGACATCCCCACAATCATCTACTAGGCTACTTTCTCTGATGCAAACTCGACTACCTTTTTACTAAGTGAAAAAAGCCAAAATGCACCCCATATTTCGCAAGTGTAGGCTTGCAAAGGCACCCACGAAAAGAACTGTGTCTGCTGCTGATGAAGCCTATAAACATCCTCACCATGACTTGAGCTGGGGTAGCTGCAACTCTAACGGCGGTTGGGAAGGGAAGGTTTTATGTGTTAAAGAAGGAGGGTATAGTTCACCAAAGCAGTCTAGTTAAAGATTTGTGCATACTGGATACTGTACTAACATCATCTAGCGCGCATGCATGCGGAGGCGGTTGTGGTGGGGGATGTGGGGGTAGTGGAGGTTGTGGTGGAGGGTATCTAAATCTTAAGGTTAAAACTGGTTAAAATCAAAAAGAGCTAACTTTATTGGGTTATAGATGCGGTGCGAAATAGATACAGGTAGTTGGTACGGTGGCTAAAGTTATAATTAATTCATTATGTCTATGCAGCCTTCCTACTATTATATGATGGTTAAATTACTCTATGTATGTGAGAATGCGAGATACGGGTGTCACTTTGTGTGGGTTCCTTTAGTCGTAGCTATATATTATTTCTCATATCTTCTACCATAGCAGGAGTTCTTTTTGTTATGTTTTTTTGAAAGATATTCTAGTAGCTACCTTAGTGAAGTTGAAGCATCCACCAATGTGAGAATAGGTGATCAGTAGTATTAAAATCTCATGAACTTGCGAGGTCCAGATTATTATAGCTTAAGCACTTTATTTTAGATACAACTCACACCTGGATGACCTAGAAGAGACGCGGGCGGTGGAAGTAATATGGACGGTTAAACATGTTTATGTGATTCGGCTATACATTGTTGTAATTCAAGTACATTCCTAACCTATTAGTATTGAGTAAGTCTTTTTTTCTTTCCTCCAAGTGGTTTTTTTTTTCTGGGTAAAAAATCTGGCGTGCAGTAAAAATTATGGCCTATGTGTTGAGCAAGTCTATCTTACGGGATCATATAAATCCACTATAGACAACTATTTGTGCTTCATATATATCTGTAAGATAAAGTAGACTATTTTTCATAAAGTACTAATAGGATAGCACTATTAAAAGTATTCCAGGGTTTAGATAGGTACTAAAACACAACTATATATGCATATACTTAATAAACCAAAAGAAAAAGAAAAAAATTCCATATGCCTACGCAAAATTGGTGACTAGCGATGTTTTTTTGTCCAAACTAGTTGCCATTCTGCTGGGCTTTTATTTCGTTAGTCGGTAGTGGACTAGGGTCGGCCTCAGGGTTCATGCTAGTGACAATATCGTTGAGCATTTCCTGGGCAACTCCTGGGTTCATGATGTCTGCACGGAACTGTGGTTGCTGGAGGAGTGTAAGAGCAGCGAGGGAGTGTACAGGATACCTAGAGCAGTGTCAGACTGTCAATCAAGGGTAGCTACGTAGCGGGGCTTCGTACGTAAGCAGCTTCGCATAGTCGGGTTTACGAAAGTATTCCAGGTATACGATATAGTGGGTGAAGCGCTCGTCATCGAGGACTTTGGAGTGAGCGAGGAAGTTGAGATAGAAGGGGTTCGCGAGGCATTGAACGAACTAGAAGATATCAATAAATAGGGCCAATACAACTTGAGGAGGTGGGGTAAAACCTCAAGCTCAATCTCGAAGCGAGTAAAGGGTTGTTGCGACATTACTTGATGTGTTGGTGTGCATGATCCTTAGATCGCTAGATCTCTGAGAGATTGATTGACTCGTATCACGCCAAGAACCTATAGAAGAGCTCGTGCAGGATTATACGCGCAGCACAATTCCCAGGTTAGGAGGGAACATCAGTATGCTTGGCGATTCCGTCGAGCTATCACTCAGCCATCCAGCAACCGAGAAAGGCAAGCAACCCACTCTGGGGCTTAGAAAGAACAATCTCCCCTCACTCAACCAAGTACTCAGGAACAGCCCGAACGAGTGCAGCGGCACCTGGTATTCCTCTCATCGAGTGGTCCGAAAGGTCCGTCTATTCAAACACCACCAATCATAACACCTGATACTGTGCCCGGTTGCCAGGTCCTTGAGCACATCCACCCCTAACCTGTCTACTCGCCCATCCATACATCTATCCTATTTTATTTCATCCCATAATCCGGTCCCCCCCCTCCTCCGTCATCCGCTCTCCGGTGCTATTACTACTGCTTACGGATTCGTTTTCCACTCATCCGACCCCGGTTCACTCCCTTATTTTTGACTTTTGACTCCACCTTGGCCTCTCTCTGACCGACATCTACAATCCTCTCAGCTTTCCGTCTGTTTGCTTAAATGTCATGACCGCTGCCAACACTCCGGTCACTCCTTCTCACTCCCCTCTCCCCGATTTTGACAGCTTTATCTCCCCACCATCTCACACTAGGTGCGGAAATGCAGACCTTTGGTATGAAGTTCTCCTCCTCCTCCTCCTCCTCCTCCTCCTCCTCCATTTCCACGTCTACTTCATCTGGTTCCTTATCTCCTCTGTCCCCTACCGCATCTTCTCTTGCTCCACACATGTCCCGCCCAGTGTCTAGTTACACTTTCTCTTCCACCTCATCGTCCTCTTCATCGCTGCGACGGGGTGTGCTGACGAGGGACTTCTCGTTCGATGATATTATAGTGCCGAAAAGTCGCCGGGTATGCACCACCTTTACTATACAACTCAATGCAATCCTAAATACTTCATACTGACATATGGTTATGCTGCTAATAGCCTAGATTCGATCTTTTTATAGAAGTAATCACCCCTCATCTATCAGAATCTTACTTTGCAAGATTCAACTTCTAAGTACATCCATGGATTGTTGATGTCATAAATATAGATTCACGACCTCAACAACGTACCACTAGTTTCCGGCCAAGCATATGTTAAATGGCACCTCCAAGGCTCTACTCGTGCCGATGCCCGTGGGCGAACCTCTAAGGAAACCATCAAGGACCATAAAGTGGCCTGGCATTTTTCTCATACTTGCGAGGAAATTCGCATGACAATTGGCCGGAATGGAATGCTGCAGGAACAGCTTATTATTTTTGAAGTCAGTCAAGAGTACGCCGGCGCGAGGGAGCGCATTGCACTGGGGTCGGTACAACTTAATTTGGCAGAATATACACAAGTACATAGGGACACTAGAAGGTACTTGATGCAAGATAGCAAGATTAACTCGACGTTAAAGGTACATATTGAGAACCTTTCTATAAAGTAAACCATAGACCTGTCGCTAACATAGATGTCTTAAGATTACAGTTGCACTGACCCAGGTTGGGGGCGACGAAAATTTCATGGCGTAAGTTTTCCTACTTCTCCATAGTTGTATCAACTAACATAGGAGGCTCAAAGCCCACAATTACAAGGCGCTCAGGTTTTCGGGGGTATTGCAGGGATAATTGGAGAGTCCCGGGACCCTGAAGACGGAGGAAGTTAGAACACCAATCTTCCCGGTATTAATTTTAACTGACCTCCTTAGATCGTTCTATCTCCACGCTCCAAAAGAGAGATAAAAGCGCAATTCATGATATGTACCGTAGTACCCTTGCAGCCTCATGGCAACTCCAAGCTGGTGAGCTCAATCCTGAGGAATGTATCGAAGACATCTTTGCCGGTGGTGATGGCTGGACACCCCGCTCCGAAAGGTGCCACCAGGGAAAACCGAAATCGGTCAGGTATGAAGGAGGACTCCCTCGAGGAAGAATTGATGGAAGCGATAGCGATTCGCTTAGTGCTGTCAGCAGTGGTGGTGGTAATTCAGCTATGGGAGGTACAAGTCTCGGCGCTAGTGACTTGCGACGGCGACGAGATGGTGACGCACTCAGCATCGTCAGCTTTGCAATGGTTCCAAGCGCAGATCGAAAACCGAGCGGTAGAAGTAGTATTAGAAGTACTAGGAGCGATCGAGAAGTGGACGAAATGCGTGCAAGAGAGGATTTGGTTAGCTGGAGAATGCCAGCAGCGACACGGTGACGGAAGCAATATAGTGGGAATGCGGCTTTCCTTTACCGTCTTAGGCAGAATGGATGAAAAGAAAACCAAGTATGCATATAACTCCCTAGCGGTAGAGGTTGTGGGGAGTGGTTTTGCCGTATTTCCGGAGAAAAATACGACTTTGCACCATATTATTCGGGTTCTATACTTTTGTTTCCTTAATTAGTCAGGTCAGATATATTATTGGTTCCAGTTCACTTTTACATATTTACAGATGCACACTCTTTATATTCCCCCCTTTCTATCTTGATTCCTCACTCATTTATATATGGATTGTCTTTATCTTTTTCTTTGTCTAGATAAATAAACAGGTTCTGGGTTCGGGCTTAGGTGGCTGGCAAGTCTTTTCGTTATAGCTCTCTATTGTTACTTAGATTGATGGTATTGGATATAAAAACTAGCGGACGGAGAAAGAAGGGGATTCGTAGGGAGCGAACAGAAGCTATAGGGGTTTATGGTATCTTCTTCGTTGTATTACTAGTATCTACTTTTATGGTTCCAGGGTTCTGTATTGTGTGCATGACAGGAACAGAAACTTGTAGTTATACCTTGGATATACTACTGCGGGGTATGTGACTACGAAATTACCAGCCATCAATGATTTCCCATGAACTAAATAAGGTGATTTCCAAGAACTTACCGAATCATGTCCCTCAGCACTACCTGCTTTCCCAACAAATAGGAGGCTTGTTATTTCACCTAAAGAAAGCTGGTATTAAAAGGTTACGCTGTGAGCTATGTTATATGAGGTTCTGAAAGTATGATATGTGAACACTGTAGTTCACAAATACCTATTTAGACTAACTATAGAATGCGTGATAACTTGAGTTAGACACAAGGCTAATATGTTAGAATAAATGTAGTGTAAATATAGACTTCACCCTATCTGTTAGGTTACAAGTCATTGGGTTGGTCCATCGAATTATGTTAGTGTATCTATCCCATAGCCCTGAGCCCTAGCCACTGTATGTAGTTAGTTCAACTTTGTGAAATTTTCTAAACTTTCAGAACGACAATCCATCGTAGCAACCATCCCACCAACCATCCCGCAAATTTCACCCAGTAGCAGTAACAGCAACAACTGTACTACCTATACTGGAATCGCCTAGAATGTCTGCTGTTGATTATCTCCTCCAGGAAACCTCAGTAGGCTATGGCCTCTACCAGGTCGCACTGCAACCAGAGACCATCGGTAGCCGTCTTAAAGAGGTTCAAGAAGCTGGGACTGATCTGACCAGATTCGGGAAAATAGTGAAACTCGTTTCTTTTGCGCCTTTCCAGTAAGTCTTTCGATTTCTATGGCAATACTAGAATAAACTTGTTACTTCCTTTTTGCCTGTTATTGACGCAATTGGGGGGGGAAACATTAGAGGTGCAGCACAGGCACTTGAAAACGCAAATGACATTTCTGAAGGTATCGCCAGCGACCACCTCAAAGCTCTTCTTGAGGTAAACCTTCCTAAGGGCAGCAAGAAAAAGAAGGTTATCCTCGGTATCACCGACAAAAACTTGGCTGGCTCTATTAAAGCCGCTTTCCCTGGTGTTGACTGCGAGACAAATGAAGTTGTTCAGGACCTACTTCGTGGGTTAAGGCTTCATGGACCTAAGCTTCTTAAGCAACTCAAGGAAGGCGATATGGATCGCGCACAATTGGGTTTAGGTCATGCTTACTCAAGGGCTAAGGTAAAGTTTTCGGTTCAGAAGAACGACAACCACATTATTCAGTCAATTGCGTTGCTGGATACATTGGACAAGGACATCAATACTTTTGCTATGAGAATTAGGTTCGTAACCCTTCTTCTCACTGAGCTTTCCCAATTGAGGCTCTACGACTCTTAGGAAGTAGAAAGGCTTACCTAATGAGCTGAACAGAGAATGGTACTCCTGGCACTTTCCAGAAATGATTAAGATCGTTTCTGATAATCATCAGTACGCTCGCCTTATTCTATTCGTCCGTGATAAGAAGACAGTTTCCGACGACCGCCTACACGAACTAGCAGCTCTCGTTGATGATGATGCTGAGACTGCTCAGGCTGTCATTGACGCTGCAAAGGTGTCAATGGGCCAGGACATCTCTGAAGCTGATATGACCAACATCTGTTCATTTGCCGAGAAAGTAGTATCGCTTGCAGACTATAGGAAGACTCTGCACGGATACCTGGTTAATAAAATGGCTATCGTTGCACCTAACCTGGCCCAGCTAATCGGAGAGGTTGTTGGTGCGAGGTTGATATCGCATGCTGGGAGCCTGACAAACTTGTCAAAGTACCCTGCATCCACAGTCCAGATTCTTGGTGCCGAGAAGGCCCTGTTCAGGTACGGCAGACACCTAGCTTTATGTAGGTAAAGGTCAATGATCATCTACTGATTAGGTACAGAGCTTTAAAAACAAAGGGTAATACCCCTAAGTATGGCCTCATTTACCACTCTTCTTTTATTGGAAGAGCTGGCGCAAAGAACAAAGGAAGAATCTCCCGTTTCTTGGCGAACAAGTGTTCGATCGCTTCGAGAATCGATAGTTTTTCTGATGTTCCAACAACAAAATTTGGTGAGGCTCTGAGGAAACAAGTTGAGGAGCGTCTTGATTTCTACGCAAATGGTTCTGCACCTACGAAGAATCAGGATGCCATGGTATGTTTTCTGTCTAGGAGAACCTAATGATTCCCTTGCTAATTTAAATGCACAACTTAGAAAGCTGCGATGGATGCTGTTCTAGCTGACATCGATGTCGATACTGTTGAAGATAACGATGAAGTAGAAGGTAGTAGAGGGGAGGCTGATAAGGATATGGAAGACATTACGTCAAAGAAGGAGAAAAAGGGGAAGAAGGAGAGGAAGGGGGGGAAGGGGAAGAAGGAAGAAAAAGGTAGCAGTAAAAAGAGGCGGAGAGATGAGGATGATGCTGATATTGAGATTGAGAAGGTAAAGGAGATGAAGAGGTCGAAGAAGGACAAGAGGGAGAAAAAGCAGAGTAATTCCTGATAGGTGACTAAAGGAATTAAATAAACGTGGGTACATAAACTCTTTTCCGGTTTCTTCCTCTGGCCTGTAGACAGGGCTAGGCTGGTTAGCCAGAAACTAGTATCATTTCTTATGGCGTCCTTTTCTCATTGTTTCTGTTTACTTCTTTGTACTTTAAAAGTTTCCGCATTAAAGTCAATATTTACAAGTGATCGCTATAATCTGTAGTATCTCACAAAGTATATGTACTAGCACATGCAGAAAAGGCTAATAGTTAGATTTAGTTATATACCTGCAAAGCAACTATGTTAGATATATAGGTAAATAACTCCAGGGTTAGGGTTAATTGTCAGCCACATTTAAGACAAATTGTACCGAGTCCCACCTCCCCAAGAGCAATGCGAATGACTCTTGAGCTACATGCATGAATCTCTACACTCCCTTATCACCTCCGCCAGCCAATCCTGGACCTCTGGCACGAAACCACCTTTCTTTATCGTCAGTGAAGTTGGTCCCTCGCACCCCTCAGCATCTCACTTAGCCCTCCCTTTTGCAACCCAATGGCAACAATAAAGAACACCAGACGACGTCGCGCTCTTGGATTCCGCGATGTCAATGTTTTCACCCCACAAATAGTACCACTGAAAGTGACCGACGGCGGGATCGGTCATGAAAAGATTCGGAGAGACTGTGGAGATGTTCCAAGAAAACACTCGCTTGACTTCTCAGACGATGGTCAGACACAGAAGGTTGCGCGTTATGTTGGAATGCCTGATAAAAGGGTAGGCATTGAACATTGGCTAGAGGATGGGATTGTAGACGGAAGCCCGTCACGCCCATCAACGGAGGACATGAGGGCTCTTGGCCAGCTTGTAAGTATTCTGTGTTTGTAGCGGGGGGAAGAATGCTTTCAGGGCTCAGATGTTGATAAGAGATTATAGCACGTAGAGGGGGACCCACGTTTAACTTACGAATCTCAGGAAACGGTATTAGGAGACTTTGTGAGTGGAGAGAGGTTGGGTTCACCAGCGTTTATACATTATGTAAATTTGGAATCCTCACAGGCCTTTGACAATCCTGACACCTCAGCACCAAACACCTTCTCCAGCTCCGCTGCTGCAACGGCGCTCCGTCTTCGTCTCCGCGTGGCTCTCTTCAAAGTACAGACAAACCAAACCGCAATCCCGATATCACATCTACAACTTCCTGAAACATCTCCACAGCCTCTCTCTGTGTTCCCACCATCCTTGGTCAGAGTAAGCGCTGCTAACAATGCCTATGACGGACATTGTGACTTCTACGACGACGAAATAACTTCAGCGCCACCTTCTTCACCACCCCCGCTCATAGCGGTAACTACTCACTGTGTGCCATTTTTTACACCGATGAAATCATCATCTCCTTCTCCAAACTGTAGGAAACCTTCGGATATTGGTGGTTGATCTAGTCTGTACGGGATGCGTAGCTTAGACCAATATTACTCAGTTAACCACGAGATACGGATACTTCTATGCATAGGGTATCTTTCTAGTATTTAATTTAGTTGGTATTTTATTATTGAACTATTTCTTCAAAGCAATTTATAAAATTTCCATGTGATAGATATAAGGGTAAGTTACAAACTGGCATTCTATGGAAGTTCCATTCAGTCATTCTTAAATCAATCATTATATCTAGTATAGAATATTACGAGAATTTCAGGCACAATATACTTAGTCGATAGTACTTACCGATACCAATCAGCGATACGAATAATTGAGGGGGGAGTCGTGTGATTCGTCTTGAACAAAGACAAGGAGTAAGTGCAGGAGAGAAGAGAAGTTTATTAAATTGCGGCGGAGATATTTTCGGGTAGCAAAATTGTAAAACTGGCCTATACAATTGTCCAGGCTACTTGTCGCTAAGCTCAGAGTTCAGTTTGCCTGTACTCGCATTTCAATAAAGAATTCGGCCAGTGCAACAACGCAACCACAACCATAATGCCAAAATTTATTGCTACTCAACCAAATAAAAAGATAAAATTAAGTGAAGCATACAGAAATGATCAGCAGAAATAGGAGAAGAAATCTATCTATAGAAAACAATTAATAGTTGAAGTTGTTGCCACCATGATCTTTAATACATGCATTAACCCTCTTGGGCATACTGTTTATTAGAAAATCAATTTTTTCTTGAGGGATAGACTCCCACTCTTTTACAAGCGCAGACATGAGATCTTTGACCTTAGTGATCTTAGGCTTTTGAGTGGAAATTTTATCCTTCATGTAATCCCACAAATTCTCTATTGCATTCAAATCAGGAGATGAGCTAGGCCACTCCTTCTGGACAACACCTTCTTTATCCCTAATCTCTTTTAAGAATTGATTAGTATGTGGCCCAGCGCCATCTTCCATAATCACTGCATCACCCTTTAGTGCTTTTACTTCTCGATAAAAAGAATATAATTTAGGTATAAGGATTTTTTCTTTATACCTATACCAATCAATTCCTTTTACATCCTTTTTCCGGGTTTTTTGCTGTGTAAGAAACTTTGGTGGTCGTCCTTTTTTTTTAGTAGTAGGTGGAACTAAACATAGAGCTTTTTCACGGAATGATCGGGAACGCCAGGGTGAGCTTTACTGTGACTCATGCAAGGAGGGAGGTAGGGTAACAGGTGTCGAGGATGAGGACAAAGGCATTGTACAAGTGGGGGATTTTCTGTATAAATAGGGAGCGTTGCTCCCTCTCTGTAATAGTTTTCTTTCTCTTTTCTTTACGCAACGTCTCTTCAGTTAGATTCAATACAAACTTTCTTCTTTGCTGCCTCTCTGCTACTTCATCGCTTCGCGATCGCTGAAACCACTTCTTACTTCACAAACCTTTGGTATTTTGCTTGTAACGGATAGTTACCTTGCCATCGAGTTAGTTGTATCCTGTGGTCACGCTGCCCTCACGCTGTCCTCCTTGAAAAACTTCTTTTGCTGCCTTCTCTTGTTCTTCGTTCTCAATTTTTAGTGCTTTTGTTGCTGCTTCCTTTTCTTCTTTTGTTTCCTTTACCCACACATGACAAGGACTACGCATTCTACCACAAATAGCACCCCAAAACATAACCACCTCTTGAAGACCCTTTTTCCGATTTACTGTACCCTTACTACCATCATATTCTTCTCCTGCACGCCTCCAAACCCCTTGTCTACCTCTAACCTGTCCAGGAACAATGTTCATTTCATCTGTAAAAATCCACTTCATCCAATCAGTCTCTTTATGCTTGCGGCACCACTTCAATCGCTTTTGTTTTTGAGTCCTAGTAAGGATAAATTTCCTACGAGGCTTCCTCCAATGGATCCCATCATTGTTGAGAATTTTTCTCGCAGTTTCATGACTGATATTGAGCCCCGAGTCCTCCACCAACTCGGCTAATGTAATCCGTCGATTTTCGGGTTTCTCTACAGTTCTTATCAGGTACCGCCGTTCTTGTTCAGATACTGCTTTCGGACGCCCACTCTTTGGCTTAGGATTGACGTTCTCTTCATTGAGTAGATGTTTTAGACTTGCACCATCTCCTGCACCAGACCGTGTTTTGGCTTGATAAACAATATCTATTGCCGTGTGTTGGTTCACTCCCGTAACCTTTTCAATATGAGAATAAGATTTTCCATCCTTATGCAGAGTAAGTATGGCCCCTGCCTTTACAGGATCTGTTGCTCGGCCTCTTGATGACTTGCTCAAGTGCGGGGGTGCCATAAGAAATTCCACTTAGGAGAGTTGAACTTGGGACTTTCTGCACAAAAATAAGTTAATTTCATTACAGCAGACTATTACCGCTTCACTAAGTACCTTATAGTTTATCTCGCTTAAAAAAATCTCATGAACTGAGTGTGATGGGGAAGAATATGATTGCAGTATTTGGCGGGGTAAAGAGTTGTCAACATCGCTTAGTCAGTGGCCGATCACATTCTCGAAATGCAAGTATAAGATACCGACTACTAAGGTCTCTTCAGTCAACGATAGTAGTTGTTCCTTTGGATTGCACAAGAGAGTTACAAACTACAATAACGTCAAGATTCACTAGAGTTAGTTGGTATAGCGGAAAGTTGTTCAGTTGAAGCGTGGAAGTCACGATAGGATAGAGTTGATAGGGTAAAGGCAAAGATAGGTAGTTTAATGATATTCAAATATATTGATAAGACTTGTTCTTCCCGTTGATGTTTTTGGTAAAGAGACAAATCTGCCGACTATTTTATATACTGCAGTTTGGGCTTGCAGATATCTTCTAAACTCTAATACAAACGCCTGGGAATCCCCGAAGAGCCTAAAAACCTGCCAAGCAATCACGCCATACAGTTCAAATCTTACAACAACATTCAAAACAC
Organism: Verpa conica; assembly: GCA_033030425.1. Classification (NCBI taxonomy): domain Eukaryota; kingdom Fungi; phylum Ascomycota; class Pezizomycetes; order Pezizales; family Morchellaceae; genus Verpa; species Verpa conica. Next base: position 933,028 of record JAUFSD010000016.1, read on the forward strand.
CAATACAAATACATTCTCTCCATACTTATACAAATCCCAACCAGTCCAAGCACTTTGTGTTAAGAACACCTATTTCCTAGTCTGCCTTGTCTATTTCCTTGTTTCATGTATCGTTTCATATCTTGTAGGATTCCTATCATTATTGGTCATGTAGAAAGTACGCCTCGCAGGACGAGACGTCTATAGTTTCATGTAGAAGGAGGTTGCTCCTTCAGTTTCATATTGTCTCATTGTTGATCTCAATGTCCCTCCAGAAAGGGTATAAAAGGGACGCATTTCTATCAGTTAGTTAGTTCTTCACGCAACAACTTATATTTCGCGACAGGGATAGAAAAACACCTGGTACTGCTCTAAGCGACGGTTACACACACCAAAACTCTTCATTTTCATAACCTCAGACACATACCCCGCTTCAGTTTTATCAATACTCCTCTTCAACGCTATCAGATAGCTTGAAGATATTACATCGATATTATCGTGGATACCTCAGCCTTGCGTCCTGAGAGCCCATCCACCCCCCTCACTGTTGTAGGCACCTGATAAGAGGAGTATTCTGGGAACCATGAAGACCACTTGTTTGACTATCTAGGTAACTTAATCCCTTGTTCGTTTCTTAAACGTAACAGGGGTTTGGGGAGAAGCACGTGTGGACACTATTGCTGGCGGCTATCTCCTGCAGGGCGCCCCACTGTGCCACCCACCGGGTGCTGGGGGGGCCCCTCAGAGTTGCTGTAAACGCATAGTAAAAACACAAGCTTTGGACCCCAAAAATAACCCCTGGGGCGTCAGGAAAATTCGTCCGTCCGAACCAAATCCGGAGGGTATATGAGAGGGCATGATTTGGAGCTGACTGGTGAAAGAATCGAGGAAATCGGATAAGAACTGACGGAGTTGTGCCCTCCGCCAGTCAGGGCATGTTTCTTGACAAACTAACGGTATGGAGGAAGGCCCCGCTTCCCAGCACTGCTTGCTGATTAGTACCAAAAGACTCTGGTGACTCTCTGCCACAAGGGAACATGCAAAGACGGAACAGATACGGTGGTTAGTACACTTATCGGCCCGTCCGCAGAGTACAGATTGGTTCACTAACAGCTTTACGTTATTGCATTACTCTAGTACACCTTTGGGCTTGACTAGAATAGACGATAGGGCCGGGACAAAGTGCTTGGACTGGTTGGGATTTGTATAAGTATGGGGGGAATGTATTTGTATTGGCGTTGCTACTGTGTTGTAAGATTTGTATTATATGGCGTGATTGCTTGGCAGGTTTTCAGGGTCTTCGGGGGTTCCCAGGCGTTTGTATCAGGATTTAGAAGAAATCCGCGAGCCCAAACCGCGGTATATAAAATAGTCGGCAGATTTGTCTCTTTACCAGAACATCAACGGGAAGAACGAGTCTTATCAATATATTTGAATCTATCGAACTACCTTTACTTTATAACTTTATTACAAACATTTTGCTTGTGACTTTCGAAGCTTCAACTGAACAACTTTCCGCTTTATCTAACTAACTCTAGGGAGTCTTGACAATATCATAGTTCGTAACTCTCTTGTGCGATTTAAGGGAACAACTACTACCGTTGACTGAAGAGACCTTGGTAGTTGGTATCTTATACCTTCGAACTGAACTCTAAGCTTGACGAGACGTAGCCTGGACAATTGTATAGGCCAGTTTTACACTATATTGATACTCGCAAGTTCACTTGGAGTATCGGAAATCACACTTTCATCAATCTATAAACCTACTCGCCATATTAAATGGCTCAACGAAGAATTGGGGGCACCGCATTCGGTGTACTTGGCGACTGGGCAAAAACCCAGACCCAAGTAGAAGAATTGCGGGAGGAAGACGAGAACAGCGTAATGGGAGAAATCGACCAACTGTCAGCCCCGGAAGGACCCTCAGTGTCCGATGGAAGTGGAAGGTGCAGAACCCAACGACCATCCACCCAACAAACACAGTTTCTGGAAATCTTAAACCAGTTTCTTACCACTCATGAAGAAGACTTGAACTTCATGAGCGAAAACCAGCGAACACTGTGGGATCAGCTGATACACACCCACAACAGACTCAACCAAGGGGAGAAACTCACCCAAAGAGACCTCCAACAAGCCCAGCAGAGACAGAGCAGTTTGGAAGAAGTGTTCTTGGTGGCACATAATGCCAGAGAGCTGGAAAAACAGGCCATCGAGCAAAATGCTGCCCAGGTGCAACAGCAGCTACTTAACGCCAAAGCGGAAGTCAACCGCCAGAAGGCAGTCACCCAGGAAGTAATAGCGGAACTCAACCGCCAAAGGGTGGAGGCCGAAGAACTAAGAAAGGCCCACCGCCAGGAGTTAGAGGAGCTAAGGAGCCGGTGGTCTCAATACTCCCAATCCAGGCGTGAGGAACCTAGCGGCATTAGGCAGAAAACACCTAGGAGCAACATGCCCGAGGTCGAAAACTTTGTCGAAGGGGTATTGGCGGCAGGACAGGAAGAAGTACTCAATAACCAGGAGGCGCGGCGACAAGCCCCTCCACCAATTCCCCCGAGACCAGACGTGGGCGGAGGCGGCAACATGCTGCCCCCACAAGGACCTAGGATGGTAGGAGCCGGCCATCCAGGTAGTAGTGATTCCAGCAGTGACAAAGACAGAAGCCCATCTCCTCCACCTAGGAAGAACCTGAAGTTCAGGCGTCCCCTCCGGGAAGGAACCCCTTTCTCAATAGTAAGCCAATTGGAAGCCCATAATTCCAAAGCCCACAAACCAGAGGACTTCGAAAATAAAAAGGATCAGAACATCTGACATTGGTTGCTCGACTGTGAGAATTATTTCGTCCAGAGAGCAAAAAACTTTCCTGCCGATAAAAATAAAATTATATTTGCAGGAAGTTACATGAAGGGAGTTCCCAAAGAATGGTTTGTGGGTTATATGACCTACAAAGCCACCGGAGAAGACAGGCCGGACTACCTGACGTGGGAACGTTTCCGTCAGGAAGTCATCAAGAAATTCCTAGGTTCTAACGAGGTGATGGAAGCAGCGCAGAAAATGGGGAAGTGGGAGTACAAGAGCAGTATCTCTGATTATATCATGCACATGCAACTCTTAAACATGAAAGCCCGGATGTCTGGCACTAGCTTGAGAATAGCCTTTCTCACTGGCCTCCCGGCGGCAATCAGAGATAGGTTCTCCATGTTCCCTGTTACTGAAGACAATGACGACTTTGTCACCAACCTAGAAGCCGCGGGCAAAAGACACAAAGAAACTCTGGAGATGGAGCGTTTGCTCTCTCGAGTTCCAGGTGCCCGAGGCGAACAGTCGGCGCAACGCCACTCTAGGTTCAAAGCGAAGCAAGCAAAGGGAGAGGAGAAGAAAGAAAAACCAGCGAGCACAGAGAAAAAGAATGATAAGTCTGCCCCTCCAGCAAAGAAAACTTACCCTCGAAAGCACTTCAATTTCGCGGAAGCAACCAAAGGCGTCCCACGGGATGTCATGGCCAGACGCGAAAAAGAAGATACCTGCCGACGAAGGGGCATGTCTGGGGCTATTGTGCTTCAGATATTAACACCAGTGCCGCAGTCTCAGCCTTCACCTTTACCAAGCGTCTGAGAGAGGAGGAGGAGGAATCCCCAGAAGAGCCTCCCAGACCTCGCAAGCAACATCATCGGGCCAAGACAAAAGCCGCCGCAGCTGCTGCTAGAATGGACAATGAAGGAGATACCCAGATGGTGTTCGATAACGCGGGCACATCTGAGGAGGATTTTTGGAAGGGCGTTTAGACTCCCCAGGTCTAGATTTGCCCCAAATTGCAACACTTTCACTGGGAGAAAAATCCAAAAACAGTTCTAAAAGAAAAAGACCGGAGGAGGAGGAATCCACCGCAAAGAAAAAACAAGCGACGGAGCCAGTACACGGAGCACGTCCTATTGCCACCTTTGATTTTTGTTTTGCCAATTGTATAAAACGCTGTAAAGTATTGTTGGACACCGGAGCCACAGGGCCGGTTTTGAGTTTGCGTTTTGTTTCTTTATATAATGTCCCAAAGGTGGAAAGAGACGTCCCCGCCCGAATAATGGGATTTGATGGAAAAATGGCATCGGGCGCGGGACAAGCCTTTACATTACCTATACTAATGATAGAAGGCATGCACCAATCTGAAATATCGTTCGAGATTGCAGATACCCCGGCAGACTTTGACGCAATTTTACCAGCCTGGTGGATACAACAACATAACCCAGTGCTTCATTCTAACGGAAGGCTTGAATTCCGTGGTAAGAATTGTCTCCATGCTTGTACCGCTAATAAACCGGTGGTAGTCTATGACGAGAGTGTGGCAGAAGATCCCGAGGCCCAATCAATCGGAGCAGTTAGCCGTGAGTTAACCAAAAGGGAACAGCTGGAAGGCCTAATACCTAAGGAATACCATGAGCTACTCGACGTGTTTTATCCGTCAAAAGCCGACGAGTTACCCCCTCACCGCCCATACGACCATGCCATAGACCTGGACCCAACTGCAAAGCCTACTTGGGATCCAGTGTACAATCTATCGGCATTGGAATTGGGTGTGTTGAAGGAATACTTGGAAAAAATGATCCGGCTAGGTAAGATCCGCCCCAGCAAGTCGCCTTACGGCGCACCTATATTATTTGTCAAGAAAAAGGACAGTAGCTTGCGACTTTGCGTCAACTACCGAGGGCTTAACAGGATAACTATCAAAAATAAGTATTCTTTGCCCTTCATGGATGAGCTCAGAGATCGAGTATCCGGCTCTACCATTTTCTCGAAGATAGACCTGAAGGAGGGGTACAACCTCGTCAGGATCAAACAAGGGGACAAAGAAAAAACGGCTTTCAGGACCCGCTATGGACATTACGAGTACCTAGTAATGCCGTTTGGCATGGTAAACGCACCAGCAACATTCCAGAACATGATGAATGACATCCTCAGAGAGTACTTGGACCAAGGTATAGTAGTCTATCTTGACGATATCCTAATCTATAGCAAAACAGCAGAGGAACACATTCGATTAGTCAAAATTGTTCTCCAGAAGTTACAGGAAAACAACCTGGTCGCCAATCCTAAAAAATCCTTTTTTAACCAGCAAAAAATCGAGTTCCTCGGCTATATCCTAGGTCCCGAAGGTGTCTCCATGGCAAACGACAAAATCACGTCAATTCTGGAATGGTGAGCTCCACAAAGCGTAAAAGATGTGCAGGCTTTCATGGGGTTTGCCAACTTTTATAGAAGATTCATCCATAACTTCTCAGGGGTCTGTAAACCTATAACCGATTGTACCAGACAAGATAACGCTAAGAACTTCACATGGTCACACGAGGCACAAGAGGCGTTCGATAAGCTCAAAAACCTCTTCACCTCAGCCCCTATTCTAGCTCACTTCGACCCTGATCGCCAGACGTACGTGGAAACGGACGCCAGCGACTTTGCGATCGCAGCCATTCTGTCCCAGGAAATCGACACTAAGTTACACCCTGTCGCTTTCTACTCCCGAAAGCTAGTCCCGGCGGAAGTAAACTACGACGTTTGGGACAAGGAAATGTTAGCTATAGTGGTAGCATTCAAGCAGTGGAGGCAATACCTCGAAGGCGCTAGGTACATGGTAGTCGTTTACACCGATCACCGTAACCTAGAGTACTTCTCTACCACTAAGCAACTCACGAGGTGACAGGCTCGATGGGCAGAGAACCTTGCCGAGTTCGATTTCAAAATTATTTATTGACCCGGAACAAAAAACGGAAAGGCTGATGCACTATCAAGGCGTTCGGAGTACCGCCTGGAAGGGGGGGGCACCACTGATAAACAACCCGTGGAAATGTTCTTCAAATCTGGACAGCTCGAGTTAGAACCCGGAGAAGTGGAATTGGTATCGTCAGCCTCGCTTGCTGCCATGGAAATTGTCAACTGGGACAAGGAGTTTTTGGGAAAAGTACGGCAGGCGGGGTTGGGAGACCCGAAATGGGTAGGAATCAAGGAGAAGGTTCTCAGAAAGGAGTCAGGAGCAGCGAAGGAATTCTCAGTGCACGACAATCTGGTATATTTCCAAAACAGACTTTATATACCAGCAAGCGACACTATCAAAATCGAGATCGCAGAGGCAGAACACGACTCTAAAGTCGCAGGACATTTCGGTCAAGACAAGACACTAGAACTAATCTCACGAAACTTCTACTGGCCTAACCTAGATCACTGGGTAGACGATTACGTCCGTTCCTGCGACCACTGCCAACGCAACAAACCAAGCCGACACAGAAAGTATGGTAAATTGTTGCCTCTCAAAACACCACACTGTCCGTGGGAATCCGTGTCTATGGACTTCATTACGCAGTTACTTTTGTCTGAAGGAATGACACAGATATGGGTCGTCGTGGACAGGTTCACAAAGATGTCGCACTTTATTCCTCTGAAAGAATCAGCTACGGCTCAGGCCCTAGCCAAAACATTCCTGAGCCAAGTTTGGCGCTATCATGGCTTACCTCTCAGCATCGTCTCCGACAGAGACGCTAAGTTCACCTCTAGCTTCTGGGGATTGCTGATGTCTCTCCTTGATGTGAAAACTCGGATGAGCACAGCGTTCCACCCTCAAACAGACGGACAAACAGAACGGGTCAACCAAGTACTAGAACACTACATTCATGCATTCTGTAATTTCGAACAGAACGATTGGGTCGAATTGCTTCCCCTAGCTGAGTACGCATATAATAACTCAGCTACAACAACTACGAAGCAAACCCCTTTCTACACGAACTATGGTTACCACCCGCGAACCAACTGGCCAACTCAAGTGGAAGTCAAAAATCTGGCTAGTGAACTGTATGTTCACTATGTCCGAAGTATCCACGACAAGGCTAGCAACCGTCTGAAAGAAACCAGAAAGCACATGGGAAAGTACTTTGACCAGAAACGCATGGACCCTCCAAGTTTTAAAATAGGAGACCGCGTCATGGTCAATACTGTCAATATTAAAAGCTGCCGAAGCACCAAGAAACTGGACCATAAAAAATTGGGACCTTTCAGAATTGCTAAGTTAGTGGGAACTCGCGCGTGCCAGTTGGATTTGACTTCTCAGGTCAAAATACATAACGTCTTCCACGTAGAGCTCCTCGAGCCCTACCGCCTGAGCAAGATCCCCGGACGCCAACAGAGACCACCAACTCCTGACGAAGTAGATGAGTATGGGGAGGCGGTTTATGACGTGGAAAAAATCATTGCATCCCGTCGAAACAACACCGGAGAAGTGGAATACTTGGTGAAATGGCTGGGATATCCGATGGGCGACTGCTCGTATCAAGTTTTAGATGCCATGGACGAACCAGTCCAAGAGCTAGTACACGATTTCCATTGTCGAAACCCAAGAGCTGTGAAAGACCATCGCCTGAGACTGTAGAGGTACTCAACAAAGAGCCAAGTCCTTCCTATGACAGACACCACGGTGATATGTCGGAGGTTTACTGGAGCCACAGTCTGTCAGAAGAAGTGTTTTCGGGCCGCAAACACCCTGAGAGGGGGGCAGTGTTGTAGGCACCTGATAAGAGGAGTATTCTGGGAACCATGAAGACCACTTGTTTGACTATCTAGGTAACTAAATCCCTTGTTCGTTTCTTGAGAAACGCGATAGGGGTTTGGGGAGAAGCACGTGTGAATATTATTGCTGGCGGCTATCTCCTGCAGGGCGCCCCACTGTGCCACCCACCGGGTGCTGGGAGGGCTCCTCAGAGTTGCTGTAAACGCATAGTAAAAACACAAGCTTTGGACCCCAAAAATAACCCCTGGAGCGTCAGAAAAATTCGTCCGTCCGAACCAAATCCGGAGGGTATATGAGAGGGCATGATTTGGAGCTGACTGGTGAAAGAATCGAGGAAATCAGATAAGAACTGACGGAGTTGTGCCCTCCGCCAGTCGGGGCATGTTTCTTGACAAACTAACGGTATGAAGGAAGGCCTCGCTTCCCAGTACTGCTTGCTGATTAGTACCAAAGGGCTTTGGTGACTCTCTGCCACGAGGGAACATGCAAGGACGGAACAGATACGGTGGTTAGTACACTTATCGGCCCGTCCGCAGAGTACAGATTGGTTCACTAACAGTGTAACAGGGGCACTCCCAGGGGAGTACTGCCGTACCAAAAAAAACCAACAACCTCCCTTTCTGACGAGAAGCTTCAGTAGCGAGGCTTAGAACCGCTCGTCAACACGGAAGGTCGACAGTCCCTAGGCTAAACAGGTATAAGGATTTTTAAGAGTTGCAAACTAAAGACTTTAAAAGGCTCTGCTTCCCGGGGGAAGACAAATGTCTTTAGCGAAGAGTATGAGGGTCTCTGAACAACGGTTGTTCGTTGACTAGCAAGAATTATTGTCCTGGGGGAAGGACGGGTTTAAGCTATGAATTTTGATTGCGAGCAGGCTGCCAAGGAGCGGGGAACAGTTCCTCCGTGCTTGGAAATCAACTGAGTCTAGAGCGCCCCTAAGAACTAGCGGGGTCGATTGACTAGCGACTAAAAAGCGTTGGTTACTAAAAGCTCTGTGACTTTTGCTATAATGGTCCGATTTCAAATCCGATTGCACCTATGGATTCGCAGCACTGTCCCCCATATACCCTCCGAGTTTGGTTCGGTTGGACGAATTTTCCTGACGGTTTTGGGGTTATTTTTGGGGTCCAAAACTTGTCTTTTTATTAGGGAATCAGCAACTCAGGGGGGCCCCCTCTGCAAACGGCGGGTGGCACAGTGGGGCGCCTTACGGGTGTTAGAAAACACAGAGTCCCCTAGGTAGGGTAACCCACTGGCGATTCCTGCCGTTGCTCAGATTCCTTTCCCACGTTCCTAGTCTAACCTGGGGACGTGGCGGAGAGGTAATCTTGATCCATAAGAACCTTAGGGCGAAGCACAAGGCATAGCCCCGTATGGTTCGATTCGTGACGCCGCCAGGTTATTTACTAATTTTGCTGGCGGCCCTAACTACTAAGCGTAGCTTTGCTCTCGTTTCATGGCTCTCGGCCTCCCATAATATTGGCCTTCAGCGAAGCTGTTGTTATTCCTCCTAGAGGAACAGGAGCTTAACTCTGTTCATGGAGGTAACTGCTTCAGTCTCATTGCACTAGTATCTCCCGTAGCTCTAAGCTACAGACGCATTACTCTGGTCTCTGTCGCATACCGACGACGGTGAGCTTCGCTCCGTCCTAGGAGCTCGCCAGCTCGCTTAGGGATCGGGCTATCATAGTAACGACTTTCCTTAGTATCTATTGACCGGGATGGGATAGCTAGTCCTATCCCTCAAGGGAGATCCTTAGGTGTCTCTATATGGAGAGGTACTTGAGACTAGTCATGACGAAGGTTAGATCGTCACAAACAGCTTTACATGATTGCATTACTCTAGTACACCTTTGGGCTTGACTAGAATAGACGATAGGGCCGGGACAAAGTGCTTGGACTGGTTGGGATTTGTATAAGTATGGAGGGAATGTATTTGTATTGGTGTTGTTACTGTGTTGTAAGATTTGTATTGTATGGCGTAATTGCTTGGCAGGTTTTCAGGGTCTTCGGGGGTTCCCAGGCGTTTTGTATCAGGATTTAGAAGAAATCCGCGAGCCCAAACCGCGGTATATAAAATAGTCGGTTGATTTGTCTCTTTACCAAAACATCAACGGGAAGAACAAGTCTTATCAATATATTTGAATCTATCGAACTATTGTGGGGGGACAAAAATAACCGCGGATCGACACCTCAAAAAACACAGAATTCTAAAAGTACCACCACAACTACAAGAGTAAATATATCAGTCTAATAATTTATTGGCCTAAAGAATAGTCCTAGGTGGACATTTATGTCATGGAAAAATATCTTGTTGATTACCCAGGCTTACTGTATTGTGGGTTCTTTATGGCCACAAAAAAAAACTTGATACAGCAGAACCCACTGCTTCAACAAAATCCCTTCTTTCTGGCTATTATTTGGTGTATATTAAATAAAATTCAATGTGTTATCTACCCTCATAGTGATACTTTCTACTTAATAAAAATACCTAATAAAAATCATAAAGTAGTTTTTAGCTACTAAGGCACCCTATGAATGGAAACTCCCAAATAGTACAGTGAATTTTCTCCCTGACATAGAGGGGCTCCCAATGATGTATTTAGTCATGTGTATAAAGTTCTCATCTTTGTCTTATCAGCTTGTTGAATTTTGGTGGTGGGGGTGGGTTGTTGTCACTATGTAATCCACGGTTATTTTTGTCCCCCCACAATACCTTTACTTTATAACTCTATTACAAACAACCTTGCTTGTGACTTTCGAAACTTCAACTGAACAACTTTCCGCTCTATCTAACTAACTCTAGTGAGTCTTGATGATATCGTAGTTCGTAACTCTCTTGTGCGATTTAAAGGAACAACTACTACCGTTGACTGAGGAGACCTTAGTAGTTGGTATCTTATACCTTTGAACTGAACTCTAAGCTTAGCGGGACGTAGCCTGTGTTATTTTTTCGAGATTCTCAGTCTGTCTTTCCTTGTTTGTATAACATTTTATCTCCATTTGCTACATTTCATTACGATGACACGTCTGATTGTTTTCTTGATACATTTTTACATTTATTACATTTTTACATAACTACTAATGTTTATCGAAGGGTCGCATACCTTATTACTCACATGTATTGCGCCATTTGTTATGAGTCATATTTTGTTGCGCTCATTTATGTTTACTCAACACACCATTTCGCTTACAAGCATTGTATTACTCATTTCTTTTGGTTACCTTTACTTTGTTACGGTTTTCAGGGTTAAACGGCGTTCCCACCTCGGTTTTCACATAGTTATCTCGGTTGGAGGATAAAGAACTTTTCTGTATAAATAGCGGGCCGTTCTCCCTCTTTCTGGGACAGTAATTCTCTAGACATAGACACCAATCCACTACGCTATCTTGTTTGGTATTACATGCTCAGAATTCTCGCTTGCCTGTGCTTTATAGTAATAGTCTATTCTGTTGCTACCACCAATTCACCGCCTTTACGCTTCTTTCTGTGCATCGTACCTGTAGAGTTATACCATTAGGACTCGCGTCCTAAGCTGTTACTCCGCTATTCTTCACAGCCTGGACAATTGTATAGGCCAGTTTTACATCCCCTTTTCTTTCTTCTTCCTCATCCACACTTCTTAGCTGCTCAGAACTGATTAACATTATCTGGCGGGTAAAAGTCATTTTCTTAAGAAATTTTGAGGTGGCTGTGTTTTTTTCCTTAATTTTTTTTTCTCTCGGTTAAAACAACCCAAGTATTGCAAGACGTAGTCTTGCATACAGGCTAATAAGTATTGAGCGTAGCTCTTTCTTGGAAGCAATGGACAAAAAACTTTCAGTACTCCAGTTTCCCATGGCACCAATGCGTACTAACAAAGGAAAATTAAAAGCACCCCCCTATCTTGCAAAAGGCAACAAAAAAGACCTAAAACCTGCCCATTTAAATGATATTATTGATTATCAGTATGAACCCCATGAAGCTCGAGCTATGGACGAAAACCACTCCAACTACGAAAAGCCAATTTCAGATAGAGTGTAAAACTGGCCTATACAATTGTTTAGGCTACGTCCCGTTAAGCTTAGAGTTCAGTTCGAAGGTATAAGATACCAACTACCAAGGTCTCCTCAGTCAACGGTAGTAGTTGTTCCTTTAAATCGTACAAGAGAGTTACAAACTACGATATCGTCAAGACTCACTAGAGTTAGTTGGATAGAGCGGAAAGTTGTTCAGTTGGAGTTTCGAAAGTCACAAGCAAATTGTTTGTAATAGAGTTATAAGGTAAAGGTAGTTTGATAGATTCAAAAATATTGATAAGACTCGTTTTTCCCGTTGATGTTTTGGTAAAGAGACAAATCTGCCGACTATTTTATATACCGCGGTTTGGGCTCACGGATTTATTCTAAATCCTGATACAAACGCCTGGGAACCCCCGAAGACCCTGAAAACCTGCCAAGCAATCACGCCATACAATACAAATCTTATAACACAGTAACAATCGCCAATACAAATACATTCCCCCCATACTTATACAAATCCCGACCAGTCCAAGCACTTTGTCCCGGCCCTATCGTCTATTCTAGTCAAGCCCAAAGGTGTACTAGAGTAATGCCATCACGTAAAGCTGTTAGTGAACCAATCTGTACTCTGCGGACGGGCCGATAAGTGTACTAACCACTGTATCTGTTCCGTCCTTGCATGTTCCCTCGTGGCAGAGAGTCACCAAAGCCCTTTGGTACTAATCAGCAAGCAGTACTGGGAAGCGGGGCCTTCCTTCATACCGTTAGTTTGTCAAAAAACATGCCCCGACTGGCGGAGGGCACAACTCCGTCAGTTCTTATCCGATTTCCTCAATTCTTTCACCAGTCAGCTCCAAATCATGCTCTCTCATATACCCTCCGGATTTGGTTCGGACGGACGAATTTTCCTGACGCTCCAGGGGTTACTTTTGGGGTCCAAAGCTTGTGTTTTTACTATGCGTTTACAGCAACTCTGAGGGGCCCCCCCAGCACCCGGTGGGTGGCATAGTGGGGCGCCCTGCAGGAGGTAGCCGCCAGCAATAATATTCACACGCACTTCTCCCCAAACCCCTATTGCGTTTCTCAAGAAACGAACAAGGGATTTAGTTACCTAGATAGTCAAACAAGTGGTCTTCATGGTTCCCAGAAATACTCCTCTTATCAGGTGCCTACAACATAGAGATTTTGAAAAAAAACTCAATAAGTGGATGTGCTTGGCAAAGCTCACAAAAGAAAAATGCGAATTGGCAAAGCAACAAAAACAAGAAGTGTTTACTCATATATTTGGCGTACATAGTAAGTAAACTCTATATTCATAAAATGAAAATACTAATTCATTTAATTTAGACAATATAATTGAAGTTTTTCTAAACTACAATTTGGACGACAAACGAACGCCCACTTCTTTACCTCATGGAACTCTTGACGACTTTGACTCACTTGGTAGTCAATTCACCCAAATTAAACTCCAGAACGGTGGATTTTATGTTGCTCTTGACAATCAATATTGGCGAATTTTTGCTCTTTTCAGCTCTGGTTTTGATATGGTTTATGGTCCGAAAATTGGGAGATGGATTGTGGAGTCAACAACATACAATATTGAAGAATATTGCGCGATTCAGCCACCACACATGCCTCAAGATCAAAGACATAAAGAATATGAAGAATGGTTGCTTAGAAATCCACAATTTTGTTGGACTCCTTGGGCTAGAGCAGGAGTATTTCATTGGGGGACTTGGATGGAGTGTGGACATATCGACAAAGGATCCTGCATTACTAGGGATACTAGCAACATTCTTCAACATGTTAAACCAGTTTTAGCAAAGCTTTTTCAAACTTTCGGCAATGTTACCAGAGCCAAAAGAATTTTACTTGAAGCTATCAATAGTGATATGAGGGATCTTTGTCAAACAATTGTTGAACGGATGCCAGAGGAAAAAAAGCTATTCTGGATTACTGATAAAAAGGAATGCTTTGCTCTTCGTGCTTGCTTAGTCAATGTTTTCACAGAACCACATTATGACGCTGGAGATTTGGATGAAGGTTGGGCATTAATGGCGCCATTAGGTGAGTACAAAGGAGGTGATCTTTGCATTACTCAATTAAAAAGAAGGTTTGAGTATAAACCTGGAAGTATTGGTGCTATTATGGGTAGTAAATTGGAGCATTATACGTTATCTTGGAATGGTCTTAGGTATTGTTTAGTATCTACTTTGCATGAAGCTTTAAAACATGAATACAATTTGTAAAATAGAACTTAGATTAAAAACTAATTAAGTTTTTTACATGTATGAAAAAATATATATAATTAAAGATGTTTAAAATAAAAACTAGTCTATATAAAATATCTATCCAATAAGTTTATACAATCAGTTACAATACATCTATACAATACATTCATACATTATGTCCACACAACACACTCATACTACGCGCCCACACAACGCGTTCATACTACGCGTCCACACAACGAGTTCATACTACGTGTCCAACCAACTTGTTCATACTACGCGTCCACACAAAGAGTTCATACTACGTGTCCAAACAACCTGTTCATACTACGCGTCCACACAAGGTGTTCATACTACACATCCACACAATGTAACTATACAATACGTCTACACCACAAAATAATTTTTAGCAATATGTTTAAATGACTAGTTCACATAAAGTGCCCGCTCAATCAGTCTCTACAAAAGGCCACATAAAACATCCATATAAAAAGCTCATACAACCAGTACCTATAATATGTCTACTCCACCAGTCTCCACAATTCATCTACCCAACTAGTTTTCACAACTCATCTACACAACCATACTCTACAACCCATCCACACAACCAGTTTCTGCAACATATCCACGCACCCAATCTTTGCCACATATCCACGTAACTAGTTTCCCCAATACATTCATCTAACCAGTTTCTATTATACATTTACTGTATTACTAGTTATTTACTTTAATTTGTCAGTATTTTAGAATCTAATAAACAATAGTTATAAGGACTATTTACTTAATTGTTTCTAATCGTAAACCGTCTTATTCACTTTTTTCTAACATATTGGATATTTCAATTGCTGATTCAAACGCAATTAATCCTACTTTTGCCCATGACTTTTGACATTCGCCAGTGTTGTAGGCACCTGATAAGAGGAGTATTTCTGGGAACCATGAAGACCACTTGTTTGACTATCTAGAATCGAGGAAATCGGATAAGAACTGACGGAGTTGTGCCCTCCGCCAGTTGGGGCATGTTTCTTGACAACTAACGGTATGGAGGAAGGCCCCGCTTCCCAGTACTGCTTGCTGATTAGTACCAAAGGGCTTTGGTGACTCTCTGCCACGAGGGAACATGCAAGGACGGAACAGATACGGTGGTTAGTACACTTATCGGCCCGTCCGCAGAGTACAGATTGGTTCACTAACAGCTTTACGTGATTGCATTACTCTAGTATACCTTCGGGCTTGACTAGAATAGACGATAGGGCCGGGACAAAGTGTAACGGGGGTACTCCCAAGGGAGTACTGCCGTACCAAAAAAAAACCAACAACCTCCCTTTCTGACGAGAAGCTTCAGCAGCGAGGCTTAGAACCGCTCGTCAACACGGAAGGTCGACAGTCCCTAGGCAAAACAGGAATAAGGATTTAATGGGTCGATAACTAAAGACTTTAAAAGGCTCTGCTTCCCAGGGGAAGACAAACGTCTTTAGCTAAGAGTATGAGGGTCTCTGAACAACGGTTGTTCGTTGACTAGCAAGAATTATTGTCCTGGGGGAAGGATGGGTTTAAGCTATGAATTTTGATTGCGAGCAGGCTGCCAAGAAGCGGGGAACAATTCCTCCGTGCTTGGAAATCAACTGAGTCTAGAGCGCCCCTAAGAACTAGCGGGGTCGATTGACTAGCGACTAAAAAGCGTTGGTTACTAAAAGCTCTGTGACTTTTGCTATAATGGTCCGATTTCAAATCCGATTGCACCTATGGATTTGCAGCACTGTCCCCCATATACCCTCCGAGTTTGGTTTGGTTGGACAAATTTTCCTGACGGTTTTGGGGTTATTTTTGGGGTCCAAAACTTGTCTTTTTGTTAGGGAATCAGCAACTCAGGGGGGCCCCCTCTGCAAACGGCGGGTGGCACAGTGGGGCGCCTCGCGGGTGTTAGAAAACACAGAGTCCCTAGGTAGGGTAACCCACTGGTGATTCCTGCCGTTGCTTAGATTCCCTTCCCACGTTCCTAGTCCAACCTGGGGATGTGGCGGAGAGGTAATCTTGATCCATAAGGACTTTAGGGCGAAGCACAAGGCGTAGCCCCGTATGGTTCGATTCGTGACGCCGCCAGGTTAATTATTATTTTTGCTGGCGGCCCTAACTACTAAGCGTAGCTTTGCTCTCGTCTCACGGCTCTCGGCCTCCCATAAGGTTGGCCATCAGCGAAGCCGTTGTTATTCCTCCTAGAGGAACAGGAGCTTAACTCTGTTCATGGAGGCAACTGCTTCAGTCTCGTTGCACTAGTATCTCCCGTAGCTATAAGCTACAGACGCATTACTCTGGTCTCTGTCGCATACCGACGACGGTGAGCTTCGCTCCGTCCTAGGAGCTCGCCAGCTCGCTTAGGGATCGGGCTATCATAGTAACGACTTTCCTTAGTATCTATTGACCGGAATAGGGTAGCTAGTCCTGTCCCTCAAGGGAGATCCTTAGATGTCTCTATATGGAGAGGTACTTAAGACTAGTCATGACGATGGTTAAATCGTCACACAAAGTGCTTGGACTGGTCGGGATTTGTATAAGTATGGGTGGAATGTATTTGTATTGGTGTTGTTGCTGTGTTGTACTGGAGTGGGCTATAGCAGCATGGTTTCACTCGGTCACGGTTGCGGTTCCCGGTCAGAATCGGTTCCATTACACAATACAATTGTAGTAGTACCCTAACCACATCAACCCCTCTCCTATTCACACAGCGCTTCCCCATCCCAACCCAACCCATCACTATCACCACCTTTTCCATCAGTTGTTTCCATCAACTCCATCATTACAAACACTAATATATGTTTAAAGGTAAGTATATGAGGTTTTTAATATCTTGTATGATACTAATCTCTATCTAGACAAGAAAACATACCCCTTAACCATAGGACAGAGGCTTAACTCCACCCGCTCAGCATTTCGTTTCCTTTCGTCGGTTCGTTTACATCCAGTACATTTCCATCTAGGACTATTCCTTCAGAGGGAATAGTACTGTTTCTTACAGCACTGTTTCTACCGCCTGTTTCGTTTCTACCTGGTGTTTCGTTTCCGCTCGGCGTTTCATTACCGGCCAGTTCTACCACTGGCAGTGTATTCTAGCCAGCTAAAGTTAGTGGAAGGATAGTAGGAAGTGCAAATAGAAAGAGAAAATACAATGAGTGATGAAGTATTAAGAGCTGGTAATAAATTTGGAACTGGCTGTTGTATAATAGGGTCTGGAATATATGGATGTGAAGTATTGTTTTGATGTGCGAGTGGAAACTCTGAACTACCGGTGAGATTATAGAGGTGGTTTTCAATAGTGTTGAGGAACTTAAAGGATTATTCGGTATCAATTTCTTCTAACTGATAGAAGAGTGACCGGAGTTGTTCATGGATTTCGGTAAGTTTTAGAATTCGGTGTGTACGGTCAGAATATGCTAACATATTGGAATTAAGTGTAGATAAAGAGTCCTCAAGATCCGAATAGCAGTTCTCATATCTTTCCAATCCACCGGTACCAAATCTCTCAAAATATCGAAACCACATTTCAGAGGAAAGAATAAAACCAGGTGCTTCCGATGGAGATATTGCTTGATTGATATGGAAAATATGCTGACATGGAAGTTGATATCGCCGAGAAAATAAACAGTTACGGATATATAAACCTCCGATAGATCTATTATCTTCCTGCATCTCTCGTTCGAGTACCGGAACTGGCATATACTGTTCTAGCTGTATTGCTACTTTTTTCTCCTCGGTCGCAAGTAACAATTGAATAGCGTATGGAAATAGTGATAAGGAAGGATATTTTTTGGTGAGGGATGCGTGCTTGGTTTTGGACTGAATCCTGGCGGTGGTAATATTATTATCAATATCATGAGCACAATCATGAATAGTCCGAATACATCCAAATATTCCATGTGTAGCAGTTTCACCCTTTTTTTTCCCTGCTCCGTTTTTCAGTCTACTATGCCAGGCTTCGCATGCGTTCGAAGAAGTAACTTGAAGTAGCAATTGATTATGCTGACGAGCAAACATAGCCCATTCCGCTCGAGTTTCAAGCCAGTACTCAACTATATATTCCCGCTGCACACTTGACGAGGCAACTTCCATAGCGCTTTTGCATAATTTGATACACTCATCTTCTGTAAAACAACGCATCGCATGACGGAGGAATGTATAGCTTGGTCTATCTTGCAAAGACTTAAACCGTCGATTCAAAGTCCATTCAGAATGGACAGTACACAATAAATGCTTTTTCACAAATCCTTCCGATCCGAAAGCTTTCTGAATAGCCAACTTTTCAATAGCACTGTTATCAGTAAGGGGATACTGTACTTTCCATGTCTTATTAGACCACTGATATATTTGCTTGAGTGCTTCAGCAAGGATATCAGAGTTCTCATGCTCCACCAAACAATGCGCTCCTGGTACCCAAATACCATGTTCGTTCCTACACATGAACGTAAATAAATTGAAGTTGTGAACGTTAAGTTTATGACTTGAATCAAAAACAGTTAAAAATCCTTGTTCACTGAGAATTTTCAATCGGGTAGGATATGCAAATACAAGTCCTTTAGTTGTTGACCCTTTCGTATTTAGTACTGATAATGTCTGGTAATAATATTGTTGTTGGTGTAAGAAAATACAAGCTTGATCCCAATCTTTGTTAAAAGATGTACCAGGTGCAATTTTCCGTATATCTAAGATTCCATTACGCAGTTTTTGTGAAATATTTGCACAATCTTTACTATAAATTGATGAGTGTATATATATATATAGCGAGAATTGAATGTACTTACCGTTTCATAAAAGCACCACCGATAGTTTCTAGTCTTTCATATCCCCCTGCCCGGCCAGTACCTTTTAACCGATCCTTTACTTGACTTGGTGTGTATCCTTTCGCTAATTCATCTTGAATAATATTTATTAAAAATGAACTTCGCTTTCGCTGCCAAGATATATCGATTGTATGGTTGTGAACGCTGTCTTTGGAAGACTTTACTCGTGAAATAGTAAAGGTTTTAGGTTTCCCATTGTCTAATAATGATTCCACAATCTGAATTTTCATAGGACAGTTACCATTTGCGTAAAATGAAGTAATACAGGTTTTACCACTTGGATTTTCTGACGCAATTGACTCTGCTGTTGACGATACTCTTTGTTTTCCAATTCTACAATCGTAGTAGTGGGTATGAGATTTCATATGTAGATGTTTTTGCGTTTGCCGGTGCGTCCAAAAACCATCTACCAGTGGCCAATACACTAAGTATTGTCTTTCCATTAAAGTAAAGTCTGGTGGAGAAACATGAAAAAGTTTTAAAATCCATTCCTCATGGTTTAAAGGTAAAGAAATAAGTCGGTCGGTCATTTTGTATAAGCGAAAAGTAATTAAGATTTTTACTTGTATATCAATTTATATAGTAAATCGAGTGAGAATTAATGTATTAATATATACACAAACAGAGTTACCATAGTAACCAGTACTTATCTCTTATCAATGACTTTTTTAGGTATGTAATTATTTATAGAGGGAAGCGTTGCACGGCCCAAGTGAGACCATGCTGCTATAGCCCACACCGTTGTACTGTATGGCGTGATTGCTTGGCAGGTTTTCAGGGTCTTCGGGGGTTCCCAGGTGTTTGTATTAGGATTTAGAAGAAATCCACAAGCCCAAACCACGGTATATAAAATAGTCGGCAGATTTGTCTCTTTACCAAACCATCAACGGGAAGAATGAGTCTTATCAATATATTTGAACTTATCGAACTACCTTTACCTTATAACTGTATTTTAACACTTTACTTGTGACTTTCGAGCTTCAATTGAACAACTT
Organism: Verpa conica; assembly: GCA_033030425.1. Taxonomy (NCBI): domain Eukaryota; kingdom Fungi; phylum Ascomycota; class Pezizomycetes; order Pezizales; family Morchellaceae; genus Verpa; species Verpa conica. The sequence goes on from JAUFSD010000016.1 coordinate 952,613, forward strand.
TCTGTCTACCAACTAACTCTAGTAACTCTTGACGATATCATAGTTCGTAACTTTCTTGTGTGATTTAAAGGAACAACTACTTCCATTAACTGAGGAAACTTTGGCATTTGGTATTTTATACCTTCGAACTGAACTCTAAGCTTAGTGGAACGTAGCCTGGACAATTGTATAGGCCAGTTTTACAGAAAACTTCCATATTATTTTAAAGCGAGTATAGTAATAAATAGAGTAGGAGTTCTACTCTGATTTGATAATGCCTCTGTGGCTACTATTCATTAACTAAAGAGAGAAAAAGCTGAAATTTTAAAGGAGAGAAACTAGTCTGGTGTAAAGTGTAACGGGGGTACTCCCAGGGGAGTACTGCCGTACCAAAAAAACCAACAACCTCCCTTTCTGACGAGAAGCTTCAGCAGCGAGGCTTAGAACCGCTCGTCAACACGGAAGGTCGACAGTCCCTAGGCAAAACAGGAATAAGGATTTAATGGGTTGATAACTAAAGACTTTAAAAGGCTCTGCTTCCCGGGGGAAGACAAATGTCTTTAGCGAAGAGTATGAGGGTCTCTGAACAACGGTTGTTCGTTGACTAGCAAGAATGGTTGTCCTGGGGGAAGGACGGGTTTAAGCTATGAATTTGATTGCGAGCAGGCTGCCAAGAAGCGGGGAACAATTCCTCCGTGCTTGGAAATCAACTGAGTCTAGAGCGCCCCTAAGAACTAGCGGAGTCGATAGACTAGCGACTAAAAGGCGTTGGTCACTAAAAGCTCTGTAACTTTTGCTATAATGGTCCGATTTCAAATCCGATTGCACCTATGGATTTGCAGCACTGTCCCCCATATACCCTCCGAGTTTGGTTTGGTTGGACGAATTTTCCTGACGGTTTTGGGGTTATTTTTGGGGTTCAAAACTTGTCTTTTTGTTAGGGAATCAGCAACTCAGGGGGGCCCCCTCTGCAAACGGCGGGTGGCACAGTGGGGCGCCTCGCGGGTGTTAGAAAACACAGAGTCCCCTAGGTAGGGTAACCCACTGGTGATTCCTGCCGTTGCTTAGATTCCCTTCCCACATTCCTAGTTCAACCTGGGGACGTGGCGGAGAGGTAATCTTGATCCATAAGGACTTTAGGGCGAAGCACAAGGCGTAGCCCCGTATGGTTCGATTTGTGACGCCGCCAGGTTAATTATTATTTTTGCTGGCGGCCCTAACTACTAAGCGTAGCTTTGCTCTCGTCTCACGGCTCTCGGCCTCCCATAAGGTTGGCCATCAGCGAAGCTGTTGTTATTCCTCCTAGAGGAACAGGAGCTTAACTCTGTTCATGGAGGCAACTGCTTCAGTCTTATTACACTAGTATCTCCCGTAGCTATTAGCTACAGACGCATTACTCTGGTCTCTGTCGCATACCGACGACGGTGAGCTTCGCTCCGTCCTAGGAGCTTGCCAGCTCGCTTAGGGATCGGGCTATCATAGTAACGACTTTCCTTAGTATCTATTGACCGGAATAGGATAGCTAATCCTATCCTCAAGGGAGATCCTTAGGTGTCTCTATATGGAGAGGTACTTAAGACTAGTCATGACGATGGTTAAGTCGTCACATAAAGAGCAAACACTACAAGTGGGTCAGAGAAAAGTTTGGGGAAAAGTATAATAAAAATATTAAAATTCCTATTGTCATTACTGGCTATAATCACTATATGGAAGGAGTAGATACTGCTGATCAGTATTGTATTTATTGTGATACACAGCTTACTATGTTTAGAACTTGGTTCCCTATTGTTTTTTGGTGCTTTGATACAGCACTTATCAATTCTTTTATTATTTTTAATGATATTGATATTACTATTAAAGATACTCCACCTAAAGAGTTCTGGTTACAGGTTACTTGGGACTTGATTCTGGAGGGGACTCAAGAGGTGGGGGTGGAAAGAACATGGGAGGTGGAGGTGGAGGTGGTTGCTGTCAAGAACGACAAATCATCAGTTCTCACTCGGTCACAAATTGTCACTCGACCACCAGTCAGCCTTGCCCATTTCATATCAGTTTCATGTCTAGTCTCAAGTTGTGTTTCATGTATGGGATGACGTGGCTTGCCACGCCATTAGGATCTCCTTAGTTTCATATCACGTATCATGTTCTTGTTTCATGTAGTCTGACACGCTACGCGTGTCAGCCCCTTCCCTTTCATGTTTCGGCCATACTATAAGTATTGAGCCATTTCCCCAGTTCTTAGTTTCAGTTCTCTATCCTTCAACTTGTATTTACTACCAAGTACCTACTCTAGTTCCAGTCTTCCCAGTCTTCTAGTCCATGTGCCCTTAGTGTCCCAGTTCTTTAGACATCACCTGCTGTCCCCACTAGAGCAAGGGCTTGTGTATTTTTACAGTTGCTGTGGGGAACAAAAAGCGCAAGTCAATCATTGACACCACAAAGCATTAAAAAACCAAGTACATAACCAAAACAACAGATATACTTGCATGCTGTGGCAACAGTGAGCACTTTTCAGAAGCCCATAAGGGCAGGCAGAGGAATATTGGTTGTGTAGATTTAAAATTAAGGAAGCTACAAAGAGTGACCCTTCTGGGGGTGGGTCCTTTCCAGGAGGAAGAGGGTATAAAACACAGTGGAAGTGCTCTACATGTGAATTACCTTTATGTATTAATTCCTCACGCAATTGTTTTACAGAATTTCATAGACTCTAGGTCTCATTTGTAGTTAATTAATTTATAAGACTTATTTTGTTGTAATTTCGCTGTGTTGCCATGGGCCTAAATCCGCACGGTTTTTCGTGCGAATTGCGTTACAGACCATGGGATAGCGCATAATGTGAAGGGAAACCATGACCAAAGCACTTTTAAATTATATTTTAAATAAAGTCTTACATTTTGGCTGGCATTTGGAAGGTGTGCGCACAGAGTGCTGGCATAGGAAAGTTTTTCTCCTTATTTTACCGCCACTTTGGGGGCGGGGCAGCAATCTCCACCGGACTATTTGCTAGTGCTCATAGCCTATTAGCCCTCCTTTTAAGGCCCGAATTCGATCGAGTTACAGAAATTCATTAGGATTAATATCACTCGGTCCAGAACGGGAGATTAAATAAATATTTTAGATTTTAGCACTTATCAAGAATTCTGGATAAATATTTTATTATAAGAGTGGTTCCCTATCTATATGCCGGCATACCTAACACCTCTCCCATATCGCTCAGCTAGCGCTCCGATTTCCTTTCGCCCATTCCCTTAAAACATTTTTCTTTATCTTTCCAGTAGATGTCTTAGGGAGCTCGGACACAATCTCTACCTCTCTTGGAACCTAATGACTCATTCGTTTCTGTTAGTATCTTCGCTTTTAGCTAAGAACCAAGGATTCAAACCATAAAACCAGAAATTTGTGGGCTTTTCTTTGCCCAAACAATAACATCGTCCCCCTTCAGCTGTGGGTTTGTTGTTGTGGCAAACGCTTTGGGACGCTCCCCAAAATGGGAATCAGGTACAGCGATAACACCAACCTCAACGATATCGGGATGGCGAGCAAGCATGCCTTCTAGTGATACGCTACTTATATTTTCGCCGCCTAGTACCAGCAAAGTCAGTCATGCTATCACAATATACCTCTTGCTTAATGTACCAGAGATAATGATATCCTTAGCTCGATCGAGGATCTGAATTGCTCCATCTGGATGACACACTGCCAAGTCACCAGAGTGCAAGACACCGCCTGCAAATAACCTCGCTGTAGCATCGGGGTCTTTATAGTAGCCCCTGGAGCAGATGTTGCCTTTGTATTTCAATTAGCTCTTACTAAAATTATTTAGCCTAACGATTGAATGCAAACCTGTGAATACGATTTCACCAATTTCGATTCCATCTCTTTTGACGTCTACCACATCTTCTCCCTCTAGCTTGATAACGCGAATCATCTTACTCGTTATAAAACCATGGCCTAAAAGCGTGAATCAGTGAGAATAAATTATAGTCATTATAACTAGTACCAGGTGTAGTATACCTTGGCGAGCCATCTTTTTATACATTTCTTCTGACGATAGGTCAAGCCACTCTGGTAGGAAATATCCCTTGGTAATAGGCCCATATCTTATCCACAATTGTTAGCACTTGTGAAGCAACCCTTCCTAGCTATTATCTTTGAAAATTGGTTCTGTAAAATATTCCCTTACGTTTCTGTCTATATCATGGAATTTAGCATGCCGATCACATTAACTCACAATAGTTATCACGAATAAAGCCGATGAAGCTACTTACTAAACCATATACATGGACTGGGATTAAGTTTAGTGAAATCATTTCTTCGAATAGCTTTGCTGATGGCGGAGAAGCAGCCACTGTAACACGAACTGCCTGCAGTAACCGCTCTGCTTGAGGCGAACGACATAGCAGGGTGTTCACAGTAGGTGCTGCATTGAAGTGGGTGATCCCTTCATTTTTTAACAGCCGCCACATCTCTCCATAGTCGATTTTTCCTATTACGACTCAGTAAGGCTTACCTGATATCTAGATTAAGAAGCCAGCAACTTACGCATGCAGTAATGTGTCCCCCGGGCGCTAACGACTGACCATGGGAATGTCCAGCCAACCGCGTGGAAAAGTGGGAGTATAGTTAAATACCTATTCAGGGTACTTCTAGTAAGTTTCAATACTCAAATAAATCACCATGGCGAAGATTACTGACTTTGCCCTATCCTTTGACAGAACTGACGTGCAATTCAATCCAGACTCAATCACGTTTGCAATAGCTGCCAAATATGCCCCCCTATGGGTATATTCAACACCCTTCGGTTTTGCTGTAGTCCCACTAGTGTATGCCAATGCAAGCAAATCGTCTTCGCTCTCCGCTTCCATATATAGTCCTTCCCAACCAGCCCGATGCATACGGTCATAGTCTAGTCCCTCCGAAATTATAAGGTCAAAACCCCCGCTAAGCTCGCCCACAGTTGCATCCGTATCATCATCAATAACCCTCGGTATTTTTTCATCAAAGCCCTCTAGTAGTTCCACGAACTCTCTATCGACAATAATAATATCAACATCGGCATGGGTAAAGATGTATTGGACATCTGCTTTTTTTAAGCGGTAGTTTACGCCTACTTGAACAGCGCCGGCGGCGGCCACCCCAAAGATGCACTCCAGGAATGTAGGTGTGTTGGGACAGAGTATTCCGACTGCAATCTATATTAGAAACCTTACTGGCTTTACTAGGTTTAAAGACAAATAACCTCGCTTGTAACCATGGTTCTTGAGATAGTACCCGAGACCTCTGGCCCGGTCTGCGAACTCCATATACGACCGGCGAAGGACCTTTCCGTTGGCGGTAATATGAACAATGGCTTCAGCCTAGCCACTCCGTTAATTATTTCCTACAATATAGAAAGATCATACACCGGGGATGATATCAAGAAGCAAATCACATACATCAGGTTCAATAGCTGCTGCCCTGGGCAGAAAATAAGTCGGCGACAGCTCAGCTCTATTGTTTGGTCGCTTGGGTGGCTGTGGAGCTGCCCATAGGTGACGCGATATACTTGCGAGTCGAGATTGAGGCGATGACATGGTGATGGGCTTAAGATATTTTATTATGAAGCTGGGGGAACAAGAATTAGAAGATTACGGTAGGTGCTCTACTTGTATTGATCGTGGCCTGTCTACACCCTCGGTCCGTTTTGCCACGGAGTTCGCTAGCGGAGGCTAATCAACCCGCTCATATCCACCCGAGCGCCGGTTGGGTTGGGGGTTGCCAGTGGTGTTTGAAGATGGGGCTTATATTGGTCCGTGCACTTCCTTTAAGAGTTAGTCTATTGGGGAGCAACAGGACAATCCTGGAATAGAATATCCCTGTCTTGAAAAGCAGAGCTTAGGTCCCACTTGAAATAAAGTAGGACTACTTTAAATCCACCACCTTTCATGGTTATCACTCTCGGCCGTACAGTGTGTCGCGTAGCAATAGTAATAAGTAATGCCTATTGTGTAGCTTTCGCTTCATCATCCCAATGGTACTGTAATATTCCATAGCTAGTACCCATAAGTTGTTGGTTACGCACGACGTCCAAGATTCCCTTTTGTAGTAAAGCGGCAAGAAAAATGGGGGGAATTTGAGACCACCTTACCTGAGGGGTGTAGCTCCAGCGTCTCGTGTGATCATATCTTGGTGGAAATATTTAATTTATAGTCCTAATAAATGTGTTATGCTCATGTCGCCGAATAAAAGATACGTTTTCTAATAGGGAATCAGTGGACATGAGTACATCCCCATCGAAAGCGTTAAATGTCGGCCAGTCAGGTAGAGTGCAAAGCACCCTCCTGCCACACTAAATTTACTATCAATTCCTTTTTTTTTAATACAAATGTATCTCCTAAGGACGTATCCAGCGCTCCTCGATAGGGTAAAAATATAATAGCTTTTTTAGGGAGGCCAGGGGTAGCTAATACATGTAGTGTTAAAATCCGATACTTACCATTCCAAACGTTTGGTCCTACGGAAAATGATCTGAATTAATTAACAGATTCTGTCTGCACATATATATAATTACGGATTAGATACTTGAAAAACATTCCAGCTTATCAAAAAACATCATATTTAGAACTGTTCTCGCTAGCAGTGGCACAAGCATGAATAAATGAATAAATTAATCATAAATACATAGAGCCCTTGCAGAGGCACAAGCGTTTATAATTAACCAGTTAGGATATTTAAATCCATTAGCCAAAGCTCATACCAGGTTTTGCTCTTGCTGAATAGTTCGCCCTAAAAGTAATCTTGTCCCCTCACATGCCAATGTAAGTGTAAATCGGTTAAAACCTAAGTTACCGCTTGTCGTAAATCAAGTTTTGACCTATTTACACTCCCATACATACCCACCTACTCCCATACTAGGAGGAACTTTCCGTATTTCAGCATGTCTACTATTCTTCAAGTTAGGATACCAAAGTTCTAGCTAAAACAAAGAAATCTGAATATGAGTGATTTCCTGTGACCGCTATGAAGTACCTGCCTAAAATAATGTCTGACGGTCAATGATGAACTAATACATATCACCCATGCAACGAAACACATACCTGAACCCCCTTAAAGATGTTTTAATAGTTATTATCCCTTTTACTGAGGTGTCTAGATATAACCTTTGGTAGCTCTTTAATTTATTCGATTATCTTCTTTCCTACGTATAGTAACATGACGATTGTCAGGCTTTATCTTTAGGGAAGTATCCCTGGACAAACAGGTAATAGTACCAAGATAAACTGACTTGGGAATTAATGCTTGGATTATTTCGCTAGCTATAGGTTGTGTAGATATCAACTACGCGCGGTTGTGCTTTAGATGTGATATTTTGGAAAAACTGCAGTACGTCTAACTCAATACATGTACAAAAAGCGATAATATACGTACTACTTGATACATAATGATATCTTAGGCACAGTAGTTATGTAAAGGGAATTAATGTTAGAATACATTATGACATGTAAGAAATCCGTAAAGATGAATAAGTCAACAAGAAGTAGGGTAGTTGAAAAAGCTAAAGCGAGTATATAAAAAGGTAACAATCAATGACACCTAGACTTATGTAGATTCCAAAATCCCTCCCACAATTTACCCTTCCAGCAGTTTAAAGCGGCTTTAGAAAGTAAACACAAATAGTTGAAATAAACTAAACAACAACCAGACCCCATACCTAAGTGGGTGAAAATAAAGGGGCAGAAGAGAAATATCAAGGAGGACGCTACCTAGAACCACACAAACTTCCGAAATTTATAAAGGTTACTTTGCTTAGACGTTGGGTCCACTTCAGTAAAGATAATGGGTTACAGCCAATGGAAGGAATAATCCTATTCACTTCATGCCATTCCACCAAACGATCAGAGTGAAAGGTTGCGTGACCCGTGTCTTCTTCACAAAGCAGTATGCAACCCTATATAGTACCAAAGAAAAGAGTGAGAAGGACAACGTTAAGAAATTAAAAGAAAGTAACAAAATGCCGTAGTTCCCCCCGTCCTCGACACGAGCAAGAATGCAACTCTTGATAAACCACTCCTTATTTCCATATTCCACTAAACCACACCCAACCCAATGATTATTCCCGACATTAATCATTCCGCCTCTTTGACTTTGACAAACTCCTGACCCGTTTTAAGAGGCCATTCTCACCTCCCTTATCACCAGTACCAACCCTTACCGGTTTCTTTGGTGAGCTTGGTACTCTTTCTCCCCTAGTTTCTGCGATAGCTTCGCCCTTCTTGTCATAGGCGCTATCATACTCGGTAAAAAAGGGGTTACGGTCATTCTTCCCCGCCGTTGCACTACTCGGAGTAGTGGGTGAGTACCTAGACTCTGTAGGAGATCTCCCAGGAGGCGGAGGACGACGATGGCTAGCCCCAACAGGCCCTTCACCCATGTTGGTCCTATTTTGGCTGATGGATCGAATTTTTTGTGCCAAGGACTTCTTCCGTTGAAGACCACTTCCGCTACCACCATTGGAGGATCGAGGTCGATCATCCATGCTTTCGGACATGGTCCGTTCCATTGCTACTTTTGATGCTGGTGCCCCGTCCAAGAAAGTAGAGGTTCCAAGACCGACAGTTTCATCTCCATGAATAGTTTCGGCAGCTTTGGGGTCAAATGATTGGGTTCGAGCACCTGATGGCCGAGAATCAAGCATTCCAGGGGATAAATCACGTTTTGCAGAAGCAGTAAAGTCATGGAAAGCTTCTGGGTCACGGTTACCAAACAAGTGAGAGTGATCTGCTTTAAGGTTAACTGGACCAAACCCAGAGAGCGCGTTGTTCGCTGAATCGGCTGGGAAAGCGTGTACGGGTGCAAGTTTGTGGGTCTTCTTGTTTCGATGTGGGTTACAGGCATCAAATGGGCCATCATGGTGGAATACTAGAAAGAAATGTCAGGAAGCGTACTAACAAGGGAAGGAGCTCAACTCACATCCAGAACCATAAATTCCGGTGACATCGAGCTTGTCGATAACATCCAAAGGTGAACCTTTTTTCCGGTCTCTTTGTGTGCGGTCATCCTTCCCTTTAGATCTGGATCCAGACCCTGACCCATTCTCACCTTTTAGCCGCTGTTCTCGGCGTCGCCGCTCATTTCTTTCCCGCTCTTTCTCAGCATCGTGTGCATCCATGACCGAAGAGTCTGAATTGCGCCTAGGCCGTCTCCTAACATCGCGGTCACGATCAGACTCGCGAGGTCTTTCTCCATTTGGAGGACGGCCATTTGGCGGTGGACGACGAGGCTGTTGTCTATGTTGCTGCCCATTGTTTGAAGGAAATGGATCAATTGTAATCAACTGCGAATTGCTATCATCAGATGATCGCGAATGGTGGTGGTGGTGGGTCTCGTAAGGTGGCAGCTGTCGGGATCTTGAGCCATTAGATTGGTGGCCACGAGGAGGCATACGATTTCTGTCTTGTTCCATATTTTGGAAAGGGTCTTGGGAATGGTCTGTGACAGTAAGATTTTCCTATAAGAGTGTAAGTAGCGTTCACTCTGAGAAATAGGATGAATAGAGGGGATGGCATACAAAGAGCTCTGCAGCAGCGCCTAAGAGCTGTGGTGAAAGCTGTGGTCTTGTAGTGGAAGTTGCGTCGAATGAATTGGATTTATGGGTGCTGGGACGGTCAACTGGGAACGGATCCAAATCGTTATCGTCGTCAAATACGTCAAGAAAAGGATTCCTAGACTGTGGCCTGCCACCAGAAGAAGTGAAAGAGAAGGGATCTGTGACACCAGGTGAGGAGGGAGTTGAAAGTCGTTGACGGAAGGGATTGTTGGTCCCTAGCTCCATGGACGCGGAGGGACGGCGTTCTGTCGACATTTTAAACGAAAGATGGAAGGGCATCGGTCAGCATACTGCCCTGGATGGAGGGGGAAGCAATGGGTCAAGGGTTGCGTATGTAACTATAATTCTGGATGGTGCGGCAGAAAATAGCAGGATTCGGAAGAGAATAGATAACGAACCTGGGACAGGGGGCTGTACGAGCGACATGTTGGGATTGGGATAGAGCCTGTTGGGTGGGAAGGGGGCACGTTCGAGAGGAGCGAAATATTGGGCGATCTCTAGGAAGCTGGTTGATTTGATTGTTTTCAGTGGAGTCGCGCGGGAGGTTTGAGGAACAGATGTGGTGGCAGGAGCAGGGTGGCAGGAGCAGGAGCAGGAGCAGTAGGAGAAGATGAAGAATTAGGGATGGCGGTTGGTCGTTAGATACACACGGTGACGAGGATAACGGATCCCAAGAATGTCGATGGGGTTGAGTGACGAGTAGCGGATGGATGGATGGATGGATGGATGGATGGACGGAGAGAAAGTAGCGGGGGGGGGTGGGACACCTGATTGATAAATGAGTAGGATCGCGGAAAGGGTGTGCTGTGGTGGTTGGATTGCCTCCTTTCCAGTTATTATTATGCAGATGAGATGCTGCTCTCGTCTGGTCTCTACTCTTTTCGCTGGCTACTTCGCTTCTTCTTCTCACTTTACCCTGCGGGGCGGAGATGGTGGTGATCAAAGGACTGCAGCGAAGGATTTGGGAAAGGGGAGCAGTTTCAAGGGCACCTGACAGACCCTGCCTAGAGAAAAATAAAATAAAATAGGCCTGTCGTCGGTTGCTTAGGATTGTCCGGCCTTGCCGTAGCTGGTTCGACCGCAAATTGAGGGAGCTACCGAGGTTTCAGCGAAAGAAAGATAGATACTACTCTCCTACCCAAGTGTTTTGAATAGCTATCTATGTATAGATATCTACTGAGGTACAATAGCAGCGTAGCTTCCTCGACTTCTTCCTTGCAATACACTCCTGGTCAAATTACCAGAAAAAAGAGCCAGGAATCGGAATCAGGAACTTGGATGAAGTGACCACTTTTGTGACTGAAGGGAGATAGGTGGACAGAGAGTGAAGGGATGAGGAACAAGAGAAGAAGGACGCTGGCCGCGAAAGACCTCCTCGTCCTGCCTGCGGTTTGCTTTTTCTTTCGCGAGTCTCCACGAACCCAAACGCCCTGGATGTTCAGGGGTGTTAACCGTGCGTAAAAAAAGGCGACTAAGCTCCATCCTTCGTCCAGTGTGCACTTTCCCTCATTATAGTGATTTCCAAAGGGCAGCTATGGGTGGTCACCATAGAGCTTTTCGGCATAGTACCTTCTTTCTTTCCTATTGTACATATGTACCTGTCCTCGTGGGGTTTTACAGGCGGGCAAAATGTCGGCTCCTGTTCCACACACCCGCCGAGAACCAATCCAGGGCAGATGTGAGCTGTGAAGTCTGAGTAGTATGATGGTCTCATTACCAGGTGGGAGAGCCGTATGGGCCTAAATACATGCTAGCGTGCCAAGCCTAAGGTGGCTGATAAGGCCACCTAACAGTCCCCCCAAAAAAGAAAAAAAAGCTATCTACTCGATCCCACAATCTGGGTCGCAATTAATCTGCAATCTAACAACGTCCTATTCTTCCTATACCACTGAAAAAAAGAAAAAGGAAACCACAAAAGAAAAACCGTAACCTTAGCTCAGGGATTCCTTCGCCTAGCAAAAGCAAAAAAAAACTTATGCGTAAAAAAAAACCTTGTACGACATTATCCAAATGTCTTTTTCGAAACCAGTTCATACTCCTTTGGAGTGTTCCAATAAAATTTAATGTGTCCATACTCGAATCTGGCACTCCTCCAGTTCCCCTTCTCAAGAAACCCTATCCTGCTTTGCGCTTTTTTCCTGCCCTCATATAACTTTTTTCAAAGTCTTCTACCATATCTTTAACATAGCTTAACTTCTCCTCTGGCATCCAAGTATTATGTTCTACCGGCGTGTCTTTCCATTTGATTAGGTATTGTCGGATTCCGTGGAACATTCTCGTATCCACAATAGCTTCGACTGGCCTGTCAATTCCTTCGACATTAACATCGGGCGGAAGCTTTGTTGAACGTCCGTATGGGTCTTGCCCCATAGGTGCTTTCTCGAGGTTGACAATGGAGATAACTGGCCAAATTTTCCAACTCGAGGGGATGTTGCCTAACTTGCACGCGTGCCTTCCTACCATCTCAAGAATAGGAAAAGGCCCAGCTCTCTGGGGTCCCAATTTTGGCGAGAAAATGCCTGCAACCGTATATCCCTTTTCTAGTTTTCTAGCGAAATTAATGTAGACCTGATCACCTACTTGAAAATCCACCTTCTCATGTCTGCGATCGAACTGCGTAGACATTGCAAACTCTGCAAAACTTAATGCATCCAAGGCTTCCGCTCTCATCATGCGTAACTTAGCGCTCATTGATACACCCAAGGCTGCATTACCTTTAGCTCTAGATGCTTCAAGTAATCTTGGTGCTGGTAAGTCTACCGCTGTTTTTGGTAGAAACCCATGAAGAAGGTCGTTAGGTGATTTTCCGGTGGATGCATTTGTAGCATTATTATGTTCAATCTGGACCTGCCCCAATGCTTCAACCCAGTTATCTTGTCTTGCATTAACCAAATGCCTTAGAGCGATCTCTATTGTTTGATTAGTTCGCTCGCTTTGACCGTCAGCTTGCGGGTTGTATGCAGTAGTTGCAATACAGTCTGTACTCATAAGGTCAAAAAGAGTTGTCCAGAAAGCAGACAAAAAAATTGAACCTCTGTCACTGATAATGCCGCCAGGGACACCCAAGGACGGGTATACAAAATCAAAGTACGCTTCAGCCCAGTCTTTTGCTGCCCACGTTTCTTTTCCCGCAAGTAAACGGATAGATTTAGTAAATTTGTCGGTTATGGTTAGGACAGAATCAAAAGAAGGAGCTGGGGGAGTGGAGTCTTTCCAAATGTGCAAGGTCGGTGTTGAAGGAGGTAACTTCACAATAAAGTCCATAGTTACCAACTCCCAAGGAAGGGATGGGGCCGAAATAGGGTGAAGGCTACCGTAGGGTTTATGTCTATGAGTATTGTTTGATAGGCATGAGGGACAGTGCTCGACATATTCCTTTATAGTTTTACTCATTCCTTTAAGAAAGTAATTCTGCCGCAAACGATTATATGTTCGCTCAACACCGGAGTGGTTATGTCTGTCATGTGCCATCTGCAAAAAGGATTGATGCAGATTCTTCGGGACACACAGTCGAAGGGATCCTCCGTTATCCTTAAGGTATAGAAGAAATCTTTTCTCCTTCCTCTTAGGGGCTTCATTCTCCGTACCATGGACAAAAGTGCTTGTACCTGCATCCTCGAGAAGTAGGTTCTGGTATTCGATCGATGTCTGCCCCCTGTTCTCAGGTGCAAAGAAACGTCGTCGCAATTCGTTGAACTTGGAGCGGAAAAAACCATCCGATTGATAACCTTCCTGGAATTTATCAACCAGAGTGTCCGAGATGCGTACCATAACCGCTTCAGCATGCAGACTATCATAAATATCTGTGGCATCGCTATCTTCCTCGTCTCTAGTGGTTGCCGCTTGGAGGCGGGAAAGCGCATCAGCCGCAATGTTATCTCTTCCCGGCATATGGCGAATATCGATCTTATCAAACTGGCTTAAGTATAAGGACGCTCTAACCAGTCGAAGATTTTGTTTGTGTGCTGTTGCATGTGTCATACTTGTTTGCTTTGCGATATCGACTGAAGACCCATGGTCGGTATACACTATGGTGATTATAGATTCTTCAACAAGGTGTCGAATCTTTCGAATAGTCCATACGAGACACGCTACTTCAAGTTCGGTTGGCCAATAATTCCTCTCATGCTTATTCAACTTCTTTGAAATATAGCAGATAGGCTTCTCGAGACTTCTATCGTGTTTACCAAGCTTAACATCGTCGATTGTCATACTTCCCATAGATTCCCGCGGGAGTTGCGTAACTGAAACGCCATAACCCCATTCTTTCGAGCCATCAAGGTTTACAAACAAAGGCAGGGATGGGTCGAAATGGGCTAAGGTTGCTTTCCCAGAAAGAGCTTCCTGGAGAAGCCTAAACGACTCCATTTGGGAATGAGTGGGAATGATGTTTTTTGTAGAAGAAACAAATTTCTTTCGCTCCTTTCCTTTCTTTGGGGCTGGCTTCAATAATCGTGTCTTAAGATCCTCAAGCGGTGCTACTAAAGCTGAGTAATAAGGGATATGCGGTTGATAATAGCCGACCATTCCAATGAATGTCTCCAGTCCTCCCAGAGTTGTTGGAAAAAGCATCTTCTTTATAGCTGCCGTTTTTTCATCAATAGTGGAGAGCCCAAATCTATCAACAAATCTTCCCAAGACTCTGGCACCATGGAAACCAATATGGCACTTCGCTGCAGTGAGATATATAAGTGCCACCGATAACACAGTCAAGACTGCCACAAGATGGGTGACGTGAAGGTCGAAGGTAAGGCTATATACAGAGATATCATCGATGAAACATTTAGAATAGTCACTGTGTGGCCTAAGGAGCCTTTCCATGTATCTCTGCATATGTGCTGGTGAGTTTTTGTATCCCATGGGAGTTACTGTAAAAACCTCTTGCCCTCGATGGGTAACCACCGTGGTAAGCCATCGAGATTCCCTGGCTAGACGCCTCTGCAAAAAGGCTTGGGATAGATCAAAAGTGCTAATCCAGTCCATTCCTCGCAGACATGCGATAATGTCTTCTTGTCTAGGGAGTGGGTAAGAATCCCCCCATGATCCTTCATTCAACCCTCTAATGTCAACCACTACTCTTCCAGATCCGTTGTTCCAAACAACAAATACTGGCCAGCCTATGGGACCACCAGTCCCCCAATCCATCTTGCTTTCCATGTGCATTCGGTCAAATGTGGTATCAATAACTGCCTGATCGCGAGGTGAGGAACGGTATGGTCCTTTGGATTCTAACTTTGCGTCTGGTTTCAGAGTGATAACCATCCAATCCTCTTCTGGTTCAGAAACCACTGAGCCGAGATCTTCAAATACTTGGCTAAACCTTTTGGCCGTCGCCTTCAATGTAGCCACCTGATCGGCTGTAATTCTATCGTTTTCGTTAAAATTGACCGAATCGATGCCATATTTTGGCTTCTTATGAGCATTTTCTATGTGAACTGGCAAGGTGTCCATTTCATTTGGCAAGTATGAACTGAAATTGCTTGCTGAGAGAGGGGAGGAGGGAGTAAGAGGTAGAGTATAAGGTTTGTTCGCTCCTACAGCTCTCTTAATCGAGGATTTCCACAATCCATCTTCTGCACAATCCGCAAGAGATGGCTGCTTTTCGGGGTCGATTCTAATATGATGGACATCAGACATAATATCATCAAAGACTCCGATCTTAACATTCTTTTCGATTCGTAGTGGGAGGCCAGATCGGTTGTGATACACCACCCCTGAGCACCTAGCTGTAACGATATGTCTCATGAATCCTCCGGCCACAGCCAGATAGGATGTCCCTTCATCGTAGATCGGAGTAAATTCATAATCACGCCCATGTTGTAGTGGTCGGTATTTCACCGGAACCACATGCTTTGACCAGGGTGGGACGGTAATCTTCTTCAGGGTTTTCACTCCACGATGGATTACTTGGCGACCTCTAGGTGTAACTCGAATAGCAACCTCTGTGTCATTGCATTCACCCAAAATGACCTTTTTCCCGAATGCATCGATCGTCATTCGTTCAGGTACTATAACGTCCGTTCCGATGAGGATCTTGCAACCAAGGCTTGGAACAAGATGAAATTCGCGGTTAATCTGTGCTAGCACTGGCTTGCCGTTACTACCAGTTCCAGGAACACTCAACTGGAGGAGCATATATTGGCTGGAAGCATGAACTGCATCTCCCAGACCTCTAACATTTACCGCACTAGGTCTATTAAGGATGGCTGCTTCCGGTAGAGCATCCTTTATCCATGATGCATCGATCAGACTAACCCCGCATCCTGTATCTAAACAGACCCAAATATCTGGAGAATCCGCCGACATTCTAATAGCCATTTCCAGAAAGTTATAGTCTCTGAAAGCATAACCGTTTCCTTGAACTCTCGGAGCAGTAGAGGGAACAATCTTTGGATTTTTCTCGTTAGCCATTCTAGTTGCCTCTGCCTCGATTTCTTCAGCCTCGCCCGCGCAAACTTCCATACTCTTGTGCGCCTTTAAGTGGTTTTTAGTACGCAAGTGTTTGAAAAGTAGGTTTCGTGATAGGGCTTTGAAACCACAACTCCTGCACTCATATTTTGGTAACTCCAAATGAT
This sequence comes from Verpa conica, assembly GCA_033030425.1. NCBI lineage: Eukaryota > Fungi > Ascomycota > Pezizomycetes > Pezizales > Morchellaceae > Verpa > Verpa conica. The sequence continues at coordinate 968,753 of JAUFSD010000016.1, forward strand.
TTATATGGTGTATAACCGGAGTGTACAGAGGGCCTTGCTTGGGAGTAGGAATATGCATAACCACAGGGGAGGCGTCTTCACGTTGACGCTTTCTAACCGAACTCATAGTTATAGGAGTCGATGGTACGACATAAGCGTTTGCTGGTGGATAGGTAGGCTCGATTTCTTTGTTTGTCGATACCGCTACAGGCTTACTTTTAAGTCCTTCTGGTTTTTCCGGTACCACAGGCGGCTGGGTTTTCAACACAGACGAAAGAGTTTCAAAAATTTCTTCCTGACCATGACCACAGTCAACCCATTCTTCATTCGCCATTTCCATACAGAATTCCTCATAGTCATCAAGACTGCCCTGCGTAGAGAGGAAAAACCCATCCATTGCCATCTGGTGGTCTTGGTCGTAGTCTGGATCCCCTGTAGAATCTACTGCAAACATTGCTTGTTGACCATTCTCCTTTTTAAATGTTCCTCTGGGCTTTGGGGTAAACTGGTCTCTTTGTGTACACATGGAATCGTAGTGAGGTCCGTTACACCACCTGCATGGTCTTCTTGGCACTCCCGGAGTGTAAGCAACTCCTGCCGGGGCTCCTTGGTTTACACCAGTAGGAGGAGGAAAAGTCCGGTTCTCTCGGGGGTACATCTGAGGTCTCTGCGTTTGAACGGCCACCGGATTGGTTTGTGCACTCCTGGGACTAAAAGTCTGTGCTCTGGCAGCAGAAGGATCATAAGGTGAAGGTGAAAAAACTCCCGCTGGTCTCGGAGTTTGCTGGACTCTGTTTTGGTACTGGTTCGGTCGGGAGGAAAAACCTCCTTGCAGGCTTGAGGTGTTTCCAAAACCTGACCTTGCCTGATTTCGAGCCGCAAATTGAGCTACCTGCATAACTCTTCTTTCTTGTTCGGAAAAACTCTCCTTGAGGTTCTCTTCACATTTCCTGATTTCTAGAAGGTACTCCGATACCGTTTCCCTTGGGTGGGGATTAGGTAGAGCTCGCCTAATTTCACTATCTAATTTATGCCACGCAAAGTTGATCTTTTGTGCGTCGGTACCAAGTCCTGCATCCGTGGCAAGTGACATCATATCGATGAACCATGCCGAAATAGAGTCGCCTCGACGGAGGTTGAAGGTGGTAAAAGTGGTAGTCGGCGATATGATTTTTTTCATGGCTTCTGCTCCTGATAGTTTAAAGTTCTTTAATAGGATTGTCGACCATCTGTCGCATCTCTCTGAGATATCGCTCCGTAAATCAATCTTGTCTTGCTCTGGGAGGATGTCGTTATACCACGCAAAAGCAGATCCCTTGAAACAGTTTTGTATATTGTTTCTAACTACCTCCTTTCCAAGGTGCGGTATCTGGTCCACGACTCTAACCACAAAGGAATTTACATCCCTGAATGCTCTTCCCTTATCTCCAAAGTCTGCATACCTGCCAGCTCCATAGGACAAGGGCATGTCTGGCCAAAAGTACCCGACGTCGCTAGTCTTCCAGTATCTTCTGTTGTCTCTATCGCTCCTGAAGGTAGCTTCCTCGAAGGACCTCGGCTGGTACCCGAGCTGGTACGCCCCAATGCCAGGTTCAATAACTGGTTCTCGTGGTGCAGCCGGTGGGGTAGACAATGGTTCAGTTTGACGGTCCACACCACGAGCACTAAGGAAAGACTGTGGAAGGCGGTCACTGGTGAGGGGTGCAGTAGGGGGTATGTCAGGGTCTCGCAACTTTTGTTGTTGAATGGCGGCCGCCAGATTTTCCATCATAATTTCCATGTCTTGAATGGACATTTCTGGGACATTGACCGACACAGATGGGTTACGATGAGCCCTAGGACGGGGTTCAGGTCTTATTTCGATATTTTCTTGAAAATGATGGGGCATCTTTGGGCTCGCAATTGGGGAGATAAATCTTTCTTCCGCTGGGGGGGGTTCTGCTTCGACAGAAGTTCGCTCGGTAGTGTCCTGGCCTGTACCCTTAAGGGTAGATTCACCAGAGGAGGAGGGGAGGGGGATACCAGAAGGTTCACTACTAAACCCTGCTGATCCAGAGGGATCTACCTTCTTTGGCTTGTTCTTCCCTTTTTCCGGACCCATTTTTAGAGAAGGCTATCAATAGCTTAGTGACGTCTTTGACCGAGGTGCAAATTTTCTCTTAGTTTCTCAACCGAGGGAAAAGTTATCCTTGAAGCTAACGATGTTCTTGATGACGAAAGGCTCGAAGTTGATGACTTTATGATCTCCACTCCAGCAGGAGGAGCTAAGTTCTTCTCAGGGTCGGAGGATATGCTCCCAGAAAAATGACTTTTCAGGTCAGACTTCAATGATCTGATTACCGCTACTGCTGCACTGGCACCTGCTAGAGCAGCAAGTTCGATAACCTTCTCTTCAGACAGGATACTATTGGTTGAAAGGCTTGGATTCTTTCTTTCTACCCCAATAGAACCAGAATGAAGATTTCTCTGCTCGTTCCTTTTACGTTTTCTTATACCGGAACGGTCAGATTTAGATGGAAAAGTCAATCTTTCCTCAAAGGTAGGAGCGGGAGAGGAGATGGATAACTGATTCGCTACTTGGCGTTGATGAAAAGCCGCTCTCTGACGCTTTCCAGGTCTGGTCATCCGTCAGGATAGTTGTTTCCAGACTGGGAGGTTGAGAAAGCGAAACTGCTGAAAGAACTATTCAATAGTGATGGAGATGGTCACTAAAGAAGAAAAAGGAAAAAAAAAAAAAAAATGGTGAAGCGTGAGCTTCAAAAAAACGTTTTGCTGTTGCTACCACTGTGAAGTCTGAGTAGTATGATGGTCTCATTACCAGGTGGGAGAGCCGTATGGGCCTAAATACATGCTAGCGTGCCAAGCCTAAGGTGGCTGATAAGGCCACCTAACATGAGCCCAGAAGGTCGGCTGAAAATGCTGCCCCCGCAAAAAGGTGGCGCAGAATTTCATCATTCGGAACCATCTCACGGCGATCCCAAGGCCTTGCTCCGCTCTGGTACTAAGGGTATATGTATCCACCTTGGTTCTCTAGAGTTCAGCAACTCATACTCTAGCTAACGGGGGGCGTACGGCTGTCTCATAAAAACAGCCAGTATCAATTTTATATTTTAACCCGTTACAACCTCCTTATTTGTTTAACGCGTGGTAGATTAGGTACACATGTATCTTATCAGATCGTTGAACTATAGGAGGGGTTGTGGGCGGGGTGTAGGGCTAACCCCCCGCAACAGCAGTCTCTGATGACGCAGGTTTTCACGAACACTGCCAGGCTACAGAAAATTACAGATCGATAGAAGGAATAGAAGCAAGATTCATACCTAGGTCGTAGCTTATAGACAAATTGCCTTCCTGCAAAGAGAATTGCGTGGGTTTGCATGCCCTGATTGGATTATTATTTGCCGTGCTAAACTTTTCTGTGTGCTAAACAACTTCTTCAATTATCTTCCCTCCACCCACCCAGGAAGTTATTTCCCCTCTTCCCCTCTCCTTTCCTCCATCTCTTCTCTTCCGCTCCTTGAGCGAACTCATCTAACTTAAGCACTCCTATCGAAACCTCCTACCGCTTCGTCTTCAATAGACAGAAGGAGACAGCAGGCATCATGTCTGCCTCCGTAGCCTCCAAGGTTTGTATATTATTGCATTCTTGACTTGAGTCTTTTGTAACTGCTAACGTATTGTTTTGTAGAACTTGTTCGACCTCCTAGGTACGTTCTAATACATATCTTTCCTTCATTACCATATTTCCTTACACTCTCAAGGCCATCTTTAGGTGGTTGGGAGACAGATTCTCCATTATTACAATTCTACCCCGCTTCACGGGACCTAGACCTTTTATATACTTATTATTCATCTTAAATAGGTAATGACATCGAGGACCCTGATGCCCCACCTCCACCTGTCCCTAGACAAGTGGTCAAGAACACCACAACTTCTAAAAAAAGAGACGAGAAATACTCCCCGGAGGTGGCTCCAGCAGCTGGTGGTCCCCAAGCTCGGGGTTACACTAGTAGAGGGAGAGGGGGTCGTGGTGGAAGTGAGGGAGGTTAGTGTTACCTTACAGGAAAGAAATCTCATCTAGAGCATTCTCTGTTACCCCACCTTCCTTACTATAGTTGTCGCCCTAACATTCTGGCCTGACTGAAGCGTACCGTGACCGTGATGCTGGCCGCCATAACAACCTCGCAAAGAACACCGAGGATGACAATACCACCCAGACATATCGTGGGGGTCGTGGGGGTCGTGGTCGCCAATATGACCGCCACAGCCAGACTGGCAGAGTGTATGTTTTCTGGTGATTCTAGAGTTTGTGGTTTCAGTCATTGATCCTAGTTATGTCTTTCATAGCGACACCGATAAGCAAGTAGGCCAAGGATGGGGTGCCAATAAGGGTGCCAGTGAATGGGATGACGAGCTTGCTGCCGTTGAACTCGCCCAGAAGGACGCTGTTGGTGTTGATTCTGCCGATCCGAACGCTGTCCCTGCTACCGAGAACCCCGCGGCTGTCGAGGGTGAAGCTACCGAGGACTTCCCTGAAGAGCCTGAAGAGATTGTCAAGACCTATGACGAATATCTTGCTGAGCTCGCTCAGCGCCAGGCCGATCTTGGTCCTCCCGCTGAGGTCCGCCGTCCCAATGAGGGTGGTAGTGATAAGAAGTGGGCTACTGCCAAAGAGCTTTCTCGTAAGGAGGAGGAGGAGGGCGACTACTTTGTTGGGGAGTCGAAGGATAAAACAAGGAACCGAGAGCGTAAGACCAAGCAGGTTCTGGACATCGAGCCCCGATTCGTCGAACCTAGGGATGCTGGCCGTGGAGGACGTGGCCGTGGCCGTGGCGAGAGGGGAGCCCGGGGACGCGGCGAGAGGGGGTCCCGTGGTGGTGATCGTGGTGACCGTGGTGGTGACCGTCGTGGTAGCGACTATCGCTCAGGCAGAAGCCACACTGGAACCCCAAATCTTGACGATACCAGTGCTTTTCCAAGCTTGGGAGCCTAATTTTTGAGCCATCTGAAGATCCTACAGCTCTATATCTTCACTAAGTAGTAGAAAAAGCATATTGGTATGAAAAATAGTATACAAATATGAAATTAGTTTTCTACCTTTGTGAATGTTCAATTCTTCAATTTTTTCTTTTCTTTTTCTCTTGAGGGTGGGAATATTGAGTTTTAGGGTATGGGAGAAAGCTGAATAAAAAGTTTATTTCTTAGTTCTTTGGTATATTTCTCCCGTCTGAAATCTATTTAAGAGATGGTTGATATATCACTCAACTATCAGTTCGTTTTTGGGAGAGGGGATTTTTGGTAGAGTTTGATTAGAAAATCTGGATGTTGCTGGGCATAAGTAAAGGCTTAAGGAGATGGAGTTTACACTTCTTTAAACCCTATAAAGCCACTTATTCAGTTTACGTACTTACACAATGGCCTTCGTAGGTATTGCCCACATAGCTATTATTAAGTTCATTATCTAGCTTAGTTCCTGTACCTTAATATTTAATATAGATCTATCTATCCGAATATTCATAGGGCTCGATTTCCGATATATCCCTATCTCGAAGATATGTACAAGCACTAACCCTATATTTTATTATCTCATAACTGTGGGGCCTGAATACAAACAGCTCTTCAATGTTAATAAGTTAGTCTTTTCTTCACTATGCTGTTCTTTGCCTACGGAAAGAGATTCTTCCACTTTCCCATCGTTTTTAGAAACCCTAGAAAGATGGAAGCGTAAATCGGTCAAAAGTTTGTTTACCACCGGTCCATATAGAAAATGACTCGAATCCTATGATAGACGCTAGTACTCTCTGCACCCGCTCTCTTTAACTTCGCGCTCCGAATCGACAAACACCCGACAACCCTACCCCGATGGGTAGTTTTTAACATCACAAGGTATGAGGGTTATATATTTATAATTATTTCTACGCTTACTATCTAGTTAGGCCTAAAAATTTTACAATTATATATATACCGGCTATATCTCGCCCAAACGTCTAGGCCATAGTTTTTAACTGTATGTCAGGTTCTGTACCTAGAAACAATAAAATTACTTGATCCAAGAAGAAAAAAAATCTCGCCAAAACGTCTCTAATCTATAATCTCCTCGAATCTATTACTCTTTCAAGAGCTTGTAAAGCCAAATAAATCCTGCTTATGAAAATTAGAGAGATAAAGTTTTTCCACACTTGAAGAATTAAAACTAGCCTAACTCATAAAATACTATACAAGAATGTAAACGAGGATACTTTTCACCATCTAGTCGGAAAACTATCGCCGTATGTGTGTGTGAGGGGGGGGGGGGCGGAAAAGCGAGTAACTCGGCGGGGAAAATAATTATATATATAGAAATCTAGAATAATAGTGATTGATAAACCAACTCTTTTTTCGCGAATAAAAACTTAAGGTACCAGCTTTATCTACGCATCTAATACATAACACCCTTCTAGAATGATAAACTTGATACCTACCATTTTCAGCTAAGGTATAATTCTTTTTAGATAAGAACGTATAGTGCACTAATCTTCACTAATATCAGTCCTAATACTTGGTGAATATCATAGGTCACTTACCATAGCCAAACCCCAAATCATACTACACCAAAACATAATATTATTGAATGTGTGGTACCCTTGCATGAACTCTGTTTTCTGGATTGCAATGATTGGTAACTGTAACATTTGGCAAACAAATCCATATCCCCTAAGTTTCTTTGTGATACAGAATAGTACCAGCTCGTGGGCCAGAGCGCTAATTAGGAATGTTACTAGTGTTGCAATAGGGCGCGACATGTGGCGCCGTGATGCGCCATAAACATGGCGTTGAAGGAAGCGGTGAACAGGTATGTTCCATTCGCGGGAGAACTCAAGCCAATTAGTCGAGTTCCACCAGTCAGCGTAGAAATGGCGGTCAGCAAAACAGGTAATTTCTGCGAATGCGCCGAGGACGTATTCAAATATGACCAGAAACACCAACAAGAACGTGATCATATACGGAAATAGTAGTAAGCTAATACTCTCCAATAGCACCAATCCAATCTCGCCCAATGTCTGTACACTCTCTAGTCTAGTTGCGGCTTCGGTCATCACTGGGAGAATAAATTCTTCACTTGTGACTGTGAGTACGAAGACACATCCGAATACTGCTGCCGCCTTTTCAGCGACTTTACCCCAGTACACCTTTTCTGTGCGAGGATAGCTCATCTCATAGCATAATGTTGGGCATAATATGTAATCGACAAAATTTGGGAGCGTTAGATTCTGTGGATAGGTTACTTTGCCTGATGGACTAGTGAGCTCGAAGGCTAGTTTTTCCCGAAGCTCGGAATCTTCTGTAGACTCAACTTGGGGGTTGTTGGTATCCAGTGATTTAAGTTGTTTATGGCACTCGGAGAGATGCCCACAATAAAAAGAATAAGAATGCATCTACTCACGTAAGTTGGAGATATAGGGAAGAAATGGGTAGAAGTACCTTCATGAGTAATGTAAGAGCATGGAGTGTAAAGAACACTTGATGGGTCCTGTAACTCCTATCAACGTAGCCCTCCCTAGTAGGCCCAAAACTAAACTCACCACTGCCACCGCAAAAAAAAGGGCAAATAAACCCACACACCCAGCCACACACTCTGTATAAAATGCTGCAACAAGTACCCCGTCCTTCCCCATCCCACCACGTTCCGCGCAAACATCTGTTGCAATGGCAAACACACAGCCGTGCTACACGCCATCGCTAAGTCTGCCATCGCCAGCTCTGCTGGTGCAACATAAAACAAGCTGAATATGCTCGTCCGGAGAACCTTGCCTGTATCCTTGAGATTCCGGAGTGTTGTATTGAGAACCATTATAAATATGCCTATCCAGAACAAAGTGAAAAAGCCTCGAAAGTCATGGTATTGGCTCTGTGGGTCAAAATGGGAGACCCGAGATTCGTAGTCGACAGTTGGGAATATCCGCCGGCGCCGCTCGCGGCGGGCATGCTGAATTGAATGAGCAGATAGCGGCGCATCTTCCGGCACCGGTGTACTTCTTCCACTACACATCACATTAGAATTGGCATTCCGGTTTAGTTTCCTGGGTATACGTAGACTAGACTGACCTGGAAATAGCAGATGAATTACCACTGTCAAGCTGCGCGGGCTTCAGATGAGTACCTCCTTCTGTCGAGGTAGGAAGTTGGTTAAATGGCGGTCTCGCTCTCGCACCGTTCGCATAGCCGCTCAGCTGCTTTCCCGAGGATGAGGCTATAGCCGAGTGGGTTGTTGCCATGGTTGTGGCTGCGAGATTGTTAAACTTGTGTAGAAGTTGGAGGTGGAGAACTACCAGCTAGCGTTGCCTAGTGTAAGGGTAAACAAAAAAAAGGGGAGGGGGTAGTCTTATATGTCCATGTGAGTGGCGGTCCCACTTAGAGTAGATTATATAGATGGCGATAGTAGGGTATATTCATTCAAGGAAGCTGTTCTCTCTCTTGTCATGTATAGGATAGGAGGTTATTTCGCCTTAGGTCATGAAAGGGGTGAAATGAGGACACTCCCGGATCTGAGAGTCCGTATCTTATGAGGCTCTGACGTAACCCTGTTACAATGGCGGCACTTGCCGGAGTAGACATGAGGGGTCCACCAGATGTTATTTAAGGCGACTTAGGCTTGGCACTTGGCACTCGGCTCACGTCAATTTTGTGGGACCAAGGCGAGATACTACGTAGTAAGTGTTTGTTTGCCAAAATACAACCATCCCAAGGCCTCTAGAACAACACGGCTACCGATGCTTAAATCTCAAAGCAAAGTGGCCGATGAATTACATGAGCCTTTTGAAAGGTATGCAGTTCCTGTCAACTATTTCACCGCTGTAAGCTCAACTAGCTAGTTAGTCTAGGCAACGGGGAAAACAATACCACTATTTACTCCCCTGCTCCTCCAATCCTCGCACTATCCCTCTTAACAATCCCTTCCCCACCTGGGTCTCCTTATTGGACTCCAGAGCACTCACCAAAGTCTCAATTAGAACTCGTACCGGAAGAATCACCAATACTCTCATCTGAAGAAGGGGACCCTGAACAATTCTTAGCAGAGGGACTGTACGAGCCCTTAAAAGGCCTCTCACCGACACCCATATCAGTAGTTCCGGACGACTACCCACAATATCTTCCCACATCATGCTCTGCTATTGACATTGCTCTCCATGGTGGCTTCTCCTATCGCCTTATAAACTCGCTATCGAGTGAGCATAGCGCTGAGAGAACATTAATAGCAATGCACGCAGTAACATCCCACCTCATCTTGTATCCCCATACGCAAGCTGTCTGGGTTGACACAGGGGGAACTTTCTCTGTTACGCACCTAAAATCTGTGGTTACATCTCGGGTGGATAGGTTAGGGCTTGATGTGGAAAGCGTGCTGGACCGGGTACAGATTGAAAGAGTGGTCGATATGCAGGGACTTGTCGAGGTTCTCGATGAATTTAAGGAGGAGGGCAGTGGGGGCCTGAAAGAGAAAATGGAAATAGAGAGGCAGGTGGGGAGAGGGGTTATCAATGACAGCCAAGAGTATAGTCGCGAGGAGGAAAATAGAGATAGAGGGCCGAAAGAAAAGATTATCAGCGATAGTCAGGAATACTGTGGGGACTCAGAAGACGAAGATAGTAAAAAGCAAAAGGATTGGGAGCGAAAGGCAGACAGCAGTGCTTACATCGGAGTTGTAGTGGTTGATACTATCACTCATCTTCTATCTGAAATGAAATTTATAGACCCAGGAGAGTCAGAAGGTACCGAGAAGGATATCTTTGAGACGGAGGATTATTGGAGTGAGATAGATAAACCCGAGAGTACGACTAGCTGGTTCCTCTCATTAATACTATTGTCACTCGAGCTTACTAATAAAATTCTCGAAGCGTTTAGCTATGGCATTGTTTGTGCATTTCTGCCGTTCCTTCTCTTTAATCGCTAAAGACCGAAAAACCTGCCTCCTACTTCTAAACGATACCACCCCTGTTGCAGATGATGAGGATTACTATATGCGTTCCCACGAGCTGCCCGCAAGTCAGTTTTATACATTTCCAGAAACAAAGCCTTCACTAGGGCCAGTGTATACTGAGTATATCGACTTATCGATTCTGTTAACAAAGCAGCCTCCAGATATTATCATGGCCCCAGAAGAGCCAAGATTGGGTTTTGATGATTCTGGTTTCACGATCCCAAAGAAGAAAAGGCTTCAAAATAGCTCGGAAGAGTTGAAGATAGAGAGGCAAGTTTGTGAGAGTATGCATAAGAATGAGTGGGTAATTGAGGTGATATGGGATCGATATGGAGGGAGGGGGGGTGGATGGGGTGTATTTAGTGTTGAGGACGTAAGGCTTGTTGGCGTTTTATATGATCGTGAAACGGAATTTCTGTTGTAGTCCAAGAGTTCGTCTTTAGGGATTAAAGTAGACGGAGAATAAGGAATTGGATTGGAATTGAGATAGCTCATAATAATATTCCGTGAGGATAAGCCTACTTTTATATCGTGAGAACCTAAGTATTGTAGGGGGACAAAAATAACCACGCATTTACGTAGCAACACCTCATGTTCGGGCTAGCTTCCAGTAGACACTTCACAGCCACAATTGGCAGGAAAATGAGGGTGGTATATCAATACTTTGTACTATCCATCTATTCTCAATTAGAGTGGTATCTGATACCTAGGGGCGTGTTGTGGTATGAGGTGGTCGGCTTGGGTGCTACGTGGATGCGTGGTTATTTTTGTCCCCCTACAATATATCTGTGCTACGGAAAAAACAAAGAACAAACAATACTGTATTATCTGAGTTAATTCGACCCGCTGCAGCAGGGTTTAGCACGCACTGGAACAGTTGGAGCCATGGAAATTGAAGACACCAGACCAAGAAAGGTATATATACTTGTACCAATACAGATGAAACCTGTTGTAGTTTTTTTTTTTTACCATGAATTACGCACATTACCCCCAGCCATAGCGGGCCGAATTAACCCAGATTTTACGGTACTCTTCATTATTATCGCTCACTCACCATATTAACTTCACGTGATCCTTTCGTGGGCCAAGACAGGCGGCTCAAATTTTTTTCTTCTCTAGTCGTGTGGCATCCAACAATTCAGTGCCATTAAAAAAATTTTAAAGGCCGGCACGTCTACTTTCGCCGCAGCAAGCTCAAGTCCGACCTGCCCAATGCCACGCCCTCCCTCTTTGTCATTAGCAATATGTCTGCGTTGTCAATTCCGCTATTCCCACCCCCGACTACAATTACTTCCTCGGCGGCCCTTGCGACTTTATAAACCGACAGCAACGTTCTTCACCACAACTTCTTCGTGCCGGGATACAACGCCAGCGCCACGAGAGCTAATCGTGCTCGAACCACCTGGGCCATGGAAGCCATTAAATCGTCGGCAGAAACCTCTAGCCCTCGATGATAGTAATCTCGAGTCTGGGGCGAACGAACTCCTGACTTTTGAGTATCAGACTGATAACAATGCTCTTGATGCGACGCAAATGGAAATATCACTGTATTGCCCAAATCCATTAAGGATGTCTCGAGAGCGGTACCAGCAAGTATATCAGGAGCTGAATAGGGCCTTTTTACGGGCTCAGTTATACGACTACTACAGTGAATGGCTTCTACTTAAACCCGAGAAGAGGGTGGCAGTGGGCAAGACGATGAAGAAGTCAGAAATTCTAAATGAAATATTGAGGAATATTTGGGAAATTGAAGTGACAGATGAGATTGCAGAAAGGGAGGATGTATTGATTAACAAAGAAATCAAGAGTTGTAGGAGGGATATATTTTTTATGATTGGTGAAGGTACGCTTGTCCTTTCTCGTCTTGGATAGATGAGAGGATGGGTATATACATCTAAGGTTGACTAATGAGCGCTTGGATATCTAGATGGGCGAGTTTTAAGAAACTGGGCACAGAAATACTCAACACGGATTACAGTTAACGTTCAAACATCGGCCATGCATTTTAGAGGGTCCTTGGCGAATATCGAAAGGCTGGAATCTGCGATGCAAGATATGCTACAGAATATCGTTACCGAGGCTATTGATCTGTCCTGGGTGTCTAGGCTATGGACATTCAACGAAGAGTACATTACACCTATTGCCAGGCTTACGAATACCTTTATCGAGAAAACTAGCGATAACACCGTACGCGAATCCTCATTTCTTTGCGACTTTTTTAGTCACTAATGACAGATCAGATTCGGGTTGTGGCACTTGGGCCCGAAAGGCATGCAATTGATGATGCGCGCCGACTGCTTTTTACTTCTTTAGATATGCAATTCAGATCCACTTTTTCTCTACTATACAATTCTCCACGTGGGCAGGAAAGTCTTAAAGGTGCTCTTTATCCATTTACGGAGGATCCCTCTTTACCATGGAGGTTCAGAGGGAGGAATTGGGCTCGTTGGAGAAATGTTAAAAGCAAGCCAAAGGGGCCCCTAGAACCAAGACCGGAACTAGATGGGGATTTGAGTACCATCAAAATGAAGGGAGAGCGGAGCTTACAGGGATTAAAGGAAATCCATCAGATCTTGCTTGAGGGTGCAAGCCCCAGAATAATAGAAGCAGAAGTCGCACAAAAGTTCCCAGCGGAATACCAGGCCATTCTAGGCTGTCTCCTCCACGACTCAGATGGGGGCAGTATTCCAAAATCCCCCCAAACCCTCGAAGAATTTGTCAAGGGGGAATATCCTAGAGTTCTCTCTAACGAATTCCCCGGAGTCTCATTCATGGCCCAAGCCCCTATAAGCCGAAATGATAAAAAAAAAGAATACACAAACGACTCACCAAAGCTCATAGACGACAGTATCACCTACTCCTTCTCCCTTAGGTTTGCACCATCACCTTGGGCAAATCCAAATTTTTTTGAAAACTACCCTCTCCTCGAAATGCTTCTCAAAATCGACACAGCTTCCGGCGAGGTACTGAACCCAAAATTAGTTGCAAGGCATTCCGAGTCCGTGGTCGACATCCTGATGCCAAGCCGACACTGTGACCTAAGGTTTCTCCGTCGCGTTGACATTCCTTTAAGCCTTAATATCAGCAAGGAGGATTTAAGCGCCGGAGGTGTCACTCGTGAGGAGATGACAAGGTTTATGGATGAGAGTAACCTCAACCCAGCTGGAAACAGTAAACTACGTTCCTCATCTCAGATTAAGGCCTCGATTCCACCGTGGATGATGGAGAGTTTTCCAGGCCTGCCTACAACAGAGATTGATTACCTTTTTATCGGGATGGAATTTAGGCGTGTGCTTCACTTCGATTGGGAGGGTATGCAACTGCAACATACTATCATTGAAGGAGGCACAAGCGGTGGTAGAAAGACAGAAGCGAAGCTTGTATGTAAGGCTGCTTTTAAGGATAAGGACAAAATGGATTCGGGGATTAGTAAGATGGCTATGCGGGCACAGGGCGCAGTTGAGCAGGAGCTAGGAACCGAGGCTCAAGAACGGGAAACGGTGGCCCAAGTATTGAAGATGGAAGAGCTGGAAATATCTGCTGAAGAGCTTGAGGGGGTTGAGTCAGAATTACCTGCGGAAGCAGAGGATTTAGAGATGCAAAGCTTTGCGGAGGTGTCGGATTCAACATTTTCAAAATTTGTGAAGAGTACTATGACATTAGTTAAGTCACTAGAGTCACGTTTCACCCAAAGTATGAGGGGTGGCAATGGCATTCAGAGGTAGCGTATAGTTGGATAGAAGAAAGCACTTAAATAGCTGGGAAATATTGTATATATTCAAAGTTTCGGTCTGGGTTATATATATTCCTGGAACCACATTAGAAAAGATCACCTTAATGAGGGTAGTATAGAAAAGGTGGATTAGAGGGTTAGTAGTGCTGGTAGTTGACATATGGTGTAGGGCTTATAGGACTCTGCATTTTAATCTTATAGGGCGATAGCTACATAGTCCTATGACAATTCTTAGTGCCTTATAGTGTAGACAGATACATGTAAATAGGCAACAAGCTCCTGGAGGTAAATATAGTAGAATTTCCAACAAAACTTATCATGATCACTTATTGCTAGCAATATGAAAAAGCAATAATCAAAAAGAAAGAAAGAAAGAAAGCAGGGCACAACATACTACAATTACACATCTGTCTTGAACCACAATACAATATATTCATTCGAACAACAGTACGTCCGACTCTAGTCCCAAACCAGTCGTTCTTGTTCTCCTTTGGGCTTTGCAAGATCCTGGATGTGCTGGTTTTGTGTCTTCCGTTTGACTTGGTCTAGCTGGACTCCTAGCTTTCCACTCTTTTGTGCATTGTTAAGGCGTTTCTTTGCACAAGCGGTTAGTTTTCTATTTACCCACCTGAGACGAATAACCTCAAGGTACGCCGCCTACCTCTGCTGCCATTGCTGCTGCCGTCCTCGCATCTGCTGGAGGAGTCGGGCCGGATTGCTCCCCGTCACCCCCAACAGCGCTACCTCCCAAGGTTCTTCCTGGCCCAGTAACTTTAGGATTCTTAGGATTCTGCTGCTTCGGCGCTATCGCTGATCGCGCGTTACTCGAGGATGCTGGCACCGAACCTAGCACACGCCCTGGGGGGACTAATGATGCTGACTCTTCTTTGCCGCAAAGATTACCCATCTCTCCTACACGGTTGTTAATAAGATTTTTTCCCGTAAAAAATATGGCGGGGTACTCACGTAGCGTGAAGAAACGTAGGTAATAGTGAGTGAGCGTGGTTGGGCCAGAACTTTTAGAGCCGCGTGTTAAGTCGCGCTAATTGGTGTGTTCAGGGCTACTTTAGTGCCAAGACCCGATAAGCTATCCTAGTGCACATATAGTTACTATGAGCACCCAATGTAGGATGTAATCCAAAACTAGGGACCCGATATTCTTTCGTTGTAGGCTATAACGGTTCATATTGATTTATTATAGAGAGAAAGTACTAGAGGAAGTGTACTAATAGACATAGCTCAAGATAATGTAATGCTTCATAAATTCAGCAATCATATAATCCATATTAATCTTTTCATAACTAGGAACTTATCTAGGCAAACCAACCTAAGAACATTCTGGATAAGAAATACAACCTGTGCTTAAGCTGGAAAATATGAAGCCAATTTTCTTTTATTCACCTCTTTAGCACCCCCCCCCCCCCAAAAAAAAAGGGGGGGGGGGGAGAGGAGGCCTTCCTTTCTTTCTTTTTTCCATATACTTATGATTAATTTATTTATTTAAGAGTTTTTTTGGTTTGATGATGATAGATCGAACAATGGCTATATAATATTAATGATAGACTACACATAATTCATAGTCTACGAGGCACAGGAAACATGGGCATAAGGCGCCTCGAAATAGAGCATAAGAATTGTATATAACTACTAGTGCACGAGATAGCTGGGGTTGTTCATGGTCAGTAGTTAATATTTATTCGTCACAGATTGATAAGGCCATACCCTTTTTAAAATTAGTAACACCACCTTGGTCAAATTTCACTTTGTGTTGTGTAAATGTAAACTTTACATTTTACAAATTGCTTTACTAATATCATACCTGAAGACATCGAGCTAGGCAAGATAAAGCACGTTGCTCGCCTAGAACAGCCTCATAGAACACACTAACATAAACGGAAAGAAGAAAGAAATCATTCTTTTGATAATTAAAAGACAGTGAAGGGACGATGAACCTCAAACCCTACGATTTAACGACAGAAAGAAGAGAATAAAAGACCCAAGAGTACGATTCCGTAGGAGTATATAATATAACCATTTGTATATAATCACCGAGTTAGGAAAAGAGATATACATTGGAGTATAATGCCTATCCAAATATCTTCTAGAGTCCAAAACAAAACCGTACAATACTCAAAGAAGGGACTCGAGATTAGGGGGGTATGATGGTAGGTATACAAATGGGCTAGTATCAGTTTCATTAACGGAACTCATATGTAGGAAACAAGCGCTTTTGTGGCTTGAGATTGAGCTCTTGGTAAGGTTGGCTCATTGGATCGTAGTAAAATCCTTGTATCTGTCCATCTGACCTGCGGAGTGACAGGAAATAGAACCCTCCTATTGTAAGTACTCCAACATCGGGCGAAGTTTGTGGTGTGATGAAGCATTTTTCTATAAGAAGCAGCACCAAGGAATAGTAAGCTCGGAAATATAAAGTCTCTTAAGAATCAATCAATAGAGTAAAAGGAAAAAACAGAATAGAAAAACTAAGATTGAAACTAGGTTGACGATACCTGGACTGCAACGGATACCCGGAATCGAGTGACGTTACAACTAGATTCCAGGTATTTGATTGTAGACCAAGTAAATGTCAATTTGAAGAGCTTCGGATATCTCACCTTTCCATCTCATAAACACCCAGTTATCTGTGAGGTCCTTCATGAACTGCTTAGAAACCAAACTTTTAATGAGTTGCTCGTTACTCAATTGACAAAATGGCTCTAGCTTCCTCCAATTGCTCGCATCATCCTTGATGTTGCTCGGAAAATTAAAAGTTTGTAAACTATGTGTCTTAAAATCAATAATTTCACCCTCTAGGTATGTCGTAATGCTTGTTTTGTCAGAAGCAGGTGTTTGAAAATCTGTGAAGGCTTCCATCGTCCCAGCTGTAAAAATTATGGAAGGATTGACTCATAGTCAGACGACAATGATAGCAGTCTTTGGAAAGTGATATGCTTACTCAGACGTAGCTGTGAGTAATCTATGCTAGATATAATCACTTTTACGGTCCAGCGATGCGGATTACTATTATAATATGACGAAGCCCTACCAGGTGCTCTATAGGAATCATCCAGGTGAGAAACTGCAGCAGCAGTTGTGTTCGAAGGCAAAGATGCCGTTGAGGAAGCCGAGGAAATAATAGATCGCTGAGGCACGATGGGAAATACCGGTGGGGTGGTTTGAGAGCCCCAGAATACACCACCAACTTTAAGCCATGAGGTTTCAGCAACATATATAAAGCGAGTATCTAGTAAAAGATCCTCATATGTAGATTTATCGTTAAGAATTCCAAGCCAGTCATCGCCACGGTTGAAGAATCCTGATCTGACGGCAAGGCGCAAACTTTCATCACCGTTATTACTGAACCGGAGCTTTGCTAGATAGGCAATCGCTTCCTCCAGTTCGTAGGAGGAATTTGAGCTTGGATCTCTATAATTCTCACTCCGAATCCTAAATGGGCGAGAGCGAAGCATTATCTCAGCATCTCTCCACTCGAGACGGGAGCGGGATGCATCATCCCTCGCCTCTCGCTCACGCTCCCTTTCCCAAGACCAACCATGCCACTGAGGCCGTGAACGCACTGGACGACGTGGGTTCTGCCTTTGAGGTTGCACAAGAGTTGATCGAAAAGGTTGATCTACTGGGGCACCAAATAAATTCTCATACGTTCGGCCACCATTACTTGAATCTCTGTGCACTCGAACTCCAGGAAGGGGACCGGAAACCGTTGAAGGCGGAGGACTATCAGCGCGATAGGAGTGCGAAGCATCTCTTAACATCTCATCATGAAGCTCACCACCACTAATCAAAGGTGGGAGCGAGCGACTTTCAAATTCTTCTTCGGGTGGTGTAGCTGGAGCC
Source organism: Verpa conica (assembly GCA_033030425.1). Taxonomy (NCBI): domain Eukaryota; kingdom Fungi; phylum Ascomycota; class Pezizomycetes; order Pezizales; family Morchellaceae; genus Verpa; species Verpa conica. Next base: position 986,281 of record JAUFSD010000016.1, read on the forward strand.
CAGTCATACAGGGACTGCCTCTGCCCAGGTCTCCAAAATGGAACACGAGGTCCATAAGCTTGATCTTGGGGTGATATTTGTTGTGAGGACTGGCGCAGCCGTGCTGGGCCAGCCGTCCTCCTCATTCGGTCGTCACTACTACCAGGACCTGGTTGGTCCCCAGATATCCGGTAAGGTCGAGGCTGTGGTCGGGACTGTGGCTGTCCGTATAGTCCCCTAGGTCTGACCCTCAGGTTTTCTTCGGCACCGGTGACTGGAGAAGCCCGGGTGACAGATTGTAGAAGGGGAGAAGGAACGATGGCGGATGTGAACATGCGGTTCGGCAGACTATCCGGGGTATCTTCAGACAACGAGGGAGCACGGTACGGTGAGATAGATGGAGAACCCTGGTACCTAGGGTTAGCATAGCTTCCAGGAAAAGAGATCACTGCATGAGACCCCGATGATGATGGATGATGGTTTCTTACAGACGGTGAATTTTCTGGAGGAGCCATCTGCAGGTGGATAAAGAACACAACGGGTGACGCTTCAACCAAGGGGAGCTCTGTGAATTCTAGTACAAAAACGGATTCTTTCTTGTTCTCTAACTTTCTTTACTTGGTACTCTCTTTTGTTTTGCAGGTGAGATGAACAAATAGGAAGATGGAGCTGCTGCTTAGACTTGATAGATAAGACGAGATGGACGTTCGCTTCTTCTTCTTTAGGGGGTGGGGCGGGGCTACGGTTGCATCGAAACAGAACATGAGCGACAACAGGTCGCGATCATCTTCTTCGCATGCGCTCTCCTATGCTGTCTTTCTCTAAGTTGAAGCGTGGATCAGGGCGGTGAGTTTACAGCTTTACTATTATACCAGTCTTTCGATACAGAGCGGGGGAATACATGCAGTCACATCCAGAAAACGATCGCGCCAATCTTGGTTTGCGGATCACTGGATTTCGGATTTGCGACATCACTCGCTGTTCCTGAAGATAATCAACTGAAGGTGGCTCCACAAGGGCTGGTCAACCTCCAACTCCATTGAGGGAGATGCAGTATGCGTTATTCTCTGCCTACCGTATCGTACATACAGGTAACTCGCATGCTGAGGATTTGATGTGCCCGGGACCGCAGGTGCTGCTACTCTGCGTGGGTCTTGTGAAACCTGGGCTGGGCCACTCTGCGTAAGTGTAAGTGCAGCATGCTGTCTCGGATAGCCCTACTGCTCCAAACGTCCCCTCATCTTTCTAGTAGCCTTTGAGGCCCTCATGCCTAGATATCTTGCGCAACGTCATGCACACTGACAGCTACTGCATCAATTGCACCCGGGCCTACGTCCCTAGTATATTCGTCTCCCATTCTGCTCTACTCTACCTACACAACTGGCTACATGTACTCCCATCCCAATCTGCCGCGCCTCCGCACTCTCCATCAGATCCACATCTCTTTCCTGAGGAGCCAGTTATATTTGGATACTGTCAAATACATTACCCGGTAGTTTCTCAATCTACCCCCCCCCCCCCGTCTCGTTCTTAACGCTTTTAGTGTATTTTTTTTCCTTTTCCCGCAAATTCGGTATTCGTACTGGTGTTAGTTTCTTGTCCCTGTAGCCCTGATTGCTATCTCCGAAGTTCCCTCCCAATTCTTTTATTTCAGATCTCTGATTTTCTCTATGAAAGCTGATCATTAACGCATGAAATAACACCTTTTTTCGCAACTTCCTCTCGTTCTATTGCCACGTCTAGCAATAATATAAATTTATCATCCTAGCTGATATTTTCAACGGTGGGCCTAGCTGGTGAATAAACGTGTAGGCAAACGAGAGGTATCTAAATATCTCAATACGGTCTGAGGAGATGGACTAGGAGAGAATGTTCTGTCTATCCTGCATATTCCATCCAAGCTCTATCGCTTCAGACTCAACACTATCTGGGGCGACTAAAACCTGAATTTCTTTTATCACCTCTTTAATTTGACTACCCACTGCTTCTCGAACTAAAATCCCTGTCAGCACGCTTAAGCGCGGCTATTCCATTCGCTTCACGTATTGTGTGTGCACTCTCTAGTTTGTTTCGCGATAGTGACTACTCTCTTTTTTTTTCCCGGCGCATATGTGACGCACAGCTTTTAGGTTCTGCATCCTGCACGTTTGCCAGGCATGTGCAGAGAACGGTTGCTTCCGAGGATCTAGAAAAAGTAAGTACAAGAAATAGCAGTGATTGAATTGAACTCAAGGTCATATAATTAGAGAGGTGGAGTACAGGATTAAAACACTCCCAAACTCACAACTAGAGAAAAAGAAACATTCCATATTTCCCGGCCGCAAAACCTCTAGGATATCAAGAGACCGTTTCCCAGGCCGTTTCGAAACATGAACCACCAATACCACTACAGTCATATCGAAAGCTCAGACAAAAAATTGATATTCTCTAGTGCGACCAGTACCCTCTTCACAAGTCCCAGTGAGCTGTGTATTCTGCACTTGAAGCTGCGTGATTTTAGATTGAGACGGCTCTTAAGGTCGCTATCAATTGGTACTGTTGCACTTGCATGCATAGGCCGGAGTCGGATGATGGAGAGGTCAATCTATCATATGTCCCCATTGACGTTCCGATTGATCTTTCTAGATCAAAACAGGGAATCGGGAAAGTCTTCTGCGTTGGAAATCATCATCCCGGTAAGCTTAGTTCCACCACCTCAGAGAGTTTGAACTGGGTAGTTGACCGAGACTACCATTCTCCTCCATTCTATGTGCTGTCACTCTAAATAAGATGTGTTGGCACTCCCTCGAACCTCTATATCTTTGGCTTCATTAGTTCCATTCTCTCCCTTCTCATAAACTCTCCATCAAAGCACCGCCCCCTTCATCTAAAAAATCAAAACCTACTACGCTACCTGATAAACTTCATCATCAAGGCCAAGCATTCTCAATTCTCTTTTTAGACCTTGCCCTGAGATTTATCTCACGATCAAGTCATGGCCAAGATCACTTCCATTGAATACTTCCGTGTTCTGCCTCGCTGGCTATTCGTCAAGGTCATGAGTGAAGATGGCCAATACGGCTGGGGCGAGTCCACTTTAGAAGGACATACCGAAGCTATTGAAGGCAGTCTCGATGAATTGATATTGAGGTTCGTGGGTTACGAAGCCGAGTAAGTCCTGCCTTTCTTCCTTAGTTATTATACACTCCCAAGACTGTCTACTAGCTCTCGTGTATTATGGAATTACCTAGTCAGGTTCCCTATATTTTATGTGGTTATTAGGGGGTTATATTGATTATGACATTTCTTGTAGTGATATCGAACACATCTGGCAGACTGCCTGGAGATTGGGGTTCTACCGCGGCGGCGCTGTTTTCATGTCTGCCATCTCGGGGATTGACATTGCCTTGTGGGATTTGAAAGGTCTGTCACTTAATTTTTTTTAATATACCTTCTGCCTCTGAATATATGGGAATTACAACTTTACTATATGGTCCGATTTCCGAGGTCTACTATATTACTGTGCACCCCACGTGATATGACGCGGGGCCACAACCTGATGAGGCTGAACGTGGGGTTACCCCCGTACCCTACATGCATAACTGACATTTTCTTGGACTACATAGCTAGGAAACTTGGCGTTCCAATCTATTCTCTGCTTGGGGGGAAAGTTAGGAACAAGGTTGCAGTCTACGCCTGGATTGGGGGAGATCGCCCTGGAGATGTCGAAGCTCAAGCGTAAGTACTATAATTACCTATCTGCCTTGTGTATCGAATAGAGACATACTTTGGATACTCTTTATTAACTTTATTTCCTCCTGGTATTATAGTAAGAAGCGCAAAGCCCAAGGCTTTACCGCAATAAAAATGAATGCTACTGAGGACTTAGGCTGGCTCGATTCCCCATCCGCATTGAACGCTTCCGTTGAACGTTTGAAGGCTGTTAAAGCCGTCGGTCTTGATGCTGGTCTTGACTTCCATGGACGTATCCACAAGCCTATGGCTAAACAACTTGCAAAGCTCCTAGAGCCCCACCAACCTCTCTTTATTGAGGAACCCTTACTCTCCGAGCACCCTGAGGCTATCAAGCACTTTTCTCAACAGACCACCATCCCAATTGCCCTTGGTGAGCGCCTTTACAATAGATGGGATATCAAGCCATTCCTTGAATCTTCTTCTATTGATATTCTTCAACCTGATGTCTCTCACTGCGGCGGTATATCCGAGATTCGTCGTATCGCGGCCATGTGTGAAGCATACGATGTTGGTCTTGCTCCTCATTGCCCGTTGGGACCTGTTTCTCTTGCTGCTTCTATTCAAATTGCCATGACCTGTCCCAACTTTGTCATTCAAGAGATGTCTTTAGGAATTCACTATAACAAGATGACCCCCGCAGGTGCTGGCACTTACGACCTAAACAGCTACCTCAAAGACCCTTCTGTCTTTGAAGTTAATGAGGGCTTTGTCAAGGGTCTTACCGGTGTGGGTTTGGGTATCGAGATTGACGAAGAGATGGTCAGAAGAGTTTCTACAGAGTGCAAGACTGCCTGGAGATGTTTGGAGTTTCATGGACCTGACGGCGCTGTTAGGGAGTGGTAGATATTTCTTCTGGATTGCACACGTTCTATCCTCCTGATCCAGGTAACTCTTGATGTAATGAGTTTTTTTTCTTTCTTTTCGTGATATTCTTTTGATTTTATTTTCTCATTTTAGCATGATGGCCTCAGTGCCGTTACCAGAGTATGGATTGATCTTAGGTGCATGCACTTTACTTTCCCGATACATAGTGAATTTAAATTTGATGTCGTTCCCCCTTCAGTTTGGGATATTATGAAAAGATAAATAGGGCTCCGATATCTGGAATAAGTTTACTTATCCGTTACTTCGTCTTTCCTTATGTATTAAGCTTTTCCTGACCTGCTAACCTAATCAAGATCTTTACTCTGTCGCCCGTACCTAGTTTATTTTGTAGCCGTTCTAGACCCCAAGACCTTGTATTTCTTATATCAGAGCCAACACATTATGATATGTAGTAGATGATATGTAGTAGTTTAATTTCACAATGACTGAATATGATTTATTAGTACTGATTTAGTATTAGAGATATTGAATAAGTGGAAAAAATTTATTTCGCTATTTCTTACATATGGAGTGCTATATTTCTAGGGGATAGGCCACATCTATGCATGCAGGTTGGTAAGATATCTACATGTACTTATACCTACGGAAACGCTACAAAATCAACACACACATTCCCTGATTTCCTTGAGAATATTTTACTAACCGAATACCTCTAGATTGGGGTATTATCGTTATCTACCTAGTCTGTAACTTGGTTCTGGTCGCAACGACCTCTCTATAAGTGTTTATCCTATAGAACAAGAGTGCAAGGGGCTTTTGGCAAATCGCTATTGAGCCTTAGAATATCTGAAAAGCCCTTTTCCTTCTAAAATGTGAGTGATCGAGTGTTTTCTATTCATGCCATTATGATAAAACTTTCCGGGCTATCGACTACAGCCCAGCAATCAATCACATTTAGACATGACGTGGATCGGAATCAGATAAGCGACCGGAACACTCGCTGCTTGCTTCACGCATGTCATGGTCGCGATGAGCTGTATGTCTTGCATGTTTTGATCCCATCTAGCGCGACTTAGCTTGGGTGCTGGTGCCAATGCGGAAAAACATATCTACCGGCGATGTGGCCTGCAGTTATGGGTGGGTTTTTTTGTATTGGGCGAAGAGTATGCGGTGCGGAGGGATAAAAACTGCCGGTCCACAATACCCAGGTAATTAAGCGTTTAGAAAGCAAGAAATGATGCCATCGTTCAAAAATACCGTACAGAATAACACACTGGTGTATTCAGCGCATACTTTCCAATGCCCTGTTGTATAATAATTCTTGCACATTAGGTGGTTGTGTATCATAACCTCATCTTAGCTACCCAAGTACTAGGGATCCAGGCTTTAGACGGTCCCTTTACTCTACACTATCCTATTAAGGGTGCCTCTAATAAGTAAAGGATATTCGCCAGCTGTTGAAAGAAAAACCTGGGTACTCAGCACCTGCTTCAAGTATGTAAGTGCCAATTACAGGCAGGGTACCTATCAAGGTATGCGCTTTAGACCACTGATACGTCAGGAAAGTCGCAAAGACTATCTTAGCCAGATGACTGGTTTTCCTGGTATTTGCGGAGCCTGTAATACGATTATTTACAAGTTTAAAATATTACAGGAAAGTATCTGGTAAATTCCGCCGAGAGGCAGTACCAGTTATGTACGTAGCTGTGCCTTTTTTGTAGTGATTGAAGGCCTAATATCTCTATAAATAGCTCTAATAGGAAACGTATTGCGGAGGATTGCATCTACGACTAGGTGAATTAAAACCTATGGCGGGAAAAGCGGAGTAGACAAAAATTACTTTTGGTGTCTAAGCATGCTACCGGCACCAAATATGATCACCATTGCTGCCTACAAATAGGCAGCAGTACTTTGAAACCGGAGGACCCTTCCTGATGTGACCAAAAGCCACCACGGCCGTGGCGTTTCAATAACCGTGTGTTAAGCATAAACGGCATGTTGGGTTGGCGATCCAATCAGTGGATGCAGCTTCCCGGACCAATCTCTACTTTCCCAAAGCCTGAGACAGCCCGTACTTGCTAGCCTCATCGATATCACTTGGAGGTGAAGCCTTACGCTCCAAGGCCTCAGTCTCCTTATCCGCAGTCACTATTTACCACGCGTCTCGCGCCGAGTCCATTCACGTAAACAAATAAGAAGGGGGTACCTAGCCCTAGCGGTATCACGGGCATGAATTCATCTTTCAAACTGCACCGTACCGCCAAAGCAAGATAATAGGCACTTTCCGCTCGGTTGGTTCTTAAACTCCTATTTCCTTATCAGTATGAGCGAACCCCTCAAAAACGTCGATTTCTTAGACAACTGGATCAAAACGCAAGCCTTCAAGTATGCATTCAATGAGAAAACGAGAGGCTTCATCGGGAAGAAAGTCATTAGAGAACGCATTATCAACACTATACCACGAGAGTTTATTGCACGAGGTCTTACGAAGGAAAAGGTTGGCATTAGGCTTACCGAAATGCTAGCAAACGACTTGACACAGTCTCTGGTTCGAGATTGTGACGAAAAACGCATCAGAGCCAGCGAAGTTGAAACTAGTGCTCCTCGAAATCCTATTGAAAAGGATATTGGGGTTATCGGTGATAAAGGTGTATCGACCACCAGTACTCCTGTTATCGTTAGCAAGCCTTCCACTAGTTACATACCCTCTATTCCTAGCATCATTGATGCTGGCCATGGTAGTACCAACGACAAAGCTGCTGGCGCCACCCCTAGTTCTCCCTGGGTTTCCGCTATATCTACAAGCATAGCCGGTGTTGAGGGCCCTGGAATTGGTAATCCTAGCCCTAACAAGGGTAAAGTTGGGACCTTTGGAGGGGGTGGTAGTAAGCTTAATGGTTTTCTTGATAGGTTTGGCAATGGTGAATTTGGTTCTATTGTTCCAGGTAATATCTTGGAAAAAGGAAAGAAGTCGATGACCATGAAGGATGAAGTCGAAGAGGATACGCGTGAAGGAATGGGGATATTAGCAGCCAGCGAGCCCAAACATAAACGTGGGCCACTTTCACAAAGTCCTGCACTTTCAGTTTCCGAGGCCAACCGTGCTATCGTAGATTTCGTAGCAGCAGCAAAGCCTTCTGAAGCCCGTTTAAAAAAACCCTCGGAACCTGCTGTAGTTGAAAATTCGAAAGATATATTTTCCAGAGGAGGAAGTTCAACCCCAGCAAGGTATTTATTATCTTCTTATCGTTTACTTAGTGACTATATACACTCATGGACTCTCTTGCATGGAAGATGTTAATTTAAACCCGTGAAGGAGTGGGAGCCCAGCATCATCAGTTTTTATTACGCCCCCACCCCTACCCTCAGATTCGGAAATTCCATCTCTCCCCTTCAAGCATCAGCACCGCATCCTCACCTCTCTCCAAAATATTCTTGAAAGTGCCTATTATAACTTTGCACGAAAACATTACCCCAACTTACTTGTTCGTAAGGGTTGGGATTGCCCGGAAGCAGGCGAGTTAACCCAATGGACACGGGGCCTAGCTTTCGAATTCAGACAAAATCCTACCAAGGTTGTTAGGGAGGTAGACGTTTTTCCATCAGCCTTGAAAGAGACGGACGAGATTCGACACTCGGCCGTCCATAGAGTTCCAGTCTCAGGAATGGACATCCAACGACTTATTGAAATCTCTAGAGTCGTTGTGTACATGCTTGAAGACAATAAGCGGATGCGTGAAATAAACGAGATTAGTGCAGCCATTGAGGAAAATATACAAGTTGTCCTCGACCAGCGGAGAAAAAAAGAAGAGAAACTAAGAGTTGAATTGGAGAAGCTGGAGGAATGGAAAAGAATTCTTGAGCTCAGGGAAATGAGGGCAATAAAACAGGCGGAGAATGAGGAAGAGAGGATCCAAAGGTCATTTCGTGACGAAGTGGGGCGAGCCCTAGATTTACTAGGGACTGAGGAAGGTGCAGAATACAGCGCTGGTACAGATGCAGAGAGTATTGACAGTGACAACAAGGACGACGAATCAACTCACTCTAAATCACAGGTAGAGAATGACATACAGGACTCAACCCCGGGGCTGCAAGAAGAAGAGTACTTCCATGAGTCGGAAGGGTGGCCTGTAGATGTCGGCAATGATCCTATCAGCCGGTAGTGACTGTTGATTTTCATAGCAGCGCGCTAAACTGCAGGTTAGCATCTTTTTTTGGATCTCTGATATGACTGCTGCATTTTCTCTTTTCCCAGGTACTTTGGTTATTTATGTGTTTGCTATATTTTGAACCCTAAAATTTAGTACTTTCCGGGTAAATCTAAGCTTAGCGTAATTATTTATAGTAGGAAATCCCCATACTAAGATCAATGCTTTTAATATATTTTGAATAGGAAGTTGTAACCTATGTCTTAAGATATTTAAGGTTTTAGTAAACAGTCTTGTGAGGGCTACGTAAAATTCAGAAGAGATACTTGTAAACATATTGCTTAATAAGTCTAAAAATTACTTAAAAAGTGGGTAATCGTTAGATTCATATAATATCACTCATTACTTGGGTGCTTAGGTCTTATAGAGAAGAATGAATGAATAAATTAATCATAATCTTGTAGAGAGGAGAGATAGGCCGAGAGGATTACATATCCTATCTCCATTATGTTGGTGATGCCTCTATATATACATGCTTATTCGGTGCATTATCCCCTGAACAAAGTGAAGGGGTGTGAGTGTGGCCGATCGAAGGGTCTAATGGACTCCTGGTTGGCCGCCTCTTGAAGGGCATGCGCGCCCTCCTTGGTGAAGACCGCTCCAGCCTGGCGGGCGTCATCTTGGGTTCTGGAAAAGGTCTCGTGTAGTTCATTTTTTCTAATATGTAATTCGTTAGGTTTCGGGCGACATTACCTGCGTATAATTATAGTCTAATCAATAGACAATAAAAGGTGCTACTCTCCGGAGAATAAAGTCTGGTGATTGATTATGTACTGGGACACAACACAAAACCACGCTAAATTTAAGATTTTAACTGTTTTCACCAGTTTAAGTATTTAAGTATTGATTCTAATAGGTACATAGGGCATATAGTAGCTCAAAGAACCTACCAAATATCAGCGTTCCGTCCCAACCAGGTAGTTTGTATATATCTATTCTACTGAAACATAGGAAAGCCCCCATTAAAAAAAATCACTACACCAGCTTTATGTCAAGGTTCATGGACTTCTTGTGCACAGCACAGTTTGGTAATTTGGTAACTCCATGCCTGAATGTGCTTTGAGTGGTGTAATAGGCGACAACATAAGCCGAATAAATAACACGCATGGTGTTTTCATATAATCGAAACGCCACCCATACCAAAGGAATCTCCAATATTAATCATAATGCTCAATTTCTGTATGAGATAAAGTGTAACAAAGCCATTGCATACGAAAACAACTCTCCAAGTATCCTACCGGCAATATCCAAATTATTCTCCTCATGCGCTTGTCATCGCCTCATACTCAATGCTAGCATAAATGAAAGGTCCAATTCCCTTCAAGTCGTTCTGCCGCTTCGCTACGGAGATGTAATACTACAAGGTCCCTGTTTTCAGTGTCCGATCATTTTTAAGTTCAGGGGTAAAGGGCATGGATACCTCAAACGTTCCATTACTGCCTAAGCTTCCTACTTCCACCGTCCCTTCCCAATTCAATAGCCCATTGCTATCCTCCACAACGTACTTTGATAGTAGCAATTTATACGCCTTCTCTGCCGTAGGGAAGTAGTCCGCTTTGCTAATATATCCTTTGCGAATTCCCTTCAATATCGCATACACAAACATCGCAGTCCCACTGGTCTCAATGTAGTTTCCTGTGTGACCTGGCCATGGTTCTGACATGACCAACCACCACCCTCCAGTAGTCGGATCTGCTGCCGCCTTAACCGCTGAAACAACACGAACGAAGTAGTTTTTCAAAGTTGTCGACCCTGTATGTGATTCTGGGAAATAGTCAAGTACGTCCAGAAGCGCCATCAAGTACCAACCCAAAGCACGGTCCCAGACCTCGTGGCAGGCACCAGTGATAGGATCAGCCCATACAGCTACTTTCGATTCATCATATCCGTGTTTCAGAAGGCCAGTGGTCTTGTTGCGGGTATATTTCTCAACGAGGTCGAATTGCTTTACAATGTCGTTGTATGCAGTGGTATTTGTGGGTTGGAAGAAGGTGGTCCATTGGGTGTAGAATGGTGCTTGCATGTAGATCCCGTCAAGCCACATTTGATAGTGATAGGTAGAGCGGTGCCAAAACCCACCTAATATGTAGATAATTAGTGGGGAAATTTTGAGTTTCTGAAAGGGCTTTGTATCCACCTTCTTTATTACGCGGATGGGTCTGCAGCTGAAGCCGTAGGGTGTCGGCTGCACGTTTGTACTTTGCTAAACCAGTCTTGAGATATCTTTCCTCATCTCGCCATTAGCAAAGGATTACATAGTACATACAAGATTTAGTATGAGGAGAGGAAAATCTATTGGCTGGCCAACCTACAAATAAATAAACTCAGGGCCTAATCTTACATCATCGAGAGTATAATAGTCAAGATCATAGTCCAGTAATGTCCCAGTAGAGTCCATGATGTTATCGACACCGGCCTGCAGATAACTAACATAAGATGTATTTCCAGTTGTATTGTAGACCATTTGGAGAGCGCGTTCAAGAACCCCATGATCGTAGGTCATGAGAATGCTCCCTGATGAGCTTTTCCCAAGCGGGGTCTTGCGGGCGATAACAGAATCGGCCATCCATTGCGAATATGGCTTCGCCCCGGAAACAAATGAAAAGGGGAAAGCGAAAGCTCCCAGAAGTAGCGCTGTTGTGAAGCTGTTCATCTTGAATTTATTTAGCCTGCGTAAAACCTACCACAGTATTGGTTGGAATTTCTCACAAGTATAACAACCAATCGTTGTTCTTATAAGGTTCCAGCCTCTGACCTGCTACATAAGACTACTGCAAGTTTTTTCCGAAATTACCGTATCTTCGGACTATTGCACCCCGTAAATAGCTGTGGTTACGGGAATCATGTGTATCCGCGCGCTGAAATTTGCTCAGTACAACGGAAGGATCGATTTCCTCCGGAGGTTTGCCGATATCTGGTGGGCCTGCCAAGATTAACTGTCTCAGTTAAACGGAAGTTAGCCCGAAAGTCCTATTAGCAAGCAGGAGGGAGGGAGGGAGGCTCGATGCACTTTGATGACCGTACTTTAAATTTCGCTTTGGAGTTTCAATTCGGTACGGCCAGAATGCCGTTCATATCTACTGAGGCCAAAGCAGGAGATTAAATCTTCTACTGTGCTAGGATAAGCAAGGGCCTAGAATAAAACATTGGATTCTTCCTAATAATCTAATATAGTATTTATAGTGTATATTGTCTATGGGTGGACCATGATAATATACAAACCCCAACGTACCTATTGACAACTCATGTAATAAGGATTCGGCCCCATTACTTTCCAAGCCATTCAACATGGAACCTTATGCAAAACTTCGGCTAGCGACATAAGAGCCTGGATGGGGAAATGATAAACAGCACAATAGTTGGACAGAATAATGGGTGGAAATTTGATTACACGATGGATACTGTGGCCATGATTTACGATCAAGTTGGGAAAATATGTCGGAGAAAAAAAATATGTATGGCATTTCTCATCTCTTCATACAAAGGAAATAGAACAGAAATAGAACAGAAGAATTTTTCAACGCCCCAAGTGAACGGAACAGTGCATCTAGAACTCGCAAGAACTATTCCACCATACCCAGCACACTTTTTTTTACCCATTTATTTCTTGGCGCCAGCCTTCTGAGCAGCCTTGGTGACCTTTCCGGCCTTATCAACCTTGGCAACAGACTTGATAACACCGACGGCGACGGTCTGCCTCATGTCACGGACAGCGAAACGACCGAGAGGAGGGTACTCAGTGAATGCCTCAACGCACATAGGCTTAGAGGGAACCATCTTAACGATTGCAGCGTCACCACCTAGAGGTAGTAGGTTAGTATTAATATAAAAGGATGGAGAAGTAGATAGACATGACAACATACTCTTGATAAATTTAGGAGTGGCCTCAACAGATTTACCAGTACGACGATCAATCTTCTCGAGGAGCTCAGCAAACTTGCAAGCAATGTGGGCGGTGTGGCAATCAAGAACTGGGGCGTAGCCATTTCCGACCTGACCGGGATGGTTCATCAAGATGACCTGGGCATTGAAAGACTCAGCACCCTTGGGGGGGTCGTTCTTAGAGTCACCAGCAACGTTACCACGACGGATCTCCTTGACAGAGACGTTCTTGACGTTGAAGCCAACATTGTCACCAGGGAGACCCTCGGTAAGCTGCTCGTGGTGCATCTCGACAGACTTGACTTCGGTGGTCACACCAGCGGGAGCAAAGGTAACGACCATACCGGGCTTAATAACACCAGTCTCAACACGACCAACTGGAACTGTGCCAATACCACCAATCTTGTAGACATCCTGAAGGGGGAGACGGAGAGGCTTGTCGGTAGGACGGCTAGGGGGGTCAATTGAATCAATGGCGTCAAGGAGGGTCTTTCCAGTGGACTTTCCAGCCTTGGTTTCCTTTTCCCATCCCTTATACCAGGGGCAGTTGCTAGAGCTGTCGATCATGTTGTCACCTGGATATACAAGTTAGGTTTTAAAAAATTTAGCGAAGGAGAGGAACGTTACTGACCATTGAATCCAGAGATAGGAACGAAGGCAACAGATTTAGGGTTGTAACCAACCTTCTTGATGAAGTTGGAGGTTTCCTTGACGATTTCCTTGAAACGATCCTCAGACCACTTTGTGGTGTCCATCTTGTTGATAGCAACGATAAGCTGCTTAACACCAAGGGTGTATGCAAGCAGAGCGTGCTCACGGGTCTGACCATCCTTGGAAATACCAGCTTCGAACTCACCAGTCTATGCGTTAAAGTAATTAGCAAGCGACAAAATGTTAAAAATTAAACACGCAAGACTTACACCAGCGGCAATGATAAGAACGGCACAATCAGCCTGGGAAGTACCAGTGATCATGTTCTTGATGAAATCACGATGACCAGGGGCATCTAAGCAAAGAAGAATTAGTGTTGTCTCGGGAAAATTTTAATTTGGACTGGTGGGGTAGATCAAGATACACAGAAGATTGGAAAGATAAGGTGCGGGGTCAAGTTACCAATGACAGTGACATAGTACTTAGGAGTCTCGAACTTCCAGAGCGCAATGTCAATGGTGATACCACGTTCACGCTCGGCCTTCAATTTGTCCAAAACCCAGGCATACTTGAATGAACCCTTTCCGAGCTCAGCAGCCTCCTTCTCGAACTTCTCGATGGTACGCTTGTCGATACCACCGCACTATTGTAACCAAACTCCTAATCAGTACTGGGGGGTATATTACAAAGACGAAAGATAGAGTTGGGTGCAAACCTTGTAGATCAAGTGACCGGTGGTGGTGGACTTTCCGGAGTCGACGTGTCCGATGACAACGACGTTGATGTGGAGCTTTTCCTTTCTATAGGCGTAATGAAAATGAGTAAATTGCAAACATTATCGGAGATATTACTAAGAAACCAAAATAGCAAACTTAGATCGTAGCAACAAGATACCAACCACCATAAGCAGCTACTGCATACATCCACCTACCAAAGAATGTGGAAAGAAATTCACCAGGAGCTGCTTGCGGTGGTGATTTTTTTGGGTGCTGACGATAAAAGTTTGCTCCTCTGGTAGGAAATCAGGAATAGATGAAAAAAGAGAAAACTTACCCCATTGCAGATGTTTAAGTATGAAAGAGATAGGTGTTTTGTATGAATTACTCAGAAGAACGTAGCTTTTGTTCGGTATGCTACGGAGCAAAGTCAGTGGATGTTGAGTGTAAAGGGAGAGTTGGAGGGAGGGAGAGAGAAACTCACAGTGACAAGGAGGGGAGAAAAGAAAGAAGAGAAATTTGCAGCTTCGTGTGGAAGGTGGGCATTTAAAGGAAGAGGGGTAATCAGAGGGCAGCCCCGCCTCCGGTGCGCCTTGGCATTTGTGACTGGGAGCCATTGTGCCCTCTGAGTCTGGTAGCGTTTCAATTTTTCGAGCGCCCCTCATACGCCTAACGTTTGCTCACACCCAGCTACAGTGTGTACTAGCCCTATCCGGCAATGCGGTATGAAAAAAGAAAAGAAACTAGGAGGGTGCAAAAAAAGAGGTGGAAACTTTTGAGGTTGGAGGGGCAAAGAGGGGTAGCCAGTGTGATTCCTTGCTCGACCTACCGGCTTTGGAAACAGTTGGAGATAATTCAGCGGTATCCTGTCAAGTAGGGATGGAGCTCCGTAATTCTTCTTACGCGTTTCTAGTGATCAACGGGGTGGTTTTTCGCTGTGAGCTAAAGTAATCACAATATGTAAAATTCTTATCATACTCTCAAGCTATGAGGCTCAGCGCCTGCTGCATTGGCACTGATGCATGGGCCATGGAAACTCTCGGAGATGATTCGTTCTAGATGATTGCCAAGGGATCCATTTCCATAGAGCCCTTGACTTCGAGCCGCATCTGCACACCGGTAGAAGGTGACTCGCCCTACTTACCAGCCATGCGGGGACCCGCATATATCTAGACATCAGTCATATGCGGGTATTGACGTCTATTCAAGGCTCCCTCGAGAATATCATTTCCCGCATCAATCACCTCTAGAGGCGTCTTTTTCCTTAGAGATCTAAATAGTCAAGCTTAATAGGGAACCCGCATGAGTCTGGGTTTGATATTACTCATCTCATGAATCATATAGATTAATCTCTTATGTGCCGATTTTCATGGCCTGGTTGGGAAACTACAACATATAAGAAAAATTAAATATATTCAAGGAAATAGAAAATCAAAAAGTATGCCCGAAAAGCCCTTGAACTAGACCAGCTACGAATGAGCGCGGCAACTAACGGCGATAGTGTAAAGTCCAGCAACCCTAGTGTCCAGGTACCCCTGTGGATTATCACCCGCAAGAACAGTCGAAGGTAACTTTTAGAATAAATTTAATACAAGGGGTCTGTATTCGTAAGAATTGGATTTCCTCCTGTGCACTAGGACACATCTATGGAACAAGAAAGTCTTCAATCACCATTATAAGGCTATTCAGAATATTCTAGGTGGTTTCTAGGCCTAGCGCAGTAGGCACTCATGCTTGATAGGCTATGAAGATTGATACCTCTAATAATTGGGGCCATTGCCCAAAACTACTAAAATCAATGGCCCCTAAAATATGAATAGGGATTTATTCTAGACACAAAGTCATTCGATCCCACTTAAATCCATACTTAGAGGCCGGGAAAAAGCATAACTCGTCAGAGCTTACAAAGGTTCAGTTAATTATCTGGGCTAACCTATGAAAACGATGTCCTAAGTCTCGAAAGCTGTAGACCTGACAAGCGTAGCTGCCCCGCCAAAACTCAAATATAGTTGATTAGCTAATTAGGTTCACCCGCATATGGTTGGTTACCTGTACTACCTGGGGTAGAGGTTAACTACATGTGGCTATATATATCCCGGCTAGAGATGTGATTGGAGAACTCGTGTGCTGATACCCAAGATATTAATGAACTACACGTAGGTTTGATGGCAGAGATGTCCGAATACCCAGATCTGGCTCATCTTTTTCTATTGCTCAGTTCAGCTGAGGTACCCATACATATCACGACACGGCTTGTACTCCATCCCAGATATCTCAGGGTCACGCTGCTAGAATACTTCTCAAAACGCGATGACAGAATGCAGAGACGGATAAACCAACAGCAATGACAAAAACAGAAACGCCAACAAAGAGAAAGTCAAAACACGATAAACTCCCAAAACAAAGGTATATCAACAAATATAATAATATACATCAGGTGTCTGTGCTCCACACCCGTTAGCTACATCCCAACATTCTTAATCTACTCGATTCCAAGCCAAGGTCATATTTGGTGTGGGATCTATTCCCGAGACAGCCCCACCACATGTGTGCCATGGAATGGCACGATGGATGGAGGGATAGAACTGCTAGTAGCACCTGTCTTACACCCTCCCTGCTCCTATATCCTAAGGTATAGTGGAAACTTACTCATCAAGTCATCACACATTCCATCCCTAGCATTCAAAGCTAGGTATATACATCCCCGCTATCGTCCGCCCAATGCTTCGCTATAAAAAGTCGGGATATATTGTGGGATAAATGTCCCATAAAGACTATCTAGTTGCCCAAGATAATACTCTCGTGCTTCAGACAATGCTTCTTTAATAATCCGGAGACGCTCAGCGGAGGTCATCATTTGCTTAAAACTAGATAGTATTAGTCATTTAAGGTACTATAGGAGAATGTACTCTTTCATATCACGAACTTACTTTGTTATAGTAAAATCACCCCTGACATATAGCAAATGCTGCGAGAATCGCACACCGCCCATATAATCACAGAGTTCCCGCAACCAGCGGCTTGCTGTAGCAAGTGTTACGAAACTATTGGCAGACTTGGCCATTGGCATATCGGCCATCACATGACACTATTCTCATTAGCACTAATATTGCTTTCCTAGTTTTCACCTTACGGATCACCTACTAAAACCTCGCTCGCCTTCGCCCTCGCATCCTTCCCCCTAAAGTTCTTTACTAATCCATCGAATACAATATGTAGGTGATATAACGCAACACACTGCAGAGTTTTCTTATCATGTTCGTTCTCTGTCTCCATGTACAGTCTCACAAGCCCGAGTAGGAACCCAGCGATTGGTTTTGCGCCCTCTGGAACATCAGCAAGGATGGGATCCGAGGGATCGTACTCTAGCTGTGAGATCCGTCCTAGTGTTACTTGGATGTCGAAATCTGCCTGTTTCAAGTCCATTATTGATTTCGCTTTGTGGGCGATTAGGCGGTCAGATTTTTCGCCGGGCTGGCGAGAACGGCCTACAGTCTACTCATAGAGAAAACTATATGAGTATAAAATCCGCATAGGCCTAGTCCGGATAAGTGAGAGGGGGGGGGGGATAGCTACACTTGGGGTCTCAGGAGGAGTCGAAACCCCTCCTCCACCACTCGTACCTCCACCACCTCCTCCTCCTCCACCACCACCACCACCACCACCTCCACCGCCACCACCATGTACCTCTCTCCCTCCTCCTGCACTCGCTCCCGACGCAATATTCCCTCCTGTTGTACCCCCCCCAGCAGCCTCTAGCATCGTAGCATCCCTCATTAGTGCAGATGTATCTAGCTTCGTAGCACTGAGCACGAGCTCCGCGACCCCGGGAAGCCCCAGCCGATAGAATCTTAAGGCAAGGCTGCTCTGTTGTGCACTCCAACTATCCGCAGTGGACGCGGGGGGTGGGCGTGACGCGTGACGGGGCGCGGCAGGAGCGGGGGGATCAGGAGGTGACATCTGGCCGAAGGGAGAGCCGAGGAATGCGTCCATGATTGGGTTTCTTTCTTTTCTAGACTTAATTTAAGTCGAGCCTAGGGTTTGCTTGGGTTGCGATATTGAAGGAAGGAAAGGAGGGAGGGGAAGGGGGAGGGGAGCTTAGATTGTATGTAGTGTTGGGAGGGAGCGTCAGGCGCTGAGGAACTCGGGTGATTGCAATGCCAAGAAGACGTCTAACCTTATTGTAGAGCCGCAAGGAGAACAGGGGAAGTCAGTCCGGGGGGAGGGGAGGAGGGAGCGCAATTGATTCCAATGCAAGCAATTAGGAGTTACGATAGTACAATAGGAGAAACTTAAGAGATATTAATACCTAGCTTATATCTTTATAAAAGAATTGGGTAGATGTAGTTATTTATATGCTGTTGTTGCCCCCCCCAAGTGAAGGTCTCTACATTCTCTGTCCTACTTCCTATGTGTGACTCCCGAAACAGGTACATATATACTCATATATATATAAAATACTCACTGTTCAGCTCTCGAGACCCGTCGTGATGAACAAAAACTGCATGCATTCACCCCCAATGCCCCCAGGACATACATCTTCAAAAAAATCTATATACAATCTCTATAGCCTAGGGTTACATAACTACCCGCTTCTCAAGATTATCTCATATATGGTATCATAATATTTTACCATATAGATATAAACTACCTGTAGCCCTTCTTCCCTTCCCTACTTCTTCATATTCCCTAAATCAAATCCTTCACCCCCCTCTGCCTCAACTTCCACCCTCTTCCCCTCTCTACTCTCAACCCTCACCATTTCACCACTCCCCTTCCTCCCCCCCGGAACGAACCCAGTCTTCGCCTTCACTGCTGGATCATCCCCCAACATCCATGCGAAGCTGCTTTGTGCGAGTGATGACCTTGGCTTATGGGTCAAGAAATCTGGATCGGAGTTGTTCTTAAAACTCGTTTTTACAAAGTTCCCCGGAGGACTACTAGGGGTCTTTGCCATAACAGTTGCTGACAAGGGCGATGAAGGGTTAAGCGGTGATGCGGCAGCTGCAGAGGAGGAACGTCTAAAAGATGGTGGATGTTTAGCTGATACTGGCGTGAGTGGGCTCGGTGTCCCTGGCGTGCCTGGAGTAGGTGGGGTTATATTTTCCAGTAGTGAAGGGTCTATGGCTTTACTGCCATCCGCCAAATAAGCTCTTACATTCTTCAATCTCTCAATCGCGCTTGCCCTCTCCACGGCACCCAACGGCTCCTGCTCTAGTACCTCAATCACCCCGCCCAGCGCCTTCTCTAAGACCTTCCTTCTCTCTTCATCTTGTTTCAGCCTCTTGCTAAGTGCTCTACTTTTCCTCACCAATTCCTCTTCCCTTGCAACCTCCTTCGTTACCTCTGCCCATTGCGCCTGCTGCTGCTGCTGGAAGCCTTGTACATTTTTTTTTACCTCTCCCACCGCACGACCAATTGTGCGGTTTACGCCCCATTTTTCGCCGCGGTCGAGGACCGTACGAGTTACATCACTGAGGACCGAGTCGAGTTGAACGCCAGGAATGAAGCGTGTTGGAGAGCCAAGGGGAGATTTGTTACGAGAGAGATGGGGGAGCTTGGGTGTATCTCGCCGCTGTACCTTCGGGGCAGTGGGGACACGGTCAGAGTACCTGGTTATGATATGTTTCCCCCCTGCTATTGTTAGGTTTTCTCTAAGGTGGACTGCATCAGCCACAAATGTAGCGGGAGCATTTGGCGCTGCTGGGGAAGGGTATCGGAGGACCAGTGTGAGGGCCGTAGAGTAGTCTGCTTCGATAACTATCATTGATACCAGGATTTTATTTAGTAACTTAGTTGTATAAAAGAATAGAAGAGAGTACTAACGCTGCCATCGAATCCGAAGTAACATAGCAACACAAATGTAATCCACCAACTGTAGATTTGGGTCCTCTGCGAACAAACAATCCCATACCTCCAATAACTCAGGCAGTGGAAACTCTCTTCCAAACAATAGTCTAATCCATCGTCTATATATCACTATTAGCCTTCATCCATTCCCCTGTAAAGCCACAACATAAAAAACTTACATTAAAAATACCTGCGGTAACACATCCAGCGCCTTCAAATGATTCCCCAACTCCGGATCCACTGCCATAATCAATGTCTCATGAATCCACTTACTCTTCTCCACAATCGGCGGTTTCCCCCTTCCATCACTCCTCCCTCTCCCCTTCCCTCCCTCTCCTTCCTCCCCAAGCTCATACCACGCCTTTGCGCTCCTCATGACCACTTGGAACAGACTGAACGTATCATGCTCAACAAATCTCGAATCCAACATCTCGTACATCACCCCTTCACCCTCAAACTCCTCACCCTCAGATATATCCTCCTCTTTTTCAGAAAGCAAGATAGAATCCCCAGCCAAAACCCACAAGATTACCGCAACAATTTCGTGCATGCCTTGCCGATACCCCAGATCCTCGTTCAACTTACAATACACGAACAACACATCCAGTAAAGATTTCTGGACTTCCGACTCACGAAAGTACTGCACATCTGGCATGCACCGCTCAATATCCTGGATTATTTCCGCTCGAAGCTCCTCATCCTTCCTATAGCGATCCCATGGGTTCTAACCTCCGTCAGCACCCATAACAGTAAAGATACGACGGAAAAGAAAGAAAAAAACAACACACAGCCTCATCCTCGGCCAAGGGATCTATCCCTCCAGCGCCTAGATCATCGCGATCAAACGGTTTCATGTAACTCTCCCTCAACTCTTCAAACACACTTCTTTCAGTCGCCAGCGTCTTGATCCACGTATCCTTCTCAAACCCCGGAAACAGAAGCCATATCTACGGTATCCCCCCTCAAATCAGCCATTTCCTACCCATAGCTATTTTACCCATCCACGTATCCACCTATCTGGTCACAAACCTTCCAGCACACACTCCTAAGTCCTACTTCACAAGGCCGTACACTACCCTTCTCGCTTGTTGCAGATTTCAAGGTTTCTATAGTTTTGTGGTCCACGAAGGTAGCTCTCCATCGTTTTCTGTACCCATGATATTAGCTCTAGTTCCTGGTTCCATATTTAAGCTCCCCTCACTACTCTTTGCTGCACCTGTTATTGTATAGGCGCTCACGCAGCTAAGCTTAAAAAGGGGGTAGAATTCGGAATTCGTAGGGCCATGCTCACCTCGCTTCTTGTATCGAGCGCATTTCATGCTAGTTCGCTTTTCTAATTTACACCCCGCGTTAGGGTGAGGTCTGGCAGTGGAGGCGTCTATAGGTAGGTTGTAGGATGTGGGATACGCACGATACGGGGATATGTGGGGATATAACGGACAGAAGTCAATGATACCCAGAACGCCAAGATAGTAGATGCCGAATTGATGTAGCAGAAAATGAATGAATGAATTAATCATAAGTACATGGAGCCCAGGAATTGATGTAGCAGGCTAGATAGTGTATATTTATTATAACATGAAAAAACGCTGGGTTAATAATACCTACGTGTAGTTATATAGTCTATTGGAATATCTACAGTAAACTAGTTATCTATATATCTTTCTTACACGAAAGCTAGTTCGGCTCGCAATCAATACTTAACCTAATTAAACAATTCTACCTGCCCCTCTCCTTCATTCTCGCACTTAAATTCACCCTATCAACCCCTTAGGGCTTTCCCATGCTTTTCCCAAAAACCCCTACACCCTCCATGTCCTCCCCACCCCGCATCCCACCACCCCATCCTCTCTGTACTTTCCTTCAATCCTATAATCAATTCCTCTTTCCCCAGTCTACACAATCTACACCCATCAACCACTTTAATTCCCGGACCACTTCTCCCTACCTCATCAACTAACTCCGGAACCCCAGCCCCCATTGCCGCCTTCAGTCTCCCAGCACCATCACCCCATAGCCTACAAATCTCTTTCACCTCCCTCTCCTCTTTCTGCTGCTCCCAGTTCGAGTTACCGCCTATACCGAGCTTCATCCCCCCGCTACCTTTACTATTAGCCCTATTGCGTGAGGATGAGAGGGTAGATTTAGTGCGTCTTCTCCGTCCAGAAATAATACGGCCTGCGACCCGGCCAATCTCGCAGGTCCCTTCTAGGAACTCACGAGTCTTGGAGTGAGATAGAACGCGTTGTCGCAGTGGGAACGGAAGAGAGGTTAGTTTATCAAGTAGATGAGTCTGTGGGAGTAGAAACAGCGGTGGGAAGGCTGTTAGGAGAACATAAACAGGTGGAATTATGTCCTCTACTTTCTTTTTAGGCGTTGGAGGGTTGATGGGCGTAAAATTCTTGAGGGTGATGCTATGGCGATTTGTGTCCGGGGGCGCCATAGGGGGCGGGGTGCTGAGGGTGCGAGGTGGGGGCGTGTTAAATATACTTTGAGAAGGTGGGGTAGCTGTTACGGGAGATGTGATGAATTCGCCAAAGTCGTCATCATCGTCTACGGGAGTAGGTATAGATATATTTTTGATATGATTCATTTTTGGCGGCGTTGGTGGCTTAGGTGGAGTACCCATGCTCCTACGATAGTTACCCCCATTCTGCTGGAGTCCTGAGAGGCCATTCCTCGGTGGTGTAGTCTTTGCAGTCAATGGGAAACCAAATCCGGACATTGAAGTTTGAGAGGGGGTGCCCGTGTCATTACGAAGAGCATTCCTATCTTGTTGAAATTCGGGGTAACTATTTCTAGGTGTAGGATTTGTAGCTGAAGGAAAGCTAAACTCGGATATTAAAGCCGTAGGTGGAGTGCTCATACTATTACGTAGACCATTTCCATACTGTTGGATTCCTGAAGAATTATTCCGGGATATATTCGTAGGTGATTGTAAATCCAAAGGACCAAATGCTACATTAGCTAGAGTTGGTACTAGAGCTGGAGCTGAAGCTAGCTTTGCAGCTGGGGTTGTATTTAAAGACGCAGAAGCAAAGTCACCAAAGTCGTCGTCATCATCCCCGTCTTCTTTCTGTTCCCCATCCAATATGTCTAGTAGATCTGGTGGAGGTGTAGGTGTCGAGAGGCTACTAAAACCCGTACCACCACTCTGCTGCGAAACCGGACTAGATTTCCTACTAACGTTGTGACTATTTGTACTCCCAGGTCTCAGAGGCGGAGGTGTAAACCTGCCACCTCTACCATCACCCCCCGAAAAATCATTCCCCAGAGCGTCAAACGGGCCGATTTTCTTCGAGGCTGGCAATTGACCATGAAACGAAACTGGCCTCTGTGTTTGTCCTAGTCTCGTCATCTGTGGCGGTTTCGGAGGCCATGGGGCTTGCGGGCTGTTGACATATGCGAGTAGATCATCGAAATTTGTGGCGGATGCCCTGTGTTGGTGAGTATGCGAGGAAGTTCGCACCAATGGAACATTGTGGAGTGGGAACTGTTGCGGGGAAGCAGCAGGAGCCAGAGGGAGGTTGAGATTCAGAGGATCCGTAGATGTAAATCTCCGGTTTGTTGATGGCTTTGGTGCTGGTATTGGCGTTGGCGTTGGCTTTGGCTTTGGCGTTGGTGTTGATGCTGATGCTGATGACGTTATGAGATCGTGTATGGGGGCGGGAGGTTTCCCCAGAACGGGAGCAGAATAGAGAGAGTCAAATTCACTAAGCAGGTCTTGTGACATTATAGAGAGAAGGTATTAGACAGGGCCCAGCGGAGCACGGCGGAGTATAGCAGAGTACAGCGGACTATAGATTCACAATAGAGAGGGTGGGAGAATAAGGCACAGAAGCACAATGAAAAGAAGGGTCAGTAAAGAATGTCAAAGGTACAGCCTTGAATGAGAGTGATGTTGACAGATTAGAAGAGGGAGAGATTGTATGATGGATTATTCTACTGGACGAGCACTGAGTCCTGATGCTATTGCATGCACAATACATTATACATACGATTATGCATACACACCGGAACTCGGGGCGGAGACTTCCATCCTTCATCCGCTGCAAGCTGCCCCAGGGGCAAGACTGTGGGACTGCGGGACTCCGGGATCAGAGAAGGCATCCACCGCCCAGGGGCTGCGGCTCAAAATAGAGTTGCTCAGAGTAGATGTATAGTACATACTCCAGATGGGTACTACGCAGGTTAAGGGTAGTTGATGGGGCGGGTGCACAACCACTATACATACATGTACTCTACTCTAAGTAAATTTAACCACAGCTCGACATCCGGGAAGAACACCGTGGTCAAAGGCACCGAGAGCTCATCTCGACATCTTAACTCTCACCAGCTCAACCCCCCCCCCTTCTCCACACTTCCCCCCACGATCTCTTATTCTTGTACTTATACATTCTCTTTTCCCCTGTATAAACTTTCTTCCAACTCTGTCCCTCACTTCGTTGACACTGGATCGAATTCTCTCCATAGCTATCACTCATTATTATTGACTTGTGCTACTCTAGCTCCTTTCCTACAAAAGAATGTCCCGCTTAAAATCCTCTACTGGGAAACTTTCAAAAGATCCTATCACTGCCGTCGCTGATTCAGTTGCTCACAAAGCCGAGGAAGCGAAGGACCATGGAAGCTCCATCTTCCAGCTCATTATCTGTGTTGGTGGTATCTATGCTTCATTGTGTGTATTCTCACTCTCCCCACCCCCGAAAAAATCATCTAACAAAATCGTAGCTTAACATGGGCTCTCCTCCAGGAGCGTATAACTACCACCCCCTACGGCGCAGATAAAAAGATCTTCCGCGCTTCTCTTGTTCTCAACACCGTCCAATCTCTCTTTGCTGCCTTCACAGGCTATGTCTACTTCCGCTACTCCAACTCCGGCTCCAGCACCCCCGCACGGGTCTTTCCAAATATCTCAATTTCTCTCAGGCTTCTCCTAGTCTCGATAACCCAATCGCTCGCCTCCCCTTTTGGCTACGCGTCGCTGAGACACATTGATTACATCACCTACATCCTCGCAAAATCATGCAAGCTACTCCCCGTCATGTTCTTGCACGTCACCCTCTTTAGACGAAAGTACCCGCTTTATAAGTATATTGTCGTTATGCTAGTCACCGCCGGTGTCGCAGTCTTTACCCTATACCCCAGCAGCCCCAAGAAGTTGAAGAAATCTTCAACCTCAGAGTCGGAGAAGAACGTCCTCTGGGGAATGTTCCTACTTGGTGTCAATTTGTTGTTTGATGGTCTTACAAACACAATTCAAGATGACATTTTTGCACGTACTCCTAAGGGTGTTGTCAGTGGACCTCAGATGATGACTGCGCTCAATACTCTCTCATCCATCATGACTCTTGGGTATCTCGCCCTGAATCCATGGAGTACTGAGTTGGCCGATGCCCTCGCATTCGTCCAGGAACATCCCAAGATTGTAATGGATATCCTTGGCTTCGCTGTCTGCGGCGGTCTCGGTCAGGTGTTTATTTGTAAGTTATCTTATAAACAGAAAAGGAAGAGAAAATTAACAAATACATAGTCCACACACTCTCTAAATTCGGTTCTCTTGTCCTCGTCACCGTCACAGTAACCCGTAAGATGCTCTCAATGATCTTCTCCGTTGTTGCATTCGGACATAGTCTCTCTAGTATGCAATGGCTCGGTGTTGGTCTCGTTTTCGGCGGTGTTGGTGCCGAGGCAGAGATGAAGAGACAGAGTGAGGTGGCGAAGAGGAAGGCGAAGCTAGAGGCAAATGGAAATTCTAAGAAGGAGTAGTTGCGGTGCTTTCTTTTACGTTTTATGGATGTAGAGGGGTGTACGTATTTATATACTGTTTAGAATAAATTATAGAAACTAGTTGCTCCGTATTCTTCCTGTTTGCACGAATCCATACCTTTATAGGTTGATCAATGGCACCTTTCACGGCTGAGATCTGAGCACACGGAATGACCTCCAACTAAGTCAAAAGAGGCAGATTGAAAAAGATCCAGCGCGTGCTACCATGGGCTAAACATATATCAAGAGGTAATACACCCAATGACGCATGCTCATTAGTCCTTCAATCCTCACAAAGCCCATACATCAGCATACTTCTAGTAAGAAACAAACTTCTATCCTAATGTCCTAAGTCTACCTAAATTGGATGGTCGGCTTCACCAACAGGTATTGCCTTGCGGGTGATATTACAAGATCAAATTTCCTCTTCCGTCCCTAGTCAATAGTAGCAATTAACTTGTCTATTTTACCACAAAACGAACATGAACTAAAAGATAAAAACTTTTTTATTTATTCTAGACCTAAACGTCACCTTTGCTAGCAAGAGCCTAGTATTCAAAGCCAGATTCTAGGATGCCTTATTTGTGAATCACCACAAAGATCACAGATCCGCCTACAAGAATGCCTCAAGATTTATCTCCATTGCCGAAACAGGGTATGGGATCTCAAATTTCTCGAGGACAGAGGGGTGAAGGCTATGCCATATCAGTAAAGTAGATATAGGAGAGTAGCTTCACGAGAAATCACTCACATCCCAAAGGTCCCAATTGACACCTTTTTCCCGTCCTTATAGCTAATCCAGATACTCGCCGCACGATCAGGGAAGTATGTTTCGTCTATCGTAGTATCATTAGTTTCATTTATCATATTTTTACCCCTCAACCTTAAGTGGATTCAATCTCACCGTCACAGGCCTCGATCCAGTATGCCTCCTTCACCTCCTCTGCACCACTCTCCTTAACCCCTGTAGACAGCATTGCCATAATCCTATCTAATAGCCCATGAATAACCTCAAATCCACTTGTCTTCCCGCATATTGCTGCTGCAAAATGTCTTTCATTGCGACTCTTCCTCTCTAGACTCTCATCCTTGAACGCGACGTCGCTGCTCTCAAAGACCTGGATCGGGAGGGAGTGTTTTCGGTTCTCACGAATTGTTTTCAAGATGCCTGGGAGGAGGGATGTACGGACGACCTGGTACTCTGCAGTTTTTGGATTAGCCAATTTGACTGCTGTTTTTCCGTCGTCAGTGCGGTTGAGCCATGTAAAGTTCTCGTCGTGGGAGCAGAGGATGAGCGGCATGACTTCACTCCACCCACACATTGCTGCTTCTAAGCGTACGATATCACCAAGTTTATTCAGTGGGAGTGGTGCAGCGATGGTACCGCTCTTTCCAGGAAAGGTACGGGGGAGGTTGTTGTATCCGTATGCGATAGCTACATCTTCCATGATATCACATTGGTGAAGTACGTCCGCGCGGGTAACAGGTACTTCGATATCAATGATATCGGGATCGGAGGATGATGTCTTGGCGATAAAGGACATTTTTTTGAGAAGTTTACAGATCTCGTCTCCTGTTAGGGAGAGCCCACAGCAGGAGTTTATGTAGCTGATTTCGGCGGTTGTAGAGCGGGGAGTGAGGTTTGGGACTTCGCGAGATTCGGAGTTGTGAGGGGAAATGATCTTGACTGGCTCAACACTGGAAGGGTTAGTGGGAATTTTACAGGTAAGGAAGTAGGGGATCTATGGAATACGTGAAGGCTTCATCGCAGTACTGTGAGAACATGGCGACGAGGATATTAGTGACAATCTCAACCTTAGTGCGGTCTGTTGCTGTGACCTCGATAAATACATTCCGGGTGTCTAGAGTGATCTTAGAGCGGTTGCTGTTGATGATGGGAGGGAGTGAGCAGACGTTCCGGTTGGCGTCCAGTATAACAGGGTACACGGGGGAGTCTTTAATAATATAAAGGTATTTCCCGAGATTCCTATCGTTCTACAACCAAATTTTCAGTAAAATTAACCTATCCTTATAACAGGATCTGACTCTCATGCGCACCTCATAGAAATCCATCAATTCCTTTCCATTCATAACCTTCTCCTGGTTCAATGGGGCAAAGACAATATCCTCTGGTGCAAGGGCTTCGTAGGTGAAAGGTCCCTTAACAGTGTCGAGATCATGGGTTCCCATAGACACTAAGGTACGCTGTCGACACAGGTTCTGGTGAAGTTTGTCTTGAAGTGCAATGAATGAGTCATAACGGTCTTGGGTGAATTTGATGCCGCGAAGGACAGCGGCAGAGACATAGGGGCGAATTTGGGTAGTCTATGGTGCTTTATTAGTATGGAGGGATATGATGGACTAGAAGAACTTGTTTGGTACCGATTCGAGGACATGAATTTCGTGGGTTTCACCGTCGGGGGGAGCGACAACACGATAGTTTGGCATGTGAGTTTTTCCACGGAAGATGTTCAACATGAGGGAGATACCCTCGTGACAGAGCATATCATATCTACAGAATAGCCGGTTAACTAGGCTTTTGGCGGGAAGTAACAGAGAAATCATACCTGTTAGCAGGAATCTCAATTTTGAGCTGAGGAGCCTGGTCTTTTGGTCTATCTGCATCGCTTTCGGTCTGTGGAGAAATTAAGTACTGTCAGGGCAATCATTTCCAGAACTACAGAGTATTCCCGTAAGACCGTACATCTTCGTCCAATTCGATACCTACAAAAAAGAGAAAACCAAATAATTGTTAGTGGCATGGCCATGCATATGTAAAAATAGTGACAGAGCCGCATACCAAACTCAAAACAGAGCTCATCGAATTCATCGGTAGTGTACTGCTGACCGAGAGCCTCAAAGAGGTCATATTTATTTACTGAGACGGTAGGCATAGGATGAGGGTAGCCTGCTGGCTATACTTCAAACTGAGCAATAGATGGTGTTAATTGAGCTGCGATGAGGTTTGTGAGCTCTGCAATCGACAGCTGTAGTATGACTCGATGGAGGGGTTTTGGAGGGGTCAAAGGCTAGGGGGATGTGCGGGGGTTTCAGATACGCCCCACTGTGGCGATAGAGGATTGGTAGATATAAACTTGTGGCGTAATAGCACCCCTCCTTGGCTACACTCCACACGGCAACTTCTTACTAAGGCTTGCTTGCCTGCTTTCCTACTTGCCCGTTCGCTCGATACGTACTACTGCTGCTACTGCTGCTGCTACTACTTATGTATTTCTACTGCTGCCCACTCGTTGGTTGTTGCTGCTGGGAACAAACACAAACACAGCTACATGTGTGCACATGTAAGTAGAGCAGAAGGCGCGAAACAGAAGAAAGCAGCATCTTGCGTAGAGTAACAACACATCCCACTTGTTATAGCAACACAAGCCCCTCGCCCCTCGCCCCTCATCCCAAGCCATATCAGCTCAAGCCTGTTCCCTCTCCCCCACATCACATCCTCCATCCACCCACCTCCATCCACACTCCTCTCCATCTGCCCTTTCTCCCGTCAGTCAATTACCACCTTGTCCCCCCTCCCCTCCCCTCCCCCCCTCCCCACTCCCGTTCCTACTCCCACTTTGCTGCTGTCTCCCTCTTGGGCATCTGCCCCCTTCTCCCTTTTCTCACCCCGCCTACTCCTACTACTGCTAAAGCCTGTCCAGACGTTATCGGTCGCATACTGCAAGTAGCCCTCCCCCAGAAAACAAGCCAATACCCCCCAGAGTTACTATACTACAAAGTTTATTCCATCATCCACACTCAACTCTTGTTAGTAATGCTCAAACTTATCATCCATACATACCTCCCTTCCTCCCTCTCCTCCCTCTCCTTATCCAATATGATTGCCCCTCCCTGCACGACACAAACGTAGATCTATCTACTTGAAGAGATCCCCCCCCCCCACTTGAGGCTCTTCAACTAATTTCTATCTTCCTCTAAAATTTAGTGCCTAGTAATCTCTCGACTTCCCTCGAGCTACCACAAACTAACGTCCATCTAAGACACTCTCATCGATCTCCCGTCGAGATCAGAAACTATAGCACAACCAACAAGCTGATCTCTTGTCCGCTTCTACACAATGGATCTCCAGCCATCGACTGATGAGCTTTACCCGATAGCTGTCCTGATAGATGAACTCAAGGTTGGACTAGCCTGGATATTCGGCGAGCATTGTTGTTGATGGAGCATACGTAACTGATGGAGGTTGCAGCATGACGATGTCCTTCTCCGCCTAAACGCTATCAAGCGTCTATCGACCATCGCTCTCGCGCTGGGCGCAGAACGAACCCGGGATGAACTTATTCCATTTTTAGACGGTACGCATAGTGAATATCAAGAAATAAAGAAAAAAGAAGAGAAACCAATAAAACAGAACATCATGGATTTTCATTCGGTAGTGCTGACTGGATATTTATCATGAACAAACAGAATCTGTAGAGGATGAAGATGAAGTATTGACCGCCCTTAGCGAGGAGCTTGGAAATTTCGTGGAATATGTTGGCGGTCCTGAATATGGTCACGTGCTCCTTTCACCTCTGGAGAATCTTGCGGCTATTGAAGAACCTCTTGTGCGCGAAAAGGTTGGTTTATGCAGATTCGATCTCCGTTTGTTTTCTTGGCATATCAACCGAGCCCTACATCCATTTCTTGCCCTGACAAAGTGCCTTAGGCAGTTGAATCCCTCAACAAAATATGTGGTGACCTGTCTCAAGCTCAAGTCGAAGAATATTTTATTCCCCTCGTCATTCGCCTCTCAAAAGCCGATTGGTTCACTTCAAAAATTTCTGCGACAGGTCTTTACACAGTTCCATACTCCAAAGCAGCAACCCGTTCCCAAGATGGACTCAGGCAGCAATTCTCGCAGCTCGTTCACGACGATACCCCCATGGTACGAAGACAGGCAGCAACAAACTTGGCTAAATTTGTTAAGGCTATGCCAGCCGATTTGGTGGCTACCGAAATGATTCCATTGTTCCAACACCTGGCCCAGGATGATCAGGACAGTGTGAGGCTATTAACAGTAGAGGTTTTGATTAGCATTGCCGAGGTTGTGCCTAAAGATCAGCAGCAGAGCCACGGGGTTCTCTTGACTATCCTCAGGAGCTTGTTTGGGGACAAGAGCTGGAGGGTTAGGTATATGGTTGCGGACAGATTCGAAAAGGTATATCTTTATCCCGCCTAAAATAGTTAGTTTTACAATTGACACTGTGCTTTGGCTAGCTCGCGAAAGCTGTCGGGGACGATGTCGTTAGACGTGACCTAGTTCCTGCATTTGTAAAACTTTTGAAGGATACTGAGGCAGAAGTGCGAACCGCTGTTGCCGGCCAAATTCCGGGTAAATACCTTTATCTTTCTGCTGGATTCCACAAAGGGGGAAATGAACTGACTCATATATAGGCTTTTGTGGACTACTCGACCGTCAAACTCTCCTAGATGAGATTATGGGAGCTGTAGAGGATCTAGTCAGCGATGCTTCCCAGCATGTCAGAGCTGCCCTCGGTACACAGATCAGCGGGCTTGCTCCCATTCTTGGGAAGGACGAGTGAGTGATCTCTCATGTTTTCTTGAAACTTTAGCAAGGTGATCATGCTAAGATGTACTTCCTTGTTTTAGGACAATCGCACATCTTCTACCAATGTTTTTACAGATGCTCAAAGATGAGTTTCCTGATGTGCGTTTGCATATTATCTCAAAATTAGAACTTGTCAATGATGGTAAGACTTGCACTCCTTTCTATTCGTTTGGGTGCTAATTCTCATTGATAGTTATCGGCATTGAGCTTCTTTCCCAGTCTCTCTTACCCGCTATTGTCCAACTGGCCGAAGATAAACAGTGGCGAGTACGACTTGCAATTATTGAATACATTCCCCTCCTTGCAAAACAGCTTGGTGTAGAATTTTTCGATGAAAAGCTGGGAAACTTGTGCATGAGCTGGTTGGGAGATACTGTATTTTCAATTCGTGAGGCAGCAACCCAAAACCTGAAAAAGCTGACAGAGGTATTCGGCGTGGAATGGGCTAGACAAACTATCATTCCTAAAGTTATGGCTATGGGTAATCAAACTAATTACTTGTATCGTATGACAACTTGTGCGGCAATCACGGTAAGCTTCTCCTTTGTTTTTGTTTTCTACCAGCTGACTTACCTGAATTCATGGGATCCTCTAGACCCTTGCCCCTGCTGTTAATATTGCAGTTATCCAAGAGTACATTCTGCCCATGATCAACCAGCTCATCGATGACCCAATTCCAAATATCCGTTTCAACGTTGCAAAGTCTTATGGCGTTCTTATCAATGTTTTACGACAACTCCCAGCCGAGGGAACCTTGGCAGGCCTACGGCCGGAGGATGCAAATAATGGTCCATGTCCTGCAGGACTGGAATTGATACAGAAACAGATCATGCCAAGTTTGGAGAAACTGCAAGGAGACGAAGATGTGGACGTTCGGTTTTTCGCGAACCAGGCGCTAGGAAATCTTGGAGAATTGATGCATACTTCTCCGTAGTAGACAAGGGTTGTGCAATTGGAGAGTGGAATCGGGCAAATAAATTCGAGGTCTTTTTGTTTTTGATAGATCGCTGGGTATCTTCGTGTTCGAAAAATACTTGCGGAGCTCGAGCTTAACTTCATAAAGAGAGATACCGACTGATTTGCTATTAAACAATTTGGGGGGGGGTGGGAAGTATGGGTTTCTTATAGTCATGGCTAGATATGAGTTCTGTACTTCTGTTTTTTTGCAGTTACTGACTCTAGATATTCTAGTTACAGAAAGTAAGTAGTAATTGAGTGATAAAGATAAATATAAGAAATCCTTTTGCCTCTTGAATTTTTTATCTGAGTAAAACATCATAATATATCACTCGATGGCCAGATGACTCCTATGGGACACCCTAATTTACTAAAGCGCGGCCCTTTATGCGCCCAGATAAGACCCAACAGTTATATATATATCAAAAACATATATGCCAAAAGCGGCCCGGTTTTGTTAAGACAAGGCTTAGAATTCAACGTCTAGGCGTTCACGGTTCTTGGCGCTGGTGAGCCGCAATTTTACCCCACCACGCGTATACTACCCCTCCTATATCCTACGTCAACAATACCAAAAAAAAAATTAGACAAAACCACAGATACAAATATACATATCTAACAAGCCATGGCTTCAGAAGAAGAATTCACTCAGCATCTTAACCCCAGCAAACTAGGCACCAAAGAATAGTGGGTCAATTCTCGCTGAAATCAAGCAGCAGTACATATACCAATAACTCCAACTAACAATACGCAAGGACTACAGCTGGGAACAAGCCTACGAAATTGAAACCCGTAACTTCTCTACAAATCCTGCTGATGAGGGGCAAATCTGGTTCAGCGAGTCAGATGCCGAAGGACGTATCCTATCGTATCTTGCCTCCGAAGATATTCCTTCCAACGCCTCCTTTCTTGACATTGGTACAGGCAATGGACATCTCCTCTTTGAACTTATTGAGGAAGGGGGGTATGATGGTTCTATGGTTGGTATAGACTACTCTCCTAAAGCTGTCATTTTAGCTACCAAAATCGCCAAGGAGAGGGAATACGCGGAAAGGACAAGGTTTTATGTATCTGATGTTATCAAAGATGACCTGGCAGCTGCGGAGTGGGTCCCTGGCCGTGGTTTCGATGTGGTGTTAGATAAGGGGACTTTTGATGCAATTTCACTAAGTGATGAGCTGCTTGGTGACGGTACGGGAAGGAGGGTGTATGAAGGGTATGCAGAGAAAACTGTGGGGGTTATGAGGAGAGGGGGGTTGTTGATTGTTACTAGTTGTAATTGGACAGAAGAGGAGTTGAAGGGGAAGTTAGTTACTGAAGGTTACAAACTCGTCCCAAGCCCCTTATGGAACGATGCTAATGGTGTAATAGGTCTCGAGTATCATGGGAGGATAGCATACCCATCCTTCTCTTTTGGAGGAAAGCAGGGGCAAGCTATATCCTCGGTATGTTTCAGGAGAAATTAGAGGTTTCTTGTAATCATGCAAGATAAGAAATCTAAAAATCTAGAATCTTTGTATTTTATAAACGTCGTTTACTACAGGGTATCTCAAGCTAGTAAGTAAAGAAAACCTATACACAAACGCGTGAGAAGTTCATGAACCCTTATGTTTGAAAATTACAATCGCCAACCATTGTTTTCTTTCAATTGGATCTTCAATCCCTCTATCCCTAAGCCAAGGTCTCTCCTTCCCCTCTATATCCCTTTCGCGAATAGGACCCACAGACTCAAGCCCAGCCTTCGTGGCAGAATCAAAGAAATTTGCAACTTTCGCTCTCCCAGTATGATATCCGGCAACCACAAGACAAAGGCCATTTTTGGCCAGGAGATGGGCTATTGATTTACTCAAGTTATCATGTTGCCAATCCATCCAGAAACAGTCGGCCGCAATCACTCTCGTAAATTTCCCGGCACCCGTGGAACATAGATCGTCTGAAAGTTCGCCCCAAAGATGACCGGCGACAGAAATGCGCCGGCGATTATCGACGGAAAAATTAGAGTCGATATTTTGCTGAATATTTCTGAGGATCTCCTCTGCCGGATAGTCTGATATAACGGTCTATCAAAAATAGCAACAGGTTTCTCAATGTCAATCAGAAGTTACTTACGAATATTTCCTTTTGGACCAATCAACATACCTGTTTAGCACCCGCAAAGGCAGATATAATACTTGGCAGCCCTGCCCCAGCTCCCATCTCAACTACTGTTTGGTCTTTAACATCAAACTCCCCATCCGTGATCATCTCAGCAGCTTGAACCCCTGCCTATTCCAAATATCTCCCGAAAAAACGGATCTGCATTAGCAAAGAAAATCCCCATACCATCATAAATAACCCAACTCTACTAATAACTACCAGAAACGACGATCAGGAGTGCTACTTGCATTCCAAAGAAAGTGTGAGAAGAGGCTATTATTCGAAGGATCGGGATCTGCCAGTCGCAGCTTTATATCACCGTATACACCTGACCTATACATAACATAATGTCCTGGCTCGCCATGTTGATTACGGGCCTCGGAGAATATCGTGAATATAGACTGTTCGAAGATGTCGACGTCTTCTGTTTCACTGCCGCTATTCTCAAGCTCTTGGATCTTGTTGGTGAGCATCGAGAATGAAGTGATGGTAGTGGTAGATAAGGTGACGTCGAAACAAGTTTTATTTACCCTACATGCAACTATGACGGTGGGGTTAAACCGTGGTTATGGGTTGTGGTAATGCGCGTCACTTGGCACTTAGCCAAGGTTAGCCTCTGATTGTCAACCAACGATTCTTCACCCGGGAAATACCGGGATTATTAGGCACCTATCAAAGCCCATTTAATATTTATATTAAATAGTATTGGATGAATACCGTATTTTCTCGGCGATACCGAACGAGGCCGTGTTGTGGGTGTTGGCAATTGGCCCAGGCCGGATCGATATTGGAATATAAAGGTCAGGGTTAGGGTTCTCCTGGTACAGTGCTGAATTAGATATATATTAATATATCAACAACCAATGCTGCTAAATTAGTGAGATTTTGTAGATATCATCTTTAGTACTATATGCTAGCGTAACTGGCGTCGTTCTCTGGTATTTGAGAAGCATACATAGGTACGTGAAGGGTTTTCTTTAATAATATAGTACTAACTAGTACTCAATGATTTCTCCCCTCCAGGCCTTATTTATTTTCCTCTGGGCATTTCCTCTTATTATGACCATGACCTCCACATACTGAACAGGTTATCTGTCGCCGTAGCCCTGCTTGTACTTGATTACTCCCTTTAATCTTTTTTTTATACCTTCCAACCTGAACTGTTGATCCTTCAAGCTCTACAAAGAATACACTCTTATTATTATCCTCTTCTTCATCCATTTCTATCTCTTCAGCTTGCTCCTCTATTGCCTCCTCTACTGCTCCGTCTGCTAGTCCCGCTACTGCAGTTTTGTTGCGTTGCCAATTGCCAATAATTAAATCTTCAGGTAGAAGACTTTTAACTGATAATTCATTATCACATGAACCATCTATAGGAAGAGTAAGGCCAAGCCTATATAGTTGTATTAGTATATAAATAACAAGATTAAGAGTACTTTAATACCTTCGAAATGTCTGAACAATAATTCCTTGCTGTCTATCACTGGAGAATTTCTCCCATGCTGCACCAACAGATCTAGTTAATAAAATCCTGCGCATGTGACGATCTAACTGTAACGGGGGCACTCCCAGGGGAGTGCTGCCGTACCAAAAAAAACCAACAACCTCCCTTTCTGACGAGAAGCTTCAGCAGCGAGGCTTAGAACCGCTCGTCAACACGGAAGGTCGACAGTCCCTAGGCAAAACAGGAATAAGGATTTAATGGGTCGATAACTAAAGACTTTAAAAGGCTCTGCTTCCCAGGGGAAGACAAACGTCTTTAGCGAAGAGTATGAGGGTCTCTGAACAACGGTTGTTCGTTGACTAGCAAGAATGGTTGTCCTGGGGGGAAGGACGGGTTTAAGCTAGGATTTTGATTGCGAGCAGGCTGCCAAGAAGCGGGGGAACAATTCCTCCGTGCTTGGAAATCAACTGAGTCTAGAGCGCCCCTAAGAACTAGCGGGGTCAATAGACTAGCGACTAAAAAGCGTTGGTTACTAAAAGCCCTGTAACTTTTGCTATAATAGTCCGATTTCAAATCCGATTGCACCTATAGATTTGCAGCACTGTCCCCCATATACCCTCCGAGTTTGGTTTGGTTGGACAAATTTTCCTGACGGTTTTGGGGTTATTTTTGGGGTCCAAAACTTGTCTTTTTGTTAGGGAATCAGCAACTCAGGGGGGCCCCCTCTGCAAACGGCGGGTGGCACAGTGGGGCGCCTCGCGGGTGCTAGAAAACACAGAGTCCCCTAGGCAGGGTAACCCACTGGTGATTCCTGCCGTTGCTTAGATTCTTTTCCCACGTTCCTAGTCCAACTTGGGGACGTGGCGGAGAGGTAATCTTGATCCATAAGGACCTTAGGGCGAAGCACAAGGCATAGCCCCGTATGGTTTGATTCGTGACGCCGCCAGGTTAATTATTACTTTTTGCTGGCGGCCCTAACTACTAAGCATAGCTTTGCTCTCATCTCACGGCTCTCGGCCTCCCATAAGGTTGGCCATCAGCAAAGCCGTTGTTATTCCTCCTAGAGGAACAGGAGCTTAACTCTGTTCATGGAGGCAACTGCTTCAGTCTCATTGCACTAGTATCTCCCATAGCTATAAATTATAGACGCATTACTCTGGTCTCTGTCGCATACCGACGACAGTGAGCTTCGCTCCGTCCTAGGAGCTCGCCAGCTCGCTTAGGGATCGGGCTATCATAGTAATGACTTTCCTTAGTATCTATTGACCGGAATGGGATAGCTAGTCCTATCTCTCAAGGGAGATCCTTAGGTGTCTCTATATGGAGAGGTACTTGAGACTAGTCATGACGAAGGTTAAATTGTCACAGTCATTACTATGATAGCCCGATCCCTAAGCGAGCTGGCGAGCTCCTAGGACGGAGCGAAGCTCACCGTCGTCGGTATGCGACAGAGACCAGAGTAATGCGTCTGTAGCTTATAGCTACGGGAGATACTAGTGCAATGAGACTGAAGCAGTTACCTCCATGAACAGAGTTAAGCTCCTGTTCCTCTAGGAGGAATAACAACAGCTTCGCTGATGGCCAACCTTATGGGAGGCCGAGAGCCATGAAACGAGAGCAAAGCTATGCTTAGTAGTTAGGGCCGCCAGCAAAATTAATAATTAACCTGGCGGCGTCACGAATCAAACCATACGGGACTATGCCTTGTGCTTCGCCCTAAGGTCCTTATGGATCAAGATTACTTCTCCGCCACGTCTCCAGGTTGGACTAGGAACGTGGGAAAGGAATCTAAGCAACGGCAGGAATCACCAGTGGGTTAACCTACCTAGGGGACTCTGTGTTTTCTAACACCCACGAGGCGCCCCACTGTGCCACCCGCTGTTTGCAGAGGGGGCCCCCCTGAGTTGCTGATTCCCTAACAAAACGACAAGTTTTGGACCCCAAAAATAACCCCAAAACCGTCAGGAAAATTTGTCCAACCGAACCAAACTCGGAGGATATATGGGGGACAGTGCTGCAAATCTATAGGTGCAATCGGATTTGAAATCGGACCATTATAGCAATAGTTACAGAGCTTTTAGTAACCGACGCTTTTTAGTCACTAGTCTATCGACCCCGCTAGTTCTTAGGGGCGCTCTAGACTCAGTTGATTTCCAAGCACGGAGGAACTGTTCCCCACTCCTTGGCAGCCTGCTCGCAATCAAAATTCATAGCTTAAACCCGTCTTTCCCCCAGGACAATCATTCTTGCTAGTCAACGAACAACCGTTGTTCAGAGACCCTCATACTCTTCGCTAAAGACGTTTGTCTTCCCCTGGGAAGCAGAGCCTTTTAAAGTCTTTAGTTATCGACCCATTAAATCCTTATTCCTGTTTTGCCTAGGGACTGTCGACCTTCCGTGTTGACGAGCGGTTCTAAGCCTCGCTGTAACGGGGGCACTCCCAGGGGAGTACTGCCGTACCAAAAAAAACCAACAACCTCCCTTTCTGACGAGAAGCTTCAGCAGCGAGGCTTAGAACCGCTCATCAACACGGAAGGTCGACAGTCCCTAGGCAAAACAGGAATAAGGATTTAATGGGTCGATAACTAAAGACTTTAACAGGCTCTGCTTCCCAGGGGAAGACAAACGTCTTTAGCTAAGAGTATGAGGGTCTCTGAACAACGGTTGTTTGTTGACTAGCAAGAATGATTGTCCTGGGGGAAGGACGGGTTTAAGCTAGGATTTTGATTGCGAGCAGGCTGCCAAGAAGCGGGGGAACAATTCCTCCGCGCTTGGAAATCAACTGAATCTAGAGCGCCCCTAAGAACTAGCGGGGTCGATAGACTAGCGACTAAAAAGCGTCGGTTACTAAAAGCTCTGTAACTATTGCTAAAATGGTCCGATTTCAAATCCGATTGCACCTATAGATTTGCAGCACTGTCCCCCATATACCCTCCGAGTTTGGTTTGGTTGGACGAATTTTCCTGACGGTTTTGGGGTTATTTTTGGGGTTCAAAACTTGTCTTTTTGTTAGGGAATCAGCAACTCAGGGGGGCCCCCTCTGCAAACGGCGGGTGGCACAGTGGGGCGCCTCGGGGGTGTTAGAAAACACAGAATCCCCTAGGTAGGGTAACTCACTGGTGATCCCTGCCGTTGCTTAGATTCCTTTCCCACGTTCCTAGTCCAACCTGGGGACGTGGCGGAGAGGTAATCTTGATCCATAAGGACCTAAGGGCGAAGCACAAGGCATAGCCCCGTATGGTTCGATTCGTGACGCCGCCAGGTTAATTATTACTTTTGCTGGCGGCCCTAACTACTAAGCCTAGCTTTGCTCTCATCTCACGGCTCTCAGCCTCCCATAAGGTTAGCTATCAGCGAAGCCGTTGTTATTCCTCCTAGAGGAACAGGAGCTTAACTCTGTTCATGGAGGCAACTGCTTCAGTCTCATTGCACTAGTATCTCCCGTAGCTATAAGCTACAGACGCATTACTCTGGTCTCTGTCGCATACCGACGACAGTGAGCTTCACTCCGTCCTAGGAGCTCGCCAGCTCGCTTAGGGATCGGGCTATCATAGTAATGGCTTTCATTAGTATCTATTGACCGGAATGGGATAGCTAGTCCTATCCCTCAAGGAAGATCCTTAGGAGTCTCTATATAGGAGAGGTACTTGAGACTTAGTTATGACGAAGGTTAGGTCGTCACACTCGCTGCTGAAGCTTCTCGTCAGAAAGGGAGGTTGTTGGTTTTTTTTGGTACGGCAGTACTCCCTTAGGAGTGCCCCCGTTACACCCTCATACTCTTCGCTAAAGACGTTTGTCTTCCCCTGGGAAGTAGAGCCTTTTAAAGTCTTTAGTTTGCAACCCTTAAAAATCCTTATACCTGTTTAGCCTAGGGACTGTCGACCTTCGGTGTTGACGAGCGGTTCTAAGCCTCGCTGCTGAAGCTTCTCGTCAGAAAGGGAGGTTGTTGGTTTTTTTTGGTACGGCAGTACTCCCCTGGGAGTGCCTCCCTTACAGCGCAGCCCTACAACTGAAATTATGTCTTTTAAAACCGGCAGCTCTAGAGTCTCATCCATATTATCTAATTTAGATAATATCTCTTCGCCTTCAGTCTGTACTAAATGGTGTAATTCATAGTCCATAGCTTCTTTTAAGTAGTCTTTAAAAGTTCTATTCACTGAAACATCAAGTACTTGAATTAAACTAGTACAGCCACCAGGAATCATACAGGGTATAATATTGGAGTCGAGTAGGGCCTTCTTAACTGCTGGCGTTTTATGGAAGCTAGCAGCATCGAGTGCAATAAGTCCAGGTGATAATAAAGGATCTATATATTGGCCAGTAGGAAGTCCAGTAGTGTGTGAAATTGAGTTTTGGTGATTATTATCATTGAGTAGAAAATCTCTGTGAATGACTGAAAGGAGTTGTTCATGAATCCACTCTAAAATAGTGCTCTTGTTTGCGTATCCCTCCGGATTAAACTTGGTAGTAACTCTGGAATCATAGTGACGTGTTTCTGCAATTGGAAGTTGTCCTTTTCCTTTAAATATAATCCATGGCTTCAGCATTCTACCATTACCAAGAACAGTTAATTGAACTGTGGCTTGTCGTTTATCCCATCCGCTTTTCTCCGCTTTTGCCCATACAGTATTGCTTCCCTTTTCTGCATACGTTCGTCCAGAAAGATATTCGAATGGTGCAGGTGTTTGGTCCATATTTGCTATTCTTGGAGGTATAAACCGTCCAGTTGGGTACACTGCTTCACCAGTACGAGGTTGTGAATTTCGCCGGATAAATCGAAAGAATTCTAGGATTAAATTCAGGTAGTCATGTGGAATTTTTTGAGCCCGATTGGTGGTAAACCGAATCGAAATATAGTAGCAAAAAAGAAAACCAGTAAACCACCCAACTGAAAACATAAAATCCACTTTCTCCCTTTCAGGATATAGCTTCTTATAATATTCACTGCTGGTAACTCTAAACCATCCACGACGCACAATATAGCTATTTGTTCTTCGTACTAAAAAATCCTGATATAGCTCGGCTTCCAACTCTGGCCACTTTTGTCTTCCCTCTGCTACTTTCCTCCAGTCTTCTCTTGCACACTTAATAATTTCATTCTCCATATCTCGCCAATCTGATATACAACCAATAGGGATTCCACCAAAATACTGTGATACCTCTCGAATTGATGGGTACCGCAAAACAGGTGAAGTCCAGTTTAGAGAAAGATCA
Organism: Verpa conica; assembly: GCA_033030425.1. Taxonomy (NCBI): domain Eukaryota; kingdom Fungi; phylum Ascomycota; class Pezizomycetes; order Pezizales; family Morchellaceae; genus Verpa; species Verpa conica. Next base: position 1,027,219 of record JAUFSD010000016.1, read on the forward strand.
TCTGGTATTGAAAGGGTAGCCCAATAGGTAAGAACCTCAAGTTTTTTTCTGGTATTGTATGAGCGGCAGGCTTTACTCTTGAGAGGTTGAGAGGGAAAGGCATGAGGTTGTTTCTCTACTGTAAGTCTCTTTGGTCCTGGTCGCTGTGGTTTTGTATGCTGTAGCTGTACTGACATCGTGGTAATACAGTTTGAGGTAAAGCAACACGGTAATAGGGAACATGGTAATAGGGAACACGGTAATTTTCAAGGATGACAGTGTGGGGACAGCGTGGCCACAGGATACAACTAACTCGATGGCAAGGTAACTATCCGTTACAAGCAAAATACCAAAGGTTTGTGAAGTAGGGAGTGGTTTCAGCGATCGCGAAGCGATGAGGCAGCAGAGAGGCAGCGGAGAAGAAAGTTTGTATTGATTTTAACTGAAGAAACGTTGCGTAAAGAAAGGAAAGAAAAACTATTACAGAGAGGGAGCAACGCTCCCTACTTATACACCAAATCCCCACTTTGTACAATGCCTTTGTCCTTCTCCTCAACATTGGTTACCCTACCTCCCTCCTTGCATGAGTCACACCAAGACTCACCCTGGCTTCCTAATCAGTCCGTGAAAGTAATAGGGAACAAAGAATAGTAACACTCGAAGGTGTTCTTCTCTAGAGCCTCATCACTATAAGCCCACTTGAGGTTCAGTTGGCCTATCACGGCCTGGGCCAATTGCCAACACCCACGACACGGCCTCGTTCGGTATCGCCGAGAAAATACGGTATTAGACACTTTTGTCGAGGATCCCGTATAACTCACCGTGGTATTTAGCTTGTATCGTATAGGTTAGATAGATTGCTACTGCAGGATACTTAATAAATCGGCACGCCTCTTGTACCCTAATGGTAATAGTATTTGTAGGTAATTTTTTTTTCCATGTTCAACTCACATGCCACATGCTTTGAGATATCTGAGTATAGTACAAAATTTTCTTATTCCTGAGCAACAGGACGTAATAGTACTATCTAGAATTTTACATTGAAGATCATAATATAGAGGTCCTCCAAGTCCCACCAAGTACTAGTGTATTATTCAGTAAGCATGCCTCTAATATATAAAGTCATTGGCTCGGACCTATGGAGCGGACGTATCTCCCTATAAGGTCTGTCGAATAATAAATTCGGAGGCCCTCTGCCTTGAACAGGAAAGAGTATTCCGCATAAACGATAGGCTCTGTACGGATTATAGTACTAGCACACGTGGAACTCGGGGAGTCACCCCTCAAATCTTAAAGGTACACATGCAAACATATATACTACTTGAGATTTCATCAAAAAAAGCACCTAAACACGCAGCATTAGACCAACTATCGATTTGTCATAATGTTTTAGGAATGGACTACATATGCATAATATGAGTCTTGGATTTCTATAGTTCTTTGGTAGCATGTAGACCTAGTCTTTCTTGAGATACTATGAAGTTATAAACGGATTCATTACTTGAATATATGACTCCTGATATAATATAGATTCCATCTCACAAAAGATCTACGCACAAAAACCTACTGACCATACGAAAAGTCTAACGCCCCTGCAATCCTAAAATTCGACCAGAAAGCGAAAATAACTAGAGTATTTAATCCTATTATATACAGTTCCTCCTCCGATTGTTTTTTATAACTGAGCATTCATAATATCATGCTATTTTATAGTTTGAAATTAAACCCCCTAGAAATTAACCTACTCGCGATGAGTCATGCATGTACAATCACCCAAGTCCTAAAACCATCCCACCTAAAGTCCTGAGGTTTACGGACATACATAATATTCAACCTACCTTTCTTTTATTCTAAATCTTTAATATAAGTCCTAGAAATAACTTTGGAATTATGACGCCAAGGCAACCCGAGTGACATATTATGACCAATCGACATCCGCCATACGGACTATATAGCTAGTCGATTATCAATCATTTAAAAACCTATAAGTATAAGATGAATTCAATACACCAATTTTATGGGAAATAAGAGGCTACTAGGCCCAATACAGCCTCCTAGTGATACCAAGGCTTGATAAGACTCCCCAATCCGTCAAAAGGATATATATTAATACGCAACTCCATTTGCGAATTATATTGCTGTGTTTTACATATATAGTATTTCGGTTAATTGAGGTCTTTTAAATGGTTTAGGTACCTTAGGTTGCATCCCCTAACCCAACCCTTTAGAGGCTTGGACAAAACGAACAATGTTCTAGCCTTAGGGCTTTATTGGACCCATGGAAATCTATAAGAATTTTCTCGGGACGATATAGAACTGTTAATTGGCTATTTTTATAGACGCTAGTGCCGTGGCTTATAATAAAATTATCAGCCCTAGATATCCTTGAAGTCCACGGGCTGGCGCAGGGGGCTGATGGCTTCCGGTAAGACCCTAATCTGCAAGATAGAGATGCATGATTTGTTCATCTTATACCTTTTTAAACCACACGAGTCACAGCTGGAATACGGTTTTTGTCCCTTTAGACCCCTTTCCCTAATTAGCCTCCATGGCATATGGTAACATAACCACTATATTAGAGTCATAGAAAATCACTCGTCGGAAATATATCATACATGTTCTCACAAATTTGCATTTTGGCACAAGCGGTAAGAATTAATGCTATAGAAGACCTCTTCCTAGCCTACTCCAAGAAATAAAATTTAAATAGCTGCATCACCTACACTTGAGTAAGAACGTGTAAAGCTAGGTAGGGTAACCTAATAAATGTAAAGACAAAAGCTGAATATATATAGAGAATCCCCGGTCTCCTCTAGATCGAGATCGGAGTTAAAAAGCAACCCTAGGATCCACCAACCAAGCATTTCAATCGAGCCTTTGGGCCTATGAAGAGGAAGAAACAGACTGTCACCACTACTGGAAATTCGCTTAAACTGCACCTGCCGGCTTCTTGTTTTTTCCGAAACGTCACCCAAGAGGTTTTTCCGAAAACATTGCTTTTACCCGGATATACCTGGTTACCTGTCACTGCAGCATGAATATCCTGTAGAAAATCGTTATAAAAATGTGATATCTAGCCTGACAGAGCCTGAATGCACGGTGCTCAAAGCTACCCCTCGCCGTGTTTGAGTATGGGCGTCCTAAATCGATCCTAATACCTTATCACGATGACTGTAGGGTCATGTTTCTCCCCTGTGGAACTACAGAATCGGTCGTAACATGACGCGACAGCCTATGTGTGAGAGCTGTCATTTGAAAAGTTTCAGACCACTTAGTTTTCCGCAAAATTCCGGTTTATTGGCTTACTCCCGAATTAGCCCGGGGGAGGCTCTCGAAGGATGCTATCGCTCTCAGGGTGATAATTGAGAAAATTTGCAGTTTCCAGAAGATCGAATACTATAGTCAGATCGGAGCCTAGTGACAGTAAACCCATGGGCCTGAAAATGGGTGTATAGAATATATGGATTATGATATGTGGCTACATTATCAACTGCTACACGAATCAGGGTCGCACGGGCAACAGGTGCTCCACACAGAATTCAGCAGGTATAAAGGTCAAAAACAGCCTTTTTTTTTCTAGAGGATAGCAATACTTGCATCGCATCCATAGCCATCCCCGTATTTATTTATTTTCCCGACATGAAACCGAGAGTGATATAGATGGGCTATAGCCATATATCCGGTTTATATTATGACAAGGAACCTCTACTAGCTTATCCCCAGACCCATATCTTCCGTAGTACGTTAAACCATACAACAGAAAGATCGTAAAATTGGAGTTAGATCGTGGAGATATTGCGGAGTAGTTACACAGGCCATAGAAGTAAGTGGGGCAAAAATCTAAGTAGCCCCATGTCTAATTTCACGATCAATATAAAAAATCTACTGAAAATCATATATCAGATAAATATTTCTCCAAAGACATCAGATTATGCTTTTGAGAAAATTTTCACCGGCCGACGATGCAGGAACTTCCAAGAGATTTTTTCCAAGCTAGAACTTTCTATTATTTTAACCTACAACCCGGAGACGATCTTCAGTAAGCTATACATAGCTTGTGTAATTTTACCATAAGAAATACACATATCACACCGGACAAAATATCCTATATAATACCAGCAGGCATATTTGCTTGTAGATCCTCTGTCGTCCGGAGGGATATCCGGAGTTTTGATATCTTTATAGTCAAGGTACATGGATCCCTTGGGACTTAAGATGTAAGGGCCTAGGGGCAGCCGGGTGATCGTACCCGGGCGTAGACGCACGGACATAAGATCGTCTGATTCTAATATAATTAAGTATTCTGAAAGCGTCGAATAAGTAGGCTCGCTCACGATCGTCTTGCGAATATATTACGTCTCTGATAAGACATTGTTTCATACAAGAGCCCAAAGAAACAGCAGAAGTGAAATGATCGGCATGACAGTCACTAGATTAGTTAAGTTGGTCCGTGTTACTATCCACAGTATCGGTATGTACTATGTCTGTCATATGTGGGTGACGTTAAACCCTTGTTTTCTGCATTCGACGTGTAAGAAATACATATACTATAGATCTCAGGAGAAATACCGAGAATATGATCTAACGGTATGTATTTGGAAGAAAAAGGGGTCTTTGCGGGGGTACCTAGCCCCTTTTCTCATCCTGCCGATGACCGACTGCCGAGATGCTGTCTCCTGGAAAGAAACCCCGCCGGCCTTTAGTAGTATCGGAATCTACGGAGATGACCTAAACCATAATGGAAAGCCCAGAGCTATTAGTACAAACACCAAAAATAATACTAGAGATATTACCGAATTATGGGTAGCACAAAGCTGCGCCGAGCTAGGGTAGGTAGTAAATAGAAAATATCCGGAGCGTCATAAGCATCAGCAGAAGTATCCCCCGGAACACCCGGGAGCATCCACCTCGGTCCAATCTCGGCCGCGCGCCACCAAAGAAATTCTAGAAAACATATCTTTACAATCACTTCCTATAACCAAAGGCCCGGTCAGAATGAGCAATCAGGGATACCAAGGTTCAGGGACACGCAAACCGAGCCAAGGCAAGAAGTCCCAAAATTTCTTAGCCCAACCGGCCCAATCGGTTCTTATAAGTATCACCTTTTACACCTATAGCTAAAATAAGGCTCTAGGTTTAATTAAAGGGGTACATATAATATACATGTACCCAGTTAACTAAAAGAGCTTAGCAGAAAGAACACTAAGACTTATACGAATAAATACAAATATCATACTCGATTAGCTAGTCAAAGTTCATATGAGTAAACTCCCCCAGAGCTATGAGTAACCACGAGACCAAAATATAATTCTATGACGTCGAAGTTAAATGATAAGGTTTAACTCCTCAGGCACATGGGCGCTGCATGTGAGAAGAATGACCATATCCAGAACAGGCGAACCTAATACTGAGGCTACAGGGCTACAGTTGTGGATGCCTGGGTGTACAGTAAAGTACAGTAGAGTATAGTACAGTAGAGTATATTTGCCATGAGATGCGGGCTCCCGTGTGAGTAGATGACATCAACCATTCAGCAAAAGGAGCGGTTGCGGAATTTTCGCGAGTGGTTGCTTGGTCCGTGCGAAAATATGTTTCAAACATGCCCGCCTTATGCCCGCCTTGCCTCCCACCCCGGCCGAACAGCTTAGTAATGTGACCCCGCTCGTGTACTCACTACCCCAGTATTCAATCAACATTTGTACAGCGCGTTCCTCTGAGCACGTTCCCCCTTAGAAGCTCTAGACAACGCGCATGTTGAAGTGGTGAAGACAACGCTGCGTGAAGAGTCAGAGAGTAGATCATGTGGACATCATATTGATAACGGTCTAGCTAGATTGGCTGTAGCAGGGAGATATGTTAGGCGAACTGCAGTCTTCGTTTTTTCCCTGCAACTTATGAACATACGGGCCAATTACGCCATGTATGCATTAAGGTTTAGAGGTGAAAGCATTGGAGAAAAAATAATTAAAAGAAAGCTCCGCCGGACCTATCAATTCTCAGAATACCAGACGCCGGGGAAGAGGGTACTTCCAAATGAACCCGAGATATTAGATATTGGAAAGGAACGGTTAGATCCTTCCTGCAGTTACTGTTTCCCATTGAGTCTATACAGCTAGTAGTGACAACACAAGCGTTCCAGAATCTGGCAGGTAGTGTACGTACGTACCCTTACTCGATTCGTCAGTATTGCTGAAAACTCCGGCCCTGGTTTTTAGAGAACACAGAATTGGGCGACGTGAAGGGCACCCGTGTATCCTATATAACTTGTTAGAACTTGTTTTTACTTACTGTAATATCTCAAAGGAAAAAAATAAATTCATCATCCCTATTTACACGCGCACATAGTCACCCACTTATTTAATTCCATTCACTCTCCTAAAAATATATACATGTATTCTTCACTCATATATATATATACTTCGTTTCCCCCACTGCGGCTCCGTGGTGAGAACAGAAAAGGTAGAGAGGAATGAACACCATAGGACCGGATCTCTTCGTAATGGGAAACTAGCGGGGCTCCTGATCTCGTTGGATAGATTTTTTTTTCTCTCTCAAAGTGTTCTTTGAAATTGGCCGAGGCTCAACAACAACGAAACGGCCAGCTTCCCATCATTTCGTGATTGACGGTTGAGACAACTTGTAACAAGATCCCACATACATTACGTAGGTAGAAAGTGTGGGGGGAAAAGAAAGAATAGGTTACCTCTTTATTCTATTAACTTTCTCTCTTTCTTTTTCCCTTTATAACTTTCCGCTGTTCCTTCATATTCTTATTTCTGCTCATTCAGGGAGATACATTCTAAAAAAGAGGGGGGGATGGTAAGCCGACAGCCTGGAGACGAACAGCTGGATTCGGGTCTGTGTACCAAATCGAGGGCGGGGATGCAGGTCAGGTGTTACCACACCCAAATGGTAACTAGTAACCGCCCCAATGAACTAAATACGGGTTAAATAAGGTAAAATTGGGCCTGAAACGAAAGAGCTGAGCATTCATGTCACGAGAGCTGGAAGCCGGATGATAAGCTTATGGTTCACTATTGAGGCGGGTGTTGGTTGTTCCGAGGCTCTAACCTGGAATAATCATAACAATGAAAGGGAGAAATACTTGTGTTACCTCAGAGACACTCTGTCCCCGCTATATATTTGTGCTGCGGCTATCCCTCGATGGCAAGGTTAGCAAACAATTCGTATTGAAGGCGAGAAGTATTTTGTTAATAGGGATTTGCGCTGAGACTATTGGCAAGCGGGCTCCTTTACAATTTGCCAAGCACCTTCTGTTGGTAGTTAGTTTTTGGCGCCATCTGCGTCTAAGACATACAGAACGCTTCTAAATACTACCACAGGAGGCTGGACTTTATTAAAACCGTGGGGAATCATAAAAGTCACAGGCAGCCAATTCGCGATACAATATAGTAAGGGCCGATAGTCAAGTTACTGACAAGTAAACGCTATCAATTGAAGCCCTCGGACTTGTTTAGGGACACCGACGAATACATGGAGGCCGCAAGCAGTACATAACGTATGTACCTCTTCTATGACTGCACATGATTTGCGAATGCAGAACGTGGGGAAGCGGGGTTAGGGGCGGGTATTTTTGTGACAACTCGCTTTTGCTATACAAGTAGCTCATTTCTCGATAAGAATTGCTTTTTTCCAGAACGTCGTAGACTCGAAAATTTTACTTCTGGGGTTCGTGAACCTGAAGAAATTTTTTTGCTTCGGGAGCGGTGGAACACAAGGAAGAGCTTGATGGATCTTCGTGCAAGGTTTACGGGGCTTAAGTAGAAGATGGTGGGAAGGGTCCATCTCGCATCCGGACCAGGCTGAATGAAGCTGAAAGACGTAAGCGATGGAGGGGAAATTGACGTCAAAAAAACGATCTTCAGCCGAGCTACCCTCTAAGTAGATAAACTATTGAACACCGCAGCGGCGATGAATATGTAGAGTACAGGCAGGGCATGGCTACTGCGCGTAAAGTGGTGTGGTTTTCACCCCATTCCAGCCTTTTAACGGACAAAATTAGGATAGATTTGCTCTAGAGTAAGCACAGGAAGACAGGACGAAACAAGTTTCGGGGAACCTGATGCGTGTGTGTGCAATGCAGACATTGTGTGTGTGCATAGAGCAGCTACCCGCGAGTTGGAGTTCATCTGAGCGTGGGGAGAGCCCTGTACATTATGTGGGAGGATTTCAGGAAAGATATCTAGGAGAGGGGATTAGGGGGGATGGTGTCTTTAAGTGGGGTTTTTTTTACTATATCTTGTTGAAACAACTAATCAGTCTGATTTAATTCTTGGCCGTGGTGAACCTTGGGCCGGAAAGAACGGAGTGTATGGGGCGGAAGGGAGGGGGGGGGGCTTCTGAAGGCTAGAAAAGCTCAGGTAAGAATTTAGTGGGGTTATGGGTAGGGAACAGATCCAAAGCACTCGTCGGGTAGTTTCCCACCCATTGAGGAACAATACCTAGATTTAAAATGCGGGCCGAGGGGTGGATGGGCCGGGACGAGACTGGGCAGCAAGCCGGTGCTGCGAGCTACTGTGCTACAAGAATGCCACGGGCACTTGTTGCAGGGCCGTTGGCCTAAGGAGGTCAGTAAGGTACATTTATGTAAGGCCTATAGAGATGACCCTTTTTCTATTCTACATACTTTTATACATGTCTTTTACTTAGAGTCCAAAACATTGGCTACATAGCTCATTTGGTCTTCCCCTTTCTCCGCAGGGTTTCCATTGTTCGGGGCTTACGGCAAGCATCCTATCCGTCAGTAGACCCTTACTACTGTATCATACTCAGTATAGTTGTACCTCGCTTGGCTACATCCATCACCAATCTATTCCTGGGTTACTCCGTTCAAAGAGCCTCTCTCCCCACATCCAGACAGGCACTAAAACGCCAGCCACCACCACCGCCGCGGATACGGTGCGATAATACAATACTCCGCTCTGCCTACGCCGCACCGCACCACACAGGCACTCCGTGACTCCATCGTCTGGCGCCTGCCTGTCTGTCTACTGCTTGCCTGCCACCACATCCACCAACACATCACGCTCACGCTCACGCTCACGATCCATCTTCTTTCTCTCCATTCATCCACCCACCCATCCATACCTCTCTTCCTCTCTTCCTCTCCCTCTCCCTCTCCATCTCCATCTCTCTCTCTCTCTCTCTCTCTCTCTCCTCCCCCCCCCTCTTCCTCTCTTACTCATCTGCTCTCTTACTACCGCTGTCTCCATCAAAGAACTATTAAGCAGCGTCAGCCAGTATCAACAGTAGCATTAGCAGCAGTACATAGAACCCCCTTCGTTCTTTAATCGTCCGTGCAGATTAAAACCCTCGCTTCGGTCACTGCACTCCACACTCCTGCTGTCCATTCATTCACCGTCACTGCCCCCCCCCCCCCCGGTTGCCCCCAACCCCCCATAAGCCCCCCTCCCCCCCACCTCTCCCGATCTCCATATCTTACCCACCATCCCTCCTGGACTAGACAGACAACCTGCACTTGAAACTCCCGTCGACAAAACCGACCGGTTAAGCAAGGCGATATAATCCTGAGCCCATCCTACGACCCTTCATTCTATTTTTCTTGTGTCCATACCAGCTACAGCGAACAACAAAATCTAAGGAGTCAGTGATAGGAAAGACAGCACAGATCACAAGAGCCAAACAGCTGACTCTGGTCTTTGCCTCGTTTTTCTGGCTATCATCTACGGCCGAGTCTTTAGTTGAGAATATTTAATGGCTGGACTTTCGGTTTCGAGTCGCAATGGTGAGTCTAATGTTTTCGTGCTTCGGAGTAGATGCACATTTTTATTCCACGTCAGTACCAGTGCCCCGGGAGAACAAGATAGAAAGTGTTTCCTAAATATCTCATTCCCGCGGTTGCGCTTTCTATAAGTTCAAAAAAAAAAAGAAGATAGAGAGAAAGCAGCCCCTCCCGGGCACGCGGGGTGCGTGGCCTACGCATGTCTATGCACGACCACCATGTACTTGCGTTTCGACACAGGCTAGGCCTTGCTAACCGTTCCCACACAGGTGAAGGATCGGATTCAATGGGCGAAATTATTCGGCCAAAATCGACACCACCAGTAAAATCTGCCAGCTTGAATTTCCCCCCGAGCGGTAGCACTAGCTCTCTATCTCATCGGCCAAAGATACGGTTTTCGATAGACTCTGGCGTCGGGGCTCAACGGATCGTCGATCCCTTATCTCAGTATGTCATGCACTCTTGCTTTGATCCGTTTGATTTTCGGGCTGAACATTCTCTAGGAGCCCAGTTGCTATTGGTGAAGGTGACCATTTGTACACATCCGGCCTACGGCGGATACGTCAACAAGTTGCCCCTCCTCCAGGCGCGCAGACGTTTATCATACCCAATTCCATGCACTCAAAGTCAGTGCCTGGAACTCGAGTTAATTCTATCTCCTACCCACCAACCTCTCCAACCTTAGGGTCATGCGAAGACCTTGCAAGATTTCCTACCGAATCACTACATTCATTCTCTTTCGCAAATCAGTCTGAAGATCTTATCCACAGCCGACAAAATATTCTTAAGCGAAGTATAGAGTTCATGCGGGACAAGCTAGGATGGGGTACACAATCCCCTATGATAACCTCTGCTCAGGCGAGGATAGCGGGTGATGATGAGGTAGCAAGTGTGATGGAGCTGCTCCAGAAGGCGCACCTGCTATCTGAGGAGAAAAACCCACTGATGTCGGGGCCTATCTCAGGGCCTGCAGATGTAGAAGGGAATCCATTCGATATGAGTTTTGGTCCAGTAACATCCCTAGAGTCTCGCGGAATTGGTTCTAGGATATCATCGAGCTCTCTAAATAACCTAGAAACAAGATCTGAAGGCACTTCTCGCTCAACGACCAACGAGTCTACCTCTACTACACATAGCTCACCACCTCCGACCCGAAGAGCTAGTCTCAAAAGAACTTACACCGATACAACGCCTCTAACCGTACAAACCAAACTTTATGAGGCCCTCGCACAACCGTATCTTGCCTCCGAAGCTCCACAATCTGCTACTGGGATGGGCCCACGCCCGATGATGAGCAAATCCTCCGTCCATGGCCATACGAGCCGGTATACTCCCGCATCCCAAGCCATCTTTACAACCGAAGCACACCACCCATGGACAATTCTCGCTGCGAACGACTTGGCATGCCTTGTTTTCGGTGTAACCAAAGCGGAAGTTCGGAAGATTGGAATACTAGAAGTCGTAAGAGAGGAGCGTAGGGAATGGCTCGCTGCCAAACTTAATTCTGGGGAAAACTCATCAATGTCATTCCCGTACCCCCACAGTCATCACGGATCACCAAATGTTACCGGAGCGATGTTACAGAATGGTACGTTTGTCGGTGGGAACAGGAGAGCCAAGACAGATGTGTACTACACCGGGTCACCACGGAAGAGTGAAGACGTCACAAACGGGGGTATGCAACCATCTCACCATGCCCAAAATAAGTCGAGAGGCGTGATCCTTTGCGGAGATGTCGTGCCGATCCAAAAAAGGAACGGAAACACTGGGGCTGCAAGTTTGTGGGTGAAGGAAAAGAAAGGAGGGTTGATTTGGGTTCTAGAAGAGATCAGCGAGGACGTGGCTTTCTTGTATGTCTCAGAGGAGGAAGGGACGAAAGGAATGGCTATGCGCTTTAGTGGTAACATCAAGAATATTTTTGGAGAAGAGGAGCTTCCCGAGAATGGTGTTGATGTTTCTAGCTTGATCCCGACTATCCCGAAGAAAGCTGATGGATGCATCGATATGGAGCAGACTGGGTTGATCCATCAATTTACGGCGATTAGCGTAGATGGAATGTCGATTCCCTGTGGCGTTGAACCATTGCCCGACCGGCGTGCCCTAAGAGTTTCATCATTTCCCCATATTGCTGGGATTATCGTGCTCTCGGCTTCAACCCTGAGGATTACAAGTTCTAATGCTGTATTTTCCGCTGCGCTATTCGGGCAGTTGACCCCGGTTGGGCTCGATATTAATGAATTGATCCCACAATTTGATCGAATCCTTAAGTTTCTCACCGAGGAGGATAACATCAGCCTTGTAGATGGCATGGTTATTCCTGAGCATTCTTTCCGAAAAGCGAAGGCTATGATTGCCCTGAGAGATGGTAAGGAGGATGCCATTGCCGTTTTCTCGAAATCGAGTGGTCTAAGTGCCAGGCATCGTGATGGTGCGGAGTTGAAGGTGGACGTTCAGATGAGGGTTGTGATGTCGGAGTCAAAGAATGAAGAGGTTCTGATAGTGGATGATGAAGATGAAAAGGCCAGCAACACGGAAAAGGGTCAAGTTGTATATGCACTTTGGATTACATACTCGAGACATTTACATGCGGCTTCCTTAGACACAGATCCTACTTCTGCAGCTTCGAGACGGCCTCTTACACCGCCCAAGAGACCAAGCCCAGGGCAACCAAGTACTCCTACAATCCCAGACTCACCAAAATCAGGTTCTCCTGTTTCTTTATTGAGAGAACAACTTGAAGCTATTCAACAGTCACCAACCCCACCTAGTTCTGACGACGAGTGTCAATCCCCCGGAACCCTCAAGCCTGTATCATCAACCACATCTCTTGGTATATCTAAGCGGAAAAAGGCTATCTCGGATTTCGTAATTCTCGAGGAGATGGGCCAAGGGGCTTACGGCCAAGTTAAACTTGCGAGATATAAGAGAAACCATGCGAAGCGTGTGGTTCTTAAATATGTCACTAAACGTCGCATTCTTGTCGATACATGGACACGGGACCGACGGCTCGGAACCGTTCCTTTGGAAATCCACGTTTTGGATTATCTCCGACGAGATGGACTAAAGCATCCCAACATTGTCGAGATGACGGACTTCTTCGAAGACGATATTAATTACTACATCGAGATGATACCACATGGCCTTCCTGGAATGGACCTCTTCGACTACATCGAGTTGAAGGTAAACATGGACGAAGACGAGTGCAGAAGTATTTTCGTACAGGTGGCCCGAGCACTTCATCATCTACACACAAAAGCAGGTGTTGTGCATAGAGACATCAAAGACGAGAATGTAGTACTAGATGGCGAAGGTAACATTAAGGTCATCGATTTTGGGAGTGCTGCTTATATTCGAAATGGACCTTTTGATGTCTTCGTTGGTACTATTGGTATGTGCTGACCTCGAACTTGTTTTACCCTAAAATCTAACAAACCAACTAGATTACGCTGCGCCTGAAGTCCTTGCAGGAAAATCTTACAAAGGTAAAGAGCAAGATGTTTGGGCATTGGGGGTACTATTGTATACCATCTGCTACAAAGAGAATCCATTCTACAACGTGAGTTTGCTGTGACTCCTTGGGGAAAGGGTCCTTTTATTAACTAGGTTTTTTAGATTGATGAAATCATGGATCGTGAACTACGGATTCCCTTCGTTATGTCTGAGACATCACTCGACTTAATCCGGCTGATGCTTGACCGGGATGTAGAGCGACGACCAACGATAGAAAAAGTGCTTGCGCACCCTTGGTTTGCAGATCTGCCTGGACCAGAGGAAGCTTTGCTAGCGGAATCACCTGTAGTAGCCAGCAGCAGGAAGGAAGATTAGAGGAATAGAAGCAAAAGTTCGGTATCGGACATGTATAGTACAAGTGGGATTTGTATGCGTTTGTCTCCATTCTAGACTGGATAGGGACCTGGTGTCACGGCGGCGACTGGCAGGGACTACGCGTGAGGCGGGCAAGGTCATCATAAAACTGGCTTTTTTTGCTTGGGGACGGGGTTTCGTTTTGGCTAGTTGGGAATAGGTTCTATTTTTTTTTCTTTATTGTTTCTCCCTTACTTCTCATCATCCTAGGCTTTTCAAAAGATTTGCTTTTGGTTTCTCTGGTAGACACTCCTACTAGATTTGTTACGTTCTTTGTAAAGACTTTTAGTTTACTTTTTGTTTCTTTTGTTTACCTTTTTTTATACTCACTTTTTTTATCTCTATCTGGTTTCTGTTCAGCGCAAAGATGGGACTGGAGTCGATTACGGGTTTCATTAACTGGGAATTTGCAATTGCATTGCATACGAAGAATTCAAGGAAGAGGAAAGACTTTATGGAAATACAATGGTGATTGTTCAGTCTTAAAATGTTTTCACTTTATCATTTATGGGAATTCATGCTTCATAGCTCATGAGCCTTAATTTAGACTGTTTCTAGTAACTCAGGTTACATCTAAACATCACGATAAGCCTCTCCAGTCCTAGCACAAGGTGCTCTCGAGTCATGAGAATCCCAAGCTGCGCACAGCTGAGCCTGCTGTAGTCAGAGATAAGGCATCTCAAGGAAACGTTATCATACATGGCCCCAAGGATACCGATTGGCTTTCTGACTGGTTATCGTGATTTCTTAAACCCTGTCTCAGAAGTTAGTAACAGCAAGGCTATATCACTGGTCATGAAGATCCCGGCGCAAGGCATCGGCCTATTAACCACATAACTTGATTTTGAAATGAACTGAACCCACCGATGATCCGTGCTTCTAATAACTTTATTCTAGGGTGTAATATTACTATCCAATAAACTATCTCAGGAGCTGTTTTTCACGCAGTTTCATTTTCTAGGTATAAAATCTAGCATACATATTCCGAGAGCTACCCTACTTGATTTACTATAAAATCATAGGGTTATCAGCTAGGTACGAAAGAGAATGTGGTACCAGCGGAAAGTAATCGGTTACCCTGAAGGGGGGCACAGATACTAAAAATTACCTGGGAACTAACAACCGAAACTAGGCAGCGCTACAAACAAAATCTTGGATATTGCATATTACAGGAGACCAGGAATATGCAAGAGTACGCAGTGGAATTGTCCCGAATTTCTTTTTTTGTTCCCTCCTCGAATTCGGCCCCCTCCCCCCACAACCCTGCTTTCTAGGTCTCGGTGATTGTAGTTTATATCAGTTGGTTTTATGAAAATCTTTTGCCTCGCACTTATATCTGCTGAGCGTACCTCATTCCTCAGATTCCATTAAATCTAATTTAAATCTCAATAGATGACTAGATTCTTCTGGTAAATTTGGTTAAACTTACAGAAAATGAGTGGTTAGAACTACATCAAAAGGCGCTAATTCGATCAAACGATTAATTTAACTAACAGTTCTTGGGAACAAACCACCTTCAACGACTATACGCAGGGCTCAGCCTTAAAAGTAACTTGAAATAACCTGTACGTTCTAAAGGTTATCCACTTTTTTTTTTTTTAGAAAAAAAAAATCCTTCATATCTTAAGTCCAAAAGAATCATCATAGTCTGATTGTACTTAAGGAATTAAAAAATCCTCCAGAGAACATCTAAACCCCTAGCTCTGAGCATAGAAGTCCTCTTCCCTAAAAACCCTAGTCAACCCTGAAGAGTTGGGCTAAGGGCTAGGTTTTAGTCTCTTCCGTTGTCCTTCTTACAAAGGTTGTTAGTGATTGACCTACTACTGCGGGAAAAAACAAGCTAATACTAAATTAACGTACCAAGCTCCGATAATTCATCCTAGCCGGGACTCCACTCCTAGTAAACGTCAGCCCTATTCCACTAATTAAAATATAGTAACTACTGTTAAAAACCATAATTCACCTATCACGACTATAAACTTCCAGAAAGTCTGCTCTAGCCGTCTGATACAAATCGATACCTACCAGTATATGACAACACGAAACCTACGTGATAAAACTAGGAAACAATCAAAAACATAGATATAAAGTATATATAACACCCCTAAAGTATAACTACACATAGCTACCCCGTAGAATATACCTCCTACTCCCATAGATAACTACAAGTGTGCACCATATACAAAAGCCAACCATACAGATAAAAAGGAAAGAGAGAGAAAAAACACCATAAGATTCCCCGCCATATCCCACCAAATACCCAGTTTCACCCCTTCCCATAAACATACAGAAAGACAGACAAAAAAGAGAATATAAAAAAAAAACCTTAATCCTCAGAAAAAAATTAAAGAAAAAGAAAAAATCCTTCTCTTAGCAAAGTGAGCAAAACCCAGTCAAAAGAAATCTGCCAGAGAATAAATACATCGAAAGCAACCCAGGGGCCAATATAAAGTGTTTTTTCTAAAAAAAGGATGGGGAGAGGGGGAGGGAATATATATGGGGAATGTCAGAAGAAGAAAAGCCACCAGTACAGTATATAAAGTATACGCCCATCTACCACTACCACCATACCTCTCACTCGTCATCCTGGTTCTCATTTGCCGTCTAGTTCGTTTGTCGCAATAGTCGTACGTAGTGCATCGCTTTCGTCCGATCTTATCTCCAAAGCAATATATAAAAAAAGAGAACTCCCAATGTAAACAGCCAAAGCCGTCTACAAGCAGAATTAAGAAAAAAGGGTAATTAGTGAGAAAGGAGGAAGGGTATTAAAGCCAGTACTAGGTAGGGGATGAATGAAACCCAAAGCCAGAGCGAAAAAACAAAAAGGAAAAAGAAGCGAGAGAAATAAAAATCTCCATAAAGCCAAACGGGAGAAAAGATGGAAACCCCCACCCTCTCACTCTTTCCATTGCCATAAAACCCCAGACCCATCCATTCATCGAATGCAACTCCAACAAATGAGACCAAACATCCCTATATAAAATATAAAAAAAACAAAAGCAAGTCATAACCCCCCCAATCCTGCCAGGAAAAAAGGAAAAGAAAGCAAGCACACGAAAGAAGTACTATACGCCATCCCTAACCCCAAGTGAAAACAAAAAGCAACCCCTTCCGACTCCGCCCTTTAATACATCACCCAGGTAATCGTCTCGACAGTAATCTCTCGCCACCCGGTGTCCTCCCTAAACTCCCTCCTTCCTGCCTACTATCCAAATCCACACTCTCCCTTAGTACCCTATTCACCCTCCTAGTACTCCCCGGCGTCCTCCCGAAACTTCCGCTCCGATACCTCTGCGGTGTATATTCTGGGTCTGCCTGCGTGGTGGTTACAAGACGTTCGTTGACCGGGTTCTGCATATCATAACCGTTACGTTCATCACCGCTCGTCCGATCCCGCATCTCAGCCCTTTCGCTACTCCCGCTAAAGAACCGCCGTTGGTGAACCACCGGGGATGGAAGCCCGTTATTTGCAGATGTGGTCGCATGCGAAACCACGTATTGCCTCCGCGGTGGTAGGGCGCCAGAGTTAGAACGGTCAGGTGTCATGTGATATGTTGTCTCTCGTTGTTGGCGATGACTCATGACCTCCGTCGTAGCCCTACTCGGAGAGCGGAAGCTCTCCGGATCTTCGTCATCATCAAACATGTGTCGTGCTTTTAGAAGCATGGAGTTTCTTGATCTTAGAAGGCTGGGTGTTGTAGGGCTAGGAACCTTCTCAGCCATTTCCCTGCGCTCAGCGAGTTGCTGGCGGGGTGAAGAGTTAAGGAAGCCGGTGGTGGTGGAGATGGATACCATGCTACCTTTACGATCTGCGAAGCGGCTGCTGATACGGTTTGATAGGCGGTCGCCCATAACACTCTCTCTACCCAGGACGCTTTCACGTCCGAGAATACTATCTTCTCTATTGCGCCCGAGGATGCTATCCCCTCTTTCTCGCCCAAGGATTCGCTCCCGACCACCGATAACGCTATCTGATCGACCAATAGCGCTCTCATTCCCGACATTCATACCCACACCTCGACTCTCTGGCCTGGCACCACTACCGCCGTTGCCGTAGTGCTGTGATAAATGGAGCGAGAAGTTGGGCGCTGCTATAGAAGCTCTGTTCTCCGATAGCGCGATACACAACTCCGTCAAGCTCCGACACACACTATCGGCCTTGCGGCGAACCTGCCGATCAGAACCCATAGACCCAGTTGCTGGGGGAGATCCTGTACTCCCAACTGTGTTCGCCAAAGCCACTGCATCATTAGCAGCTACTTCAAGGTACTTGAACACTTCTGGGGGTATCAATGGCTTCGATTTTACAAGTGCGGCGTGGAGGAGGGGGTGAGTATTTGGAGAGGTATGACTAAATGTTGAATTCACCGGAGAAACACCAGAATTGTTGTTATTATTTCGTGGTGAAGATGAGATTGTGGTCACGGTAGTTGTGGCTGTTCTCGGGCGCTCACCCGACGAATTAGACGCGTTACCGACAGTGTTGAAACTACTGCTGAGACTCGCAACTCCAGACGCGGATGCAGGTATTCGGCCCGTCAACTCTAGTCTCCGAATCCTTGATTTCAAGTCATCTAATTCATCCCACACGGTGCTCGGGGCCGTGGTTGAAACCGACGATGAGTCCTCGGGCACGCCACCGGATATGCTAGTCCCACCACTGGCGCTTAGGTCTGGCCTTGTTGGGGTGATGGGATCTGCGTTATCGGGGTGTTCAAGGTCTATCATCGTCCCCACAACAACCGACCGGTCGCTCACATTTCTCGGCGAAACGTCCTGAGGGCTCGAGTGCGTCGCTCGTGGCGCGACATTATTGGCGAGGCCAGAGCGGGTTCTCGCGACGGGTTCGGCCATCGAGTAGCTTCGTGTGTGAGTAGATCCAGGGGAACGTTCCCGACGGAGCATGCTGAGAGGGCGAGAGAAAGATGCGCGGGGTGTCAGCGATTTCCCCTGCTCATCTATATTATCGACCATTGATGCGTTTGACATGCGGCGGTCACGATAGTGAGTTGGGGGTGTTGAGACGCGGTCTTGCTGCCATCCTCCATTATCACGAGTGCTGGGCGCAGGTGAGTTTGTCAGTGTTCTGTTTGCCTGAGAATGTGTCTGTATTGCGCGTAATGGTGATGCCGAGAATGTGTCGGCGGGGAGTGAGTTGCGTTGTTGCGTCAGTTGGGTTAAGCGTGACTGCACAGTGAAGAGAGAGACTGAATCAATGCGCAAGAACAGAAAACCGCGAGGGAGTCGCGATAGAAAAAATAAAAATAAAAAAAGTCTGGGGGAAAAAAAGGGAGGGGGAAAATAAACCCACCCGCCTGCGCTCTGCCCTGTAGGCTGGATTATCTGTATAACTCGAAACCGAATTCGATCTCGCTAGGTTTAAAAACACGTCCTCGCCACCGAGTTCTCCTCCATCCAGTGGACTATCTTCGAGTACTACCCCACCACCATTCTGCAAATCCTCCAATCCCCTTATAGTCCCTTCATCATATCCATTAGTAGCGCGCTCCATTCGCAAGCTCCTCCTAGACAATATTGATCCATCTCTCGACAGACCAGAACTCTCCCTAGATAATGAGGGCACTTCCTCTGCGCGACCTGCTCTGCGACTGCCGCTTCTCGAAAAGTGAGACTGGGAGATTGTGCTACCACTAGCGCTGCTCCTGTCCCCATTTGTTGTTGTAGTAGTAGTAGTGCCGTTACTGTGTGTGCGCGGTGAAGAGAAACGGTTCTCCATTGCAATTTTAGAGCGGTAAGCGAGTGACGGTGGAGGTCCGGTGCTGGTCGCTATACCATTACTACTGAATCGCGCGGGCTGTCGGGTCTTTTCAGGCGAATGCGACTCTGCGTGGGAGGTAGCGGGACGTTGCGATACGACCACGGACGCGGAGGGGGGGTCGACGGATGTGTGACGGCGATGGGTGTGGGCACGGGCACGGGCTGTTGGCTGGGTGATGACGGGCGGGGGGTGTTTTTGTTGTGATGTGGAGGAGTTTGAGCGGGAGTGAGAGCGGGAGTTTGAGCGCTTAGTAGTGGTGGTAGTGGCAGTAGTGGTAGCAGTAGTGGTAGTGGTAGTGGTAGTAGGGGGAGGATGAGGGATAAGGTTGCTAGAGCGACTAGAGGCACGCGAGATAGAGGATCGTGAGGAGGAGGGAACAGAGGAAGAGGGTGGATCTGATGTTCTCGGGGGAGCAGGAGTGAGAGATGTAGATTTAGATGAGAGAGATACAGATGCAGATACAGATACAGATGCAGATGGAGATGCAGATGCAGGAGTGTCTGTGATGATCTTGTCTCTTCTCTTGATGTTTGTGGATGGAGATGCAGTTGATGATGGACTGGAAGAGCCCGTGTTGTTGTTGTTGTGGAGATGAGGCGAGGAAGCCTCGGGGAGTCTGCGCTGGGACATGTTAGGGTTGAGTGCTACACACGCACAACCATCGAGTGCTCTGGGAAGTATTCCTTGCTGCTGGGGATACTCTGGGAATACTCTTGCTGTTCCTGGTATTCCCTTTCCTGTTCCTGGTACTCTTTCCTGTATTCTCTCGGTCTCTTGCTATTATCCCCTTTCTAGCACTGTTCACTTATAGTGGTGATGGGTAATGCCTGCTATCTCGCACCAGTGTTTCCAATATATCTCTGCCCAATTCCTCTCAATTGTACCAGGATTTCCTTTCTTTCTTTTGATCTTCCTTTCCCTCCCTTTCCCTCCCTTCTCTTTTCGTCTCTTCCCTTCTCGTCCTCAGTCCCTCAGTCCCTCAGTCCCTCAGTCCTCAGTCCCTCCCCGGTAACCGGCCAAGAATTAAAACGAATAGTGTCCCCGGATCAAAACTTGCGCACACGGAAATATAACAAAGTCTCCAAGATATAAAAAAAAATATAAAACAGACACACAAAAACAAAAAGCACGCCTACGCTCTACGGGGGGGAACGGGCGATAGATAGATAGCTAAAGGCGGGGGGGGGGGGGTGAGGTGAGGGGTTCAATAGAGTCGATGCAGATGAGTAGAGTAGGTAGGAATGATCAAAAAAGAAACCCGCATGCAGATTAACCACCCACCACAAGAGAAAAGAGAGAAAAGGAATCTTGTCGTCGGGTCTGAAATATTGACGGATTGACAGAGCAGATTGGAGGGATGGGGGGAGTACAAGTATATACAAGCACAAGTAGTAGCAGTAGTAGTATGTATATACAGTATACTAGTAGTACATAGGTCCATAGTATATACATGTAGTTACATAGTTACTATCCTCAACTTTCCCCTGTTTTATTGATGAAAGAAGAAAGAAAAAACAATTATCCATCTCCATCCACTCGTCGGGGATGGAGATCAAACCCGATCATCACAATCACAAACCCTCGATAGCGATACCTAATTCCCCATAGAGAATCACGACACCTCCATAGCCTTACCAACAAGCGAGATAGGGGGGCCGCCCTCCCTTCCGACCAGGGATCCAATCTCTAAAAGTCGGTGCCCGAATCGATACCCCCCATGACCGTAATCTCTCGTTACGACACCCATAGGCGCGCACGCAACACACACCCAAGCGAGAAACTAGGTGAGATAATAATAAAAACCGTTGTTCTAGATACATCATACATACCGGTATGTGCCTACCCGTCTGTCTGTCTGTCTCTGACTTTCCAACCGAACCACCCCCCCCCAATGTATCGGCCCGACATGAAGAGAGTGAGAGAGAAAAAAAAGAAAGGAAAGAAAAGAAAGGAAAGGAAAGGAAGGAAAAGAATTCCCCCACATGCAACTTCCCGTTCGGAGGCACCTAAGAATCCGAACCGACAAGAACCCCGAAGGTTTTAAGGCGAGACATTCATACACGTGATGGGGAGTGTTTCATTCCACCCTATATCATTCCATAACCTCCATTCCAGAAAAATGGAATAAATCTATAATAGGAGGTAGAACAGAAAATAGCAAATAGAGGATAGAAAATAAAAAATAAAAAATAAGAAGAAGCCACTCCTCCTCACCTTCCTCCTCACCTTCCTCCTTCTTTCCCTCCCCCCCCCCTTCCTCTCCCTCTATCGCTCCCTCCTCGGATTACCCACCGACCACTCATCCCACAAACCCCCCTCCTCATCCTCAAAACTCAGTGTTGAATCCCAAACACACCTATTGGTCCGTGCGAACACAAGGATCCTGTTTCGAAAGTGTCAAAAAAGAAAAGAAAGTAAGAGAAAAACTGACAACGCATCGTAACAACCACCCGGGTACCGAAGAAAAAAAACTTATCGGTCCATGTTTCGAGTTATGTATATGCGCATGTCGGATCAGAGCACATGGACATATGTACACACATAGGGGGGAGAACATACTGTTCGGCCACGAAGTTCAATATACATATACCGGCCGAATGCACGACCGCGACCGTGACCGGACTGACCCGGTATGCATGGTCCCTCATAGTTCACGGTAGATATATCCCCTCTCCTCTCCCCCATCTCATGCAGTCGGAACAGAAACATAGGAGTCTTTTCAGAAAAATTGTTATTTCTTTTACTATTCATATCTGGTATAAAATGATGGAAACAATGATAAAACTCCTATTGAAAAATGAAATGAAAATGATATAATAATAAAAAAGGTTTACAGCGAATGTAGTAGTTTTCCCTCAATCCCTAACCCCCCCCCCCCCAAATCCCAAATTCCCATATGAAAAAAAGAGAAGAAAAAATAAAATAAAAAACAATGCTCATCCCAGAAGAGCATAACCATCTCTCCTATTGTCACTGTCCCGTTACATATACAAGAGAAAGAAGATGAATAGAAGATGGGTATAATGGTGATAAAGCAGTAGAGCGCCTCCGACGCCTACCGACCTGGTATATAAACGATTGATTAAAAGGAAAGAAAAAAGAAAAAAAGAAAAACCCCGTTGAAAATAGAAACCAACCAGTACAAAAGAGAATAGAGAAAAAGAAAGGAAAGGAAAAAAAAGAGAATGCCTAAAAAGCCAGAAAAAGGTTTAGAAAAAAACCATAAAACGATTGATGTTTGCGCGCCCAACTTCCTCGACCCAAACCTACCACCCCACTTACCCCACCCATCCATTCCAAATAACCCCTCTCCAGCTCGACAAAGGGAATAATAAACAAATATCAGAAGGACCAATTATATGCGCTCCGTTTTTCCCCAAATAGAAAAAAATCCAGAAAACGAGAAAGGGAAAGGGAAAAATGAAAAACAAAGTTGAAAAAACAAAAAACAAAGCGAACAGCGAAAGATGTCTTTACCCGTGCCCCCGCTCGCCATTGTGCCCCTAATAGGAATGATATACCACCCTTATGATCAAGAACCCTGCCCAAAGCTTTACAGTCCCCTTTTATGAAATCCCCGCACTGAAAAATTCCCCGAAAATAAGACAAAAGAGACACAAAAAAAAGCAACGTTCTCATCCCCCTGTTATCCTTCCTCATTTCAATCTTCTGGAGCGTCAACAGTCAGCTGGCCGAACGGTTATACCATCGACCCCACAGTAATTGCTACAGGACATCAAATATGCTCCTGACTATTGGTGGTTCTCCACCCCGCTGTGTCGGGCTCCTGGGATCCGCAAAGAAAAAGCCGCCGGACCGCCGTATCGGCGCGCCGAAATATGCGCTATTTCTTGGACTCATGAAACTCGGCGTAGGTGGCGGGTTATCATCTTCGTTATCCACTACTGTTGTTCGTCCAAAAATCTCCTTCTCAGCTCGCTGGACAAGGTAAGCCGCCGATGGCGGGGATGGTGGGGATGGTGGGGGTACAAAGCCCGCTATGTCCTCCTCCTCCTCCTCCTTTTCCCTTTCCCTTGCAGCTGCAGCCCAAGATGGTGGTGGAGAATCCGCTCGTGGTGATTCTGACCTCCCCCGAGCACCATTCACCGATTCCGAATCAGGCCAAGACTGTCGCATGTTCGAAGGTCCCGAATCAGTTCCTGGGATCGAAATCATCCCTGGAGGTGCTGAAGAAGGTCCTGGCGAAACTCCCGAAATAAACCCCCCATTTTCTGATCGAGTTCGAACCATTTGTGGGATCGGATGATCTCTAGTCCTAACCTTGTCAGTACTGGGAGGCGGCGGTGAAGGTGTTTTTCGCATTTCTGGTAACGGGGCTGTCTGTGGCTCTGGCATCGACTCTGTCATTCTTTCCTCATCCATCGTTCCAGCTCTTCCGAATCCATTTCTCGTTCCACTCTTTACCAATCCCCTGACTCCCCCGCTAGATTGATTTCCCATTCTCCATCCACCGTTTCCCGGTCGCGCACCATCATTCTGAATCTTCTTTTTCCAGTCCGTCAACTGATAGATTAAGCTCATGTTAGGTCCGATCCACCTACTCTTTGCTTTAACAGCCGAGTATGCATCCTGCATGGATTTTTCTGGGTTCTTGAACATGGAATAGGCGATGAGCAATGTCGCAGATCGGCTGACACCACACTGACAATGTACCAGTACCTTCTTCCCTGCACTAGCCCTTTCGTCGATCAAGTTGACCAAATGCGGCAGATCGTCCAGGATTGGTGTGTTGTGATCCCAAAGCATGTGCACATACTCCGGTTCATTAGGTCTCAGTCTTCCGGTTTTTGGCGAAAACAGCGCCTCCTCGAATGCAGTTGTGAAGCTCGCTTCGGTGCAGGCTGTGTCAGGTGGCATTGTGTCTGACTCGAACCCGCTAAACTTGGCGCTTACCGGGCCCCTTGCGCCCGCTGCCTTGAACGGATTAAGTACTTCCCTGGCAACATTTACAATCACATCGAATTTTGACGCCAACTCGGCATCAGGCTCCGCATAAAGATAAATATTGGGTCCAAAGATACACACAGGCCCGCTCGGGTATGCGGGAGATTTAGCCTCGCCAGATCGGGGCTCATCATCCTCCTCTTCCATCTCATGCAGGACATCCGGGCTTTTCGGTGGCGAGTTAGATATTGAGGACGACGATAATGAAGATGAAAGAGAATCTTGCGCCGTGAATGTTGTGAGGCTCGGGCGTGGGGGTGAAAATAGCCTCGAAGGCCTTTGGAAACCCGGTGTAGGGGGCAGCTTCATCCCACCAGGAATCCCTCCATGCGCTGGGGAGAATAAGGATGGCGATGATTGGTGGTGTCGTAGGGCGGTAACTCCTGCCGGAGGGGGACCATGAACTGCCGTCTTCTCTGGCAAAGCCCCAGGCAACTTGATTGTCAGCCCAAGATTACTCGGTCTCCGGCGGGGGTTTTGCGGTGGCGGCGGAGGCTTAATGAAAGCTGGTGAAGTTGGGGCAGACATTGAGCGAGGACTCTGGTTGACCGAGTTTGGTACCGTCTCGCCAACAGCTTGCACTGGCGAAGTAGCAACGCTCAGTGGTTTTAGTGACAAATTTTTGGTGTTTCGCGGCTTTTTGCTCGGCGACAAAGAGCGAGTGTAGCCTGGTAGTGGGCTTGGGGGTACTGCTGTCAAATCTTCTGAAGGAATACCAGAGTTCTTTGATCTAAACGAAGACAAGGGCATTATTGGTACCAATGAGTCTGGGGATGACTCTGGCGTATGATCCTCTGTGATTGCTGATCCAAGTGTTGAGATGGTTGTTGTTGGTGAAGAGTTTGTTGATGATGAAGCGGATGTAGAAATGCTCCTAGTCTGTGAATGTTGTAGAGGATCGATTGAGTCTTCGATCATGCTATTTGGTCCTTTCTGGACTATTGTGTGTTGTGAATGGAGTGATGTAGGTGAGCAACCAGACATGTCTACGTCTATATCAAATATTGATACGAACGATGGGACCGCCGGCGAGGATGGGGTTGCCGTGGTCGTAATTATTGGCGGCGCGGTTGGTGATTTACAAAAGGGATAACGGCGCTTCAGCGACAGTGACATATGCCGCGGTGAATGTCTCGAAGGACTGAGAGTAGGAACCTTAAAAGGGTTGTTGCTGTCCTGGTGGTCTGAGGGTGAGGTCGGGTTCGATCGCGACACAAGGGTATAGGTTCGCTTTAACGAGGCTGGCGGGTCAGTCTTTGTTGAGGTCATGAGAAAGGGATCCGCCTCGTGTGGGTGAGGGTGAGGAAAGTAGGAAGAGGCTGGGGAGGAGGACAGAAGAAGCAAGCCTTCGACCATTACAAGAAAAGGTATAGTGAAGAGATTGAAAGGTAATAATGAAAAGGAAAGAAGAAGAAGGAAAAAAAACGTAGTGTGGGGTGAAAGTCGCAGCAGCGGGGCGAGACGGTATACAAATGGAAAAGGGGTGGTACCGAAGATCCTCTTTAACCAGATGTAAGTCAGGGACCCTGGGATCTGGTCAAGCTGTGGCGCCTGTAGGGATGTCTTGCCACGCGCCCAATGACTCGAGTAGCAGCTAGGTGCAGGAGGGTCCCAAGAATACGGGAAGATGAACTATATCTCCTTATCGTAGAAACGTTACTGCGACAAATGCCAGGAAATAGGCACGAGGGAGGCTTTGTAGGATCTAACGGTGAGGTTGTCAGCGGGAGTGCAAATAATTAACTACAACCGACTATAACGTAGAGTAATTTCGGGACCCAGAGAGAGAGAAAGGCCGAAAGAAAGAGGTATTATGCAGGAAGACGTATGGGATTTCTGGGGATCAACTATTTACCTTGTTGTTTGTTGCAAGGTTGTGTGTGTATGCGTGTCTGCGTGTGCGTGTGTGGTTTATGTGGGTGTGAGTGTATGTGTGGGTGTGTGTCTGAGGCGGAGTATAAGCCTCCATCCAATCTCAAATGGGAACCACCCAAACCCAAGAATAGACACACCAAAATTGGACCATTAGGCGGCAAACTCACCGCAAATCGAAAAAAGGTGTGAAAAAAAGTGGATCTCAAACTTCGCAAGTCGAGAGTCGCACGCAAGCCCCGCGTCTGATTAATCCAAGTGCAGAATAGGAGATAATAAAAATTAAGAATAACCCAAGGCTCTAAAAATTCTTAGCCACGTTCCCGGCTTGAATAAATAGCTTTTCTTTCCCACGTCGACCTTACAGTACTAGTACTCGTAGTCGTTGCTAAATCGGAAGTTGCTCCTTTAGACCGTTTTTGCACGATTTCAAGATAAACCGTAAAAGTTGAGATTCCAGTGAAAAGAAAGGCAAAGTCGATAGTAAAGTGATTGAAGCCACGTAAGTTGCTGTCGCCGACACAAAATCCACGATGGAAAGCCGATGGGTATTTTTTTTTTTTCTTTCGTACGAAAAATTATGTTGAAAGGAGCGTATGGAACACGCAGTACTTTATTTAATACGTCGTGCGAAGAACGTCCAGCGTTACCTCCTCTTTTCCAACCTATCAAAAAAAAGCCCCACTGATTATAATATACTGCCTCCTGCTTCTCAGTTTCCTGTGTATTATATGATGTCTCTGACTCCCACCGGTAGGCGAATGACGTATTACCGCCTAGCTTGCAGTTTTGTGCCTTTTTCGAACAATTCCCTTCCCGTAAAAGTAGCGGAGCAGCCGATAAAACCTAACGGGCTGTTATCCTGACGAATTGAAAGATGCGCCTTGAGGAAGTTTCCGCTGTTTCTATGCCTGTTGGGACTTTTTCTGCTGAGTCGTGGAATTATGCAGGTCCAGCAAAGACGACAAATTTTAAAAAGGACAGCCAATGATGGTCTAAAAGCGCACTCGATCCGTTAGATGCCACGAAATTCTGCGGTAGGGAAAGCGAAAGGCAAGTTAATGGGGGGGGTGTGGAGGCATAGAAGCCTTGCGATATGGATAATTGGGAAGGGTCAATGAAAATGGGTAAGTATGGGATGGGGGCTGGGTTTGGAGTCAAAGGAATGGAATTGGGGGCGGCTCTTGTGGGACGATATTGTTATGGTTATGGTTATTTTGCGCGTACGATTTCCATACATTCTAACATATGTGAAGGGGGTAGGAGGGGGGGGTGGAAGGAGGGGGAGTTTGAGGAATGGCCTACCGTCGCAAGAATCGATTCAATGCGGGAAGCAAAGAATTCTCAGGCAGAGGACGGAACGTGAAGGCCAAAAAGCCCGAATGAGGAGGAGGGGGAGGTATAAGGAAGAGAAGGAAAGACAGGAACCAGACTGATCAAGGCTGCGACGTCTGGCCTGGAGGACGAAGGAGCAGAAGCGAGAAGACGGGGGGGGGGGGTGTAGATGAAGAGGGAAAGGTGAAAGAGGAAGGAAGGGGAGACCGAGGGCGGTCCCGGGAATAATGATACTTACCACGATGGTGAAGGGAGGGAGGGGGGTATGGAGGCTCTCACACAAAACCGCCGTCTCGTAATGCGAATAGTAAGTACAGTACAGTATGGTATAGGGCAGAGAATTAAGCTGTGATGAAAGCGGTGGGGGGGTGCCTTCTTCGCACGATTACTCGTTTGGCATGATTCAGGGCCAACAGAACGAAACTTCAGACCAGGTCACAGTCGCACGATAGCAAAAGAGTAAAAGCCCACCACTCACTACTACATATGCATCCATACAGTTAGAATACATATTTGGAGTTACATAGCACTTGTAATATAGTACTACCACCAGTAATTGTTTAAAGCAATTCCCGATCGAGATCGAGGGTGTAGAGAGTAAGTACAAGGTAAACTGTTGAGAGAAGATTACAAAGAAGCCAGCCAGCCATTGCCATACTATCATACCATCCCACGCACCTGCGCAAACAAACTCTTGATCTCCACCTTCTTTGCCTCCACACCACAGTTCTCCTCTCCTCTAGCTTCCCAGCTCCCCCCAGCTCCCCCCAGCTCCCCTAACTCCCAACTCCCCCAACTCCCTCTCCCCAATCGTCTTCAAACAGCGACAAGTAAAAGTTCGAGTTCGAGCTTCACTCCACAAAACCTAGCTGCAGACTACAGACTGCAGAGAAAAAGAGGGTGGCTACCAAGAATAGCAACAGGTCCTCCTGAATTTCATCCCGCCCGTGCATCACATCACCGTGCACTAACCCTTACCCCTCCCCACATCCCGAACCGTTTCTCCCTGTGCTACTAGCCAGAACTGTCCTAGCCCTGCTGAGAGCGCCACCGTCCATCTCCGTTCTCGGCAACTCGCTAACGCTATATCGATTGGTCCCCAATCTTGGTCGGGTTTCAGGCTTGAAAGCATGTCAACCCTTCCCACGACCTCACTCAGTAGCCTACATACCCTACCCCCCTCCCTCCCCCCTCGTGGATCCCTGACGCGATGAGCTTTCATCGACGGAAATTCTAGAGTCAAATCTTGGGTTCTTACACTTTCTTTCTTTTTCCATCTGTTGAGCCCACCCGGAGTCGAATATTCATGCCAAATATCATAACTCTACAATTATACCGTAGCCAGAGTAATTCTGGAAGTTGACCCATAATTAGCCGAATAAATATGACAGTACAGTCAGTACTTCATCTCCTCGTTTCGAATCCTGACGCCCAATCGCGATCAGCAAACAGTACCCTTGCCACTGCCATTTGTTTTCACCGAGGCCACCACCTTATTTGCTGGTTCCTGGTGTCTGGGAACAAACGCGGAAGGCGAAAGATCCCACCTCACAGCTGTAAGGTACGGGAAACACACTCACGTTGCCCTGCTCTCTTGCTTGCTCGCTCGCTCGCTCGCTTACCACGCTATCACAGTCAGGATTAATCTGTAAATCAATCTAAAAACAAGCAAGACCTTCCCCCCCCCCCCGTCTCTTGATTCGATATCCAGAGGAATTTGGATATATATAATTGCTTTTATTTTTATTCTCTATTGCTATTACTCAATTGATAGGGACAATGCTGTTGGCCAGGCGACAAGCTACTCCTAGCCTCTCTGTCCGTCCCGACTCCCGGAGTCCGAACACGTTTGACAGACTCAACAGCCACTGCTGGGGTTAGTGGGAAAACCATAAAAATATCCCCGAAATGTCCGTGCGCATCTCGGCAAGTCCATTGGCTGCCTCCCCTACTCTACTACGTTACTCTACATGTCTATTCTAGCGATCGTTTTCCTCACCCCTTTTCGCTTCTGCCCTTTGATCGTAGATGGCACAATTGGTAGATGTCTGCAATAGCAATCTCAAATATCCCTAAATACCATACCACTTGCCATCTCGGAATCATCTACCTGAGCTTAAAAAAGCTGTAAACGTTATTCCTGACGATGAAACTGCATTGTAGATTTCAGGCACGGCTATCCGGTATGTATGTATGCGCCCTACGCATGAAGCACCTCGCACGCGTAAGGACACATCAGAGGCTTTTCCTCAAGCTCCACTCGTCATCAGAAACTAGCAAGAAACAAAACAAAATACCGCTACGGCTCAGCCTTCCTATTTAGAATCGGCAACGCCGGTCGGCGCCGTGAAACATGTCCGCTTCTAGACTTCCAAATTAACATTGTTGATCGCTGCAGTTACGGAGAATATGCCATCTATGCCGAATTTTCTAGACCATTAGTCTCTTCGGAGGTATCATATATTTTTTTTTGTGTTCTCCGAAAAATTGGCATGACGGAACGGCGTAACTCAAACCGCGAGAGATAGAGAGGCAAAGAGGGGTCGAAGTACGTCTACGGCTCAGACTATTCCGGGGGAAAGTTTATTCCTGCATTTTGATACCTTTCGGACTTTGCGAACTCTTGTTGTAGCCGCCAAGTTCCCGGTATGGGAGTTCCCCCCCTCCCCTCCCTGCCCCACCGGGGTAGGTGCCTACAAATGCTGCGGGATGCTGTTAGCTAGCCCTATTTCTCAACATCTGCAGCCTTTGAACCTCAACGTTATTCAGGTGGCCTGGGCAGTTACAGCTACAGTTACAGAGGTTCCCAGGGCTAATTTGGCCTAACTTGAGAGGGGGGGGTTGTACGGCAGGTTTGTGGCTGTGGCGTAGTCACTACGCCGTCGCCACGGGCCCCGATTGGCCGAAACTTTGAACCCTCTCCTCCTCCCTCAGCTGGACTTGGTCACAAAGAAAATGTCTCATAGGTAGAGAGTAACAGTTAGTGGCTGCGCAAGCGCTACGTACGCGTGAACAAAGAATTCGCCCATCCGTGGCGAGGATTAGCATTTTTGATAAACGCCGACGATTCAGGTTTTTTCTTTCTTTCTCAGGTTTGATTTACAGCCTTGGGGGTGTTGTGGGTCACCTCGGGGAAATAATCTCTCCATTCACCTGACTACCGGCAGATCATCTCGTTCAAGGTACATATATGCATGTTAAAGAAGCATGAGTGATAACTAATGATTCCGGAAACAACACCTCCCCCCCCCCACAAATGTTTCCCTGGTTTTCCCACCTCACCGCCCTTGACACGGACCCTTCGACGGCCGGGGGGGCTGTTAAATGCAGAGTTTAACTAGGCATTGCACATTGTACGTACATACACAGCAATTTACGGTAGAGTATATAGTACTACAAGGCAGTAGCCGAAGGAGCGTCGCGTAAAACCCAGGCCTCCTCTCCGCAACGCAGGTAATGGCGAGCGCATCACAGCGCGTCAGCTTCGACCCATGGTTCTTCAGCCCGCACCTACACTGCTAGGTTTTACAAAATATTTATAAAAAATATTGAGTAAATTTTACTTACCGAGACTAATCTACAAAGCTTGTTGAGGAGTACCTATCTGATCAACGTGACGGGTTTAATTCGCTAAAATCGAATAGGTATTGAACAGCAAGCTGTAATGTACCATACGTTTCACATGGTGCACCGTGCGTGTAGGTATGAGTAGGTTAGAGCAACTAGCAAAAAAAAAAAAAAAGATACTAGCTAGCTAGTATGTACATGCTCATGGGTCTCGGCGTACTCTACCGCTTTCAGGGTTGATGGAAAGGTTTTTCCGTACATATGCAGGTCCTGATAGATACTTGAAGGGATGTGGTGTTTTGTCAACGATTATCTAGGGTCCCTCACCACCCCTTTCTGTCGATATTTTCTTGTTGAATTAATTACTCCTACTAGTACATAAACAAGTTTTTTTTTTTTTAAATTTTTTCTATTCTGTATAAAAACGCCACCCATTTCGGCGGCAAAAGCCCATGCTCAACCGAGGTTATATGGTAGTTTGTTCATGAGGCGCTCTTGGTCAAATTTCGTGGACGTTAAATAAAATTCGAGGCTTCTAGGTCTAGCTTAGGCTATATGCGCGTACGATAAATGTGCCTGAAATATCTACATACAGGTCAATTAGCATCCTCGCGACTAGCTAGAAAGAATAGGGCGCTAGCTACCAATCATGGGTAAATCGACATTTGTAAACGTGAAGCGGGGTCTTTTGATGATGGCTCGTGATCCCTCAAAGCTGATATACCGATCTGTATCATTTTCTGATACGGCGAGACATAATTATAACTGTGGAGCATTATATGGCTAAATGTAGGCATTTAAGTGTTAATTTATATTTACTTGCGACTGGTATTACTTGATCGGGTATTGATCTGTGATCTAGATCTATCACTTCCTTTCACCACGTCCCCCACTCCCCAAAGTGCACCTGTAAAAGCCCTTGATCATGACTTTATGAATATTAGCTAGCGGTTAGGTGCCACAGTATCGCGTTAGCGCTAGTTGGATATATCGTACTACAGGTTTTTACTTATCGAGTGTTGGACAGCTGCCTATCTGTAGAGCTATAGGACTGCTGGGTGCCGAGTGCGTGTTACCCGCCATCGGCATAGGTAGCTAAGGTGCGAGATTCCCGAATCGTTGTTGGTACCTACATTAGCACTTTAGGGTACCGCGTGTGACAACAATTACATTAGGACAGGGAACTGTTCACGGAGAAGAAGAGGTTGGGAGGCACAATAATCAATAATCGTCTCCTGATCGTACGTACGCGTGCGGGAGTCGAGTAGAGTATGTAGATATGCCCTATCATATCTCCGGCTGATCTTTAGTTATGTCTCGGCACCTCCTTTTTTGTGAATTTTTCCCCCCCGTAATAATCGGATAAACGTCCGTTACTGTAAATGTACTTGGCCGTTGGCTTCTTTCTTTCTTTCATATAGAGTTGTTATAATTTACTAGGTATCATTTGAGGTACCCCTATTTCGAGTTTCTTTGCGGCGCCTTTTCCGCTGTATCCTCCCTTGATATTATCTCTAGAAGGTTTAGATTTGCGTTGCAACTATTTTTTTTTTCTACTAGATTTTACTACTAGTATACCCGACAAGGCTAAGGAATAATGTTGATCATTTCCAGTCATAGGATTCAAAAGCATTGCTGCTAAATATAGAACCGTGGATATATATAAATATGTGCCAACAGATCAGATGCGTAATTGAAGCATCTCGTGCCTAAGGCTTCCGAAGGACCCTGATGATGAGTGATTTAACCCATTATCCGCGGCGGGGCAAGATCGAGATTTAGAAGTCGACTTTAACTTCAGAGAGGGGAGCATAATAGCCCCCTCGTCCATGATGGGGAGCCTGATTACCTATGTTTAAGCCATGTCATGTGTGTTCGGGTTGCGCCATTCCCCATACCTATCGTAACAAAACCTATCTTATCCCCCCTCCTATCGAAAAGCCAGCTGGGTTTACTCTAAATAAAAAAAAATAAAAAACCTCCACGCCCTTTCTTTCTTTTTTAGAGATGCAGGGGGGGGGGTCTCTCTACGGTCTTCGCCGATCTGCGAGACAGCCGTCAAAGTATCGTGTATCGGAGAATTGATTCGCCAAATAAGATGGTAAAGATGGAGTGATATGCTGGGTGTTGAGCCATAGACTGCCAAATAACTGTAGGGCTGACACGGGAGTGTCATGTCGGATATGTTCCGATGGGGGGAGTAGTTTCAATGTTAGTAATGTTGATGGCGTATTACGTTTGGTTATAGTCATTGGCACATGCACATGATTTCGGGTACGAGTAGTTAATAAGACATCGTATTCTATATTTTTAGGATCGAGGTCATACAGATTAAACTAAGCGGTGGAATAGCCAGAGAGAGGATTACTGCCAAATTTGGCTCTGCCAAGACTGGCCTTCGGTGGTCTACCCGTTATATACCCTCTACTCTTTAATTCATAGTCTTCGTGGTTATAATGACGTATACATACCCATGGGGGTGACGCATTTACTTTCCTGTTATAACTATAAAGCAACTATTACTGGATGCGAATAAAAATATCGGGATATAAATATTGATATCAATATATATATATATAGTTGAGGACAACATTCATATCATCTCGTTCATTGTATACGTATGGTCTCTAGGCTGACATTAGTTCTGTAAGAATCATATGGCCTATTATTTTGGAAATTGGAAGGTTCAATCTACCATTTGGACCGTGCTCGAGTCCCTTTGTTTATTTTGAGATCGGTTTACACTAAACTTCTTTAAGGAACTCTACTATAAGCTCGACTAGGGATCATCCTATATTTATTTATTTCCCACTAATTTTAAACCATAGATCCCCGAGTGACTAGAAGGAGGGTATCATGCCCTCTAGGAATGTTTGATTATAAAACCCACTATATCCCTGATACTTTATTCATATGTTGAAATCTTATAATTTAAGATTGGTTTAGAGGTTGGGTTACTGATATTGCTAGAGAGTAGTACTCCTCGGGATTGGTGAAACATTTTTATGAAACTACTAATACCCCGAGGGGGTCTGGGGGTCTGAGAAATCAGCGAAACCTAGAACCTGAGTAAGTTTTTGTTTCTACTATATTATATACGTAATTAGCTCTGAGGTTAGGCCCTAAAAGGCATAGGGAGACGGGGAATATCGGTAGAATATTCAACGGTAGAAATTGGTCTAAAGGCCTAAGAAGATATAAGGGTTTAAGTCTCACTGATGGGGGGGTTTCTTTGTATGAGCCTCAGTGGTCTCGTTAATTGATACCAAGCTAAAATATCGAGTGATATTTCATGACTTAATTAGAAATACTGATAAATGAATGAGTTAATTAATTATATGAGTCACAATATCAAATCAATGAAGAAAATCATCTAACTCTAGAGATTTTATACCGTAAAACAAAGTAAAAAACTCTAATAACTAATTATTAGCGGTAATGCTTTGTCAGAGGCTCGATTCTTTCAGAATGTCAATATGAAGGCTTATATTAGCTTGCATGCTGATCTCCAACCTTTTCATTTACTTCCTTCCATTCATCTTCTCACGTACTTGTTTGTACTTTTTAACTATTTCTCGTAGCTATAGATGAGAGCTGATCTAACAGGAAAGATATTTAATGGAAAGTTTGTAATATAATTTTGACTGCTTGGCTAATACACGACCCTAGCTGTTTCTAGTATGTATATCTTCTCGCCCAGAGCCCATTCTATCTATATAATTCTAGGTAGTAAGTTCATATAGTGTCGAATCTCAATACCAGCGATGCTTCTCGTACGTTTAGTTTGATTTACTTCACAAGTGCTCACTCGTTATATCGAGTTTCTCATGTGGTAATGTCTCATAATAAGAACTACTGTAGTTTAGAAGTCTATAACTTCCTTAAGACTTAGGATGCTTAATAAGTGGTCTTAATGGGGACAATGGTACTTTTAAGCTAATCATGTCATGATATATCACTCGATTTGACTAGTACTAGGGTAAAAGTGAAGCTGTATGAATGAATGAATCCCTGAAAGTGAAGCTGTATTATATAAGGTAAAGATCAAAGTATCGTGGAAGGGAGCTCAACAAATACAAAACTAACAGGGTCGGCTTATAGTTTGCTTTCCGTCACGTTGGTAGGCTGTTGATTATATTCTCAGTTTGAGTATCTTAGCCTCAGGGCTTCATGTACTTATGATTAATTAATTAATTCATTCATATTCTCAGTTTTATGCGTAATATAGTTGTACGTTATCATAAATAGATGTATACTAGGAGATCTTAATAGGAATGTAACACCCGGCCTATATTTATAAAGAAAGAAGTATTTACACCTCTACGTGAGTATGTCTTTCTCTTTAGTACCCTCAATTAATTCTCTCGTCTTTCCCCCACCCCTCTATTTCCGTCCTCACTTTGTAATTAGTTACCATTAACCCACAAACACAACCTAATACTACAGCCACATGACCCATTTTTCTTATCTAAAGCTAGCGTGCATGAAGCTTCCACGCCGATATCTTGCTTCTGCTTAAGCCTACACATGGCCCAGTGTTTTTTTTTGGAAAAAGAAACTTCAGAGGGCTCGAAGGGCCTAGGACCTAAACTAATATCGCCTAAAACTTCACAATTAAAAAGCACAGATAATCCGCCAAGTTATCTCTACACAGAAACATTGAGAAAGATGGTA
Source organism: Verpa conica (assembly GCA_033030425.1). NCBI lineage: Eukaryota > Fungi > Ascomycota > Pezizomycetes > Pezizales > Morchellaceae > Verpa > Verpa conica. The sequence continues at coordinate 1,063,017 of JAUFSD010000016.1, forward strand.
AGCTTAGTGAATTATAGGCCACACACTCCCCTATCAACAGCAGAATGACGTTCTACATACATGGGGTGTTCAGAGGTGGCAGTCGTGAGACCACAACAACGGTAGCCGGCGGTTAGAGTTTAGTACGTACGTACTAGAGCTAGGATCTCGCGATGTGATCGGTGTTGGGCATTTGTTCACTTGTGGTATAGGCTTCCATATGTTTTTCCGGACGGCATGTGCATATATTATTCAGCTAGGTAGGTAAGAAGAGTCTGGGGGGTGGGTTTTGTTGGTTTCGGTTTCTAGCCGGTTTGCCCTATGACTTAATCCACGTTTTTGAGACTTGCATTTCTAGGCTTCCCCCCTCCCACCCTAGGTGTAACACAACAGAGTTACACATGGCCGTTGGATCTAACTGTCTGTATGTATCGATAGCTTGCAGGTGCTGTCACCGTCTGTCGGTGGGCTGGCGTGCATACGAGTGACCATCGGTGACTCGAGTTATACCTACAACAACTGGTTTAAACAACCTATATCCCTTCCTATAAGACAACGTACTATATTCTATAGACAGCCGCATAGCCGCGCCTTTCTGCCATGACAAATACCTGAACTGTCTTTGAGATGAACAGTGAGGGGCGCGTAAAGCTTAGTTGACAGTATATTTAGAACACAGCCAGTTATAGTTTACATTGTAGCTAAAGGAAAACAGAGTATCGAATTGTAATCCACGCTGCGTACTTGATCAAATATAGATATAACCAACCAGTTGTAAGTTGCGTGCATTATCATTTCGTTTCGCCCCACCTCAAATTAACTCAATACATACATACATAATAGCTTCACCCATACCCCACCATCTTCCTACCAGTAGGAGAAGTCCCCCCTCCCCCCTCAAAAACAAAAGAATATTACAAAAAGGTCATAAGCAAGCGTAAAAAAAAATAAACAGAAGAAAAAAAATTCGATCCAATCTGCACTTTCATCTCAAGTCCCATTCGTCATGTAATCTTTCTCTGTCGGGACTCCAGTGTAAACACAACCGCCCAATATATGCTCACCAACACACAAGGATAATACACCTTGTATCGGGGGAAAGTAATGCCAAGATCCGTTAGGACTAGACAAACAAAAGAAAAGGGTAGCAAGTACCGGGTATAAAAAAACCAAGAGGAAGAAGAAAAAAAAACCCAAATCAGCGCTTCCAAAAACAAAAATGCAAAGCCGATACCCAAATGCAGCCTTTAAAAGGTAAAACGTAAAAAAAAGAAACCAAAAACAAAGGGAAAATAGATGCTCAACACCCAACTAGAGTCAAAGTCAAGCCAAGAATCTCCTATTTAGAGATCAACTCTCCCATAAACCATAGTCTCACTCTTTTTATAAGCACCTCCTACTATGCCACTGCTTGGCCCAGCGAACCTCCTCCTCTCGTCTTCTCTATGGACCACTTCCCGCTCATCTTGGATAAGCGTGCATGGTCCACAACAATACGCTTTTCCACAGTCGTTGGCGACGGAACCCTGGAGTTGGTATTTCTCTCTGATGCGTGTACGTTGGAACATCGTAAAGACCCCTGTAGATATTTTTATTAGCCACCCACCATCGAATAAACTGGAAAGTAAAAGATGAACATACAAGCCACAGGTGCAAGAGCACAAAACGCCATACAATGTGGATTGCAAGCCTTGAATTCGTTCACGTTGCTATTTGGGCTCGTCTTAACCCGATGCTTGGTCCGTGAGTAGAGAATGCACGGACACCAGTAACCAGTGCAACCTAGATAAGAAAAATTGCGTCAGCCGGAAATAACCGAAGAAAAGAAAAAAAAGAATACTATAGATGTACTTACAGGTTCCAATATCGCTGAAGCAATCACACATCCCATGATGATACTCCTCCTTTCCAAGCTGCTGATTCGGGTGTCCGATTTGTCCTGGAGCATGAACACCCCCATTTGGCCCGCTCCCTCCAGAAGGTGTATACACGGGTGTCTTTGGTGTGATAGGCCTATCTGCAGGCTTTGGGCTGCTATTTGCTGGCTCTGGAGGGACTGGGGGGAGGTTCTGAGTCGGTGGAGGTGAGGTTGCTGGGCCTGGATGTGACTCGCTTGTTGGGGGAGGTGGGAATGTTGGTACGTTCGACAGGGGGGCATATGGTGACTGGGCTGCCGTTTGTGATCCAAGAGCTGGTGAAGTATAGCCTGGTGCTGGGGTTCCCATAGGGCTTGGGTATCTAGGTGCTGGAGTTCCTGATGGAGACGGGTAGCCTGGTGCTGGAGTCCCTGATGGAGATGGGTAGCCTGGGGCGGGAGTTCCAGAGGGAGTTGGGAATTGTTGTTCGGGGGAGGTGTAGGTTTTCATTGGGATGTCATGTGGCTGGGTCCCAACGGCTGGAGAGGGTGCCCGAGTTGCTTCTGCTGGGTGCATTGATGTGTAGAACTGGTCTCCGCCATCTATGGGTGTGTGTAGGGAGTATTGTGAAGCCTGGGGGTTTCCGAAGTTGAGTACGGCATCGGGGGAATGGAGGGTTGAGTATGGTCGTTGAGAAGAAGACATGGTGTATTAATTTGTATATATGGTATATATATGTGGTAGATTTGCTTGTAGTAGTATTGTATTATATTATTTTCTTCAATGCAGAGGGTAGAAATATATATCTGCGCACGAGAACAGAGATGTCAGAATGAGGGAATAAGCAGGATGTAGTAGTACCAGTACTACAAGACCTTTTATGAGGAGTGAGGGCTATAGTGGGATAAAGGCATGAATACAGAGGGTGAAGGCAATAGATATACACTGGGGAGAAACTCTACCAACAAGGTATACCACAAAACCGGCCCCTTGCAAGGTTTCCACGCGTGATAGGATGTAATTGTAGATTTCCACCCTGTATGCAGGAACGGGGGAGCCTTCGGTCCGTAGGGCTGGTAGCAGTAGTAGCGTCGGCGCGTAGAAGGGTGTACTTGCTGTCACAGCAGTGATATCCGGTGCGGGAAGTTGCAGCGGCTATCAAGTAGGTTCTGGAAACAGCGATAGGGTCTCCAACAGTGATATCCAACAGAATATTGAAGCACAAGTCTTACAAAAAGGACAGCAGCAGCAGGAGGAGGAGGAGGAGTAAAGAAGGGGAAGAGGGGATAGATAGCAGGAGATGGCGGTTTTGCAAGAATATACAATTTTATTACAGCCCACCCCCTCAGCATTATTCGCCCTGAGTCCAAGACCTGAACACTCTATGTACCCTACTACTTTGGGAACCTGGGCATGAGGATTTTAGTATTTTATTCCCTTCAGCACCTCTCACCCTCTCACCAGTCATTCGAGAGCCTCAGGTGAGACTGGGTTTTGCGATATCAGTTAGGTTAAACACTAGGATGCATGGGCACCATGCAATTCCCACCTTCTCTTTCCTTCCTCGCGGTCCACTCGATCTTTGCTGCGATGTTCTGCTTGCTAGGGATAGAGTGCGCTAGCGAGAACGCACGCTGACATTGGTCTGGGGATAAGATTGGCGATGCGCTCCACTGCCAACCACAGAGCGCCCACCCCCTGCCATCCGAGACGTCCGCATCTGCTTGGCGTTGGGACGGCGCTTAACAGCAGCATTAGCGGAAATCGCCTTGAGGATTTTATTCTCTCTCGGCCAAGTGAGTATTGGGAGGGGAGACGTCATCGCCCCTCAGCTGCGAGAGAAAGAAGAGTCGAATTAAGAAAAAGAAAAGAGAGAAAGAACCAGGGGCGGGGGAATATGTTCGCCGTCGTGCTGGCCACCTCCTGGGTGACTACATGTACCTGTATCTATCTCAGTTCAATATATTAGGCTCAAATGCATTACAGATTGTATGTACCTGGCTTGCCAAGGGGGTGACCGGCAGTCCCAAGCAATTGATACAGCATGTAGAGCAAATACCAAGATTGAGAGATACATCGTAAGACCCTACGCCGTAACCCAGCCTTTCTTCGCAATAATGCACATCCGAAACCTGGGCAAACTGTCGTTCCATACGCGTCTTGAGTGCAAATTGTGGCACAGCTCTACCGAGCACTTGACATGTAGATCTCGTGATTTCGCTTCAGCAGCGGCAGATCTCAACTTCGCACAGCCATCTAATTCTACATTGGCCTATGAAACAGCTACGCCACAAGGAGGTCAAGAAATCTGGATCCGCCAATGTTTCGCAAGTTAGGTAGATAGCGGGGTACTGGTACTCGTGTTTCTTCCTTGACCATAACCATGGGCGACGGGTATGCACAATGTGTTTTAACTTTTTTTTTTTCTCCTTTCCCCATCATCATTGCAGCGATGTCACGGCGTAGTAGAGTAACCTTGTCGCTGATGATACATTTCCTAACTTACTTGCTGCATTGCCGCTCACCTCCCTCCCATTTCCTCCTCCTCTGCCACCCTACTCTACGCGATTCTCACGTGCATGGTCTCCACGCGGTATCCTAGATGCGGCCCCCCCCGCGCGCTTCACTCCGAGAAGCGTGCCGGATATTGAAAGCTAGCCGTCGGGAGAGCATACCGTATCTGCGGGAGTGCGGCATAGTGAATCAATATTTCTCATTGCTTTTTTCTTTCTCTTTTGGTGGTCGACGTCTTGCATACGAGGAGTGCACAATTGTTTTTCTCCTCAGAAGGAGAAGGAGGCGTAAGTAACTCCCGTGCTTAGAGCCATGTTGGTTGCTGTAGCAAAGAGCTTATCTCACGGCACCTGACCAGTTCTCACAATTGGTCCGAATGCTCTGTCTCTGCTGGGATCTGGGGAATAACATTTGCTCTCAAACACATGGAAAGCCACTTGTGTTCTTTTAAACAGGATTGCAAGTCTCGGAATCAAATTCCCCAATGAAAGGGATTCCGAGAAAGCCATCGGGGGTAGATAACGTGATGTCTGGTGTGAATGGTCTGTGTAACAAAAGCAATGTACTTTAGACTACCGTCATCGGTATGTCTCCAACGCATATCGCCTATGCATGGGCGTGGTCGGGGCCCGATATCAAGCTCACATATTTGGAGTTGTTCTGTCACTTCAATGGATGCTCGACTGAATGAATCCCCCGCATGATATGTGAGGTAGCGTCGAAAAATGATTTTGAAGGGCTTGATAGCGACCTTCGTATTCATTTTTCGTCTGAAAGATTGGAAAGGCGTAGATACCCTACTAGCCCGAATATTCAGGTATCGGAAGCTACACAAATATCCCCCCACTATCACAACTCCAAAAAAAAACCGCCCAGAGATGTTACTATTTTGGCTAACCGGTTAACATCTAATATAGAGCTATAGCCTAAGAGCCCCGCCGAACTTCCCGCGTCTGTGCGTTGGCCGGGGTATATTAGTGACTGAGACACTCAGCCCACCTACGAGAGAAGTGGCTCAATACAGAGCAGATTATGATAGGTTTTAGAAAAACTCTAGCTGTGGTGTTCTTTTCTGCTTTTTCACGATTTTCGGCGCTCTGGATGATTTCACTTGGAACTGTATGTTGGCCAGTCGGACATACTGGGTGTCTACGGAAATTATCCCAGATTAGTGTTGGATGTGCGAGCATATTTCCTACACGTAGCATACCAGTAGGGTAGCTTGTTCTCTTAAGACTTACGGAGATGTATATAACACTGTAGTTGGTCATTTAAGTGGATGGTTTGGGGCGCGAAAACTAACTACATACTTCATACAGCCGTTATATTGGCTGATCTGCACAGTGAAATCAATGGCTAACCTCAAGATTTGGAGAGCCCAAAAGGCTAGAGTAAAATAGATATGTGAGGGATAGGTGTGATATACATAGGAAACATTCCAACACTTGGGAGAAATAATAGGTTGTTCGAGTCATATTATATGATTGGTAGAAAGGGTGGGTGTCTCTAGTACTGCCTTGCCTCATGGTAAGAGTGTGAAATACAGAGGACTGGTGGGTTAGAAGGTGGAGGGTATGATGGGTACTGGAAGATGTGGGAAGAATAGGTTTAAATGTTTCATGGGTGTTTACCTTTGGAATTTTAGTTGAGGTATTAGGAGGGCTAGCTGGTCATTCTTGTGCTGTATTTATAGATTTAATCTCGATTATAGGGTAAAAACCTCTATCATACTCTTGCGTTTGGTTTGCTCTGCATATTTCTGCGCTGAAAAATAATGTGTAGTATGCGTTCTACTCCTGTTTCGGGTTATAGGGGATGGGCGATTCTATGTAGCTTGAATAAGTTTTTTGTACATGTCTATAAGTCATTATCTAGAGTCTATGGAAGGAGATTCCTGTAGCTATTTCTTAACGATCTTGTAGTATACGTGTCTGGGTTCTTGTTATGATAGATTCATTCATTCATTCGTCTGCGTTCTTGATCTTGAATAATTCGAGTGATTATCAGTGATGTCAAAGCCTATGGGGAAGTATACTTTCATAAAAATACCTCACTACCACCGTATTCTGCACGGTTCATCCGAGAAATCTCTCCAAGAGAACCTCAATATCATCACCAATCGAAATGGCGAAGTCTCCTGAAAGGGAGCTCCTCGATCTTCTTGAAGAAATATTCAGTGTTCCGTGCATCTCGATTGACTCCGACCCCTCTATAATTAACGCTGGTAACTCAGTGCCAGCAATCCCCACTTCTCATAACGCCACAGAGAACGAATACAACACCATGGCCATTCTTGTCCGTGAAACCCACTCAGCAACTCTGCCAGCACTTGTCGGCTTTCTTCTCCAGCTGCTCCTTAGTCATCCACCATTCACCCACAGATCACCAGAGCTCCTTAGTGGGCACCAGTCTCGCTTTTTTGCCATCTGGGACAAAGTATATGATGCCGATTCTTCAATCGGGGATGTCAGTGGAAATGATGACGAGATGAAAATGGTTCCCCAGCTTGGTTTAAAGCTCCTTGTTGAATTTCAGTTATCTTTTCAAAGCTTGAAAGAAGAAGGTTTTAAATTTGTCTCAGAGCTCTTGCTTTCCTGCATCAGTCGTTTATCCCCAGGGACTGGCGGTTCTAGACGTAGCTGGGTGATTACGCATGGGAAGGCTGTGAATGTTCTTTCAGAGCTGCTCTATAGCGTTCCTGACGCAGAGTGGTTACGTCTGGATAAGAATTTTGAATATACGACAGCAGTATGGAAATGCTTAAAAATATTGACGTCCGGGGCAGCTTGGTGGGGGAAGGAGAGTACTACTTTCGAGAAGAACTTGGAGCGGCTTTCTAGATGTTTCTGTAGGTTTCGGCGTGATTGAGCACGTTCTGGACTAAACTGACGATTGAATGATGTGAAAGTCAAACTCCCAACAGCATCTTCACTCCTTCGGTCAGCACTACGTGTGGATCTGGAACCGACAGAGATTCACTCGACGGTGACGGTTCTTCTGGCGCCGCTGGAGCGTCTTCATGGGGTTCCTGTTTCGGAAAAGTTGAATGCATACACGCCCACACCATTCAACTTTCCAAACGCTTCGTCGTTAGAAAGACATGATTTTTCTAAGCCGTACGAGTTTGCAAACTTGAGAGTACTTTTTGCGGCTTGGATTAATGCTAGTCCTGTACATCGTGGATTAAAAGAATTTAGAGTCCCTTGGGATATAAGCATTGTTTTACAGCATGCGGATGTATATGAGCGGCTAAGGCTTCATCCAGAGAGTGCTGTGAGAATATCTTTGGGGTATATATTTAATGAGGCACAGCTGGAGGGGAGAGGTAGCTTCATGGAATATCACTCACATGCCCATAGTGATGGTTGACTGACATAATCTTAGGTTTCAAACCGAGTACAGATATGAAGGCCATGGAACTACTCAAGATATTTATAACATATCTCCATAGAGGCCATACTGAGTCCTCTTTGTCATCATCTGCAACGCATCTAACTGTAAAATATGGGCTAGAACCAAGGCCTGAGGCGTGCGTCATATTGAACGCTGAGTGGGTGTTGCCATGGATGTGGCAGAGAAGGGACACTGATCTGGATTTTGTAATGGTTATGACCAGCGCGTGGATGTTGGCACTCTGTAAGGATAGAGAAGAGTTGACGGCTGAACATCCTGTGTTCAAAATGCTAGAGAAGAACTGTGTCGCTTTTGAAGTTTTCAGCGTAAGTGATCCATATGTTGATGAGGGAACGCGTATTGAGTATAAAGTGAATAGGAGTTCTTTAAACACGTCTTCTTGCACGATTTTATTTCAAATTCAATTGACCAGGGGGCTACTTTAACCAGGATCTGTCGACTTCTAAATATCACTCTGCAAGTAGTCCAGTTGATGTTTGCTTTAAGACCGCAGGAGATAAGCCAGGAGTTGTGGTCACAAATAATTCGATGTTTTGTGGACTCTATGGATCGGGAGTGGGTTCCTGCCTCTTGTAAGCCCTCTATTTTAGTTACTGGATATGAATTTCTAAAATATATCTAGGCTGGGCACTTGTTTGCACGATATTTGCAGAAATTCCTAGGCTTGTCTTGGTAGAGGCGTTCGAATATGCCAAAGCCGTGGATAGTATGGGTCTATGTAAGATTTTCGGACATGTAGGGGTAGGTTTTAATAACTAACAATGAGTTCTATACAGTCATACCTGTTTTTCTCCGCGAAATCGAGGTTATAACTTGTCATTGCGAGAATCATTCAGTAGTCAGCTTACCTAGTGAATCACTTACAACCCAGTTTGAGAGCTTGACGGCAATGCTACAATTTGTGATTCTTGCGTTAAGAGCCAATAGCGAGATCTATCGTTCTTTTGCGCAGAAATCGCACTTTGTCTTGTCGATGCTGAAATATGTTAAACGTGAGTATAGGTCGCTCTTTTTAGGCTCTTCGCATCCAGAGCTGGTATTGATGCATGCAGCTTCTATCGGTGCTGTCTGTGAGATTCTCGTTATTACTAGGTTCGGTACAGATACAACGCTAGTAGCTAGTATTAGAGGTAGTATAAACATCCCTTCTACAAGAGGAATGACGGAACAAGTGAGAAACCATGAGATTTTGAATCTTATTTCAAGACTAGTGGGGAATACCTTTGAAATGTCGTACATTATATGTAAGTTCTCTTTCTGAGCTTCTTGAGAGAATAATGACAAGGGCCATGAGTAACAGGTCATACCGCTAATTTTGAGTGGATTGAAGCACCGCTTTGTGGACTGGTATCAATGTTAAGTACTGGTTGGTGGGTAAAAAAACCATTTGTGTATTTCAATGTGTTTGGATACATTAGAATGGTGTTACTGCAACATGTTCGTAGCCCTCGTCTCTGTGTTTGACTTTGTAAGGGTATTTTCTTACCCAGGTCTGGGAATGCGTTGTACTAAGGTGCGGTTTAGGGTGCTCATAAATGGTGCTGTCTCGTCCCTGTATTTGTTGATGCTGTTGCAGCACTGCTTAAGGTCGATGCTCCAATACGTATATCTACCGTAGTTATCTAGAAAACCAGTTGATAGTCTACTAATAATAACTTGGGGACTTAGGTCAGATAGTCGTCGAAAACCGGTGGAATCTAGATCTAGTAGTAGCAATGCTCACGCGCATCAAGAATGATGATGTAGACTGTGGTGACTGCGGTATCTGTTTTCGGGAGCCAATCCTGAGACTAGTGACGATCTTGGTCGAGAGACGTCCAGTATGGTGTAGAGACCTACTATTAGAAAGAGGAATGGGACGATATTCTATTCTTACCATCGAGGCCCTTGAGACTATGTTTGAAACACAGTTGAAAAGGAATAGTACGACAGAACAGGCAGAGGAAGATCCTAGAGTACTGGCAGATATGATTATAAGAATAGCTAGCGCATTTCCGGAATGGGAGGTGGGAACAGTGAAGATGAGAAGAAGACTGGAAAAGGTTAAAGCGGAGGAGAGAGGCGGATGTGTAATGAAAGGGTTTTATGCCGTTTATCGGCCTATTCAAGGTGTATCATTTTGTTTAGTACCGAATTAAAGGTTATTGTAATAATACTGGGTAGCATAGAATGGAGTTATAAGAGTAAATATCCGTGTTTTATCATAACACTATATATGAGGGAGTAAGATTTCACCGAAGAAATAATCTATATGGTGTACGGTGGTGATATTGTGGGACTCGGGACCCTGGTACCACCTCAGTAGTAGATATGAGAGCATAACATTTGTTTTTGTAGGCTAAGATCTACTACGTACCCCTAGGGCTTGGTATACCTGTACTGAGCTTGAAAGAGCACTCCACCAATGGACGGTTCGTACTCTAAATTGAAGACTTTCTAAAGTATGCGATTATGGACACTTGATTCTTCAGCAGTCCAAGATGTATACCTCCTATGCCGAGCTAGCCCAAATCCTTACTGGTCGGGCGGCCAAATAAAACTAGGGCGTCGGCGAAATTTCTCTGGGCGCCAAGTATCTAAACTGTATATATACCCCACCTCCCCGTACCCTCTTTACTCCCCAGCTCTCTTTGCCTTTGTAAGTGAAGGGGTCAGAAACGGCCTTCCCTTTCCATCGTTGTGGATATCTGCTAACAACCTCACAGTGGCTTAGATCAAGTGTAGTATCTGTTCTTTTCAGTGTATGTTTTCCACTTTCCCTTTTATTTATTCTTCTCGTCAAGTACATTGCTAACAGTACTGTGAATAGTTAATCTCTGAAACGGTTCTATGGAACCATTTATTGATTATACTTATTTTTGGGTCTTGGGACCAGGGCTCTGTGCTTGCACACCTCTGGTCCCACTGTGTCACTGGTATTGCACTGTTTCCAGTCGACGCGAATAATATCTTTTTTTCTTTCATTGTCTTCCTGGCCGCTGGCGAGGGGACAAGGAAAGAATTAGGTTATTTCTGTGGTGCGAGATCGATTATTTTATGGTGTTTACTAGACTACATGTAGTTAATTTTATCTTGTGCGTTCTTGTATTCTTAATTTAAAATAATATAATAAATTCTATGAAGAAAAATTTGTTTTTGTTTTACAGTACTTGGGCTTAGAGTACCATAGTCTAAGGGCTTTATGTATTTATCATTAATTTATTTTTCATTCTATGGAGAAAAAGAAATTAAAATGTGGCTTTTTATGGCGTGTAAGGGCCCATGTACATATCGTGGGAGTGCCAAGCCTTCTGGAACGAGTGAGGATCTGTGAATATGCAAACGAACGACGTAGTTTAATTTATGATACTGCCTCCTTTCGACAGGCTTGCCTGGTGTGGGATACACCTTTTTGAGGGATATTTGGTTATAAATAGCCTAAAGCATAACTATATTTTGGGAATGCTAAGCGGTATAACCTGTGAGTCATCTATGGCCTGCCAATGAGCCACCAGCACAAAAGGTAATAATACTGGTTCTTAACAAGACCCAGGGCAAAATGTAACCGACACCGACGAGATTCGAACTCGCGCGCCCGAGGGCATCCGCTTACGCTTTCCGGGGAATAGCAGGCGAACGTGATAACCACTCCACCACAGTGTCTTTGATGCAGTGCTGACGCAAGTAGGTCTCCATATAGAGACTTTTGTGTATCACTTTTAGGCCTTATCAGGGGCAGTTTTTTTTGGTATCTTGAAACGTGTCCGAATAAAGTAGCTTAATGCATAATAGTCAAGTTAATGGGAATGGCGGAGACGTGACCCAGCCGTAGTGTCCTTATTAATGCCATTCCAGGTACCAAAAATGGCAACCCCTGCCCCCCATTTGTTAATCTCTGCCTGTTGACTCGTCTTAATGCGTACGTAACAAGCATTACTTGTAATTATTCCTCCACAATTAGTTCCATAGCCTTCACCTCCGTCTCCTTCGGTATTAAGCCCACTTGTCCAAGCTGCTCAACAACCTGCACATCCACATCTACAATAATCGCTTTATTCCTTGCCCCATGTCCTGCACCCTTTTTCCACGGCCTTGTTACCATCGCCGCATTAACAAGGCAGGTCTCCTTCCTCCCGTCCAATGTCCCATCATTATCTAACACATTACCATGCCGCTTCGTCAAATCCACCACAAACTGCCGTGCACTCTCAGCACCAGGGTCTTCAACAACGGTTGTGGATTCTTCTTTGAATTTTATGAACTTTGACTTCGTATCCCACCTGACGCGCTCGACACCACGTGATTCGTGGATATGGCCGAAAACGTGTAGGTAGGGACGGACCGTCCAGACTGCTTGCCGGAGGTGTTCGCAACCGCGGCTGGCAGTAGATCCGTCAAGGTGGTACTTGGGGGGACCATGGGTGATTATGATCTATCAACACCGGATCATAAGTTTCTCTGCCGGTGGGTTGGGTTGGGGGAGGGGGCTATGGCATTCCTACATCAGTATCGAGTGGGATATCTTTCCATATACTTGTGTAAAGGCTCTGTGACTCGTCATATCCAAACCCCCAAAGACCACATTTCGGACTCCAAGGCGAACCAAATACGCCGAATGTTCGGCCATCTTTTAACGTAATTGTTTTGAATTCGTGATTGAGGTAGACTATACCTTTATCGACAGCTTCCTGGGATGTAAAGAGAGTGACGTTGTCGATGTGGGACTGGGGTGCCTGAGTGTGAAAGTTTGCCCCAAACTCGTTATCAAAGGTTTGATCTAAAGTTACACCATCATGGTTTCCTATCCAATAAAGGGAAAGTCAGCGAACAGACAGTAGCACCATCTACTGTATTCTCAAATATTTAGGCAGCCCGCGTACCAGCGATAACTAGCTTCACCTCATGCGCACAGCTCCCAATCCACTCAACAGCCTTCTTTAGCTCTGAATATGAGCCCTGATTCGTCATATCCCCTGCATGTATCAGCACGTCTCCAGGTGGGACCTTGAAGGCACCATTGAGTGGTGACGAGTTGTGCGTGTCAGATACGCATACGATGCGGATCTTCTTTCGGGGGACGGGGCCGGATATGAGAAATGCCTGAGAATCGCCTTGGTGCGACATACCCAAGGGGTTTTTGTAGTAGTTTCGGTAGGTGGGGATAGTACTGGAGGTGGGAGTGAATGGGTTGCACATTGTGGGGGTTCGGGTGAGGCTGAAAGATGTCAAGAAGTGGGGGGCGCTTGGCGAGTAGAGCCGCACTGGATCACGTGATGAGGGAGGCGGTTACATATATAGTTTCTTTTTCAAGTTTCGTGTTATTAACCCATACCTATACGTTGTTCTTAAGGAATAGATATTATTTTGTAACGGTAAATTCGGTATAATTTTTGCTCACCTGGTATGCCATAGCATCCCCAGTATTGCAGTATATCCAGGACCAATCCCAGGCTCAGGATATCCCCAGGCTTTCACTTTCTTTAAAAGTATTATTCAGGACCGAAAGTAGCTTTTTTTTAAAATTATATCAAGATCTCCTAAAATAAATTTGATTCCACCCAGACCCCTTTACTTTTGTAAAATCCACTTTTGTGCTTCCTTTGCAACCTCCTCCACCTTCTTCGGATCTTTCAAGATCTCCTTAAGCGTACTCGGGTACGGGACATCAACCCCCTTCTGCACTGCCGGTCTAGCCTCAAGTTTTGCATGCCATTTCTGAAGATTCGGGAACTTTGCCAGTTCAATACCAGACCACGGTGCAGTATTAACCCAGCCCCAAGTGGTGATATCGGCGATCGTCAACCTATCGCCAACAAGGAAGCCGCTAGTAGAGGAAGCGAGCTGTTTATCAAGGACACCGTAGAGGCGCTGAGTCTCGGTGATGTATCTGTTGATTCCGTATGGGATCTTCTCGGGGGCATAACGGAAGAAATGGTTGGCTTGACCTTGCATTGGGCCGACTCCAGCGTTTTGGAAGAATCTAGTCCATGTTAGCTTGTGTTCGGGTTGATTCGGCAAATGATTTGAGGGGAAACATACACCCACTGCTGGACTTCCCAGTACTCCCGTGTGCCCTTCGGGTAGGAGATCTTGTGGTCCTTGTCGTATGTCTCGACAAGGTATTGTAGGATAGAGCCGGACTCAAAGAGATGGATTTCCTTGCCGTCTGGGAAGGACTTATCCGTCATTGCGGGAATACGACCATTGGGGTTGATTGCGAGGAACCATGGCTCCTTTTGGACTCCAGTGGAGATGTCGATTGGCTTGACTGTGTATGGAAGACCGAGTTCCTCGAGTGCTATCGAGATTTTGACACCATTGGGTGTTTGTGATGTGTATAGGGTAATTGAGGGCTCTGAAGATGAAGACATATTGCGGGTATTGGTATTGGATCTGGGGGACTTGGGTAGATGCTTGGTGATGTGAAGGAGTCTGTTGATACTGCGGTTCATAGTATCCCCAGATGAGGTGAGAGAAGAGGAGGGTTATATAGAACCGTGAGAGGTTTTGTTTGTGTAGTACTACATGATGACATCGCTTGATTAGGTGCGCGGGCCAGGGGTTTCCATTGTTTGACGCAATCTCAGTGTACGGGGGTGAGGGGTAGTTTGTAATGGTGGATTTCAAAGCAATAGTATTACCAATTCATCTCGGACACATCCCGGGGTAAGGGTAACTCCACAAGTGAGACCTACTCGGGGTAAGTGATCGATAACTTTGAATTCATGTAATCAAATATGTTTTATGTTATAGCAAAATGCTTGAATTTGGTTGTCGAGATGTCTGGGTGGCGTCTATCTTGGTGGGGTTTACATTTGCTGTGTAGGGTGACTCAGCAAACGCTACATTCTATCCTTGTTACGGACAGGGTTAGGGTTTGAGGATACATCATAAACTTGTGTTGGGAATCGAAATGAGGGCTTTCAAGCTAGTTGATATTCAAAGATATAGGACTGTATTATCTAAAAGATACTCTATTCCGATTTTACCAGCTCATATAGTGGGGTTCAGCCGGGTCGGCTATTTGGCGCCTTGTTGTAGGCCGTTACTCTGATTAAAATCCTATTTGGGGTTCAGGTCGGTAGTAATCGCAATGTGTATTGGTTCAAAAGTCTGTAAGGGAATCGCTCAGACGGACAGAAGTGGGCTAGGCTGAAACGTTTTAGAGAGAAGTACGTTTTCTAGTGGTTTCTAATCTCATTTTTAGGAGGAATGTTTTTTATGTATGGAATCGGTGGATGTATCGCTGTATTTAGTTTTGAGACAGAGGCCTTGCATGTAGGGGTGTCTGGGGAGGTATAATGCGGGGAGGCCTGAATACGTAGTACGACGTTTATCAGGGGTCCAAGTGATGGAGTAGGTATATCGAGAGCTACCTGATTGGGAAGCTCTGGTGTAAGGACTTCGTGCCTGAAATTGGCAAGAAGAAGAAGCTCTTATGATATACGTGTAGTGTGATCAATACCCCTCAACCAGTAGTAATTCTGCCGCTTTATTTTGTACGCGCCACTACTTGGATTGGGAATTCCAACCTGGTGCCATTGATTCGCCTGTTGATTAAAATTTCTTTTTATTTGGTAACCCTTTGCAACAAGTTAATTATATGCGGGGTAATCTTGCTTCATCTCTCTTTGTCATACTCTGCAACTTGCTTCATCTGAGAGAAATGGATGAACCAGCAACGAAGAAACGAAAAACACTACATGCACCTCTTAATGAAAACTTGGAGTCGCTTGCGAATTTACTGGAAATCCTCCAACACCAAGTAGCTGATATATTGAACAAAAAGGATGAGCCTTCTGTTGCCTTCTCAGACATTCAGTCCTTTCAAGCCTCTTTGTCCAAATTCAGGAAGTCATTCGACAGGCCAGCTGGAAGGTACAGATGTCCGGATTGTGCAAAGGCGTTTGTCCGCCTCGATCGCTTGCTTGTGCACTGTGACACATACCATAAAGAGAGGCATTACCTAAAGCTTGTGTGTCCATGCCCGCAGTCGTTCAAACACTTGCGCGACCGTAATACACACCTCAGGAAATGTCACCAGGATTACTACAATGAGGAACAGATACTAATTCTCGGCGGACGTAAGTATTTTCTCTTGGTCAGGAACATATTCCACGTTTGAGCTAAACCTTTTATAAAAAGCTGATATAGTAACGGGAGCGGGAGAGACCCAAAGTGATGAGAGAGTTACTGACAACGGGGCGAATTCTATTTCTCCCAGTAAAGAAACCAATATCCTTTCCATCCGCAACGACATAAATGACGCTTCTGCCGCAAAGGATACTGTTGTCATTTCCGCCGGCGGGCATGCGAGTAATCTTTCTATCGACAAGGGTGCAGATCCAATTTCTGTCGACAAAGGTGCAAGAGCCAGTCCTACTACCAAGCATAGGGACATTATTTCAATCGACATCGAATCTCGCAATAGTTCAATCAGCGCCAATGTTAGTTCTATTGGTAAGGGCACGGGTGACCCACCTATCGGCAAACATGCGCGTGATCCTCCGATTAATAATGATGAGGATCAACCCGACGTAGCTGGGATGCTCGTAAGTCTTGGGCGTGGAAATGGTAAGCGCTCATTTACCTCTCATGAGTTTTAAATTTGCTAAATAGGGATTAGAAACCCCCAAGACCGAGTTACCACATATCCAACCAACATACCCACGGGTGATGAAATTGATTATCAAGAAAAAAAAGAGAGTACACGAACGCCTCGGAGAGAACCAATAGATTGGCTAACTTCGGTGAGCCCTAGCCTCCAATCCGTCTGGTCTCGCTAAATATGTTCTAGGGTTCATCAAAGCAAGGTTCTGGCATACGCTGGTACTGGCGACTACCCCATCAACCCCGGGTATGGTGGCCTAAGTGTCGGTAATAATGCCTGGGTGTCACACTGTTTGTGAATAGCCAGTTATAGGGAACTTAGCCTCTAGAGCTGTAGGGGTTCCTGGGCTAGGAACAGCATCTTCCTATACTTATAGGAAGACTTGGTACGCCTTATGTGGTTTATGAAACTTTATTTTGGTATATGAAAAAAAGTGTTTGTAGTACTGTGATATAACCCTTTTTATACAATCTGGTTTCGATAACTGTCAAAGATACCTCTGTTTAATTAGCTTGCCCCTTGTGTGTGACAAATCTGTTGCTTCTAGTAGTAATTACTGGCCCCAATGGTCGTAGACAGATAGCTATAAGCGGTTTGACAAAGTCTTGGCACTATGTTGGGGCTCCTTATCTCGACTATCCCAAGTACTTTTACCCTCCTATGGGATATATTTGGTCGGTATTCTGGTTTCGGAAAGATCCTAGTCGATCGATAAAGACATGTTAAGTCTGATTCTATTATTATAACAGGTTTACTTAGTTTTGTTTCACGTGTCTGTACCGGTAACTTATATCGAAAAGTTGCTGATATGTAGTACTTCGTATCCTGGAGTGTGTGAAGATTAGACATACGGCTAATAGTGTGTCTTTTTAATAGATGCATGTATCACTGGCTAATAGTTCCCCTCTAATAAAATGGTTTTTCGAGAAAGGTTTAGCGCGGAAATCTGTACTCTAAGCTGACCGGACATTAAGGTAGAATGGTGGGTTACCCTTGCCAATTAGAGTGGAGAATCGATTTGTCTCTGCTGTAACAAAGTATCCGGTGTATGAATGCTAGATAACATCGTCATCGGGGGTAGATATCTAGAAGGGATATACAATTTCTCAACATAAGACAGTGAGGTACCACTTAAGATGGTATATTCCTGGTCATAGGACTTGGCTTGTTTCTATAAAGTATATTTTTTTTTGAGTTGAAGGCATATTTTAGTTTGGCTGGTAGAGCGGTGGGTGGTGTATGTAGCCTGTTAAATTTAAGGTAACTCTATATGTAGTTCTTTGCCCAGATATCAAGGTATTAGGTTCCCAACATTTGGAGCGCGGGTATTTTTGGTTTTAGATCCTTATCCGGTATATTACATATTTATGAAGTAATTGAGGCCGGATATGAGCTCAAGAAACAGTAATATCTATTGGAACTGATAATATCTATCATGTGCCTTTGAGAATTATAGTATTTTGATCTGATATTGAGTAACTGTGTTTAGGTAAAGGAGTGGTTTATGCTATCTAATATAGCTAAGTGTATACTGATTCGGTTATATTTTTGTATCTTCTTCTCAAGAATATTCTAGAAATGTTTCACCTGCTCCCACAAGGTGTGAACAGTGTCTGGTATCGGAATTAGTTCGATCTCAAAAGATTCACATAGTGGCGTAATCCAGAACCCCTCCCTAGCTCTGTATAGGAAGTTCTGGTTTTTTTAATTTTGAAATAAGAACTACCCCTGGCCTAGAATGGCGGTTGAGTGTTCTAGGACCTCCGAGGCACAGAATACCATTTATCTTGAGTAACCATATATACCGAAGTCTTACTAGGTTCGTGCGTATTTGTTGGAATAGCTTCCGGGTGAGTTGGATTATATTATTGCTATCGAAAGAATCTCTTCCAAGGATTGCTGAAAATACGCATCCTTAGCTGGAGTTTAGTTTTTGGGTCGTGTTGTTATCCGATATTGCTGTAGGCTAGGTAGAAGGTGGGCTTCTCGATATAGCCACATAGGCTTTTATAGTCGATACAATTGTGTGTGTGGGGATTTCTGTGACTGTTTAGATCCCCTTAGCCATGACGAGATATAGCGGGGGAGTCGCATTGTGCTAATGGGCTATGGTAATGATGACATTGTGGTGAGTTGGTGATGAGTAATACTGCTGTTAGTCCAATTTATGGGTCAACACCGACGGAGCCCGGGGCCGACAGGCAAGCGATCTGTAAACAAATGATACTAGTCTTAGTTCTGATTTCGTTAGGGTTTCCTACTAATCAGGAATTTGGTAGGAAAATATGAAAACATCGGGTATGGTGGCGATAAACTATCCCTGTAGGAAGTTTATGCAAGCTTCTTTGCGCACAAGGTTCGTATACAAGAGAATATAAAAACAAAGTTTTGCTGTCGGTGAATCTGGTGAAGGAGGGATTAGAGGAAACAGGTAGAAATGAACCGTTACTTCCGTAGTATGTGGATTCCCCCCCCTCATTACTTACATGAGCCTTTCGGCTATGGTAATCTGTATCATGTGGAGGAGGGCTGTTTTTTTAAAAAGAAATTCTTTTCTACCAAGTTCAGCCCCCAGTAAAAAGGCCGCTAGTCAAGCCTTTACAGAGATTCAGCCAACAGCTCGTCCCCACGTTCCTTTCCTAAACAACCGTTCGCAGTCACAGGTAAAGCCATAATCATATATAGCGACAAGGACGGATTAAACTCTTGATTATCGACAATGCCTTCTCCAGCGAATAGGTTGCAGTTTTCTGGCAATACTACCTTGCCCAGCACCTACTGCTCATCTTTTATCCATCCTGTCAATGAGAATAGGCCTAAAAATCATCCGCAAATTTTGCACAATAATGCAAACTTAGCCTCTACTCGCGGTATCAACAACTCCTCTGCTCTTCTAGGCATTTCCTCCGTTTACAATAAATTCCCCGGGTATTCATCCGAAGCAGAGCCCAGTCAAAGCAACCACATCTCTCCGAAATGCTCTCATCACTATTTCGACCGTCTCTACACCTTGGCTTGCATTGCTGAAGAAAGCCCTCGCCTTACCTTTCCAAAGAGGGATAAGAAATGTTTGTGTTTCCACGTAATCTTTCCGCGCCACCATGGGTCTAGAATCAGATTCGACTGTCCGCTCGGCTTTACTCTCGATGATTTTATTAATAAACTCCGCTACTTTAATATCGCTCAAGCCGTCATCAAATATAGCAGCATCCATGTCATCTTCAACACTCAGATTGCCACAACTACTCCTGGTAAGGGAAATATTCTGCTTATTTACAAGTGTTTTATCCGCCTCGAGAGTGTCGAGGGACATAAGCAGTGGATGGATGCTATCGGGGGACACACGGGTGAGGAGGGGTACTTTTCGCTCTGGATCGAGTTTTCTGAGTGATTAAAGGGGGGGGGGGGTGCCTAAGAGGACATGAGTCAAACCGGGGGGTAAGATTTTTTTACTGGGTGGCTAGTTTGTGTTATCCCTACGTTCATTTCTATATTCATACGCACTTAGATTTAATGGTGTGAATGAAATTGATATACTCTGTTCCGACAAAGGATACGTTCCATAGCAGATTCTAGAGCTAGACTTTGGTATGAGAGGGGATCTTTTGAGCATATTATTAAGCTCATATATATGTCAATAATATCGTCTTAGAGTGTTGGGGTTATCTTCCTAATACTGGTATGGCTACGCGGTGTATCGTATGTTGTGAATGGTAGCCTGGTTCTAGCCGGTTTGATGAATGTCTGAGATTAGGCTGTAGGTAATCGAGGTCTATGTAAGAGCATAAGAACTCCATACGAACTCTTCTAACAGGTTAAGTTTGTTTCCCTTTCATGGTAGAAGGGGTAAGAGAGAAGCATGATAACATAGTAGTGATCCAGACCAGTATTTGTGCCTGAAAACTAAGTATACAAGGTTCTTAAGCTTTAAAAAATGTTATTTTTTAGGAAAATGGACATGTCTCTAGGATGGCTCCCCGTGGGTTATAATTTAGAAAATGGATGATAGCTGATATTTACGCATGGTTTATCACTCGATATTGATCATAGGAGATCACTCGAGAGCGAGATCAATGATTGAAATCACAGCTATTATATAGGACCCTAGGGCGCTTATAGAGTCATGGAAGAATATAATGAAGTGGACAATTAAGCTTTTCTATTAAGTCTGTATATCTGTAATAGTCTTGGGGTTTTAGTGTGATTTGGCAGTGACCCAAGTGTCTTTGTATTGTTTAAGATTGTATCCATGTATAGAATTTATATAGGCTGTGCTATATTACATAAGCAACTGGCGTAGAAATGTTTAGTAGTGGGGGTATGAAGTGGTTCGTAGGAGGTAAATAATAAGTTCAACGTAAATATTAATACATTAAGATATAGCCGCGAGGAGTCCGCTGGTATTCAGCTAAGCTTTTTGGAGTACGTTCGGGATTACATGAGATTTATGGGTTCTTTCGAAGGAAATGGCGGTATATTTCCAGTATTCAAGGGTATAGGTAAGGTTGTGCATCGCGATGTATCCGATAAACCAGTACTGCTGGTCAACATGCATATGATTTCCCATGACGTTAGGTAGGTCAGAATCCCCATCACCTTGAGATTCATATGCGCTTCTATCGTTATGCTTTCTTAAACTATTCCCCATATCATTTCTCTGCCGTTTGGACGTTTCCTCTGATGCCGGCGATTGTGTAGTGACGGGGTTTAGATTTGTTTTTCTCTTTCGAGTGGACCTAACCCTTCTTGAGTGTAGGTGGTGCTCTGGGTTTGGTAGAATTGTTTACCCAAGGGGATTGATCTCACGAATGCAAAGGGTGAGCCACCGGTAGCCTGATTCATAGTACCAGATACCCCACCAGAGTTTCCGGAGCAGGATATGAAGCTTATAAGTATACGAGATTGCATGTCTATTTGGCTTTTTTTTTTTATTGGATGTGTTTTTCTTTACCGGGGGAGCGTGATTAGTATTTTCTAAGATAGTTCTACCCAAGGCGCCACAGTATGGGTTTAGAAAAATTAAAGATGTGAGACATAGTAAAAATTAAGTTGTTTGTGTTTTCGGACTTGGAGAAGGAGTTCCCTCGGCAAACTTGTTTCTACCTGTTGTGCGCTTAGCTAAGTAGCTTGAAGAATCGTGGGACGAATGAATGGCTAGAAACATAGAACATCACTCGAGGAGTTAATTGGTCGCTGACTGTTCCAAGACATAAGTAGTCCGAGCTTCTGATTAGTAAGGGTTTTTATAACTCCTAAAATTTGTGCTTTTGAGAGGGTACCTTTGAATATCATATCTACGCTGCGTTGAGGGTGGGCAGAAGCTATGAGGCTTTCAATCAGTTCTTCGATAGAGATAGCTTCTTTTTGTGCCTAGCTACCTGTGGTCTATTTCACGGTGTACGCTTCTGGTCTGGTTAGCTAGACAGAGCTCCAAGTCCCTGATTCTAGAATAGGGGACCGAGTAACTGGAGTAAAGTTCGATCCGCAGAATACTTCGGGCACGCTGGGGGGACAAAATGTGCTGTAAGCGAAGTAAGAAAATTAACTATCCTGTGGTAGGCCAAGTGAGCCTCAATTAATCTTCAACTCCCACGGCCAGTGATGGATGAAGATTTGAGGGTTGGAGCCAGGTGTCCTGTTGGTTTAAGACTAATATTCAGGGGGCGGCTAGCCAGAAGGTATGTTGGCAACAAGACAGCTACATGAGTCATAGCGTCAAGAAAATAGCCGGTGTGTCCCATGTTATATAAAAATCAGTAGTAAAGGTAATTCCGGAGTCGCCCCTATTGAGGGAATGGTGGGACTTATTAGTTTATTATCGTAGAGTCAAAGACAGCGATGATAGTGAAGTAGGCTATGTTGCAGACGTCATAAGCAAAGGGGTCTTTATTGGGGGGTACGTTTCACTAGCTGGTGGTATACGTTTAGGGTGGGGGTTTGGTAAGATCTGGGTCGATCTAATAAAGATGAAGTGCCTAAGGTAATAGAACTGGCTAAAGAACTTCTCAAGGGATTTGGGGGGGGGGGGGGGCAGAATCGGGGCCTAGATGCTTTATCTCTAGGCTCGAATTAACTTGACTATTACTGACATACGCCGAGATCGGGTTATTCATGTTCAATAAAACATGTACTTAGCGGCTCAGCTAGTATAGCCGGCTAATCCAGACGTGGATCCTCAATTCTTGGAGCTTCAACAGGCTCTAGAAAGATGATACTCTCTAAGCACAACAATTTTTGTACGTTCTCGTAATTTGAAGATACATTCTAGGTGAGGTTTTTATCCCAAACCTCAAGCTGGGAGACAGCGGAGGCAACGTTGCTTCTCTTCCGCATTTCCCCAGGGCTGGTCTAAGGCTCTCAGGGGATGGGAGCTTCGGAGACGGAGAAATTAGCGTTACGCAGATAGACATCATCTATTAGACAAGCCGATAAAAGCCCCTACTCACAGATGCGGGAAGATCATAGGAGCTATCATCATGGGTGATCACTCGACTGACGCAGGGAGGGGGTTTTTTGTTCATTAAGTAAAAGGCGCAGTATGGGCCGCAATCGAGCGAAGGACTTATATCACCTCAGAGTTTGCTCTAGGGTATTCAAAAACACTCACCGTATTTAAGGTAAGGGTTAATCACTCCTCAAAGGGACACTTTACTAGTGATGCCGAGATGTTTATTGGTCACGTGGTATAATTTTGGTGGCGATTCTATTCCTACCCACCAAAGATAAGCCACGTGACCAATAAATATCTCGGCATCACTAGTATAATCGCAGCGCATCAGTAACAAGATTTTATGAGGTGTATGTAGATATGTATCTGTGGATAATCTTGAATATCAAAGATCACTGATCTCTAAGACAAACGATTAATTCAATGATATCTAGAGAAGTATATGCACATGTATGCATATATGTGAATTGCACTAAATGTATATTGAAGTGGTTTTTTAGTGTATTTCCTCTTAAATCAATCAATCGGGTTCTTCCGGTAGAGAATGTCGACCCAGGTACACGAAAGAACCCTATTCAACGGTGCTAACCTATGAATGTTCCATTAGCCACCATACCCCCGACATACCGGCAGCAAAAGTCCTTATCTACGGTAGTTTCTCTCAGACTAGATAAGCACTAGTCAAGCCGAGGTTATAAGTTAGATACCTCTAGTCTATGATTGTAATTGCCGTCGTGCCTAGATGCTACTGTTAACTTGACTGTGGAGCGGCAGTGCCTTAATCGCTATAATATATGTGAGCGTCGCTGAAATAAGCGTGCGCGTGAAGGTACTGTGAGAGCTATGAGTTCTAGCTTGAGATTTTATATTGCGTCGTGGCCTTTAGCTTGTGCCGTAAGTTAGTTGTTTAGCCATAGCTTGAAAAAGCATTAGTCAATAATTGTTTTAGTTTGGTCTTGAAGGACGGTTATCTGGCAACATCAATTCTTGGCAAGCCCAGCGATCAAGGACAAAACCCTTATACTTCGTAAAATTGTCGGTGGCGCTTTGGAGATAGGCTTATATTGTTGAAGTCACCTGAAACATATTATAGGTACAGCTATGATATCATGAACTATTAAGGTATAGTTTTCTCTTATATCAGAAGGCACGAGGCGTCAGAGGTTGACTGGGGCCGGCCCAGTCCCTCTTTTAAACGGGCCGGGCTGGTCTACACTATAGTAATCTGTGATCTGGCCTGGGCTAGGCTAGGCAAATTATTGGACTAGGTAGGCCCAAGCCAGTATCTGGAAGGCACTGAAAGCTATCTAAGGGAATATAAATAGGAAACCTCATCGAATTAGCTTTACCTAGTACTAGTTCCTTCGACTAGGGAATGACTCAAGTTCATGTTTTTTGTTAGATTTTAGGTGACGGTGGTTCTGTATTACAAAGAATGGAGTGTTCCTGAAATTGTCTCATATATCTATATGTTTCTCTTAGATTACCGATACTATATATAGGTGTATCACGATAGTGTCTGATATATGGCTAATCGTAGAACAGTGAATGTGGGTGCTACATCATATATATTTCCTACTTTGTAGCGCCCACAAGCTGATACGTTGTTCACTAGTCTAGTCGAGAAATTAACTACTATTAGAGATAAGGATGCTTGGGCCTCTATACGATTGCCATGTACAATGAACTAATAACTAGCTACAAGCTGTCAAAGGTCTTTACGGATCTAGATAAGTTGTCGATTATCCTACTACCGATAGTATCTGTCATGGGTTGGGTGTAAGGTCTTAGTATTAGAGTAGATCAAGGGGACATATGGTAGTGATTACATCAAGACATGAATGTGAGCTATATAGAGGATACGCTTGTGAAAACACGACAAACTCCGAGGGATATAAATACGGCTCCCCCAGCACACTCAGATGTAGTTCTTTAGAATTCCGACAAATCCTTTCCTTGCTATCACAGTCAGATAAAATCTATCAAATTACCAACAAATCATATTTCCAAATATAAAAGACATGTCTAATCAATATAAAAATAACGAAAACGTCCCAATGGCACCAAACAACCAAACCAGGAGCCCCCAGGTAGGTTCTCCTAGGATGGTAATGCCCACTCGATACCCAAACACAAACGGCCAAATGGTACCACCTCCCCTGTTTTGGAACCCCCAGGTAGGATATTCTTACGGCGGGAGCGCTCCTCCCGTGCTAGTTTCCGGGGTTATCGAGTCCCAGACAACTGCGGTAAGTATGGCTCGACCCGCGCCATATCGTAAAAACACACCCGCCCGTATAGCACCAATTACAAGCGCTATAGGCTTCCCGGAAGGCTCTATGAGTACGGCTAGGCCCGTGGCACCTCCGAGAGCTATGCTACCCCCGAGAAGTGTGACCGAGATGGCCGGACCCTCGCGACCGTCATATTCTGGAAATACTCCCCAGGGTCGCCACGGTCTGGTTGATTACCGGCAGACAGCTGCGGTATACGGGCCGGTGCAGTTTCCGCCTCATGCAAACGTCCCTCCGCCAGCAACCAACCAAGTTGCTGGTCTCCATCCAAATGTCCGGTCCGAAAATCAGAAACGGGTCCCCATACGCCGTAACCATATCTCCAAGGTCACAAAGACCAGAGCCACACAACGGAGCCCCCAAAATGGTCTGCAGAAGGTTATCAGTAATATCTCAGATAACCCAACAGGGTCCAAGGTTGTGCACCCGGGACTAGGAATCTACTGGATGCTATTCTACGATGAAGGTGCCAAAGAGATCGGTAGAACGCAAGATGACAACTACTGGATCACAAAATCAGTCCTCTTCAACTCGAGGTTCGGGGAATCGATAACTCCGTTGACCCTAAGATCACTTACGGAGCTTTTCCGATGGGACTATCCGCTGGATAGAGCTCTGGAGTGGACAACGAGCGGTGTCTCTGACGTCGACGGCAGGCATAATATCTGTGCACGTACAGATACGGTTGATGACTTTGACATCGACGATTGGCTTAATATCCCTCCCGAGTGGGACGATTGAGAGCAGCTGTGGGGGGTCTAGAAAGGGGACAACGTACTTTTACTTAGTAAAGGCTCGGGGGTTGCGAAGGGTAAGAACTCAGGCTAATGAATGTAACCTCTGGATTGTCTGCCGGGCTGTTAGTA
The DNA here is from genome assembly GCA_033030425.1 of Verpa conica. Taxonomy (NCBI): domain Eukaryota; kingdom Fungi; phylum Ascomycota; class Pezizomycetes; order Pezizales; family Morchellaceae; genus Verpa; species Verpa conica. Next base: position 1,088,978 of record JAUFSD010000016.1, read on the forward strand.
TCACATGGAGGTTATTGACCTGCTTTCTATATAGTATTTTGTGTCTTTAGTGGGATTTATAATGTAATATATTATTACTCATGTAGTTATAGGTGTTATAGGAGTCGTACTTACAAGGTAGATTGAATGGAACACTAGTTATTACCATGCACTGTGTGTAGTGTGACGGTTTATGAGTGGGTGAAGAGGAATCCACGCAGTTCCGCTGCATATCTCCTGTGTAGTAGAGGGAGTAGATCTTCGCTTGCTTAGAGAGTTCCATAGCCCGAAGGCCGGAATGTTATAAGTTGAAGCATAGCTTACCGACGATGGAATATTCGAGTGCCTATTTGAAGCTATATGATATAGTGTTTTGTTATACATATGAATAAACTGTTAGGCCATCTTCCAGGAGGTCCTATTTATTATGCATGATTAATCAATGAGTCATATGTGTTTTCAAGTGAAACGAGTGATATTGAATGATGCAGCTCAGCGAGTGATACCATATGAATTGGAATTTGGGAAGTGGTATCTAAAAATATTGAGTTTTGAGTGATATTAGATTGAACATTCTACTAATCATATGCTTTACACCAGATTATTTTATATTTTTTAAACTCCCCGGCCGGACCGAAAGTACATGTACATGTAGTTATTAGCTTTGGTACGTAAGCTCGGTAGAACGTGATGCCCAGGCTAGGGTATTCCAGGATCAGGAGCATTAGTCATTGTTTAATAAAATAAGGGTAGCGAGAATATCGGGCCGAGTCCTCATAGTTTGCTGGGTTCTACAAGGAATTGGGTGAGAATAGGGTTGCTATTTCCTGGCTGGTCGGGTGTGCAAAACTTGTGGCGTTGTCATGTCTGTTTCACAAAGTATCACTCGGAATCCGTTCGAGCCTTTATCCTAGTATTGAAATAAAATACTTAGTTGAAGAGGTTTTGATTTTGTAGGTATATATAAAGAATATATTTGAATAGGAGGAACAAAGTGGACATAGAAAAATGCCTGGGATGGCTGTAGTGGGCGTATCGGCCTATTCAATTCGATCATAAGAGGGATTAAGTAGCCAAATATTAATACAAGTGCAGAATATATATCTAGGAATATGGTATGACTGATAGAGGAAGAAGTGTATGAACTTTAGTAGTTCTACTTTCGTCTCAAAGGTGGTAACTGACCGTATCTTAGGATATGGAAAACCTCCTTCATTACAAATTTCTCGCTCTCTTTTCTCGATAAAATGTACTTAGTTCCGCATCCTTCTCTATTTTTCTCCACTTCATTCTTATAGCTGGACCAGTCCTCCGTGATCCAACCTCAGATAGCAGCACCGAAGCCGCCAGATCCCACTCTTCTTTCCTGTCATGTACACTCTTTCTGCCCATGTATTTTGACAACCAGGCTTTCTCCGATTCGGACCATGCCATGCCTTTGGTTTGGGGTTTGCTGCTGGAAATCTCTTGTTCTGGAACCATAGGCAAAGCAAACGAGGTATCTGGGATCGACTGGGATAATCTATCGGATATATCATGAAACATTGGCCCTGCAAATATCTCGCTGAAAACCTGAGAAATTGACCAATCTTTGCCGACGGCGACGTTTCTGCTGATTGACTCGTGCCAGACTCGGTCAGTGCTTGGAGAGCAGTCGGAAATTGCTGGTTTATAATTTAATTTAGTGTGGACATCGAATAGCTTGGGTTTAATGGTTGTACTGTTACGTTTCTTCCGAGGAGTCAGCTGCCGGTGGACGATAGATATATGATCCTTTCTTGTGCAAGTACCCTGTTGCTCCAGCGTCCCGGGATGAAAAATTTTAGCCGGAGGGGAAACTTCCATGACATTCTTCACCGCCTTGTCCGAGAGGATAGTTGTATTTGGCACCCCCTGTGCCGTTTTACTCGGTGTGTTCTCCTTGCTGGGGAATTGTGACTCGTTGAAAAAGAATCGACCCAAAGGCTTCCGTTTGTATTTGCGGGTTATGTGTATGGGCCTTTTATGTAGATATTGAGGCTCAGTTTGAGGATGACTCTCTCCGAAGTAGTTCTGGGAGCTCAATTTCTGCGTTGACTGGGTTTTGTTCTGAATTTCTCTTTGGTGTTTTTTTAGGAATACTCATTGAACCTCTGGGCTCCTCCTTCTCCATCCTCATAAGCATGGTATTCTTGCCGCGCTCCCGTATAGTCGCTTGTAATCGTGCTTCAGGAAGCACGACAAATCTATCAACTGTCTGTTCTCCCTTCTCCTTGCTATTCAGGTTATATCACGTGGTCAGATCTAGATATGATTAGATGCTCCAATTGCTTCCCATTTGTTCTTGGCAGCCTTTGTCACCATTTCTCTGCTTTAGAGCCTCTTAGATAGCCGCTCTTTTCGCTCGTGTAGAGAGTTTTTAGACATTGATCGGTTAGATAGAAGATCAGGGTATGTGCACCAGTGAACCTCCAAAGATCGGTCGGGGATGCTCTAAGGTGCAGGTCTGATTCGGAAGAGGCATTCACGGGTGGACTAGAATATGGGAGAATTACTTTAGCTAAGGGTAAATAATAGCCTGAAGAGTAAAATGAGTTTATGAGTAGTGACTCTAAAGGTCTTGAGTACACATATGCATTTCATTTTTGATGTATGTACTATACACTACGAGCGTGACTGGCCCTCAGCATGGTCCTCTGCTTGGACACATACATCAGTTTCTTGCGTATCATAGTTGACCCTTCCTGCAGCCGCTTCAGTTGGTTTATTTATTATTCTATTTCTCCACCTGATCTGCTTCGTCTTTGTCAAAAGTCCATCATGTGTCGGTGATAATCGTCTTCGCTTGTCTCCGCTGGAAAGACTCACTCGCACCAGCTGCTCCTGTTTTAAATAACTAGTAACAGCTTCAGATACTATCACAGATCTCCTTAGCGCCTGTTTGCTTTCCAGAGGGGGGTTTAACGATCTGTGGTACGTTTTTAAAACCCGTTTCAATGCTTTCGGGACAAAGTTTGTGGTGAATCTGACGTTGAATAGCCTTGTAAGCGAGTCCCAGTAACTGCTGGTTCTGCGAGTATTCTGTTCCCTACTTGATTTCTCGAATTCGATCAGCCAAAAAAGTTGTATATCTTCAATAGTCGTGTCTGTACACTCGATATCTTCAATGCAAAAGTCTTCAGCATTCGTGCTGTCCGAGGCAATGTCGAATTTCACCCTTTTTTTCGATAGGGTGTCTCTTCAGCGTGGTGTGGCATTCCCTCTTTGGATTTATGTTTAGTAAGTACCATATCCGCCACGCTATTCTCATCCCGGGTCCTCTTATGAATAGAAAGATAGTTTTGGGTGCTAGACGATTCCGGGGCAAACTCCGGGGCCCCATGTACAGGGGTAGATTTACAGGTACGACTCATGGACAGCTTCAGCTGTACGGGTGAGTGTTTCCTGCTCGAATTATAGTGCTGGGCTAGGATAAGAAACGCCTGAAAATTTGTATGCCCAAATCATTGGGCTTGCGAGCACTGATTGTGATTAAGACTATCCACTTTACTAAAGTTGCGGGGTAGATGAAAATTTATATCCGACACTCACCTTTCTCAATGCATAGATGAATCATTGATAGATATTCTCTTGGCTAAGCAAGCGCTATCACTGAGAGTATTTAGGTGATTTCCGGAGTGATTGGAAACTTGTTTCTTTGTCCACGGCAAAGAACCCAATGCAACAAGTGGGCCCAAAGAACTACGGGTAAATAACAACAATGCCGGAATTTGCCTAGATCCCGAGCTAGTCAACACGTACTGTGATAGGAGAAATAGCTACGCGCGGGAAGGGTAGATCGTATCCGCGGTAAATATAAATGTTACTAATGCGGAATAACTTCATGTGTTACCTGCTGGTAATACCGAAAGGTTCATGTAATTAATGATTAAAACAAAAAAAAAAAAAAAACCTGCTGGTAATGCAATAAATCCATAGATAGGTTACTAAGCAGACTGCTGCTTGTGTTCTCGGAAGGGATTAGCCTGTGGCGGTGGCTGTGGTATCAATCAGTAGAACGAGAACCCTAACCCAGTGTCTCTGCACTTGCTCATAGCCTATAGTTTGCCTGTCTCAGACGAGAAATTAGTAGAGAGCTAGAAAACAAATCGGTACAATATATCGAAATAGTGTCGCAGATATCCAGTCAGTATCATAATCCATCTACTAAAGCTATATGTACACATAGAATTTATGCTATAGGCTATATAAAGAGAAAAGACTTTATGACTAGATATGAGTAATTCAGCCTTTGAACATTCATTAGACGTCTTCTAGTCTTGGTTTTGGGGGATAATTCCTCAAGAGGCAAAGGCAAGCGGGAAGCTCATCTCGGTAGTAACCTTGCCGACCGGCTTGGTGGAGATACTGACGGTCGATGACAAAGCCTATAGATTCTCTTTGAAATTCCAAGATACAAAATCAGGTTATAAATCAGTTTCTCTACCACGTTATGCTATATTTTCAACAGTTGCTATTATATTAAAAGTAACTCATCATGCAAAGCGCTGTAAAAACCATTGAGATTGGATACATACTGCTATAGCTAGGATTATTGGCAGAAGTATTGAGATGCGTGAACTAGAGAGTAGATTTATTCTACATCCCATATATGCACAATGACCTTTTTATCAATGTATTACTCGTTGTTTTTTCGAATTGTGTGCGGTGATATAGGTTGCTTGCAGTATGATTATTTATATTTCTAACGAGCAGAGAGCTGCCAGGGCAGCCCAGAGGGTGCATGTTAGTCAGAACTAGTAGAAATTAGAATCAGAATGGCTTTCAATCATGGCATCAACTGCTATAGTTTTCCTTGTGATTGCCGAGATTTACGAGTGGTCGTGTATCTTCGCTAGGCCCGGATGGTGTACGTAACATGCTTGGAATAATAATGTATTATACGCTGTAGTACCTCCAAGATGTCTTATGAGGCAGCATTTACAACCTTCTACGCTCTTTGCAACTCTCACTGAAATTGGAGTTGGCGCATGAGCGCTCCATCTAGTTATACAGAGGTTTAAATGGGCCGGCCGGCCCAATAATTAATTTAGTATGGTGATTGCTGGCCCGGGCCACATAAATGGTGGCTAGGCCGGCCCGAAATTAATTAATGGGCCGGCCCATTTAAACCTCTGTAGTTATATATATTAGGCTATACCAAAACAAGGTATTCTTCCAGCTTGGCTCTATCAATTCCATCACTTGAATACACGCGGCGCGCTGCAGGTCAGGGAGTCTGGGTAGTGAATGGTCTACCAACTAGATAACACCTATATCATGTGTAATGGGGAGTAATTGGCTTCCCTGTTGGACCTCATGTTTTAATTAGCCAGGTAGATGGCTACTGAGTCAGCCTACGGAAAAAAAGGATTTGTTTGAGAATTAGACTGGCTGTGTGTATCCAAGTCATGCATGAAAAATCTAGGGAGAATCTATGATTATTTTTCCTAATTCAGATACAGTGGTGTATGGTGTATATTAGACAGGTTCCCTAGTACCTAACACGTTCTCTGCTCTAAACTTCTCCGTTGACCCAAGCCTTTAAAATATTTCAGTAATCATATCCAGTGGTATTTTCATTCATCTAATTGCGTTAGCCCTGCGTTCGAGTGTCGATCCCACACCATCCGATAGACAAAGCCCCATCTCACTGTCTTCAATCAGCGATATGCTGAACAGGTTGGCCGGAGATTCTGTTGAGCTGGCTGTCTCCCATATCGCCAAGATATCTACGAGGCGCAGGCTGGGTTGGGGTAGTATTTTGAGCAGCAGCCTTAACTGGACGAGGTCGACGCCTGAATTTTCTGATGCGAGGGGGGGTGCGACTGTACATCGGCCCTGAGGGCCCCACATTCTTAGTTTTGTACAACCTTTCAGGCACCTTCTTGAGCTGACGTTTGTGGCCATCTTTCTTCGGGATGGAGCCTTGGGACATTCCATTATGGGTATTGTTACCCACCGCCCCAGTGGGCTTGTGCGAAGGACCGGCAATGGAATGGTCTCCAGAAATGAGTCCACCACCATTAACCTGTTCAGCTACAGTATCTTTCTGAAGCCCTTGGGTTTGATTGTGCTCAACTTGCAAATCTGAGTTGTCGAGGTTAAGATGAGCCCCCCTACTGAACTGAGGGCCAGGTTCATGAGAAGCTTGTTGAGACGAAGAGCTCGCTGCTTCAATCATATTCCTGCGCTGGGCTCTAATTCTTTGGCTGGTCCGTTTGGACTTACTAGTTGAGGGCCCCGCGGTGCTTGGATTGCCGTGATGGTTTTCGGCTGTATGAGGTTTCAAAGGTTTGTTAGCTACTACTCACTATGTTCAACAGCGATGAGAGGAGCTAGAGATGCCTACCGGGTGACTGATGATTGTAAGGTCCAGATGCCTGAACACTAGGTGAAGCAGGCATGGCTTATCCTGAAGGTACGTATTTAGGGGATGGGTAGTTGGGAGGATGGTTGATTCAGGGACTTGGTGGAGTGGTGCTGCAGGGGACTGCGGAGTGTGCTTTGGAGAGCACGGTGAGTACAGCAATGAGTGGTGGGAACGGAACAAGAGGGGAGGAGGCCATTTATAGTCAGCTGTGATCATACATGGAATATCACTCGGCTGTGTTGGTAAAGAATATTATAGATGCTTCCTAATGCGGACAGCTGATGGAGAGCCATGGCCCTGTGGTACATGCAACCGCACCCGAGTAGTTTAGTTCAAACCATAACATGTTTAATACAAACACTAGAGGGTTTGCATTAAACTCCGTAGTTTAGAAAAAACCACGTTTATGTTTGATTTAAACGACGGATTTCTTATTGTTTGGTTGAAACTCTGAAAGTTATGTTTAATTTAAACGTCAGACCTCTTATGGTTTGATTTAAACTCTGCATCTTATGTTTGATTCAAACGTCAGACTTCCCACTGTTTTATTTAAACACTAGCCTGGGTTTGATTCAAACGTCAGTTTCCCATGGTTTAATTTAAACTCTGCATCTTATGTTTGATTCAAACGTCAGTTTCCCATGGTTTGATTTAAACTCTGCATCTTATGTTTGATTCAAACGTCAGTTTCCTATGGTTTGATTTAAACTCTATATCTTATGTTTAAGCATTTAATTTTTTTAACCAAGCTAGCTACATAGTTAATTAGCAGCCGACATGACATGATTAGTTTGCAACATACCTACACGAACGTACGTACATCATCAATCTCATCATATGCAAGTACTCAGCTCAGCTCGCTCCATCCAGTACATACAGTTTATATCAGCAGAACATCAACTAACGACTGCTTTCATCAATTTGGCCGGCTGATAGATCGACCTTCGATTCGTCCCATCGATCTGTACGTACTGTCTATCCAGCTAGCTAGCTAATTATTAGATATATACAGGAGAGTAAGCAGCCGAGAATTGTATATATACGTATACTGAGCTGACATATTATATAGAGCTATCGATCTGATTAATTAGACATACGAATCGCGATACGGCCGGGGTCGACACCATGACTTTCGTTTGGCGCGAATGTGACTGTTCGATGTATGGTGGTGTTCCACATACAGTTAAGAGTAATCGTGAATGGATTAGGCATTTTGCGTTGAAAAGAGACGATATGCGCATTGCCGGATTATCACAAATAAGATCACAGATACCTGAAACTCCTTCACAATTGCTAGCCCCCCGAAACAGGATTGGGAGGCAGGCTCAACCCCCCCCGTTCTCAGATGAAGATCCCCGGAATGACGTGTTATTGCCTGATCAGCCTCTATTACCTCAGAACAATGGTCTGCCTCATTATGTGGATGACCCATCTTCCTCCGAATCCGTGAGCCATATGCTTCATATAGAAGACCCCGAGTCTGAAAAAGAAGATATCACTCGTGCACGTGTGGAAGACCCCGAGTCTGATGAAGATATACATACTACACTTGTCGATGACCCCGATTCCGGTGAAGATATACCTACTACACTTGTCGATGATTCCGAGTCTGAAGCGAATCCCGAGTCTGATGAAGATATACCTCATGCTCATACTACACGTTCCGATGACCCAGACTCTGAAGAGGATCCCGAGTCTGAAGTGGATCCTGAGTCTGATAAAGATATACCTCATACTACACGTGCCGATGACCCTGAGTCTGAAGAGGATCTACCTCGTGTGGACGACCCAGAATCATCCGACAATAATGAATATATTGGTTTTCACGACCCGGCTTCCTCCCGGAATTTGCATGGGTACGAGGGTCGTATTATACCTCCTATAGAACGTTTTGTCACCCAGGATTACAATTTACCTCTCGATTCTTTGGGTGACCAGGCCTCCTCTATCTCCGATAGCGAATATAATTTACCTCATATAGAGGATCATATCTTATTTTCTGAAGATGAGATACCCGATGCGAATGATCCTGCCTCCTCTGAGAATGAAGCACCCGCTGTAGATGACCCTGTCTCCTCCGGCGGCATTAGTGTAGGCGACCCTGTCATCTTCGAGGGCGAACCTACAGCTATACATTCTATTGAAGACGAGGCTGCTCTCCAGATAGAAAATATACCCTCTCACAGGGATAGTGTTATAGAAAACTATGCGGCTGACATTGGTGCAGAGGACCATATTGAGAGTTCGCCTAGAAGAGCTATCTTTGAGCAGCTTGACCTCAGAGGCCTACCTTTTGAAAACCCGCAGCCTTCCATTGAACATGGTAACTCCAATATTGACCTACTATTGTCACAAATCCCAGAACACAATGTGGACGTTGTTGACCCTACATCCTCAGAGGAAGACTTGAACTTTCATGACTCAGATCAGTATGGTTCTACCGATTCAGACAAGTCTGGCCCGGTTGGGCAAATGAAACGTGGCTTTGCAGAGTTGCGTCCGGAATTCAATTCGGAGCAAGAATATCTATCTTCACAATCTGACGACATCGATATCGAACTCTTAGAGAATATTCAAGCAGACGTTGATCACGACGACTCTTATTTCAACTATCGAGACACAATGAGCAACCCGCTTACCGAACAAGAAAAACTCTCCTTCTCTTTACACGATATCACTATGAAGCATAGAATCCCACGTGAGGCCGGAAGGGATGTTTCCGAACTGTTTGCGTCTGCTTTACCCCCGACATTAAAACCTCTTGACTATCGTACTGTTCGAAAGCGGATACAGCAAAGAACCGGGATCGAAGAAGTCAAATACAACTGTTGTCCTAATAGCTGTATGTCGTACTCGATCTCTCAAAACTTGGATCAGTGTACCTATTGTAGTCATGCACGATGGAAGGATACGGCTAAAAAAGTTCCCCACACCAGCCACAGTCATATTCCCGTTATTCATAGGCTTCGGCTATTGTATTCAGATGCTAAAGTTGCGGCAAGCATGGTATCATATAGATATAAAGCTGAACAGGATCGGGAGAAGGGACTGAGAACCGATTATTGGTCGGGCGATCTTTTTCAAGATATGAAGGCCAAGGGCTTGTTCAAGTCCGACACCGATATAGCTTTTATGCTAAGCTCTGATGGAGTGAAAGTCTTCAAAAGCCGGCGAAGCTTCAGTATATGGCCAATCCTCATGGTAATTACGTAATCCATAATTATATAATCCATCCTAATAGCTGCTTGAAGTCATATCGATCTAATTAATTAACCTTTCTCTTATAGATTAACTTAAACCTCCCCCCTGAAAAGCGGTACAAAAGACGCCACATGCTCCTTATAGGATTTATTCCAGGCCCCAATAACCCCAAAGATATTGATTCTTTTCTGTTTCCCCTTATGCAAGAGCTTGTGCAGCTGGAGGAGGGTGTATCTGGAGTCTGGAATGGGGCGAGGAATGCGGAATTTACTCTTTTAGCCCATGTTTGCGTGGTGGGAGCAGATATTCCAGGCAGAGAAAAACTGATGAATTTTAAAGGCAACCGCGCAACATCTTATTGCCCATATTGCACTTGCAAAGGACTGCATAATAAGTCAATATACTGTCCCCTAAAGCCTCCTACGAATTGTCCGCCTCATGTGGGAGCTGTACCTGAATACGATCCTGGAAATCTTCCTATGCGCGATGACGCACAATCACGCAGGATTGCCCGCCATATCCTTCAAACAGGTGACGACAAAATAGCCAAACAATCTGGTATCAGAGGCCCTAGTTGCTTGGCGGAACTATGTTCTATCGATATCCCTCGCAGCTTTCCTCCAGATGCCATGCACTTGTGGTGGGAGAATTTATTACCAGATATCTTTGAACATTGGCGAGGGGTGTTCTTCTCATCGAGTGTAGTTACTGATATGTATGACGCTGATGATGAGATAGAGGTCGAAGCCCCACAAAAAGGTAAACAGAACAAGCCGAAAAAGGGTAAAAATAAGCAGCCGACGCTTTCAATTCCTCCAAAATCCAAATTCATCGAGTCAACAGATCCATAGAATATTGTGCCTTTGGAGTGGGTTGAAATGGGTAAGGATATGGCTAAAAGTACTTCAAACTTTCCATCTTCTTTTGGAGATCCCTGTAAAAACCGATCACCTATTGGGGAACAGCGGGTGATAATCACAAGGCAAGACTAGTATCGAGAGACTAGGAACTCAGGGACAAGGTAGGTAAGGTATTGAATGCAAGTTGTTGCGTGAAGAACTAACTAACTGACAGAGATGCGTCCCTTTTATACCCTTTCTGGAGGGACGCTGAGATCAACAATGAGACAATATGAAACTGAAGGAGCGACCTCCTTCTACATGAAACTATAGACGTCTCGTCCTGCGAGGCGTACTTCTTACATGACCAATGATAACAGGGATCCTACGAGATATGAAACGATACATGAAACAAGGAGATAGGCAAGGCAGACTAGGAAATGGGTGTTCTTGACAATCCCATCCGAAACTTCACCGAGCATTGCCATCACTTAAAAGCTGCCGAATGGAGAACTTTTGCTACACTTCTCGCCCCGATCTATCTCAAGGACCGCTTGCCAGAGGAAGACTATACCGAATACATTAATCTTATTGATGCGCTAGGACTGTGTTGCGATTACGAACTCACAGAGACCGAAATATTCGCTATTGGAGTGAAGATAAGGAGATTCGTGGAGTACTATGAACGGAGATATTACCAGCAGAAATGGGAGCGTTTGTCTGCGTGTCTTCCGGTAATCCACCAAGCACTACATGTCGCGCAGGGAATTCTTTGGGCTGGGCCAGCTTATGTATACTGGCAATGGCCTATAGAACGTGTATGTGGCATGATAGCATCTTCTGCTAAATCTAGGGTATCGGCAAACAGGAATATCGCTATCTCGATGACTTTGGACGAACAGCGGAACTATATGCCATACGTCATTAAGTATCCCGATATAGATGAGGATTTATTAGAAGACGATGATGGGAATATCCTACTACATTGTTTTTTCATCAAACGACATGCTCTTATAAAGCCAGCCTTATCAAAATTCAGTGGTCCTAAGAGCATGTGCACTCTTAACAATTGGCAGCGGAGAGCACTCAAGGAATATATACTCCAGCAACATCAATCCGAAGATAATGACGAGACCCTCAACACAGAAGAACTTCTGGAAGGAGTCCCAAAAGATTGTGTGCGCTGGGGGTTATACAGCCCCATTATAGGCCCTAACAAATTCACCGTCGTATCATCAAATATGCGCAGAATTAATTCTACTAGAAACTCATCTATGGTCCGGTATGAGGTTACCTCTATTGATGGGTCCGTAAAGAGTGCTTTTGGTGAAGTTATTTTCTTTTTTACATCTATAGTAGAAGGAACGACTCTCTACTTGGCGTATATTCAAAATTTCACAGTGCAGCAGGAGGGTAGGCTGCTACAGAAAATTGGATTTGGGCGCAAACTGGTTATAGGGGTTTCTACGGTTTGTGAATTGGTTGGGCTAATATCAGATCGGGGGAAACAGTATATTATTCGGCGGCACACGTGCTTATTCTAACCCTAACCCTATGGCCCATTTTGCACTAGTGCGCACGCACCAGCAACCTCAGGTCACGTCAACATACTTCATCTCATCACCAACCCCTTACATCTGACTATCAGCAATCATCCAAACCATCAAATATCTATCATCTTGAAACTTCCTACATACAGCAAGATTGTTTCACGATCACCCTTCCTTAAATTTATCACCACCACCCCTCCCTTTAAATTTACTACGTACTTTACCACGATCATCCGAATCCCCCTTTTAATTTTTTAATTCCTACCCACAAGTCACCTATACCTATAATTATGACGGATATACAGAGGCGTCGTGATCGTGAACTGTTCCTTGCCAAAGCTGTCAAAAGAGCCAAGGAGGAATGGCTTGCCCAGATTGCAGCTGGTATGTATTGATAAACAGTCATGTCAGCCTCATAAATGATGCTTAGTACTTACACTGGGAAATTAGAATCCTCCAATACGCAGGACTCAGCCTCTACTACTACGATTGGCATGTCGCCGGATAGGACCCCTAAGCCAATGAATAGCAGGCCACCTGCATCGACTGATAATGATGAATCGGAGCCCCGGGCCCCCTCGACCCCCCCAGTCATCGAAAAATGGAAAAAAATTAGGTTGAAAACCATGGAACAATCCCGCCCTATCAGTAAAGATGTTGAGAGAGCTGGTATAGTTGAAGATACCGGGTCTGAAACGCCAAGGCCGAAACCTCAGAAGCCTAAAAAAGTTATCAGGGACTCTACTCCCACAGCTCCCCGCAAGCGACGTGCGATGAGTGATACAGAAGGTGAAGACGAGCGCCCCGCCCGTAAGGACAAACCCATTGCCGGATATAGAGATCGTCCAGCCCTCGCCAGGAGGATGAGACTTGATCCCCAGGATATAACAGCTATACGCGAATGTCGGGAATTTGTTAGAGCCCAATGTGCTAGGCGCGATATACCGTTAAATATAGCCTTCGAAGATTATAAACAGGAACAGCTATACAAAGTTATGCGCGGCGTAACCATTGTATGCCAGACTAAATTCGGGGAATGGTGGGATTTGGAACTCACTCAGGATATCGCTCACGCCATCTGTCTTGACAAGGTTCGCAACGCCGGTGTTAAAGCACGGAAAAAGGCTGCTGCTGCTCGCAACCCTACAGCCAACCGTAAGCCTTGTAAAAGACGAGCCAGGGCAGCAGACCCCGAGGACTCCCCTGAACCTCACCTTCCCACTGAACAGGACCCTGTCGCAGACCACCCCACAGATGCGGTTACTCCCACACCCCTATCGAGGACAAAGCGAATCCCGTCGGTAGAACCTGGTCCCTCGCAATCAAGTCTCACGGGTCCGCTTAGTGTTGAAAGCTGCCCATCCAGCCCACTCCAGGACTTCAATATCGTTGACCCACCATCAAGCATCCTAGAATCAGAAATAGACCCTACGCTGCTCAATGATTCGCCCCCACTACCACCAATAACTCCAGTTGACCAAGCCCCAGTCAAAAGAGTCCCGCAGGCGCCGGTTAAGAAAGCTTCAGTATCAGTACCCAAAGGCATTTCTACCGCCCACCCCCAAACACAAGCGGTCGGTCACCTTGTAGTTTACATTAAAAAAAGATCGCCTTTCCTGGTCCCAAGTGACTCAAAGTTTAACGAGTTCTGCACGCGCATCGAGACCCGTATCTTCTGGGATACAAACGATGTTTTGCTTTATAGAGCAAAGTCCGGGAAGATATCAGATCTCCAATGGCGGACACTATCAGATGAGGAGCAGTATAAAGGACTTCTGAAAAGATGTGCAAAGTCTGGAGTCGTTTTGAAAGTAGCTGATGCAAATTATTTCCTTTCCGATGGCGAATCAAATGTTTGGGCTCCATCCATACTATTATTTTATATATCTCTACTGACACCACTTTCATAGGAAGAGGACCATGCAGACTTCGTGGACCCCAAGTGGACTAACCCCCCCGTAGTAAGTAGTCGGAGATAGGGTTCCACTTACGTTACTAACGGGTCTGGGTTGAGCTAGATACCGTTTGTTAAAGAGGTGGTACGCCTGGAGAAGATTGTTGAAGTACCGGTAGTGGAGGATGCCGAGGAGGCAGATGCTGGAGTGGGGGCGGATGCTGAGATAGTAGAGGATGCCGAGACAAAATCCAACACGGGGGAGATCCCTAACACTTTCACGGATTGATCAGGGGCGCCAGGGTGAGTCTCATCGTGACTCATGCAAGGATGGAGGCAGGGTAACAGGCATCGAGGAAGGAAACAAAGGCATTGTACAAATGGGAATTTTGGGTATAAATAGGGAGCGTTGCTCCCTCCTTGTAGTAGTTTTTCTTTCTCTTTTCTTTACGCAACGTCTCTTCAGTTAGATTCAATACAAACTTCTTTCCTCGCTGCCTCTCCGCTGTTCCATCGCTTCGCGATCGCTGAAACCACTTCCTACTTCACAAACCTTTGGTATTTTGCTTGTAACGGATAGTTACCTTGCCATCGAGTTAGTTGTATCCTGTGGCCACGCTGCCCTCACGCTGTCCCCCTTGAAATTACGTTGCGTCGTCCACCACACCATACAACACACAACACCAGACATCCACAAGTTACTATGACATCTCCTAACTATGTGTTTCCTTCTACCATCGCTGCGTTCGAAGAACAAATTAGCGACGCCCCCACCCTTTACGCAAACTTACAAGGACTGATTCAGAAAGCAACCGAAGCCAAAGACCGCTACCGGGAAGGAAGGGAAGCAGCCCTACACAACTCCCAACTCTCTGAAAACGCCCTCACCGCCGCCCGCACCCAACTACAGCAATCTCTAGATGCGTACACCGCACTAGAAAGCCAGTACAATCAAGTTCAGGAAGAATTAGCCCAAGCCCGCTCCGCAAAGGAACTCATTCCCGAGATAAAAGATCCTTTACCACCACCGGCAACCTCACATAGGTCGGAAAAAATGCCAGATCCCTCCCCCTTCAATGGGGACCGAGCCAAACTCCCCAATTTCCTAGCCATGATGAGAGTTAAGTTGGTTGGCAATGCCGACCGCTTTGCCAGCGAAGAAGCCAAGGTTATGTATATCATAAGTAGGTTAGAAGGCAAGGCTATGGACCAGATCGAACCCCTCCTCGCAACCACCACCACCCCCTTTGCCACTACTGCCAAAATGTACGAATACCTGCAAGAATCTTTCGGCGATCCAGACCCTCATGGAACAGCACAAGAGGAACTCAGGACCCTGGTTCAAGGGAAGCGAGACTTCGCCGCCTTTTACTCCGACTTCTTGCGCATCATGGGGAAACTTAAGTACGACGACACCGCTAAAAAAGACGCTCTGAGAAGCCGCTTATCGGATGCGATGAAGGACGCTCTGGTGGTCACACCCGTCAAGGACGAATACAGCGAGTTCGTAAAAGACTTGATGGCGTTAGACGGAAGGGTCAGGGCCAGGCAACAGGAAAAGAAAAGTGGGAACCATCGCAACGATATTGGCCAGTTTACTGCCCCCGCCCCCTACGTACCACACCCCTCACACGCTCCCGGAGGCCTTGCCCCCATGGATCTCTCGGCCTTCCAAACACGACCTCAAGGACTACCTCGCCCCCCGCTGGAACAGCGATACGTGTTCGTAAGTGGATCCAGGCGCACCTCCCCGGCAGAGAAACAGTGGAGGAGGGAAAACGATCGATGCGGGTACTGTGCGGCCTCAGATCACAAATACGCCAACTGCCCCCAAGGCAAACAGCTCCAGAAACCTCCGGTTATGAGGGGAGCAGCCCTCTCCGCCCCAAGCGGACCATCCCAGCAACAGGCCGGCGCGCCTGCATCTCCTTTGTCCAATAATCCATTTCGTTCTTCTTCTTCTTCTTCTTCTTCTTCTTCTATTTCTTCGGTTCAGGGTTTTCAACAGTCCTAGAGCAGCCAGGTGGCTCTACTCTAGGACCTTCTAAGGTTTCTACAATTTCTGCGTTTTCTATTTCCGGGTTTTCAGTGTCAGACATCAATGTGGAGGATAAATTGGATGGGGAACATTTGGTTATTTCTTGTACGCTTTCAAACAATATAAAAACCATTCAAACTCATGCATTGATTGACACTGGGGCCTCCGGATTCGCTTTTATTGACGAAACCTTTGCACGCCACCATCAACTTCAATTAACACCTCTCAAAACTCCAAGAGAGCTGGAGGTTATCGACGGACGACCAGTATCCTCTGGTCAAATTACACATCTCGCACACCTTGGCCTATCCATCAAATCGCATAGGGAGCACGCCCCATTTTTTGTAACAACGTTAGGACAGTACCCTCTGGTCCTAGGCATTCCTTGGCTCAAACACCACGATGTTTCCCTTCGCTTTAAACATAACTATGTTAAGTTTGGGTCGGAATTCTGCCAAAAGAACTGTACTTCATCTCATGTGCCTATTATCTCTCCAGGGATCCCCCCACCAGACAAAAAGAAGATTCATCTTATCGGCTCCGCTGCATTCTGCAGACTCTCCAGGAAAAGAAACGTCCAGGTATTCTCACTTTCGCTTTACGAAATAAATAAAATTGTCGACCACAAGACCTCTAAGGAAGAATGGAAGCAAAGAATCCCAATAGAGTACCACGAATACCTGGACATGTTTGACGAAAAACTTTCCAAAAATTTGCCCCCACGAAGACCCTACGACCATAAGATCCCCTTGAAGGAAGGAAAGGAACCCCCGTTCGGCCCCCTCTACGGCATGTCCAGAGAAGAACTTATAGTCCTTAAGGAATACATCGAAGACAATATGGCCAAAGGGTTCATTAGAGATAGCGCGTCACCGGCAGGATCCCCAGTGCTCTTCGTGAAGAAAGCGGACGGGTCACTCCGACTCTGTGTCGACTACCGAGGATTGAATGAGGTAACCATCAAAAATCGGTACCCCCTACCGCTCATACGGGAAACCCTGGACAGACTGGCAAAAGCGAAATGGTATACCAAACTGGACCTCCGCATGGGCTACAATCAAATACGCATAGCCCTAGGGGAAGAGTGGAAGACAGCTTTCAGAACAAGGTACGGCCACTATGAATATACGGTCATGCCTTTCGGACTTACCAACGCCCCCGCGACCTTTCAACATTTTGTCAACGACTGCTTAAGGGAATACCTGGACCAGTTCTGCACCGCATATTTAGACGACATTCTCATATACAGTGACACCCTCGAAGAACACAAGGTACACGTCAGAAAAGTGTTACAGACTTTAAGTAACAACGGAGTACTTCTAAAACCTGAGAAATGCGAGTTCCACTGCCAGAAGACAACATACTTAGGACTGGTTATCTCCCCTGAAGGCATTAGCATGGACACAAAGAAGGTATCAGCAGTTGTGGACTGGACACGACCCAAGCACCTTAAAGACCTACAAGCATTCTTGGGCTTCGCCAATTTTTACAGACGCTTCATCAAAGATTTTTCCAAGCTTGCCGCCCCCCTTACCGCTTTGTCAAGAAAGGAACCAGGAACTAAAGAACATGTTCCCTTTATTTGGACGAACAACCATCAACTAGCGTTCGACACACTAAAAGTAGCCTTCACCTCAGCACCGGTTCTAATGCACTTCGACCCAGAGAAACCAATCATAGTAGAAACAGATGCCTCCGATTACGTTTCCGCGGGAGTGCTATCCCAAAAAGATAATCAAGGAATCTTACACCCTGTGGCATTCTTCTCAAAGAAACACTCACCAGCCGAATGTAACTACGAAATCTACGACAAAGAACTACTGGCGATTATTAAAAGTTTCGAGGAATGGAGACCAGAACTGGAAGGAGCCGCCTTCCCCATCGCAGTCATATCAGACCATAAGAATTTGGAATACTTTATGACTACCAAAAATCTTAATCGAAGACAAGCACGGTGGGCTGAATATCTTTCGCGTTTTAATTTCGTAATCACATACCGACCAGGAAAACAAGGGGGGAAACCGGACGCATTGACAAGGAGATCAGGAGATCTCCCTGGAGAGGGGGATGAAAGAATACAACACCAGAGTCAAATAGTGTTAAAAAAGGAGAATTTGGACCCTAAGTTAAGTTTGTTAGCGGGTACTTTGCCAAATGAACCCGCTGAAATGACTGTTCCCATAGCAAAATTGATACAAGAGGCACAAAAAACTGACCCGTTTCCACAAAAGGTTTTAGGAATGTTAGCCAGAGGAGAAAAGAAATCCTCAGGGATATCCCTAGCCGAATGCTCAGAAAATAACGGACTCCTTTACTATCGAAATTGCCTGTATATACCCGATTACGATCCCCTTCGCCTGCACATCCTTAGGGAACATCACGACGCGCCAGCAGCAGGACATCCGGGCAGAGAAAAAACCTTTGAACTCGTTAGCCGTCAGTACTTCTGGCCAAAAATGCGCGAGTACATCGGAAGATACACCAGAAACTGCCACACCTGCCAAAGGAGCAAATCCAGTACCCACAGCAAATACGGAGTCCTCCGTCCTCTACCCATCCCAGAACAACCATGGAAAGAGGTATCAATGGACTTCGTCACCGGCTTACCAGAAAGCAACGGGTTCGACGCCATATTGGTAGTAGTGGACAGACTGTCCAAAATGCGACATTTGATCCCTTGCCACACCACCACCGACGCAGGGCAAGTAGCCAAACTGTATCTTCACAACGTTTGGAAACTTCACGGTCTCCCTACGCATGTTACCTCCGATAGAGGCACCCAGTTCACTTCGAAATTCTGGAAAGCACTGTGTCAATACCTGAAAATCGAAGCACGCATGTCGACCGCGTACCACCCAGAAACAGATGGGCAGACAGAAAGGATGAACGCAATTATGGAACAGTATCTTCGCGCATATATATCCTATCAACAGGACGACTGGAGTGAGTGGCTACCTATGGCGGAGTTCGCAGCCAATAATCAGTTGTCAGAAACCACCAAGGCCTCTCCTTTTTTCGCCAACTACGGGTTTCACCCTCGCTTCCAAGTAAGCCTTACACCTCGAGGACAAACTGCCCCGGAATTGGATGCAAGGGATTTCGCCTCGCGAATGACGGAATTGCATGAGTGGTTACGGACCCAAATGAGGACCGCACAGGACAAACAGGAACAATACACAAACGCGCACCGGACACCCGCCCCTCGGTACCAACCAGGGGACATGGTTTTTGTATCCTTGAAAAACATTCGCACTACCAGGAACTCTAGGAAGCTTGATTGGAAAAAAGCGGGTCCCTATCGCGTTAAAAAGGTCGTTAGCCCCTATGCCTACGAAATTGAACTACCCAAAACCATGCCGAACCACCCAGTATTTCACGTCTCCCTCCTGGAACCCTCAGCCTCGGACCCCTTGCCAGGACAGATACAACCTCCTCTGCCCCCCATAGTTACTCAAGGGGAACAGGAATGGGAAGTAGAAGAAATTCTAGATTCCAAAGTAATTCGGGGAAGCCCGAGCTACTACGTTAAGTGGACTGGCTATGACCAACCCTCCTGGGAACCTGCTTCGTACCATGAGGAAACAGCAGCAGTGGACATCTTCCATCAACAATACCCCAATAAACCAGGACCGTGGGATTCGAAGCCTCGCAGGAGCTCGCGACTAAAAGGGGGGGCTACTTTCACGGATTGATCAGGGGCGCCAGGGTGAGTCTCATCGTGACTCATGCAAGGATGGAGGCAGGGTAACAGGCATCGAGGAAGGAAACAAAGGCATTGTACAAATGGGAATTTTGGGTATAAATAGGGAGCGTTGCTCCCTCCTTGTAGTAGTTTTTCTTTCTCTTTTCTTTACGCAACGTCTCTTCAGTTAGATTCAATACAAACTTCTTTCCTCGCTGCCTCTCCGCTGTTCCATCGCTTCGCGATCGCTGAAACCACTTCCTACTTCACAAACCTTTGGTATTTTGCTTGTAACGGATAGTTACCTTGCCATCGAGTTAGTTGTATCCTGTGGCCACGCTGCCCTCACGCTGTCCCCCTTGAAAAACACACAGCTTGAAGTGGAGAAGATCCCTGAGACACAGTTCGAAACGGGGGAAGTCCCTGAGACACAGTCCAAAAATGGGTTTCGTAAGGTTCAT
Source organism: Verpa conica (assembly GCA_033030425.1). NCBI lineage: Eukaryota > Fungi > Ascomycota > Pezizomycetes > Pezizales > Morchellaceae > Verpa > Verpa conica. Next base: position 1,109,013 of record JAUFSD010000016.1, read on the forward strand.
TCAAATCTACTCATCCTTTACAATTTGGGTTTATACTAATATTACCTAATAGACCGTCCCCATCCCTCCACCACAAGAGTCTCCGGAGATGACCAAAAAAGCCAAAGCGGCCGCGACTAGAAAAGTAAAAGCGGCTGAGAAGAAAGCTATCAATTCTGCCACACAGAATACCCAGGGGAATACGCAGCTTGGGGGCGAGCCAGCCCGAAAACGTGGGCGTCCGAGAAAGATCAAACCCAATGACACCGAGAAGCCAGACACTGAGCCAGCCAAGGAGGGGGTAGAACATCCGGATAAAAATCAATCACCGATTTCAGAGGTTTCGACAAGTCCTGAGGGTTCTAATAATACTTCTAGGGCTAGAAGAACCGCTAAACCAAGTATGAAAGCCACCCAGAAACAGGAGAGAGTAGCTGCCAAACAGCAAACTGACCTGGTTATTGCTGGTAGGAATTACGTGAAACAATTAACTAAAAGCTTTAAACTATAACTATATCATATAAACCCTCATCATCGATACAAGCCGACTCGGGTCCACGATCGACAAAGCTATATATATAATTTGTGATATATATTGCTATTGGACTAAAAGTAATGAAGTACGTATATATATATACTACTAGCTGGTAAGAGTGAATGAACATAGCTATATATATATAGGATTATCAGTCGATGTTGCTAACGTGTACGTATACGCGCGTGTGCCATAGCTATTTAGATTCAGATATATTTCATTGAGCGGATATATATTAAATAGTTAGATCGATGCTATATATATCTACAACCAGCCACGATATCTACAACCAGCCACGATATCTACGACCAGCCACGATATCGTGCGACCAGCCACGATACCGTACGACGCGGCGCGATCGACCTATATATTACTACGTATTAATATAGGTAAGGGATATATATCGGATAGCTAGCTAGGTGAGAGGCCGGAGATCAAATAGGCTAGTGCTGGGTATGGACAGCGTAGTTAGGTGGTATAGCTAAGGGAGCCGAATACGTGGCTAGGCTTGTAAGAGCTAGAATCCTAAATCAAGTGCGTAGAAATTTGTATGTACGTAGCTAGCTTACAATATGGTTTAATTCAAACCACAGATATGTTTTTTTCAAACCACAGATATGTTTTTTCAAACCACAACATGGTTTCTTTTAAACCACAGGTTGGTTTCTATCAAACCATAGATATGTTTTTTTCAAACCACAACATGGTTTTTTTCAAACCACAACATGGTTTTTTTCAAACCACAACATGGTTTTTTTCAAACCACAACATGGTTTCTTTTAAACCACAGATATGTTTCTATAAAACCATAGATTGGTTTCTTTCAAACGTCAAATTGGTTTCTATCAAACCACAGATATGTTTCTATAAAACCATAGATTGGTTTCTTTCAAACGTCAAATTGGTTTCTATCAAACCACAGATATGTTTCTTTGAAACCACAGATTGGTTTCTATCAAACCACAGATTGGTTTCTTTCAAACCACAGATATGTTTCTTTCAAACGTCAAATTGGTTTCTTTCAAACCACAGATTGGTTTCTTTCAAACCATAAGAATGGTTTCTATCAAACCACAGATTGGTTTCTATCAAACCACAGATATGTTTCTTTCAAACGTCAAATTGGTTTACTTCAAACCACAGATTGGTTTCTTTCAAACCACTATTTTTTAGAATAATCGTGTTATGTTGGAGTTTACTTCAAACCATTATATGGTTTGAAGTAAACCACAGTCTAGTGTTTATTTGAAACATACGCTACATGTACCACAGGGATGGAGGGTCACGGATGAGTCAGATGCATCTTTATCTGCAATCTTTGAGGATCCAGGAAACCCACTCTCAAAATGGGGTTAGGGATTTATTAGCTGATACAAATATCAATATCTCTCTCTATTTCTTTAAGGAAATTAAATCAACTCTATTTACATTGGATAAATCCTTATTGTTTCGTACGGAGAGATAGATCAATTAAGGTATAAAGAGCTCTGTGGCGGTTGTATTTGAAGTGAAAAAAAGTTCGAGCTTAAGCAAGCGATAAATCGAAAGATCGAACGTTTCGTATATCTCTTGAACTAGCTAGTCTGATCGTGTCTGCTCTTCTGACCACTCCAAGAACATAGATAGTGAAATAAAGCCGGTACCATCACAGTCTGCCCATAAACTCTTCTCTTCGTCAAATCGTTCTTCCCATCTGTATGTCTACTTGTGTAGCCTCGAATGATACACTCTTTTTCCATGCTCCACTGGCTATCCCCTTTGATCTTCGGACTATTTCCGCATTGGTGGATGTTACCAGTTATTTTTATTTGCTGAGTATGGGATTCCCTGGGTGGTCGGTGATCATTCCCACTCCTTTTAGATAATAGCTTGATGTATTATCAATAGCAGGTACCTCCGGTGAATATTTAGGCAGTGTCGCTATCGGTACCACAAGACTTTGCACTGTGTATTCAATGATGATGATGAGGTTCAAAGAGATGCAACTTGATTATTTTTAGCCCTAGAAGCATTTATCTTTTTGGCTGCTAGAGCTAGAAAAGACTGATGGACATAAATCAGAGTAATAAGTTTTTATTCATGGGCCCTCTATCGCAGAATTCGATGAGTCCTCTAGAGAGCCTCTGCTCTTGCCGAGTATATATTAGGTTTGTGCCCTCGCCCGCTTACGTTATATAGTCCTTGATCAACTTAGTACACGGAATCAGACAAAATTAGGCGTACAGGGTTTAGGCAGAATACAAGACGGGCTACAAACAGACTAGAAATACGATATCCTGAGTATCATCTATATAGATCTTTCTTAACTTGGTAAGAGTAAGTATTTGATATTATAGGGGTAAATGTTGACTATGATTTTGGTCTCAGAGGGTGGTCAACTGACATCATTCAAAATGGGAATGTTTGTACCACCCGGTAGGAGCTACTGCGCACACCATACTAAATTAATTATTGGGCTGGGCCGGCCCATTTAAACCTCTGTCGCAGCCTTCCGGTGCTCTATTCCCTATATATAGCTCAATATAGTAGGGACAAGAAGTACTGCTGTATATTTATACTTGGAGTTGAAGGTGAATAAGGTATAATGTTGTGTAGTTTTGTTTACACGTCTTCGACGCTTTTTAAACTCTGGGACCTTAGAATCCGTTCTTGTTTCATTAGGTAATGGCCGGGTAACGAGCCAGCGCAAGGAATACCTAACGACATCGAGATGCCATCGTTTCCCGGGCGTAAAATAGAAGAAGTGATGAGATTATCCCTGGCTGAGTATAGGGATCATGTGCTCAGGTACTGTAGTAGGGGTTCTATTATCGACTCAAATTTCTTGGAAGTCTATTGATCGTAACACCAACAGTGTAGGCATGGACGTCGATGTCATCTCCTTGGGGTACATCTAGTGTTGAATCCAGCCAAATAAATTTAATTGTAAATCAGGCCTAACTTAGTAAAAGCCTGTTTCAAGACACCCTTCGGCATATTCTTCTGACGGATAGATATGATCTTACCTTGGAGCTTCAACATAACCCGTTCTCCGGTGGACGCTATCCAAAGCTAGTCTAGTGTGCGTACGGTCCATTACTGATATATAAAAATACCAGAGATGGGGTAGATTACTCTAGCTCACACGTTCCAGGCTGTAGCATAACCACCTAGTAGAAGATATTTGCCACATACGTGTCTCAAAGCCCAGCCTCGAACGGTCTGACTGGTAGTACGCATGGATTGTGTTACACTATAGAGACCCTAACCTGCAGGTACGCATATAGTGAGGATTCCGTGAGCCGATCATTAATTCATCATCAATACCGAGTTAGTGTACGGTCTCCTGTACCCCTTGGGTGCGGATCTGGGAGAGGTACCGTAAGAGGCAATCGACATATATATTCTATACTTCGGATTTCTTTAGAGGAAGCTAGGCCAAAGTGGGTATCGTAGCGGTCGAATGGGATGATAATTGTGAAAGTACGAGTGCGAGCAATAGAATGATCGTTCGATAATACGCCTAGAGGAGGGGGGTAAGCCCGACCTTTTATACCCTACATGCCTATGTGATCGACCGCTGTCGGCCATACTCCAACAATGATGTCGCTGTGTTGTTGTTGTGTACAGAGCTGGAGAGGGTCGATGGACTGTTCAAGAGATGTTCATAACTTATATATCAAGACTCAGAGGACCACCATAAGCTCTTCATACCCGTCGAGCCTCAGAGATCTCCCTCGAGCAGTAGTGTCAGTATGGATCATTCAGTATGGATAGCTCGGCTGGATATGAAAGTAAGCTCGGAAGCAGTGTACTGAGCTAGATGGAAATGGGCTAACATATAGACTGGATGCTCAGTATGGAGCTCTGTGGGGTCTGTTTCCAAAGGTGATGTGCTGATACCACTTGCTTTTCTGCTATACCCACATACGCTCGCCGCTGACCGGATATCCTGTCGAGCTTCTCTGGCAGGATCAATGATTAATTTCCTTCTTTATCGTGGGCCATGGGGTATATCGAATCGGAGAGCTCACGACCTCAGTATAGATAATGATGTGTTTTCATATCCACGAGCGCTGCAGGTATCACTTATTGTTCACTTGGGTAGACCATACTTAGTGTTTTGGTCCGTCACCATTGTTGGGGTATTGTATGAAATAGGCAATGGGTTCCTTGGATGCACATCGAACACAGTGGATATGTTTTGTATATAGGACTAAATTCCAAAAGTCTGGGCATATCATGAGAAAAGCCATAGGCACACAGCTGCTCAAAACAAAAAGAAACCGACTAATGGTAAGCACCCCGGGATATAAAACCCCACCCCCCCCAAAATCCGTCATCCTTCCTCTCATGCTCATCCTTCCTCTCACCCTTCCTTTACATCTCCACCACCATCATTCAACTACATAACTACAGCAAGGAGGAGGGAAGCTCGTTTAACTACCTCTCCTATAGATAGCATCCTACTATTCTAGCTTTAGGCCTTCATTCCTGAATCGGTTAAACTCCTCTGAAGCGAAGAGCTGCTATCAGACTTCACTAGCCTTGCACCAATTTAACTCCCACAGACTGATCCATCCAGCTTCTTCTAGCTTGCCTTCTTAAGGTCAGTCCCTACTAAGCCATCATCTTTACACAGATTCGGTATGTACTGGCACTTTGGAACTAATTACTGATCCTGATTCTCTACTGGCACAGATATGGCTGGCCGTCTTTCTAGCAAACGAGATCGCTCGGAGTTTGAATGCGAACCTGTAACCCGAGAAGAGGTTCAAAAGCTCTCAGACCAAATGGATAAAACAAGTCTAAGAAGCTCTCTTCGCTCGCCTGCTCGTAAGAGGCGTGCTGCTGGGCATAAAACCGTTCCGGGGGTGATGAACATAGAGAAGACCGAGGGGAGCCTCGCTAGGGAGGACAGATTGCCTCTGCCAATAGATATAACTATGCCCGTATCTGAGAATGGTGGCTGTAATGATACGAGTCGTGGTCTACAGAAGTCATCAGATGAGTTGGACGGCGACGATGACAAGGCAGGTACCCCCACAAATGGTGCTGTAACTATCAACCAAAGAAGTGGAGACAGACCACTGCCTAGACCAATCTCTATTGCTGTAGTTCATCCGACTACTGGTGGCAAATCACTATTGAGCTTTGCAGCGCCTTCTTCATCAATCGCTAGCGAAACGGAGGATGAAGATGAAGATGAAGCTGAAACTCCTCGAGCCAAAAAGAATCATGGATTTATTGAGGCCGAAAATCAGGTGGAGGTGGCCCATGACAGAAAGGTTGCCCAAGGCAGAGGCAAGAAGTGGAGTTTAGCACGTCTTCACCATAACTACGAAGCGGATGTAGTTTATGTAACTGAAGAACTGCTAAGCGAGCATGTTGGTGAGGATGGTAAGCACAGCCCCCTTTCAGATCATACTCTTAAATAATACGTACGGCTACTAACGGTCTCACTCAGATGAGGCGGACATCATCTACCATCAGGAACCAGGTATCCGCAGGATCAACCAGGCCAGAGCCGACAAGTGTAAGTGACACGTGATTTGAATCTTAACCTAATACGCTACTGCAACTCCCGAGCTAACGGATTACTAACTCCGGTACTAGTGATTGGCGCCTATGAAAGTTACTACCTCTTGAGCAAAGAGGAGATGGGTTGGTCGGCTGAGGAGGAAAGGAGAAGAGCCGAGACCCACATCAAAGTGGCTGTAGAGACAAATACAACACTGCTGTGTAAGTTCATGCACATCTCCCTCACGGGTTCCCCTTATATTTATTTTCAATTATCTCGAAGTGGCTAATGGTATGTATAGACCCAGAGGATGCCGGGGCTGATAGCCTAGAGCAGAAACTGGTATGGGTTCAGTCCCACATCAATTTCACAAAAGAAAACCCCGATAATGCAGCGATAAAGACAGCCCATCAGGCAGCTGGTACTTGCTATGCATTTACACATCTACTCCCGAGCTGGCACTCAACGTACCAAAGCTCTTCTATTAGTGGCGGTCCTCTCCTAAAACGCGTCAAAAATACAAATAAAACAAACACCGTCCAGTCAATAGGGAGTCTAGCTGGCACAAAGGTCGACACACCGGGACCCGAAGCAATTACCGAGGAAACAGCGGAAAAGCCCGTGACATCGTTATCTGGAAAGTGTAAGAAGATTCTAGAAATTATGATGGGAGATGTCAGGGCAGGTCGATATGAATCGAAAAATAGCCCAGAAGCCAACATCACCTACGATGGGGATGCCATGAGGGACGAAGAGATGAAAAACGGACATTATCCGGGGATACATGACAAATGCTTTGATACCACCCCAACCAAAGCTTATCTACCCATCCATAGTAAGTATGGGTATTGGCTTGTCACACTTGTGGCAGCCGGATATTCGGCGAGACAGCTTGTTTGGCTTTGTGGACCAATCGACCAGGTGCCGGGGGCCAAAGATCGCTATACAAAAGAGTCATTATGCAGCAAATTATCGATGAGAGTCTCCCGTTCATGTACTAAATACATGAATTTAATTCCGACCATTGATAATGTTGAAGGGTCTGCTATGGGTACAGTGAAGGCTACGGAGGCTACAAAGAAGGCTGCAGGTAGACCTGACCCAGTCCGGAGAGTGAAGTCTGTGGGAAAGCCCAGGGGTGGTGCGAAGGGCAAGAGTGTTCAAAAGCCATAGGTAACGGGAAGTCAAACATGGCAGCGCAGGAAAGGTGATAAATACAAGAACACTAGCTAGTATGCTATTTTAAATGTTCGCATATATGTTTTGTTGATGAATTGAATGATACTTGCATGCTTGCTTCTGTCCCACGGTTAAATACACTATTCCAGTCAATTGGGAGGGGGGAGATGCCTCTCATCCGGGGGTGTTCTTGGTCCACGAGGAGGGAATCAAACCACATGTATACCGTATAACAACCAATGTGCTCAGAAACAGTGCCAGTTTATTCAATTATATACCTCTATTTACATAATGTGGTCGTATGAGCTAGCTAGCTAGCTAGAGACTATATAATGATTTATGAAAGTTAATTCCTCAATATACTCTACTTTAAGATTGCTTTGCTGGTATCCGAAACTCCTTACAGCTGGAATTACATATGTAGTAGCCCTCGATAGTAGGTATGATATATGAGTGGGAGATACATGGTATCTAGTTAATGAAGCATAAGATAGAAATGGCATCTCTAGGTGACTCTACCACTACTCCTCCCTTGTCGAATATATAGATGGTGGCTCTTTTGTATATTTGATTCTGTTCTCTGATGGACCGGTCTATTGAGGAACATTCCTGGATAAGGAGCATTCCACAAAAGGATTATATATATCAAAAAATTCCTGAATGCACTGCTCCACCGGTATATATTATGTTATAATTGAACAATCGCCAGCACCGCCGCAGTCGTTTAGGACGGAGTAATAGAGAGTGTTGTATCTGGTATATAGGCACGATCTCTATAACAATATCATGTAGTTCTCGCTAATATATTAAACGAATTGGGGTGAAGCTCCTACATACAATAATTAAAGTTGTAGGATAGCTTGAGGCAGCAAGGAGGTAATTCTAAATTAAATAATAAATATGAGGAGATACATAAATTGTACTTGAATGGAAAGGTAGCGTTATTGAGTGAACTAGGAGTTTACGATAAGTGTGTGGAGAATTAGAAATATTATTCTAATTTTCAACTGTAACTACCTGTATTGTGGATATCAAATTAATTAACCTTATGGAAACAGCTTCTCCCATGAGCCACCCCATCGATACTCAGTGTCCTCGGACTGGTTAGTACGAATACCGAGAAATTCCACCCGAAGGATGGTGCCCACGGTCATAAAAATTTGCTAGCAAAACTGCCATGTATATGGAACACCCCACACCCCTATTATGCCTAAGCGTACCTAAGTGTGCCTCAGTATATCGCTTTTTAGCTATTTTATCCTCTAAAAGGTATCTGTCTAGGCTAAAGCCGTTTTGGATAATATACCAAAGTACCTACATGATTTCATTACACAAGACACGTCTTTCGTGTGGTGCCTAGAAGGTTCTGCTGAGGTATATATGATCATTTCCGGCGTATAATAGAGAATACTCTAAATAGTCTCTTTTTACATTCAAAGTGTGGCTTTATTACCCAACAAACATAACCCTGACTAGCCTATGAAACACTGGAGATGTTTGAAAGCACAATGCAAACTATTCAAGCTTTCTTGGGAGAATCTACCTATCATTGTGGTTGTAATATCGGTTCGAAGTACCGGTACATTTTATACATGTGCGTACCATATATCTGATCATGCTCGAGGTATAATACAGAATGGAATATGCGGAATGTTTCACATGGTTTTGCAGAGCCCATAACAAACGTAGCCAGGAGAATTCTATGAAAACTATTAGCCTTCAATAGCATAGAAAATTTTCCCCATGTTGTTGAGAAATACACTCCGTTACTCTCGTTGTAATATCGAATGAAACTACTTAGACGCTAATTAATATCTCGGAAGTAGGCTGTAACTGCGTGACCTATACAGCGTGGGTAGTTACAACGAAAGCACAAGGGGGGAAGCTGTATAGGAGTGACAAATCGGATGGAATCGTTATAGTAGTTGCCATTCTCTTGTGTCGCTGGTCATTCCAAGGGGTTAATGAAAGCCTAAGTACTTGTACGGCTTTAACTAAGCCCACGCACAATTATTGTGTTTCTCAATAAAGGTGGAAGTATTTAGGAGGTACGAAGTATCCACGACTATACCAGAACAAGAAATGTACAAGAGGAATTTGTTTTAAAATTGTTAAGACCCGTAAATACTGTTGCCCCGTACACTTCGGCTCTGACCCATTAGACTAGAGCTTAATAAAGTAAAGAAATTGTTTAAAGTGACCAAAGAAAACCTCCACCGTGAAACCTGTGATGCTGCATGGGTGTTGTTTCCGACAAACTCCGACAAAATTGACCGCTTGTAGCTCTGGCTATGCAGCAAAAAAGAGATCTATCTAAATAGAACTCCTAACAAGACCCTTCAACTTCTTCACCAATCCAACCTTCCCCATCATCCGTTTAGCAATACGCTTTTTGACCTTATCTACCGAATCTCCACGGCTGAGGCTGAACTTTCTGACGCGCTTGATTGGTTTTTGAGGGCGATCTTGGCAGTCTGCGCCCAAGAGCAGGAAGTCATGATAGTGAGTGGCAATGACGCTCATGAGGTCAGAAGTTTGAGCAGGCACCCTGATGGCGCTCTCAACGTTCTCCTCAGCGGGAGTCTGTGGTAGGGGATACATAGGCGGATAGGGAGCTGATTGATTGTAGATACCATTGTCAGAAGAGTCTTGTGATATATGGATGCTTGGATTTCGAATAATAGAGAACTTACTGCTTTCTTCACTCTGACTCTGCATAGTAGGATCTTCGGTAGTTGGCGCCATGGCATGTACATTTTCTGGACTGTTGATACCCTCAAAGTATTTACCCCAGCGGCGTTGAACGTCAACCATGCGATGATCAATGCTGGGGCTCTCCCCGTTCCAATTCATCTCGCCCATAGTGATTTGGTGATCCTTCAGGTCTTCTTCAGAGGAATTGATTTCGGTCTCGATTACGGTCCTCCCAGCGGAGGAGACTTTCCGGGCGTTCATCAGCCGAAGCGAAGTGGTAAACCAAGTATCCTCTACTGCTATGTTGGGCTTAGGGTCAACCATTTCTGGAGGTTCGTTGACTGCAGAGAGAGCAGATAGGGAGGTGATGTTGGTTCCAAAGTAGATGCCTCCCCTGCGTGAGGTACGGCATCCTTGCGGGATAGCCTGAAACTCTCCGTTGATGATAATACCGCCTGAGATATCCTGTCCTGAACTATAACGTGCGTGTGCCATTGCATCAGTAGTGGAAGGCTCTGCGCACTGCTCACACCCCCCGACGACCTCAGTTGACAAAGTAATGTTTTCACCAATCTGGAAGGTGAGATTGATTGTGGGGCTTTGTGGCATAGTTAAGTTGGTCTTGTTAACGGTTTGGCTTACACCTCTAGTGTGTGAGCAGACAGAAGCGGCTGAGGCCAAAGCAGAGGTGGTAGAATTGGCTGTAGAGAACCGATTACGGTTGAGCTGGTGGTCAACAGGCGTTGCACCCAAGATGGACCAATCTGGGTCATCACTATCGCTGTCGCTGTCTTTCTGCACATGATCCATTTCCACGGGAGCAGCTAGTTGTGACATCTTGTTGAAGTGAGACATCTGAGTGATTGTGGCTCCAGATGACGACGATTCACAGGAGTGGATAACCTCGTTCATCCCACTATCGTATACTGCACCTGTGAGGGTTGCAACTTTGACATTCATGGGGGTCTTCGGCTTCCTGGGGCCACTCAGGAACTCATCAAGCTGATGATGGTTACTGTTATTGGTGGTTGGGCTGGCGGGAACGGCCACCTCTTGCCCAAACCGAAGTGATGAAGCTCTTCTTCTTCCCCCCTTCTGAATGTTCTCTTGTAAGCCGAAGTAGACTAACTTTGTATATATAGAGAGGTAAAATAAACTTACGTTCTTCTCAAGGATTATCCTTGATTCTCCACCAGATATTTGTCTTTCAACAAAGCGATAGCCCTGAAAAGATTAGTAACCTATAAGATGGCTTTTGGCCATAATCGAGCGGATTTGCAGCGGATGTACCTTATCTCCACACGATTCAGCAAACAAGAGGAAACTCGCCCTTGTTTGGGGAGTCTGTGGATATTAGTACGCGTTCAGGTTGAAGACAGATACATAGATCATACCAGCTTAGTAGCTACCCCCGTACCGTAGAGAATTTCAAGTTCCATCTTATTAGAGCTCTGTAGGGTGGCACCGTGGAAGGGTTTGGATGTAGAGATCAAAGTGGCTCTTGATTCCGTGGTGGCATCAGCTTGACGAGAATCGTTAGATGGGAGGAGATCCATTTCTGCTTGGTCGTCGATATCTGAGATGTTGTAGTCTTTTGCAGATGGGATGTTTCTGATGCCAGAGTGGTGGAGGGAAGAGCTAGAGTGGGAGGAGGAGTGGAGGATGGAGGAGGTGTGGGAATGGAGGGGGAGCAAAAGGGAAGGGCAGAGGGGAGGAGTGTGCAGGGAGGAAGCGAGGTGGGTGTGACTGCTGTTCACGGTGGATCCTAAGAGTAAGGGTAGGAGCTCACGGGACCTAATCACTTTGGTCCTTGTGGGCGGAACGTGCTTGTTACGATCCATCGGTACTCCCTTTGCAGCCTGTTTGTCTTAGCAGTTTCTAAAGTGATGGTAACTGTAAAAGCAATAATAAGCACCAAATGATACAAGTGAGATAACTTCTGGTACAGAAGCGGGTGTTGATGAAATGAAGCTACAGTAGTTGTAGTTGGAGTGGTTGTAGCGAAGGAAGTTGGTACTGGATGAAGAGTGGGTCAAGGGGGAAGGTAATTGACTACACTTGAGGGTATAAATAATGAGGGCAGCATCTGTTGAACCAGGGCCGAGTGATATTGAGTGATTTGCTGGGCTAGTTAGGTATAAGCCATAAAGCCCTAATCGAAGTTAGAGTAGGAAGAGGCGTTGTAACTACCTGAAAAAAGCCCTGTGAATATCACTGGCAGCCCTCCGAGGTGTACACTCCCAGAGGTAACAGCAGACGGTAAATCATGCAAGATATAGTTAATTAACCGTACGTGAGTAGCTACCCAAATGTTCATCACGCTATCAACCTTAAATATATTTTATATCAACTGGAATAGGTAAAGTTAGCATTAGCATCTCGTTTGTTAATTTAGCCGGCTCCGCCATGAACCCTGAAGTCATATCCCAGGCCCTATATTTCATCAAACAGAGTAGTTATGTTAATTAGTTTTCAATGCATAGACCTATTTTCATCTGTTTTAGATGTGAGAGAATGACAAAAAGCATCTAATTTGACGTTCCTTCCTACTACCTGGTGTAGGTGCGTTACGGTCGTTAGAGCTCACATACTAGTCCTAAGTCTCCTAGGTATAGCAGCGTAGCTGGGATACAGCATGTGGTAGTCTCGTGCCCAACCCCAATAGCCGCTTTGCTACGCAGTAGGTTGCCGCAGAGAGCTACATTGTAGTGGGTTGGCACGAGACAAATCATGTGGTATACAAACTACGTCAGTAATCACCGAGTCACCTGACGGATGGATTGTTTTAAATATAAGCCGAGCTAACGACTCCTCATCAAAATCTCTGAGGATTGAGATGCTTTCTAATAAGAATAGCTGATGGACGGTCCCATATATGAGTCACGTGTATCTCTATTTGCTGTGTTTGAGGATCCAGGGCAAGGCATCCCATTTGAGGGTTTAGGGTTCTCTCCTTGGATTATATATCGATAGATCTCTCTATCTCTCTTAGACAATAGATTCAGTAGTTTTTACCACCATTTCTATACCCAAGCCTCTGCTTGGGTTACTGAAAGGTGCATAACATGTTAGTTGATGTTTGCAGTTTAGCTTATTATGGTTATAGAAGAATCTTCATGGCGCAGAATGACAAATCATATAAATCCTACAATTGGTTAAGTGAAAATACACAAAAATAAGATAAATAGACGGAATTGTACGACAGGGCGAGGGCCAGGGTTGTCTAATGCCAGGTCACATTTTCTATACTCTACATTTATGATCACCCTTCCCTGCATTAAGAATTATATGATAACTAACTCCATTGGAGGTATATATTGGAAGGGCGCAGAAAGATGTTATTTCAGGCCCAGAAATAGAATGTGCGAAGCTTTGAGCGATATATTGATTATGTCATTCACTCAATCATGTGGGGAGATAGTTATAATGAATAGAGTAGAAAAAGTGTAAATAAGTTATACTCTTTGTAATCCACGCAGTCAAATGTTTAATGTATTTAGGGAACTCATTTCTATACTGACCCATACATACTTGTTCATGGGGAATGTTCTTTGGTGCCGAGACTCGTATACTCTATGGTTTGAGCTAAATTTCAACAGCAACCTACAACGCTTACCACGTCTCATCAGCTCATTACGTTCGGCTTTCGTCCGGGCGGACCCTTCAAAAGCGGGAATCGAGGTTTCCGGCCAAGCTTAGAATCATAATACATTATAAAACCATGCTTAATCGCTTCATTAGTGTAGGTTTAAAAGTTATCTCAGCGTACACTCATGTGTTTGTTCAGTTCTTCCTCTTTTTCATACCGGGTAGATTATATCTCCGAGATACGCTATAAATGGCGCGTCGCATGATCAGGAAGTAGTAAATAAGCAAGTATAGCGACCCCAGAATTAACATATAATTCTCTTCTATAATTTCCAACCTATCACTACGACAGATATAAGAATGAACAACAGCCTAACATCACTATCCGTTCATGCATGACAAAATATTTCCAAACTCAGGTGGGGATAAGAAAGAAGTACAAGACTCACAGAGAGATAAGGAAGGTAGAATAATACTTGGTAGCATGTGGTAAAACAATAAAAATGTTGACGCGAAGGTTTATACTCACTTTTTAAGACTCTTTAGTCCAGTTTTATAAAGGAGCTCCCTCAACCAGACCCGTCCTTTCCCGGATTTGGCAACAGTTTTTCTGGTAGCCGCATTTTCGGTTATTTGGGGCTGCCTATTATTTTCGTTGACGGAAGAATATTGCGTATCACCTCCTGTAGGTGACATATCCATTTTTTGATACAGCTCTATGATGGAGTCGCTACGGCTCTGTGTGGGCAAGTTAGAGACTTCAAATCCCGGGTCCAACTGGACTCCACTTGCCCCAGCGGAACTTAGACTGTCCTCCGGGATTGCCTCTAGCCAGTTCCCGCCATTCACCGTAGTAATATTGTAACTCGATTCTCTTCGGGTACGGCGGAGTGGTTTGGCGACCTTAGTCTTTGCTGAGGCCACTAATGTAGCCGCTGCTGGAACTATCGTAGGTGATTTGCTGGTGGTACTAGTGAAGGGGTAACTAGTCTCATCGTGTGATTCTAGGAGAGCTGGTAGTGTGGATGGGTCGCTAGATGCCCTAAGAACCCTACCCTTTCTAAATGTACTAGGAAAGCCCGCTTTCCCATTCGCAGCTTGGGAATTCTGGTCCCTTTCCTTGAGAGCTGGCCGTATACCTGACATGATTGGTGGGTCCTCCTTAACCTTGGTATATGTAATTATCTCATCAACGTGAAACGGGGTAGATTGAGATATGTTGAGCGGAGTGGATGACTGCCGTTCAGCCCAATGTTTCACAATTATCTCGTCAAACTTTGATAATGGTGATCTCCTTAGAGTTCCCAAGGAGAGGTCTGATATATTGCATGAAGTGGCCTGGTAGTTGCGTGGTGTAGCTACTGTAGTTCTTCCAGGCACCGGTGTTGAACGTATACCGATTTGTGAAGTTGACTCAGCCGCGCAATGAGTAGCAATGCTTAAAGTGGAAGTGTAACGTTCACGTGGATATAGGGAGGTTCTTGCTTCCTGTTTCTCCTGGGGCTGCCAATGGTATTCGAGAAGTCCCCTGAAACGTCGGGTTCGCTCTTCACTACTTAACGTAAGGCTTTTATTAGCGTGGATCGTTGAGCTAGGTTCCGGCTGGGGGGTGTGCCGTGTGAGACTGTCATCCTTTTCAAGTTTGTTGGCCGAAACAGATACGAGTAATGGAGAGCTGCTTTTTTGCACAATCGTATGTTCGGTGCTAGTTCGGGGTTTCTCTGGTAGGTCCTCCGGCACTTTTAAAATCTGCTTTTGTTGAAATCCGATTGAAGAACGCCTAGGTGGTATTTCTAGGATCTTACTTCCCCATGTCTTCCTACCTTGTGGCATTCCTCCGACTACCTCCACTGTACTATCCCGCTTTGAGCCGCCACGACTATTTGGGCTATATAGATCTGCCTGTCGAGCGTAAATTAATACCTTTGAGACTAGGGCAGCGTGTGTGATATCCTTTTTCAAACCGTCGATGATTACGCTATCAGGATAATCACCGCCCCTAACGTACATGGAGCCGGAGGTCAACTTTTCTTGCGTAGAGCTAGAGGAGCAATCTCTGAAGGGTATATCCCGATCTCCATGAGGATTCTCCATCACGTTTTGGTCTGCTAGAGTTGGAAAAGCGGCTAGACTTGGATGATTCCGATAATGAGGTGATTCAACCACATCACAGTTGCACAAAGTGTGAGCGCTGAAGGTCTTGCTACGATTTCCTTGGGTTTCTGGTTCATAAGGAATATTTTGTGGTAGGGTGTATTCTCTTTTATTGGTAGCTCCCATTTGCTGATCTGAGCACTAGGGAAAATTAGCTTTAATCTTGGTGGGATGCGTTTATTGCCCTGGAAATTTAGAAGATACCTTTTTCTGGATTAAGATGTATAAGACAGAACCGACAGTGTAGCTATCAACAAGATCATAACCCTGGTAGTGAGAAAATTAGCAGTCGATCACACAAGTAGCTATACGCATATAACTGGACCTTGGAGTACTTACAATGGACAGGATGGCATTATTGAATTGCTGAAAGCTCACTCCATCGGGCCGAACCTGTAATATATCAGCTTGGATATCAGCAAAGTATGGAGCGATATAATACTACTTACTATCCGAACAGTCCCGCAGGTTGTACGTACAAAGTACAAACTCATTTCCTGCACAGAACTTACATCGACAGCTCGGGATAGACACTCTGTGACGCGTGCTATATCTCCCTGATCTGTATTATCACCGACAAGAGAAATATAAAGTATCGGTTTCTCCCGTAGAATCGCTTTCACTGCCTGGAGCTGGCTACCGAGATTTGGATTTGAACCGGCCTCGGGCTCAATAGGGGTCATCTTCGTGCCTCCTTCCTGGCTTGTGACTGTTTCTGGTAAAGTATCAGAAACGTCGCTTCCGGAAATGGATTTGTATGTGTGATCAACCCGTCCTCCAGGGGGCGGGGTGTGTCTATTGTGAGAATCAATAAGTCGAGATGGGGACTGATTGATGGCTCGTTTGTGGAGTTGGAGATGAGGAATTCTAGATTTGCTAGAGTTCGGTAGGGACATTTTTGCTGCGGGTCCTTACTGTGAATAAAGGTGAGATATGAAGAGATAAAGAAGAGACGAAAGATAGGTGTGAGAATCTGATGGACGTAGTTCTTGTGGAGGTGTTGTAGGTAGAAACAGGTTACAAGTTACAGGTATGATGGGGCTGTTGGAAAGTAGAGCTGTTTGTAGGTGCTGAGCTAGTGACGACCACAAGAGAATCAAACACCTGTAAGTCTTGGCAATTGCGTCCCCCCAATAATTTTTCTGAGGGCGAGACTCTAATTCTTCACCCTTTGATAGTTCTCAAGTCCGAAGGTTGGAGTTGAAAGCTTGGTATACACCAAAAGTTCCTGAATATTCCGATCACGATTTGGGTAGATACTTTCAGGGCCACTCGCCAGTTACACGGTTCCACGAGTGCTATGCTGGCCACGTACATTCATGCCTCGACCAGTCCATCGGGGAATATATAGCATGGAAAATAGAATTCGAAAAATTGAGAGAGGATATGGGTATACTAGTGGAAATGAACCAGATAGATTAAGTACATTATTATATTTATATTATTTGGGTATAGAATGACTCTTCTCTAAGCTATTAGAGCTAATGAAGTTTACTATCTTCAAATCAATAGATGTGAATATCATTGTAAGGTGGTACTTCATGCTATTCGTCAATGAACCAAGCCAGTTCGCCCTGTGGTACAATTCCGTCTGTTTATCCTATTTTGATGTATTTTCACTTAAACAATTGTAGGATCCCTATAATTTGTCATTTTGTATGAATAAGATTTCTTTATAACCATAGTAAGCTAAACTACAAACCATCATCTTGCATGCCATACACCTTTCAGTAATCCAAGCAAGAGGCTTGAGTATAGAAATGATTAGATAAACAAAGAATTGTTTCTAATAAGCATTTTAATCCTCAGGGATTTTGATGGGGAGTCGTTAGCTTAACCACTAAATCCCGGTATGAACTTTTTCCAGTCTGTTATGATTAGTTTTCACTCGTAGGGTCAGCTTTCTTGTATCAGCGATCACATGTTCAACTGTGCCGAAAGGATTAGTGACATTAATGAAATGGTTAATAGTACCATAATCCGTGGTAGGGTATTTAGGACTATTAGCCAGTCAACGTAGGCGTTGGTAATTTCCACCGCTGGGAGCTCCCCAATATCCGTGGGAATGACCTTCAGCCCTATTTGCGTCTGAATTGTACGGGTAAAATGCAATATCCTGAGATGAGGTAATCCCTTGGAGTTCACTTCTCTGGAAGGGGTTATCAAGTACAATCATATCGCGAGCACCAATGCGGTTGTTTTTTGATGAAGGTTTCTCGCTTAAGTTCCCTTGTGATTTTGAATGACCAAACGTCAGACAATTACGCTTCATAGCAACAGTGGTAGAAATATGATGAGCTGTCTGTAGCAGGAGAGAGCTATAAGCTGTAGATAGTGAGTTAACAGTGGGAGTGATTCCCACCAAAACCAAGAGAGATATTGAACCAGAAACGTCGTTCTTTATAACTGGATGAGGGTTTACTGGATTACCTTACATAACCTTGTGTCGGTTTCTAGAATAGTATAAGCTGTAGATTGTGTGTTGAGACAAAATTGGTGGGTAATGGCTGGTTGCTCCTCTATGCATGGATGAGTTTTGGGAAGAAGATTTTCACCAAGCGGTGGTTGTTTGAACCAGGGAAGTGATATATAGAGGTGAAACGTTTATTTTTCTATCCAGGTGAGGTTTAGAAGAACAGCGTATTAAGTTGTAATATTTTGGCGCCTGAGGTTTGATGGCACTGTAGTCCGTACTGATGGTGCTGATGGTGATGGTACGTAGTTAATTGGAGCGAGACCTGGTGTTGATGTGTAAATAATACAACACATGCACATTGACCTCACAATGTATGGAGACAATGTTGTACACTGCGTTTTATTATTCAACATGCCGCGGAAAATATCTGCAGGAATCAACGTTAGGAATTAAGACAACAAACTCGATCAAAAAAAATCTGCAAGGAGATCGGAGTAGTCGAGGTTGACCTGGACCGGCTCGGTCAAAGGATTGTCCTTGCCCGGACTGGACCAGATAATAGATTACTATGGCATATATGATTTGGAGTTCGCACATGGTACGTCTCATTTAATGGACTTTTATCAGAGCTTTTCAGCCAGGCACAACACTGTATAGATATTGCAATTCTGCCATCCAGTTCAGGAACGTTTCAGTTCATATTATTAATTTGAACATTGCATTGACTCCTTGCAATCTCGAGATGAACTAAACTGATTTAGTGGTCCGGCAATGACAGAGCGCCTAGAATATGGTTGGGACAATCTCATCCTTCAGCACTTATGGATTCTACGGTATTTATTGCTAAACTCTAGCAGATCTCCATAAAGGATTCCGTATCATGGCTCCATTAGATCACATAATTATACAAATTTGTTTGATCGTCAGGTGGCATGCAAGTAAATATCACGACAAACTGTCTGATAACAGTACGACCTCATCTAAAAGTATAGAATATTTCTCTATAAGGTAATTATCTTAGATTACTCAATAAAAGCCTACACTTGTTGCGGGCTGACACTCCAAAGAAAAAAAGACGATCCTGGGACATGTAAGCATACCGTAACAGCCACAAACAAGACCATTCACTTACTCTACTCATCGTGACCTGAGGCCGACTAAAATGGTGACCCACTATCTCCATCTACTGGCCCCCGGCGGCTGACAAACAGAGAGTCTAGGTACAAGGAATCAATGTGCTCCTAGCTCTCGTCTATAGCCATACCCTATTTCTTAAAGAGATTCTTGAAGAACTTGGTGACGGTGCCGTTCTTTCCGATAGACTTGATTTTCTTTGGTTGTTCATCGAACAACATGACCCTCCTTCCGTGAGTTCTGCCTGTGCCAGGGTAATGGCCCTCTTCTCCACCAAAGAAGTACTCCGATAGTCTAGGACCAGCATCATTAAGATGGGCGATGGAATCAGCACTCGCAGTATGACCAGGTACAGCAGGAACAAAGATGACTGGATTGTTGCTACTGCTTTGACTAGCGCAGTCCGAAGGGTCGGCTGGGAAAATACGGCTACCGAAGGAGGCAGAACTTCCCTCTTGATGGTCAAATTGGTAGTGATTACGGTCCATAGAGTGTCCGTAGGATTTCGAGATGTTCTCTTTGACCCAGTTCTCTGTCCCGACAAGGGAGAGAGGTGAGCGGAGCATCCCTGGTGGGATCCCGACATCTTTATAATTGTCGGGGCTTGATTGTGCCTCAGCGGGACCGCTGCCTGTATGGCAGAAGCAAATCTCGCAAATAGGGCCAGTATATGGCACCCCATTCGGTCCACGATGATTACAAGCGGGACCTTGCTGATTATCGGCTGTCTTGAAGACACTGCGAGCATTGGTATATGTCACTTTACGACGGACAGTTTTCATGAATTGGTCCATATCCTTGTCGCGGATTCTGAGCTTGTCCTGGATTTGCTCATCTAGTTCAGATGATGCCTTGTGCAAGACGGCTTGATGCCCTGGAGATGACATGCTGCAGCTTGTAGCTAATCAAGAAGGCAATAAGTTTGATAAGAGATTTGATGAGACTATGGGGGAACGGTAAGTGATGATATTGAAGATGAGGATGATGAGGGTGATGAGGGTGATGAGGGTGATGAGGATGATGAGGATGATGAGGATGAGGTTATAGGAGATGAAGTTGTTGAGGATAAACTGCTTCCTTGAAGTTGTTTACAGTTGGTATGTGGATGAGTGGAGTAGAAAGAGGAATACAGGACAGAGCCCAGAGTATATATATCGAATGTAAACATCGATTGTGGAGCAGAGCACCGTATGCCAAGGAAATAACATATTTGCTCCCCAGATTTACCATCTCGTTCTGGAACAACTATTAGGACCAAGCGTTATCATTGATTCACTCCAATAATATATAGCGGAATAGGTGCTATAGTAATATATGTACCGCAAGTCACAGTTTATTCGCATCTGGGCACATCTTACTATATATCTCATGCAGAGGATATATAAGTTGTAAAATGAGTGAAATGTATCTCAGAGGTTTAAATGGGCCGGCCCATTGATTAATTCAGGCCGGCCCAGCCACCTTTTATGTGGCCCGGGCCAGCAATCACCATACTAAATCAATTATTGGGCCAGGCTGGGCCACCCTAGTTTTGAGCCCGGGCCGGCCCATTTAAACCTCTGATGTATCTTATTGAGACTCGTAACCGCAGGCCACGGTATAAATTACAGTCCTCGTGTTGACCTTTTATGGCTACAGGTTTATGTAGGTAGTTTATACTCTCCCGAAATATCTTTATCCGGCGCTTTACAGCTCTGAGGACTTACCGTGGTCTATACATCAAATACAATATTATACTACTTTGAGACCGGATAGGGTTCTAAGCTGATATTTGCTGTATTCACTAATATGAGAGATCTGAACATCATAGAATAGATTGGGATGAAACGATGCTGATACGTCGATTGATGCGGGAGGAGAGTGTCAAAGCAGGATGAACATACATAAGCCACATGAGGCAATTACGCCAGAAAATTTTTTTTATGAGAAAACTTGAAATGTCCAAACACGAAACATAGACTATGTAGAATGGTAACTATACCGTAGAATGTAGATGACTAAGTCAGTCCTCGCGGTTCTCGTACAAAATGCCTGTTTTTAGCCACTCAATGAATTATAAATGATTTGATATCGGTAAAACTGCCTCCATAAATGGTAGCAGACTCTGGTTGTTGAAGGGTAGGCAGTTACACTTGCAGCGCCCGATAGGGTGTGCGAGTTTCCCTTCTCTACCATGAGCTGATATTGCTCGGACCCGGGATCATCCCTAGACCGCTACAATTCATATCCATTACATGCCCGCTATCATTCGGGGAATTAGCAAAAATATTAAATTTTGACAAACACCGTGGGTTTAGGGTCTATACAGGACTGGCCATCCGCGGATGGCCGATGATATACAACCCGGTAAGGTTCTCCTCGATTGGCCCACGCGATTAACTATCTATGAATTCATTCCTACCGGCCTAGTTAGACATTCACTTCTAAGAAGTAACAAAGTCAGTATGAATTTCTTCAAGAGGCCTTTCGGAGGTATGGCGCGCGTAGTCTTAAATGTGCTGCCGAATCTGAGGTGAGACAGCAGCCCCACCGAATCTTAGCCAAACTTCAATAATCTGCAGAGCCATGTAAAAAATCAAAAGAAATCCTGGAAGTTCAATGGTATTTTCAGTAGAGAGATCTACCAATATACGATTCTAATAGAGCTTTACCTCTGGTATATCCCTTCTCACTTTTTAGGCCATGTGTAGCATTCATCATGCTTACGTATTTCTAGGAATTGCCCGATTCGGTAATGATTACAGCTAAAAACAAAGTTTTATTCCATAACAACTACACATGCCAAAGCCTAGTGAAATGATAAGGAGCTTTATTGGGAGTTTTTTTGGCAGTCAGAACCGGAATAACGGCTTAAATTTTACACCAAATTTAAGACTACGCGGGCCATAGTGTGGTAAAAAGCAGAGTGATAGGAGTAAACCATAGGCTTGCTTTATATAGTAGGTATCCTATACTCTTTACAAATACGTTTGAGAAGCTTGGAGGCGTCCTTTTACCATAGTAGACTAAAACCTACCTATACTCGCAATATACCTATAATACAACATAATTCAAAATGGAAGTGCGAGTGATAGTTCGTGACTCGACCCACACGTTGTATGGAGCAACCCCACATCTAGAGGTTATTAGAAGGCAACTTGGTGACTTAAATTGATTGACCGATGTGTGTTGTTAAGTTACATGAGTGACGGGTGGACTATATACCCTGTCCGTTGTGACCACCTATTATTCAATTTACCCCTAATCCATGACTCACAGCAATTACCTAAAACAACAAGCGAAGCCGTGGCTAGTTATTTTATCTCTTTGCCTAAATTCACGATTTGGAAAAGATAGTGTATAATATTAAAATATAGGAGAATACAGTTTGCGGACACAACCTTACGATTAATTCCTACCTCTAACCGTTCTCATGGTTACTCCTCTTAAGTAATAAAAATACTAAATTCGTTCAAACGCTCATTTTCTTCCTCGTCTCAGTTGACAATAAAAGACCTTTTATAGTCTTTCCCCAACGCTTCACCGTACTCTGAGTCCCTTTATACAATGCCCCCTTCGGACCCCACCTCCGTACACCCCAAGTGCACTTACTCTTGCCATTATTGGTACTGGGGACTGTATCTGGTCCCTTTTCGTGTTTCGCTCCGGAGATTGCCGGTCTGTTGTTATCTTCGTGCAGGAGTGAAAGTGGTGGAGGCGGAGACGAACTATCGGTTTTTTTTCTGAGTATGGTGTCTTCGTGTAGAGTTGCTGGAGACACCATCTCTACTTTTTCAATTGTCGAAACCGTATTCAACGAGCCTCCAAGGTCGATGTCTGGGGCGTCGGGACAGTCGTAGCACATGCTTATTTGTTCGGTACCTCCAGGGCCAGCAGTAAAGTCCTCCACTCCCCCACTGAGATCATGCCCGCACTCCTTTGCCTCCTTGTATAGTTCAACGCTAACAGTTGAATCGATATTCCCTTCCATTTGAATATCCACGGCAAGTACCTTGCGTAGCCAATCCTCGGTAGTGTCTCTAATCACCGGTACGTAGGTTACATCTCCCATCATCAACTCTCCAATGCTCCTGCTTCCATAAAGTTCGCAACAGTCCATAGCTCCGATGGAGTCCCGTACCTCCGCCTTGGTCGGAAATGCGAATTCACGTTGCACCCTATGCAATTCTGCGACCATCCTTTGCCGACTGTAGCTTTCGGGTATCTCCGCTTTTGGCCAGCTTCCTTCCTCCGTAATATAATCCCACCGAACCGTATTCCAATTATGGCAGTGGAAGCAGGAGGAAGAGTTGTGACAGGAAGACGACACAAGAAAGGAATCGGTACGCGGATAGTTTTTTGTAATCCCCTCGGCGTTATGGATCCCGAGGTAGTCCTTCTTGAAGCCAACATGGTGGCTGTACTCCGTAAGATCTTGCCCATTATCGAAGTTCTGGAGACCCTCCTGCCATCTCTTGAGCTGACTGAGATATTGGATGCAGGTCTCAATAGGTGTAGGATCTTCCGGAGTATCCTGATCGTCGAATCCGAGGTATTTGCCGAAAGATGTAGCACAACGGTTGGGGGAAGGACTTCTCTCGAGGTCCGTAGTATCTTCAGTCTCGTTGAGGTGATTTCCGGGTACGCTTACCCCCGGTGGGGATTCTTCCAGCTGCTCTTCAACCTTCGACAGACGCTCAGTCCGAAGATAAAGCTCTACCGCAAGGTCCCTAGCCTTTTGCAATTCCTCTACTTGCTTCTGTCTATCTTCCGCCCTCGCAATCGCTTCAGCCTCGTACTTCAGCTTCCGGGCAGCATCCCTCTCTGCCTTCTCGTTTGCTGCGTTCAGCTTGATTTGCTGAAGGCGGGAGAGCTTCGGCAATGCATCACCGGTCTGGTTTTGCACTGAGGGCATTTCGGCGGCGACCTTCTTGACTGGAGGTAGTGCGGGGTACATTGCCGGGGAAACCGTGTGTCTCTCGCGGGCAGATTGGAGCCTCCCCTTCTGCTGGTGCTCCAAGCATCTCTCCGCTAGCTTTCGAGCGAAGCGCTCCTCTGCTTCCTTTTGCTGTGCCTCCATGTGTGAGCGGCGGGCATCTCTGGTGGCGGCTATGCGCTCCAATGCTGCAACCCTCTCTTGCTCCGTCTCTGATCTGCCGCTGCCGAGATATTCGGTGGTCTCGTCGGTCCTACCAAAGCATAGTAGTGGCTTTGTGATGTTCGAACCCGGGGGTGTAGAGGAGGGCAACTCGTTGGAGGACCCTGAGCCGCTTGATGGAGAGCTGAAGGTAGAGGTACTCGGAGAGTAAGAATGCATCTTATAGATTGATGCTTGACTGATGGGATTTCGGGATTGAATTGGTTGAATATTGGGGTATTTGAGGAGAGGAAATATAACCTGTAAACTATCTGAAATCAAAGTCAGCTCAGAGTTCGCAAAATTCTCACATTGAGTGAGGCTTGCCTGTAAAGGTAGAACAGTACTTGTGTATCTATGATCTGAGTTCTCAAAATAACGTTAGAAATAAAATCAACGTAGGAGGATTAGAAGGGTTAATACAGCTATAGATAGAATCACTGTTTCAAGTAATTACAAATGGTAATTGCTGGAAAGATGTGATTCGGGTATACTGTTCTAATGGAAGTAGATGAAAATGTAAACAAATGTGGTTGCGTAGGGTGATCAACTTTAGTGGTATCTCTTGGCACCGCTTCAGTGCAAATTGTATGGAGAAGACCCTATGTATAGCATCCCCGAACAGTGACCATTGTTCATTGCATTTTTCTCGATACTGATTGTACGATAATAATAGGAAGCGATAGAATATTACCGATGTATACGTATACAGATTTCTATGTTATTACGGATTAGAATAGTCACGGTAAGCCTCGCAAGTCGGGTTGAAATTGCCATATATTATGATGAAAACCCTGACATAAAATATAATTTACAAATAAGGGACTACTGGGTATAACTCGAACCTTGAAATCACATATTAAACCCAGCTATCTCGAAATGGTCGTCATAACGTAATCTGACAGGATACAAAAAATTTCGCAGTGACCAAAAACACACGGCCAATATCCAAAACAAAGATCACCCTTATCCCGGAAATTTCGCCCTAAGCCGGCCATGACCGTATCTTCACCAAAGTTCAGCAGCCACCCCTCAACCATTTCCAAACCCTGTTGAGAAAAGTGCCCCGTCTAGCCCTCGGCTCCGGTGCAGCCGCAATAATAACCTTTTCCGTAGTTATCAATCCTATTTGCCCGTCTTCCCCGCCCATCCCGCCCATCCTAACAAACTCTCTAGAAGAAAAATTGTTCTCGCGTTCCGCGTTCAGAATGCCTCTCTGAGGTCTACGACGGGTCTGCAATAGAGGACTCCTGAAAGAGCCATACTCCGAAGTAAAGCCTAGTGTTGAAGTCGGCATGAAAGCATCCGGAGAAGGCTCACCGAACCATCCTCGTGGTGGCTCACAGGTGCTGCTTGTATCAGAATCAGAAGTGGTGTTCATTAGCGCAGAAGATAAGGACATTCCTGTGATCATGTTATCTATAACGGAGATGGTAGGCTCCGCGACATCCGGCATGCTTCCGATACCTGTAAAGCGGTTAATCTCTTCGATATGCCGACTAATGGTATTAGGAAGGCAGCTGCGGGATGTTTCCTCTGTCTGGATAGTCTGAATGCAGTCTAAGGAGCCGATTAGAGCAAGCTTAACTTGAGATGCAGTAAGTAATTTTGGGTACGTCGGTAATATATCCTGAGTCTCAGATACTTCGCGTATTTCATCGTTTGTTTGATTGTAGATGGTTGGACGATTGGTAGAAAATTTCAGAGCGTCATCTCTCATAGATTGCGTAGTACGTATAGTACGAGCTGGGGTAAAACTACCTCTGGCTCTATACACCGCATACTCTTGCAACTCCTTCTGATCCGCAGCTTCAGGCCCCGTGTGTAGAGAATTCATCGACGAAGAATGCGGGGTATTGAACGCACTCATCCTATTTCTAGTTTGAACTGTAGTGCTCATAGACCTCCTCTTGACTGCGGCTTGGAGTCTCTCTTCTGCTACCCATGTATTGTAGGCCCTATCGTCCCTAGTGCAAGACCTCCAAGGGACGATAGCTTCAGGAGTTGGGGTACCTTTATTTGTTGTTTGTGTTATGATTGTACTCACCTGACTTTGAGGGTAGTAAGAGCCTCTGGGCCCGTCTGGGAAGATCTCAACTGAGGATTCGATGGTCGACGTGACACTGATGCCTGACCAGCCCCACCCCCGGCGCGATGACTCCTGGCCCATTTTACGGTTTTCGTTCTGGAGCTCTGCCTTGCCCTTGGAGCTGTCCTTCGGGGGAATATTTGGTGCGATGGAGCAGAGCTTTGATAAGGCTCCTTTAATTTTGGTTATTGGTTCGCGAGATATATTACGATGGCTTGAAGCATCTCCCGTACTCATGGCAGGGATTATAACAACCTATGTACCATTAGTCATAGATGTTTTTATCTTGGATGGTTATTCAAATGGCTTCAGTGAATGGTAGTAGTTTAAATACCGTTTTATTTTCGTCGATATGTGTTCCAAAAGACATAATCGAGGTTGAAGAACTAAATATAAGATATTTATAGCAAATCCACCGGATTGTACCGGAGTCAGTCAACTGTTAAAAGTAGTTCTTGAACGTAGCGTAAGATAGATAAGATGAATAGTTGCAATTGTTTTGTAGAGCTCTAAAAGGGAAGACAGCTGCTGAGTTGATAAGGGAACAGTTGAAGTTGTGGGTGTCGTGGAGTTGGGAAATGAACTGGGTAAGCAAAATCTAATCAATATTTCCCTCTATCAAATGGGATTAATGATGATTGATAGTGCTAAGATGGGTATTAGCTGACTCTGATGATGGATAACTTGATAGATAGGAACGTGAGAATGTCTTTACGTGAGAGGTGTTGTGGGGTGGGTGGTCATGGTGCACGCAACTAGCGTGATTGGTGCTCACGCCAAGAATTATCTTTCTGGAAGACACTGCAACCATAGAATGGATGCCCATTGGTTTTAATTCTTACACCTGTGTAAGCCAGAACAGGATACACCTTAGGTTTGGGGTTCCAGTGCTGCCCCAATACAAACGTACATGTGCCTCGATTTCTTCAACCGTAGAAACTGCCTAATATCTTCTCATTCCAATAGATGAGTGAGCTTTATCGCAAACTGCTCGCTATTTAGTGCCGAAAGACCACTTTTGAGATAGCCATGTGAGGTTCTTTGCCAAGCCGCTAAAGTGATCTACCATACATCCGCAGAGCCTCAACTAAATTTCACGTTAAGCCAGCCCAAGTTAAGAACTAGAATTTGATGTCATAGTGGTCTCAGCTTTTCTTCAACTGTGTGAAGAATCAAAAAGCGTAACTAGAGTCACTGTGTAATCTATCTTTTACGTACCTAATAGAGTACTGAGAGGTCTATAAGGTAACCTTGAACCCTGACCCTGGTTATCATAGTGCTTACAGTTCCATCGCCGTGTCGGATTTAGAGCCACTTATCGCTATAAACTACTTAAGCTACGCTAGAGAATAGACATCTAAACTATTGTAGCTTCTAAAATCACTTCAAAAGCAAGAATATATAGTGGGCGCTGTTCCGGCAGGGCTCGAAATAGACGTGCATTACGTGTGTAACATTGCAGCCGTAAGAAAGAATCCTTCTAAATGGAAGAAGTCTGAGCCGGTGCCCTATCGACTCCTTATGCGGACGGGCGCTCTATCGTGGCTGAATAATAGTTTGCTGTCCGGCTCCGGGGTTTAGAATGTCCCATGCTGAGATACCTCGCTTCTACACATTGACCTTGTCATCACGTGACGAATACATACCGAGTGATGTCTCATGAATAATATCTTACATGCTTCCCCCCGTTTTTAGATCATAGTATCTGTTTTACAGGCATCAGCTTTGATGAATACTATTATACCAATTTAGGCGACCCGTACCTGGTCTCAATAGGGATAGCACTCGCTATTGGGCCAAGACGCTATGCCCATCGTATCCCAATTCCCTTGATCGGTATAGGAAAAACGTAGTAATTAAAGGTTATAGATACACATAATAATAAGCAATGAAAAATAGAAGCAACGAATTACAAACAAAGAAAGGAAATATTGTATTAGTGATTAATCATAATAGCAGAATGGTTTGAGAAATGAAATATTAGGTATTAGTTTAAGATAATGAGGAATGAAAATTAGTAAAAGAAGGAAATAGGACTTATAAAAGGAGTAATTATCTGCGCAAAATACTTGAACTCTAGGCGCCAAATTGACGAACAACCTTGTTCATGAGCATATCAATGCTCTTGTGAACCCTCAAACCAACCGCGGCAAACAACCCATCTTTTTGCTGTTGACAGGCCGTATCCTCCTCGGAACAGCTGTAATTATTCTCACCACCACCAGTGGTAGAGATGTTACTAGCCATAAACATTCCTGACCCCCCATGAAACACTACCTTCTCTTCAAAGATGTTGAAAGAGTTCATATCCGCAACAAGCTGGTATACGCATGCAGGCTTTTCGGGAAACTCGTTGGATACTGGGATTAGGTCTTGGATTGCTCGGGGAGTAATCAAGAACGGATGGGTCTCTGCAGGGCCAGTTGCATTGTCTGCCTCTACTTTGCCTGCAATGCGGCTTGCGATCGAGGGGAACGCAGCAGTCGTTACCGGTTTCTGGCCCAAGTAATAGCTGGTGCCCGACTCGAATGGGGTGCACCGCATAACAGTTTCAGTAGTTTCACTAAACAGAGATGTTTGTGACTGGTTCCCTGGTGTATTATAATTCGTAACTCCGTACAGTGAATCCTCGTACCGGTGACCTCTGATGACTCGCGACGGTCCTGGCCTATTGTGGCGGTCGATTGTCCAAATAAAGGAAGAAGAATCGCTATCGAACGGCTCTAGAAGAGTATAGAATGCGGGGCGATGGCAAATCCCAGATGGAGGTGTTGGGATGTCGTTATCAATGTCTGACTGCGTATGCTCCGGTACATAGTACGATGCCGGATCATTGGGATCCTCAAAACACCCTGTAGTCGGCACCCTCACGGAGTCGCCCCCATCACATAACGCAAGATAGCGATCAACGGTAGACTCTTCGTCAGTTGATTCGCTGGTGAAACTAGATTTTGGAGTCCTGGTACTGCCGTCTCTTGAGTTAATACTCCATGGATTGAAGATTGTTTCTACCGAGTGAGATAGTGGTGACTTCGAATAGGAAGATATGGCCGCTGAATGGCGTCTTTGACTAGAATCAGCCACCAGTGTCTGTCCGGAACTGTTGCTTGAGTTCTCGGCGGATGGTGAGTAATTCTCCTCTGGTCCGTCTCGTTGATGTTGGTCCTTCCTTCTGAAAAGTTCCGAAAGACAAATGCGGGAGATACGCGCTTTCCCTTTGATGGTACGACGGATGGTGTCTAGGAGGTGTCCTTTAAAAGCTACAAAGGATGTCGGAATAGTATCTAGTATGATTGATCCGTTATTACTATCTGTACTAGATACTGGTGTTGCCTCGTTTGATTGGTTCTTGTGGGATGTATCAATACTGACACTGCTCACTATTCCAGTTGTATCGACATTTTCAGAGGAGCCCGGAACTGCAGAGGTTGATTGCTCAGACAATTGGGTAGACTCAGTGATACTATCACATTTGATCTCCGACAACGAACCAGCAGAAGAAGTGGCAGTATACTCATCGTAGGATAGGGAGCCTTGGTAATCTCTTTCAAAAGCCTTTTCAACCTTCGTACTGTCGCAAGATTTTTTACTCTCATCGGCAGTGGAAGATATATCCAAAGCAGTAGTACAAACAACTTCGAGACCCACGGGCACCTCGTCAACTACATCAGTGAAGCTTAACTTTCGGGCAACACGACGATCATGCTCCGTTGTACAGTGAAGCATACTAGTGATCTCACTCATGAGGTTCCTCTCGGGAGTAGTCTCGGGAGTCAGCTCGGGGAACAAAGGCACACGAAAGCCGTCAGAGTCTGCACTCCTGACACTCCTCGGAGAAAAATTCACGAAACTAGTGATTTTTGTACCATCTTCTAGAACTCTTACAGTTCCAACAGCCTTCTTGGTGGGGGTAGTGGGGAAACCAAACACCGCCGACTTGATTTGAGACTCATGATTGCCTTCATATCTGACCGGACGCAGAACTTTGTCCGAAAGAGCCAAGGAAGACGGTGGAGCGTCGGAACCAGAATAATCTGGAAGACAGTTGCTGCCGGATTTACTGTAATTACCGTGTGGGAGAGTCGGGGCTGTAACGGGAGAAGCGGTGACCTTTGATTCATTTTCGTAATGACGAATAGTATCATTGGCGATGTTGTAATTGACTACTTCGGGGTGTTCAAAGCAGTTATTGATCGGAGCTCTTGGGGGAACGGCCTCTTTCTTCTTGGTACGTCTCAATGTACGATGGGGAGGAAGAGCGGAATCAGACATCTCTTTAGTGCTGCGGTAAATAGGTGTACTTCTGCAAAATTCGAAAGAGACTTTATTCGGTAATTATGCGATGAGAGATAGTACTTTTGAGATCTATACACGAGTCAGTGATAGCTCTCAGCTTAAACATAGTGAGGGCCAAAAGATTAGCAAGAACTCTTTCAAGTACCTACTTTGAAGTTTTTATGGTAAGAAGAATCACGTTCAAATAAGGTTCCTCTGGTACTGAAATCTGCCGGTAAATATCTTATCCTCCGCGATCGACACTATACGATTGTATTAGCGGAACGTCGAGATGCCTCATCTATCATTGGACCTACAATCTCCGGAAGTTCTTATACGATGATGTTCACTAGAAGCAAACTCAGTTCTTTTGTGTTGAGGTTACTGACAAGAGGAAATTCAACTGTGCTTATTTGACCAAGCTTATAGAAAAGGATGCGACGGACGTAGAGGGTGGTTCGAACTAGACTTGTAGAATTATATTATCTTCAATTTGTGATATCAAGAGTGATGGCAAATGGAAGAAAATGTATTTCTGAAGTCTAAGGAAGTGAAAGGATTGAGTATGAGAGGACTTGAATGGAACAATCTGAGTGGAGTACACAGAAAAGCCTGTTGCTACAGCGACGGAGGTCGTAGTACATATCATTATTTACATTTTCGGAAATTACATTTTAGACCCACTTGGTGCCTCATAACAAAAGAGATTCTTATCCGATGCGGCAACATTCATGTATGGTCACTGATGATTCTGGATCCTCAAACTTGGTTGTTTTGATCATGAATCTCATACTTTATAGATAGCACTAGATCTCGATATAGTCATTCCTCATGGCCTATCACTCGGTACCCAGAGATAGATACTATATGAAAGTAGCCAATATGCTCGGTCTTTCTGGGGTATGCCTATTGAGAAAATACTATATAAGAATCGTGTCAGGGAGGATCAATTAGATAGATATCTTGAAGCTTTTATTTATCCATTGTGAAATTTGACTTTCCGAGAAGTGAAAACGTAACAAACCGTTGCGGACCTAAAGTAGTGTTTCAAAGCTACAGAGGAAAGGTCCCGTTTCTGTGCACTGGTCTAGGCCAAAGCATCACCCGCGAAGCAGGGGCTTGAAAGTCTTATGTTCCAAGACATTCCAAATCCCCATTGTATTCAAGTTCATTATATATATAACGGTCCCTTCTACACCACCTACCAGTATCTCACCATCCTCCCATCTACAGGAATCATTCCATCAACAGACACTAGCTATCAGTCTTTGGGTTCCCATTCTCGTCTCGACATTATGTGTCTTACACTCCTCACGCATTTTTCTTGCTGGCACAAGTCCTGTACGATCATGCCCACTACCAATTCATGCTTATTCGAGCTGCATGATGGTCTCACACACGTGTACACGGCAGACCGCTGTACTGACTGCAGTGCTGGCCACCATGAGGACTTCAAAGCCCTCTCTGTGGAACGGATTCGCGAGTTGTTTTACGAGACTTGCTGCTCCTATGACCACCCTCTCATGCAGGAAGTACTATACTGGTATCAATTCCATTCGACACCAGGCCACACATGCTCAGCACCCTATTACTGCTATGAGCATAACTGGAAGACTTACTACGGCGAGTATGCACGTGAAGCATGGGACTACGCACTGATGCCGAAGGAGAAACCGCAGCCTGAACAGTCCTTGTTTGGCACCTTCGGTACCGACTATGAGGATTACAGGAGCGAGGATCTACAGATCTTTGTGGCAGAGGATCCGTGTGAACTCGCAGCAACCTTTGGTGACATGGTAGAGACGCCGGCAATTATTCATGCCCCGTTGGTCCCGTTTCATAAAATTCAGTCATCTTCTAGTCTCCGAAAAGTAGAAAAGAATCCAGAGGAGCAGCAAAGCAGAGAGAGCGCTGGCAATAACTCGCTAGTCAATGACAACAAAAATCCAGCGGCCAACCAGGCACTTCCGATATCATATGTTCCTTTTCTTGCACGATCCAAGCGTAGAGCTAGGTCAGATAAGTGGAAATTCCTGAGGTTTTAGTTTAATCATTCTGACAAATCTCGTAGTGAAACGAAGCTGCGTGGAGGTAACACCAACTGGGAAAAGAGGCAGAAGCTGCTTTCTCCACCTAAGGGCACCCAGAATAAGGGTTGTATCCGTTAGGTGCGCGTGTATCCGTACAACCACCGAAGAATGTGGTGTATAGTTTGTAGAAG
This sequence comes from Verpa conica, assembly GCA_033030425.1. Classification (NCBI taxonomy): domain Eukaryota; kingdom Fungi; phylum Ascomycota; class Pezizomycetes; order Pezizales; family Morchellaceae; genus Verpa; species Verpa conica. The sequence goes on from JAUFSD010000016.1 coordinate 1,141,893, forward strand.
GTTACAGAAGAATGGAATTACGGGGGTGGTATGGGTTTTTGAAATGAATGAAACAATGGATAGCTTATTAATTAATGAGTCATAATAAATTTAGCCCTAGGGCTGCTTGGGGATGAATGATTAGGATTGCTGATCTGGATTTGTTGATCGTGTTATCACAGTAGTTATCCTAATATATAGCCAATAATGCTTATTCCATTTTTCGTCATAAAGCTTCCACCTATAGAGGCTATTACAGATCATCATAACGAACTATTCCTAAAGTACTTCTTTAAGATAGACAGTAGGCTGATACGAAACAAGAAGGTACATAAAGAAAGGGCCGAAATAATTAAGACGAGTATATATTCAGCAACATTATCAGCACCACCCAAAAACTTGTGATTCATCTCTACCACCAGAATCGGATTGAAACTTCTACTTCCTACCAATCATGAACTTTTCCTTGATAGCCCAAGCCAAATCCTTAGCTGCCATTTTGAGACGACTGTGATCCTTCCTCTCCTCGCGAAAATGCACACATCCCGCAGCTTCGAACTTGACAAGCCTGGCAGCAGCCTTAGTGTCCTCCTCATTGAACTCTAATTGTCTCTTCATTAATGCATCCTCGTTCGCGGCACGTTCTTGAGGAGAGATTTGTTTCTTGGGAAGAACGGCTGTGAGAGAGACGCAGCTCGCGCCATGGGTACGAGAAATACGAGTAGCTATTGGGGTGCCAGTGTAAGCGTAAGGCTCGACGTTGCTCTGGGAACGGAGCTGTGCGAAGAATATTAGTCGATACGTTTTGTAGACGCAGGAGTGATGGGAGTAGGCATCTTACGCGTTTGATCACTCTTGACATGTTGTGATGAGGGAGTGGTTTTCGGTTTGAATTGAGACACTGAAGAAATGGGTGTGGTAGGGCAGCGGCTGATTTTAAAAGGCGTTTGAATATCTTTTGTATGGTGCCTTGAATTTCATATCAAAATGGATTATCTCTATGTCTAAATGGGAACAGAATGGTAGATATACTTACGGTTTGTCACCTAATTGAGTAATATAAGTCAGGTATATAGGCAAATGTTCTGTGTAGCTCGCGCGATGATAGAAACTGTAGTCAAATCTCTAGTATGAATACTACGTGTAAGAACTATGGTGATATAAGTGTAAACAAGTACTTTGATCGTTGAAGGATGGTCTCGTCAAGTGGCGAACATTTACGATCCACGATGCCCTCTCCCACTAGGTGACTGCTCAGTGAAAATTTAGGGCTACCATACCCTTAATTTCTGAGGTTCAGAGAATGTAGGTCAGGAAAATTTAATTTTCTCATGTAGTAGGCAGTGACTTACCTTCCATCATGTCCGTTCCAGTCTAGCGTTTCTCAGAATTGGGCGGACTTTACTACTAGAACATATCATAGTGTGACTCCGCTGTCAGGAAATTGGTGTTTTGAAGCTCCACCTATTCTAAATTCAACCGCTGAGGATAAATTATCCCCTTGTCATAGTAGATTACCGTCTGCCACATATGGGGCTGTTCCATTCTCCCTCCGCTTACTTTCGGGCATTACACTCGTCTATACCCGTTAAATATTTCACATGCCTCTCACCACGCTCTCTGGCTTATGTTTCGGCCAAAGCAGAATATATTCATTGTGCTCTGTATACCTGGAATATTCTCTCGTATACCATGAGTTTCTGCCTCCATCGAAGCAGCAGTTCCGAGTAAGCCAAGACGTTACTCTTGGCTGTAAACTTTGTGTTTAAAGAGCAACCTGCTTGTACATAGGCGTGCGAGCGCACGTAAGAAAGCCCTTTATTGTACCCTTAGGGGTTTTTGATGATATATACCCCCTAGACAAATATTACGGTGATATTCTCATCCTGAAAGATTATTGTTCTAAGTGTTCTTTCATTAATGACTATGAGCTGCACGACCTATCAATTTTCTGCCTAGTTTAGTTGTATTTCATCTGTGAGGAATTTATTTGTAAGAGGCATAACTAAGTTGACCCATCTCTCATCACTATCTCGCTGCTGGTGATTGCGTTGCACTGTAGAGTTGGATCATCCAGGAAATCAGTTGGTAGATAGCAAGGTAGACAAAGCTAAAGAATAGCCAATGAAGATAAACGAGCCTGCTCGCTTGCCCAGGAAGCTTTGGTTTCTCATAACAGAATATCTTTGAATTTGTATCATGAGTGTTCTCGTTACGACTCTGGATGAGCTTCCTATGTTTATTTAGGTTGTTGATAAGGATGGTTCATGGAACATATTAAATGTCAACCTGCTCACGGGCTATCATGGGGTAGCCAAGAGCTCGCTGCCTATAAAAAAGAATTATTTCCTCGGTAAATAGATAGATATTTCTTTCATTAGTCACAACCCATTAGAGATTACAAAGTGTACATAACCCAAGATCCATGCTATACAGACGGGAAAGACTATCAACAGAACTAGGAAAAGATACCACTTAGACACGGCCGAACAAAACTGGCTTCCTTCCACCATCATCAATGACCCATTCAAACCTCCTAAAGTTACTTCCACTCCTCTTCATCGGGCGGCCCAATCCTACACATCGACTGCACCTTCTTCACGCATCTCTCAATCCTCATGTGCACCTCACTCTGCGCAAATCTAGCATGCTCCTTATAGAATCCATTCCGCTTCTTGCCACTGTTCTCTTCCTTCATTTGAGCCCTGAGTTTCTTCTTCAATGTCTTCCAAGCACTCTTAGCCTCCTGCTTCTCAAACTTCTTGGTGCTCGCTTTAACCGCCTCCTGCCTGCGCTGGACCTCACGCGAGGTCTTGTCACGGTTAGCGAATCTCCGCTCAGCGAGGTCCAGGTGCAATGCCGTCGCAGCGAGAGCATCGGAGGCGATGGTGCTAGCGGAGTGGCCGGGGAAATCGGTAGATTTGAAACATGCCTGCTGAGCGGGTCCGTTGCCTTTGTCAAACAGTGGGGTAATTGCCATAGAGTCCATAGAAGGGGTCCGGCGGCGCTCCTCATCATATTCGGACTCCTCCCGCTCGATGAAGGGGTTGCTGGTGGAGAAGGTAGGATGAGTGAGTATCATATCTGGAATTTGAATGTGTGACAGTGGGGGCAGGACGTAAGGGAGGTCGACAATGGGTGCCTGTTCCTTGGTGTCGATGAAAGGGCTGATAGGAGCAAGCGAGTTGCCGAGGTTGTTACAACCGTTCTTGTAGGAGGTATGTTCAAGATGGACCTGGGGGGAATGCTGCCGGCGGTCGCTCCCGGTTTGCGCTAATATGTCCCCTCGAAGATATTGAGTACGAAGATTGACGCGGGAGATTGTGGGATTGACCAGCAGAAGGTCAGTACTATCACTATTGCTAATACTCATGTGTTCCTTGAACCTGGATGTAGATGGTTTCTTGTTCATAGTGGAGATAGGAATCCTTGAGCTCCTGATTGCCGGGCGGTTTTCCATGTGTTAAATGTTGAGAGTTAAGCTGTAGAATGAATGTTGAGTAAGAACTAGGAACTGAAGGAATATCCCATTACCCCAAGCAATGAAAATCAGTGTACATTCAAAGGAGTGTGATGGAGAGGTGTGTGGTGAAGGAGCTGGTAGCGAACGCGTTTCTTATGCTTCAGATGAAACAGTCGCACCCATGCATTGAACTCCTTACGGCATGTAGCCAACTTGCTTTGGACTTTACATGAAATGTCTTGGAGCAGCAATAGAAATATAACTACCTCATTGGTGTATCTGTTAGGACAAAGCTATATAGATTCTATTATGTGGGGGTTTGTGTGGAAGCACGTGACAAGGCACGCGAGTGATAATATGTGACGATCATTCACCCTCACATCTCGCGAAGTATAGTATACTTTGGAAGAGTCACGGGATAAGTTTGAGAACTAGTAAGCGTACCAGTTGTATTTAGATAAAGAAGTATTTCTTATGTAGGTTGCACACAAACTAAGGCATACAGCTATGAAAAGGCATGGATTGTTTTAATTGCTATGTAGCGGCTCGCATATGCTAGCCGGGCTAAGCCCCTAAACACAAGAATACTGGTATTACATGGAATTCAAACGTAATGAATATCCTGTCAACTAAAATGAAGCAATTGGTATTGCTAGCTATGGACCAGTCATACATTACTTTCCACAGGACCATGATAAGAATACTTTAGTATATTTCGAGGACGTTCCAGCAGTAAATATTGGGAGACTGCTCCCATAGCTATCAGCTCTACAGTCCTATTACAAAAGCTATGACTAAGAGTGCCCCTGGAATAGAAACCGATAATGGAGCAAGAATGCCGGCAGAATTAGGCTCTGAACTGGGCAATGTATCACTACGACTACTCGTAGTATTAGTGGTGCTATTGAGGTGAGCCGGAGCTATGCTGGTCAGGGTCGTTGGCACGGTGTTGGTACTGCTTTCTTGGCTACCTCTCATACTTTCCGATTGCACAGAGTGACTAGTACTTGAGGTGACAGTTGCGTCATCGAATGTGAATACTGACAGGGTTAGCTTTGCTGTAATCTTGGCCCAGGGATAGACGCAAACCTGGAAGTGAAAATCCAGTGTTTTTATACGACTGCGGGAGGCTATTAGAGAGAGTGTGAACGTGTAGAGATTTTGAGAGAGTCAAATCTGGATATAACCCAAAAGAGTGATCAGTATCCTTTTTTTGATAACTGCCCGGGAGTAGGGCAGTAGAGAAGATATGGATGACGGAGATATGACTATGAGATAATGTGACAGTAACTGACCTTCTGCCTCAGAATCATGAGGGGGATCCTCAACGGTAGCTGTTGGCATCGTCATAGAGCCGCTAAACAGTGGCTGGCTTGTCTCAGGTGTGTAACTGGTCTCCGGTTTGGTGAAGCTAAACTCCCTCTGTGAACCAATCACGACAGATAGCGGGGTATCGGTGATGATAGTATGATAATATCCCGAGGTGCTTGATGGGAATGTACTCGACTGATCAAAGTTGTCAAAGTATGAGATGTAAGTGCTATGATAGATTATACCAGTAAGATTCAAGTAACCTGTGTGTGATAGTGAAAATCGACGGTAGAGGAAAGGCCAAAGGCAATACCTATCTATATCGGCAGAGCCTGTATGAGTTTCTCCGACGAGTACTGAAGCTACAGTGGATTCTTCGCGAACTGAAATATCTCTGGCATGGTAGTTGTCTAGAGCCAGGGTTAAGGTAGCTCCCAAGAGCGCAGGAATAATGATTAATGAGATAGTTGAGAGATGCATGATTAAGAAATTCGGGTCAGTCGTCAACAGGTTAGACTGGGTGATAGTGGGCAGAATAGTCGGAATCAATTGAAGTTGACTTGAAAAGGCTGAGAGATTCTGTAGAATAAATTAGTGACGATGGGGTCTCAAGGGAGAGGAGGAAAGGTAAAGGAGTTCAGCGGTGGGTCCAAACTTTATGACGTGAAGGGGAGTGAACAGCTTGCAGAAACCATTTGACTAGCAGAGTGAAACACAGGCCACGGAAGTACGTCTAAGGGTGGCGGCCCAGGGGGCTCATGTTGTTCACTGCTTCTGTTGCTGGGGCAACAACTACTGTGGCTACAACCCGACGCCATGAGCCGGGCAGATGCGACCACAGAGTATCATGTACTCTGGTACATCAGCCCCCCAAGGAATACAAGTACCTAACCTCTTTACAAAGATTCTCGGACTGATGAGGATCCACACTTGCTTAGTCGACACCTGAAGAAGTATTGCGGAAGAGTTCGATGACTGTTCAACGCTCTTAAGAGAAACCTATTACCATCAGTCTCTCGTATAGCGATGAATGAAGCACCTACTTTAGATTCCATTCACCATGTACGAAGCCCACTACGGTAAACCTACGAGGCTAGAGGTATCTGTTCTCTATACATCATTATCCTTTGACTGAGCAAGCGGTACATATCGGTAGGATAGCAAAGTGTTGGTAAAATATGATTGGGGCGGTGTATATATCTAGCTATATCCTCGTGTAGTTTTTAAATCGACAACGATCGGTATGTTCTTCCCATGATCAGCACACTATCAATCTGATACTTGTTAATACCGTCACCCTTGGTACCTAGGGAATTATAGGTGTGAAAGAGTCCTCCACTATTACTTCAAATACTCGTCACATGATTGCCCACGTACATGGGGATGATTTTGGCACCAAAGGTCAGTATTTATCGTAGTAGATATCAACATTTATTTTGGACTATAGAAAATTTGAAACCTTCGGCCTCAGCTACCACAAGATCCCTGTCATAGACCTGGACCTTTTCCGCCTTCTGACCTTTCTAATTTCAGTCTGAATTGTCCGTTTCCCTTCAAGGAGATCATTTTTCAGCCCTTTTACCCTTGTGGCCGTACCTTCAGGTATAGGCAGCTTAGCATTATCCATCGCATTCGATAACTCTAACGCCCACAGAGAGTCCCATGCAGCACCCTCAGAACGTTTCTCCAACTGAGTGTCTGTTTCTTTCACTAATTTCTCCATCCATTTTACAGCTTTCCCTGTTATAACCGGCATATCTTCAGGTGGTATCTTAACTACCGGCTTCGGGTCAACTTTCTTAAGAGGCTCCTTACGAGGCTCCTTCTTTTTACCTTTTGGAACATCAAGCCTGATTCTTTTCTTCTCCGGGTAATCATCATCATCTCCAGGAACATACCGCAGCACTTGGGGCTCAGGCCGAATCAATCCCAGCGCTACTACCACTTCCGACCTCTTGATCGGCTCCGGCTCGGGCTTCTTAGATTCCGCCTCTGGGTCGTCTTGAGTCTCTGGTATAACTTCATCGTCATCATCTGAGGCTGTTTTCTTCGGTGGTTCATCATCTGAGGCTATTACTAGTACCACTGGCGGAGCTACCCCTGGTTCAGCCATAGTAGGTGATCTCCTTAGCACCTTCGGTAAGGCGGCAAAGGGTGGGTATCCTGGTTGTTGATCTCTAACGCGAGTACTATGAGCTGTGCTGTGGAGCCGGATTACTTTAATAATCTAGTTTATAGACTTCCACGTAAGATTTAAAGCTTTGACCCTTCGTTCATGAGGCATCAACTTACATAGGGTGTCGCTAACAAAGCGATTGAAACTTACCCAGACCGGTGTATAAGGTTATATCATCGCTTGCAACAAAGACCTTACGAGAAAGCGTTGGTTAGGGGTGAGAATTAATTCTCAAGATTGTGAATCCAAACAAAGAAACGTTCACGAGTTGACATCCCGGAATGATGTAAGACAGCTAAGATAGGAATAGTGTATATGGAAGACACCCGCTTCTGGGTAGTCTAACCGAACAAAGAGTCATTAAACAATAAAGATGTAGACTGATTCATACCATTTCGGCGCTGTTGAAACAGATATCTATTGGATAGGTAATAGATAATTAATTAGGTGTACATATCTGGGATTATGGAAACATTTGGGGACAGATTTGCTTATCCTATAGTTGGTTAGAAACTATTCCGAATAGTACATCGTGTAATGACAGCTTCATTGTGCCACTTTGCCGCAACAAATATTGAAATAGTGAGTTTATACTGTAGTGCTTTGGCAAAGTTGGTGACCCAACCATCGGGTTACGGAGTTGGCGCAAGTAGATATTCTTTCGAGAAGATGCATCAAGATACCTAACTATCACCTCTGGTATCATATATATTTTTTGAAAGACTTTGAGGCCATTGTAGCACCGTATCCTCTGTAGTTTAGAGATTAGTTAAACTCGATCCATGCATATCCTAACATCCACAGTCTCACCCAGACAGTCTTATATATCAATAAGGTTTATACGGTTGTTGCATGGTGCAATGAATGTATTTGAATGTCGACGTTTTGTGGCTCGGTAGCCCTCAGTTCGTGCGCAGGGCATATGATCTAAGGGTCTTAGGCAGTAGTATTGCTAGCCAGCTGTAAGCTCATATCATCATCGTTAAGGGTGAGAGGGCTGTTTGTATCGTCTGAGGTGTCTCAACACGACAATAGATACGTAACTAAACTCTCCAATGTGTGTGCATTACCCCAGCAGGACCCCGATAGGCGCATATGGCTGAGTTCTATCCTAACTCTCTACGATATTCAGTGGGGACTCCAATAGGCCATGAGCAGGATTGTGTGGTAATTAGTTATAGCTCAGGCTCATCCAAGGCCCTAACGGTTCAATGAAGTATAATGATTGTATCTGAGCTAGTAGGGCTTGGGTCTGTGTAAGGTGCCAGGGGAGGTTACTCGGGGGGATCTGGAGGGCCAATAGCAACTTGCCCTATGGTGGGAGTACACTGGGGTGAATGACCACATGTAGCACAGTCGAAAAGAGAATAAGCAGTCCTTTGACTCTGTGGCTGGCCACAGAAATGCCCTTGGCAGGCCTCTATACCCACAAACGACCCTTCAGCCTACATAGAAGATTTCTCATTCCTTTCTCCACGCTTTCATCATCAAATCCAAGTGTGCGTGCCAAATATACGCTAAACATACATTGAAACGAATTTTGTACCTCCCAAATATGCCTCCACATCGTACCAATCGGAAGAAAACCATGAAGGAAGGAATTCCTGGAATTGGACACCGTACTAGTTAATAGTCCCCTATCATTACTTGTCTATAACGATATATACTCATACTAATACATTCTTTGAAAGGCACTGGAACCATTCGTAAAGAGAGTGATAATTTTAATGTTACCACCACCACCACCACCACCACCACCTCAAATACAGTTATGGGCGGTGACTCACTCATGCCCGTGCAGCCGCAGGAGTTCCATTTCACCAGCCTTCTCAGTACTGTAACTTCCCAATTCCAAAGACAGGCCCTGGAAGAAACCGTCAATTCCAGCACCGGGCCTTTGGACCAGGCAGCACCAGTGCTTCAGATGTCGAGAATGCTCCCTGAAGAAGGTCGTACCCACACCCAGATCCTGGACGGTGCCCCGGATGGTGGGGCTGGTGGTTTGTTTGCGAACACCAACCGCACTGGTGAGACTGAGATGGGGACTAGCCGCCTACCCTCTGGTTTTACCAACAGGGAAATTATCTGGCTCGCAGGGCGTGCAAGCAGATTTGAAGGACTCCGCAATATCTTGAATACTCACTGTAGCTGGTTCGACATGGAACGCGCTTTCAAACAGCAGTTCCCAGGACACGGCCACAGTAAGTCTGAGCTGTATGAGAAGTGGGTCATGATGGTTAGCGACATGAGTTGATAGGTCACTCATGCAGTACGTAGCTACTATACCCAGATAAATCTATAGGCTCCAGTACCTCTCTGTTAAGAATGATTGTTGTAATTAAAATCAATCAGAATAATAGTCATTGCATTGTCTGACATTATCCCTTTCTCATGGTATATATACATACATGTTAGCTATTGCAGTATGTTCATACTCCATCAAACACACTTATTATCATAAATGTCTGTCATCCATCACTTCTATTTCTCTTGCATGCCTGTATCATTTTTTCTGACTTCCTCTAAGTTCTACATTAATTAAACTCTCAGGTATAACCATATCCAAGTCTCTTGTACATTTTATTAATTCATTACGACTTGTAGTCTCTTTGTACTGGTTGTACGCCCCTCTACTTCGTCGCTTACCTCCTAAGTTTACAAGATACGATAAAAACGGCATAGTCAGAACCTATATTTGTTTGTTAAGGAAGTTATATATCTCTTCCGCAATCCTCCAGCGCTGCTTAGCCAAGATTCCTTTTACTTCTTCAACTGCATTGCTGGTCTTCGTACTTCGAAATCGCGCCTGTGGTTGCTTAAAACCATCGATCGATTCTCAAGCTGCTCTTCCAGTAACTAAGATAGAATGTAAGTTGGTCTTTTATACATTAGAAGCGGGCCAAGTTGACAACTACTGGCACAGCTTTCTCAGGCATGTCATACGGTGCAACTCCTCGCACCGCTCCTGACGCCAAAATCAGTATAACCAACCCATGGGAGACGGACCACCAGACCTACCTTGTTTGCCCCTAACTATTGTCGAGAAGATCCACCAAATAGTGTTGATGAATACTTTTCTAGAGACAAACCTTATACCTCTTACGGTCTTGTTCTTAGCGAGCATATCTCTGATACACGCCCCCAATAGAGAACCTCTAGCGATGAACCTATGCAATCAGCCAACCCAGCCGTGCTGCAGATGATCAAGGCCGGCTTCTGCATGGCCTCCAGCTCAATACAATAATCTCACAAGGCACAGTCAAAGGGCCGCCTGTACTGCTACATACCCAGGAGAAGTTGAGAAAGAGCATATACCGATAGCTAGTAAGACCCATTACGGGCCTATGTTGAGATTGCCGTGCTTCGTGCGTCAATCGAGATTACCAACACTATGTGTGATTTGGCAAGTACCCTATTCAAGCAGGTTGAAGACGGCGAAGCATTTCTCAACAAGCTCCGTGATGCTACTGAAGCCAGTTGTATCTTTATAGCTTACCCGAGCAGCATTCATACATGGCCCTAGTACGTACGTGTCAAATTAGCGGAGTTTGCTGGTGCATATAATGAGAGGTATATCAGGATACCTAGTTTGACATCCCAATTGACTCTATGAGATATCGAGAGTTAATTCACAGTTAGACTGTACTGAGCTTCGTGATTGATTACTTGTAAATATACCCCAATATATCGTTGAGCATATAAATGACCTACTACAAGATCGGTGGGGCTACGTGCGTTGATGTTTTCTGTCCTAGGATGACCGAGCGACTGACAGTGATGTGCGGAGCACAGTGTTAGTCCTGCTGGTCTTCTTCAGTCCTCTCGTCGTGCAATGCAGATACAAACTCCTCCGCCAAGCCCCTGCCTATATAATCCCTCGCCCCCCCACTTTCCTTCTACTCTTTTCATCCCCACAAATCCCACATATAACTGCTTCTTACAACAACTCCTAGCAAATAAAGTAGGAATCTTGTGGGCCACAACGATAACAAGTTAGTTGTTAATCTACAACTAGTCTCTCACTTCCTGCTCACTTTCATCATTACCATAATTGTTATCAATATTTAAATGGAGATGAACCACCTTCGTATCTTCCACGCGGAGACCACCAACTCCACGTTGGCTCACGGTCTTAAGCTGGCCCTGGATATCATGCCGGCTGACAATCTTCGCCATGCTGCCGCTGATCAGGTTGATCACTATAATGATAGTAAGGCTCTGTCCAGCATCTTGCTGGTTGTGTCTATCCTCTCCTTCTTCGGGGCAATGTCAATCATCCTCAGTAGCTGGGTAGGTCGAATTATCTCGCTAGATTGTACAACGTTCTAACGTGATTAGTTGCTTCAATCGTTTCGTTACTTCAGGCATCGTTTGATTCTCGGTAAGACCTCCCAGGTAGCTAGTTAGTACAGCAAGGGTAACTAGTTGGTCACTGACTTTACCCCCATTCAGGTCTAGCTCTTAGTGACGCCTGCCTCACTTTCAACTTCATCATTTCAACTAGCTTGCAAGCTTCTGGGCACAAGATCGCAGATAGGAAGTATGCGGCGTACTGTGCCCTGAACGGTTTCCTCACGCAGATGTTTGTTGTGCAGAGTAAGTCGATCACCATGATTTTATGTTTTTTCTGCTGCATCATCTGATTATCTTTAGCCGACTACTGGGCCTTGGTGATTGCTGTGTGCACGTTCTTTTTACTTGGCTGGGGTGGCAGGCCTGCGAGTTGGATCAGAAGGAATGCTTTTATCATCGGGGCTATCCCTTGGTCGGCCTCTATGGTCCTAGCTTTGCTATGCTTGTGGCTCATAGGATTCGGAGATGTTGGAGGCTGTAAGTACAACGCTACTCTCAATCCTCTCTTATTTCTTCCATATATTTCCTTCTACACAGTATCGCTTACAGTCGGCATTAGGGTGTTGGCTCACGCATGATCGTACTCACCTCTTTGTCAACTACATCCCACGCTGGAGCATCATCGCTATAATTATCTGCATTTACATGTCATTGTTCCGCTTCATCCATGCAAGCAGCGACTCTACAGACCAACACCAGGAGGGATCAGGGTTTCTCCAGAGGGCTAGAGTCAGGGAGGCTGAACGTCCTCGTGGAGACTCTGAAAGCTTTGCGGAGGGCCCAGTTCGCCATCACGCCAATGAACTTAGTCTGAGAAAGGTACATTCATACACAAAACAATTACACCGCTTACGATTTATACTAATGGAAATTTTAGGCATCAGTGAGAATGATGAAGTACCCTGTTCTTTACATGATCATCTGGATCATCCCTACCGTCGTACACCTCTACCATGCCACCAGCAACGGCCACGAAGTAACCCCTGACGCAATCACCATCATTGAAAAGGTATGATATAAGTTATATAACGCAGCCCAGTGAGCCTGGGTTGAAAAGCCACTAGAAGTTATTCACTAACACTTGTTTGAATGATATAGGCTTGTGTTGCCGGACAGGGACTTGTACACGCTGTGGTTTACAGTAGGTTCATTCCGTAGATACATGTTTGACACATACTAATAATCCCAGGCTGCACTGAACGGCTTTGGGGGAGGGTTTTCGAGAAGATCCACGAGCTTGGAGGCGTTGAGGAGCTTCCATGGCGCCGTGCCGTTGAGCTTACTGCCGTACCAAACGCTAGGAGGCGTCACATGCCTTCAGCCTTTGTTCCGGGCCTTGAGAGGATTAGGGAGTCACTTGAATGATCTCACATGCTATCAATGTCATCTTTTCTCCATGTTTGAATGAAATTTGTAACTTTAGTCAAGGCGAACGAACGTTGAACAACCACTAGCCAAGCAGATACCGATCCTGTACGGGTAAAGATTAAATCATAGCCTAACAAAATGAAGAATATACGGGAGCGAGTCCCTCCTTTTTACTATAAAAGAATCTCGTTACTTAGGTGTTACAACCAAGATCCAAGTCCGTATGAAAGAGATAAGACAAGGTATTCAATGACCTGCTCTAAAGCTCAGCAGCCACTTATCTCAACAATGGTAAACGTCGTATAAAGTATAGACCACTATCTGGTGTAGGACACACGGATAACCTGAGAACAATAGTATTATTTGTACTAGTGATAGATAGGCTATGAAAGTCTTGAGACCGTTGTTAAGTTCATGTAGGGGGTCTCAAGCTAGCTCAAAGTAAGTTTTATTAATGATATGCTGGTTTCATGGTGAAAACAGATGTGAGTTTAAATGATCATGAGATAACAAGTACAAATTCCTCTTACTCAATGTACTAGTCCGATCGCTACAGGCACTATAGTGAACCAAGTTTAACCAGATCGATCGCCATTACAGTGATATTTCATGATTCAGATGCCAGGACACTAGCTCATTATATTCAATGGCGGTCAAGGGCAGCGCTGGGACAGATAAACTGGTATCTTTCTCCATAAGCGAGATTACCATATTCAAATATATTTTTTCATGTCTACCATGGAGGCAATATGAAAGCACGAGCCTGAGCTGAGCAATAGAATGGATCTTTGATAATACGGTTGGAGGAGGGCGCGGCGGTAAGCCTGGCTTGTGATATATACTAAACTCCTTGGCTTTACTCATTGGATCTTATTGGCCATACTCTAATAGCTATGACTATCTCTAGACATCCAAGATACTGTTTTGCCTGCCAACAAATGACATTATTCCATTGGGTACAAATCTTGAATGATTGGGGTTAGATGATTGGTCTAGCCCCAGGTATTCGTACACACTGTAATGACCACGAGAAAGTTGATGTGGTCCTAGCCCCGATCCGCGCTCGTTTGTATCATCCAAAATACCGCTCGAAACTGCCAAGACCTCACTATAGGTTTCCTTAATTAGGGCTTTAATTTTTATACCCCTTGTTTTGGTTAGGTCTTGTGTGTGGGCTGCATATAACACTGTCACAGAAGGAGATAACCACAGCACTTTCCTTGCATTTCACCTGACAGGTTAAGGTATCTTCATAATTTACCCACACAAAAAATCAGAGATGAACGCCCACTCGTCATCCAATACCATGAGGAGCACTAGATCCGTGGCTACCAAACAGCACTTGCTCACCTTCTATGGATTATCCGAGAGTCAATTAATGAGCTTGGACGGCGTTATTTCCACCTTGTTTAAAAAACCAGGAAATACCAATAAGAACGTCTTATCCCTCGATACAGAAGTGAACAGACTTGTTATTGTTAATCATCTCGTGTACTCACAAGAGTTCATTGCGCTGTATAAAGGAGAGAGATTCGGAAAATGGGCGAAGGAACACTACGAAGGCCTGGAAGAGTAAGATTTTCAAGCACGGTTTCTCCACCTATATATACCAATTAACCTTTCTGGGCAGACTAGGAAAAGGACTACTCGAAAGAATATGCCATGTCCTATTCAAAGGAAGTTCCAAGTGGGCGGCTGAGAAACAACTCACAACTCGTCTTCACCATAAGAAAGGGGCACAAAATACTAACGTATTTTATGGGGTAATGGGACACGACAGGGTAATGGGACAGCCACAATAAATTAAGTTAAATTAATTAGAACCCCATAAAGTAATAGAAGAGAATATTAAACTGAGGAATATAGAATAAAGGTACTAAGCTTTTTTCTCTTTGATTATTAGCTTTATATAATGTAGATTAAAATTAAAGGGCAAAATAATAGAGAAAGTAATAAAGAATATTTCTTATTATGAAAATATGTTAGGATAAAATTTAACTTACATTAAGTACAGAGTTATAATGGTTAGACTGTATAGTGATTTTTTCAGATTTAAATATAGAGGTATGAAAGAGAATGATAGCTTAAAATGATGGGATATACAGTTCACGTACACTGATTTTGAAATCATAGCAGAGTTAATAGTTTTGTAGAAGTAATAAATTAAATAACTAAATGTAGATATAAAGTATATAATATTTGATATTCAGAGGATATAAAATAAAATCTGTCCAGTACTGGAGCATCAGCCTAACGTCCATACTTTTAATATTTATACAATCAAGTAACTATTTGCTATTTCTATATCCTAATTTTGGTCTCACAATTTTAGATATAGTTTTAATACTCTATTAATAACCTGTAATCACCCGTATCTGCTATGGGTTTTATGTTCTACTAGTTATGTAAAATCACCATACAAATAAAATTGGCTTGGCATTAATTTGTATGGGGAAATACCTCTGATAAGGTACACCTCTGCATAGATCCCCCAAAACATTGTACCAATAACTGTAACTTACAGTAGTGCCTTCTATTGGAGATAACTCCTACTAATTAATTTATTAGCTCTTTTGACTGAAAGGTTGTGGTTTTACAAAAGTGCCAAAATAGCGATTTTGTATGTAAATCAGTGTCCCATTACCCTGTCGTGTCCCGTTACCCCATAAAATACGTTATGCCCACTGGGCCCGGCCCACAAATTCAGACAGCTCCTATAAATTCAAATACAACCAAGATCTCATTCCACATCTCGCTTTGTGAGCATGAGCATGAGCTAGATGATGATGACCGCAATCCCTTCTCGGAATACTGGGTCCTAACGGCCAATGTTGGTTTCTCGCGTTCTGAATTCTCGAGAACAGTCAACGACCATTACCACGTTAGGCCGTTCCAGACAACTGTTATGATGACTAGCACGTCCGAGTCTCATACGTTCGACCTTTACGGGGCCGATGGGGGCAGCCTCTGGAGTTTGATGGTAGCAACCCCAGGCAAGGTGATAGTTCGTGTTTTACTGAGCGTGCTTTGGAGGGATGCATTGCCCGTGGGACCTTAGTGTCAGAGATGATTCCCACATATGTCTGTACCTAAGGTATTTAAATGGTCATTTTTTGTCTGGTAAGCCTAGCACGGCGCATAATACTACATACAAACCGTTACAATGATATTAGTTAAAGAATTAAATCTTCCAATGCGGATTTTAAAGATCGACTTCCTACAACCCATATAAAATTATTCGGTAAGATTTTCTTAATGTCAGCCATCACAATATTGTTCAGGTTGCATATATATATAGCCAGCGGATGATCCCAAGGGCTTCTATAGAGAAGTGGAATTAGTATTAATGTTTAGATCACTTGATTATACCAGGGTCAAATAGAATTCAACTACACCCCATGCAACTGCTTTCTATCTTATATGAACGGGCAAAAAAAAGAAATAGCTTATGATGGGAGTCGAACGCACACACCAAAAATGCACTAACCAGCTACACTACTCCATGATTGTACGTAGGATACCAACGTCACCTAGCTCCCACCAATCACTTCAAAAATCGATCATCTCTGGAGTGTAAAATGAGGGTGCCACACTAAAGTACCAGGCTCCTTACTAATTAGATAAATATTCCCCTTATTGAAATCTTGCATGAGTTCTGAGGCTTATTAAAACAGGTTGTGACAGCCTGCTGTAAATGAATAAGCACTCAAGATATGGATTAAGGAAACTACATCGACAGTTTTGTCAATTTCACATTTTGTAATAGGATTAGTTATATACTGGCGTGTTGTGGAAGGATGTAGATTCATTGGTAGTAATTAGAATACTGCAGAACGCACTAGATTATTGTGGGACACTACAGAATACATCAGATGATTCTGGCGCACATGGGTCATGATAAGATTGAGTAACAGCAATCATATATAAATACGGGATCAAATCCCACTCTACTTGATAGAATTATATTCCCCAATTCGCAATGTATTTCAAATCAATTATGACATAAGTTATAACAACAGAGTGTGGCTCATACAGTTCGCGTATGCAGGGCCTCAGGCCGATCATATAGGGTTAGGTTTAGCTACTTCGGTTGCCTCCCTACGGAAATACGAAAATAATATAGACCATGCACTGACCTCCCATCAACCCAGCCAGCCCCACATACAGATACAGTATCAATTACAGACCAAAAGAAAGTCGGTGGTTACATAAAATACAATTCATCAATAGAATATAATGTGGTAGAAACTACAAACGTACAGGCCTAGCTGCGATACAATGGGACTTTGCTAAGAAAGTCGACTCTGGAAAAATAGACCTCCTTTAATATAAATCTTGCTCAATATAATTCATCAGCAATCGTCTAGTTCAAATCCTCTGCGATGACTAGCTTTTGGCTTGGCAGAGATAGCATTGTGTTCGATCGCTACGGCGGCTCGTGTCTACCAAATGCCAAAACACAAATTCTGTAGAGGCAACCCCATATGTTGCAACCCACCACACCCACAATCTAAGCTTAAGGTGATTTAGATTATAAGTTTTAGCAAGGTACCTACTTAACTCTACAGTATTGGAATTGGAGTAAAAGAGGGGCATATAAGTAGTAAAATGTATGAAACTTTGTATGAAATAAAAGGAAAATCGCTTTTTGGTGGGTTACCATGGTTGCCATGTTTACCCCAAGTTCATATTAGTGAATGGCAACCAAGTACCCAACTAAATGTGGTGACAACCAACCTCCAGAGTACAGCTAGCTAAGCTGGTACTTCCACTCTACTTCTTTACATATTTTTTCTATCAAGGAAATAGCTCTGTATTAAGGAGTCTCTTTTTTGTTAGGTATGGTGGTTGTGGTTTCAATAAGTTAGATGTGGCAACTGCCTATCTAGCCAGCCTTTTCTATCTTTTGGCATTTGGTAGATACAAGCCGCCGTAGATCGCCAACTACCTCCAAGCCCCCTAGCAGTCGAAACATGCAACCTGGCACCTCCTCGCAACCAATAGCGGATGCATTATTCGTGAGCGTATCTTACTACAATGTCATCTGCAGTACGGCACTTTCAAGGGGACAGCGTAAGGACAGCGTAACCACAGGATACAACTAACTCAATGGCACGGTAACTATCCGTTACAAGCAAAATACCAAGGGTTTGTGAAGTAAGAAGTGGGTTCAGCGATCGCAAGGCGATGTGACAGCAGAGAGGCAGCGAAGAAAGAAGTTTGTATTGGTTCTAACTGAAGAAACGTTGCGTAAAGAAAAGAGAAAGAAAAACGATTACAGAGAGGGAGCAACGCTCCCTATTTATACACAAAATCCTGCTTATACAATGCCCTTGTTCTCAACCTCCGACACCTGTTACCCTACTTTCCTACCTCCCCCCTTGTACGAGTCACAACCTGGCTCACCCTAGCGTCCCGATCACTCCGTGAAAGGCACCCTGATCGAATGACTGCGCTTCTTGCCTTTGATGAAACATGCGCTGATCTACAGAGGGAATGTTGCTTGTCCGATTTTAGATGGGCATCATTATGGAAATCGATCAGAAACAAGATAAACGACCCGCGTAGTACTACTCTCCGTCAGGGATCTATTCAATACGGTGATGCATGGGAGGACGCATTTGACGAGTATTGTGGTGAGATTTGTGGTAAGTATTGGGGGCATGGTGAAAATGAAATCTGGAATGTTGGAGACAGTGAAGATAGCCCAGATCGCCCTAAGTACATACCTGCCCTTTCACTCATATACACTAGTGGCTTCTCATAATCTACATGAAGATCAGTGTGAAGTGAAGATGATGATTCTATTAAACGAGTGGGAAATCTGTCCTCTATTTATACAGTAATTCTTGTTACACAAATAATATGAGTCATTCTCACCAGAATACTCTTCCTTGTTCCTGAAACTTCCACAACAATCTAGATAATTCCATTATCTTAATACATGACTAATACATGACAAATGTACAATTTAACACTACAGAGGCTAACGAAACCTTAGGATCCGTGAGTTCATGCACAAGTGCTTCCTGCATGGAATGTACGTTACGGGGAACTTACATCATCCATCGGTTATGGCAGCTAGGGCGCAGGGTACCTCCCATCACCCCCATACAGCAGCTACAGGGAATATCGGCGATATGGGAATACCAAAGGACACCTACGACGGTCCTACCTCTAGCCCTCTACTCGAAACGAATAAACAAAAGTGGACCAGTGCCCCCGGTGTCAATCGCCTGCTCATCTATATCAACGGACAAGACAGCTCACCCAGCATTCGGAGTAGCGTGACTAGTTCCGGGCATGAAAATATACCTATACCCAATCGTATTGCTGCTGTTACCTGCCAAAGCAGGTCTGTCACTCCTAACAGTGTTTGTTTAGAGAGCATCACAACACATACACCAACCACAAGACAGAGAAACTGTCAAATTAGCGATACAGAGTCAGCTGGTTTACCTGAGCCCAGTGATGAAAGGGGGCAGGAACAATCCTCGGTCGTGAATACAATAGGCTACTCACCTTTACCAGTGCCACAGAGTCCAGCCCACAGCTCAAACAGCTTCATTGGCCCCCCACCGGACGGATACCTAACTCCAAGTACTAGGACCCACTACTCAACTACCCCAAGATTTATGCCAGGCAGGATTTATAATTCCATCTCTCCAGCTCCTTGCAGGAGTCTTTCAGCCAATAGTATCGTACATGGGAGAAACACAATGATACTTCGCCACAGATTCTCCGAGACAAACTCTACACGCCCCTATCTCACACTACACAGTAGTCCTCGGAGCGGAAGGGCATACATCAAAATTTCTACACTTTGCTGGTGAAGTAATACTTGATAGTCTCCTCACCAGATTACACGAGAAGCATAACATTCAGCAGCAGGACATTGTGGGTATTGGAGTCATGCTCCAAGGAGACTATGTGACGATAAATGTTCAGGATCCGGAGGGTGACTGGGACTGGATAGCTTGGATGGAGATTGAAGGAAGTGGCGGAGGTGTCTTCAGGCTGTACGTGTACGTGGTGGTGTTATGACTTGTATGGTGCAACTTGGATCTATTACTGGTTAGGAATGTAGCTCTGGGAAAACTCCCCCCTATTTATTCTATGTATATATGTGAAATTACGGGAGCGATATGGCAGTTTTTATACGACCTCGCTATAAATATGGTAGCTTCCAAAGTTGGAATAATCATGTATAAACCGGAGGTCTTGGTGGGACCTTGATATATCTCACAAGAACCCTACCAACTACCGTCTCATGAAAAATAATCTCTACCCGAATTGATCTTAGGATTCCTGGCTTACTTTCCTGTGATCTTGGAAATCTTTCCACTCCACTTCAAGCAGAGCCTCCATTTTCAGTCCCTTCCAGGATCCTCATACCCAGGCGGTTCGGTTAATTCAAATTCTTTTCGGGATACCGACAACGTGTTAGATTCAGCAAGCATTGAGATATACACTGAGATATAGGGAATATTCGAGCAGCTGTAAATAGGAACATTATCTACTCTACAGCCTGAAATTTTGAAATGAGAGCATAATGTCCCTTTTTTCGCTTCGCTATAAAGATTAAAAGCTACATGTAATCTCCGTAACGGAGAGTAAAACGAGATATTATCTGGATACATTGGTTAATACCAAGTAATCGAACGCATATATCTCAACATATGATTAAAGAAGGCTAGAGCTAGAATCAGCTTATGAGTCTGCCGTATCCCGTTGGATATCAACAAACAGCACTACAAGGAAGAAGCAGAGTGAGATGTAGTGACTGAAAGCATGGGTGTCAGAATATTACCCATAGCGTATTAGACTAACCTAATCTATTTGCCACTACTAGTATAACTCTCACACTTCAAAAGAGTTCCAACACAAGCACCCCAATTATCTGTCGATCAATTGATTCTTCATTAGTATCAGGACAGGGCGAAAAGGTGATGCTAGTTGCCACAGACGTAGCCCAAGCCTTTCCCAACACTAGCGCTCGTCATGGAGGGGTCGGACCCCCAAACTAACCCGGGAACCGCGCCAAGGAAACGCCCCAAACCGCCCCATTCCCCGGCCGGGTCGGGTTTGCCCTTTGAAAAACCCCATTAACTCAAATTTAACCTGATTAACTACAGTGGGCCCAACGGGGCCCAGCCGGTTATCCCACCATTAGGGCGGTTCCTTCACCAAGGATAAGGCCCCGAATCCGGGCCGGGGCGGATCCATTGGCCCAGAAACCTCCCCGAATCAGAGGTTTAAATGGGCCGGCCCATTAATTAATTCAGGCCGGCCCAGCCACCTTTTATGTGGCCCGGGCCAGCAATCACCATACTAAATCAATTATTGGGCCAGGCTGGGCCACCCTAGTTTTGAGCCCGGGCCGGCCCATTTAAACCTCTGCCCCGAATTGCCCCATGACGAACACTATTCGCCGTTTCCCTCAAATTCGTTTGATCTGAAACGGATCGTCTCCGTCCCCTTGCATCTACGTCACCTAGGTACCCATCAAGCGCCGCCGTTACAGCATACGTCGAAACATCCTCCAGGAGAAGCACCATCACAGGGTAGAATGAGAGTTACCTGACGGCCAGAAAAAAGGGAGTGAGAGGCATAGGACGGCAGTGCACCAATACTCCTCTAACCAGACACAAGGAGAGGTTCAAATGACGAAATAGTGGCCAGAATGATCACCACTCGATTGAAAACTAGATATATGGACTGTGGAGTATATCTGAGAAGAGTGGACAAGATCGACACAGCTGAGTGCGAGAGCGGACAACCCAAAGAGATGGTCGAACACCCGCTGCCAGTATACAAGCACTTAACATAAACTTCATGAATAGTAATAACAAGTCTTGATTAGGCTAATTTCATAGAGATCAAGATCTACAGGGGGTATACCAAAGGGATAGAAAGAGAGTCCGCTACCAGGCATGCGGCTTGAATAGATCCTTGCACATCATTATCGATGAGGATTGAGGCCGAGCAAAACTAGGGTGCAGACTGCCATATTATACATAGGGTTGCAAGCGAGACGTTTGTCTGTCCGAGGTGTGTTCATCGGCGAATTGGAAGGAGGCATGATGTGAAAAGTTTCAAACGAAAGTCTCCTGCATAACTATTGTCACTCCTAGAGTCACTTAATACTTGCATGTAAATTTCAAAGATGTGTAAAAGTATGAATTATCTAACTAAATGATATACTGGAGACAAGCTCTCCTGTTATTTATACTACGAAAGATTATCCGCTCGCCTTGGTGTTACAGCCATTATTCAGACCGCTACAAAATAGAATATGATAAGCCACTTTATGACTTATCCCAAAGTATGGCAACCGTCCATTCCAGTAGCATATACAGCACGACCCGAGGGAGTGAACTTAAACAGGCTCTACGCCACATGCAGCTAGTGTCGGGAGCACACGTTGTAGTATAATTTGCCATGCATGTTTAATTGATTAATTCAGGCTTATATATTTGTGTGATTGATTTAAAAGGTGCATAATTTATAAGCTGTTGAGTATAACTTAATGACGTATCTGAACCTATAACTCCCCGAGAAAAGCCCTTCAGAAGCTTCTGTTGTTCAAATACTTCACTTCAGTGAGTTAATTACAATTGATGTTAATCGAGCCCGCCTAGCCCATGTTGGACTCCCAGGTCGCCTGAGAACCCACTATCAAACTATTGTTTTTTTAGGCCATTCGTCAATGAGCCTGGCGACTCACAAACGTATATATGGAGGGCAGCGGTCCATTCTCGAAGTCCTAAAACTAGTGAATGGCTCAGAATAGTGACGCATAGCACAGGAGTTGACTACCCCGACATAATTCACATCACAATTAACTACGAAATGGTATCTATAAGGGATAATATAACGAAGGGATTTATACAGTAAACGAAGTGATTAGCTACCTCCTAGTACAGCCTAGGATAAACATTAGCCACGTATACTTTCTTCAGTGGTTGAGCTTAGGTAGCTGAACCACGTCTACTAATCAGTAAGAGGCCTTACTTTGTGGGTTTATACCTAGCTTGCGTTGTGATACGCACCTTTTCAACCCCCCGGCCCCCAATCAACAGTGCCTGAGGCCGGACAGTGAATCTATGCAAGCCGGTGAATTGTCTTGGCATATATATATAGGACGCTCAACACTGGAAACTCTACCTTCCCTTCTTCTCACCCAATTTCCAAATCATAACTGCTTTGTTATCATAAACAGGTTCATCACCCACACCTAACCTGATCAACTTATCCCCTCCTCATCCTAGTTTTGTTTCCTTTGGTTACATTCCATATCTACCTAGAGCGTATCTCCTCTCGTCAACAAGTGGTACGAGTACTTGCACCTGTTTTGAGTCTCCACAAACAAAACAAACATTTGGTTAGATCATACTGCATCATCTTTTGAATCATCAGCTACCTGAACGCTTCCCACACTCCTAATTGACCCCATCGCTATCCTTCCATTTGCAAATATGCCCACCCACGGCACGAAGAGTAAGTTATCCTCATCCAGGACTATGTCCCTAGAGTCTTGTGATAGTAGCCCTGCTACTACTACCAAGATTCATCCTAGCTAGCTATCATAAACGAACTCAGAGACTAACAATCAGGATTTAGAGCAGCCAGTTCTTCATAGTCGCTACTTCCCAGACCCGAATACTGAATCAATCGTATCTGGGCAGCAGTTACAGACCTCTCAAGCTCCAAAGAACGTCCAGGCCTCAACTCATACTTATCCTCTAACCTCCAAGATCTCTCAGCCTATGATTCCTCATGGTATCACAAGCCACAAACTCCCAATGAGCATTGAAGACCCATCGGATCTTCCTGGGACTAGATCTGATGGAGGTTGTATCCAAGACATTGAGAAATCCCTCCAGGAATGTAGCTGGGGGTCAGCCGAGTCATGGTCGGATGACGATGAGTTTTGTCCAGTGGTCGAGTCAAAACAAACGATGGATGTGGATGTTCGCTCTCCTCAGGAAAATTCCAGCTGGATGACAAACCCAAGTACTGAAACCACCGTTGACCAGCTGAGGGTGTCCTTGCAAAAGGATCGGTCTTCCTTTGACACTGCTCTTAAGATCCAGGAACGTTTTAAGGAGATGGTTGCCCTCGCTGCCGCTGCCATAGAGGCCAACGCTCTTTCAGTCCAGGCTAATTCGCATACCGCACTGGACGATCTCGATGAGTCCAGCAGTGATGATGATTCTGCAAGCAGCGAATCTTCCCATGGAAAACAACCTGGTGAGGAGGTTTGTACTGGACCCTCTACCCTTAAGGCCTTGACGCACACCAGTGTCGAAGAATATTCCGGTATTGGACATGATGGACCTACTGGTCTGGTTGGTCAACCTAGCACTGTGGACAGTCACCATCGGGAAGAGGCAGTTCTCCATTGGATCCGCCAAGACATCGTACAGAGCCGCAGGATCCAAGCAATCTGCGCGAATGCCCTCAATCTCTGTCAGATAGACCCCAACCATGAGGACTCCATTTTTCATGACTATCCGTGGCCATGGTACGCGCATTCCCCATACACCCTCAGACACAAAGGCGTGCAAGGAGTCAAGATCTCCTTGCGTGAGGATAATAGGAGTGACTTAAGATTTGTTCTGAACTCTGCCGAGTTTTAATTTGGTGGCAGGAGTTTGGAAGCACATTTGTGTCTTTGGAAAGATGGTTCCTTCATTACATACGTTTCATATTTGTAATAATCAGTCACACAATGCCCATATTCCTACCTTGAAACTTCACCGCTGGCCCTAAGTGTCATAGAATTACATTTCTCAAGTCATCTTCTATACTAGCTAGTTTGCTTGTCTTTTTTATGGTCGGAGGTTGTATCATGAGAAGTTAGCAATAAATTAAGGATGGCGGTATGAATGGTAGCATTACTGCAACGGACAAGGACAGTAGCGAAACTATGGCCACAACACCCTAGATGTGCTTTGAGTAATAAGTTTAGGCTGTTAGGCCCCGTCATCCCAAAATAATTATTTCTCAGTTACACGTATCCTACTTCTCTTCTCAGCCTCATGGACCGAGAAGAGGAGTAGTGAGTGATAGGGAATATAACAGGGAAGGGCCATTTACAGGCAAACTTTCTGTTGACCAGTTGTTCTGACCGATCAACACTTAGTGGATAGTCAAGGCTTACACGAACAAATTTGTTCTCTCTGCTGTGGGTCTTGGTCACCAGCAATCATCACTCACATAACCCAAAACATCGGCAGAAGAATTAGGATGGGGCTACACATTCAACGACGGAACGTACAGGTTCATAACATGAATGAATTAAATACGATTATACTGTAGCTCAGCAACATAGATACGGATCTAAGTTTCTATATACTTCCGTTGGTTTCAACACCCCATTACCTCGCGTAAGAACACCGAAGAACTCGTAGTTTCAACCCAGAATTGAATTATCATTAATTATAACACTATGAAATACCTATCGCGGTAAATTATCTCCATACCAATTGAACTCTAGCAACTGCTTTGAAATATTCCGACTAATTAACCCAGCTAAGGAAACTTGTCACCAAATAAAACCTATCCAACCGTACAGCCTTGGGGATTGATACTATGGCCAGCCTCAACTGGAACATAGAGAAAATATTCATCCACAGCACTATCCACAGAGATAGTCGCATCGCTATCATACTCTAAAACAAGCGGTGTGAGCATTGTATCAACGAGGATAATTTCAAAAGACAGCTTATGATAGTGGTTCAGGGTGTTAATTGAGGGGTGACAATTACCTAAGGCAGTTTCAGTAGGGCCAGCACTAAGGCAAAGAGGGTTGTCCATCAAAGTGTGAGGCAGTCCGTTACCCATCTCGGTAGCACTGGTATGCCCGTCAACACAGGAACCACTATCATTATTGCATCCATCGCTGGCTGATGAAAGAATTGCATCTGAATGACAGATGATGTTGTCCTCGATAAGAGGATAGCTCATGAGAACGTTTTCCATGGCTTGTTGAAGACAGTTTTCATATAAAGTAAAGAAGGGACCGTCATGTAAGAGCTGTTGCCTATTGTAATCTTCAATTAGGCAAGTATCACACTTGCCACAAGAGACTCCTGTCACGATAGACACCTCGGTGCAGTAGTTCAAGTGATCCATAGAAAGGTGTGTTTTGGACTTTAGTAACCTAGGAGTAGGGAAGAATTAGTAGGGGAGCGGTTAGTGATCAATAGTTTTGGGTGTCTTGAGCGGATTTGAAAAGAGCATGACGGACGTAAATACTAACTTCGGTTTGTGAAATCGTAAGATGAAAGCGGTGTGAGGTAGCACTGCTTGGTTGTTTGTGGGGATGGAATGTTTTTGTGATAGGGGTGGTATAGACGCAGCGGAGTATGGAGGGTATATATACCTTTTGTACCGCCTTGGCACCATTATGGGTAGGGTTTGGGGCATTTTCCACTCGCTGACCTATGGACTTGAGCCCAGCAAGTTATTCTGACTGCTGGAAATGCTTGCGTGCCACATACGGAAAAGTGAGTTTTCTGATGGACTCAAGAGACCGGCAGCCGCATCTACCCATCTAAATAGCTCAAGAAGTACTCTAGCAGCCCTTCAACTTTTCATATGCTCGGTACACCTACACACGATGAAGTCAACCTCCTGCGGTTGGATCTAATCCACTGGTGAAAGAGCCATTATGGTGGGCTCTCTATCTCTAACTATGTTCCATGTTAAAACCCCCAACCCCCCGGGGCACACCACCACTCATAATTCCAGTAGAGTTTACCTGAGGAAACGCATCACACAGAACGACCACTCCAATGTGATGATCATAAAACTACCAGGAAGAAATCTAGTCCTCAGATTAGGTCGTAGTATGGGAGGTGAGATAAGACTATCTCCTTTAGAAACGGAAGGAGCGCTAATTCCAGGGTGAATATCCTGATAGTATCTCATGGGTAAACTTTCCATATGGAAAAAGCCTATAACCTTTCAATTGATCCGGAAATACCCATTAGAGGTGAGTCCGTTCTCATCCAACCCAGGCTCCAATGTCCTGCCTGACCACCAAGCTTGCAGTCGCACCAAAGTCACCTCTCGATCACCGCTGAAAGGCTTCAGCGCTAGCCCCAGGTACGTACATGTCCATGGAAATGCTTTTCCTTCGCAGGACCTTTCTGGCCCATCATCCTTTCTGCTGAGCTTCTCCAGCTCATAGACCCCACATACAGTATATGTCTTATTCACTCCCTCTCTGCTACTCCTCGATGATTAGCACCGATACCAGCCCCATCAACGACAGCATCCGTGCTTGGGACACCCCTAGCCCCAATTATTGATCATCGTGACGGTCGCTGATTGCATACTTCGATCCGACAATAGTTATTCTAACCGCGATGCCCCCATGTTCCTCCTGTTGGGCCTTGCCAGACCTCTACCAATCTTCGAGAGCGGTTGAAGCGCTGCTATGGCCACTATCGTTGGTGCACTGTCGTCTGTGGAAGTATGCGACCTATTCGCTGTCTCTCCATAGAAGCTTTCCGACAGTTTGAGAACAGAGCAACACCTCACCAACGATCACAGGGAATTTCGACAACTTCTGCCGTTCGTGATTAATCCTATCACCTAAGGGTCTTATGAAATCTAATACTTAATTGTTTGATAGGAATAACAACTACCGCAGAGTATACATTACGCTTATATACATAAGCACCTATAGCTAGTGACAGGGGTAGACATTGCGATCACCATGATCACCAGAACTCACCTAGTATGGTATCTTCGAGAACGTCATTTCTCTGACAAAATCACTGGGCCTCGTATATATTACAACTGGAAGACCTAGTACGGCGAAATATAGGACTATATCCGACACCTATATCGTGATTCACAAACAGTCATAGGAATTCTGAACCACCTATCCCTACCTGTTGCCAAGTTGCGGCTCTGTTGCCAAGACACTAACACAACGCGTTGCAGAGCCGCATCTTAACCAAACTACGATTGTTACACAATGAAACTGGGTTCCCGACCTATCAGTACAATGGTATATTCACACTTGCTCTGTGATCTAGGCAAATATTCTCAACCATTTCTGGCACACTGTAGCATCAGGCCTATTCTCCCCTCCCCGAGAATGACTACTGGAAACACCGCTCGCTATGTCTAAAGTGTGGCCATGAAGCGCTACTTCCTTGGGTTATTATTGGACATTTCAAATTTAATATAAATCTAGTATTGAGCTCCTAAGACTAGACTGTATAGGTGCTTTTATTCAGGGCAACTGCCCCGTCAACGTCGCGAGCCCATCAGAGAGAGATCTTACATATTGGAGGCCCACAGGTCCATAGCTGGGCTGATTATTCCAGACCTTGCTGGGCTCATTCCCCTTATCATAATCAGGTGCGTAATTTAACTCAGGGTTTGTAGTAATAATTACATTCCGAATACGTACACATTCATGATACTCGCTACACTAAATACAAAAGAGACCGGCCAGTAAAATCAACCAGCTATTCATACATTATCTATATACTTCTTTGTAGATGAGGACTTGATGACAAATCTTGTGAAATAGATTCGTATCAATATCAGAACATCAAATTAATTTTAAAAAGAAGCAAAACTAAATATCAGAGGAGAGAATCCCGGCGAAAAATAGTTATTTAACTAGACACCATTTATTCGAGTTCAAAGTCATCACTAGAGTAATATTACCATATGATATTGCGTTATTACCCCTTGATTATTCTTTTAATAGGTGATAAAATTTGGCAAAGTATAACCTGTATCAGCTATTTATGCGGCGCCTGTCTCGTATACGCTCGAATGATCTGCGATTTAACACCTACATTATATACCAGAGGTGTCAACAACCTATCAACTTCATAAGCCCGTGTCCAACGGCAAACGGCATTAAGCCATCAGAAGGAATTCGAAGTTAGCATCGCAAACAGTTCATTGTTCTTTTCTGTATATTTTTAGTTTACATTTGGAATTTCAGGAGATGTGTTTTATTTTTAGGAAGGGGAAGGGTTATTTTTAGGTCATAGTTTATACTGCACGTCAGATTTTGTACCCAGAACAATAAAATCACTTGAATTAAAAAAAAAAAAACCTATTGGCGGTGCCGTTCCATATACGCCCTTGCTAGTCTATGTTTCTCAGGCTACGATGAGGTAAGCGTGCTCCATGTTTCACTTGAGGCTACTTGATTTAGGCATTTTGAATAGTATCTTTTGTAGGTAGGGCCTAGGCTAGATATCTCACCAAGCGGTTGAGGATAGTGCTGTCTGTGATGTCGGTCAGTTCAACAAAATACATCCAAGGCCTGTTGGCTAATACGACTCATTTTAAGTCATGATTGCTCACTCGGTTATTTCAGCGTTTTTTGCTTACGTAAGCTTCATGATTTCTGGCGCAAGGTTCGTACCTCCGGGCTGCGGAGTAGTTCCTTTATTCCTATATCTGTTCTCGTAGATGAGAAGTGTAACTCGCACCTTATGTGACTATATTTCATATATATTCGTATTTCCCTAAGCAAAAATACTAGGAAATGCATAAATAACAAAATGATAAAAAAGTGTCTCCCAGGGGCTGAACCGCGGACCGTTTCTCACTTGTCCCAGAATAAGTGCGACTAGGCTTCCCGGTATACCGGTAGGCCATCTTCACCTGAAAGTAACAGTGAACCTTGTACCTTTGAGGTGTGTAAAGGGGGCTCTCGGCGAATAAAGCTAGGCCTGTACTTATGCTTGGCAGCCGTACATATGAAAGATACCCAATCCCTTGATAAACGAATGATTTATAGGTCCTAGATGAGATGTAATATCAGAGGTGTGAATCTAATGAGTTTAGTGCCCTGTAGAGACTCACCACTTACCCGATAAATGATTAATCTACAGAATAGATTCCGTCTCCCTCTGTGTCTACTTTTAAGCCGCACTATGGACGATCTATGGCAGCATGATCTCAAGAGAGAAATTACTATGATGTTAGACACACTATAGTATGTCGAAATTGATGAAAGAGAATAGATATTCTTGATACCACTACCATGATGGTAGGAATGGATGCACGAAGAAAGATTAAGAAAATAGCACGGCCGGTGGTGTCGCTGCTTACAGAGGCGGGACCGGCGAAAACAGTAGCGGTGGCGCAGGTCGCAGGCTTTGGATAGGTGTCTTCTGCACTAAGTGTGTCAGAAGTCAGCACTGCGAAAACCTTCCGGGAAGAAAAAAATCGAGCCGGACACGACAATAGAAATTGAATACTCTACTCTATTTGGCCACATCTCCTACATCCCGTGACCTGGAGGAGTGACCGCATAGCCAAATCGCAAAAGTACCCGATTCCTTAACGGTCTTTAATGAATATCACTGAACTTCGTTATTTGGATGTTAAACCTCGTTTTGTTTATACAACTTCAAGCATAATAGGCGATGGAGGACTATTGAGGAACCTGGGGGATTATTTGATTTCTTAAGTTTTCAATGCTGAGTAATCACCAGATTCGATTTAGCGATCCATGACATGGAAGGCTTATGCCAACCCACTAAACTTTACAGCTGCAATTCCACTGGCTTAATTACCATACGAAGGTGAAAGATAGATAGAAGCTTCGATTAGTAAATTGTTTGTCGTTGCCAAAGCTACCGTTGATGCAATGGAGGGGGGGAATAATCGACGGAACCGGACCCATGTTATATTGTTGGCGACCAAAACGGTCTAGAAAGCCAGAGGCACATAGCAACCGAAGTAATTATCATAACCCAACAATGAGAAGCACAAAATAGATATTAAAATCTTAAACTACACCTAAAACTCTATTAAGGTGTATTTATATCATAATTTAGGCCATGCCAGGCACCTCGTAGGTGCAGATTTGCTGGAGTTGCTTCAGGTTCGACGGTTGTCAATCACGTGTAGATAGCTCCGGGGTTCCGGAATGTTCTGATCGCCAAGAATAAAGTGCTGGGCTAGGCCAGAGAAACGAAGGGAAGTAGCTTCGCACAGTGGTAGCAACACAAGTGTGAAAGGAACATTACTCGGAAAAATTCTCTGATTGGCTAGGAAACATTTCTAACAGGTGGAGATCTTATCGCACATGGTCCTATGTGAGGAAATTCTCAAATTCTTCATGGGTTCAAGGAACGAGTTTTCAACCCTAACCCATCACTGAAGCGTAGTGCACAGCACCCAAAGGCCACGATACTGGAACAAAAGATACACTACGATATGCAACGGGCCAAGGCTTAATATTCAAAAACTTTTATATTGCCCAGCGACCAAATCTGATAGACAGGACTAGGCACTATTGGTAGAAAACACGAACGTAAAAAGAAAGATATAAACAACCCCAAAAAAAGCCAAATGAGACACCAAAAAACCGAAAAAACCGAAATGAAATTCCAAAAAAACCAAAAAAAAACCAAAATAAACCCAATGAGACCCAATAAGAACTCAACTATCCACCTACGAGAGCCTTGGTCTCTTCGAACACCTGCCACGCCTCATTGGCTGCGCAGAAACTTTTGCCACAACTGGAATCGGGGGTGCCTCAACAACCATAGGTTCCATCGTATTCGAAGAATTGCTAATTGCATCATGATTCCTCTTTTGACGACTGGCTACTGGTAGATACACCGTAGTGGCACGAGGCCTTCTCGTAGTCGGAATGAATTTCGGTAACCTATCGCACAAAGACTGAAGGGGGCGAATTCTAGACAACATCACATTGATACAATGTCGGGACAATTTGGAGTTATTGACCGCCCATTGGATATGCCAGATTCGACTTTGAAGGGTAAACTGGTACTCAGAACCGCGGTAGCATTCGGTGAAGGCAATGATTTTGTTAATCATTGTTGTGAATTCGTAGACGGAAAGTAAACTGCATTCTTCCGGAGAGATGTCATCAATCTTGTCGCATAGAATACGTTGCCATGGCTTTTGACGATGACGACAAAAAGCAGCTTTCTCAGGGTAGTGAGAGAACTGAGGACGTTCATAGGTACGATATGAATGCGGAGGATGACCGGGAAGTGGGTCCCAAGGCTTCCGTTCATAGAGAGGAGCAATAAGCTGCTTATCCATGTCATCGAAGTATCTTTTCGAAGGCATGTTGAATGATGGTGATGCTGAACTTGCGTTGACGAAGATTGAAGATAAAGGGTTAGGGTTCGGAATTGAAAGATAAATATTTAAAGTAATGAGAGGGTAGAGTGCTTGAAGGTCGGGGTTCTGTTCCTTCAGCGAGAGAGTAGAGTAATATGAACTCAGAGGAGTGAGAGATAGTAGAGTGCTTGAAGGTCGGGGTTCTGTTCCTTCAGCAAGAGAATAGAGAGTAATCAAAGTATTCAGCTTGTCTTAAAAACGCGACAATTTGTGTACTGCAATATCTTTGTTGGGTATGATCTTTTGTTGCAGCAACAAGGAAAAAAGAGAAAGCCTCGAAGAGGATGGGAAGGCAGACGCTATATACCCCCAGTACTCTGGGGGGTGATGTAACTCTGATACCTTCAATGTTCTTGGCTTGAAGACCACGACGATATCCCATGACCCTCATTATTCCACAGGCGACCAAGCTAGTACCATAACCCAGTATTAATCGTGATCGACTCTACCTATACCCTAGTGAAGCTCAGATATATCAGTTACCTTCCACGGTACGGTCACCTAGCGATCTACTATCCTGGGTAACACGGGTCTGGGGATCAAGTAACGAGTGACCTCCCATGATGTGACCCATAACTTAATAAATCCCCGGAGACTAATCCACTTACAGTAAGAAAGTATAATCCTTAGTGCATAAAGATCTGATCCTCGCCGTTTCAGACCTACGACTAGTGACCACGTATGGATCTTACAGAATTGTACGATCACTTTCAAATCTACAATAGGGGCTTTCACACACAAAATAAACGGGAGTGCACCAAAACTATAGAGTCCTGGTAGATAGATTCCTACGGTAGATGACACATAAGTAATACGACAGTCGTTCTAATCCTAGAGTACCTGTAGGGGTGACTCCACTAGTAAAATCACACTACATGAAACCATAAATTCTGTAGTCGGATTGATAGTGTTCCTCTACTGCTTATAACAGTGCTAGGACCTCTGAAATGTGTATTCATAGTGGCTACCCGGCTCAGAGGCTAGTATTACGCTAACCTTCTATGGAAGGAATACAGTACCAATCACTAGTGGGAATTGGCGGTATTAAAACTCCATGAAACCTTATATACGCCCTGGTCTACTGCAGGTTAGTGTCATATATGACCGCGGCTCTAGACATAAGAAGGGCCAAATTAAACTTTTTAATAATTTATTAAAGCCACGTGTTATACGACTACACCAGTCAGGGGGAAACCCTGGGAAGACTAGCTCCCCGGAACCGCTCTTCATCGACCTGGGCTACCAGATGCCCCTCAGATGCCCCTCCTATTTCTATAATGACCGCAGAGAAATATTGTACTTATCTAAACTTCACTAGCTCAATAATCAACACGCACTCACCGGGCCCAGACTCGGCCAAGTTTTTAGTGAATGACAGTTAGATAACTTCCCGGTGGTTACTTGTCTCTAGCGATGGTAGAATTCGGCGATATAATTTAGAACCTAAGAATGTGTCTAGTGCATTCTAGCACTAAGGAGATCTGGCCACAACATCGGGAGGTTCTAGCTATGCCCACTAATACACAGAAATACTTCTGCATTATGGCTGTATATTGTCTTTGGGTGTACTATATACTAGATAGAACTACTAGTGAGATATCGTAGCCCCCGAAACGGTGGTGGAGCAAAGTCATATCAGGTTTACGCAGCATTCACATTTTGCTAATTACACAGTATATAAGATTTTAAGGTTAGACGCTAGAAGTTATTCATCCCCTTCTTATCGCTGCATATGCATACAGCTTTCCAGCTATGACGCTAGCTTGCGGGTTTATAATCTGTTCTCAAGGATCCTCATGTGCTATAAACTTGCTATAGCAATTCCAATACTTGAACGCTTGATGAAAGCCCAGAGATACCATATTACAATAGAAATAGGCCTTGGCAAAGGACTATGCCGCTACTTTTTGCCTTCTAATCTACCCAGTCGCCCGGTCTATTCCGGAAATAACGGTTCTTAAGTTTCTCCATGAATCTGCTGGTAAGCTCAACGATCCGCCAGTAGAAACTTGCCGTGCGGGTTCGGAGCTCAATATGTTAAGTCCTGTGGTGAGTATTTCTATCCACGGTAGTTTCACGTGGAAGGAAATGCTGAGGCTGCCTACTCACGTAGCAGAAGCCGAGGCTGTCGAAACCGTAACCCTAAACCTACACACGGCAAAAGCTGTGTATAGGATCCACTTAACTAGAATTTTTCAAATAAATTCATGAGATGAAGTCTAGCTAGCTAAGCTTTGAGTGGTCTAGTCCACGGTGTATCTAGAGTTCTGCAATAGACTTCATAACCTTATATATTTTATTGCCATTCTAGGACACGGTTGTTTTCAGCTAGGTGTCGTTGAAACAAAGTTCTACGCCGCTTGAATTAAGCGAGGCTTGGCAAGTAGCAACTTGATTGTCACACATGCACAGCAGAGCCGCTTTAATCAAACTTATCAGAATGTAGATTATGAACAGGGTATGGATATTGGGTTATTTAAACTCCCATTCTTCAGTTCTAGAGGCTTTCAAAAGTGACTAATCAATACCCGCTCAAATATCTGCAGATTCTACGCTACACAAAGTCCCGATTGAAAGCGCACCTCCCGTTACATCGACCAACGAATTCCTCGTAATCCCTTATGAATGAATGAATTATCCGTAGCTACATGCAGCCCTTGTAATCCCTTGGTTTATTAAGATTTTTTTGGGCTGTCAATTAAACCCTACTGTTCTTGGTCTCTGTTGATACTCTCCTGTCCTCGTGTTTTTTTTAGATATATAGGGTATTGAAAAGCTAGAGGTGAATAGATAGGTCGCTGTATTAGTATAGTTTACTAGCTTTGAGGCGTCGAGACTTCTATTGGGCCTCGGGCGCGGGAAAGTCGCCTATTAATTTCCTGGATCCTCATAATATACACTGATATAGCCGACTTCACCTTTCGTGTTTTCTTTACGCGGAACAGTTATTTCAGGAAGTTATATTTGTATCAAGACTAAAATATTAGACTAGGCCACTCATCGACTAGGCTACTCATCGACATAAGCGCGCGCAACTGTGCGAAAGTATAATAACAGCTAAGAAAAAGAATACCATAGAATGAAAAACAAATAGCCTTTAGGAGCTGCCGTCACTACAATAGCTGCTACCCACCAGAACCCCACTCCCGAAGGAGTCCGATGACAAATACTTTTTTACACCTCACTTTTACCTCCCTAAGCCTATTCGACAATCTTAAGACACTTATCAAGCCCAAAACCCACAAACCAACCAGCAATCAACTTGTAGAACCCCATGAAGTATAGTTTCCACCCATATTTCGCCTCCTCTGCCCTCCTCTCTTTAAACTCCGCCACATCCAGTTTAAGCCTTCTAAGGACCTCCTTCTCAATGCTAGTCTCCTCCTCGATCACACCTATATCCTCTTCAATATCGATATCCGCACTCTCTTTGAGCCCGGCAATGATAATTTTGTCCTGAGTGGTAAGCTGTGTGGTGCTACCATCTCCGTTCTTGCTCGGAGCTGAAAAAAGATTGTAGCCGATTACAGTAGCTTGTGGATCAATGCTACTTTCGACTACAACTGGCCCACGAGGTGATGGGTTAACACTGGTAGATGTTCCGGACGCTCCAGAGGATCCGCTCTGCGCAGCGTGTAAAGTATCAAGCCAACTATCCACTGCCAGCCAAGTGAGGGCGGTATCAGGATAACGAATCGTATTGAATGGGGCTGGTATTTCTGACGGGACTTGTTCCATAAAGTTGATTTTAACTTCCACCTCATCTGCAGTGAGTTTTTCTACACCTGTATCGGGTTTTGCAACCCCCTTTCCTTTTCTACCGGGCATATTATATCCGGAATAGACCCCCTCTCCAGCAGCCTGAGCTCTAAGCTCTTCTTCAAGGCTCTCATCGTTCCAGTCGAATTCAGACCTAGGTGCGCAAGGTTTAAGAGCATAGAGCGGCATGGGTGGCTGTTCGTAGGCAGGATAAAAGTCTCCATCTTCCATACCGTAGTTAAAACTTTCTAGATTGGCTTGATTGCGGTCGGCATCAGTGAATCCAGGGGGTACGGATTGGCCTAGCCCGTTTGTGAGTACAGTGTTCCCAACCGTCCAGGGCCCCCTATAGGGGCCTTATGGGGGCCCCGCCGCGACCTCAGGACGGGACGGCCTGTGGGTTATAGTCCGTCCGGGGCGAGATTGTCCTGGACTACAGTGACTATAGGGCCCTTCAGGGCCCTATAAACCATCCCAAGTCACATTTTTTATACTTTCTGAAACAAAACAGGTAATTTTTACAAAAGATAAGGAATCAATGAAGCCCAATATTAGTCTTAAAACACAATAGAACCCTAGCCCTGCTGTCTTGGCGGCCTGTGGGGCCCCATGTAGTCCCCGGTCCTCATGCTTTGGGCCTAGGGCATTTTAACGCAGGGCAGGACGGACTACAGAGCTATAAGGCGTCCAGTCTAAGGCTCAGAACGGACGGACTGCCCTATTAGGAACACTGTGTGAGTATATCCGAAGCTCCGTGCTGCTCGACAGGGAATTCCTCGTCCTCGGCTGGTACATCGGCGGTGTAAACATCAATGAATTTATAGATATTTGAGAGCAGGGAGGTTACTGCCAGAACCTTACACGCCTCTTCAGACGACATCTTCTCTGGACATTTTCCCATAGCCTGATCAGAAAACTGTGCTTTAAGAAGCTCTGCAGCATGATATATGTCACCGACCGCCGAGTCCATAGCACTCATAGGTCTAGTCTCAATTTCACCAACATATGAAAAGTCGCGTGTAGCTTTCTCACTATGTGGCTCAGAGAATTTGTTTGGCAGGGTCTGCTCTATGTCTTGTGAATTTGCCCGGGCCGTATGTAAAATATTCTCTAGCCTATCCTTGAATGCAATTGTAGGGTGGTTATTAGTTGAGCCGTGCACGCTTGATTGGGATCCGGATGGTGGAAAAAGAGAGTCGGTGCACATTCCGCGGGCAGCCATGCGGTATCTACGCCGCTCCTGGACCTCGGCCATCTCAAAAAACTGACGTCTCTGTGGGTCATACTGATGACCAGACAATGTTCCTCCAGTATTAGTTCGGGCCGTGTTCGGGAACGGATTCCTTCCCACAGTCACCTGCGGGCAGAACCCTACCACATCAACCGCTGCCCTGATGAGAGTAGCATCGCTCCTGGACCCTTGCCCAACCTGTTCTTATGTTAGCAATACTCTCTCTAGGAATCACTTGAAGATATAAATCTCTTGTACTGTCATACCTCTAGAGCACAGTTGGTGGAATCTATTCCAGCAAGATTATTGCTGGGGGCAGCACAACGTGCACTTTCCCCCACTATGACATCTTTCATCCATCCATATTTGATAGACTTATGGTCTCTATACAACCCTTCACTTGTGGATTTATCGACCAACCCTTTGTTCAAGGCAGTGATGATTCTCGAGGTGTGATTCTTGTTGATCTTTGGGCTACTTCCGTGATCAGGAGATGGGGTAGCTTGATTGACAGACATGATACCAGTTTCCTGAACACCAAGCGAAGCTTTGCTACTACGCAAGTTATCTCTGCTGCCCTTGAAAAGGTTTAAGAAATCCATTTCGATGATGATGAGAGAGCTAGAACTTTGCTCAGATAACGAAGTCCTTGAGATGTGGGGTGTGAAGTGTGAAGTGATGGGGGATTTTGGAAGAGATGTAGGGAGAAGGGAGGTAAGTTGAACTGAGAAGGGAGGTAGAGGGGGGAGGTAAACAAGCTCTGAAGGCTAAGCGGTGTTATTGTCTTGGCTGTTGAAGATGAGAACAATATCGGGCAAGATAGATGCTATGGGGGACAAGATAGCAACCGATGCACACAAAAAGCTGTATGCGTACGCGAAAACTGTTTGTGGAGACAACTTCACAAGTAGTGACAGTGTCTGTAGAAGTTGCAGGAAATTGTGGGATAGTGAAGCTGTGTGCGTTGTGGTTTGTTGTTTGGGCACTGTTATATTCAAGGAGGGTTTGATTCAATTCTAGTGACTGCTCACATACCTATAGGATCTTACCCGACGCAAGCAAGAGTTTCCCGTAGTGGGGCATGTACCCTACTGAAACGCATACCCTACTCCCTTACACTAGAACCAATTCTCTCTCAGCTGCTAAGTATATTACGATAGAATGCCTTGAAAATATGTATCCTCAAGCGCATGGTGATACCTCGTAATACTCAGAGTTCTAACGCAACAAGGGGTTGAACGACTTGTCACTTTTCCGTTCAACACACAAATGACCTCAATAGATATCAGATATTCACCCTTATAGCAACTAGATACATGATCATGAATGGGTAACTCTGTAGGGGTATTTTGTGCGAGTGATAATCTGTGTCTCAACCAGCAACACCTATACCTAAAATCGGTCACAGAATAAGGTCGTATTTTGTGTAGATGTCTCAGGTGTAGAAATCATCAATCACCACCTAATTGTGAAATCTAGTCGTTGAAAAGCCATAGTCATAGACTTACTCTTACGTAATCATATGAAGGTACTATGAAGGGTGGTGTCACGTGAAGACCATGTAATATCTTTGTCACACAAGCTAGTGATCCTCCATAAGAGGATCATCCCTCCGATGCAGGAGGAAGACAATAATATTCTTGAGTTTGTCATCTTTTGATCAAAGTTAGTAGAGAGTTAGTCTTTCCGCTGGCCGACGTGTCTTGGGGACTGCAGCCAGCCATCACAGGTGGGCTAGGGTTACCGAGGATTTTCTTTTTCTGTTTTCCTCATTAATTAATATTACCGGACATGTGAATCGAGGCATCCTTTACTTATAAGCAGAGACTTATAAGAGCACATCCATCTTTGCTCTTTAATCTTCATGAATTAAGCACTAAATTTATCTTGCATTTTGTATTTTACAGGCGTAGTTTGGGAAAGCCTTTGTATAGGTTACTTCCCACAGAATGCCATGATAGTGGCTGAATAGCATACTTAAAGTTCCGTAAAACTTGAGTTATACAAGAAAAACCATCCCGTTTCTGAAACATAGAAATGACGCCAGAGTACAGACTATGTGTGAAAAGCAATACTATTTAAATTAAAATAACCTCTACGCAGTGAGGGAGAATTACCGCACTTGGATACATGTAAGTTTTAATTGTTCCACCTGTCAAAAGTCCCAACAAGCGAATCTAACAAAGCAGAAAAATGCTGCTGTTTCGCGGGCAAGCAGCCCCCATGATTACCCTGCTCCGCTTGAATATCCTCCTCCAGAAGTGACATCCACTCCCGAATCTTTTTTAGCAAACGTGAGGCGTGCAATGGATGTTCTCGCCCATACTCTGTTGAGAGAGCAAAATCTCGAAGAAAATTGATAAGCCGCGTAGTGCGGGCGACTACATTCTCAAATTCAGCTAATGTACGTGGTTCGAGGGGTTTACCAGAAACCCCAGTTAATGACATTTCCCATGCCAAATACGCTCGGACGTGAATTGAGGGAAATTCATGGGCGCTGGTATGGGATATTGCCTCTGATTTTCCGTCTATGATAGCTTCTCTTTGTTGATGTTTTGGAATATTCCGCCACCACTTGTGGCCCTTTGTTTTTTCAAACAATTGACCAATGATGAACCGCCATTGACCGGAGGGAGAATCGGAAGTTGTAAGTGATAGAGCTGGCATTATGTTTATTTATGTTATCGGGTATGTTCTTAGTTTCTAGAAACAGATCAGTAAAGTCAATCGGATAAATAGTGATTACCACGGACTGCGAGATGCTAACATGAAACCAGTTATTCAACCTCTGCTAGTGCCGACCTTGAAAACACTTTTACAATCTCTTTGTACGAGCTATTTTATGTCGTCTCGGTACTTGATAACTTGGATTCTATACTTTATCCTTCTCGTGATCTACGACACGTGGTTCCGTAATCTTATACCCCTACACATCTTTAGGGTTAGGTGAGCAAAAATACTGTAAACTCACGCTTAGGACACGCGACGCAACAAGATTAACGGCAATTAAGGAGGAAGATGTAGCTGATATATGTGGAAAAAAATTAATATATATTTAATGATTATTATTATATTAATTCGACTTGATTTCGTTGATTTTTGTCAAGTTTCGGCAACCTCCATTAATACACGATTACAAAGATATGGAGGGTATCTTTGCTTACACAGCACTACAAGTACAGACACCGTCAACCATACTTAAGCTATTGTGTATTCTTTTGAAAAAATTCTCTCCTACCTGATTATATATAAATGCTGTAAAGGAAAATCAGTAGCTTTAGAGCCAACAGGACTACAGAAAAACCCAAACGCGACTCTAAAACACCACAGAGCAGAATTTTAGGACCACTCCTACAAGAAATACAGCAGTATCTAGAGCTATCTTTCTAGCTAAGCCCACACATCTGTCTTCATTGATAACCATAAAATCTACACCCCCCTCCTTAACCCTGGCTCAACCATCCCCATCTCTCTCTCTCTATACCCTCTCTTCCCATGCCTCCTCGCCTGAAAGTCGTTATATTCTCTCTGTAGGTCTAAATCGGTACTCACCGACCCTTCAGATTCCGAGTTAATGCCCCAATGAACCCTCTTCCCTGTAGGCATAAAGCTTGTTGCAATACTTTCCAGTTTTCCACGCAGCACACTTGCAATGCTTTCATTGGTATCAGCACTGGAGGAGGTGCTACTATATGTTGGCGTTCCGGAAGAGCCGCGAGATATTGTGATAGAAAGCTGGTGGCCGCCTTCGCTCGGCGGGAGCGTTATGAGTGCTGCACCCCCCTCAGCGCCTATGTGAGATATTGTTGGTGTTGATATGTGGAATGGCAGGGGTTTTTTCCCGATAAATTCCCTTTGAGGAATGATCGACTCATCTAGGTTATGAGAGGTTCCTTGAGACCTTCTGGGGCTCTCATCTCCGTAGCTCTTACAATCGTGGAAAATTTCCCCCTCCGGTCCTATGGGCTCACTTTCACCATTGTCACATCCAGAAGGACCCGTTCCCACTACTGGACCACTCCAGAACGGATCCTTCATATCCACAACAGATTCCGAGCCTGAAGTGGTACTCAAAGTGTACACTGTTGGATGTGGCGGTCTACCCAACACTCTAGATACCTGTGCCCATAATGGGGCTACTTCACCTGCCATATCACCATCCATAAAAATCCTTTTATCCCCCAAAACACTCCCTTCTTTCTCATAGCTTACATTGAAATTTCCTGATGGAATCATAGACAGGCTTTCCCGAGTTAGGTCTGCTGTACGGGCCATGGCAGTCTGGGCAGAGTTATCAGAAGAAATATCTTTGCCTTTTACTGTACGTGTGATTGGGTTACAGTACCCCACGGGCGTAGTGCTAAAATATTCCGGAGACCTTCTAGCGTCCTTGGTATCAATTCCTAAAACCTTTTTGTTAAACTCTGTTTCAGCCGGGGTCACCCCCGAATTATTTTGGGCGAACGTTGACGTGAAATGGTGAGGTTTAGATGCAGGCGGTATAGCGCTGACGAGATTACCCATTTGTACGATATCTAGCGGTGGGGTTAGGTCAAACTCTCTGCCACTACTCGCAGAAGGTTTCATGTTCAACCCCCACTGGGTACCTGTATGTGCGTAACTAGGCCCGATGGGGGCCGCTTTTTTTTCTGGGACTGCTGGTACTGTCATTATGGTATCAAGTTTTGGGGAAAGATCAGACTCCCACATCCGGGTCACTTCCGGATGGAAGGGCTTATCTGTTGCTTCTTGAATGCCTACAGCTAAATGGCTAGGGCTCAGGTTCCCATCATACTGCCTAGGAATTTGGTCTCTGGAACCCTGTTGTAATGGATGATGAGGTGGGTCTGATATCTTTGTCAGTTCTCATTCATCTAATTGAAGAAAATATAGAACCAAGACTATAGGGATTGAATAGTTTCATTTAATCCTGATTTGTAGATATTGTCACATGCGAAGCAGCACGGCAGAATAATTGGAAGCTTATCCCGTACGCACGGTGCCAGCCAACTGACGTAGGAGATATAGAAGACATAATAAAATTA
The DNA here is from genome assembly GCA_033030425.1 of Verpa conica. NCBI lineage: Eukaryota > Fungi > Ascomycota > Pezizomycetes > Pezizales > Morchellaceae > Verpa > Verpa conica. The sequence goes on from JAUFSD010000016.1 coordinate 1,183,736, forward strand.
TATATGAATGAATGAGGGACGATGATATTACCAGCAGAGGAGACTCTACTGAAGTAGAATGAAATTATAACTCACTTTGTCTATCCCCAAATATTCCTTTCCCATAGCTTCTAATCCATTCGTTCTCCTTAAATTTAATTTCTTCCATCCGCTTCTCCAGCTCCCTTTCACGAGCTTTCAAACCTTCCATCGCCTCGCGATGCTCAGCATCCATTTTCTTACGAATCTCATCTCTTACTTGATTGTGAACCCTAACCCTGTCGTCCATTTCTCGCTTCTGGTGTTCCAGTTCCTGGATCCTCTTCTCCATTTCCCCCTGGGTTCCACCTCCTGGTATATCATTTCCATTTAGAGCTTCCGCTGAGAGGAAACTACCACCCTTACCCATCACCACGGCCATCTCTTGCCTTACCTCAGCGCGCACTCGATCAATTGTACCCTTATCCCACGATTTTCCTACGTAGGCTTCCAAATTGTTTGATCTGCTTCGGGCAGAGGGTTTCCTACGGCAGCAATGCTCACAATTGGTAATATGGATGCTAAGTTTGTTACTCCGGCTGTTAGTGGTACTATCAGCGGCCACATTTCGGTGAGTGCGGGCCTGGCTAGGTATCTCATGTTCCCATTCGGTCACTTCATTTCCCCTTACTACGAGTGGGGCAGACCATCTGACATGCTTCTGGATGTGACTCTCTTGGTTTAGGTGAGGGATCGGAGTTCGTGCAGTACGGTGTTGTGGGGCTGCGAATCTCATAGAAGGCACTGGGCCAGCGGAGAACTGGCAGGCGCAGTATATTGTATCATATTCATGGTAAGGACGAGGGTCGACTAGATACGGCTCTTGGTGGTAGAGAAGTGGACCAGGACTATCAAGTCAGTAGGTAGAACTATCTGTTGAGGAACAAAACTTACTAGACGGGTGCCCCCAAGTTTACCGGGAGCGGTGGAGGATGAAACCACAGTGGCATCGATGGAGGGAAATACTATGGCTGTTAAGTCTAAAAAATACAATAGTATAGGGTTAGCTAGATAACTGTTGATAGCAGAGATGATGATACTTGGTGGGGTGATAGGTTGTTGTTGGGTGGACCAGTGACGGGTGCATTTGTAGTGGGGTAAATTAGAGATTTTTTACCGCACACACATTACATTTACAGGGGCACAAGAATAGTCGTAAAAAAATCTACATCCAATGACCTAGCATCACTATACATTCGGTCTCATTACTCAAGACGGCCAGTCGAAAAATCGTTTTAACGAAATCCAGGGTTAGGGGTATTCCGCCCTAACTTACCCCACACACATGCTAGCTGGAAATACCATACTACCTTACCCCTTACATATACTTAATGTGTATCTAATTTCACCTTGGGAGCCCTAACTACGATTCTATGTAGGTTATGTGGCTCTTTAGGCAGTGTCAGCCTCTGTACAACCATTTACAGGAAAGGGGCCTAGCCGCCAATATTATTTCTATCAGCCTAAAATTACCAAACCACCTAAGACATACCCGAAACATTAACCACAAATTCTATACGCTAACCAGAAAACCAGTAGCTTATCCTGGGTACCACGTTGAAAATATTTCTGTACACCAGGTATGTGCCTGACTTACTCTTTTTGCCTACAACTAGCGTACATAAATTAGGAACTACATGTACACAACTATCCCCGACCTACGAGCCCGTAACTAAGTCTACAAGAAGGGCTACTTACCCCGGAAATTGAAAAAAAATGTACCCTCCGGATCCACTCCTTTCACTAGGATATGCGAAATAACCAACCCTATTATCGGGAAGCTGCACATGCTTACTAGATAAAAAACATACACGCTTAGAACAGCTCAAAATCTTGATCTAAAAGGATAATCAAGATTTCAGAGGGTAGATCCATCAGTAAGAAAACAGGGGAGAGCCGGAAAGCGGATGATGGGTAGTGATAGCATTGAGCATAAGCGAAAGTATATTGTGACGCGTTATGTGTTTTGCTCTTTCACCTTTTGTGCGGATCCTGTTTGTATTTCTTTTTTTCCCTTGCCCTTGCCTCTTACTACCAGTGTCTTGAGCGGTTGTGGGAGATCGAGCGGCTAGGACGGCGAAATTTTAAAGAACGTAAGGGATAGCGAGTGCCATTACGTTTCTTGTTTGTTTCATGCACCATAATAAAGTATAAAGCTAGAATACACAATTAACTTAATATATGAGCTTGTGCTACGAATGAAGACGAAAATAACTCGCAACGTATCAACTCTATGGAAAATGGAGATACTGTAATGGGCTAAAACTCTGTATATGGTACCAAGGATATGAGCTATTGAGAACTTCTTATCATTTAAAACCCATTACCAGAGGCTTCAATTCAGTCAAAAAACTATAATCCGAAAAACATACATAGATAACGAGTGAGAGATCATGATTACAAAGTAGTCCCCAAAGGGTTAGGGTTACTACACCCACAGAGACTTAAGATTTCTTCTTTTATACTGAGTGGATCGTACCCTATCTTTCCATTAATATCTTAGGAGAGACGCCACGATGCATAGAGTCATATATTGGTTCGGCTACGATCTGAGATGCGAGATCTTCTTGTGCTTGGCGATGCGCCTTGCAGCTGCCCGAGCCCCTAGCAGTTTAATCTTTCCGAGGTGTGTTTATATTCTTGGCACATGTGTATAGGCATGTGAGTATGATACGATGTGTTTTCTGACTCTATTTGCTGCTACGTTAGCGTAGATTACTAGGGGGGAAGACATGCTCGTGCAACTATGACAAAAACCTACTCTGGACTTTAATCCCCCAGCTTGTATATCAAAGAAACTAATAGACGGCGGTGCTTGAGCTACCTACGGAAGGCCTCAAAATGTCTTTAGGGTGATCTAGCTGAGGCCACTGTGTAATCAGTGCACTCTGACGAGACCTGGCCAGTTGAGGGATAGTACAATCCCGACAGATGCACCCACAATTGCCTCAATGTTCCACAGCTGAACCCGCCCGATTCCATTCAGGTGTCACGAGAAACACTGAGAAGCGTATTTAAATCAATGCCCCGTTGCACAATGTAACAAGTTAGGTTTAGTGACATAGCTAAAGTTTAGCCATCCCTGTCTTTACCCAATCTTTCTTCCGCGTTACGCTGGCACTTGATGTATCGGGTCGACATGGGTGAATAAGCTCATCCTAAGCCACGCAAATCTCCGACTGGCCGTGGCGGTGAATTCTAGTACACCCCAATTCCATATGCCCTCTAGAGATGAGACATCACGAACAAGGAAAGTACGTTTTTCCATGCTTGACAGCTTCACCTTGATGATGCCTACCCCAGAATTAATCCAACAACGTACAAAATCAAGTCTCAGGAATTCATTGCACTCGACGCCTGATACTTACGCATCCTTAACCGCCAGCTGGGCAAAAGGCCCTAACTCCACGTAGTTGAGTTGTTTCCGTTTTCCAACTTTTACCAGACCAGCGGGTTTCCGCTACGGGAAGTGCTTCCATAGCAAATAAAATAAGGTTACTAAGTTAGACTCAGCCGTATTCAGTGGTTGGATTTTTAAAGATAACATTTAGCTGCGTTGCTGCCAAACTAACAGGCACCGGGAAACGCCGAGACCTGTCGCACAACACGTGTGGGTCGTTCCCCGGCAGAAGTCGGTTTCCCCACCACCCCACACACACCACCGATAAGTCTTTCAGCGATAAGCCTTTCCGAAACCCTGTAACACCACGTTAAACTGTAATTTAGCCTTCAGGTACGCGATTTGGGACCAGAAAAGCTTCAATACCCCTGGCTGAATTCTCAGCTTCAGCTGCCTTGTCCTGGTTTTTCTTTTGTCATACCTCGCGTGGAAATCATTCTCCCAAACGGAAGAGAGATTTTCTCCCTCTCCCAAAAGGGACCATTTGTACTATCAAGTCGCCCAAAGTAAACACTTGGTCCCTGCATTTGTGTTTTGAGGCGTCGTGCGCCACAGCCCCATTCCCCACTCTAGATCTGCCAAGTAGTGTCCTACGCCCACAATCGCCTCTTTTCTAGTACTCAGCTACTATGCTGTGGGATGTATGCCTTATTCCTCTACTCGTAGTATGTGACATCAATAGCGGCATCTCCGGAGTATTGTCTCGGCTGACTGCATACACCACAACGCCGGATCCGGAATATCTTTTTTACAGCAAGGTTCAATCTAGACTCTTTCCACCATGCTTTTGGGTTCTTCAGGTCCTGGGTTTTGTTGGTTGTCACCTCAATCGTAGGTATCAGCTCATGTATGAGACGGAAGTTTACAGCTCGGGGGCGATGCACGATCCAGCTCATGACGCTACATGAGAGTTTAATCCCAACGCTAAGAAATTTAGGGCTTTTATAGAGCTATAAAAGAGTTCCAGTTCTTCTCTCCTCTTTCAATCCTCACCATCAATCACATCACACTTCTCAAGCCAACTCAACCTCTAAAGCCAATCTTCCATCTCCACCGAACAATCTTCATTCAATCATCTCCATTCAATCATCTATTCCAATCAATCACCCATCTCTTCATCATGTTTACCTCAATCATTGTTCTTGGACTTTCCAGTCTTCTCAACCTCGTCGCTGCTCAGGCAAGTCACTACTTATCATCATCATCTCAGACTGAAAGTACTAATATCCCATAGACCTGTGTTCCAAATGCTGGTATTCGTAGGGAATACAACCTCACCTTCGATGACCTCGATACCACCACCAATGCAGTCATCCCCGCTCCTTACACCTACAACTTCTTGACTTTCGATCCAGCTTCCTGGAGCATTGCCCGTAATGGCTCGAGCATTCCCTTTGTCCCAAAGTCCATGTCAAACGCTCTTGTTACTGGGCCAGACTACAGCTCTACTGTTGCCGAGTTCTCGACCCTCTGCTCCCAGGACTCCTTTGATCTCGTATCTTTGTACATGATTGGCTGCTGGGTGAACCCCAAGTACTTTGCCAACGATACTGCGTGCCTTGTGAACTTCTCTGGGACCAAGACCGATGGGACTGTTCTCTCTTTCGAAAGACCAGTTAGGAAGACTACCATGGAGATTATTCAGGACTTCCCGAAGCAGGGATTTGTCGGCTTGAAGTCATTCAAGATGACTACGAGATTCGAGATTGCGGGCCAGACCACTGGAATTCCGGCTGGAAGGATTGGATTGGATAATATCGTCATTGAGAGGCAGGATGGAAAGGTTACTTGTTAGATTTCAAACGGGATATTTCTATTGTAGTAGGAGTATTTGATTGAGCTTGTTTGTTGTTTTTTTGCCATACACTTTAGATATACACCTAGTATGTTTGTTGAAATGTTAAACTAAATATTATTTTGCTTCTATAAACCAATTGAATCTGTATGTAACGTCTGCGTTTTTCTTTAGGGGGTCTTGTATGACATGGCATAGCTTTGTTTCAATACCGGAAGTTAGTAAAGTGCGAAAATAAATTAGTTTTCCAGGATATGTATGTTCCCGCATTCTCTTCTACAGAATCTAAGCACATACTCATTCCCGAGGACGGGTGATAGCAGTATTCACACCTAATCCCGCGTCAGGGTTCCATATACTTATATTTAATTCGCTCATTCATAGATGTAATCTTACATCATTCATTGTCACTCGATTATTCGGTAAATTCCGAGATCTCATCACGCAGTCATCGTTACCACCCATTCCCAACCTCTCCCATAATATAGCTCCTATGTTACCGATACGCAAATAACATATTAAAGACCCGAAAACGTAACCCTCGGTATACGTTACACCTCTCCGATTTCTAACACAAACTATAAAATATCCTAGTATGCAAGGGACCGCAATCCCCAGAAGAATACCTAACGGGTAATTACATCACACCCGTCAGTAGTACATCACATCTCACACGAGTACACAGAACATGAGACGGGACTATCCTACTTACCGACCGGGGCTGTAGATGTCCTATCCCCTGACGAGTAGTCAAGACTGTGGAGAGTATGATGGGTCATGAAACATATGAAGACTATTCAAAAAGTAAATTCTACTATCTCATCTACCACTAAAATAGCATACTCTCAGAGTTAGTTGATTATTGCATTCCTACTTAATCTCAGCCGATCAAATATCATAATGTTTGCTAACCACACGGGAGCTAGTTTTTTAAAAACAAAGAAAAGTGGTTGAATACGCTCAGCCGAGCGAGGCCTTACGCATTCCTGCGTATCACGGCTACAGACTTTAGATGAGAGGATATCAGGTGCCGTGAAGACAGCACTGTGTAGGAGCGCTTATGTGTACATGATTCGTAACAATAAGTGAAGTAGAGACAGTCATGCTAAGATACTCGCATAGGTTAAATCCAAACTAGACTGTAACATAGGAATCAATACCGCTCCTATAGAGAAGAACTTACATTGCTTATAGTAGTATATATATCCTCTGAATTAAAATATCTGGATATTCTGTATAAGACTGCGAGGAATCAGCTTCAATAACCCGTGCCTTTATTTGAAAGTACATCTAGATACGCGAAAAAAGCTCTATCTTATCTTCTAATCCTTGTCATTAAAACCCCCCCAATACACGGACCATTGTCGTCACTGATGCGGCTCTGTGCGGCTCTGCGGAATGACAGAAGTCTTGGCATGATGGCCCGGCGCGCAGGGGGGTGCGAGGAAAAAGAAAGCACGGAACATAAAGTATCTATGTAGAAATCAAAAACCACTTTTAGGAACTTGGGAATTACTACCGGCTTCGGAATATATCAGGTGGGAACCAATTTCGGGATTACAAGTTACCTTACCCTCCCCCCTCCTTTTTTTATAGACTATTGACGATACAGACTTGAAACTTTCCTGGAGTATTCCCAGCCTACGTCAAGGCCTAAAGCAATTCTTAGAGAACCCATTCAGTCACATCATTATTCCAAGAACCTTTCATTGTCATTCAGTTCTACTTCATATGAAGCAATCTCTTACATAAATGTCTACATACATGTCTATCCCCCACTATAAGAGGTCCCCTCACATCAACCCAACAGACACTGCCACCAATGAAACTCACCAAAGATCACGGATCTTGGCAAGTTGAGTACCGGGGGTTGTAGCAAAGTTGAAGTTCAGTACCATGCCATCATCTAGACAGACCATATGCGAACCGAAAGTAAGAAACCAAAAAGCAAAATAAGCCAAAGAAACTACCAGAAATTCCAAAGGTAACCGTAAAATTCATGCAAGCCATCCTTAAAAGATACACAAACTCTATTGAAACGGCGTCTGTGCCACCCTCTCTTGCCATCTCTCTACTCTCTTTACCTCTTCCACTGTATCCCACTTTGCCTCATTTGGCTTAGTATAAACAACTTGATCTGGCCCACAACCACCCTCAAACCAACACCCTACACCATCTGTAAGATATTGCTTTGTCAGATACATCTTTGGATGCCAGCTCTCCTCATCCTCTATCTGCTTTCTAGTCTTCTGCGGAGGGGTGAATTTCCACTCGTTGCATGACTCTGGCCAGCCTTGGCCCGGCGGGAATGGTGGAGCTGGGGTGAAGTTATCTGTATAAGGAGTGCCAGTGAGCTCGAGATCATAGGCGATAGATACATCCGGGTCGATGGCGGCGGAGAAAGCACGCTCCTCTTCGATTGAAGAGAAGATGTGCTGGTCGAGATAAGTAAGGCCTTTGCCATCACATGCTTCATCGAGTGCAAGAAGGGCAAAATGACCACCGGCGACTGGACGGGCCATGAAGTAGATACCGGGGAAGCCCCCGGTTTCAGTATCATATAGGTCAGTAAATGGACGGTTAGTGACTGTCTCATTAAGCCAGAGTCCCATAAGTTCCAAGATCTCATGGCGTGTATGTTTGCTAGAGACAGCGGCAGCCCAAACTTCCCAATCAGACTTGGTGTAGAGATGTCTTGTATCCAGGGGTAACCCGTACTTCTGTCGAACGGCAGAGTACCAACGGGACTGTTTACGGTAAATATGGTATGGAATGTACCCAGTTTTATTACTTTGAGAGAAGCAAAGAAGTGAGTCTGGGTAGAGGTTGTAGAGTGTGCCCCAGGAGCCGTAGAGATGGTATGCGAGTTTAGTATGAGAACCGTCACGTGACAAGGCGTAATCTTCCCAAGCTGGGACGTAAGCGTCACCAACACTGGCATAGTATTTTGCATCCTCCGTATTCCCCATTATCTCGGATAGCTCAGACATAGCTTTAATACCGACAATGGCTTTCATAGCAAGGTTTGTCTGGTTTTCAAGACGGCCAGCAAAGTCATCAGTGGATACTAATTATCACATTAGTAACGACCTTCCCAAGAAGTAGAGGAGTTTAAACATGCTACTAAAGGGTTCTTAGGAGATAAAGGGCCATATAAAGGGACAATACATACGTTGATAAGCTGGAATTAACCCAAATTCAGTCAAATATCCTGTCCATTGTTTCCAGAGTGCGTATCTCCCATCCTTATCAATCCATGCCTGGGCAGCCTTCCTTCCTGCTTTTGATCCGTCGTTCAAAGTCTTTGCATATGCCAGACCCATTGCCAACATATTTCCACACTCCTCTACCGGCATCGGCTCGTCATTGCCATCTTGGTGACCTGTAGCATTAGGGAAATGTGCACCAAGATCGTGAATTGAGTACCTAAAGTCAGGCTATTAGCACCGCCTCAAATTAAAACCACTGGCACTACCAGTAGGCCCCCAATAAATGGCACCCGGAAGAGGAACTCACTTGTTAGGATACAATCCCGCCATCTGATGTTCCAACAATGGCTCCATCAAGTACCCCAACCACTTCGGATTCACATACAAAAAGAATGGAAATCCGGGGAAGATAACATCCACCGTCTGGAAGTTTCCATTACTGCTAATCTCCTTCAAAAACAAGATTGGGTCTTCGGGGGTCCCAGCAAATACACACGCGCCCATAACTTGTCTTGCTGAGATAGATACAATATCCGCATATGTATCACCTTCAACGGCTCTTGCATGAGTTATAATCTTATCGGCAAACGCTTTACCTTGTGCATATGCTTTCGGATAGTCGAAGTAGTGGAAGGAGATCATATCAGTATCGTTAGGGTGCTGGAATCGCCAGAATGGACGCATTTCAGTCAGGCCACGGGCAGCAGCGAACTGTGCAACGGGATCTTGAACGAGAGCGACTGTGAATAGTACAGAATCTGTTTTGGTGGTGCCGCCCTTTTTGCTTGATAGACTGAAATGCTTGGAGAACGAGAATACAGGTTCCTCATTCATGACCTCGCGATAACTGGTATCGTATGTATTTGAAAGAGTTGCATTTTGCGAAAACCTCCGGCGAAGTGGGCCAGAGACGCCAGCTTCGTAGGTTATAGAAGAATCCTAACAGGGTTAGCAGGGGTCTATAGAAGGATGATTGGATCAAAAATACCTTGGGACCGGTAAAGTAAAGGGTGCCCCATTCGGCACGGTCGGCAATCTCGGCAAATGTCCATTGATCGCGTTTATGAATTGACCAGGAGGTGATATTTTCCCCCTTGTTAAGCTCCCATTGGATAACGGCACCGCGCTCATGGGTCACCCACACTATCGGATGTCAGCTTGAGACCCGATACACGATATTCCAATTTCCTCAAGATTGGAAGCAGTAAACAGCAAAGAACACTCACATCCATTCAAATCAACATAAATATCTACATCTACTTGTCCCTCTACCACAACCTCTAGGTAACTCGCTGGCAATGCCTGCCTCTCGGTACTGTCGGGTGTAATTGGGCTTGAAAATACCAACGTCACAATGACATCACCAGCCAGTGGGTTTACAAGAGCATAGGTCAAATTTGTCGTTGAAGCATCGTACTGGAAGCCGGTAAATTTCGGAAATGTAACTGTATACCCGTCTTTTGGGTGTGCTGGGAGAAGAGCGTCCTGCGGGCGGCCGATGAGGGGATAGACAGTATTTGTAGAGGGGATTTGAGCCATTACAGAGAAACCGATCTAAGTGGGTAGCTTGGTCAGCCCGAGGCTAGAAATGTCAGAGGAAATATAGAAATCAGACCTCCTGTCCATGCCAGAAGATGGGCCAGCTCTCCCACGGATTCTGTCGAGCATTGTACCACAAGCTCAAATACGGATTCCGCACAAAAAGCGGTAGAACGGGAGGCTTCACGTATGAAGCTGCCGAGAGTGAGCTCAGCATTACTCCCACAAGCAGCGGGAAAAGTGTCTTCATCCTTGTTGTTGATAATCTATTATTGGTGGAGTTGGTGAGTAGCCGAGTCGTGGAAGTGGATGATGCGGGGAAAGCTAGGACGTAAGAGGTTTTATAAGAGCCCTCGAGCTACACAAAGCTATAGCCGAGCCTCCCGAGCTGGTCCACACGTAATAGAGTGTAAAGCTTAGCTATGTAGAGCACAAATCACGACTCGAAATAAGAAAATAGCTTCAGCTCCGTCCTCCTTAGTCACGGTATCGAAGTTGAGCTCCGGAGTTGACACGAGCACGGAGGGGAGGAGAGGTTCAGCGGGAGTGGGGCACATGTTATGGGCTCTCCCCCCCAGCCGGTCACTTGTTGTGTTTTGGAGATCCTTCCTTTCAGCCTATGCAGCCCGACCCCTAACCCTGAGATTCCCCGCAAAATAGAGGCCCTGCACTGCTGCGGGTGCGCTATGCAGGTTCCCTTGATCTGTGATCACACGGGCAGGGGGCCCACTGCCAATCAGAGCGTGGAGGCCAGATCAGGCGTTGCCGTATCTGGCACGCCAGCTATCCGAGCGCGCGTGACGGGTTAGATTCGGAGACTTCTGCTACGCGGGGAAGTGGGGTTTCTTTTTCCCCACGATCGAGGGTCTGCGGCTGTCGAACCAGAGGAACGAATGCACGAGATGAGGAGTTGCCTTGTCTGCGGGGGCGAGAAGACATTCATCGTCACGATGCTCTAGTGCTGGTGTGTGTGTTTACCGACCCTGCGAACCTTTATTTTCACGTCATCCATACATGTAAGCGACAGGCCCACATGATCTATACTTGTAACACCCGTCGAGGGGAACCCTTTACAGCTACCGTGACATTTTCTCCACTACTTCCCGTTGCCAGTGTACCTACACTTTATGTACTTATACCCGGTGTCATTGATCTCTTTTCATAAGTTAAACCTCATCTCCGTCAGAACGCTACCGTGTCCATCTGATCTTTTCATCTTCCTCCGAGATATATCCACATGTCTTCCCCGTCAACACAAGACCCGGCCCGGACGGACTTCATACCTGAACCGACCAGATCATGGGCTTTTGTGTTTTTGTCATAACATTCCGAATCCCTCGTGGGCAAACACAGTCTTGGCATGTTTCCGCAATGTTTGTAGTTCTATAACCTATGAATTATAGCTTGAACAAACAGACACTAGCGAACCTTACTGATACCTCTAGTCCACATAATATCAGTTAAGGGAATCATCCACGTCTCGTTAGATCGTCGGCATTACATAACTGTAGTTTCCCCATCATCAATACTAATAGCATCAAGGACGTAAAGAGTCAGTAGTGATCAAGGTCATCGCTTCATACTATATTAATATTGTCCCTTGCAGGGAAATATAGGTTATTACGATAGCGCATGACAGAGATAGAATTCTAAGGAGATTGCGTTCGGGGATAACCCTTCCTACAGAAGAATGAAAATGAGCTTAGAAACTCTTGAGCTTATTCGTACAGTTACCGAACCCCTACATACATGTAAACTTACCCCTTACCCTAATACTCCACATAATGACAGTAATATCTATTAAGGTTCAAGTACCGACTCTAGAAATAATTTAGGCTACGAATTAAATTATTATAACCGATAGTTTTTGTTGTTATTCGTTCACTTGTTAGATAGACATGCGATTACCGCCATAGTATAATCACCGGTCTGAGAAGCTTGTAGAATCTGTAAGATATAGGTAGAAATGTCAGCTTTCCCGGCGCCATTTCTCGAACCTGAATCATACTTGTAAAGCGTCCTCCTCCGGACTCGAGACATAACTTACGAGATCTTACCGTAAAAATACACACGACGAACAAAATTAAAATCAAGTAATAAGAGTGAGTGTAGAGGCCAGCGTCATACCTCATCTACTAGACCTTCGGTTAGTTGATCTACGATAGATATACGCAAGGGATACGAAAGATTTAAAATGAGAATCAAAAAAACAACTGCAGTTCCTGCATCTTTCTCGAAAAACAGCTTACCTGTTTTGAGCTAGCGATGTATACGTACCCTCCATTCTTAATATATATTCACGATGCCAGGTTTAATATTGGTCATGTGATCGACTATTTGTATGCTAGACACGGAAATATAGCCACGTGATCAATACTAAACCTAGCACCATGAGTATATGTAGCCTACTATTATGCCTTCCCGCTCTGGTGCTACCTAGTTCATATCTTGCGGCTCTGCGAAAACCCACTACCTACGATAGAATCTAGCGACACCACACTAGCGCAACGGAGGTGCTCTATAATACACTCGGCATATTAAAGGTAGGTAAATTATATAGAAGGTTTATTCCGGTAGTGAAAGAATACAAATCTATATGGAAACAAAATAAGGCCCAAAAACCATCTGGCGATTAGTGACATATAAATACAAATTTAAGCTAAGTTTGAGAGTATAAAACGTACTACCAGAATCACCGAGCTCAACTAAACACCCACCTCCTATAAACTAGGATATATTATACTCGAGAGTGAATGGAACTCGATAGCCCCTGCTCTAGACCCTGGTTCAACTAAGTGTCCTATCGTGTGACCTTCTTATAATACCGCCCGCGATATACCCGACCATCACCTGGGTATAAACGACCATGCCCGTGCTGACCTAGTCTTGTACGAGCTGTGGCAAAGTGACTTCGCCACCTAAAAACCATGTCTCACTACCTCCTGACAGCATGGACCACAAGGTCAAGGTAAATCTTATTCTAACGTCTGTTGGTGCGCAGACCGTTTTATGGAGAGGGGTTCACGAGAACTATAGTGCTGTCCTTGGCGCCTGAACGCTCTTTTAGTTTCCCTGACTTCACAGTCTATCAGATTCAAAATGGGTCAGATAACCTTGGGGGGATCTGGAAAAAAGATAATCTATAGCTCGCCGGTACTCCGGAGGTACAAATAATATTTCTCGGCTAAAATGAGTAGCCGGATTAGAAAATTTAACTTTTGTGGAAATACATGAGCTCTATCAAGTAGTCTAAATATAACCAATGAAATGGTACAGGAGCAGTAAGTGGAACACAATATGATGGTAAGGCTCTCATAAGAGGTAAGGAGAGAAAATAAAGGAAAGAGAGTGTAGAGGAGGTTAAAAGAGTATTAGAGCAAAAATTATCATGACAGAACGCCAGGCTGTGCAACCGGAAAGCAGAAGGAAACCGAAATTATAAAAAATAGATAAGAGATATTCGAGACCGAAAATAAAATAAAATATAAACAAGAAATATTCGAGTCCATTATCAAAAAGTAACGTCGCATGGTGGTATCGTAGTATGTATATGGTGTCTCCGGCTTTTATCTCTATCCAGTATTGTTGGAGACTATCGGACAAGATCTAACGCATGTTGCTAGCCCTTGGGCGCTGAAATAACTTCTGTATTTCTAGAGCGGCTACGACTTCTGCTTGGCTCTGATAGAGTTCGCTTGTGCTTCCCAGAAGTGCAGGGTGAGCTCCTGAGGATTTGGTGGAAGGTGGCGAGCCGACTATCTGTTGCTCTTGATCTTGGAGATTGTTCCGGCCTTTGGGAATGTTGATAGGCATTGATGCAGCATTATTTTCTAGACGAGGTCTTTTATCAAACTCCCCGCAGAGTGATTCGTAAAGGTCGGACTTTTCGTTGTCTAGTGTCTTAAGCACGTATTCATAAATTTCTTTCTCCGTAGCCATCCTCATAAACTGTGTGAGCTTCGTAAAGTTGAAATATGAACTGCGAGCCGAGTACTGCGAGGTATAGTTTTTCGGGCTCAGAGCTCCCTAGATAAAGGACTTTATACCTATCAGCACCAGCGTTGCACCAATTCAATGGGTCAAGTGCGTTTCAAGATGCGAACTCACCAGTACAATTCCAGCTCTCTTCGCCGAGAATTTTGAAACCGCACCCAGTAAAGGGGATGCACGTTATCTAGAAAATTGCTATCAGTTAGTAGGTAAAAATCACAGCCTCCCCCAACAGTTAGGGTGGATACGGAGCGTTTGAAGAGACTGAAAAAAACTCTACCTGGGCGAGCAGTTCTAGCTTATCCGCAGCATCCGCCGCGGGAAGATACAGGGCTGGTGACCATAATAAAATTACTGTAGGTACAGTGAGTAAACCCCTACAACAAGGCTGAAGAATAAGAATAATATCATCATGCGATGACTCAATTATCCCTAAACGTAATAGTTTCAGCTGAAAGATGTGTTTAGTTCCTTTGTATGATAAATTTTCTCGAAAGACTCAAAATTAGGATATGACGTACTAATGTATGAAAAATTTGAAGACCACATTTCTGGTGTTGTGAAATTTACGCTGTGTGTGCGCTTCCTTTGATAGTCTCAACTCCCATGCTCCTGATGACTCTAGGATGGTTAGGCAACCTAGAGTACAAGGGTACTATACGTAACTGCCATCTTGGGCTAGCAGCCTTATTTCTCCTTTATCTCATCATCTGCATCATGCTGAACATGTAATAAAAGAAGCTGGGTTACCCCCGGTTTCGCCTGTCGGTATGGACATGTACTATAGCTATAAGAGGAGGCTTCTAGAACATCAGTAAGAAGGCACCGAAGCAAGTTGTGTAACCAGAGCTTGTGTTGTTGCAGGGTATTCTAGGAATCACCGGTTAAAACTACCACAAGCATATAGGTTCATCGGATAATTAATGGAACCGAAATCTCTGACAGGTACGACCAGTACTAACTTAACAGCCTCATCCGAACAAAGATATTTCCATATATAAAAGAAACGCTACCAGGAAAAACCTACCGTAAAAACCTTGCTTAAATAAAAGCTATAACACTCCCAGTAAACTGAAATCCGAGAATTTAGCCTAAAGGCTAGAAAAGCCAGTCTAGAGATAATTATCGTACTCACTGGGGCGAGTGACACCTGTATCTACAGCAACATATATCAAAAGAATACATGCCCCAGACGACTTAGTTGAGACGTTAGTAAACAATTAAGGGTCCAAGTTCTTCCAGTAGGTAAATCCTAGAGCTGGGGTGGATCAAGATACAGCCTCTGCTATACCCGATTCACTCCTGTAATTTTCACTGACCACCGCACTAGTACAGAGTGGCGTACGGGTACCGCTAACTTCGCCTGTTGGTCCTTGTTTTGCCAAGACAGTAATTACGCCCCGCAATGCGGGCGGTGCACAGTTGTCGGGCAATATCAGGGGGTGTTCGCAAATACTTGCGTCAGGGGTGAAGCATTGACAGACCAGGCTGTCACGGATCTGAGCGGTTATAGTTGCGTTCTATTGCTACTACCGTGCTTCACTCTTTTTTGCTGTATTGTGTTGCGTCACGAGTCTGCGCAATCGTTATATTTCCCTTTTCAGTATGTCCCAACACTTCACCGCTGACACGACTAGAGTACATTCGGAGCCGGATCAACGCCTTATCCCCTTCTTTTTATATTATATATTGGCCAAGGGGCCAGGGGCGGTTTTGATGGAGTATATTGTCCCTGGGGATTACCTTGGCGCATGGTGCGTAATTCTTATCAACTGATCCATTTCTTCATGACACGGAGAATTCTTACTTGACGGAAAGACCATTCAATCCCCTAGTTTCATCAAGAACTGGCGTGTAATGGTGTATTTTTTCTTCTTTTCTTTCATCTAAAATGATTCCATGATATTTGATAGAGCTATATACCCTAGTAGGGCCCTCAAACCACGAAGCGATGAAGGTGATAGATCGATAGGGGGCTCTCAAGCTACGCAGGACCTAGAGAAGACCCGACTTCACCTCCTCTGAACATCATCTTTCCAGTTATCAGCCCAAAAACATTGTGATCCATTGTCCGTCAAATATCCCCCATCCTAACCCAAACTTCTATCTTTCATCATATTCTTTGGGGCTTCGCTATATAACTAATACCTATACTCTAAATGGCTCAGGTAGATTCACCCTGGGTAGGGGAGCCACATACTCCATGTGCTGTGAGAATAACACGCGGGATAATTCCCCAATGGCTCCCCGAGATATTATCGCTCCAGGATCAAGATCAGGTCAAACTTTATCAATCGAGATTGAGCAGCATGCTATCTTCACCAACCTCATATTTCACCATCGCCTCACCAATCTCTCTTCCAGAAAATACCCACGGAAGAGGCGCTAAACTTGCCGCAATAAAAGGCAAGATAACCTATATCAACTTTACCAACAACAAAGCCAGGATAGTCTTTCACGACTCGACCAAAACAAACCTTCTTGCCGCATATGACCATTTTTAATGACATTCCCAATGCGTGAGGTGGGGCCGCCAATAAAAGCTCTGCTCCGCTCCAATTTCATGAGCAACGTTGATAAGACTTTTTGGGAGATGGAGACCAGTGTACTGAAGTCCTGTGATTCCGAGGGTTGTAGCGATCTTCAGAAACTATATTTAGCTTTACTTCAAGAGTACCGCTCCTCTAGAAGAGGCCCTGGAAGACCTCCGGTGGCTTCCGGGAGGGTTCCAGCATTGGTTAAGAATTTTCCTAAAGGCTTAGCGGAACTCATACTGGGTGTTGTTGAGCAGGTGAAGTTTATTTTCATGCCTGCTCTCCCTTCTAATGTGCTAGTTGATATCTGGTGTGTCGACTGGCTAGTTCCAGAAGGTCGAATTATAATATTTTCCCAAGGATTTGAGGACTCTGGAAATGTTACTCAGGACGAGGTTCCGGAGGTTTCTGAGCAGAAAGAGATGGAACAAGGGGCACCTCCCATGGAACCTGCCTGGGCGTTCGGCCATCCTGCTGACAAAATAATATCTTTGGCCCATGCGTTCAGACTCGCCCAAGCACTTGCATGTAGGCCCAGCAGACTCAGATGCGGGTATTTCAGCCTTCAATAAGAGGCATAGGTACCCTAGGGCGGCCAGTATCTTTGAGAACCCTGCTGGTGGTAAGGCTCGACGTTCTTCTATCGTTGTTCCACAATATCAGGCTATGGGAATTGATACGCGTAAGTACCTACCCCTTATGATACCGGTAGCATTGTTTTTTATTAATAAAAAAAGAGAAGTCTCCTGTTACCACTTTCACCAAGCCAGACAATGCCGGCAGTACAATTGTCATGCACGCTTAGTAATTAGCTGACTTGGTATTTCCCTTAGCACAAAAATATTTCGTTTCGCTTTGTTCTTACATCATCAATTAAAACTATTTTTTACGTCTTTTTATGACAATTCCTCCTTTGGTGGCATAAGCACCAGAGGTGATCATAACAACAATGGTTGGGCTCGACTCTTCCTAAATATTCGAATTTAGTTGAGATATCTAGCTAGCAGACTCTCTTAGATGAGCAGAAAAATATGGCTCCAGCTGAGTCAATTTACTGAGAAAAATACACGGTGGAGAGTCTTAGGACTAACATAGGTGTTGTTTTTACATATGCCCGTACATCTCCCATCCTCCCTTCCCAGACCCCACGCTAATGAGTATATAGTTCAATAGTTATTTCTGCCGCTTTGATTCTGGAACGAGGCAGAATACCTTAGAAAGTCACCCTATATATATCTGAGCTCTCGTATCTTACTAGATTATTAAACATGCTAGTTATATCACAAGAAATATCTCTTCATTCGTGCGTTTTTTAGGCTTGGCTTGGAAGGTGTCCCTTTGTAGGATTCAGTCATAGAGACTGGGGAACTTAAGAACTAGAGAACATAATGTAGTATAAGTAGGTTTATTTCATGGGAATTTCCAACCGCTAAAATAACAAAGTTTCTCAAACTAGAAACTACATTTTTTTTACCAAAGTTCAATGCTAGAGATGTAGAAGGCCGTAAGACAATATTATAGCCGATGATGCCGAGCAAGTGGAATGATGAAGAGATGATTGTTGAGTACATTTCATAAAGTTAAGGGTTGGCGAACTTCCCCTCGTTGTCATCTCCTGTATTCTCATTCAAGCGCTAACGTCATCTTCTACAATAATTACAACGTCATAAGGACCACACACCCCTCCCAACCTCTAAACATCCTCTATTTACGCTTTTTAAAGACTTTCTTATGGATATTGTACCGCATGATTTCTACAAACCACCAGTTGATCGCTGACAATTACTAGATCACCTCCGTATACGATGGTCGGAGAGGCCTAAGAAACAGACTTGGGTGATCTCGCTAGCATAAAGGGATGACAGAGTATAGACCCCTCCAACTATCCCAGTTATTCGTGTTATCTGTGTGAGCTACAAAACCCCCAGGCACTATTACATCAAACTAACATTAAATTCCCCTCCCTAGCATAGTAAGGTTTGCAACCATTAATCAAAGACCAAAATCCACCAATCACCCAATCTATTATTCTGTTCATCTCGTCCTCCTTGGATCACAACTCCCTGCCCGGTATTCCCACCTCCAGCCGGAGCTGCAGCAAACCAGCCTCTTGGTATCGGCTTGTCCTTCTCCTTACCAGCTACGGTAACTTCAAACCATTCTGCGGCTGCTATATCGTACGCCCAGATATCCTCACGGAACTTTCCAGGGGAATCGTAGATGTCGTTTGCTGAGGTATACTCTCCGAAAATAGTGATGAGGTACTCTTTCTTCGTCCCGGCGTGGGAAATTGGTATAAGACAAGAGTTGTAGCGTGCAGCAGGGCCGTTCTCCGGTGAGTAGGGTATAGTACGCCATGTATCGGATTGTATGTCGTAACTAAATTACATCAGTTCTTGTTCTTTCGGTATCCCAAATTCTTCTAAATGAACCTAATAGAACCCAACACCTACACATCGACCACTCCCCCGATTCCATCCCTTCCATCGCATCCTCCAAACCTCCAAACCTCTCTTTCTCCAGTAACCGCAATACCAGCTGCAAGTCTTGGCCTATCTGGTCCATCGCTCAACCTCTCCCATCTTTTTGCTGTCACATCGAAACTCCATAAATCCCCCAGCCATCCTGCCCCAGTATGTCCAGCGTGGATATAAACCTTCCCTCCCGCAGCAGCAGCAGTATGGTAACTCCGCGCCTCTGGGAAAGGTGCAGCCTCATCAGTTGAATCTAATGGCTTCCATGCTTGGCTACCTGCCTCAAATGACCATAGTCGCCCGCCCTCCTCTATTGGGCCCATATCCGGCCCACTCCCCCCAAAGACATATAGAGTTTCACCGAGCGTTGCAGACGTAGCACCTACTCGAGGAAGGGGCCCAGCAGGGGAGGCAAGAATAGTGATAGAGATTGGAATGGCGGGGTTGAGAGGGAGGACATGGAGTTCGGAGCCAAGTGGCACGCGGGATGTATGCTCGCCGGAGAACAGGTGAAGGGAGGAGTGAAGAATTGAGAGAGTGTGGGAGGAGCGAGGGAGGAGAGGGAGATGCGCGATAGAATGCCAAGTTGCTGTAAGATTCGGCATTTTGATTATCGTGTTTGTCGAATTCCTCGCTGACTTTTGGGGCGATAGCGGGGTGTTGATACTGGGAGGTGGGGGTGTGTTTGTGTTACGATAACGATAGCGGGAAGTTCCGTACTTGGACCACTATAAATAGCCTCGGTAACAAGATACATTCCTCACGGTTTGCCGCAGAGCCTCAAACGCACTGTCTTCTCGGAACTAGTCATATAATGAAAGTATCTGAGTTTGTAAGGTATATACACAAAGCTAGAGAACTCTAGATAGCCATATCTTGATTTATTTTGTTCTTCGGAGAAGAGAGTACATGGCCTTGTACCACCTTCCATGGAGGGGGTAAATATACATAGGCTTGGCACAATCAACGTCAGCCCAACATTTTCTTCCCACAAAAGCTAACTAGCCTTCCAGTGGTCAACGAATCTAATGATCAGTCCCTGTTTTTTAAATGCCTAAACTTCGTTGGCACTCAATACCCAAGATATTATGCTCAGAAGCAGGCCTCAGCCATGAGGATCTCGTCGTCCTCAAAAAGGCTATCAGAAAATTCCTTGAAAGCCCAGAACACCAGGTCGGGCTGCAGAGCTATCGGGTGAACGAACAGGCCTGGAGTGAGTGGCTTGGTCGGGTTATTGACGGCCGGATTATTGAGCACTTTTGGGGAGCTGATAAAGGGAGAAAATGGGATGTCACGAAGGATCGAGATATGTACGTCCCAACTACTACAATTTAATCAAGCCGCTAATTTTATGTATTTAGCATAGGAAAGTTTGTGGAGAGGGTTGTGAAAAAGGTAGTGCATGAGATGCGTGCGAGACTCAGGAAGAAAGCTCGGCGGCTGAACGATCAGCAATTAGAGAAGCACAAGGGTAAAGATAGCATTACCGTTAAGCAAAGCGCAAAAGAGAAATATATCGCAAATCCCGATCAGAGTAACGCCATAGAAGATGAAGAAATTATGGAGTTGGTCCCCTCTACACGTCTCTCAATCAATAATATAGCGCGCAATTATACCTTCCTTCTATCAACGTATGCAACGCATTTCGACAAGTCCGAATGGTTTCTGCTTTATCGATTTATCTCCGCCAGATTGATAGAGCCGGAGAATCACATCGGACTTTGGGAGTTTAGCAAAAATAAAGAAGGCTGGGAACGCTGGTTTGACAGCTTTCTTGCTATTGTAGTTGAAAAAGACTACTGGAAAGGGGAGAAACAAAGAATCTGGACCCTAACCTCTGATAATCCAGAGTAAGTCTACCTAGTACTAGTAACTCCCTGTTTGTACCGAAGGCTAACCACAATCATAAGTATCCTGAGATGGATCATGATGAACATAGTTATTAAGGCGGCGTCTTTCGCAAGGAAGCGGCTCAATAAAGGACTGCCAGTCTGGGAATTACAGCACAGGACGGATAGTAACTCAGATCAGAGCTCAAATAGTGGCAATGATGCTAGTGACTCGGATTCGGGATTAACCTCGTTAACACTGGGGAAAGAAAAGATACTACATACCGATGACGATGATACGATCTTGAGGAATAGGTCGGCCTCCTCGGACAGGAACTTTCTGAGATTTCGGGGGTCTGAAATATCACAAACGTTCATGACCCATATCACTACCAGGACTAGTGATAACAGCAGCGTACAGTGCGAGACAATCAAGCTCAATACCATTATATCATTAAGCATTTTCCTTGACCTTGTTCGGGATACGCATAAAATCCAACCGAGTACGGGAATCAAGTCACTGGAAGTGGAAGTTTGTGGAAGGAAAATTGACATCGACCTTTATGACCCCGAGGCAGAGTGGAGTTGGGGATTAGTACTAGGGATTTTAAATTATAGCGGCATTGAGGATGGAGAGGTAGCTTATGTTGCAGTCCATGTTGAATTATACAATTGATATCATGTATTTTATTACAATTTATGTATTATTAGGTATATTTAGAGAAAAATCAATATCGCTTCCTCGATTTAAAGAGACTTCTAAGAGTCAGGAATTTATTCAGGGCATTAAAAGCATGTAATTTCAATAAACGAGATTTTATATGGGTTAGGGTTATGTACACACTATCAGAGTATCCTTACCGATTCGTATAAATAAAAGGCTCCCGCACCTCTCTAGATCTATAGCAACCTGAACCTAAAGCCAACATTTATAGGCAAACTCCTTTTACCCCTAAGAAGCGTGTCAGGGTAGGGGTTGAATCTTGGCTCTATGTACAGTCTTCATACTAGTCGTCTAATCACCCAACACCACCACTGTCGCGGCTACACTAGATCCAGGATTGGGCACTATGCTCCAACTATAAAAAAATTATACAGGGAAATGAACCTCACAAGAAGCCCCCAGAAGCAAGCATTATCAACTTCTTCCGTTCATTATCAAAATACTCTGTAGCTTTCGAGGAGGGGAAACCTTCGGGCACCGAGAGAAGGAAGCCAGACATTTACGTGAATCAACGAACCTTCCTGGCTACCATTATTCACTCCGCGCCAGGCTCCTACAGGAACCCTGTTGGATTTGAAGGCCCATTTGGCAGGAAGCCTAGCTCACTTTAATGTATATGCAGACTTGGGAGTTGGACTCCCTGTAGTAGATAGCAAGATGATAGAGCTACAAGGGCTGTGAAAGCGGAGTAAGGAATTATCAACTTTTGAGATTTGAGTTAGGCAAGGTCTAGCTAGCTGTATCTCTGGTGGATGAAGGCTCCTCCTGTAACCACGCAAGCAGCGAACTACGAAAGAATCGACAGCAAAAACATAACCTCCAACCAATGGGTACGAAGCGGAAACATTTGAAAGGTGCTCCTCTATCGAACCTATAGTTTCATGCGACGAATAGCAGCCTGCTAGGTCATCCAATCCATTGACAGACTCGGAAGGTGCAAGTTTTACGATTCTCCCTTGAGACAGAGCCCTTGGCGAAACTTCTGAGATCACAGAAGAGAGAATTCAATGCTCTCAATCAAACGCCAAAGGACAGATGCCCCCTGAGATGATACCGAAGTTAATATCGTTTCTCTACGTCCTAGGAAACGACTGTTGGCAGATCTAGAGAATACAGCAGAAGCTACAACACCCCACTACGTCCGTATCCCTATAGGTTAAGCGTGTGATCGAATAATCGAGCCTTTTTATTAGCAAAATTCATTATTCTAGCACCAAAATATTTATGTCTATAGCTTTCGAAGGATTCCCTAGCTGGAAAATAAATACTCCAGGGATCTTCTGAAATATAAACCAAAGGGCAAAATTGTATGAGCACCCACCTACAATACCTAGCTTCCAAAATAGCCTATTTCCTGTGCTCTGCTCCTTCCTACACTTTTCTACTTAATTATATACGGTTTGGGGGCGTCATGACTTCCCAAAAAAAGGTATCTTTACAAACACAAACCAGCTACATATTCATTATATACAACCTACCACGCGTAATCAGTCCTCTCATTAAATACCAAAAAATTACACTAACTACAAACTCCTAAACTTTTAGATCCCAGAACACCTATTTACAACCTACCTACGTAAAGTAAAACTCAAAGAATGTGTATACTGCTCTTGGAATCACTCAGGGAACTTAGCTTTTGCAGTTTTCACCGCTTCTTAGCCTTCTCCAAACCCCCAAACCTATCTAATAACTATTATGGCATTAGTAAGTACCACAAATCTTGTAAGATGAACTATGAACGTACATCTTGTGTGGATCTTGCCCAAAGCCCCTGGTGCTGCGGATAATATGACTGATCTACTAACCCCATCCCAGGCTCAAGTGGGTGCAGTGTGAGTGGTGTGAAGATCTGGGGCCCAGAGAACCTGCTTTGGCCTTTGATGGGATTCCTCCAACGAGACCTGTTGAAAGTGTCCTGAGCGAGCCCTCCCACCACCGGAGAATGGCCTAGAAGATGCAACTGTGAGGATTGATGCCGGTCCGCCCGAGCAGGCTTCGGTGAGAGGGAGTCTGGGGTTAGGATATTAACCCCCGGCTGCTCTCTTGAGGCCCTTTTGGCTGAGGGCACTTTGGCTGGTACGTGGCGTCCTAAGGGTTGATGAATGTGCCTGGCACCTGAATCATGCTCACTTTCATCGTCTGAAATGACGATAACCCCAGAAGTTGGATGCTCAGGTGGCTGCGGCTGAGAACTTGCTAAGCTATTCTCGCGCCCTCCATCCTGTATATCCTCGGACTCAGGGGCAGTAGCCTCGCTGATCGACACCTCAGGACCTATAGCCACTTTATTCCCTAATTCTCCTTTGCTAATTCCCGCTTCTTGGTTCAGTGCTGAGCTCTCTCCACTCTCTCTTGGCTCATCCAAGTCAACTTGCTGCTCAGCTTCCCCTTCCGCTGCTTTTCCTTCACCTTGCTTGGCCCCACTATGCCGGATACCATGTTCACTGTCCCATTCAGGCTCTGGTCTACTTTCATCCTCATTTTCAATCCGATCAGCTGTTACTGACTGTGTAGGATATGAAAAGTCCTCATCTACGTCTTCTACATCTCCATTACCAAGGCAAACTTGAGAGAAAGTACTCTGCCCTATTTCCTTCCTCCCAGGATTTTCCATTGGTACTTGACCACATATCCCATTGGTGGAAGTATTGTGGTTGACTTGAACATTTTCTTCGGCATCGCTAATAACCGAAATGCGGCCTCGCCTTAAATCCTTCTTCAGTACCGGCACCCCATCAGTTAAGCCTTCTTTACCCCCCCCGGCTACCTCTTCTTGACGCCTTAACTCCCTTTCACGTTTTGGACTCGGAAACGAGGGGATTGTTTTCAATGTTTCTTTCATCCATGCTGGGATTTTAACCGAAATCCTCCCCCGAAATCTGTCCTCTAACTCACTATTCGGTCTTCGCTTCTTTTTCTTCTTCTTCGGCTTTACCGGGGGGGCCTCTTTGACCAAAAGTCGCTTCCGTGGTATGACCACTGGAGTTGTATAGGTCTCTTCAAGTACTGGGCCACTCTTAGTGTAGTTTCCCAAAGCACCAAAGCCTTGCTTCGACTTCGGGGTTCGTGGATTGGCCTGACGCAAACGTTTGGCCTTTTTTTGCAGTCAGGGAAATGAAATGTATCAGATGTGGAGATACTGGTATAAGAGCATGCCTTCCATACCTTTTTTTCACTGCCAATCTCACCTATGCGTGATGAGGTAGGTTCTGCCATTTTTGTCGCGGCTTACTTCAGCGCCGCCGTTGCTGCTCGATGGTGTCCAAACACGTTACGTAAAGCTGGGATTCACCTGAACCCTAAACCTCGCGCGCGAGAATTGTTTCTTGACTCGGTGACCCGAAAAAACAAGCTCTTTCACGGTGTGCTGATGGGAGACGGGGGTTTGAATCTGGAATGACAGAAAGGGGGCGTTGCCACAACACTTAATAGCTCGCTGCATTCCCGCAAATCGCAATGTCGCACCAATTAGATGTAGTTTAGGGCCGACCAGTGTATTTGTTCGACTCGACGACGCGTTGGCATCGACATCACCGCGATCATATGGTGAGGCCTTGTTCTGCCAGTTACCCGGGTCGCTTTCTCCGATTTGTCTCGCCGTTGGAACCAGAGCAATAAGACTTGCAGTCTCGGAGAGCTTTTCCCCTCACTATCGGAGGAGTTCCACCACACCGGGCTTTACCGGGGGCATCTAGTAAGCCCTAATCAGAATAGAGTTATTGTTACCCAGCCACCCAAAATATGTAGGTGTACTTACATACAAACCTAGCATCACTGCGTGGGGTATAGTTACGTAAGCATGCCCTTAGGGTTTAGGGTTCTCGCTGCAGTTACATTTACCGTATACAGCAGCAAAACAAGCCTTTGCGGTTCCTCACTGAGGTTCTTTTCTGCTCCAGTACTCATTTCACCATCTTAACCACCCATAATAATCATCACATGTACTAGCCCAGTCGAGGCATGTGATACCTATCCCCCACAACCACACGGGTCAAAAGGTTACAAGTGGTCTTTAATAACAGAGAGTAGACCTGCTTATTATACCATAAAGCTAGGGTTCATGGGGTACTCACTTTGATATACTGGCGCCCTGGTGAGCTCATGTACAGCTTATTCTTGTGCCCTAGGCTACATAACAACAACTAAATCAAATTCCAGCACCTCACACTTTGGGCCCTGGCTCCCCAAGATGGAGACCTAGTGGCTGTAAATACCTAATCCAGGCAGAAATTCAGTCTAAATAGTCATACAGAATCCCCTCGAGTAGTAACCATTGTCAGTGCTAATACAGAACACGCGAAATAATTAATGGAAGAGAAGACAGTGAAGAAAATATTCTTTAAGCTCCGAACTCAGGCAACTCGATTATATACCCAACCTCATTAATCTCTGCAGCCTTTTATATCATCTTTTAGCTTTGAGAGTCTTCAGCATCTTCAGCCCTCATACGCTAT
The DNA here is from genome assembly GCA_033030425.1 of Verpa conica. Lineage (NCBI taxonomy): Eukaryota > Fungi > Ascomycota > Pezizomycetes > Pezizales > Morchellaceae > Verpa > Verpa conica. The sequence continues at coordinate 1,209,702 of JAUFSD010000016.1, forward strand.
TACTAGTAGAAGTAGCTAGGATAGAGCTATATAATACTTTTCAGCTACCAATTGCCGCCCCTACTAGCAGTTTCTAGAGTATTCCCAATCTCTCAGGATTTAAAATGGGTTTTTGAGATTGTATGAGGATTCTAACCTGTTGTTTCATCTTATTAACTAAGTCACAGGGCATAACTCTCAACCAGCTCTTCAAAGAATAGAAATTTCCCTTTGAGTAGGCCCGTGGGTCAGCGACAAGCCACTATCCGACCTTATCCTTTCCAAAAAGGAGAATATTGTCTCTTAACAAAATATACTACGCCAAAATTCATCAAGATCTATTATATTGGGCCCCAGCCACCAGTTCTTCCCATGCCTACCACGCCATCCAACATGCAGCTATCAAAATCCCATCCACTCTAGTCACATATGATAGAAGCCTTCGCTCCAGACCCAATGCTTCTTCCAGAGACTGACCAATTTATAGGCGGTGTTGTCTCTTCGAGCATTTAGTATTTTTTTTAGAAAGGCGAGAAAAGAATTAGTATATTAAAATTCTTCAGCTTATACAAAGACAAGCTGCTCTCTTACATCATCGGTAACCCCTACTACAAATATTCCCAGTATAAATTTTTACAAGGACTTCAAACGCATGGTATATACCGCATAGTTACCAAAGTCAAAGGAATACATTTTCAGTGAGGGTAGACTTGCTTAGATAAGACACTACGTAGATGCACAGTGCTGAATAGGAACATCCAAGGCGATTATATGAGTTTCTACCGTTGAATCTAGTCAATAGATGATATCTAGTCTTACCGGTTCCTTATAAGAACTACATGTTCATAGCGGAGCATTTGGCAATACGACGGGAAACGCCTACAGAGTAAAAACCCACTTACTCCGTGAGCGTGTCAAAAGGTCTCCCACTACTCTAGTGGCATAACATACTCGTTTCTTAAAAACTGACCAGCGAACCTTTTTCTAGCCTCTCTCTTCTAACCTATTACTGTGGGATATCTGGCGCTTTTTTACCATAAACCTCTGTATTCGGGTTTTTAAATATTTTAGTGGTTTTGTTTCACGGGAACAACCGGAGCCTACTCCCATCTCCACATGAGAACCGACAGATTCTATTCAAACATCGCTTCCTCTAATTCTATTTCTATTATACCCTTTCACGTTTCAGGTCAATCGAACAATCAGACTGTTCCTACTTGCTAGAAAAACCAAGGATCATGCAATATGACTCGTATTCGGATCCTAACCTGACTTTCTGTGTTCTTTTATTATTATGTTTTCTTCAATGGTTTTCTATGTTGATTACGTACATTTCTTTCTTCATGATTATCAATCACCCTGTCTTGATTGGCTAAAAAAATAGAGCCACCCTGAATCTTTAGGAGATAATGATATTTCCTAGCCGCAAATAGAATTGAGACGGTTCCATACCCCAGCCTACCGTCAAAACTTCAAGGTTGTAAACCTCCATGATCATAGCTCGGGAGAATAGCCATTGACGTCCATTTATTACCTATCTATTCCTATTCATCTTATCGAGAGACCCAGAACTATAGTCGCCTTTGCTTTTAGTTCGCTTACCCGCATTTATATTCTATTAATATCGTTAACCGCAATCTCGCGGCTGGTATACACCAACATTCCTCCTCTTCCTCTCGAGTAGTGCACCGGATAATAAATATTAATATAAACTGGTCAGTTAGTCCTCTGATGAATTTCCTTAATGCTGCTAACCACCAATTTCCTGGCATTCCAGCCAAACGTGTCTTTATCATAATTCTAGCATTTACGACACCATCTTCAATACCACCTAAGAGTATACATAATTTCCACATAACTTTCCTACACAAAAAATGGTAATGAAGCGATTCCTAGAAGAGTGATTCCCTTTTCTAATTTAGATAATAGGTGATATCTGAAGCGCAATTGAGACAACACATGGTTTCTTTTTATGGTCACAACCCGGAGTGGGACAACGTTCCATTGAGAGATTTACACTTCATTTCCAAGGAGAGGTTTCAGCACTTGCTCAACGGTTTCGCCGGAAGAGCACCTATTGACAACAATCGAAAAGATACGAGCAAGCCCCTGCTTGCCCCTCCTCCGGTTCCCATCCCTCGGTCTCCAGCGGTGAGACCCAGCGGAAATATCACAAGTCTTATGCTTCGGTCATCGATTTCAGGACCTTCAAAATATACCGATGGATCGAGCACTGATGACACCCGGCCTAGACTTGATGGTGCCTGTAGCCCTGAGTATGGCCCCCATAAACATTTCTTTGACCAAGACACCCCACAACATATACAATATCATGCAATCGAGCAGATGGTCGCTGGCTCTATGGTCTCCCCTAGAAGCCTCTATATTTGTTTCAAGAGAAACCCACCAAAGATTGACAGCTTCTTCAGCGATATCGCTCCAGCCAGGGTTGATAGCCTATTTTGGGACCTCAAATTCTCAGGTAATGCCTACGGGTTTATCAATTTTCTACTCGCCTCAGATGCAGACGCATTTTTGTCCTACTTCAACACTCAGAAAGCATTCCACTCGTGGTTCCATGTTGAGTTAAGCACCAGGATCATCCCTATCCAGCGTTCAATTGCCGAAGCATCTATCACGAATGGTGCTACAAGAATACTACGCGTCAATAATGTCCCACTCAACTTCACAGCTGCCCGTATTTGGAACATCAATGCCAGTCCCGCCTGTGGTTTCCGTTTCGTACAGCTCATCCGACAGGACGAGAAATCTATCGATTATGGCTTGGAGTTCAATAGTATCAGTAATTCTATCAATGCACGCAGGAGGTTATCGGCACATCCGTTATTAACACGTTGCGGATTTGTTTGGATGGAGAATAAACCAGATCGTGCGATTGCTGCTTTTACAAGCCAAAATATCAGATTGAGCATCGAGATAAATGAGCCTTCCACCGCCATTCTCCGCTAAAATGTATCAAAACAGAGGGTTGCTTGATAATGGGAAGCAGCTCTGTTTGTCTATTTATATCCTCTGGTTTACATTGCATTTTCGTTATTCGACTCTAGTTCAGGGGAGTATACAGTTTAAAATATGTAAATTTAATAATAAAAGTTATGTTTTGCGATTAATCGAATTATCATCTAGCATTATTGCGATGGACTCTCGGTATTTAAAATATTATATTTATTCATAAAGTTCTGTAGCGCTCCAAACGCAAGGTCCCTCGCCTAAATCACAATCATAAATTATCACCCGGGCACTTTACCGATGACACACACACACCCACACATAACCTACATTGTACTATAATCTCACATCTTTAACCTTCAACGCAGAATCATAGGAGGATCCAGTCACCTACGAAGTCACCATCAATTTATTAGCCCACCCCCCTACTGCTGTGATAAGGATGTGGAGTAAGTCCCTGAATCGTTCAAACACAAAGAATCCCCCCTAGTTTCATGATAGCAGCACCTAGCCAGAAACAGTGCTGAGAATATTTAGCTAGCAGGACTAAGTCTCAGCAAGAGTCTCGTAGCATCTTTCAGCAAGCTGCAAACGGAGATCCCCAGATTCTACATACAAGCCAGGATAAGCATTCTGATCCAGAAAAACGGGCACCTGTAACGGTCTCTCAGTACTTGCAGGAAGGGGGAAACAGGGCTTCGGATGATATCCCCCCAGAACTAGCCTCCTCCCGTGGTAATGAGCTGTCTAGACAAAATCCTCCTATCACCAAGGGAGATGATATGGAGATGACATCAGCCGGTACCATACCCAGCACAGCTACATCGTATCTCAATAACCCCGAAAATTCAAGCTATCTGCCAAAGCCCGTAGACAAAAACGAAATCACTATTGGGGTCGAACTAGAAGCAGTTATCAATGACCTTTGTCTACAGGATGCGTCCCAGATATACAAGCTTGTTGCGGATGCCTTGAAACCTCTTGCGGAACGCATGAATACATGTGTGCTTTTTGATTCACTTAATAGCGCTCGGAGGTTTCCCGATACACACGAAACATTTCAAGTTCATGGTGACGCCAGCATATTTACAGAGGAAGTATATCCTACTGAGCATCAAGACTCTAATGCCTTCGGGGTTATCATTGACAAGGAACAGAGGACTACTGAAGGTGTTGAAATTGTTACTCCTATACTAATTTTATCCCGCTGGATTTGGGTAGTCCCGGAGATGATGCGAATTATTGATAGTTCGTTCAATGTTTCTTTCAACAGCACTACGGGCCTGCATGTTCACATTGGCATTGGCCGCCAGTACAGCCTACAGGACCTGAAGCGCATAGCGAAGGCTATAGTGTTATTTGAGAGACATATGGATAAATTTCATCCGGCTGATCGCAACCCTTTCCCGAGAGAACAAAATATTCATATCATCCCCTGTCGCGACGGTCGGTTACTTCGGGGGTTGAGTAACCTTGAGATGATGCAAGAGCTTGAAAAGGCACAGAATATTGACGAGCTTCTTTCCACAATCAACCCTACACCAGATCCCAGGTCGATTCAAAGAGGGAGAGGTTACTACAAAGGATACCGGTATAACCTTTCGAGCGTCAACAAATTTGGTACTGTCGAGTTCAGACAGGCAGCTGGCACTATCGACGGGAAGAAAACCGTGGACTGGATCAGTAGGGTGATTAAATTTGTCATGAGCGCTGTCTCGACTACTGACAAGACATTTGAGTACTGGGGTATAAACGGAGTTAGAAATAAAGACACCTACTGCCAATTTGGGGTTCCGCCACCAAATTCTCTCAAAAATAGTCGATGGAGACAGATAAACAACCACAGATCCGTGTCAGTTTTCAGTATCTATAATAAGAAGAAACTCAGTTCTAGAAGCAGCCTGAAGAATTCTGCTGAGGCATCTAATAAGGGTAGAAGTGCCCAGAAGGAGAAAAGACGTGCGCATAAACATGCAGCTAAAGCGGCGGTTATGAAACCCTAGAAGACTTGTGACTCTTGTAGAAGTATATTACTGTCATCAAGATTACCTCCGGTACTCATTAACCTACCCATCACGATAATCTCGTCTGTCTAAATAGAGCACTCAATATCCAAAATCTGTTCTTTTTATAGTTATGCGAAGACGCAAGTAATAGGAACTACTATAGTCAGTCAAAAACTAGGGCCTGTAAGCAAAGCTTCAGTATACAGTAACATAAATGACATACCCACATGTTATGCCAAAAAAGCCTAATCTCATTTATTGATAGTCAAAATTATCCTTAAATATAGCTCCAAGAACGTGTCCGCGACATGGATTCTAAAGGGTCGAGTGACCTCGCATGATCATATCCTATGAACTACGTTTCAGATTTTCAAGAGTTATAGAGGCATCTACTCATCAGCAGCTCCAACCCCCAAGACAGATGCGATCGAAATATGTTAGGCAGCGATAACAGACAGACCTTAATATCCTCAGGAACTACAACGCGGGAAACGATCTGGCCCTTTCCATTAAATCACCCCCTCTCCTACTAGTAATAATTATATTTTCCTGGGTTCATGGCCCTAGAAAGTCCCATTGAATCAAAATGAGCTTCTGTCCTCCCTGCATGAGAAGAGTGGAAATCTGGAGTGCCCCTGCGCTTACGACAGCCAGAAGATATTGGGAACATCCATTATGCTGAGAAATTCTCTTAGAGAGTTGTGAGTATTAAGGTCGGAGGTATGATACCCTTATGTTCTTTATGATAATACATATCTTGAATATCCATGACTCACCCTACAAAAGTTCTGTGATCATGAATCTTGAATAATTGCAATAGTATTTCTTGCATAAACTTAAACATACATATAAAGTAGTACTACGACTCCAATGTTGCTAAGTATTACTACAAGAAGGCCACTACATCCGTGACTTCAGTACCAGGGTCTCAACACTTCCGCCACACAGCTACAACGATGTGTCACTGGACTGCCAAAACCTATATCTGTGGCCATCAAATCCACAAAGTTGCCAATAATAGCGAGGCTTGTCAAGTAGGAATACCTTGCGCTCTCGTTTTTATATCTGAGCAGACGTTCTTCCTTCACTTTTGTAAAATGTGCCAACGGCAGATGTTAAATAACGTCCATACGTTTTTGAGGTTATCCGCTGAGTCGGGTAAGCAAGCTGCTGATGGGTTATGAGTGTTTGGAAGATTTTTTGTTTTTGTTTATTTCCTGTAGATGGCCCTTACCTTGGTATATGTGTGACCCCCGGGAATATTTTTAAGTTAATTATAGCGTACCAGATAATTTCAAATAGATTTATTTAACACCCTCACCGTAGATGTGTGCTAATACTAACATTTAGGTGAGATTCCTCTCAAATCATTTACTAGCGCAGAATCCCCATTAAACTACCTCTGATAAACCTATAATATGATACCCCTTATATGTTAATCTGACATACCAACTGTCTCCTGTATACTTGGTGAATTCGAGTAGTAATTCAGACAGTTACAGTCTATCATCTAGGTGGAATTTAAATATTCCGGGCAAACAAGAGGACTCCTCAATTCAAAAACTCAGTTACCCGAGCTCTAAATAGTATTTCTACTGTAGTAAGTCACCTATTAGCCTTTGAATTAGGTGTATACTCCCTTTCCTACGCGGCTAGTCTAATTTAAAGGACTTCTCCCGTACCTCGATATCAACTACATACCCACCCAACCCCATAACTATCCCACAGCTATAATATTCATAGTAAAAAACTACCAGAGCGTTCATTGTATATATACTTAACAAATACGCGTAAATTTTAGATAGACTTAGATACCCAGCGCTTATCTCTATTTTTCGGGATTCTTGCCGGCGACTGACTGGCTTGGCGCTCAGGCGGCCAATTCTGTTGCCTAGCCTTGGCAACACAAGCATACATATCCTACCAACGCGTCCATCCCTCTTCCCTCCTCAGACAACAAGGTTTGTTCATCCCCCCCCCCCCACTTTTACTCTCTCCGCTTTATCTAATACGGTTATCATCATAGACACGAGGAACTCAGTGACGACAAAAAGAGAGCACACTACGCTGCTGCCTGCTCCCCTAGGGGGAACTCAGCATATCATGGGTGACCACGAACAGAGATCGTAGAGTGTCCTCGTTGTGTTTGTGTCTGCGTGGATCCGATCCTCGCTATTCCTTCCTTTTCAGCTCTGATAACTTGCTTCCTAGTCTTCAGCCTTCCTTCCGGGGGAGGTCCTGTTGGCGCTGTGGTTCCAAATAGGGTGTGCGTTCGTAGGGTGGTGGCAGGGAGACGTTTTGGGGGCGTGTGATGACAGAAACAGAATACCTTCGGAGACGTTATTAAACACCATAAGCCCTTTACCACTCACCTATTCGCTAAATCAGTATATTTGGCGCTGGTTTTCTTTCCAATCGTCCCTATAAGAAGGGGGGGATCTCTGTTTGTTCTCTCACATGATGGAGTATGAGTTAGAGGTCACCTCTATCCACCTTAATGATTGTGTTAGCAAGGTAGCGTCAAGCCCGGAAATTTAGGCGTCTAATTGAGTGGAATTGGGAAATCGGGTGTGTCGGTGATGGGGTAAAGTAGTTTTCAATCTGATGCATTGGGTATGACTCCCCACTCTATCTTGGTTCCTGAATGTCAAGTCTACACTCATCACGATGGCTCAATAGCCAGACCCCTATCCCGAGGCTCTAGATTAAGTTCTAGCCGAATCCACTCTTCTACTTCTAATATTATCTGTACATTGCTAACAACTACTCTAATAGTACACCGTCTTTCTAATACTGTTTTACGGGTTCGCACTCTTGGGCTGCGTGGGAGGTTTGGGTTTGGCTGGGGGTTGGGATGGTGACTTCGGTCCAAGCAAGTTCCTGCCTAATGATGACAAAACTATCAAAAGCCAAATATGAATCCATCAACCTGGCTCTCTCTTACGGCTTCTCTCTTTTGGGAGGGGTTGTTTAAGAGAGTTTATGGTTGATGATGATCAAAAACAATGGAGAGCTATATAATTTGATCTGAAGGCCATTTCCTTTTTTAACCCATTTTATTCGGGGACAGTTGAATGTACATACAGAATATTACAGGCTCGTTGATACCTTTACTCTCTTGTCGTTCTTAAACTCTCGCCAAATCATCATTAGGTTAATCCACTTTACCATTCAGTATCCGCAAGCTCACCCCCAGTCAACACCGCCTTAAACCGCCTCCCATGCACAAACAACCAGGAACAAAACATACCCCAGTAATATCCCGAAAACAACTCTACAAACCACAACTTGTACCCATACTAGTGCACCCCTTAATAGCACCTTACCCTCGCCACTAGCCATACCCGTAACTATAGCTTGTATATCTTCCCGATCACCGGAATGAATACCAAGATGAACACGTTTCTCGGGGTCCGTTGGCTTATAGGGGGTACGGTAGAGATTTACGGTCGCGGGTTTGGTGGGGGAACTCACGTTTTTGAGAGGGGAAGGTTTTGTGGGGCTGAAGTTGTATGACAACTTGTGAGGAGGCTGGAGATGGGGGTAAGGCGTACCGAGAGTAGTTTTGAGGTTTGCTATCCGAGCTGGGAGAGGTCTTTTAGATGGTGAATACATTATGGAATATGATTGGGGGGGATGAATATGGGAAGGGGAGAGTGGGGTTAAGTAGTATTGGGTGTTTCAAGATTCGGTAATAGACGCCCTGAACGGTCGCACCGCTGTGCCGCACTTGTATTTTTTTTTAACTTAGTCATGTGGAAACAAAGTTCCCGAGGAAAAGCCGACTCATGAAACTTTTCTAGTAAATAAAGTAACTCTTTATATACATAAATATTTCTAATATATATGTGGATGTCACTGACTTTTTTCACCACCTTCTTCCTCAGCCAGCCAAAGGACCTCTAAATAGAATAAGGGATGGGTAGGAAAACGTAATGAATGATAGCCACCAGGACCAAAACGCTCATCGCCACCCAAAATAAAGAAAGAAAAAAAAAAAAAATCTAATCCTAGCTAGTAGGAACATTACAACACTCCTCTCTCCTCCCGCACCTTTTTTTTTTAAGCTTCCCATCGCTTTGCCACTCCTACTTGAAGAGTTTGCGCTCCGTTAGGGAATGTAGTCTTATACATTGGTCTTCCTCCCTTCGCTGAAGGGAAATCGACAACACCAAAGTAGTTTGGCTTCTTTCCAGAAATCTTGCCAGTGTTTGAACCCGTAACTGCACAGTTGAAAGTATTCATGTACTATAAGAGAAAAAAAAGAAACCCAAAAATTAGCTTTTTTTTTTCTATTCTTCATTCGAGAAGGGGCGCTATTTACCATCTCATCGGCAGAAAAGTTATCATCTGGAACCCAGTGCCATGCGCATACACAGTCCTCACAAGCCGGGAGATTTGATGGGATGGCGAAGTTGTGGTTGAAGCGGTCGAATGAAGGACAATCATGCGTGACCGAGAAGACAGTAAAGTCTCCTGGCGAAGGGTTAGGGTTCCCGTACGCAATTGATAGAGCACAACCACCACCTCCATGGACATCTAATATCGCACGTAATCAGCAACTATGAGAGGAAGTAAAGAGGGAGGTTGTTTTTTGCTTACCTGCTTCGACAGTACAAGTTGATTTGGCGCTGTCAGGTTTATTGACTGCCTCTCCGCAAGTAACGGCGAATGATGGGTTGCTGCCTGGGGTGAAGGTTATGACTTCTTCGGTGTCTTTTGAGGCACCGTGGTTGGGCCAGTTGCTGCCGGTTTTCATGTTGAGGGGGGTTTCGAGCTCGGTGCCTTGGGTTGCGATACCCCAAGTGGCGGGATGGTTGAATAGCATATGTGCGGTTGAGGTGAGTGCGAGATTTGAAATTACGGCGAAAGAGAGGACGGGGGCGGATATGAAATGCATTTTTGCTAGTGAACGGCTGGGTACTTTTTTTTTCCTGAAAAGAAAGTGAGTTGTAGAGTAGAATGAAAGCTGAGTTAAGAAAAGAGAAAAATAAGAAAAATAAGAAAGGAACGAATCTTTACTAGAAGAAACGAAGGAATGAAGGTATGAGATGCTGTGGAATAAAGAGAAAAGAATAGAATTAGGACCGATGGACCTGATACTTATATACAGGTCCGTAGGGAACTCACGGATAACGCACCGACATGTACTGGTAGTACATTTAAAGTTTTAATTCTAATCCGACAATACCAGGGTCTGCTAGCGGTAAAAAATCCTCCTATCAGAGACAGCATGCAGTCTATTACCCATTACCCGACGCCCGAATACGAACCCGGTCAGTACACGATTGGCTCCACCATATGTTTCTTCTTGAAACCGAATAAAGCCGCGGGCTACCGACATTTGGCCCGTTTCGGCCAAGTTATGAGCAGACCCCCTGGAATGACCTATGGAGGCGCGCATACCTGTGCATCTATCGTAGAGGCCCGAAACCGGTGATTCTGCGCGCAATCCTTCATATCTCCGTTTCTTATGCTGAGAAAAACCAAGTTGGGAGTATCTGCTGAGTAAAAAATGACCCCTAGCAATTCTCGTGACGCCGTAGTCCCAAGTACGGCTAGCACCCATGCTGTGCATAATTCTTTATGCTATTTGTGGTACTGCCAAGGACTCATCACAACACCTTTGACATACTGGATGCCGGTGACATCAATGTACACTTACCTATCGGGTTATGGCGAGGACCGATGAATCTCACGTCGAGACGGTGAGACAGCGGCGTCTGGGTGCCCTGCAGCATGCCGTGTCTTGATTGATATAGGGAATAATCAAGCGAATGCAGAGTTGATCTTTGGGTTACACTCAGCTATAATGATCTTCAGGAGAGTTGTAGGCGCCCATCGGGTGCTTACTTTGCCTTAGTCACGCCTTCTTTCTCAAGAAAAAAGCATGTACATGTAGTATCCAGGCACATCCTAAGCTGGTCTCATCCTTCGCGCGGAGTCCTAGATGCGGAGCTAGTTATGACAAAGCTTTCTGAAAAAGGGAATAAATACATAAATATAGCGCCACTATCTCCATTTGTAGGAACACGGCACAAAGCGTTTAATAATATAACCTGATAGGTGGCATGGATTAGGGCCCCATCCTTCCAGAACCCAAAGAACACTAACCTGGCGCTTTTGCCCTCATGCATATGTAGAAAGTTTAGCCAGAGTCTCTGGCATGCCATCTTCTATAGTGATACCAAAAGCCCCAAGACACCATAAGTGGTAATAGTTGATAGCCATACCTCTCTCTAGCAGCAAGATGACTATAGAAACCCAGAGCCGGGCGCGTTGCGCATCAGCCCCAACCTTGCGGGCCAAGAAAATATCAGCCCAGGTTTTGCCCCCACCAGCCACCTCCGATACGGATAGCCAGTATGCATCCATCCCACCAAGCCCAACATTCGCCAGTGCCAAGTCAATCCCTATTGTTAAAAGACCATCATCTGCTGGGAGCTTAGCGCCTCTTGCCAGTAGGAGCTTGATGATCTCTCCGTGATCGTTGTTTTCTGCACTGCGGTTCACATGAGGCCGCGAGTAACCCGGAGGCACATACCGAATTCCTCGAGGTGGCCCGAGCTTGACCTCTGCACCACACCTGTTGGCTGCTACCACTACAACCGGTGTTTGATTGGTATCCCGGTAATTGACATCAGCCCCATTATCAAGTAGTAGTCTAGCTAGGTGTATGCGTCCTCTCTCTGCCGCCCATAGAAGGATCTCGTTTTTGTGGTAAAGCATGACATGGGTGAGGCGTGGGGTCAGAATATCCCTGAGCCAGTGGTTGGTCTTTATGAAGGAGTTGAGACATGATGGTTTGAGTTCTTCAGCAATAAGGAAGAGTATTTCATTGGGAAGTTTGAAGAGTGACATTGTTATGCTCTTGAGGCTTGGTGACAGCTGAGGGGTGAGCGAAACAGGTCGCGGTAAGTTGTGAACCCGAGTCGATTACATTAGCTGTTACACGGTGTGGGTTAGGGTTCAGCATGGATTTTCACTCATTGGCTTAGGCAGACTACATGTAGTATTTTAGAGGTAGCTAAAGCGATAATAGAAATCATTGACGGTCACTCGGCTTACTTAGACAACTAAATATCCCTTTGTGTCGGGTACTTTCTGCTATTTATCATATAATTATCTATATTCTTGTCAAAGGTCTGTCTAACCATCGCGTTTGCGGACACCCCAGACCCGAGAATAGCTATCTAAATGGCAATCATTGATCAATATTACATATACTAACTCCCTACCCAAGGAATACTAGCTCAACAATGTCTGTATGCATGTTTTTCGCTGCTTCCATCAGCGGGGTCGTATAGTCAGGATGCCCAGAGAAATTGATATTCGCTCCATTATCGAGTAGTAGTCTAACCAATGACTCGTACCCGTTTCGTACTGCCCAGTGGAGATTCTTGTCTTTCTCTTTGAGCAGGAAGGAGTTGAGGTCAGATGTCTTTCGAAAATCTTCGGCAATGAGGAGGAGGAGTTCGTTGGAAAGTCCAGAGAGCTCCATGGCTGGTATTGCGAGTCAAAAGTGGTGAAATAAATCCCTGTGCGGCTGAGTTAGATAGTGGGTTAGGTGATGGATTAGGGCTCTGCGATCCTACGCCGAACCTGGTGTTAATCAGCTCTGGAAGGACAACTTCACACGTATATACCACCGTACCTCAACTTCAAGGGCAAATAAAGTTTGGAGCAAGGGATAAACAGCCTTACGGATACTATAAAGAAGATATAAGAACAATAATAGGAAATTCACGCTCCCCATATAACAGTCTATTCTGATTATGTAATCCTACCCACTCACCCCACCAATGTCAATTGCTAACTTCAACAAATATCTAACAAAAAAGATGAGACTAAAATTCTTTTGATCTTTATCACAGAAAACCTTTGACGTTTCACTATCTTTTATTCCAATCTATTACTCGCTCCAGAGCTTCTCAGCCATCTCCGCCCTACTGTCATTCAGGGTGATTCCATACTCCTCAAAGATACCCATGGCCATACTATTGATAATCGCGCCTCTACCCACCAAAAACCCGGCCATCATAGCGCCCCTGTATGACCTTGATTGGATGGCAAGCTCCAAGAGCTGCCCCCCGTAGGGTGTATCAACGGCTACCCCACGGTCCAGGAGAAGCTCAACAATAGCTACATGTTTGTGCCCGACCGCCGCGTGTAATAGTTTAACCCCATAGTCCCTAAGGAGACGTTCACTCGAGAGTGCATCGGCATCGAGCAAAAGTTGCAACACAGGCGCAGAACCCCTCACAGAAGCACAACGGGTCCACGGGTAAGAACCTGAGTCCCCAGTATCGGCGCACAGTAGGATATTGGCACCTCGGTCCAACAGAAGCTTGACAACTCCTAGATGCATCTTATCTACCGCTTTCATCAACGGCGTCATATACGGATCTGGCATTCCATAATTAACCACCGCGCCGTAATCTAGTAGTCGTCTAGCTAGTGCCTCATCTCCGGTCTTGGCAGCCCAGAGGAGGATGTTGTTTTTATCGTTGAGCAAAACGCGTGTGAGAAGCGGGGTCAGGATGGTTTTGAAATGACGATCGATTCTGAGGAAAGAGTTGAGATCTGAAACATTGAGTTCTTCGGCGATGAGATATAGCAGTTCATTTGGGAGGCTAGGAAGTGACATGTCTATGCTTTTGGGGGGTTTGGGTTTATCGCGCGAAACACTTTACGCGCTTGAGATAAATAGCTATGGTATGGGTTAGGGTTTTATTGTTTCACCCCCCCCCCCCCCAATTTTGACCTGAAATATAGCTGGCACCTGAAGATATAATAGTAATCATAAGCAGTCACTCGGTCTATGCTTGCATTGTCTTACATAATGAACACGTAGAACACAAGTATATTGCTTAGATGAATGAATGAATGAATGAATTAATAAATACATGGAGCATGTTGTTTTCTTGGGGAGCAAACATCCCGAATTCTTGCATGGCCTCAATTTATATCCTATTCGACGAAGCTCCACCACCACAGACGTAAAAGCCTACTTATACGGGCCCTCTAATATACTTCTCCAATACGAAATTACAACCTTTCAACACCCTCTTCTAGCCAAATAAAACTACAGAGAGTACCGGGAAAAAATAAATATAAAAATACAATCCTAATAACTCGAGCGACATGTATCCACGGAAACCGCACCCCTACTCTCTAGTAGCTTGGTAGTAGAATTCATCTTCCGCTCAATTGCACATCCCAGTGGGGAAGACCCCCGGCAATTCCTCTCGTTAATATCCGCACCATAATCCAACAGCAGCTCAACCATCCCGTTATTCCCCCCAGATACCGCTATGTGAAGAAGATTTCGAGAAATCTTGAGACTAGCGCCGTTTTCTAGCAATAGCTTTGCTATAGGTACACAACCCCCACAGACAGCTAAATACAGCGCTGTAATGGGGCTAATGATGAAGCTGCTGTTGACGACTTGGGTTGTGACGTTGACGTTGGCACCGTTTTTGAGGAGGAACTCTACGAACTCGAGGTGCATGGAATTTACTGCTATATGTAGTAGTTTGGTACCACCCATTTCTAGTCGGTATTCGATATCTGCCCCGTTTTCGAGTAGTAACTTTGCTAGAGGTACGTTTCCTTTTCTGGCCGCCCATACAAGGGTTTCGTTTTTGCGATTGAGCATGGAGTTGATGAGGAGTGGAGTTAGGAGGGCTTTGAGCCGGTGGTTGGTCTTGAGGAAGGAATTGAGCTCAGGCGTCTTGAGCTCTTCGGCGATAATTAAGATAATCTCGTTGGCAAGATTAAGGAGATGCATAGCTATTGTTTGTTATTGTGCGGTGGGTGTCGTGGTGTGGTGGTCCTTATGCGGCTAAAATAAGACCTGTATAGACAGTGGGTTAGGGTTCTATGGCCTTTCTTGTAGATGGATAGTATGGCTCTGTCATTGGTGTATTCGAAGCTGTGTCTGGTACAGTCACTGTGCAGAAATGTTTGTGATGAGACAAGTCTTGAATAACTGAATGTGTCTCAGCAGAAAACCCCCGGCAGTGTTAATCCAACTTAGTAAACTGCCGAAAAGAGACCCAACAAATTAAGTACTGCATCTCGAGATATCAGCTTCTACGGCTGTCCAATAGTAGGTTTTAGAACTCGAAGTATACACGCAACTAACCTTATTTGTCCACTACCATAACAGGGGGAGTTGCTCCTGTATAGTGTGGCGTCGTGCACTGATATTTTACTATACAAAAAGAATCCATGTCACCAAAGTATAAATCGTTTTTACGCCACCATCCTGAGACATGTTCCAATATCCCTGCATAGCAACTGTACCCGTGCATAAGAACCGGAAACAAGGTGGATTTTGTATAGTACGGCACCGTGCGCAGGTGTTTACCATATAATAAAGTGATCTTTATTTCTAGGTTCTTATGCTAGAGGACAAGTGCTCGTCCTGGGAAAAACCATAAGATAGGAGGATACGCACAGGCATGGCCAGGGGGTAAGTAGCGGACGCACGTACCTCAATATTAAATGTGTGCCCAATAATATGCCTGAACCTTTATTAAGTGGAAATAACGACATTATTTGGGTCCGTTAAGTGAATTTATACTTCCACACACCTCCGCGCGTACCTCTTCTATTTTCAGGTTCTTTCCTTAGGTCGAGTACTCCTTATTTCAACTACTATACTGGTCAAACTAAGAAAGCTACAGTACGGGAAAGCAGAGTGTTTTTGGTATGGTATTGGTGCGGTATCATGGAGAATACTAGATTAAGTCGGCTGTGTTACAGAACTTTTTGACCAACCCAGTAGTACCTCTAACTTAAAACCGTATTTCCCACTGATGTGGTAGTGAAAACACTCCTCTTCCCGCTATTGTAGCTAATCCGCCTGCCGTAATGAAAGTTCTGTATAATAGACTTTAGTTATAAGAATTTAACATATTAATCACATAATGATTTAACGGCTTTATTCACGATATAGCTCTGTAGCTGCGTATGATATTGTACCTAGAAAAAAAATAAAACTATAATATCAAAATAGATAAAAATAAAAAAAATTATTCGATGGAAGGATACATCCACGGGTTTAAGAATAAATACATGTAGTATAAGAATGTGAAACCTCAATCCCAAGAGTATTCTTATAACAGAAGTTTAATGCATATACAAACCACAAACCATAAATAATGCAAAATTGCGGGTATTTAAATTTATGAGTACCGGGTAAAATCAGATATTCGCGTATCGCTCTCTAAACTCTACTATATTGAGATCTTAGGCTAGCCTAATCTAGAGTGGTAGAAATTAGAATCGTGACCAGGCCCAACCTAAACATCAACGTAAACGACATCTCACTCTTCCCAAGACCTCCCACCAACCCAGCCTCCCTCCCTCTCTTTATTCACAATCTATCCCCCTCATCCAGGGGTTTATCTTACGGCCGTGGTCAGATAGTCTACTATCGGTGTTGGGAAACGTAGGAGTACAACGACTCGCAAGGCTAGTATATAAGGATTATACTATAGCTAGGAGTCACATAATTAGAGGGGATGGTGGAGAGGAGATCCTTCAGGGAAGGTTAGTACTTCTGATAAGTCAATTAGGAATAAGTAAATTCCTACGGAGGCTAACATTATCATAGTGGGTACTTCTCCAATACAGGTGATAAAAGTGAATAGCCGAGAAGGGCTGTGTGGGCCGAGACCCACTATAGAACTACACGAATACAGGTTTATCGGTTACCTGCGATGATCTAATGGGCTTAACGGGCTACACGCATAACTTGATAAAAATTATAATATCAGATTAGCAGAAATCCCCAAGTATAAGTGATTGGTTGATGTTACTCAATCATTTACTCCGAGGAAAAGCGTTTTCAATTACCCTTGGAGTACCCAAAATAGTATAGTATCACTTAAGTATCACTATAAAAAGGGTACCTGGTAATACCCCTGAACATATCATGTTCGTCATAAATAATCACTCGCTTTATTTAGGTCTTGCTTACACCAAATTTATGACCAAATCTCTTGAAAGGCCAACTAAAACATCCAATCACTCACAAATTACACCGACAAAAGACCGATTTGCGGGGGCGGAGGCGGAGGCGGAGGCCAAGAGATCAGCACGGGACACCAACCGGGCCATCGAAAACAGCACCTGCGTTCCTCAGTATCCTGATTATGGATCCAGCCTTCGACTTCTCTTCATCTGACGGATAATAATTTTTACGCTCAACCGCACGCCCCAGAGGGGTATAGTAGATATAATCGCGTATGCTGACATCTGCCCCATAGCTCAAGAGCAACTCAACCATCTTATCGCTTCCAGTAGACGCAGCTATGTGAAGTGCGGTTTCACAACAGTATGTCTGAGGAGCAGAATTGACGTTAGCGCCACTGTCTAGCAATAGCTTCGCCATGGGAATACAATCTCCACGTGCTGCCGTGTGGAGTGCATTGTCAACGCCTAGATTGCAGGATGCACTGCTGTATCCGGCGTCGATTTTAGCACCATGTTCAAGTAGAAATGTGACGAACTCGGCGTTCACGCTGACTGTTGCGAGTTGCAACGGTGTCCAGCGTTCGGCGGACCGGTAGTCGACGTCCGCTCCATTCTCCAGCAGTAGTCTGGCCAAAGGCTCGTGTCCCGTTTCCGCCGCCCATAGAAGAACTTCGTTTTTGTTGTCAAGCATGGCGCGAGTGAGAAGCGGCGTTAGAAGAGCATTGAGCTGATGGTTCGCCTTGAGGAATGAGTTAAGATCAGGCGGTTCAAGTTCTTTCGCGACGAGGAGGATTAATTCGTTCGCAAGGCTGAGAAGTGGCATTGTTATGCCTTAGAGGGTTGATAATAATCGGAGTGTGAATGGAGGAGGCCAGAGTAAATCTGCTGCCGAGCTCTTTTAAAGAACAAGTGGTCGCACGAGCCTTGTGGTTTAGGGCTCTGTAATCTTGGCCTTTTCTATAATTACTGATTACTTTCTATTATAGGGCTTGTTTCCTGTCCGTTTAAACGGAGTATATAGGTGATCTCTGGTAGTATCTAAAGTATCAAAGATGGTCACCCAATTTATTTAGACCCGGCTTGTTCTAACCTCCTCCGAGTGGAAAACATCACTACGGGATTATTACAGAATCTCGGGGAGGAAAACGGGATAACAAGAGAAAATGGGACAAACGCCAACTTCTTAAGTGAACTGATAGCTTAAACTCAAACTTAGCAGCCCCTAAATTTTCCAGTAGTTTAATTATGGCAGAGGCCTGCCGCCTCTCTTCACTTGACAAGGCATTATCTTGACGTACAACCGCAAACCACATTGGGCAGAATGCCGTGTACTCTGATGGCTGAATATCCGCACCATTGCTCAAGAGCAGTTCAGCCATCGCAGTGCTACACTCAGCTACAGCGATATAAAGCACACTCTCTAATATGTAGAGTTTGGGATTGATGATAGCGCTATTTTCAAGCAATAGCTCGACCACAGGAATACAATACTTACGGACTGCTGCTTGGAAGATGGTATCTCTATCAATATACCTAGTCCCCGGGGTTAATGGAATTCCGACATCGTTAATGCTGGCATCGTATTCAGTTAGAAGCTTTACGGGCTCGATATCCATGTTCTTCACCGCCAGTTCCAACGGTGTCCACCCACGCTTGATTGGCTGAAATTCAATATCTACCCCATTCTCGAGCAAGATTCTAGCCTGAGGTTCAAGTCTGTTCGCCGCCACCCAAAGGAGGTTTTCGTTTTTGCGGCTGAGCATAAAATGAGTGGAGTGGATCCAACAGGGCTCTGAGATGACGGCTGGTTCTGGGGAAGGAATTGAGATTGGATGCCTCGAGCTCTTTGCCGATGATGATGAGGAGTTCGTTAGGCAGATAGGCTTGTGAGTAGCATGACTACTTTTGGCGTGGGGCTCTATAGCTTCTGTTGGTTGAATGGAGGATTGGGTGTTTTTGATGTCCGTGTTCAGGCATCCATCAAATTCTTGGCGCGACTACGCACCCCCCCTGATTCACACACTATCACTCGGTAGTACGCGCTCAAGATCAGTTGATATGTCGATTATAAACATTACGGCTACTAGAAATACACACTGTAGTCTCGACAGAATGGTATTCTACACCGACTTGTATCATGCATGCTGCCTTCCACGCACATCATAACCGACAAATACACAAAAGCCACCTGAGCTTAAATATGCAGAAGCTTTTACCAAACCCTAACAAGCTCCCATCAGTAATTCCCAGACCTAGGCTTCACATTATTACAAGGGTGTTTCCTTAATATAATCTGACCTCTAATAGCGAGTTACCGGCTGCGAGTGATATTTGGTGCTGCGCACCCTTCTCGAATCCTAGTAGATAAAGTGGCCTTCAACCAATCGGGGCTTCTGCCAACATCAGCGCCGGCAAGTTCATGATCACAAGTTAACACATGAAGGCGGAAATACATGAAGATGCCGGCATCTATAGTAGTCGGGTGCCTAAATTATGAATGGTGTGCTCACCATAATTATCTATGCCCCCCAAACGGCCCGCCTTAAGGCTTTCCCGTATATATGTACGAATATATGTATAATCGAAGGGAACCCCGCAATGTAATATACCCGCTTCCGGTCCCAGGAAAGGGTAAGGTCAAAAAAAGCCCATATGTAACGGTACCGTTGTACCGACATCCCGAGCAAAAAAAATAAAAAATAAAAAAAAGCCACCGCCGGAACGCCGTTTAATATCTTAAATATTTAGTAAATGATTCGTCAAAGACAGTTACATGCACATACCTACCCGTCCGTCCGTTTCCGGGTACCGGACATATTTCTTACAGAATAGACAACTGCATCCTTGTTACATAAAGTAAGTATGGTCCCGGCCGCTAGTCTCCACAGATCTTTGGGTAACTAGTGTTACAAGGTTATGTACCAGGTATCGTACTGAACATAGCTTCTTTACCAGCACCCGTGTTCAAAATTCTGCTTACAGGACGGGTACGTACGTGCTTTTGAGGGGAACGGAGGTGGACGCAAGTCAAAAAAATCCCACACTCAAAATCCCACACTCGGGTACGAGCGCTCGAGTAAAGAAATCAGTTGAAAACTAATCCACGCAACCTCCACACTAGTACTACTTATTACAAAACCCTCATTGTTCCGTCTTGGGCCTGAGTTACATAAGTCGCAACTGGCCCACTCCCGGGAGAAAAGAAAAAAGAGGCCACTGTTTATCTCGAACCGGAGACACGTCAAACAATCTTCGATCCGAGGAGAAAATCACCTATAAGATAATGGGGCGAAAGAAAAGAAAAAAACAAAAGCAAATAAAACAAAAAAACAATCCTTTTTGTAACCTGTCGACTCTCGCGACTACCTCTACTGGTAGCATGGGGGAAGCAAGGAAAAGGATTCCGAATACACCCCACAAGCTCTACCCTCCCCGGAATTCAATAATTTACGCGATCGACGATGAATCCCAGTATCACGGGGGGAAGTGACTGTAAACTAAAAGTAAAAACGATTCACCCTTTTCACCCATTCACCGAGAATAAAAGAAAAGGGGTTGGGTAAAAAACGCTTCATTGGCTTTATAATGAACTTGAAGATTCTCAACCAGACTGAATACGCATGCATAAGCTCGGAGGGGGGGGGGTACAAAAAAAACAGATCCGACACTCAACTGTATATGAGAGTGGTGCGCTTCTAATTTGTGATGTAGTTGCGAACAAGCCATCCCATCCATCCAATTCCGATGCGCCATGTCAACTAGTGTGGCGTCTGTCAGATGGAAAGGGAAGAGAGGGAAAAAAATGACTGCCACGCACGCAACACAACGGATTTTTTTTCCCTCTCTCTTGAACAGCAAACAGATCAACTGGTTCGCCTGGATGAAATAGGGTGTCTGCAGGTATTAAGCGAATTAATTTGTTTCTTTTTTTTTTATCCCTCTCTTCACCCTTCACACACACACACACACCCTTCTGCATATTTTTGAGTGAAGCGAGAAAGGTCATAGTTATATCATCTGCAGGTTGTTGTTTCGACCCATATGGCGTTTCGTTTTTTTAGGGCCGATCGAAGGTGTGACCTCTGAATCTTGTGCATGTGTCGTTCGCTGCAAGGTTACACGGGTAACGACTGGTAAGGAAATGCCAAGTAAAACAACAGCCAAGACTCAGATACTTAACCTAACCACAGACGTCTACGTTTGAGAATATGTACCACAACGAATATTCGATGGAAGACCAAAGGTTCTTCCGCTGAAACCGCAGATGATCCGCTCAGGTACCAAGTCATCACCTATCTTTGTTCGGAAAACTTCGAGAAGATCCATATGATGTCACGCCGAGCTTCTAAAAAAAAACGATCACCTTAATGGATAACTGGACTGTAGATCTCAAACTGTCATTTGGATCATTTCCTAGTAAGCCTTCGTCATCTCATCACAGTTTGCAGGAGATATGTAGGAACACGTTTTTAGTAGTAAATTTTTTTGGCCTTTGTTGTTTTGTTACAATGTATACTACTAATCAAAAAAAAAAAAAAATCAATCTCATCATCCCCCAGTCGGGAAAATCTCCATAATCAATCCCTAACTCCCCCAAACTGTCATCACATCGTTAAAACAATTTGGTTGTATCATAACCCAGATTCAGACCCAAAGAAACATCGTCTCGTCAGAGCCCAACTTAATCACCAGCCTCCCTACCCCTTCATAATATCGTATCAGAATCCAAAAATAAAAATATCGGGTAAAAGAGGATAGGAAACCAAATCAAAAGAACGCGAAAATTATGCCACATCAAACGAGGAAACTCACAAATAAGCACAATCAGTGGTACAATAACAAGAAAAGCAAATGAAAACAAGTACAGGTATTGGTATAGACCGCCTCCCGCGTACGTAACCAGTAGAAATATCATATCATGTAACCTCCACCCACGAATGGACAAATTTGGCTCGGTATAGTTCAAAAACACCCACTAGACGGGTGATGACACCGTATACCCGGGGAGAAAAATATAGTAAAATTTCAACCCCCAAAACGGAGATTGGAACAAAGGAAATGATAGTACCAAAAGTCATAAAATGTAGACTTTGGCCCAACCGCAAAACACCTAGGCTGTGCAGCTACCTCTTATTGCTCAATCGCAAATGCAGGTGTGGACCGTAAACTGGAAAAAAAAAATTGCCAATGTTTGTATATAGGGCGCTTGCTAGGAGCGCCGTGATTGACGCCAAATTCGTGAAAGCTGCGAAGAATGGCTAGTATCTGGGCGTGACTATGCTGATTCGTCGAATCGGATAAAATCGATAATAGCCGGATCTGGCTGTTAATCTCCAGTCTTTTTGTCCTCCCCCCTTCTCCTCAGGTTGTGCTTTTGCAACTCCTCGGGTTGTGTGGAACTGAGAATTTGGGAGGTGTGGTGGAGCGCAGAGAAATAAATGCAAACGAGGAAAAATGAGCGGTAAAGTGAGTTCGTGGTACAGTACTCCAAGAGTGGTATGAGTAAAGCATGAAAAACAAAAACTACCTATCAGCAATCGCTGCCGAGTAGCAAATAATGCACAATACGTATACCCGAGATCCAACCCAAGAAACAAGATGAACCAAAGGATATAGAAATATAGAAAGAAGTCTCCATATGATGACCTATGATAAAAAACCCCAAAAACCCACGGTCTGTACCTAAAGATGAGTGAAGAAATAAAAAACAACGAAATAAAGATTGTAGCAACCGTAAAATCACACCAAAGCACAAAACACCACAACAAAACCGAAATCAAAACGAGCCAAAAAAACACAAAAGCTGCGCAATCATTTCCGCAACCCACAACCCGCTCCAACTGTAATGTCGTCATAAAAAGCACAGCAGTGTAAAAGTACTACAAAAACATAAAACGCATTTCCTCTAGGCCAACCAAACCAAGGCTTAACCAGGAAAGGTGGTGCCACGATTTAGTGAAGGTGCATACCCACTGTAGTGTTCTCGTTCTCGTTCTCGTTCCCGAGAACGTGAAGAGTGCGAATGGTAAGTTGTTGTATTAGCCCTTGACAATCCAGGTGAAAATTGTTCTGGAACAAGCCTCGGTGAAAGGCTGGGAGAATGGTGTTGATGATGTCTATGAGCCCGCGGCGGCGAGGTGTGCGGTGAATGCGGGTGACTACTTGGGGGGGAGTGGGGGTGGATACTACTAGGTGGGGGAGCATAGCGTGGATCGATTGATGCAGAGTACATCGGGAATGGTATCCCGTGAGCCCCCACCGCTTTTGGAATGTATTCAGCGGGTAGAGGAGCTGGGGGACCAGCGAGGTCAGCGGGGTGTATTGAAGGTGAGGTTGATCCCGGCTGCCGGCGCGCGTGGTGTGATGGGATGCCGCCTGTGGCTTGTGCTTGCGCCTCTGCATCTTCGCGAATGTAAACCTCGAAGGTGTACCTCTTCCATGGTCCAGTTCGTGGATCGATACTTGGAAAAATCAGCAAATGTAAAAAAATCAATATTGCTGACAGAGTCGCTTACCCTTCAGCAGCAGTCCGTATCTCTGGACTCGGCATCTTCTTATCTGTGATCGGCGTATCGGTTGAGGGACTTGAATAACCAGAGTCGCACGGCATTGGTGCCTCGCCGCGAGGCATGCGAGATGTTTGTTTCTCGATACTTGGACTACTATGTCTTCGCCTCGGAGCCCCGTAATTACCAGTATTCAGTGGGTGAGAACCTGAGTAAGCGGGGTGGGGGGGTGCGGATGTCCCGTAAACCTGAGGACGCATTACTGGAGTTGATGGGCCATCGTCATATCTTGAAGTTACAGAAGATCCTCGGCGCAAAGGTGGTGACTTTGAGGATTTGCGTTCTCGGTGTTGGGGAACTTCGGATGCGCGATCCCTATCTCTGCTACCCCTCATCTCCGCTCTCTCCCGTGCTTCCCTTTCTCGTAGCTCCCTCTCCCGGCGATCCACCTCAATCTTATCCAATCTAACCCTCTCTGCCGCCGCCCTCAAAACATCCGCCTGCGTTGCTTGCTGCCTAATTGATTCGTCCGCAGCACTTGCTCTTGGAATGTTAATTTCCTCAGCCATTCTCTGCTTTAGCTTTGCAAGTTTCGCTTCTTCGGCTTTCTTCGCTTCAAAGTAGCCCGGCCGGACTTCGGATGAAGTTGGAGGAGGTGGTGCCGCTGGTGGAGGTTTCGGGGTTTCGTATTGACGGGCGTCATATGAGGCCTTCCTCGGAGATTCCTCCGGATACCTGTAGCCTTTCCTTGGTACTTCCTCTTGGTGACGTGTGTGTGTGTGCGCCTCGTAAGCAGCCTTTCTAGCCTCCTCAGCCTCCCACTGAGCATATTCTGCCTGTGTAGCTTTCCTCGAGCTTTGCTCCTCCGCACTCCATGAAGATTCCTCCCTAGATTTCCTTTCCCTTCCCTCGGCCCTCTTCCGCGCATGCCTAGCCTCACGTTCCTTCTCCTTATCTCTTTGCCGTTCGTCCGGCGACGGATTAGTTCCACTCCTTTCCCGCCTCGCGGGCTTTTCTGCCCTTTCTGACCTTTCGGCACTTCCCGGAACCGGGCCGCTTGCACTTCGTGTGCCATGGGGATGCTGTGAATGTGGACTGTGAGAGTGAGGGTGAGTTGAGTGTGTTGGTTGTGGGGGTTTAGCTGCTGCTTCTGCTGCTGCTTTTGCCTGTTTTACCAGTTCATCGTCGTATTTCCGCCTGCGGCGACTATCGATCAGGAGTTCATAAGCTTCCTGGACCTTCTGGAACTGAATGGCCTTTTCTTCCCGTAGCGATTCGTCGTGGACCTTATCTGGGTGACATTGGAGAATAAGCTTCTTATATGAACTCCTGATGGCAGCTGGAGCAGCATCGTTTGGTATTCCAAGGACGGCATAAGGATCTGTAGTCATTTTTGGAATCGCCATATAGCGTGTGGTAGGGGGATTGAATCAGACGAGCAGAGGACCACTGATAAAGTCGACCGCTCGAGAGATGCTGCTATTAAGATTAACGATCGCTGCTGATCTAGTGTGCTGCGGAGTGATAGTGGCCACTTTGGATGATTACAGGGAACGACGTGTACTTGAGCGGTGCCAAGTTGAGCGGTTTAGATCAGAACCGAAGTGGGAATACCGATGGAAGGAAGGACGATCTCGCCGGATTGAGATGAATGTTATGCAACAGGTCGATGGTAGAGTAGGCAACGATTCCAGATAGTAGCGTGGTATATGAAATAAAGAACGGTTATATCATTCAGTTGATATATTGACGGTCTACGGTCAATATAGTTGGCTGTTGGGCCTCGGATGGTTCAAGAAAAAGGGGGGGCTTAGCAGTGGTGGCTCGCAGAACCTGCAGTGTTGTATACGTAGATGGTAATTGATGACGACGACCAGCTTGTGGAAAGGAAAAGAATGAAGAAGAAACAAGAAGGGAAGTGTACGTTAAGCGTGCAGGAATGAAGGCAGAGCCAGTGGCCAGACAGAAATGAGTACTTGGGGCCTTTAGATGTCTTTTTGCCACACAAAAAGAAACACAACTCGCTGGCTGGATAATAGGGAATGGTAGTGGTTAACTCCGTTCCCGGGGATATTTCAAAGCAGCCGAGTCGAGTCGAATGCAAAAGGCAGTCAGTCAGTCAACGTTTCGTCGTGGCTGTTTCGATTGCAAGTTAATGCAACCGGGAGAAGACGGATGAATGTATGTCTAAGCCTGACAAGCAATGTGGGACTGATGATGAAAGCAAAGATTGAAAGCAATGGACAAGTTTGGAAACAGATTGATGGGAAAGATGAGTGATGGAGAGCACGGAGTTTGTTTTTCGTTCCGGGCAGACGATGGAGAGAAAGCAATGGATTGATGGGCCGACCGAGAGAAGCGGGGGGGGGGGGTAGGTGGGGGGGGGTAATTCGGGGAAGGGAGGGGGAGGGGAAGGGGGGGGGAAGTCAACTGAGATGCAGATGGGGGGTGAATAAGAGGTGGATGATAGAGAGTGATTCTCTCGGGGGGGAGGGTTGAGAGAGAGGGAGGAGAGAATCGAGGGAGGAGGTTCAAGTGATGAGAGTTGACGAAACGAGGTGAGTGACCAGTTCGTTGAGTGAGAGACTGTCGGTGGACTTGACTTGGTGTGGGTGTGTGAGCGCGATGGGAGGGAGGGCAAGAGGTTATTGGGTGTTCATGATGGTGGGGAGAGCGGGATGTCCAAGACCTACTGCATCCAACTCTGAACTCTTCTGGCCAGCAGCCGGCCAGCACTATCACCACGATTGGCCTGGACATGCTGCGGGGAGCGACCAGCCAAAGCAGGGAAGCTCTCTGTATTGAGAAAAGCAGCATAAGGCAAGCAAGGGCCCCAGGTAGAGCACTTGCAAGTCGTTCAAACCACCACTGGCTCATGGTGCCCTGTAGCCAAGAATCCCAGATTTCTCCCCTCCCCCATTCTCTACTCCTGCTACCACAACCCATAAAAATGATCTCGATTCCATACACTATGATGAGTTGTTCAAAAACATTCAAGAAGGCGTATCCCCCCCCGTCAAAAACTCGATATCGCGAGAGAAAAAACCCTTGTGTCTTCTGTAACTCCCCCCCCCACATACTGTCTAAAGAGTCGTAACTCTTCCCCCTTCTGTAGTTATTATTACCTTAGTTCGTAGTTCATCTCTACTCGTTCCTATTCGATTCGTTCGTTCTTCCTCTAACCGCCAAATCAAGTCCTGTCCCCTTCCCCTTCCCGACCGCTTGATAAGGAAACATTCCTAGTACAGCTTCCCCTCCCACCAATCAGGAAAAATCCCCACGTCCCGGCGCGTATGCACTGCGCATTAAGAAAGGGAGGGCCAAAAAAATAAAAAGGAATAAGAAAAACGGGAGAATTCTGGCCCTGCAGCTCGATTTACTGATCTTGGGCAAACGCCTTCTTACTCGCACTGCATAAAATCTCTCCTCTTGGTTGCAGGTGGCTATCGAGACATGAAGCCCATCGTGAAATAGAAACCACTGCATTTGGGAGGGGGGAAGGGTTCAGGCTATGTTTCCAAATGCGGGACAATTTGTTTCTTTACCTGTGTTTCCAAAAACAGACATAACCTGATTTTACCACTCAATCTAGAAAAGAAACGCAAATGACACAAATTAACCCTGAATAGTCGGCACCCCTACCCAGCAGCTCCCAATTACGCCTAGTGTCGAATACTCCAGAACCAAAAAGAAAGCCCTTTCGTCTCGGTCAGGGCCAAGCAAGGCCAGCCGGGCACAGTTCCGTTCCCCGGACGGTCATCACCACATCTGTCGTCCCATCTCAACCACCCTCCATCGTCCAACCTTCAAAAGAAGAGAATGCACAGAGACGACAGCCAGCCACTTTTTCACTTGGCATGTTGTACGACGAACCCATGGGAGGCTGGACTATCCTCAGCGGACAACATGTATCGCATCAAGATGCTGTTCCCAGAAAACCCCTGCCGATTCGACTAAGGTACAAGAAAACGAAACAAAAAAGTTTGGGAACCCGACCGACCAAACAAATACCCCCGAATTCCCACCCCAAGAATAAATACACCTTGCTTACAAGCATATCAACCCGAAATGCACTTGATATTGATAAACCCTCCTTTTCCCCCGCTCTCTCCCCCCCCGGCGCAGGTGCCGTGTGTACATACATACGTGCCCCATCTGTTATAGATATTTCAACTCAGGCTAGGTTGGATAACTACAACAACATGACCAGCAACCAATCTCATATCACAATACAAAAAAAGTAAAAAAGTGTAGGAAGCGTCTATCCTTTCCAGGTGCACAAAGCTCAATAACAGAATTAGAGATGCTCTGTCTCACTTGACCTTTTCTCTTTTTTTTACCGCCTCAGGGTTATGTAAATAGTCCCGCGCGGATAATCCAATGCGGGGCAACCCACTTATCTCCCCCTATCGCATAGAAACCTTCTCGAAGCTCTCGTGATGGATTCCCCTCTCTCTCCCAGGGTTAGGTGAAGCAGGAACAAACATGCGCACACCCGCACCCGGCAGCTGCGGGTAGGGGTAATAAATAACAAAATACTTTTTTTTTAAAAAAAAAAAAAAGATGCGAGAAATGCGATATGATGCGGGGGGGAATCAAGTTTAAGTTTCTCGGTAAATTTTGTTGAGATTCGTTTTGCATTCGCATCTATCGCATATGATGGATGGGATACGCATCCTTACAGCCTGATGATGATGACTTCATGTGACTTGTCGTGTATCCAAGACGAATATCTTCAGAGCATCAGAGTAGAGTAGGGTATGTACAAAGGCAGTAAGTAATCCGCCTCACACGAACCTTTCCACCATCAGCCTTATTGTCCCCCCCCACCTCGCCTAGTTCTGTCGCGCGTGATGCCCTATCGTCTGACGAAAGCCTGTACTTGGGTAATACCTAACCTTAGAGTGGACGAACCCCACTTACAGGTTCTTTCTATTCCCATCAATAGATCTGTACAGGTGATGCCCTAGTAACGGAAGACTTCTGTCATCATATTTGCGCCTGGGAGTACTCTACACAGACATCTGTCCCAATCAAATACGCTAGATTCAAAGCTCCCTCGGATGTCCGGTAGTATCATTGCCATTGGGAGCCACTGAGGGTTCAGAGATCACGTGAAACCAGACAGCCTCACAATGAGGGATCATGGAACTTATAGTAAAAGGAACCATCCCCAGCCCCATCTTTCGTCAGCCTTAACTATTTGCCACTGTAGATTTAGCTTCCGCCCACTCCCACTAGCCCTGTTAATTTCACGTGACCTATGGATCTCCCCATCTTTCACTATCATTATGAATGCCAATCCACCTGACGTCAATCACTTTGTAGAGATCCAGTAGATAAGCAACCCGCCCGTGTTTGGCCAATGGTGTGGTAATAATCGCAATACTTGAGCAACACACCAATCAGCTCAGGCGGATTAATACCCATTTAGCAGTAGTATCCCATTATATTATATAGTAGACTTTCGTGGTAAAGAATAGCAGCTCTATAATAATAACCATGGTATCAGTTTCGTAGCTGGTTTGTGATAGGATATATGTGTGTGTTATAAGAATAAATGACCTATAAAAATTATAGTATCTTGGTCGTATGGTGCAAGTCTACCCACTACCCTCGCGCATCTTTCCAACATCTTTGTTAAGCTAAGGGATTAATTAACTAATTGAATCGCATGACTCAAGCGACCAATCAATCCCAGTTAAAGTAAATGATATTAATCGTCATGGAGACCGGCTCTCCTATCTTCTTGTGGAATATCTCCCTTAAACTCTTATCTATCCTTTGGTTAATTTTACGTATTAACTATAGTAGCTACGTTAAATATTGGCTCATAGCTTCATAGGTTTTTTTTTCTCCCCCTCCCCTCCTGAAAGTAGAGTGGTGAAGAAGACTTTCTTTTTTTTCTTTGTAAAAGTGGGGTTATCAAAGATGTTCGGCCAAGGCCTGTGAATCTTAGATAAAGTCGCACACCAAGGATTGTTTTGTACCTACTTCAAATCGTGGTAAGGTGCGTCATTCTCGCCTAATGAGATGAGACAGTTAGGCGCGTAAGCCGTCTGTTGCAGTGCTTTTACATGAAAAGAAAGATGGTGTATTAAAAAAAAAAAAAGGTTTAGTACCTACATCATCACCCACTACGCTACTACCTCTATTAATGAAAAGATAATAATAATCAAGAAACGTGATACTCTAGACCTGAGGTGAGAGGGGGGGGAATTTTTCATTGGTTCCTGTTATCCTTGTTTCTCGGAACGCCTCCACGGAGATGCCCATCTCCTGTCCCACGTTTTTTTTTTTTTTACTCTCATGTTTATCTCCCCAGAATCTTAGAGTATCAGGGAGATACAAACGACTACACGCAATATACAGCGAGAGGGGGGGGTGGGGAAGAGAGAGAAGAATACAGCCCAGGTTCGTGATACCCTACTTCGCCCCTGACGCGAGTACGCATTACACTTGCGCAAAACACGCAATTGTGTACAAGTTCTATTTCCATCCCTCCTTCTCCTAGTGTAGATAAATGTGTTATTGGTAAACCTCGTGGCATCCCTCTGTAAACATCACCCGTTCCCCGAACAACCGCTCTCGGACGGACTGCAGTTGCGGTTTTATGGGAATAGAAAAGAAACCTGCACCTCATCACACCGCAGCTGCAGACTAGGGGAGATTTGAATCACTTGACACTTCACAAGTTTAAAGGAGGGAGAAAGAAAGAAGAAAAAAAAGGGCAGGGCCTATACTCTACAAACTACAAACTAGAATCGAATACAGTTATTTGTATACATATTTTTACACGTATCCACCGGGTTGTTTATGTCTAAACAGTAATAAAAAAGTATCGATGACCACCCTCCCCTCCCCTCCCCTCCCCCTCCCCCTCCCCCCCTTCAGCTATCATGTCAGGAGCAAGGAGGAACTTACGGTGAAACTGAACGTGTCTTGTCTACTAAGTATAACTCGGATGCCGCGATAAAACGAGCCTAGCCTGGGGGAGGTGGTATCAAGATAGGCATGATGCCATATCACCTACCCCGCGCGATAACGCCTCACCCCCCAAAAACCTCTTCAGCGGGGCCTACCGGGGAGATATAGGGGGGGGAATAAAATAAAGAAAAATAAACAAACATGCACAACCCCGCAACGGTCTCCGTAACAACGAAAAGAGAAGCAATCCCGGACTAACACACTCCCTCCATCCCTACCCGAGATAGACACAGGGTCAGGGTTTATTCACAAAGAAAGCCGAAGATCCCGAAGATCCCGAAGATCAAGGTCAGACCGAGCGAAGATCTCCCGGGAACGTCAAATAGTGTTACGCCATTGTCGTCATAGATGTACAATGGTAATGTTATTTTTGTTTTTTGTTTATGGAGGAAACGTAGTTTCAATTGGTATTTTGCATTTATATTTCCCCCTCTGGGGTAGTTGATACGAGGGGGTAGCATAAGCATCAGCCCGAACGTGCTGTGCACGGATGTTTACAGATTTTTTATTTGTGTATTGGTACATACGTACATTGGTTCATTTTTCTGTTTCTTCTCTTCCCTTTTTTTTTTTTTCCTTCTTCAGCTTGAGATTCAGCTTCCGGTTCCGCCGAGTAAAGACAATACTATACCGAATCACGCACTTTCTCAGCTCGGTGATAGGTAAAAAATATGCACAAGCCAGCAGTAAAGTCATGCCAATTTAACGATCCTCTAGGACGTTTTCGGGGAAAAAGCCATCGTTTGTGTAAACAGTCAGGCGGAGCCACCATCTCGCTTCGCTCAAAAAGGATTGATTCGGCCGGGCCCCCCGATCTCATGGAGCTGCTAGTCTGGGGAAACATTCTACAATACGTTTTTACACATGAAGAAGAAGAAGAAGGTTCCGCAGAGACCGCGGTGCGGCGGAGCATCGACACTGTCAGCAATCCTCGTCATTCTCGTACCAAGGGTGGTCGGACATTACAACGTGACCGCCAGGTTTCTGTGATCAAAGCCATAAACGTCTAGCGTAACGCTAGTGGCGGCAAGGGCGGTGGCTCGACGGCGAACCAACGTAAACGTTCCACGTCCACGATACTATTATGATTTTATAAAATGACATTGTTTGGAGGAGGTGACCGGTGAGCACAACAACTTGGAAAACAAAA
Source organism: Verpa conica (assembly GCA_033030425.1). Lineage (NCBI taxonomy): Eukaryota > Fungi > Ascomycota > Pezizomycetes > Pezizales > Morchellaceae > Verpa > Verpa conica. The sequence continues at coordinate 1,241,285 of JAUFSD010000016.1, forward strand.
GTGTGACCCCCCCACATCATCATTACCACGACAATTACGGTATTGGTCTGCTGCCCATAGATACATGGACTAGAGCAGGGTTAAGCGGAGAGTGGCTCGAATTAACGAAATAGGCACTTCGGCACCTACCGGTTATGGGAACCTATAAGAGGAACATTACACTTTTAGAGGTTGGTAAATAACTAACTTTATTCGATATAGCTATGACCCCCTATCAAAAAGGAGCCAAAAAAACCAAATCGTGGGGATTGGTAATGATCGGCTTTACGCAAACAACGCCTCAAGCTCAACCTTCAGCTTCATCGTGAGATCCTAGCTCACGAGACTTTACACAAGCCCCCCGTACACCGTGACAATTTTTTTTTTGTACAGTGACAAAAGGAAGAAGAAAATACCGAACCAATCATCCACCCGGTCACTCTTCGGAGAATTCTTTTTCGAACACCCCCCCTCCCTCCCCAGCCAACGCATCATCCCAATAGCTCGTATCAACCAAGCTACTGGGTTTCTTTTGTAGATGCAATATCCCGGGAACTACGGTGTTTTTTTTTTTGCTAGTCCCTGATGAATATACAGGTTTCTTAACTCTCTACATACCCCCCTAGGCTACATATTCAACCCTGGTTGTTTTTATTTTTTAGATGGCTCTGTGTTGTCGACGTTGGAATATGTGTATTTTTGACATCTGCATACTTGTTAATGCGAAGGCCGCGATTACTCCTGAGAGAAAATTACAATAGGTAGGTTATGTTAGCTATTGGGGGTGGCTAGTGTGAGTCAACCCGTACTAATTCAAACCGCATCTCCAAAACGACTGCTTACAAGCTGATCCCGATCAACAATAGCGTCCCCCAAAGAGTAACCTTACTCGAGAATTGGGTCTTTAAAAAGAATTAACGAATCTACAATCCCATCTCAAGATCGCCCCCCTTGTTTCACGATAATCAGGAACTCCATCTACCCTTCCGATAGCTAGGCTATCCGTCAATCCCAAAGAAAGAGAGTAAGGGAAAGGGAAAGGGGAGAAAAAAACCAGGCCTGAAAGATGCTTACTTTACAGCACATCTGAAACCTACCAGCAACCAACGTGATCTTCTCTGATAGGCAATTCCTAGTTGATCTCCCGGATAACACTAGTTGTCTCGGAAAATCCACGGTTAAGTTGGTAGGGAAAGGAAGGGGGGGAGGGGATAGTGAGACATCTTGATTGACGTCGGCCAGCATAGAATTTCTGAAATCCCAACAATAACAGCACATCGACACGGAGTTGGAATGCGGAAGCCTTTTTAGAGGGAGGTCCGTTCGTGAGATGTTAGCCCTGTCGCGTGTTCAAGGTTGTGTCTTCCTTTTCTTTTTTTTTTTTTTTTGATACTGCAATTCTAGATGGCTATCTTTTTTGAGAGGGTCATTCCCTGGTCATCCACATCCACATCCCGATCTGAGTCCCCTTGAACTTACTTTCTCACTTTTTCTACTTTCCCTCCATCGGCAACGTGCGGGGCAATTGGAACCTTGAATACTCCTTTTTTTTTTTTTTGAATTCAACCATCGTGAAAAGGAAGGTGGCGAACTCCAGCCAGGTCCAGACGAGGCGAGACTTCTCTCCTGTGGGGAGAGGCGTCGGTGGCAATTTCTAGCTTTCTGGGGAGGGGGAGCCAGTATAACCTAAGGCTTCTTTGCCGTCTTTAGGAAACTCAGTTCAAAGGGTCATGGCAACAACAACAAATAAATCCTCATCGATGCTTTGATATTCCGATACGAGAAATTATCGAAACGTGGCCACCACCATCTCGTCTAGATGAAGCCGTACCCTCGATCTCCCGCCATGATTCGAATCCGGGGATTGTGGGGGATTGCGGGGCGGGGAACCAGGGTAGGAAGAGAGTAAGGGGGGGGGGGGAGAGGAAAAAAAAGAGCGGAAGGACGTACCTGCGCATACACAAGAATATTTTTTTTTTTTTAAAAAAATGAGGTTTGAAATGATCATCCCGATATTCTATATATCACGATACTCATAGTAAATCACGATGTTCATCGTAACGACTCAACCTTGGTAGTGTGAGCAGAGCACGTGCTGGGATGTAAAGAAATATCGATCATTGGCTCCCGGAACTCTGGGGCTGGCCCTCGCGAACGAACCATTTACAGTTTGCATATTGGAGGGAAACGTACGCGCACGCAGAAAATCACGGATAGAGCATGCCTTCGGATCATGAGACACGCAGGGGACAGCAGGCTGACGTAGGGTAGCGGAAGTTCTTTTTTTTTTTTTTTAATATTTTATATGTAGCTTGTTTTTTTTTTTTTTCTTTCCTGTTTTCTAAAGTTCATAGGGTAGAAAGTTATGTATACATGTACTTCTCAACGCAGGATGGGATATGTATGCGCCATGCGGCCCCGCGAAATCAGTTTGAAATCTACCTACTCGTACATGACACAACAAAAAAAAAAAAAAACTCCCCCAATGGTAATTGGTCAATCTTCCCGAACCAACGGGTTCTGTTCCAATCTGGCGCTGGCCTGAGAAGCGGGAGAGGGAAAATTTTTATTTCCTGGTTGATTCAGATAAGACCCGCATCATGATTCATCACTCTCGGGTACGGCAAGAAGTGAAGAAAATTTGTACCTTTTCTCTTCCTCGGTGCTGCGCACAATCAACCCGTATCAGCAACTCCCAGGAACGTGTACCTCTAGAGAGAAAATTTTCTAAACTGGCCTAAGGTAAGATCAGGCCGGGAGGTGTCTCACCGAAATCTAGCATGTCGGGCAAGTTGACTTTGGCGACTTACGATTGGGTTCCTGCAGGGGTATAAAGTACTCTACATAGAGTATCTGGAAATAAGCTTCATCCTACACCGCCGGGGTGTGCAGATGTCACCTCTTGCTGTGATTGATGGATATCTCGTTGTCAACGTACGCCTAGTCTTCTTGGAGTCCCCAGGTGGGTAGCTGTTTAGAACCATATGTACATGAGAATAAGAAATCATGATACATCTCGGCCCGCCGAATGCATACTTCTGACATTACAGAACCCCCACTTAGTAACTATTTAGTGATTACAGGTACCAAGAACCAGCAGATAACACCTGAGACAAACTCACGATGCTGCTCAGGTGCTTCAAATTCAATCCGTACCGTTAACCCGAAAAAGCTGGGTTCTCGGATAACGAAAAAATAGATTGCTTAACACGTAACTATAGCGTGTAAGGCACAGTAAATAGGAAAACGTATGCTAGTTCTTCACCGCAATACCCTTAACTCATAGAGTTCACCAGCTATGGAATGTAGTGGGAAAAAAGGAAAAAAAGCGTTCAAACATGCAGCTGCACATCAAACTCGCTTCCCATAAATTTCTCGATATGAGTAGAATAAAGATGAGAGGATGCCATAGAAAAAAGCATTAAACTACGCAAAAGCTAGCTTGAAACTTGATATCGCGTCATCAAATGCCATCTTCCGAATCCGGTAAGTACATCAGCAACCTTATCCTTATCGCCTCCAGCTTCCCCCTTTTTCCCGTTCCCTGTCCCGGATAAGTAAAATATGTAAAGCAGTGGTATTAGCGCCATAAGAAAGCAAGTTTAACTGGCTGGATAAACGCGAAAAGCAATGCACGGCCACAAGTTCCTTGACAAAAGCAAATTGATTATCCGCCCGAATGATCTTCGCCATTCATCCTGCTGCACATCATCCATCAAATCATAAACGGCACCGAAGCCTCTACAAGCCCGTCCGCTGTCGGCACGTAAAAAATAAGCACGCCGTTCCTATACATACCGGATAAAGGACAACTCACCTAACTTAGTCGCAACGGCCCAAACGGGCAAATACTTTCTCACTTCCTCAAACGCTGGAATATCGTCGGCATCTCTGTTGGCATCACTCCAGAGGCATACAACTCTCCCTTCTAAACCTCCCTTTGAATTATTGTCGGCTTTGTTGTCATTGTGGGCCGTGCGCTTCGCAGCTTTTAGTTCCGTGTGTACCATGCTGTCGGGACCGTGTCCATCTAGAGTAGTGGGGAAGATTGTCGCTTCCTGTTCCCAAGTGAGTTCGACATCCCATCCATGTTCCCATTGTCTACTCCATAGTCTCAATTCATTCGATCCTGACTCCGGGATTGGATCTCCCAGGGTTGGTGACCGGCGCATCTTCTCAACGGGCGTCTTAGTGTAATGCATGAGACTTTGACTCAAATTCCCATTCGCCGGTTGACTCCCATGTCCGTTCCGAACTTCGATATCTGTAACGTTTTTGCTGTCGAAAAGAAGTTTGCATGCCCTCGTATTTTTCCCAGCGAGCGATATTAACGCCTTTCCGTCTCCGAGTTTGGTGATATTGTAGGAAACCCAACTGGCCATCCCGTTTGCCGCTGCGCCGGGAAAAATAGGTGCAATCTTTGGAGAGGGTCCTTTCCAGGAACACCTTACTAATCCACTATGCCTTGTGCTTTCTGTCTCAGGAGCGCATTTTATATTCTTCTTTGTCGCACTAGGGATGAAATTGGAAACAATGCTTTCAGTAAAGTTAGGATGCCCAACCAAATGAACCAAGTTCTCGCCTGTCTGTAAATCAACAGTTTGTTGGAAATAGAGCTTTAGCCTGGCATCTGGAGAAAACGGGAATGCTGCTAGGTTGTAGATGCTTGTGCCTATGAGTACTACAAAGAGAAACAATGTGACGTGGTATGTGACTCGGTGGAGAAAAGGTGTAATTGGGAGGAGGAGGATAATGGAAAAAGCTGCGATAATCAAATAAGGCAAGGTTGTGCTGCCTCCATCACCGCCAGTTTGTGCTACTCCCGCTGTTAGCACGAGACCGATAGGTCCAGCAAACATTAGCTGTATCGGCACTGCTATTAGAAACTGCGGGATCCATGCCCAGTCGGGAAGGTATTTGCTCCAATTTTGTTCTTTTCCGTAAACGTCATCGTCTTTAGGTTCTGTATCGCTAGAAGCAGTTTCATGGCGAATGTTTCGATTGTAGGCAAAAGAGGAAGGCCTGTTGGGACCTCGGAAAAGAGGGGTGGTCTCAGTAGCTTGAGAATTTTCATCGTCATCTTCACCGTCAGGGTGACTAGAACCATCCGAAGATACTGCTGCTTGTGAATGCCCTTCAGAAGAATATGCGAGTGCTTCAGCACCGCTCAATCCTTCCACTTCATCTTTTCGCTGTAATGTAGACAGTTCATAGAGAGAGATACAGGAGGCAACAAAAGCTCCCATGTAGAAAATAGGGACCCAGTATCCACTGGACAAACCCACCTTAGGTGAACTGATATAAGCCACAGCAACCATGATAAGCAACCAAAAAACGAACAGCTGAAGGCAGGCATATCCTCGAGCCAATGCAGTTGGCCTAACTGCGTCTGCTCCCCTTAGAATAACCCATGCAATAGTCCACCAGGTTGCTAAGAGATTTGCCCAGACAGAGTCCGGAGATGAGTAGACAATCATTGGGTTTACTTTATGAATCCACAAGGCCATTCCCATAGTCGCTGCACTCGCAAGTACAAATGCTACGGGAAGGCGGAAAAGGCCACGCCAACCACGAATAGTTTTAGCAACATGAGCAATATCGGGTGGCGGAGGGTGTAGAGAAGCATTTGAGAAGAAATAAAGTTTTTGAGTACGGTTGAGAATATAAAGTCCCCCAGCGATGGCACAAAATGGAATGACGATCAAAGTTATAGTCCAGGAGAAGAGGGTTTCCACATCAAACACAGCGAATGTGCGGCCAAATACTAAATAGATAATTAGCCACCAAGGGTTTAGACCGGGCAATGCATTTAGACATACAATCAAACCAAGTACCAGGCTTCCCCTTTCCTGCACCTCCATTTTGGTCGAATTCACTGCCGGTATCATCTACCATCGCACGTAACGTATACAAGGACATACTAAGCATGTGCCAAATTGACCTTTTACTGGCTATAGAACTATTAGTAAAGTTACAGTATTTTCAAACGCACTTGGGTAGAGGAGTGGTACTTACTATGTCTAGTGTCATCATCGGTAGTATGGTAGCGGCTTCGTGGTTCGTAAAAAGCTACGTCTAGACCTCGCATGCCGAGAGAGTCGCGAAAGACTGTATAATCTGTGTAGCTCCTATAATCGAATAAGTAAGGCACTAAGTATATGGCTGTGAATAACAAACCGGACAGCCCCCATTTTATACCCGTCACCACTGACAGCACTTCCGAAAGGTCTTTTGGCCTTTTGGTAGAATCTTGTTACTGCAGAGTCATTGGACCTAAACAAAGTGGCCCTTCCACCAGCACCAGCACCTTCCAAGTTTAAAAACATATCTAGGGCAAAAGAGAGGGGTTAGCTATTTCTTTCTTAGGGGTAATTATCTGTTATATACAGTAAATAAATAAATAGCTAAAACTTACGGGGGAGCTGTGCGATGGGGTGCATTGCAAATGCTCTTGCACCATTCTATGCCCATAGATCATCAATAAATTTGGTCGATAATAATATTAGTAGATAAGGAATAGTTTAATACCAGGCCATCCTCTTCTCCGTTGTTGAGTAGCGCAATCAATCCTCTTTGTGGTCTCTTTCCTCCATTTTCTTCTGAACGGGTGAATGACTTAATAACCTGTAGCACCGAGACAATGGCAACACCATCATCGGTGGCACCTATACCGCAGTACATATAATCAGCAGTTGACTCCGAAGTTCTGTTTACCATAACTGATAACAATTATGTTTTGCCAATTCTTGCCCAAAAAAGACCAGAACTAGTGAAAACACATTAAAGTGACAAAACCCCGGGAGAAAAATAAGGAATCGTTCTGGAGACAAACCATAGCCTGTAGAAACACTGTCATAGTGGGCATTGACTAGTACAGGTGATAGCTCCGAGGTTGGCCTTTCGCCATGGATATAAACTATGATATTCGTCCCCTCAAAGTAGACCTGTGAAAACTCAATAGTTAGTGTAGGCTCTGGGAGTGATTCGGAAGTGGCAATAAGACAATGAACTAACCGTATTGCGATTGAGCGGGTTATAGTAAGTGACATTGCTCCCCCATGTTGAGCCCACACCATCGTTAATTAGCTGAACTGTTCCGTCATATCGATCTTTAGAATCCACCGACTCGCTATCAGAAAATCCTTTGACACCATTCTCGGAGAGAATCTGCTGCAACCTGTCCAGCAGATACTGCCTAATATCATCATTCTTCCTGCTGTTGTATGGGTGAAATGAACGCGTTAGAAACTGGAGGTCCTGATAGGCTTCATGAACATCAACACCCCAATGGTCCAATTCATGTTGGGATGCAACTTTAGGGGGACGGCGGTCGATCCAAATCAAGGCAGCAAAGAGACTGATATATGTGAAGATCGTGAGCAATGTCACGGGCAAGGGCCGAAATCCAATAATGGACTTGATATTTGCCATTTTCTCTGGAGCAATAACTGGTGTTGTGGTATGAACACCACCGAGGGCTTCCAGAGCCGTGCTGAAGCGGCTGAGGAGATATGTAGCTGAAAAAGAAGAATCTGTTGATGAGAGCAGAGACCGAGTAGTGGGATTTCTATCTGACGAGCCAGGCGTGAGTGAGGGGATTAACGGTGCCACCGTGATGATGCAAGGGCCCGAGATTTACGAGCCGTAGGAGCTTACAGTATAGACGAGATGAAGTAGCCTACCCCAGACCAAAAGTATCAATGAATGGACTGATGGATTAAGGGATACTGAGGGGCAATGTGGTTGTGATCTCCGAGGAGAGAGGAGAGAAAAGGGATGATATATCGGGTACACAGGAAGGGACGCGAAACCCTTGTGACGTCGGTTGTCGCGATGCCGTTGCCCGCTTTAGCGAGACGGTGCACGGTCCAGGTGCCAAGCTTCTTAGTTATTGCGGATCATTTGGGTGTGGAGAAGCAAGCGCCTAGGTGTTATCTTGTATTGAGGCTCAACGTTTATAGTGAGGTAAGATTAAGTGTAATATAAGGAGGTTATGGAGGAACATATAATTTTTTCATTATACGGAGACCTCTGGCTATTAATTGATGAGCGGTGGTTACAAATGGAGGTTATCATAAAATTAAGGCAGAAAGTCAAGTACAGTACATGTATATATGCATGTAATTTGCAAACACAAATGGGGTTCTTAGCCGTGCTTAGCGTCACAAGTTGTCACTCTGACTGAAAGATACCCTAACCCTAATGACGTCTTTGTATCTATCATGGGGAATCACTCGTAAATTAGGCAATCTTTTTCCCCTCAAATGAGTGGATTAATCATAAGTACATGGAGTCTTTTTCTCCTCATTATGTAGGTTAAAGTAAAAATTGGGCTATTAGTATAGCGTGAGTAAATAAATCAATTAGTTATAATACATCAGTATAGCTTTTTCACCCCCGAGATAACTTATAAAGTTTTTTTCAGTAGGCAATTGTTTTGTTTAGTTTGATTTTCGGGGAAAGGCATATGGGCATGTGTTCGTGAAGATGACAGGACTCCTAATCACCCGCACACGCCTTCCTTATTTGCAATATGGGAGTTGAGGTAAGTTAGTAGGTCAGCAGAGTGCCTCGGCCTGTGTACCATTGTGCCAAAGTTGAAACTCTGCTGTTCGCTGAGTACAAATCTTAGTAGAATTTTACCTGATGATTTATTTTTCAAATTTCTACCTTGATACTACATGTAGAGAGGCATTTATAAGAACCTGCTAGTTGTGGCTCCTTTCTTACATCTTGCTCCTCATCATCTCTAGCATCAACGTTTTATACTACATAAATCAGTGTGACTTCAGGTCTAAAGTAAAATGAAAACACCCTCAAATCTCCAATTTACACTTAAGGTCAAGCCGTGGTCTTTTCCGCGGTTCTCTGTTCGCCAACTCCCTGACGGAGACCTATCATCTTCACATCACATCACTCGACACAGCGCGCCAACAACTCCCACTAGACAGCCTCACTATTCAAGGTCACCGAGGACCCCTAAGAATAAATACCCTTTTTATAGTGGTGGTAGACTCAAATCTGTCTGTCCTGGCTTGATGCGCTGTGACGATTATGCTGCGTTCTTAGAGGCAAAAACTGCAACCCCACCTGCAAATAAGGTTGTGCCTTTTACTATGAGCGAAGGGCTTCATTGCGACGATCCGTTTGTGGATGAACTAGGCGAGGAAAGAAGCTATGAGAATAGCTACTACGCACAGCCTCTAGGGTTTAATCCATATCGAGTCGAGGTGCAATTACCAGATCGGTGGTGGAAACGGGCTAATACCTACTATACCGTCATTGTGGGTTCCCTGTTTGCTGTGTTGGTCTGGGATAGCGATAACTGGCCTCTTTGGCTCATGGCCGAGGTGGTACTATTAACCGTGATCTGGTGTTATTTAGGATAAATTGAGAGGAGAGCATTGTTATCTTTTCCTACATTATCTGAGTTAGGTATTCTAGGGGAGTAAAAATACCTAGTCATTTAAAAAAAAAGTTTCTCCCAGGGGCTGAACCGCGGACCGTTTCTCACTTGTCCCAGAATAAGTGCGACTAGGCTTCCCGGTATACCGGTAGGCCATCTTCACCTGAAAGTTTCAGTAGTCTTTGTACCTTTGAGGTGTGTTAAGGGGGGTCTCACACCCTCCTTTTCGCAATGTGGCAGGTAAAAGGGGCTAGATATCCGACTAGCTGCTTCTAGAGTAAGTATCAATTCACATTCATTTCATTTTCTCGTTTTCTCAGGCCTTTATTCCATGCTTTATTGATTCTCATTTTTTTGCATTGACATGTAATCACGCAAGTTTAAAATCTGTTTTTGCTCTCGATAATGTGAATTACATGTAGTTATAATCTCATGCGAATATGAAAAGGTATTTTAATTCTATTGAAGGTTTTTATTTAAACTCGGCGGTAATAGCAAAGTACGTAGATCTAGAGATTACTTCGGTCAGGTTAGCAGCTTCCAAGATAGGTCGTGATAAGACTCTGCGGTGTTTTTTCTCTAGCGCAAGAAAGTGCACGCTAATGATCCTTGAGATCGAACCTTCCCCCCACGATTGCCCCACTCTCCTCCCCCATTAGTTAAAACATCTAACTTCACCTCGACAACATACCTGCACTCTAGAAACCATCTACCGAATATCACTCATTAGGGCTGTGTCTAATCTAAAATATGTCTCCTGATACTGTTATAAACTAGATTCGTCACTTTTTGATTGCTACCTGGATCAACTGCGTCTATTTCACGTAAATGAAGCGTGATAGCGGAGCTATTTTAAGAGCTATATCAAGTAGGAAGTCAGAGGAGTAGAAAGGAGATGGTCTCGAAGTAAGGTAGGTTGAACTTCCCGATCATGGCATGTCACTCGTGATGGCTCTTCAGTACATCACGACTAACGTATAGTTGAATACCAGGGATCGAGTGATTCCCAAACAAAAATTGTCTAAGGATATCTGTCCTTTCTGCTAAGAAATGCCTAAACGTGTGCTAAGGCCGTTTTATGTTCTGCCCCCTCATTTCCCATAAAATCTTAAATCCATATGTACATGTGTTGCTCATCAACGGGTTAATATTATACAAAGATTTAGTTAGTAGCTATCACAATCCACAACACATTTTCGTCAATCAACATCCCCAGGCGGCAGTCTCACTATTGTCTCGGAGCGGCGTATTTGGGGGAAACAAATGAGTCGAAATCCTCTCGGAAGAAGCGGACCCATAACTCGAATGTCCATTCTTGCTTTCTTATCGCATGTCGCCTTGATACTAATTTTCGGCTTGCTGAATCGACGGTACTGAGTAGAAACAAACTCGCGCAAATAGGTGACAGGTCCCGGGCTGTCCGACTGACCCAGCCAACCTCGATGAAAGGTGTGACCGCCGGACTGCCGGTGGATTGATGGCGTAGGGGCTATTTCTTTTGTGCACAGATAAGTCTATACTCCTTAATATGCTTTGGAAAAAGGGGGACGCATACACTGTCCCTCCGACGCATCCCCACTTTTATCAATATCTGAACCTCCTGCATCTAGTAAAAGTCTTCTAACTGGCCCTTCGAGACCTGCCAGCTGGAGCGGTGTCGTCTGATAACAGTCCCTCGTATGTACATTGGCGCCCTTTTCCAAGAGCATTCTCACGAGGGGTTCATAGCCTCCCTTTACCGCAAAATGGAGAGCAGTTGCACCAGTCCGGTCTTTTTTCTCAATCTCTGCACCCCCGTCTATTAGTGCTAGAGCCACAGCTTCGTGGCCTCGTTTTGACGCCAAATGCAGTGGTGTCGCGCCGTACTGTTGTGTTTTTTGTTCGTAGATATTTACGTCCGCGCCCTCGGTGATTAGAAGCTTCACAAAGTCCACGTGACCACACTCAGCTGCTATGTGCAATGCCGTCCGCTGTAGGTATAGCTGTTTTCTCGGCCAATCGTCAATATTGCCGACGTAGGCGAGATTTGCACCGTTATCGAGCAACCTGCGGAGAAGATGAAAGCTCCCCTTTTGAGCAGCCCAGAGGAGTAGTGGATCTTTGCGGGAGATCATGAGACGAGTGAGAGAGGGGGTGAGAAGAGAGTGGAGGCGGTGATTGAGCTGGTGGAAGCTGATGAGGTCACGGGTTGAGAGGTTTGAAGCGACTATGAGGAGGATCTCGTTGGCGAGCTCAAGGAGTGACATTGTGTTTTGTTATGAGGAGCTATCGTAGGGAGCTTTGGGGATAGATTTTCGGTGGAGGTTAGAATTGATTGAGAGCTTACGAGTGATTAAAGAGGGGGGGAAGATTGTTGGGGTGCGGAAAGAGGAGGCTGAGTTAGCGATAACAAGGCAAAAGTGCGTGTATGGGGGTGCTTGGCGGAGCTGTGTTACACGACATGTTCACGAACCATCACTCGAGCCATAGGAGTGCTACCTAAGAATGATTACCAAAGGAGTTACGTAACATATGCAAGAGTTTTATATTATATGTATTTTTTCTGTTAGGAGTCGGAAGGACTAAGCGTGGTTGTTTGACCATGTAGTCTACAAGGCGGGGATGCTTGGTAGTTTTGTGGTAGAATCTAGCTAGATAACATGAGGCAGAGAATAGGTTCTTATGCTTTGTTATTTGATCAAATTGTAAACCTTCAATGTTTGAATTGGTAAAGGAGCAAAGACACAGTGAGTCTCACGAGAAGTGGGAAGTCACCTTTCCAATAAAGGTAATTATTAAGAATTGCGGCTTATTGCTGAAGCAGATGATATCTGGGTGGACAAATGGAAATCGTATCGAAGTTAGCGGAAGTTTGTGAAAAATGCAGTTGTGTAAAGAGGACCAACGGAGACACTATCGTCAGTTGGAAACCATCTGCCTCGTATATAAAGGTCAAGGTTTATGGGGGGTATCCGGGAACTCTTCATCTTCATCATTGCAACGTGCAAGGCGGTCTCGTAGGAGTATATGAGTACCAAATAACCGAGAGGTGTCAAGGCCGAAACCTTGAGTTTGGTAAAGACAGGAAGTGCCACAATAAGATGGGCGAGAAGTGATTTGAGGACCTGTGTTTAATTATTGTGGTAGGTTATGTGTACAAGTCAAGATTCCAATATGGACGTAAGTTTCTTTATAAATAGTTCAGGGAGGTACAGTAGAAATGTTTCAAGATCTCCAAGAAAGTACTTCAAACCATACACCAAGTTATTTCCAAAGAAATATCGAAAGCGGTAGATAGCAAACACCAATGGTGCGTATGTAGGGGGGGGGTTTAAGCTCTACTGTAAAACCTTCATTTCCCGTATTCGCACATTACCCTGCAAACATGTAGCATGACGTTCTGCCTCCCACTGCCCAAACACAACTCCCATATCCATTTCCCTCCCTCTAAACCAGACCTTCTCCTTCTCCCTAAAGCAGACCCTCTCCTCCGTGATACAGTTAATATTTACAAAACACACCGACCCATGACTTGCTACGATACAGGACTGCTCCAAAACCAGCGTCATCGCTGTTAGTTTCGGCAGATTAGGAATAGCGTTTTTAGCAGCCTCAAGAAACAGATCCCCGAGTTCACAATGGCTCTCTCGTACGCTCTTGGAGCAATGGTTAAGGTAGGTCCCCCACCCCAGTGAGACAGTCATCTCTTCAATCTGCGACTCACTGCTGAAGCAAAAGACTTGCTCGCAAACAGAGGGCATATCGTAGCGGAGTGATCGGAGGTTAACAAGGCGACGAGGGATAAGCGGGCAGACGTGTAGATACGCCTCATCCGAACGATTCCTGTGTCCCGACGAAAACTGACCTTTGACAGATAAATCCAGGCTAGTGAGGGTGTTTGGGAAACTTTCAATCATATCGACTATAGAGAGGTGCCAGTCAACACACACTAGGTACCTTGAGGTCTCGAAAGTGAAGCGCTTGAGGCCCGTGACTGTGGGGAGTACATCGACTAGGCATCTGAGACGCGGTTGCAGAATCTCTATCCATTCGTGAGGGTATATATTCCGCTCAGAAATTGGGTCGTAGAGGTTGCAGCTGTACGTTCTATGGGTAAGCGGGTTCCGGACTAGCTTGCTTAGTTTGGTACTGAGCTTGCGGCGTAATGAGGTTTTCGTGGGCTTGCGTGGGTTCTTGGTTTTGGTGTCGTGCAGGGTCCGTTTCTTGAAGTTTATGGATATCTCTTGGGCGTGTTGTGCTAGGAGCGCCCGGGAGCTTCCGTTGTCGCGCGTGAAGATCTCTAGCATTCGCGCATCAAGCCGGAGGGTCTTGACGAGGGTGAGTTGGGCGAAGGAATACCATCGCTTGCATATGAGGAGGTGTTTGGGGTCTTCGCGGAAGTAATTGGCGCCGATGTGGTCGAAGATTATGAAGAGGATCTCGGCGGGGAGGGTTATGAGGGTCATGATGTTCTTTAGGGGGACCTGGCGGAAAAGGGAGATTTGCAGTGGGGAAGTCCGAGTGGTACTGGGGCTGAAGTGCACGGAAAGGCTGGTATTGGTCGTAGGAAGGAACACTAAAATCACTACAATACAGCGCCACGACGGGCATGGGTTCTAAAAACTGCTATAAGCATAATATTTAGGCTATTTATATTTCATTGGAGGACTTGCTAATAATTGTTAGTGGGGCTTAATGTTAAGTTTGGTGTTCTTCACCGTTGCTACGAGGTTTTTCTTGGCATCTAATAATAGGAGCCGCGGGAACATGAGTTCTCACTCGATAGTGAGCGTCACTCTCTCTATAAGTTTGTGCTATATGTACTCTCTAGCTTGAGCACACTTCTAAGATTTTAATGATTAGATGAGTAGTGGTGTTGAGAGCTGGAACGATGATATTTGGCCATAGTTACAAACATTATCGATGGAAGGTAATAAGGGGTTTCGAGCTACTGACAACTACGCCATAAGATCTTTTTCTTTTAAAAAATAATAATCACTGTTAATTGGAAATATTGGAACAAACCGAAAACTAGAGAATTATTGAAAAAATACGATAACTAAACAACTAATAATATTTTATTATCACAAAGGAGGTTTATCCAAGGTCAATGACGATTCAAAACAAAGCAACACATCTAACCAAGGTCCAGCTGATATTCACGAGCAATCACAACTCCATATTCATCGGGGTATACCCCGTATTCCTCCGTCGTCTCTGAACCGCCAATTCCCCAATCTTATTCACCAAATCGTTCTCACTATACTCCCCATACTTCCTCTTCTCTCTCTTCTTATCAGACCCATAAAACAACGCCGGACCCACAACCTCTGGGGGCGGAGAGTTCCTTACAAACTTGTGATCCGGAGTTGTGCTCAACCTCGCATACTTATGATACACCACCTTTGGCGTCGCACTGACACACCCACGACCTACGACAATCGACCCTGATTTCGGCGTGGTAATGCGCGCATCTGCTTCAACGGCATCAAAGAAGTCCATATCCGCACTATAGGGCTGCAGCTCCTCGAATAGGGATCTGCCTTTGACCTTTAAGCTCTCAGGTGTGCTGAACGATGGTATTCCCGGAGAGCTGGGAGAACTAGAGGTACTCGTGCTCTCTGGCGATTGTTGCAGGAAGAGGGTGGATTTTCGACTAGGGGTGATGAAGGGGTCGTTTTCGGCTTTGTAGAGACATGTGTCTTGCCCGCAGGTGGAGCTGGGGCGGTTGATTGTGCGTTGGATGAATCTGTTTGGGAGGGCACGGGTTGGGTTGGGTATTAGAGGGCAGGTGTGGGTGTAGGTAAGAGTTGAGATGTAGGCGTGTGGGCAGGAGGTGTGTAGTTTGTAGAGTGAGTGTCCACAGACGTGAATGGTGCGAGTGAATTTACACATTTTGGGTTTTGGTGGTGGGGATGGAGTAGAGAAGTTAGGTACGACTTGCAGTTGGAAATAAGTAATAAGAAAGGAGATGGGTCATAGAATTAGTACTCATACTTAAGTAATTCTATTGGGGGTTGGTGTGAACTTGAATAGTAAGTTAAGCAGTCTACTTTGGCCCCTGGTTTCAAGTTGGGCATCATGGGGGGATATCGCGAAACAGAGTGTGGTCTTTGTGTGCTTTATAGGACCACTTGAATCTTTGGTATCTTCGCTTTATGTTATTGGAAGGCGTAAATACTTTCATGGTGCATATTTTATAACCTTGAGATGATTCATATACCTTTTACGGTACAAATTTCATAGTTGAAAAGGTGCATATACTTTATGAGTAAGTTAAGAACCAAGAAAAAAGTAGGTCAGGATGGCTTAGGGTTAGGTTATGTTTAATCTATTCCAACTGATCAGATAAGATAATTGCGTTAGTAGATGTCTCACTATCTTAAACCTAAACCTTAAGTACCAACGTCGTACCGAGAATCCCAGGAGCTATTCAATTGCATGATAGCTTAGGGAAATTCACTAAAGGCATTAATGATGTCATTTGCATCTGTAGAAGTGTATATGCGAGACCTAACGTCTTCAAGTTGAGCATCACTAGATACAAACATCACTAGGTAGAATATCAGTAAGCGTGCCCTAAATAGCATCATTACTCGATATCAGTATAAAGAAAAACCCATGACGTAGACCAGATAAAACCCCCCCTCTTATTTCCCACCTGCCCTCCCACAAAATCTCAATTCATCTCGCCTATTACCATTAGAATAATTGAGTTCTGAACTACCCAATTCGTATCGAAGAGATGGACCACTATAAGCCATCAACCGCAGTAGTTGGGCTTATGCCCTGCCTTCTCATAGTCCGTAAGTCCCCCATTACCCATCTCTCTCAAGGCCAAATAGCTAACCGTAATCCAGCTGCAACCGCGTCCTGGGCAGTCCCATTCTGCGGCTACCTCCTCTTGCTCTCTGCCCGTGTCGTGTCTGTGCGTATCGCCACACAGACAATGTTTGGAAGTCGCGCCTCATCCACCGCCAGTAGGCCCAATATCGGAAAAACCGAATTTGGGGGTGGAGCGAATAAAACCGAGCTTGGAAAAACAGAGTTCAGTTTTGGTATGGGAAAGGGAGGCTCAGATAGGGATCCTGATCCTTTGTATTTGGCGAATAGGTGCTTGGGGAATTACCTAGAGACTGTGCCGATGGCGGTATGTGTCCTCACTAAGAAAGAGGTGGGTGGTGGGTGGCTTGCTGATTAAGTTGTAGTTGATTATATCGCTTGTTGCAGAGCTTAGTGGTGCTAATCGTAGAGTGCTAAGTTGCTCTCTGGGTACATTGTTCCTGTTGAAGGTTGGGCATGTGTAAGTATTTTGCTCTTGCTACTGGAAAGTTTGCTGACGTGCGATGATAGTGAGCTTGGACTTCGCCGTCATGGTGCCGCAGGCGTAGGAAGGGTCATTGGATATTATAGTGGCCAGACTTGGCTTGCGGGGATGGCTGGATACTGCGCATATCTCTCCAAGGACTACTGGTGGTATTAGGTCTTGACATTCTCAGTAGGAGGTGTCAGTGGATATTGTAGTTCTCGAATACTTCACTATCGGACTTGTTACCGGCGAGTGATTCTGTATGCATCACGTATTACGGATATCTCGGCAGATACAAGTCTTTGCAAGTTACACAACTCCACTCAAGTGTAAATATCTTCAAGATTACTTCGGCTACAACCGAGCATATATACCGAATTCCGAGCCATAGCCGATCGCTTTGAGCTGCTAATCTTTGAGGATGGTATCTTGACTTACACCGAAGCCCGAATAGATCACGATGTCTGGAAATGATTAATAAAATATCCCCGAGACTCCCCGCGGATAAACAACGGCTATCTCCAAAGCATTACCCCACGCTTCCCCCACACCCCGCATTCTGATGACCCCACGTTTCGGAGAATTATATGCATGATGAGGATGCATGAGACTTTCGTATTGCAGGGATACAAATAATACACTTTTCGAGGACTTCCCCGCATTCTCAATGTTTTACAGCGGGGGCTTCAGCGTAGTTGTGTTACTGAAGGGAATGTAATTGTGAGTGTTTGTAGAAGACGGGGCCGGTCT
This sequence comes from Verpa conica, assembly GCA_033030425.1. Classification (NCBI taxonomy): domain Eukaryota; kingdom Fungi; phylum Ascomycota; class Pezizomycetes; order Pezizales; family Morchellaceae; genus Verpa; species Verpa conica. The sequence goes on from JAUFSD010000016.1 coordinate 1,258,708, forward strand.
ACCGAGAATCCTTCGTATCTGTGTTTACTTTAGCTTTTGTAAGAATACCTGAACTGTGAGCTCTATTTAAGAGCACAATCCCACCCCTTTGCGCCGTAGTCCACTCTTCACGAAAACCCACTATACCAGACCCAAAACCAACCCACAAACACAATGACACCAAACATCTACTACTCATCTTCCGCCTCCCTCACTGCCCTATCCTCTCTCCATATCACCTTCATTGGCTACGGCAACCAAGGCCGTGCCCAAGCCCTCAATCTCGCCGACAGTCTCAAATCCACACCTCTCCCCACCCCACCCACAATCCTCATCGCCAACCGCGAAGACGCCTACCTCGCAACCGCCAAATCCGACAACTTCACAACCACCACCAACTTTGCCGACGCCGCCTCAAAGTCAGATGTGCTCTTCCTACTAGTCCCAGACCAAGTGCAACCAAAGCTATTCAATGAACAGATCGCGCCAACGCTCAAGAAGGGTTGTACAGTCGTTGTAGCGAGCGGGTTTAATGTGTTCTACGGGAGACTGAATGTGCCTGAAGGATGCGACACGGTCATGGTGGCGCCGAGAATGATTGGGACTAGTGTGAGAAGTCTGTGTGTGGAAGGCAAAGGATTTCCATGCTTCGTTAGTGTTGAGAAGGTGTGTTTGTTTCCCCCCCACCAACCCCACTTCATGGTGTCTTTTCAGAGGTATTAATTGAATTAAGGACGGTACCGGGAAAGCTCTTGAGAGAACCCTAGCCCTGGCACAAGGTATCGGAGCGCTAAAGACTGGTGCTGTTGAGTGTTCGGCGAGGGATGAAACATTGATGGATTTGTTTGCTGAGCAGGCTTTATGGCCGAGTATCATTGTGACATTCCGGGAAGCTTATTCTACTGTAAGTATTCTTCTTCTTCCGAGTCTTCTTTTTAATGTGGGCTAAAATAAATGCTGGCTTAAACGGTAGTTGAAAAAACTCGGTTGCTCAGATGAGGCCCTGGTACATGAGTTGTGGCTTAGTAAAGAGCCTGCTGAGGTCTCTCTCTCACCTAATCCTGTCTTTATATGCTCACCGGTAGTAGGTATTTGAGAAATGCGCCGAGGACGGCTTTATCAAGCAGCTGCGTCACCACTCCTCTGTAAGCCAATATGGGCAGCTGAGCACGAGCCTGAGTATCGATACCGAAAAGAGTGGGATGCAGAAATTCTTCAAGGAGGTTGCAGGTTAGTTTATTTCTGGGTCAAGTTGAGAGTGGGTTTTTGGTATTGATATAGAGTATAGAGAAGCGGATCTTGGGTGGTGAGTTCGTGAAAGAGTTTACGGATATTGATGATAGTAATGGGGGCGATGGGTACGTTTCATTCACTGGTAGTTGTTACTTATGGGGATGTAGCTGACATGTGGGCTGGGGTAGTATCGAGCGGAAGTTGGAGGAGTTGTATAAATTGTCGTCGACTTCAGAGTTGGTTATCGGTGAGACAAAGGTCAGAGAAAGAATGGGGCTGGGTACGGTCTAAAGTACTTTAACTATTCCAGGAGTGCTTCTGTCGGGGAAGTCCTAGACCTGAATGTAGTAAAATAAAGAAGGCGAGAGTAGACTCGAAGCCTAGGGGGACTCACTCCAGCGAGTCTCCCATGCTCTCTAAATATGTGCTAACCTGCTTGTACCCGTACTATACCTATTCAATACCATAATACACTGAAGTTGCTTCATGTACTTATGATTAATTCATTCAATACAATACTGAAGTTTATGGAGTAGTCGAGTGATATCTCATGAATAATAATATACGAGTATATTGGCTTTTATCACTTTTGACTTGGGTATTGCTTACGGAAGTCCATACCGAGTAACCCACAAAAATGTTAAACCTAAAATTGAAAAATAAAAAATAAGAAAATTAACAGATACAAGTAATTTCTACCGACTATGTTCATCAGCCTGTAATTCAGAGTCACCCCAGTAACTTCCGATCCCCTCGTGAAAGCGCTGTAACTCGCTAAAACGACTGTACAACCCTTCTTGAGCTTTGGTATGATCTGTTCATTGAATAGTTTTGGTTGCACTTGGTCTGGGACTAGTAGGAAGAGCACATCTGACTTTGAGGTTTGTGTAGGTGACGCAGGAAGAGTGGCGTGCTCTGGATCAAAGAGTGACTATAAGGGGTGTGAAGATTATTAGGGTACATGGGGGACATAATTGGTGGTAATCCCAACTAGGACTACTGGATTTTCTTTACTGGATTTTTAATAATTTATTCTGTATCTGTGTGTTGAGGAACTGGCGTGGAAAGAGCCAGCGCAGCTTGCCAAGCCTCGTGCCCACTCATTTTTGGGCGCCCACTTGTACGTGCCTGTAATGATATTAGTTTTTATAAAGCTCAGTTTCTAAAGAAACATACCTGTACTGCCGAATAAGCTTGGCAAATACCCCACATCTAGGCTATCGCAATAAAAGAAACCTCCACATATTCTAGCTTACTATTCTTACTAAACCAGCTATTGACGTCCCAAGTCATCCCAGTGGCTTCAATAATAGGAGGACGCACAATAACATTTGGACAGCTGTTTTCTGAGGTGCAAAGCGACTTAAGAGCGAATAGAACGCGGGGAGGAGTAGTGAAATAATTATTGAACGTAGTATACCTAAAACTATCACTCCCAGTGGCTTCAAATGTTCCAGTGTAGATATTTGGTTTATCCGCTGTACAAGAAACCCACGAGACAGTAGGCGGAGCAGTGCCATAACCGTAATATATACATAGTGTGAAACCAGTTGTAGTGATATTGGGTATCTCGACTTTTACGTCCGCATTATACTCATTGTTCGTGTTGAATGCAGCTAGCCAAACAACAACCTGTGGTTGTGTATCGTAGGCACGCGGGAAGGCTATGTGGGTTGAGATATCGAATATTTCATTATCGGTAGGATCGTCCTTTAGAGTGCTGAATGTTCCGAACTGGATATCTGCATCATTGGGGTCCACTTCTAGCCATGTAGAGTACATATCATGGTTTATGCTACAGTCATGATGGATTTCGAAGCCATCCTTCTGGATGTTTGTAGCAAATGAAGATATCGGGGTATTAGAGCACTTTATGTATAGGGTCACCCCCCGTAACCCTACTACAATCCCTGGCGGTGCGGTATATGGCCTAGGAAAAGAGATTTTCGAAGATCCCTCCCCTGTTAAAAATGTCGAGCTATAGAGGACTCCAATATTTGGACTCCTATATGCTACTATCTTCATGTCTGAAAGTTCTGTACCAGTCCCGGCCAATTTTTCTCTGAGTTGTAGGTTTTCCGAGCGCAGGATTTTGTTCTCATTCTGGTATTCCTCCAGTGCAGCGATACGCTTCTGACAATCCGAGCGCAGGATTTGGTTTTCTTTATGACATTCCTCCAGTGCAGTGATATGTTTCTGACAATCCGACCCTTGCTCGGGGATCAATGGCTGTCTAGAAAAAAGACTAGTCTTAGAACCAATCACCTAGCCCATATTTCAATATTTGGCATCTCATAGATCAGAGTTGATTCTTACATTGGCCATGAGGCGATCAAATACCAGCGTAGGTGCACATGAGATGTATTCAAGGCTAAGGTAAAAATCTAAGGGTAGCTACTTGGTTAGATGGGGAGCATGAGAAATTTAGATAAGGGGTGGACCTTCAAAGTACCGGATGAAGTCCTGTGCCGCTAGCGTCGAAGAGTTGATAAGATAGGGGGGAGGGATGTACTTGGGGACGGTGGTGTTCTGGCGAGCGGGAGGGGTGGCCATCGCTTGTGGTGTTGAGCGCCGAATTCTCGGTAGGTATAGAAAGTGCGATGCTTAACAGGACACTGGGTGCGGGGTCTTTCTTGAGTGCAAAATCAACCTTTTATTGGGTTTCTGTGTCCTGGGTGGATGCCTTGCATAAATCCGATTCCTGTTTCCCAAATTGGGTTCTCCTATCTGACACCTAACCAATCACTTTCCAGGACCAACCAGCGAGAGGGGCTATTAGACATGGGTTTTCTAGTAGCACTTGACCTAGGGCAATGAATGAGAATAAATATTGAATTTCGGAGATGATGTTTGTATAAACTTCAGCTTGGTAACCACTTGTCATTTACCTGTCTCGCGCCCAGACTTCTTGTGATTGGTTGATAATTACGCTGCGCTTTTAATTCACTGGTGTAGGGGGAGGAACGATCTAGACTGGGCACGAGACAGTCATTTTCCTGCATTGGTTTGACTATCCATCATAAATCATGGGTACCTCCACACCACTTCTGACGATACAGTGCCTAAACTACTTGAGGGTGACTTATTAACATCTAAAACTACCCCACTGATGCAAATACTCTTGTCATTGCCCACATAATAAACAATATTTCTTAACGTCAGCTTTTTGGTTGAGAATTTTTAAACTATCATGCTAACAAGGCCCTACGGTAAAGGAGTATAGCACAGCTTCAATAAAATACCCTAGCAACGCATTCACCCTGTACCTATAGCTTTGTCAACTTTCTTGAAACGCAACTGTAGCCGATTAAATATACCTAAAACTGATGGAGAATATATATATACATTCCCTACAGCTATTCTAACGCGATAAACGAGCCACCCATAGAATCTATACCATCAGTTTTGTGCGCAGGGCCCCAGGTGATCCCAGTGGCGTCAATACTAGAAGGAAGCAACAACAACTTTATATTACTTGATGTAGTAATTTCGAACGAGCTGATCGCCAATAAAACGCGAGGGGGTGTGGTAAAGCAGCCGCTTTCGAACTGGGTAAATCCGCCATTAAAATTGCCTAGGTTATAAGTCTTGAAAGTACCGGTGCAGACATTTGGCTTATCTGCTGTACAGGCAACCCACGAGGCAGTAGCAGTGTATAATATTGTCTTATCCCAATTATCTATACGGAGTGTAAAGCCAGCTGTGGTGATATCGCTTGCCCACGTACGAATACGTGCGTTCTGAGAGTAACCCAACTGGAATGCGGTTAGCCAAACCACTACTTGTGGTGGCGTGTCATAAGCGCGGGTGAAAATTATTCGGCGTGAGGTTAGCCCTAACCCAGTGCTGCAATACGGCTGATCCTCTTGGGTACTGAACATTCCAACTTGGAAGTCTGGATCATCATGAGCCACCTCTAGCCATGTAGAGCAAACAAAACCGCCATAGGGCGGGCCATTCGGGTAGTCAATATGGATCTTGTAACCGGTTTTCTGTATGTTCGTAGCATAAATGTTCACTCGTGCAGCTGATGTACCCAAGTAAATATCCACCTCCCTCAATCCTGTTGCAATTGCCCGTGGCGCGGAATATGTGTTGGAAAATGAGATATCCTTTGTGTAGTTCCCTGTATTGGCAGTTTCTTGGGTATGAAAGGTCCCGATTCCCTGTGATACCCTAGGACTAGAAGAGGGCCTTGGAAGATTTGTGAGAGATCGTGTAGTTTCCAGAACCGCCTTAAGCCTGTCATTCTCCAGCCGCAGAATCTTATTTTCATTGCGGTATTCCTCAACCGTAGCGGTATCTTGATCAAGACCTGGCCCTTGACCGTAGGCTAAAGGCTGTCTTGAAAAAGCGCTATCCTTGGAACTAATAGCCTAACAAGAAAACTATTAAGAACGTATCGCATGAGTTTAATTGGGTACTTACATTTGCCATGATGCGCTCAAATACCAGCGTAGGTGCAGCTGGGATGTATTCAAGGCTAAGGTAGAAATCTAGAGAGAACTCGTGATACGATGTTAGGAGGATAGCGGAACATATAACGTGGGAGTATGGAGGCGGACCTTGAAAGCAACGGATGAGATCCTCCGCGGATATATTAGAGGATTTTATAAGGTGAGCAGCGGGGGTATATGGAGGAATGAGAGGGGTGGTCATAATTCCTGGTGCTGGAGGCTGTGTGCTCTCGAGGAAGTCGAAAGAAATAACTGGCAGGGAGCAATATATAAGGGAGACCCCGCACTAAGCGTTGTCTGGCATTTTCCTATGCGCCTTGCTGATACAGAACGCGAGACCAGCCCTACCCGTACTGTGACAAGAGGAGTAATTCACTTGTTTCTTGAGACGGAAGAATCTTTGATTGGGTTTCTACACACTGGGTGGATGCCTTGCATATGTCTGTTTCCCGAATAGGACTCTCATGCATCTAGTTGTCCTGAAACCAACCAATTAACTCCCTTGGTCACAGAAAACTCGAATTTCCTCGTATAGCGCTTGTCTAAGACAGAAGTAATAAATTGAGTATGATTCTGGTGGTAAACGTTATGCCGGCTCAAGATCACGGATGATCGTCCTGTGTTATAATTTACTTAGCTTTGAATCATGATTTGTCAGGGAATCAAGTTATTTACATAACCTTGGAACGTGTATATGCTTATTGGTTCGATGTATTCTGCTGCCCATCTTGAAGGAACGAGAGTGTAAGTGTTTCTAGAGTAAAGTATTCTAATAATAGTGATAATTATAAAGGTTGATAATTTAGGCAAAGAGTTAATGCATTAGATATACCTAAGTGTTGAGAAGGGTAAAAGAAATGAGAGAAGTGGATGAAGTGGTAGGAGAGGGGTGATGTTCGCTGGGTTGTCTGTACGTCACCTACAGTGGTAACACCTTCTCTTGATACAAGCGCTACACCTACTTAGGCAGCTGTATCCCAACAGGGCAATCATAGATCTTTTCGAGTGACTATTCATGACTAGGAATAAGAACAATACGGGCAAAATTCCCAATAGGCTAGGCGTAATAGGAATTTTCCAGAAAACGTGTACTCAAACGATAACAGAGATTAGCTCACCGGATGATAGTGTATATTTTAACCCTAACCCTTAGGCCACCTCTACTACCTAGTATTCACGGTGTATGCTTTCCCTACTTTACTCTATACGTCATATTCCACAATCCTAGAGTAGTTCCTCCGTACTACTATTAATATCACCATATTAAATACCGCCAACACCAAACATAGAGCCTGGTGAGATATTGCAGCTAGAAGCAATAAACGAGAGGGTGAAATACCACACATGTGACTACATACAAGTCTACGGTAAAAGAAAATCCAATGTTTACTTTTCCCCTACACACATATATCTCAGACACCGACACGCTCTCAGGAATCGGAGCGGAGTGGGCAATAGAGATATTTAGAGAATAATTTGTTAAGAAAGGGGGTATGAAGGAGAGAGAAGATATAAATTGGCAAGAATGGGGATGGGGCGGCTTGGACAGAGAAATTGTATAAGTTAAGGAAGTTTATATGGGGCTTGAGCTTTAGGCTGGAGTGGAGGATTACCATAACCGAAAGGTTCATGTAATTAATGAATAAAACAAAAACAAAAAAAAAAAAAACGCTCTCAGGAATCAGCTTGGATTTTCCGAACCCGAAACAGCGGCATACCAAGCTGAAGCTTTTCACCTTTCCAAACAGTAGCTCCAAACGACCCATTCCACCACCGGACACCCGAACTCAATGGCACCAGCGAAACAACATGCTCTTTACCAGAACTACTAGAAAGGCCGATGAACTCACGACCGCCAATGTATTTCAGGAGCGTCCATCTGTGGATACGCGGGCGGTCTTGCGCTACATTATGGAAGAAACGGCATGAGAGTTCTAGTGCACGCTGGGAAGTGCGGTCAGTGAGTTGAAAGATATTTTGACAAATCTCTGCCGGGAGGTTGCGGGGGAACTGGCATGGGGGTGGTGGTGTCGGTGGATATGAGGAGAATAGATCAAGTAGAGCCATGATACCCGGTGTTTGGTATACCTGCTCGGCGAATGGGTCGTTCTCCATGGCTTTGGTGAAGAGAGGGAGGGCGCTTGAGTGTGAAACTTCAAGCCCTTGTGCTGTTTTGTTGATCTTGACGAGGACAATGCAGCGGATGCAGAAGATGACCACCGTAACGTGTGACGAGGTGTGTGAATTGGCGAGCTCGATTGCTAGTCCTATTGCGGCGTGCCTGTTCTGTTCGTGCTCGATATGCTCGTCGAGTACGATGAGGGTCTCGCCTATCCAGTATGAGATTGTATCTGGGGGTTCCCAGTATGGTGTCGCGTCAACAGGATCAGGCACTAGGAAGTATCTCTGTAAGTTGTTGTCGTGAATCCTAATATATCGACTTTCCTGTAGAAGGCATATTATGGCGTACGCTAGCTGCCGGAAAACAAAATTACTCTTCCATTCGTAGGTACTAACGTCCGTAAAAGCCTTGATAAAGTGCTGAAAGAAGCCTGTGAGAAACAACAGCTGCAATGATTTCCATGCTGAAAGACTTTCAACTTCTTATTTAGTGGGCATTGTCTGAGGGGAGCTCCGCTCGTACACCTTTAATCGCTCCGGATCAGGCTCTGGTGTATTTTGCAAATGGTCAGCCCAATACTCGGCGGGGACATCGTCGCTGGAGGCTATGATAAGTGGGCGTGTTGGGGCTTGGGATATTCCAGGACGGATATCAGTCGTGGGGCCATTTAAATCAAAAAGCCACCGGGGAATATTATCCAAGCGAAAGTATTGGGCTATGTAGTTGTTGTATGGCCTGTTGATACGCGGGTCTTTAATACTATAGACACAGAACACATCCTCGTCAAAGTCGATAACATATGCCCACTGAATCCCGTGTGCGCATATAAAAAGGTTTCGTGATGGTCTCCCGTGGTAGAGCCAATATCTCACATTTTGGGGGTCCTGAACTGGGTCTTCCATGGCCAGCCTGCACATTTTTTCTTCTTCCTTAAAGTAGAAAGCACACTCAGACAGTTTCCATTCTAATTATCATCGGTATAATAAGCACTATAACGCTAACGAGACAAATATGTAGGAGTAAAAGAAAAAAAACCTTTGAACTTTTCTGGATCACTTGGGATCCACTTGACTAGTTCTCGGGCCAAGCGCCATGGTTGATCGTCGGGCTCGTGGAGGTTACGATAGTACTGACCTCTGAACCGGTATGCTATGAAGCCTACAGTTTTCATGATGTAAACGGGAGGAGGTCTGTGTCTACTGCGGGATTCGATAGTTGAATAGGTGGGAAATTAAGAAAGGTCTTCATCTAGAGCTGATAAGAGTATCTACGACGACGGATGCTGTGAGTCATTTAGAACATTAAAGACTGTAGTAAGAATTCCTCCGTGTAGCAAATGCCTCTGCAGGCGGACGCGGCTGCCAAGCCTCGTTTAACTGCAGAGCCTCAAACTCTGATATTTTAACCCTAGCCCAACGAGTTAAAATCTTATATTCCTTGACATTCTTTATGTCTTTGCTCAATCAGTATAGTTACACATACGGAGGGCTTAACCTATTTTAATATCTTCAATCTAAATCTTCTTATGCATTCATGATTTCAACGCTACTATAATATCACCTATATAGGACCCTGTTAAATAGACCCACATACCCCAAGCCTACCAACCAGCGATAAACCACCTATTAATAACCGACACCACACCCACCATAGAATCAAAAGCTTGCCAAATCACTAACATACTTCTTCCCCATCTTATCAAGCACCTCACCAGCATGCTTACAAACCTTTGTCAAAGACACAATATCCGCATTAATCTTCTTCATCTCCCACACTACACCCACATCACTATTCCCAGCCTCAATCACAACCAATGTCTCCGCAGCATCATCGATAATCTCTACAAATGCATCGCACCGGTCAATTAGTAGTCCTAGATTATATTGCGCGTAAGTGTGGACTACGGCTGGATGCTGTTTGAGGAGTGTTTTCATGGTTCGTTTAGAAACGGCGGTAAGGACTGCTTTTCGTGCGATATTGTAGGTTAGTTCGGAACAGGAGGTGATGTCTATGCTTATAGAGTAGGGAATTTGAAGGAAGAAATGCTCGAGTTCGGGTATCTCGCGGGTTGTGAATAGTTTTAGTTGTGTGTTGATGTCTTCTAGGATGGCTTTGAGGGCTGGGATGTTGGATGTGTTGGCCATGACTCCTGGGTTTTGGTGGAATGTTGTTATTGCGTTGGTTGTTTGTGGGAGTCTCCTGAGTTTATTGCGGGTTGGTTATTCTTTAGGTATGGGAAGATTAGGGGTGCTTTATATTATATCTTTGGGTTCAAGTTGAATTCTAATTGTATGTCCAGCCTTTGACGAACTTTCAAGACCCACCACCGCAAGCACAAAATTTTATCATATGGTCGCCGAAAAGCTCTGGTGCTGTAGGCAAATAACTATATCTAGACAAGGGTCAATTTCAAGGCGAGAAGCTTTAGGACGGCTAACCTCAGGTTAGAGGTCCATAATTGATGTAAGGATTCTTAATTATTAACGGGGAAATCCCCATAACAAAACTGGCTAGTAACATAGTAAAGCGCTTGAAAACTAAACACATCTCGAGCCCCAGGTCATGATCTTGCGTATCATTTAGTGACACCGAATAGCCATTGGCTCTGCTAGAATGTAGAAGTCGAAAGAAATATTCAGCATGACACTTGGATACTCTGGGTTAGGGTTACTCATAGTATCCAGATTCAACGGATTTTCTCTGTCGTATCCTCTGCCGAAACAACAACCCAGTCACTTTCAGGCCCTCCTTCAGATCTCCCCGTCCATTCCCCTTTATATTCTATCTCCTCCTTCTCAACGGCATCACTCTTTAGCCCCACTCCTACGCTAAATCGCCTCCTCCTTAGCCTCGTCCACCCTCTGATCCCCTCCGTTCCACCTTCTTTCGCAGCCTTTAGCTCTTCGACACACCACGGACTGAACCCGCTCATCCCCCATAAGCGCAGCTGCGCCATGAAGTAGCTGTTAGGCTTAACGATAGCTCGTTTAGATGTGACATACGCGAGAGCAGTCTCGACGGAGCAGTTTTGCTTCTTCATCACTACACATCAAGCCCACAAACTGTTAGCATACTATTCTACCCTTGCATTTCTAAACCCGGTGAGATGAATTCAGTGCGAGCTGTAGCCCCCCCCTTGGAATAGGGGACAAACCATAACCAACCACAACCCCACCGCTTCTTGACTTGCCCATACAACAGTGAATCAACACTCTCTTCTCTTTTCTCTGACCCTCTACTCCGTCTTTATCTTCTTTTCTTTCACCGTTCGAGCTAAGGATGTATTCGATCCTGTTGACACATTCCGGAAGCACCGATAGTATATTACCCGTCCGGTCATCGTGCAGCTCGAAATATTTCTTGACAATACCTAAGCCTGCCGGGAGGTTTGGAGGTGTAGAAGTAATCGATATGATGTGTGTTATCCCGGCTTTAGAGAGATGTTGAGGGGATTCCGCAGCTGCTAGACTGTTGTTCTCAGATACGTCAGCTAGGACAAGGGAATAGTAGGGGGGGAGGAGATACATACTTCCCCAAGTATAGCCCAGGGTATATCTCATCAAGGCTTGGGTGGTGGTGGTGACATGCTACCTCTATGTAGGGAGAGGGTGCTCGTACTGGTATAGGGATTTTTGACGATGAGGAAGGCATCGTTGGTGATGGTTTTTAGTGGTTGGTGGGGGGAGGTGTAGTTATGTAGGTGTTTAGGCAGCTAGGGTTCAACCGAGGTGACAGGGGTAGCTATGGATCAGCTGTGATTATGGCGTTGCACAGCATGTCTTATCGCACGTGATGATTATGCACGATCAACTCCGATAGGAAAAGAGCGGCGGGTGAAACATCTTTGTGTGGGGGAGTGTAATTGTTCATGTGAATAAGAATCATCTCATATCACTCGTCTGTCTCTAGTAGACAATGTAAAGCTGGAAGTCTTTCGCATTTAACTTATTAAGTAATTGCATATATAAGTATCTCTGATGGTACTGTACATAAAGATGTTATATTATGCTCTACAATAAACAAACCTCATAAACTAGGATCGTGAATCTTGAATGCCTAGAGGACCCCCGGAATATTTAGGTAGACATACCCTTGAAACAGGAAATCGCCATTTTATTCGACTACCTGCTCATACCTACGTTTATGTATTTAATAGACTGTTCTTCGATAAATTGCATAATAATTTAGTCCTCCTAGTAGCTTGTGAGTTAGCCTATTCCTCTAGCTTATGTTGTAATATTCGACTAGTTAATTCTAGATACAGGGTAATAAACTGTATTTAATTAGATAAAATATTGTTTTTGTGGTGGATTATGGGGAATATTGGCTTTATGGGTGCTAGGTATCTCGAGTGATACTCCATGAAGCAAAAATAGCACACCAAGAAAAAAGTACACCAGCTCAATTTTGATAATTCTCGCCATTTTAGGATCCAATTTCCCGTTAAACCCCCAAGAGGTATATATATTCAATTACTAACTCGTCCTATAATACCCACTCAAAATTATGATAAACTTTTATAACTACTAAACAAAAGTAAATAAACCAAGAAAAAGCACTGTAAGCTCAATAGTCAGCCAGCTCACATTTATGTAGCCCTACTCCTACGAATGATCCTGAGGAGCGTCTTATTCCTCGCATTAATCCTCTTCAAAATATCCCGCTTACGTCGCCGCTGAAAAGCACCCTCAACCTCCTCATCCTCAGCATCCGTTTCTCCACTCCCAATATGAAGCCCATCAATATCCAAAGTCAAAGCTCTGACAGGAGGCCGCACAACCGCAGCGCTGAGCGCTGGAGCCGGGATCCTCTCCACAAAAGCCACGCCAGCAACTGCAGGCTCAATATGCGCCGGAAGACCTTGCATCCACGGTGGCGGAAGCGCAAACATCTTACAGATTACTTCATCCCACACATCTCCTTTATCAGCCATAATAGCCAAGTTCTGAAAATTCTCATCATCAATGGTTACTGCGCATGTCAGAAACGTAATCGCATCCTTGACCCACGCCGAGATCTTCTGTCCATCAAGTGATCCACCAGCCTGTCGGAACTCGATAGTGCCAAACTTTGTAGTTGCGCAGAGGTTATATTTATAGCATCTATCTTTGTGTGTCGGGAAGTTCTGAAGCCCATTGATAGTGTAGATCAGCCTACGGCTTCCTGTGATCTCGGCAATCCTATCAACCATTTGAACGATTGAAAACTCCTCTAGAAGGGGTGATTTTCGACAGCTCTGGATATAGTACAGCATTCCAGGTGTCAGCTCTTGGTATCTGTGCACCGGGTGGTGGTAGTCCATTGCGCTCTCAAATATAACAATGGCTTTAGCAATTTTTTTCAGCTCTCCAAGAGTATAGTGTCGTCCTTTGACACCAACGTGTACATGTACTGAAGTACCGCTTTCTGGCGCGAAATCAAAGTTTCCGCCATGGGCTTTCACGGCTTTAGTAATTGCAGTGCACATCTCTGGGATAACCCATTCCCAATCATTATTACTCAGGATTGGGGTTACTACCTCTGCATTAACACCTATCTGACCATCGCTGTGGTACCCAACATTGATTGATGGGTCCTCTTTGACAGTGAAGGAGTTATGCGGTTCAGGGAGTCTTTTTTCAAGTTCTTTAAGAGAGTATTTCAGCATCTGTTTGTAATCTCTGTGGGGGCCTATATTACCGGGAAAACTATCCGGTAGTCCGTAGATTGCCATTTCTATCTCAATACCAATAGTAATATCGGTGGCGTCGATTCCTGGGAGACTGTTATCGGTGATATTCTCGGGAGCTATACGTAAGGTGAGGGTGCTGGGATGGAGCCTCATATCCATTTGTGCTGCTGGTGGAAGATACGTATAGTTAATCTCTCTAAGTAACTTCGATATCAATGCCGCTGATAGGATGCCTGAGTGATAAAGAGAATGTAAATGATACTACTTATTTATACAAGTACTGTATTTCAACCTGGAGTCCTACTGTTTTGGGAAAGCGGTCAGAGGCAAGTATGAAATCGAAAGTCAATCATCCGTATTGTATGATGAATGCTGTTGGGATTGTCTCAGTCCATGCAAATAATTTCAAGTGTGCCTAGACCCCGTAAATAATACTAAACTTCCAAGTACAGGTAGATGGCATAATATTGGTAATATGGTACTATAGGGCCGAAGAAAGATCTTTACTTTTAGTAACAGCCCATAGAGATTGAGGCTAATGAATTGATTATGAAAGCCGTACAAACGTCCATATAATCCAGTCTCCACCCAGGAATTATCGCCACTCCGGGGGACCAGCTGGCGTAACCAGAGTGAATTCCATGTTTATTCCGATCCCTTAGCACATGTCGCATATACTTCGGATAATGCTCCTACCTGCCCAAAAGAAAAACGGGGAACAGTACCTTATTTGCCCCTAGGATCATCCAATACAAGAAATGTCTATACATACAAAATTTCCAAAGCCTAAACCCAAAAACAGGTATCAAAATGGAGTTCCTACTTGCTCTAATTCGATGTAGTAATCGGCAAACCCAAACCGAGCTCCTTGTTTATATCCCTTACACACTCCTCAAAGCACCTCTTCATCACATCCCCCATGACCACCTCCGCCCAGCCGCCTTCTAGTGATGGCGATAAAGCCTCGGCCTCCCCCCTCTGCCTTTGTTCGGGGTACAAATTTTGCAAGCCGACGGGGGTTATACCTTCCTCGCCAAGAGGATTTTCTGGACAGGGGCCGGCCTCCCCGTACATATCTGCTGGTGGAATTACGCCAAGTTGAGTTGGTAAACTCTTCGCTAGGATGAGGTCGCCAGCGGTTTCACTAGACATAACCTGATCTTGTATAGTATCTCGTCGGTGAGGTACTTCACCCCCGTCTACACTGCCTAATAGAGGGACATCCTCTTCCATCTCAGTGTCCTGGGTTCCCTCATGAATTCCGGGTAGTGTAGCCGCCTGTTTCTCGCTTCCCTCCCCAACCTGTCCCGCTCCAATAAGGCCCGTCTCAACCTCCACCTCCGCCTCCACCCAATCCATACCATCTCCACCACTACTCTCGTCTGGATTCTCTTCCGGGAGAAGGCTCATTTCAAGGGCCTTCCGTAGCAGTTCCTCTTCATCTTCCTCCTGATCTTCTACTACCTCAATTCTACTACAGCCATCCTCCCCAGGTCGTATATCTCCTGCCGCATCCCCGTCTGGGTCCTGCAACAAGGGACCCTCCGCGTCATCGTCCGGTATCAAAAGGGACGTATCGTACCCACACTCCCCCCACACGGTCAACTGCGCCATAAACGCCCGATTTGGGTGTACGATTGGCCTCCTAGACCTAACGTACTCCAACGCCAGCGACGCGGGAATCTGTGCGTATTTCATCGCTAACCCCCTCATCATTAGCTTCCCTTCACCCACACAGAAGAAGTGCAGGATGTATAGACGAACCATAAGCGACTACAATCCCGCCACTCCTACTCATCCCCATCCTGCAATGCACCAAGACCTTTCTCTGCCGTCCGAATTCATCGATACCTCCGTCTTCCTCGCTCAATATCGATTCTAGGAGAGAAATGCACTCGGGAAGGATGGAAAGAAGATCGGCGGTTGTGTTATCACGGAGCCGGAAGTGCTTCTTGCGGATGTTGAGGCCTTTGGGGATTTTAGGACGGTGGGAGGTGATGGAGATTATGTCGGTTATTGCAAAAGATTCCAGAACCTCAGCTGATTCAGCAGCAGTGATACTGTGAGGTATACGGGTTAGTTGGAGAGAAACGCAGCAGGAGGAGAATTGGAGACATGCCCTCCAAGCCAAAGGTTAGGGTAGATTTCGTCCAGTCGATTTGCAGGCAGGCTGTCCATGATGCAACCTTCGACTTACAGTGATGAGATCAAGGGCAGAGTTGTATTAAGAAGGAGCAAGTGATCTTACTGATAAAAAGAAAAGGTCTCAGCAAGACTGAAGGAGAGCTCTGGTGAGAGGAACGGAAGGAGGCTGGTGGCGTTTGTGTTGTGACTCTTCTGAACCCTGGCCCTATCACCTCTACAACAACTGATGGGTTACGTGCAGAGGTTATGCCCTTGAATAATCTGATTGATGCACAGGACGTGATGGTGCAGATGCAAAGATGATAGGATATAGACGATGGAGGGTGAAGAGAGCTCCAGCTGAGGAGTTGAAGCTCTCGTTGCTACATGCGGCTGAAGATACATGAAGGTACATCTAAATATAGCAACAAGAACAAGCAGATAAGCGAGTGGATGGTTGAGGCAGCTCTACCCACCAAGAGAGAGGGCAGGGTGATCCCTAGGGAGCAAGGAAGAACAATTCCGAGGATAGAGTAGAGCACATACCCAGGTGTAACCCGCAAGAAAACAGTGTAAGTAAGGCAAGTGTGGCCCCCAAGAATCCCGGGGAATCTCTGAGTAAAGCCTTGGTATCTTGTGATATCAACGAGGCTCAGTTAAGCTTATCAGCATAAGCCCTTATCACGTGGAACCCTGACCCTGGCCCTGACCCTTACCCTGACTGGGCCTGCCCCCGCGTTCCTATCATCCCCACTCTCAAAACGGGTTGGATAATAACGCAAAATCTCCCATCATAGTACCCACCCTCAATGGCAACCCCTCGCGTCTTCCTCGCCCGCCACGGCGAAACAGAATGGACCTTGAACGGCCGTCACACCGGCATCTCCGAAATCCCCCTCACTCAGAATGGCGAACTCCAGGTCCTCGGGTCCTCTCGTTCCCTCGTTGGTTCTGGACGTCTAATTGACCCAGCCCGTCTCCGTCGGGTTTACATCTCCCCTCGGGTTCGTGCACAACGCACCTTTGCACTCCTACTCCCCAATGGTGTCCCGGAAGGTGTGGAGGTTACAACAACAGATGCGATAGCGGAGTGGGGGTATGGGAGGTATGAGGGTATGTTCCCTGCTCAGATCCGTGAAGATAGGAAGAGCAGAGGGTTAGACCAGGACAAGCCGTTTGATATCTGGAGGGATGGGTGTGAAGATGGAGAAGACGGATTGAAGGGGGAGAGTGCAGCTGAGGTTAAAGAGAGACTGGATACATTGATTAGAGAGATTAAGGAACTCCAGGGACCATACATGAGGGGGGAGAAGAGCGTTGATGTGTTGCTGGTGGGTTATTCTTTCTCGGTCAAAGCGGATTGAGTTAATCCACATGGTTGATAAATAGGTCTCACATGGACACCTTCTTCGTGCCTTTACAAAACGGTGGTTAGGTCTTGAGCTTGACTTTCCGATCCAGATGATACTTGAACCGGGAGGTATTGCGACTTTGACGTATGTAGTCCCCCCCATACAGATTATATTCAACTTCTAATCTATTTTTAGATACAATCACCATAACGTCAACGAGCCAGCATTCCTCCTTGGTGGTGTTTTTAAAGACCCTCTGGCTGAGACTGCCCCTATTTTGACCCAGTAAAGGCGCGGTGAAAGGTTTTGCTTCCCACCCTGGAAAAAGACAGATTAGAAATGCTTTTAGACCCCAATGGCCCCCACGGCAAAGGGGGGGATACTCGTGATTAGAAACGTTGCTTTTTTTTCTTAGAGTTTTGGATACCTAAATACATGCAGTAGAATTAGAAATCAGATAGAATTTTGGCCCTGAGAGCTCTATAGGGATAAAACAGACGGGACGCTTGCTGCGCATACACCCTTTCCCCACCTGGTGGCTAATGATGCAGAGATGGTGATATGTAGAAAAGCTATTAAAGTGAAGCTAAGTGAGTCATTAGTGAGGCTCATGGTGGAAATGGCTGGCTGAGGGGAGACATTGACAACAAATGCTTAATCTGATGCCGGTGAATGTATTAATAAAGTTAACAAATTGTTCCAACAGACTCATACACAACAAAGAGTAAATACAAATCACTCTGCAGGGGTAAAAACAGGCGAAGGGAGTACAGAGATGCAACAAGGTACGCTCGGGGAAGTGGCGGAAGTACGGACTTTAGTACCGGATATTCAATTACTCTATATTCATGTTATAACAAACCTTGTAATGGCGTTGATAAAGACTGGTTATTTACCTTATTTTTGGCCACGAGGTGAACCAACAGTACAGACACCATCACTCGCACCCCCTGTTTTCTAATTCTTTGCCTGGAGGATTACTACCGGGGAGGATCCCTGCCAAGAAGGATTTCCCCCTAGAGTAAGAAGGAAGAGAAACAAGCAATAAAGTTACCCGAATGTGGGGGGGAAGCTAAGTCTCAAAATAATAAGCCTCTCTAAGAGCTGCGGGTCCACGGGTGAAATCTGTCTCACCTCAAAGCCCTTCAGCCGCACGATGTGTTATTATTTCTACTCATATATGAACCGTGTCGTGGCTATAAGTATCTTGTTATATCTCCCTATGTTCCCCTAATACTCCTTACATAGACATTCAATCCTTAGATACAATGAGAAGTCCTTGCTTCACTCTGATCCTATGCCTCAATTTCCTTACCGTGTTTGCACTGGCATTCCCGGCCTCGAGTGGTAGTGTTGACTCCCTACTGGCTAGAAATGTAAGTACCAATCTATCTACTAGATTAATTACATAGACCTAGAACCCTAATGAGAGAAAAAAAATCACAGGAAGAAACAACCATCTATCATCTCGACACCCCGACCCTACCGTACATAGAGCACTACCTCAACCGTCGATTCGACATAGACACATCCAAATACAAAGTACCCACAAACACCAGCGCCCCACTCAAATGCACCGGCACCTTCCGAAACATATTGACCAACTCATGTGTGACAAAGTTGGAAGTAGCGGCCATAGTGATATTAGCATTAATTATCATCTTTGTTCCGTTGTATTTCGTAATTAGGTGGACGTTTGATATAAGTAATTGGTTTAATTATAATTGGAAGAAGAGGTTCGCGAGGAAGAAGGAGGTGGATACAGATAAAGTGGGATTGGTGGGTGCTGGTGCTTAGTGTTTTTGTTTTGGTGTTCTTTTGCTTTTTTTTAGGCGGTTTTGGCGTTGGATATTCCTTTTGTTGTTTTTCTTTGGGGGGTGGGTATACGTATAGTATTCGGTAGGGATAATATAGCGGGATGTATGGTGTAGGTTTTTGTAATCGTGGATATGACCATGGGGGTTCTTGCTATGTAGTGATTTTGTCGAGCCAAGATAATATAATTGTAGCCGGTATCTTTAAGTTCAGCCCTAAAAACCTCATCAACGACCACGTACGATGGTAGATACACGAGATTGCTGTATCGAGGCTAACATCTACCAGTGTCGGTTTAGGTGTTGGAGTCTGCGCTATGGTCATTTCGGCAAGACATCGGTAACTGGTCGATCACGGCCCGATACGGGGGATATAGAGAATACTATACACCCTAAGGTACCAATCGGCACTCGAGTAATATACTGATACAACAAGCTTTTAGAGCCTCAGAAGTCCTTCTTGGCAAGGCCATAACGCCCGAGGAGAGATAACAAACGCCATTTATAGATCATGGAGGGTAACCTATAACTATCTAATATAGGTACTATCGGTCGCTACTACTCTTATGTATCTTAAAACCCCCATAGTGTCGGGAGGATGGTAGAGTTGCCTTTATATAGTTAGTAGAGGTAACCAAACCTTTGCCATGGCTCGGAATATTACTCTAATCCAAGGATTGATATATTATTAGGTAAAACAAAAGAAAAAAAAAGAAATGCCCGGACAAAGCTACATATAGCTACAGCGACCATCAAGATTATAGGACTATTTACTTGAATAAATAAGTCTAACCAGCTAAACGACCCACCGCTCAAGGGCAGCACATCTCCTAAAATCGGCCGGAATGCTTAAGTGTAGAGACATAAAGGGGTTATGCATCAATATCCTGCCGTTCATATAGTGATTCTCTCCCGTACTATCTTCGTTTAGATAGCCCCCGAGAGCATAGTTTCCTTTTTCTAGGCGAAATATATATAATCTTCGCTTGGTAGCTCTGTCCCCTCGTTTGATCACTTTAATAGTGGCTTAGTCCTCGCATCCTCTGCAAACCAGGCTACTTAAGAACCGTCCGAAAAAACGACATTTGCGTGTGATTGGCTCAGGGACACCCCGTGTGTCTTATACAACGCTGGACTAGACCACCTAAGCTTCATACACAGATATCCAAATGAACTAAGACCGGAAAATGCGAACCAGTAGGAGACCAGTTAGGGTAGTACCAGTTTTAGACCATTGAAAGCCCCGAGTAAAACACAGTCCGATCTATCAATCATGTTATCTGTAGAGATTAAAACCAAGCCACATTAGGAATATCAAGGCTATGATGTGCAAGATCGGCTTTGATGGTTTGAGCGCTCTCAGATCTCAACTCACAAGATATCTTTCCGAGAGCCGAGGTTGGTTGCCTAGGATGACGAAGGTCATTAGGTATAAGTCCACAAAAGCTGGGAGCCTTGTTTCCTCATTAGCTCCGAAATTAGACTTTTCAGAAAGCACTGAGTGCTAGATTGAGGGTAAATATTTTTGATGATTACTATTAGATGATCCTCGTATAGAATTATATTGGAGATATGGAGGGACACTGACAAGGTTGAATATATATCTAGAAGGATGCCTTGGTTTATTCTCCGGCTGCCTTGAAGCGTTTCTGCCTCATTTCCGGTTTGGGAGGTGAGACTCATTAGATTAGTGCGATTTCGCAGATAATAATACGGCGAGATGAAGTGAAGAAATCATGAGGCTGCGGGGATCGTGACTACCACCTGTACATTTTTGTTGGCAGTCCGTAGAGGTAAATTTGCTATGGGGCAGAGCTGTAGAGTGCATACGCTTTACCTCATCGGTTGACTACTTTAAGTCTAGGCCATTGCTTCAAATATGAGCATCAACGGCTATATCCATATCGGAAGCTGGGATATGTGACAAGGCTGAATATTTCATGGATTATCACTCGTTGGTTAGTTCGTTCTGCCTTTCTAACCCAACCCTGATCCTTGGCGAGTGGTAAGACACCACAGTATCTGATCGCTGACTCTCTTTAAAAAGTACATGTAACTGGTATATTCAGTTATAATCGCCTATCGTAAAATTCACCACGGTTAGATGATATATGTGCGCCTTGTTTACCTCCTCGGAAGATGTCTGCTTTTGGCGATGATGTAGTGCTCGTGTGTAACATTTACAACAACACAAGTGTTACACATAGAAACCTGCGCCCTATCGCAACACCATACTCTGGTTAGGGATAACAACTTGAATATGTAAGTGGGTACTTATTGAAGGTGACTTCTCTACTTTTGCTGGCGGGTATCTCCTACTCTAACAACTTCGCACATCTCTACAAATGCTTAAACATTTAGCTCTCTCTATCGGCTTCAATACTAGTGCTGTTTTATGTCTTGTATTTCCGGTGAGGGAGCCTCAAGTTACGCATGTCTGATGGTTGGACTGATTTGTACTCCGCGCCATCGCAGATTTGTGCAGGAAGGTCAATTCCTGCTCGCGGTACACTTTCCTCGAGAGAATCTAGTACATTTGACTCCTCTACACGTGATGTCACGTGGTATATACCTGGTTAGTACCTTGCTAATGTCCTTGGAGCTACAATAGGAGGAGGTTCGGTCTCCACCAAATAGTTGAGGTGAAGAATCATGGATATGCTGACCCCCCGGTGGTGGTTCTAAGAGGATAGTGATAAACGCAAAGGTAGCAGACTAACTCAAGAACCCGGCGGTCACCGCGAGATGCCACTTCCAACCCGAATAAAGCTAGAACGCACACCCGTTTTAAAAACCAGGGTAATAAATACCTTGAGAGTCTACTATTATTCCTGTACTTTAAAATCCCTGACATCTGCGTCTAGGCTGAAACACCTTCTCCCACATCGACCTCAGCAGGGCATAAGGGCTTACACGTAGGGTGGCTGGTGTTCATGCTGTCACCAATTTTTGTCGTAATAGCCTGTTTGATAATTATGTACTTTCTACAATTGATTCCAATCTGGCGGAGGGATACAATTGCGTACTTTCTGCAATTGATCCCAATCGGGTGGAGGGATAGATTTAGAAAAACTGGTACAGACGAGGAGCTAAACCGCTGGGGACAAAGTACATGTAGTTCTGTTATTGCCAAGCCCCAAAAGGCTTTTACTAGAGCTCCTAGTTTTCTAAAATAGTTCAATCAACGCATCTTATTCTCTGCTGTAGGTCTGGGCATCGGTATATGTGGGTCAAGAACATAGGGTTTGGGACTCTAGTATTACTTACAGATTATCTGATATATGAATTAAATCCACCGTCGGAGCTTCTATTTCTGGAGGATTGATTGGTTTTGCTCATACTATGGTTGTATCCTAGCCTGGTGTTATAGGCCGGGGTGGACCCCGCGGGGGAGCCAGGACGGTTGCAAACACTGGTTGGATAGTGCCGACGATGGCTTCGAGGGGATGGGGGGCACTCACCTATACCTAAAAGTGATCAGGTCTGGTAAGCACGTTGCTCCCGCGGGATGACGTGTGGCGCTCAAAGCTGGTGCCTGGTGTTATCTCAGGGTAAGGGTTCAATTGTGGCTTTGGAATCTCAGGAAGGCTCCTCGATCCTTACATAGAAGCGTTATGTCATCCCGTAAATAACTTAGGCTGGTGCCTGGTGTCAGTGAATCATATAACGGTATACTCTCCGTCTGGCAGTTTCTTAGGCACCACTGGTGACCTTTATAACATGAATTCACCAATACGAAAGGTTTGAATATTTAATTCATTGGGTTAGTCTAAGGAGTCGGCGGTGCAGGACATCCAGCACTATCAAGGCAGACTACAAGTCTGTCTACGCAAAACCCAATACTATCATTAATATCCCCGCATTTATTGCTCGAAAGTCACGTGAAACGAAGCAGGGTATCTATTCGTCAATTGAGTAAAACCACATTACCCCACCCTGCCTCGTCCACTAGAACTTTGGTAGCACCAGTATTTATGCACTTGTGGGATAAAATCGCTCAGCCCCCGATTTGGGCCAGCAGTTTATAAGTAGAATGAATCGACATCTCAGTAGCTACTGCCTTGATTTTTATTAAAATTCATTCATCTATTCCCGGCTTAACATACTTTCCTACGTAGGAAAACCTTCGGTCGCAATGCACTTACTTTTCAAAATCGGATTTATTCTCTCTTTATATGTCAGTATTGGTGCTGCGAGACCTCCGAGATCGGATCACTATGCGAGTGAAGAGATTTCCATCAAGCAGGAGAGCAGACGTACAACACCTTGGGCACTCCGAGCAGATAATTGCCCGGCGGAGCTTTTTTCATGCGCACTGGCCGTTAGACCATCCTACATGCCGGCGGAAAACCACCGTTCGATGATGGGTCAGGACGCCTGTTGCCCTCCTCAGACAACCTGTGTTACGTATTTATCGACCGGTAGCGTTGCGTGTTGCCCGTACGGTAAAAGCTCCCCATCCTCTCTTACGATGATTTGTTTGCTCACGTAACACCCCCCCCCCCCCGGCTATGTAGAAGATATTCACTGCGGTATGCCTGGGACACAAAATACCTGCGCTGATCCCGAGTGGACAATGTTTGAGGCTACCAGCGGGTATCCGTTCTGCTGCCTTCCGGGGCAGGTTGGGACCGATGGTACCGCACCGTTTCAGGGGGGAAATTGCGCTGACCCTCTTGTGCCTGAGTTCGGTAGAGTAGGTAATGTGTCTACCTAACTTGAATTATTAATCTACAAGTTTCTAAATATTACTGGTGGTGGCGGGGGGGGTATAGGTGATCGTACGGCGTGATAATAGTACTGATACTGAGAAGAAGAAAAATAAACGTCTTTCGACCGGGGCTACCGTTGGGATTGTCTTTGTTTTTGTAGTGGCCTACGGGTGGGTTGTAGTGGTTATTGTATATCTCGTATCTCGGGGTGTCTGGCTGTTGGTTATGTGTCTGGTTTCAAGGGTAGTGATTAGGGCTTATCGTAGGTGTAGGGGTAAAAGCTGTAATGAGTGGAGGGTAAGATTTAAGCGGGAGGGTGCGGATAGTAATAAGGTTAATGAATGGGGAAGGAAGGTTGATGAAGTAAGCCCTATGGAGAAGGTAATGGTGAAACTTTGATATATTCCATTGGCTGTTTCCTGGGTAATAAGTGTTTTTGAGTGTTTTCTCTCTCCTAATCATTTCTGTCAATATGACTGGTGAATCCGGGGCTGTTGGGATGAGATATAAATATTGTAAACGGTGTATAATGAGGGCTATATTAGTCCTTAAGTGTGATAAGCTGTTAGGAGAAATCGATGCAATGTCGTTGGATTGGGTCGCTGAGGAAGTCGTATCACCAGCAGCCAGAGTCATGGATTATCACTCGTTGGCCAATGATAAATCCGATATGAATGAATGAATTAATCATAACTACATGGAGCCCTGATAAATCCGATAATTGAACGGATAAATAAGTAAATGTAGACCGGATAATTCCTCGATCCACGTGTGGAGAGATTGATTCCCGCTTAAAGGGCTTCTGTGCGATTCCAGTGGTACGCCTTGGCACTGGTGAACAAATGTAATGGTGCCTGCGGGAAGCTTCCTTTGTACAATGACACACGCGAGAAATTCCCCGCTGGTAGCGAGAGTCACGTGTAAACCTATGCTCGTTCCCATCCCCATCTATTACAAGCACCGGAAGCAAGCTGACAGGGCTGGGCACAAGACTAGTGTAAACCAGTCCCTCCCCCGCCAAACAAAAAACACCCTCAAATCCCATTTCAAAAATGATTTTCTTCAGGTACTATCATTCCACCGCTTTATTAATTCTCGCTGTGTCCCTTATATGGAAACTAAAACTAATTTCATCACAGCTTCTTCAAGACCATCATCGGCAGCGAGGTATTCTCAATCCAAGGTTTCCTGGCCTATCTTATCCTGTTAACACCGCAGATTTCCAGGTCACTATCGAACTCAAAGACAACGTGACTGTCCGCGGAACCCTTCTCTCAGTGGATACCTACTTGAACATGAAGCTCGGAGATATCCAGTTCATTAACGTCGCTAAAAATGGCCCTATTATGGTATTTGGTATCTCTATCGGCTGGTAAATGCCTTGCTAATGGTGTTATACAGCATGCAGTAACGAGTCTGTTTATCCGTGGAAACAGTATGAGATATGTTTACTTGCCGGTAGAGATGGTCGATGGCTCGCTGTTACAGGATGCAACAAGAGTTGGTGAGTTTGGTATCGAGTGGGGTTATGTTGATGGATGGAATACTAATTGCATGCGTATGATATATAGAGCTGGTTAAGGGGTTTTAGGTTCGGGTTTTGTCTACTGATGGGGGTGTGTTTGGATTGGAGGGCGAATTTATTTGTATCTTATCTGCTCATTCTTGTAGAGTTTCTTCCATATCCAGTTTTTCGTTCAAAGAATTGGCAGTTGTGTTTTTTTGCGAGAGCCCCCTTCGAATTTAAAGCTCTATTAGCCAGTCATTATCTGGCCCACAGTGCAGAACGTTGTTTGTGTCCATCAGGGTGCGGAGACAAAGCAGATATAACGCTGGAGTTCTGCTCTACCTTGATCATACGCTCGTCACCTATCCCTTAATTCCCTATTCTTTCCATCAATCACGACTACCACCTAGGGCCAGTCAGCTATAAAGATAAAGCTGCAAGCTGCTTACCTCCCGTAGGTTATTTATATCTCACAAGCTATTATCTCCTATAAGTTATTTACCCCCTGCACTTTACCTTTACACCTTGTTAACCTTTCATAGCTTACATACGCGAGATGGCCCTTTATGGAATCAGCGAGCATTACCGCACTCGTGCCCCTGTCACTCACCCCACCTCCGCCGTATCAACGAAACCCTACCGCCAACAGATCAACATTCAAGTTCTCGCCGAAATCCACTTTGACTCCTACGATTTCGACCTTTCCCTCTCTGTCTACCACGAGTTGCTTAGCCTGTTCTCCCAGAACGCCAAAGTCCTTTTCAACATTGGGCAGATTCACTTACTCCTTGGCGAACGTCGTGAGAGCGCTTCATGGTTCGAAAAGTCCATTGCTTGCGATCCCTTCTTGGCCGTTGCATATTTCCAGCTGGGGGCTGTCTATATGCGCCTTGGCAACTTTAGCCGTGCCCGCGATGCGTACAACAGCTGTCGCCATACTGTTGTCCGCGGTGATCCTGTGGTCGTCGAGGAAAGGGTTGAGTACGATCAACTCGGCATGCGGTATACACTTTACCAAGGTGATATTGAAAGAAATCAGCGTTGGTGCGAAAATAAACTGGGTATGGCTCATACTTGGCCTATGAGAGCAGATGTGGTGGCGGGAAGTGTGCGGGAGAGTAGGATTACAAGTGTTAGTGCGGGCACTATCTTCAGAGTGCCGGATAGAAAAGCTAGAGCGAGGGCAGCTGATCCTGCGAAGACGGCTGAATGGAGATTTAGAGACGAGGCGAGGGTTTTGGCGATCTCTAAAGGCGAGGGGGCGGAATTGGTTTGATGGGATTTTGGGAATGAGGATTGGTTCGTTCGTGGCTGTCTTGAATAGGATATAAGGGTTAGTTTAATACCTGGAGTAAGGTAAAGGCGTCTTGAGTTATGAATTGGCCAATTTATTTTAAATAAATGTCATAATAAAGCTGCCTCATATACTAGGCTAATCGGTATCAATTCTCATCACATAGAAGAAAGAATCTAAGAAAGAGGGTTAGGTGTAATCATAGAAAAGAACTAGACTAGCCACATATAGATATCTGTCCTGGAATGTGATAATCTTGCATAAAGTAGCGATGTATGGAATAATCTCTAGAAAATACAATCTTGTATACGTCTCTCTACGAAATATTAGTAACCACTAATGATAAACTCATTCATTCAAAGATTAGTAACCTGTCATGTTTAGTAGGAGGTATAGATATTACTGCTAGTTGATACTCTGTTTCGTGCCAGAAGTATCTCATGCACACATGCATTTCAGTTCTAGTCTTCGTTAATCAAGATTTCTTTTCCCTATAGTAATTGGAGTTCAATGGGTGGAGCCCATAATTGCCCAGTGTGAACTACGGCATCAAGTTAAGGTTTCTTGAAAACTAATTATGTCCAGGGCTAAGTGATGTTGCCACCTTTCCTGACACGTTTCGATAGTTCACTCTTATAACCAGCTAGCCGCTCACAGTGCTTTTATACCCCTTCTCATCCGTCAATCATCATTATCGCTATATATTCTTATCTTCAGTAAGAAGGTCTTCTGTGGTATCACATAATTATATTACGGTTCTCTCAATCCCAACAAGAGAGCGTCAAATAGCTTTTCTTTTCTTTTCTAAACTTGTATAGTTGCTCACCTCGTTGTCTCTACCGCATTGGGGCTGGTGAAACGTGATAAGTGGGACTTTATATTCATATAAAGAACTTTGCTTTATTTAAAGGGTAGCTTGTCTGTGGCTGGTGCTATAGCTAGCCTTTATAGGCCTTATATTAAGGGTGTGTATTCCGGCTATTTTTTGGGAAATAGAAGCTAATTGCTAGTTATAATAAGTGTCAGGATGTCTCAGGCGTTGATTAATAAGCATGAAAGTGCAAAGGAAGGTTGGGCTTCATGTGATCCGAGGCTAGAGAAGCTCCTGAAGTTGAGAGGGTTTCAGTATAAGGATACAGACTGGGAGTTAAAATATGCGGACCTTGCTGAATCCCATCAAATAATGGAAACAAAAAATAAACGCAAAGCCTCAAAGGGTAAACGTATTATTGCAGAGGAGATAAAGTTGAGGCAAAAACTTATCCTTGATTGCTGGGACCAACAGGGAGCGTGTCATTACTGGAATGTACTATGGATAAAGGGTATTCGTGGGACTCGAGATTTCGATCCTAGGATGCAGCGGGACATCTGGGAGAGTGTGAAAAGATTCATCTCTGATCTATCACCCAGTGATTCAAACATACGAAAGACGATGGAGGAGTGGAAAGATGAATTAACTCTACGCCTTAGGGATGCTATTGGTATAGAAGGAAATACGTCTGTATGGATGTTCTTAGGTGATCCTGATTGGCTTAAAAAGGTGCCACAAGCTTGGGCAGAAGAGCTTCATACTTTATATACCCGATGGCCATTGGATGTTGCAGCCGATGACGCCATTGCAGAGCTAAGATGGCAAACAGAGCATTTACAAACCAAGGCTATGGATTACGTTGATATATGGAACGAGAACTCCTTGATTGATGAGTTCAGGAATACCCGGACATTGCTGCGCAGAACGTATCTAGACATGGTGGACCTTTCTTTTCGACACAAGATAATAGAGAAAACCGTTCCTCCGCCATTTTCAGATCTCAGCGAAGAAGAATTTCGAGTATTTTCGGAAGAGACCATAAAATGTTACCAATGGTTGAAAATAGGAGCAGGAGAATGGCTGAGCTCATGCCTTCAAACGATCGAATTTGATCGTGTTTGTGAGGGGTATGCATGGCACTTTCTTTGGTATAGTATAGAGTCGGCCGGAGATACATTTATATTAGCGTGGAGTTGCGCGGAGGCATTGGAATTATCGCTACTGTTGGAAGAAGAGGAAAATGTGAAGAGTTTTAAGGTGTTAGCTCAGGAGTTTATGTTGAAGAGCTTTACGAGAGACTCTAAGCTTGTGGAAGAAAGGAACAAGGAGAATACTGAGAGTGGGGATGTTAGCCGGGGAGGTTCTAAGAAGAAACAGTCAACCGAGAAAGATGATAGTCTAAAAGAAGTTAAGAAGAAAGAAGAGGTTGAGAATGATGGAGCAGCCGAGAGTCAACAAGCAGCTGGGAAAAAGGCAGCCAAGGCTGAGGGCGCTAGAGCGGAAGTGGCCGAGATGGAAGGGATGACGATTGGGAATCATAAGACGGCCTTGCGTATAGGTAGCAGGCTGTTAGGTGATACGAGCACTAAGCACCAAAGTCTTCCTCTAGAGGAGCTGCAGTATGAACAGGGGCAGGTTATAGGCGCTATAGTTGGGGAAGAAGGGGGAGAGGAGTCAGTTGTTTTGAGGCCAGGTAACCAACATAACATCGTCCTAGTCGTTGCTGAGGAACAGGGGAAGGGGAAGAATATAGAATCTCTATGGGAAAAAGGTCTGGATAAACGTACGTACCCCTATACTTAAAAAGAAGGATGTAGCATGTAAGATATTTGCTAATTGGAACCTTCAAGTTGAAATAGAAGAAGAAAGAGTAGCGATCATGGATGGCCTCTCAGCTGATATACTAGGGGATATAGAGGAAATAGATACTGAAAGCTTCATATGCGCCTCTTCACCTGATCAATGTGTGATGATCACGTATTTGGTAACACTTTGGATTAAAAATCTATTCATGATCACTATATCTAATGGTCGAAAGTGGTCGCTACCTTCCTCCCCAGGAAGCGAAGTGACGCGAACGATAGGCCCATACTCTGTCATGGATAACGCTGAACATTCTATGCGCTTCTTGAGATACTTTATTGAGTTTCTCTTTTTAGAGGAGCTGAATAGTGGAATACCGCACAACTTGGTACAAAAAATACATTCTGAAACAGTAATTTTCCACCGCCAGATAAATGATGAGTCTTCAGGGAACAAAGATGAGATTAAAGAAGCAGGGTGGAAAACAATCGGCCCTTACTCTGTTTCTGCCACTCCTAGGCACTTTGAATTTCTCGATATTCTTTCTCGGTTACTTGAGAAAGCAGAAAAAGCAGCGTGTACTCAAAGAGCAAGTGCAGAAGCCAGATCTACAGTAGGGAGTATTGGATGCAATGAGAGCATATCACCGATCACCGATACAAGTCATATCTCCAAAAACTCTTGCATACCTAGCGTAGAGACAAGTCAACATTTTACACCACCAGAAAGTCACAAGAATATTTCCAGTAGTACAAGTATAGGGACTTTCTTGCCGGATGAGGTAGGTCAGGCGATAGATTGCTTACAGAGTCATCATAAGTATGTAACACCTATGACAAGATTATGGCGGACTTGAAAAGTGTCCTAATAGGTGAATAGGTCTGCGGCGAGTGATATCTCTGAGTTGTGCGAGGAAGTATATAGCTTACGCGCACTTATTACTATATTGATTGATGGCGATTCCAAGACTAGGAGGAGTGCTATGGAAAGGGGTCATCTAGCAGTCCCGTTTGCTACTATCAAGACAAATCCGACGGTAGATAGGCCCGGTACTTTGTTAAGAAGGAGATATGAATATACGGTATGTCTCTTCTAGGTTCTCCACCATGATCTTTAACTAACTATTGTCTGCTTGGTAGGATGAATTACCCGCCTTGAGATTTCTGGGTGAAATAAATGAGGTATTGAGCCCCCGCAGCCCGCAGCCCGCCCCCAGATTATATAATATGAAATGTCTAGAGACTTAGGCTACCCAATGTTTATAGACGATGGAGATATGAGGTTATCCGCAAAGATTATCATTTGGGCATGGATTTATAGGGAGTGGGATAAGTGGCATTTGGTATTTTCAGGACCAGGCCATTATTTCCCTACCAGGAAGAATGAAGCTGTATTGAGTATAGACTCCACTAGTTCTGGTCCGAGTAGAGGTATGAGGTTTGGATTATCTGAGATTTGCTTGCCCTTCGGGGGTAGCTGTGTGGATTATCCATTAACAGTAAGAGCTTGGGTATACGCTTAGTTGTTATGATTAGAATACGATGATAAGGAATAGCATTAAGAAGTCTTTCTTTAAGCTATGGAGATGTTCACTAGCTACGAAGTAGAGAGAGATCAAGTGTATGTAAAAAGGTTATCATGCTTATAGTCTTCGGTGACCACAGCTTTTAAGCCTGTAAGGCGATACTCCGATGATGGAAAAGGCTTAGTTGGATTGGGTTAGGAATAAAGAGTGCTTTTTATATGGATCTACAAACTAGAATCATGTCGTATCCTATTTGATAGGGCGGCAAATGAATGAATTAACGGTAAAGGTCTAAAATGACTCACCCGGGTCGGTTCATGCTGCAGAATGACCCATATTTTAAAATGACACATCTATGGTAATAGTAAGAAAAAAACCGTGAACTGCATCTCTAAACTCCTACATCAATCCAAATAGTTGTCTTTGCAGTGTACTTCTACTTGTACTAGGCCCTAAAAGCACCATATCTTAGTACCACTAGAGGTAGTGAAGTTGATACTATGGTGGGATGTTGATGGATAGTAGGATGTTGAGTAGTCAGTGATCACAGTGGTGGGGTAACCGTGGGTGTGTTATTTTAGAATATGGGTCATTCTGCAACATGAACCGGCCCGGGTGGGTCATTTTAGACCTTTGCCGATGAATTAATTACAAATCCATAGAGCCCCCGGCTAAGGTATTCGATCAACACAAAAAAATAAAACCCAACAAAATAGTAACAATAAGGCAAGGAAGGCAAGATAAATAAGCTAGGAGCAAAAAATGTTCTAAAGTAGCTGTAAATCAAAATACAAACCAAAAGCAAAAATGTAGTTTACTTGCTCTCCTAATCCTGACCCTGCTCCTATATTGGTAGAACCGTTACTCTAGTAATGGGAGGTGTGTTTTATTCTCGTACTGGGGAAAGGTCCCAGCTAGATAAATATACGTTTTATTTCCAATTTTCTCCCCGGAACCCGAAGGAAAAAGAAGTAAAGAAGTAGTAGATTTCTTTTACTCTAATCAGCCATAGGGATTAACCAATCTGGCTTAGGGAACCAGGTCAGTTTCTCTCCAACCCCCGGCCACGACAGCTCCGACACAGGTTTCGACGAAACAGCTTTATCGCTGGTAATCGTCTCACAAAATTCACCATCACTAAGCTTCAGAGTCATTAACTCCCCGCTACGCCTATTGCCGCACAATGCAATAAAGACATCTCGAAACATAGTGTCACCACAGATATAATGCATCGTATACCAGCCCGCCCTATTAATTATAATCTTCACCATATAATGAAAATGACCCCCTGAATTCTTAGCACAAGATCTGTCCTTATCCATTGCCGCTAGTAGGGCAGAAAGTCTATTAAAGACCGATGACCTCACTGGCGCAAGCTGCGTCTCATAAAACGCATGAATCATCATCGGTAAACAGCCCGGCAGATCAACATCTGACTCAAACCCAGGGAGTTCATAGAGATACCACTGTGAGCACCCAAGCACGCTCCTGAATATAAATATACAGTTGAGTTCTTTGACTTCAATCTCGATGATATCGATGGTGGGCTCGATGATAGGTGCCATGAACAAGCAAACTTGAACCCATACTCTGATGCCGTGGTCGTCTAGCTGCTCTTTCGTTTCGCTTTCGAGAGATTTATCCCAGGCGTTTTGGTATTGTGGGAGGTAGGTTTCAGTGTCATCGGGATTGATGAGGTAGACACGGTTGTTCCTGTAGACGATAAGGCGGATAGGTTTCTGGTATGCTGGGGGGAGCTCTAAGCTGGAAGGGTTTTTAGATGCCATTAGGATGAATTTGGGATTGGTAGAGGAACGAAAAGTGATGCTTATGATGACTGGGGTTATTTCGAATTACTTTAGGAGTTCGGTGATGAAATATCATAAGAGAATGACTTTAGCCTGACATAGGTACCATGAGTCCACGTGTTTCCATGGTCTACCTGAGAGCTAGAGCTATAATGAATGAATGAATTTATCATAAGTACATGCAGAGCTAGAGCTACATGTAATAAGTAAATCCCACACATATATTAACACATAAGTGATGAGCCATCTTCACCTAACCCTAATTCAAGTGAACCTCAGACTGATCAGAATTCATGCGAGGTAGGGGCCATGCTTAATATTTAAGAACTAGAGATTGATTTTTGTTTATTTTATTTGTAAGACTGATAGTATGATATGCGGGTTGATCCCTTTTGAATGGATAATAGATTCAGGGGTACGCATTATTGATAAAGTACTGGATGGATCTACTGAAAATATTCTATTAAATTCCCAGCCGAGTAGTTCCAGTGCTATTCTAAACAATAACAAGAGTGGCCAGGTACGTCATAAACACCTTACTGCCTGATATCAAAACATCCACTCTAAGCAGTAAACCTCTTTACTACACTAACTAAATCCTTTGTGAGTGAGTTCATATCTGATACTCACTACTCCTTGCCGTACGTACTGTCATCCTCAGCCAAAAATAATAAACCCACTACTCTTAAACCTGCATAAGCGAAACTCGAACCTAAATTGTAAATCGTCTAGAGCACTCCGCGAGCCTCCCTTCACAAGAAAGACACCTTTTATGTCTCCCTCTACCCCACACGCTTGCCCAGCACTTTCCCTTGATAATCTCCCTCTTCGCATCCTCATTCTCAGAGAAATACTCTCCCCCATGCAAACCATCCTTGTTCCTTGCCACAACTTCTCCCTGGTACTTATACGCCCCCAATGCCGCCACAGCCTCCTTCTCGGTCTGGAAAACAACATAAGAGTTAAACTCACCAATCGGGACTAAGTAGCCTTTTTCACCACTCGAGAATTTATAAGCCCCTATCCTCCCATGCTCTGATTCGATACCAGTGGCTCTGAACGTGCGGCCAGCAGGTATGATCCATGCAGATGTATCTGGTACTAATCCATGTGGCGTTTGGCCCCGTGAGGTGCGGGAATTGGGAATATTAGGCCGCTTATTTTCGTTGCGGTGCAGACTTGCTCCGGGTAGGTTTGTTAATCCTATATTCATTTCTGGTATTTGTACTGTTTGAAGAGCGGGTATACTCGGCTGGGTCTCTTGTAAGCCCATACTGGATATCTAACTCTGGAGTTCTGGATACGGGGAGTGGGGGTGGTTCAGGGCAGGGCAGTGGGTAAATATAGTCCAATGCACAGGCCAGATATGTTAAACTAGTGTTGGCCCGAGATATTGAACACTTATACACAAAGCTCAGTTGTACGATAATATTTGACTATCTTGTCTTATTTTCAACTTACGGTACTGTAAATAAGGACTGTAAATGCGAATCGGGATAATCTATACAAATTCCTAGAAAAGAGATTATCAAACCTGTCAAGACGGGATTATTCCTCACAGACGCATCAGGTATGTAGCATTGTAGATACGTTAGCCCAATATATCAGCGCCAGTTTATATTATACGCAGGCATGATAAAACCTACTTACTCTACCTCGTCTCGGGAATTCTCTTCATCCCCCGGCAGTGCCAAGGACAGGGTCGGATATCGTATGCCCTAGCCACTGTTACCTAAATAGGCTTTATGAATATCTATGTTTCATAAAGTAGGGACTATTTGGTACGAGCGAGATTTATTAGAGCAGAAGTTTCTATCCGGGGGCCTATTTTTTAAAGTATATATTTGAGCTAGTATCTGTTCCGTCATGTCATCCAACTTATTTCGCACTATCCCAATTGACATGCTTTCACTCTATGATGTCTCCCCCATGGCAATCTCCAACAACCTCGAATAACACCGAGACCTTACAACGTCTCTCCTCCACAATTCCCATAACTGTGTTCCAATCCCAGTCTCGATGCTCCGCCATCACCCCAATTTCCACACAATCGCCCATAATGTATACCCTCAATTTCATGATACCCATGTTTCTATCCAATTTGTGCTTCTCGTATAGCATTATGATGAATTCATCCAAGGTTGGGGCCTGTGAAGGATAGTAAAGTATGTAGTTGGACTTAGTGCCGCCCTTCGGTTCAAAGATTGCCGTTGCGAAGGTAAAAGTCGGGCCGGGCGCGTAGATGGAAGTTGGAAGTCTCTTTGAGATCGTGCCTGTGGCGTGGATAGCTGATAGTTGCACATCCGGCGCCTGGGGGATAGATGTCTCGATGATTAAATATTCGCCATCAGACCTAGTGTATATATGGGGTTCCTCTATAACTCCTACAGCGTTTAAATCGTTTTTTTCAGAAAGGACTTTTGTAGAGTTATCAATCCCAATACTATTAGACATAAGACCTACACCCTCTGTTGGATCTTTGGCTGGGATGTTGATGAGGTCCTTATCCTTTTCTGACACCCCAAGTACCCGTGTTACCACAGCAGAGATACCTCCAGTGAGTATAGAGATCATCGCCGGCTGTTGCTGGGGATTGTCGTTAATCTCGCTATAGGTCTGCTGTGATACAGGGGTATAAATGGTCGCAGGTACGCCGTTGGTCCCGTGGACAATCTCTGGTTGGGCCCCAGGTTGAGATGTGACTGTATTATTCGCCTGAATTATGTCATCACTAGTTGCATCTGGAACTAGGGCTATGATACCTAATTCTTGGTGCCCACAAGAGAGTTGCTTAGGGCCTTGGTTGCCCTCCACATCCACATCTCTTCTACTCGCATCAAATCCTTCTCGGGGGGTTCTTATAGGGGTCCCTTTCAAGGAAGAGAATGGCGGCACTGGTGGGGGTAGAGGCTGCTCAGAAGACCTATCGTTTGATTTACTGTCGGAGGTCTGCTCTATCATGGGCCCCGGCACTAGACAGCTAGTGATAATTGCAAGGGGGCTTGTAGATGCTGTTTCCTCAGTGGCCCCCTCCGCCGCAGTTGGATTATCTATAGATGGAGATATAGAAATCTCAGGGTAAGCTTTCTGGCGTTTTGCAGGTGGTTGCTCCTGGCTGAGCGTTGAATCCACACCGACCATAGCAGCGAATCGCATCTCCTCAGCCGATGCGGCAGGATATTCAGATAATTCAGCTAGGCTGAGGCCCCTCGGAGGCCAAGAGAATATAGCAGCAGACGCCTTATCCCAATCTCCACCTTCAATAGTAGGCCAATGAGAGGATTCGTTGCTACACTCAATGTCTTCCATTATTCCATCCTCTCTATCGGCAGGAGACCCCAAGTTTGAGTATTTCTCTCTAGATATCGACCTTCCACGCTTTTTGGTAAGAGTAGAGATACCTGGAGGAGTAAACAGGTCTGCGTCAATAGGCCCTTCGCTGGTTCTACCTGCTTCCCCAAATGGTAGCCCATCACTACCGGTGTCGACGGCAGACACTTCAATTGAGGCATCTTGGAGGTTATCTATGCTTTCCGATTCCATCCGCTGTGTGGAATCCGCGTAGAGTCTTTTCTTCTCATTAAGCCTCCATATGGCCTTCCTTACCTTATCAATTGGGGCCTCTATTTTAGAATTTAAATAATCCTCTACACACCCGACCGGTACGGTCGGAGCACTAGAGGAGCTGGTGAGTGCACCTGTCGAATGAGCTAGTTTCAGCCTTTCTTTTCTTGCCACGGTTACGACCGCAGTACGAAATACTTGACGGATACTGCACAATATTGACGGTCAGTTTTGCGTCTCCCATTATCTGTGGAAGCGCAGGTCATACTGACGTTGTAATGTGTTTGGCAAAATGGACTTGGTCTCTTTTGCTGGTACACCAGTAACGGGCACGAATGGGCCCTTCGAGATATGCATCAAACCAATCCTCCCAAAGCTGCCCATGTTTGGCAAGGCCTTCAAGACCAATAATATTCTCCTGTGCAACAATGTCGGTATTCACTTGGCTTAGAACATCTTCCCACTCATCGTGGGTGAGATCACACTTTGACCAAGGATTTCCCTCTGAATGAGGATGATTTCCTCGCCTTCCACGAGGCATGTATGGCAATTATTTGTTGGTAGCTTAGCAACTGGGCGTGAGTGGAGAATGATGATTCCTTTGAATGTTTTTAGACGGAGTAGGGGGCTGTGGAAAGAAACGGGACACTATGCCAAGACAAATCTCCATCGAGAGCCAGGGTTCTTTGAGGTTCCAGAGAGAAGGCCAAAACACATCCAGTACATATTCTGTCTTAATTGAAGTTCTGCCAATATTGATATAGAATAAAGTGTGATGGAAATAACCGCCTAGAAAGGGTTCAATCCCACGGCGCTGCTAGATAGGTTATTTAGAGGTTAAATTGAGAATTATTGATAATTTCTATAATAGCAGCCTTTTTTGTAGATTATACTCTCTCAACCACAAAAATCTCTATAATTACTCCCTAGACTACTCATTCTCTCATAATTTTGTATGACCTGAAATGGCCGGGTGACTGTCACCGGCAGAAGTAGTTTTCCGAGTTAGGGAGCATCCACAGGCTCCTATGGGTCCAGTATGTCATGGAATTGTAATATTAATGTTTTAGACAGGTACCAAATGTATCTGCTTGTGGTGGTGTACCCTAGTTGATCCTACGTATGGTAAATAGAAAGCACGATAGTCTATTGCTGCCCTAGGGGCGTACTCCTACTCCTATATATCCCCACATCGGGCCGTGGTCGGCCCGCTGTGGGAGGTCTCGCCGAAATTTCAAGGTGAAGATCTGGGCTATTTAGGAAGATCTACAACACTACGGCAGAGATAGTCTGTCGAGTGATAAATTATGATTGAACATACCCCACTAGCTTATTCCGTACACGTACGTCTCTCTCAGGACAACGTCAGGTAACAAACAACACTAAATATATGCCGACTCCCATCCCATTTCCAAAGATTTCTATGAATGCCAATGAGTCCGTATACCTAAATTTATAAATCGCTAAATCATTGCATGCTGGGAGAGATACTTTCTACTATCACTGAACAAATCCTGCCTCAATGATGAATAACCACTATCTCACAGAGAAGGAGCTATTTGACCAAACAAATGAACACTCAGCTGCAGCAGAGGACTATTCCGTAGCGATAGCCGATAACCGAACGAGAGGGTGGCATCAGGGGTATGGTATCTCTAATCAAAGAACATCCTCCTACAAACCACTTAGGACGTCGGCTAACTGTTGGAGAGTAGACCTCCGGTACCTTCTATATCTCCTATATCCACCCCGACCCCTCTATCACCCCAAATGCAACCCCAGCAGAGGACCCTGAGCGAGGAAATAAATGATGTGCTTGGGATACAACAGGTCTCTCCGATCTATAGTCAAGCTATCTGGAACACACCGCTGCCTCTGTCCTATAATCCTCCTACTGTGAATTCATCTACGCCACTAGCACCCACGCAAGGGCAAACGTACTTTACGAGTATAGATCAAAATCCAGCTGCCTACAAGCAACAGCTCCTACTTCGCCAAAACAGCCTTCCTACTACTCAACCTTATAGCGTCTTTGCACAAAATTATATTAATACTACAGATATACATGTACCTGAATCCTCAGTTTCTGTTAGCCAGGTAACTTACCATACTTTAAGATCACACATACAATTAAGACTGCAGCTAAAAGATGGTCATTTAGTCTCCTACTTCAGAATTAGATGTGTTTCTCCGTGATGAGACACCAAGTTTCACTTCGCCTATATCTCCCGCCGAACCTACCCTACCCATAACTCCTGCCAGATCTGCTCCGCCTCAACAGCAAGTTCCCCGTCAGATGTGGCCAAACACTCATATCCAAAGAGTTCTCCAGCAGGCTTCTAGCCAGTCCTCCCCACCTGATTTGATAACTAAGCCAGAACTACAACAAGAGAAGACAAATGTACTCCGCCTCGATAAAATTAGAAAACCACAATTCTCCGAACCAACAGCCACCGAGCGCTATGCTCAGATGAGATATGCTCGACATAGGGAGGCCATATCATTTATGGAGAACCCCGCTGAAATTGAATACTCCAGCCACCGGGCCGGATCTGTACAACCTAGCAATCCATCACCCTATATCGGAGGTGCTGATTTCCCCGACTGGCGCTTCAGTAAAGATCCATGGGAAAGCCAGCTTAGGTCTTTAGATGATACACCCCCTAATCTAGCGAATATACTAAAACGGAATCAAGAAAATCTGAGTAATGGATCTGTGATGCAGCAGCCGCTTGAGAGACCCATGGACCTATTCCCTACACAAGTGAGGCTTGAGAAAATGGAGCCAGATCCCCCTCCTGAAGATATCTCGCCTCTCGACAGTATCTCCCCTCTTGACAGTGTATCCCCTCTTGACAGTGTCTCTCCTCTTGACAGTGTTTCTCCTCTTGAAAGTATCTACGAACCTAGTATTAGTGAGGTTGCGAGCGAATCACCTCTTGAGCAAGCTATGTATGGGCGAAGAAGGAGTGGTAAAATTATTAAGGGGAGTCAAATGACGAAGGGGAGGGGAGGCACTAGAAAGAGCGCTAGGCTCAATGGATTGCAACCAACTTAGTAGTAATTATCATTCTCGGGTGAGGCTACGGTGGAACTTGAGAATTATTTCTTATGGATATTGAGAGTGGTTGAGGTAGGAAATTTGCATAAGTATGATAAAAATAAACTGACTGGGGCGATTCGAGTATTCTTAGCCTTAAACACAACTCACAAGACTAGAACCAGGAGCGATCATTACATGTAGCTAAGGAAATTTTCGTCTAAAGCGCCATCCCAAGCGATTCATTTAAGTAATATAATTTGAAGCTGAAGGAGCATGGCCCAGGGAGCAATGGGTATCGCAGGCTTAAGGGTTCCTGTGATATTTTTAAAAATCCATATGATGGCACTATTTACCACTCTTTCATTAATTATTAGGGTAAGAGTTCAGTATTCAAATTTGTAGGTTCAGTAGACAGCTAAGCACTAATTTAACCTGTATCTCAGAGGAATAAGCTCAAAAAAAAGGGTCAAGGGGCGCATAACGCCGAAACGAGACCCCCTTATAAACAAGACGCACTGAAACGTATATTTTCATCCTCATTGTAAAATGGACTTTATGATTGGGTTCTAGCTGAGTTATGATGGCGAAGAGCATAGTCGGCATACGCAAACAGCCTTAATCAGGTAGTCTCTCCGCAAAACATTGATATTTGATTGGGTACGGATCGAAGCTTGACTCGGAGATAAGCAGGTTATATATCTTATTTGTCGATACCATTTGACCCGGGAGATATAATACGAGCCATACCTACATGTATCCTCTAACGACGGATGATAAGGGTAGATCTCAAAGGACCCTTCTCGTTCTAGAGCCAGTTGCTACATCTTGGAGAATCCTATGAGATATACTAATTATAACTCCTGTTTGTATATTAGCATTATAGCTACCCTTAAAACATGATAGATGAGGTAAATTAAGTGATGCCTAAAGAAAAAGAGCTACTTAATGATACGATGTATATTAGATACATGTACTTAATAGCGTAATGGATTACCTGCTATGTTGCTGGAGCCGACACTATAATCAACTGCCCAACCATTATCACATGACTTAAAGAATCTCACCTTACTACGAGGTGTATGCAGGGTAACACAAACATCTTTCACAGCCGGTCCAGCGTATCCGTTAAACGCAGCTCTATCCATCCATTTCACTACTTGAGATCAGGTCCCCATCATCAGCTCAACAGTCATTTCCATCAATCCACCCGTGTGTAGCAGAAATTGGGCTACAAAACCTAAGGTACCGGAAATCCACTCATCCCATTGTTTAGTATCCTTCTATAAAACATAATTCAAATGGTACCACAGTCCACTGATGTTCGCTAGTGATGATGTAGATCCCCCTTCCTCTGAATATAAGGGTCAAAAGCTTCTTAATACTAAAGACAGGGATTCTAGAGTTTGAAGTTCGCCTTACCAACGTATTGAATGCGAATCTGTGGCTACTAGAGCTCTTCCATTATAAACCAAGTTGCTTGCCCGGTAGAGAAACGCTCAACAGTGCTAAATTTCGCTAGGTACTACAAATCACTAGAGACCTGACCGAGATGTAAGCTATACCAGCGAGACTAAGGGTACAGATATATAATCTAACAAAAATTCTTTTTACCCTTAGGTATAACCCCCTAGCAGAGGTCAAGATCATAGTTGATGGCCTAACTCAAGAGCATCTCTATATTATCAATCATTACGACAGAGAACGAAAGCAAAACGCAGATTCTTCCAAAGCTCACTGGGCCAGCTCTATAATTAATCGGTACTCCGAGGAAATACAAACAATAGCAGGAGATATTTCTGAACTACATTTCCGATGGTGCACCGGATTCTTCCTGACGATGTCAGCACAGCCGACTTTCATGGAGCTCGCAAACGAATGGAGGATAGAGGTGATACAGTTTCTAGATAAGTTGAAAGATTTAGGATACGAAATTCCCACAGGAGTACAAAGATATAGTCCAAAAGAGTGGGGAATGATCTTGAGATGGGAACTCCAAGCTACATGGCAATCGTGGATCATACAGATACAGTGGGAGAGTACTGGTAAACGACATTTTGAGAGCTCCCATTGCGGAGAAGTATTACAATTTATGAGAATAGAAATCGCCGAAAGTGCCGATAAGAGCAAAATTATGATAGACTGGTTGGATGATTGGCAAGATAATTTTCTCTACCGCTTTAGTCTCGAGAACGACATCTTCTTAGGCTCCCAGACTTGGTTTTATGTTAACTCTTGTTGTAATACCGAGCTTGCTAATAAAGGTTTAGAAAAATGGCGTGGGCAATTGAATGAATTCCGTTTTCGTCATCGACTGAGGTTAGACTTGGAAGATGTTTTAGATGGGTTTGCTGATTCTTCTGAGGAACTTGAATGTTTTATTATGGGAATTTCATCAAAGCCCAAATGGCTCTCGAGTTTGGCAACACCTTATAACTCGTTGTTGATTCTTGGAAGCTTTATTGATCATCATATAGACCTTATTTTTAGGAACAGGTTGCGGCAAGACAAGCCGTTCCGTGTGTTTAATACTAAAGACAGAAAAGCTCTCCAGAACTTCCTAGTTGAACAACAGAAACACTTTCAGTATGCTGAAAGTTTACATATTATATTGCTATGGAGTGAAAACATTCTAAAATATCTACGCTGGAATCAGATCTGCGTAGGATATTTATGGTCCCGAATCGAGTACACCATTTCCATGACACCTTCTAAGTTCATGATCTACTACTATATGAAAGAGTTAGTAGCAGGTGATGTGAGTAAAAAGATAGCATCAGCCTTTAGAGAGGGTGTAAAGGATGATATTGTCCGGTTCTTAACAGCCTTGGCGGTTTTTATTTCTGAGCTGGAAGAGAAAGACAAAAAGATACCAAAGAAGAAAGGCCGGAAAGGGGGTCGGAAACATAAGAAGGCCTCTAAATCCAATGAATTAAATAAATTTCAGAGCGATAATCTGGAAGAATTTGAGGTTAGCGGAGGGGGGGGTGTGGCTGACATAGATTCTATAACTGGATTGGGACTAAGAAACCTGAACAACGTGGAAAAAGATAAGAATCTCATAGTATTGATCGATTTACCTCCTGGTATCAAATCACCCCCCCAAAATTCAAATGGCAACAGTAAAAAATTAGCGAAACGAGGAGGAGCTGTTGAAAGTACCGCTAGGATCACTGGTCAACAGTTTCAAACAAGATCAGCAGAGACAGCCACATCCTTGGCCGAGGGCAAACCTTCCGGAGGGTCAGATGCGGATTCCCAAAAGGACGTAACCAGAGCGCAAAAATCCCCTAGTATTGGTAGAGAGGTAGTGGAAGTTACGGTGGGTGATCTACGATATGGAGGACCTGGCGGATCAAAATATCTAGTTGATATATCAGCAGATCAAGACCCATTAAGTGAGCCAGAATCGCTTAAGGGCGATCAACTAATACACCCTTCCCTACCTCCCAGCCCAGGTATTGAAAGAAAAGCTGATATTTCAGCGGGTGATTCTGAGGCGGAAATAGTCCAGCACAAGGGAAAAGGACAAAACAGGCCTAAAGTCAATGAATGCTTTGTACAAGATCCTGAGCCCCTTCAGTATGGTCTGGGCCGAGAAAAAAGAAATATCATAACCAAACAACGTGGTAAGAAAAATAAGACCAGGAAGGGAGAAAAAGAAAACCCCTTCGAGGAGAAAGACAGGGGACTAACGCCAATAAGGGCGGCAGATCAAGATATTGATAAGGAAAAAGAAAAAGAACTAACCGTGGTAACCTCGGGAGTCACCAATGAGGATGAGGCATTCGAAGCGCTGTGGAAAAGATACGAACAGGAACTTATCCAAGAAGAAAATGAGCAGCAACGGATGACACTAGAAGTAGATACTTGACATGAAAAGAGGTGGAGGGGGACAAGAGAATCAAAACTGAACCATTAGATGAGGGTGCTTGCAAGCAGAGGCTCCCACTATCACTAGCTGTAGCTAGATAAATTCTACCCAGTAGAGATCATGTTAACCCAAGGTTACTTATAGCCACGTATAATAAAGTTATTACTTATTTTATTCACTTGTAATACTAAAAATAGCAGAGCCCGATATAGACGCTTAGCAACAGCTTGCTATTTGTTCGCCTACAGCGCCAAGCTGCCAGCACAACTACTCACACCAACAACCTATTCGATGCTACTTCATTGACCAATACCATAAAAGAAAACTAAGACTCTCGCAAGATCCAAAGGATTACCCAAGTGAAATACGACAGCTACATCATTCTCTGTATTTGGATGTTGAGCCTAGTGGGCCTCCCTGTGCAACAAAAAACATAATAAATCTACCTGCAATTTAGAGGCTCATGATACCTCCGCCCCATTTTCAATTCCCAAAAGCACATCTTCCGCGAATGATATGCTAATATTACCTTGCGCCCTCCATTATGCATCGGCTGAGACGAACTTTCACTATACGATTACACCGGAGATTTGCACTTTATTCACGGACCTTACAAGTTCTTCTACTCATTGATCATTTATTTTTATTAATATAGAAACAGCATTGATTCTAATTAATTATATACTCAGATAAAATAAGATCCTAAGATAACCCTAACCCTGTACTGATATATCGCTTCGCGGTTAAACTGAATTATGAACTTGCCGGGCACTCATATGCAGGATCTATTCATCAAGTTAGCACGAGTATGCTGGGTCTAGTCATAAAGTCAATGCGACTCTTGCTATGACGTTTTTTTTAAGGCTTAGGGGTACATACCACAGTACTGAGGGCAGATGCATGTCGGGCAAGCAATTTTACAAGCATTTGTACATGGTCCACAGGTTACAGTTTGCCTAGCAGCAAGTGCAGCAACCGTAGTAGTAGCCTCCTCGGGACAAGCGTATTTGGGATCTAGTTCAGTTAGTAAAAATAAATTCCACAGAGTTATCGAGAGGAAGCAGGGAATGAC
The DNA here is from genome assembly GCA_033030425.1 of Verpa conica. Lineage (NCBI taxonomy): Eukaryota > Fungi > Ascomycota > Pezizomycetes > Pezizales > Morchellaceae > Verpa > Verpa conica. The sequence continues at coordinate 1,302,470 of JAUFSD010000016.1, forward strand.
TAACCGCATTCTTTTGTACAGTAGCATTCGTCTGCCGGGACATCATCACCGCAGCCGTAGAGAGTACAGTCGTTATAACATCCACATGGAATTGTCTCGATAGGTACGGCTTCGGCATCGCGACCTTCCAATATGGAGCGACGAGTTGTGCAGCTGGAGTACACGGGGTCTATGTGGGGGGAAGAAGACAATTAGCTCTCATCTTGGGTACTCAATGAGTCTCATGAGAAACTACTCTGCAGCTTTGAAACTTACCACAGACATCAGGGCACAAGCATGGTCGTCCAGCCTGTGCAGCGCACTGAACCGTACAACTGTTTGCGCAAGTGCAATCAGGGGACGGGAGTGCGAAGACAGAGGAAGTGAATGCTACGATAGCAAGGAAACCGAAGAGTTGGAACTTCATTTTGAATGGATTGGTTGACTTTGTGTATGAAGCTGAAGGATACTCAGGTATTGCTGAAGGTGCTGTTGCTTGCTGAATACTGTGAATGAAGGAACAGATAGAGGCGGTCAATACCCTTCTATTTATCTAGTTTGGATATTCTATAAGAATTATCGAATGCCCCCCCCTCCGCGTGCCATATACTCAAGGCACCCTCGTCGTGCTACATAGCTGCCCCTGTCGACAGACCGCAAGCTACAGACCAATCAGGATTGAAGCTGAGAAATTACACGGGGTGCTTAGAATGGGGCCACTTAGTAGAGTCTATTTCAGCAAGGATTTAGTACTTTTCGAGAACTGATGGCTATGTCCCTGCCGTTAGTACGGTGGTCGGGTCGTTATCGTGTCTACCCAAGTCAGCCAGATACAGTAAGATCTGCGATAAGGGGGGGCTGAAAGCTGACAGCCCAGCCCTACATGTACTTACCCTGTTTTTTTTTTTTTACTCTTCTTCTTCTGTACTATATTTTTCAGTATTAGATGAGAAGCATAGTTAGCCGTCTGGGCGATCATGTCACGTTCGTAGACCCCATTTGTTTTGTTGTTTTTCCCGATTTGTGGTTTCTACACCCATGTCCCGGGTTAACTATGCGCTTTCCCGAGCGAGGGGGTAGTCACACAGTGCATATACGACCATGTACCATTAATCCCGAGAGTCGGCTCAGAAGGTGCCGATGCGTTAGTATTCAAGAGTGTTCAACTAATCCATAAAAGAGATCTACTGCAGCTAAGGTCTCAATAGATGAGCAGCGCAGTAGTGATTTACACCTCGTATTCTTCTCTCCCGCCTCCCCTCCCGTAATATTTACATAAATGGTTTAAAAACGAATAATCGTTTTTTTTTGTTTTTTTTTCCCCTAGACTCTGGGGTGTTTGTAGGCTCTTGTATTCGGCAATGTACTACGGTGTTTCGGGGGGCTGGGGTTGGTCCGGAAGTGTAGCGGCTGAGTGACTTCGCCCCCCATATCGCCACACCCACAGCCCTACGAGGAGGCGAATCGGAGTACTGGCATAGACTTCCATGTAAAATAAAGTTTCTTACATCACCCCCCCCCCCTAGCTTTATTATAGAATATAGTACCTGCTCTCGGTACGACATTCACAGTCGGTTAATTCCAGCAGGAAAGGCTAGAGCTCTAGGATCATGCTTATGAGCATAGGGAGCTCGTTCTAGGGGGGGGGGGATAAAATCAAAGTTCTTGATTCTGAGGGTTCCAAGAGTGGGGGTATTCCTGGGAATGATGAAAACAGCATTCTCTACAGGTGGGGTGAGGGGACAAGCACTTGAATAGTTCCCAACTTCAGCTGTTTAGAGTGCTTCACCTCGGTTCAAATTATCTAGAGGGGACCGTGCACGATATTCCGACCCCATTGGTTTTTGTGAGGGTTTCTCTACCCTCCTCGACGAATCATTGGTTAAAAAAGCCCTCATGATATACACCAAACCTTAATAGTACGGCTACTTTAATAGTACTATTTCTAAGGCATTCTCACCTCTGCAACAGAGGTAATATGTTATGTAGTACTGGGGAGGGGGGGGAAAGGTGATCGAGATTCATCCGGTAAGCAAGGCTATACAGTACCAAGAGCGTGACAAGCGTCTATAAACTACATTCCTTACTACCCGTCTGACATTTCGGATGGATAATGTTGGATGAATTCCTCAGAATAGTAATTAATTTCGCCCCCAAATAATCTGCATTCATAATCATTGCTCTAGCTTGGCTTGGCTCCCCCCCCCAAATATACGATTTGATCGAGCTGTTTACTATACTCAGCTAATTTACGGCTATTCATACTAAATAAGGGTCAAGTAAATAAACCTTATCTTTCCTCAGGAAAAAAAAAACACGAGGTATCCGAGAATGTGTTTGTATTTTTTTGAATAACATAACGGTTTTCGGCTCCCGTATGCCGGAATGTAGTTCAGTGATTATTGTCTCTCAGCTTTTGTTTTACGAGGTTAATAATAATACTAAAAACTCAAATAGCCAATCGTTTCTAGCTAAGGTCATCACGGCAATTACATACTCTATATTTCAAGTATGTACCACATCAGAAAGAGAGAAAAAAAAAAGAGCCGTACCATGTATCGTACGAGGCTGTGCTGTTCCCGATTCTCTTTTTGCAGTCGGCGGGGGGAGGGGGGGGAGGGGGAGTTCTCAATATAATCTGTGACGCATGTTCTTTTCGAACCCTCAAGCGACCGTTTGAGTCGCTTATATTAGCTGGGGTAATAAAAAAGATCATCCCGTCCAGATGGTGGTGAGGCGAAGGGCGTCGAGCAAAACCTGGTAACACCAGAAAGGGGGGTCCCCTGGAATGGATTTATGCCGTGGCGGTGGGTCTTGTGTTACCTGGTACTGCAATGTAGAAGTTCTTGGCAGAGACGGGGGGGGAGGGTGGATAAATACTCGGCGCGTCGAGATGGAAGGATGCGGGATATTATGAAGAGTCGATCTTGCATGTTACTTTACTGCTGCCACACTGTGGGAAAGAACGTTATATTCGTGTTACACCTGAGACAGAGTAAAGTAACTGATCGATGGATGAAGGTGCATGGGGAGGGGACGAAAAACGGTCGGATGAACGGAGGTTGGGGGCTACAATAATCTTCAGCTACCGTGATTCCTTTCAGCCAAAATGAATATCAAGGAGGAATCCTCGCTCCGGTTCCGTGATGCCGTTGCCTGGCAATTAGGGGTGTATGACGGCCCGGAACTCGAATTGTGCTTTCAGGTGCCGATAAGGGATGTTTAATAGAGCATCTGGAGGTAGATAGAATTATTTCGTGTGAATTCAGAAGTTTTAGTTTGCTTCGTTCCAGGGGTTGCGGTGGATTAAAACTATCTGTAAAGAGCTTAACACCTATGTTTGAGAAAGTTTCCTAATAAGGGATAGCGTATGTCTAAAGAAGCTTTGAGTAAGTATTGAGGGCTGGCTATTTATGAGATATATCGTGGAAGTAAGGAGGGAGGGTGTTTGGGATATATAGAGACTGCTATTAGAGATTAAGTAAGCTAAAACAAAAAATATTACCCGTGATAAGCTCAATATCTGAGTGACCGGATATGATTCCGCGCCACAAAAGTTACCAGATACCAAAATACGGTTACATTAAATAACTTTATTAAATTACCGTTCATCTCTGTACTCCCCGATCTCGCTAATCGTGAATTAGCCGAGTGACTCGTACGGAATACGGGTTTGAAGTTGTCCTATGTGACACAGTTGTGAAGGCGCAATCATTGCGTATATATACGTGCTATGAGCCATACCCACAGCCCAAGTTACATAAATACCACAACAAATCCCCTTTTCTTGATGTTTCTCCCACCTGGTCTGGTTGGGCCGCACTTCGATAACCACGGCAAATAAACTCAACAGATATATCCTGGGTATTTAACGATGAATTGTTGGTAGCCGGTGGATCACAAACGATTGGAAGAGCTTGCTGGGCTTATTGGGGTGGTCTTGAAGGTTCTATTTCTGAGGGAGGGGTACTTCTGGAGCCTACAAGATCAACACTCAATCTCGCGGTAAAGCCTTAGGATTGGTATTGTGTCGTCTCGTACCGGTCCCTAGGTTTACTTTGCTGCGCAGCACTGTAGGGTCTGGGCCAGTAAAGTTCTGAGACGCCTCGGAGGCGCTTCCGAGCTACGAAGTTACCTATCACAAGGCTCGGAGAAAGATAATATCCCGAGAAACTAGCCAAACCTCGTAGGGTAAGCACGCTAGACTCTATAGTACTATTTAACAAATATGGTATTAAGAAAGATTAGATACCGTGCATTCCGGCATAATAAAGTTCTAAAATACTTCCGAGAAGTACCAGAATTTCTCCGGGAGCTCCCGAGTCATAATATACCCGAAATATGGCAAAAGAGAATTGAGTAAACTTGGAGAAGTAAGAGCACTAGACCCTAAGGTGCTGCGTAGTAAAATAAAACTAGGAATAGGATAGAGACTAGGTATTGTGTAGATAATCTTTAGATACATATTATTCGTATCTATGACCGGAGATGGGCTGAAGGGGATCGATCGAGGAGCTGATCATAATCTAAACACTTTTTCATGGTATCCCCTGGGTCGTAACCAATTATGGACCGAACGGTCCATAATTTTCGCCTACATTATTAAGGAGTATGACAACATAACACCACATAGGCTTTTCTCTTTCACATAGGGCCATAGAGTCATCTATTTATGTTTATAGAGGTAATCTATAACTCATTATAATACTATCTTTAGACATAATTGTACAAAAGTTGATGATTTTGCAGTCTCTCCCTAGGGAGCCCATAAAGTATTAATAGTATAATAGTAACTCCATTTTATTAGTGGGAAATGTATTTTAGATATTGAAGTCCTAACATCTAGAATATTTTGTTTATATAATGAATGGTTGATATGCTATATGAAAATAGAGTTTATTTTGTATATTTAGGGCTCAATTGTGTGAGATTTTGATTTGGTTCCATATAAAACTTGGCAAAAATACCGAAAATACCTCCAAAACCCACCACTTTAAAAAATCATAGGTGAACAAGGAGATACTATAAAAAAAAGATCATCTTATTTCAAGATAGAGTAGGTACTTAAATTTCTGCTCTAGGATTTTTAAATATCCAGATTACTATCTCAGGCTATTTCATCAATTTTTATAAAACAGGTGTATTTTGGTGGGAAACACCTATTTAATCCAACTATTGATAGCCCCTTTATAAGAGCAGGGGAAATCCCACATATATTATAGAATTAATTTTCCAGTTATTCTACACAATTCTCTCTCTATCAAGGGGGGGGTGAAGCCATATGGTTGGGGTACTATTGAGTTCTCAAAAACCGAGCCTAAAATTATGGACCATATGGACCATAATTTTGGTTGCTACGACCGAGGGGATAGATAAAATTATCATGACAATAACGATAGTTAGATTTTACTCGTAGCACACGAAAACCAACTCCAAACCATAACCCTCCCCCCTTATTGAATGAGATCACCATAGGTATGACTAAAAGGAAACGTTTGTCATGGATTTTAACACGATACCACCACCACCGACACATCCAATCACCCGAGATAATCTATCCACCCAGCTTTCTCTGTCTCCTCTTCCGAATAAACCATACTGAAATACATAACCAAAAGTTTAGAAATATTGAAAACTAAAAACAAACATGGCATTCTAGGTTCTTTGCGGAAGACCTTCCTGATGAGGCAGTTACAAGTATAGACAAAGAATATATCAACAGGAAAAATTAAACACATTAAGAGAAATGTAAGCGTAAGTTTTGTCGATATATTTGAGAGTTTTACCCCAAGAAATAAAAACTCGCTAGTATATATGCCGACCCAAAAACAAATTACCGGTAACTCAAGAGTATTGATCTCCCAACCTTGGGGACCGATAAATGTAGATTTCCGATATCCATCCAGATGTAAATTCAAAAACTCGGAATATTCGAGGCCCCAGTCGTGAGAATTGTGTGATACCATTCTCTGGAGGTCAAGTTCAACAAGACTTTCCATCCCATATGACCCAACGAATATCGCGAGAGACCCGAAGAAAATCCAGCACACAAAGTATGTAGTTGCTAGGAATTGGAGGTATGGTATGCCTTTGACGCCCCAGATCTTGATATACGAGATAATTGCAAGAATTCCGGTAAAACTCTGAAGATTATATGCTTTTCAAAGGATTCAACCCAACTCTCTTCAGACATACTCTCCCTTATCCGATGGCGCGATAAGCGCCCGTCCTCCCAAAAGTCAGGATTCATCACGATCAGTCGCGTCGCCCAAAGCTCGTGAACTGCCGCCCGGAATCCAAGCCCACTCTTAAGAAATTTGAGAAGCTGGAATATTGCAAAGAGGGCGTCAAGGGCACAGGTGAAAGGACATAACCTTTGTCACCGACGGAATTTAGGATCAACTGCAATGACTGACCCTGCGTTCTACCATACGCAGGGAATGAGTAAGAGGAGTAGATATATTACAGCACTACTGGTGCGGAAATTGCTCGATTCCGCGTAGGTATTGGTAGGGTCGTACTAAGTAAATGGCACGAAGAAGTCCTAAAGAGACAACCACAGGGACCCAAAAATAAGCCTAGGATAGTAAAGGCGCATGGTAAGATTAGGGATGCAGAGAACAGGATGACTCTCATAAACAGGTTGATTACAGTCCGTCCCCTAGTGTTTCCTACTAGGTTTTCCATTACTCGAGGTGATGGTACAGGTGGATGTAAATTTTGTAGAACCCCGCACCATGATGCCTTGAAGATGGTGAAGTGTTAAGGTGTGTTGGTAACGGAACTAGCGAGTTTTGATTCGCTAGCCACGCGACAAATAAACGGGTCCAACGTGTTTGATAAACCTAGCCTAATACCAAAAAGTGTAGGATTATTGGGATTAGACTCGATCGCGCAACAGCACTTAAATGCGAGCGAGGAGAGATCGAACGCTGTAAAATTATAAGGTCTTAACCACAATCTAGGATGAGAGAACTAATAGAGGCCATTGATATTGTCAAGATTATATATTCAGAGCATGCAACCCCCTAAATAACAGCGGGGCAATCGGACGATGGCCATTGCCTCACACCCGGTGGCGTTTCTAGTATATATCAGCCTTGGAGTGAGTGGTGGGGTATGACATGCTGGGGTGCGTGGGTTAGGGCTATATAAGGAATATTGGCATATGTATAGAGTATAACAAACACATTGTTTCTAGAACTAGATTTTGGGTATTACCCTATATAGCTTCCAGTAGATTTATTTCGAAAACAGGAATTAACAAGCAAGGATTTTGGGGCCAGCACCCAGTACTAGAATCTCCGTTGTGGACGTCAAATACCAATCATATTTGTGAGCCCTGTGTGGCATGCTTTCGTATTAATTCTACCGGGGACTGTAGTAGTGGTATTAGAGCAAAGATATTGTGTATCCCAGGGGTAGGAGGTAGGGGTTCAGACGCTGTAGTGCGTTCTGTTCTGTTCTCGAGTCAACGGGCCAAAACGCAGTGGGTTGATTGAGGTCAGGTCATGGACCTGAAGTCTATCTAAATACAAGGATGTAGCCACGCTGTTCTCTGACCTGTTGCTAGCGCCACAACGCTGCCTAGCAAAGGAAGATGAACATTATCCCAAAAGTTTCTCCTATGGAGTATACTAATCTTCATAAATATCACTTCGTTAAGCCCTCTGAGCTAAATCAGCAAATTTTACAGTATGGGTTATACTAATCTGGCCTAAGCTGTCCTAGTCTGTGAGAAGTGCTAGAACTAGGATTTCCCCTAGTCTCGTGCCCAGCCCCATATATTTACTCCACAGTACCGTAGTGTGGGAGGGAGAATGTGACTAAGGGCAAGGTATAGAATAAATGTCTTGGCGGGGCCTACGGGTATGTAAGATTTTTCATCATCCTTCCACGAATAGGAGTTACAACCCCACAGTAGGATCTAGAGCGGTCAAGTTCCAAGACGCCTATGAGCCGCTCCCGAAAGTCTTCGCAGTGTTCGGAGGTCTCAAGGGCACCTTTTTGAGCTTACCACAAGGCTCGGAGAGAAAAAAATATACTCGAAAAGGAACCGGCCAAAGCTTGGAGAGTAAGTGTACTAGGCCCTACAGTACTATATAGCAAATATGGTATTGGGAGGGATCAGGCACCGTGGAGTCTCAGTAAAGCTCCGGAGTACTTCCTAGAAGTACCGGAATTTCTCCGAGAGCCCCAGCTCGGAGGGCAAGCACACTAGACCATACCATGCTGCGCAACAAAGAACACCTCCTTCGCTGTGTGCTCCTCCGAATAAAATAAACAGAAATACATGATTAGGAATCTGATAACATTATAAACTAACAACAGGTAAAACACTGCAACTTGACTACGGGGGTAGAATTTCCTTATAAAGCGGTGTAGATAAATGCAGACCGGTATATCAACAATAATTTCCAATAAAGTCGCTATTGCGAACAATGGAAGAAAAACCATGACTTTTTTTGCAACTATTTCAAGGAGACCAGATTTATCAGCTAGCAGGCAAGTCATGCCTAGCCGCTGGGCAACCCATATCAAAAGGATAGACCACTCAAAAATATTTATGGGGATATTTTCAGAAGCGTCATAGTTATAATAGGAGCGGCTCTGGTCTTGGGGGTTCCGTGCTGCAAATTTCTCGGAGTCTAGCGTACCAACATAGTACCCCATCAAGCCAGGTCCAGCGTATACCAAGAGAGACTCGAAAAAAAGCCAACATGTAAAGTACATAGTTGCTAGATATTGGAGGAACGATATGCCTTTGACGCTGCAGAGATTGGCATATGAGAGAACTGCAAAGAGTGCAGTAATAACCCTGAAGATCCTGTGATTTTCAAAAGATTCGATCCAGTCCTTTTGAAAAATTTCCTTCTGTATCCGATCCTGCGATAGTTTTCGGTCTTCCCAAAAAATACCCATCTGTATCTTATCCGGATCTTGGGTTCGTTTTAGGTCCCCCCAAAAGTCAGGGTCCATCAGGATCAGTCGTGTTACAAAGAGCTCGTAAACTGCCGCCCGGAATCCAAACCCTCTCAAAAGAAATCCGAGAATTTGGAATATTGCGAAGAGGACGTCGGTGGCACAGGTTATAGGGCATACCCTTTGCCATCGGCGGAATTGAGGTTCAGCCGCAATAACTGACCCTACAGGTTGCGATATACAAGAAATAACTAGGAGGAGTATCGATATCGCAGCACTACTAGCGTGAAAATGGCTCGACCCCTCATACGATCCGGTATTGTCGTGATTAAAAATGTGCAAGATGGGTATAACGCAGGCTATCCCCCCATAGATAGAGTATAGGAACAACATGAGGATATATCGGCGGATGTACTGGCGGATAGGGGGCCAGGCGGCTGAGATGCGTAAAATTGCCTTATTCCTTAACGATGTATGGCTCGTGCCTTGGTGTTTCTCACTAGATTCGCCGTCGCTCATGGTGACTGTGCTCATGGTGACCGTGCTTAGGGGGAGGATTTCATAGAACCCCGCACCACAACACCTATTTCAGCCTTGGAACAGGCTGTGGCGCTCGATCCAGCTAAGAGTCTGTGAGTGGAATATGGCGGTGCAGATATGCATGCTGTAGGCTACTCTATACTCTTTGAATCGGGAGTGTCATAAAATGAGGACAACGATACCGCTGCTAAGAAGCTATACCGTCGATACTCGCTATCTGCGTCCTATGGCGTGTTAGTTCTGGACCGGACAGAGTGGCTCATAGCGGAGGCTTAGCGGTGCTATAAGGCACCGTGTTGTGTGTATTGAAAACTTGTCTGGGCAGTGATAGGTCAAGTGAACGTTGAGTTGGCTTTTCTGATGAGGCTCTAAGCAGCCCACAGGAGAGTTAGGAAACAAAGGGTTAGGTATTTTCCAAAAACGTTACAAGGCTATATATACCCTATCAACTACAGTGAAAAGAACTGATTTTGTTTATATAGTACTGAAGCAGATACCCATAAAATATCACTAATTTAAGAGCACTGTTCTCTGAAATGCTGCTGTAGGAAACCCTGACCCTGACCTTTATATTCCAATATTAATCTGACCCAGTCTAGTTTCCAACACCGACGACACAATCCTGTTCGGTATCGCCGAGATATCACGGTATCTCATGACCCGGTGAAGCTGCCCCTTTCCCGTGGGGGCCAGGATTCTGTGGCTAGACTCAGGCTTCTACTATTTTTCATAGGCTACTATATGTTGAGCCACCGCCACTTTGGGGAGCAGCATTTTTCACCGGTTTATGGGATACGTATGTTATCGGTACTTATGATTCCTCAATTAGCTATTATCAAAATGATACTTACATATTACCAGGACAAAAATATTGAATATCACCCAGGGCTAGAGAAGGTCTGTTCAGGCGCTCCAAGAAAAGGAAGATAGAGACCACCAAAATCAAGTGTAATATCCGGAGTCCTTCGGGGTGCTATATGAAACTGAGATTTCCTCCACATGACTTCTCCATATTGCAAGAAGGGGAGGCTCTTACTGTGATTGAGGCCTATACCTTTAGGTATAATTATAATAATACCTGCGAGAAAAGAATGGGACATTTTTTAGGCCGTGTTTTTGAAGATTTCTAAAGATGTCTCCTATTGCTCGGTCTGGCTAAGCTAAGGTAGTACCACTAAGTGTAGTTAACTTAGAAAGCGTTTTTCCATTCAGGTCTTGGGCTTGAACTATCCTATTATTGCGTTCTACTGACCCTACTCGCCCCGGAGCATTGGAGCGTAGTTCTTTCTATTACTGGTGTTTCCCACGTAAGTATCTCTAAAGATCTTCGGCATGCTCAGAAATGCCTTGGGGATTATGGAGCTCAGAGTTTTCTCTGACCCATGATTCGTACGGCGGTCCCACAAAAACCCAAGTACTCAATGTATCCCGAATATCACCGAGAAAACTCGATCTATTGGGGGGGCTTTGGGGATGCTTAGGTTTGTTTGGGGAAAACACCAAAATCCAAGTACCAAGCTTTCTCCGAAAACAACCCGAACCCCAGAGAAAAGAGTATACCCGAAAACGCAATTGAGAAAGCTCGTGGAGTCAAGTACATCAGACACTATGATCCTATACAACAAACATGAGGATGAGAGTGGGACCACTGTGTTACTAAACTCCTCCTCTATCTTGTAATTGATATATTCGTCTGGTCCGATAAAACCTCTTTAAAACCAAACACATAGCATCTCGATCCTCCTGGCCCTCGGCACCCAGCAGAGAATCCCTTAGGCTTGCTGTCTTACTATGGCAATAAAATGTAGAATTCACCTACGTATCTATTATTTCCCCATCCAGCCACTAGATCGAATACTAACGATTTCCTAGGCAAGTAGCTTCCGAGTTAGCCTAGAAGTTGGCTTTGGCCGGACCGATCGAATCAAAGGAAAATGATAGTGCAGACCAGCCTTGTCCGTCCAGATGAGAGCTGAGCTGTCTCAAGTCGACTTCTGAACCAGCCCTTTTTATAGCCGCTCGTGTTATTCGTCATCCCTCTCCTCCCGGTTCCTGCTCCGCGGTCAGATCACTCAGCCGAGTCTCTATGGAGAATGATACCACACTATAAGTAGTATGTTACCACTGGGAGGAGGCCCTTCCCTATATCCCAGTATTCTTTATTCAGCCTGTATATTTGCTAAGCGTTTTAGTCTAGGTTTAAGTCAATTCATGACTATTGAACCTACTACCGGGGATCAAGTTGCGCTCGGCAATGAAGTGGTTCTTGCCGACAACGTGGTCCCCCCCCTTCAAGGATTTCCTTACCCACCCCCCACCTCCATAGAGTGGCATTCGCGGAATCGGAGATAATAGACACAGGAGTCAAAACCCTGCTAGCCGGTGATCCTACGCGAGATAGAAGACTGTCTTGACTTAGGTCCATAGTCGGAATATCCGGTGGGATCTCAGGGTGGAGGTAATACCCAAGAAACCTCTTGGTTTAGATTCAACGCCGGAGTGGATTCTTCCCGGGTATATCTATCTATACGATCTGAGGGTGATATCCTTGGCTGATTACTTTGGCAGAAAAAGTAGAGACACGGGGGTGAGGGTGTCTGTAGGCGACGGAAATGGAAAAGCACAGTGAAGATGGCCAATAACAGTGCCTTTGTCAGGAGGGAGCTCACAAGGTTGAAACGCTTTGATTTGTAGGGTAATTTTGTTAAAAAAATAGTAATTATCGAGGTTTCATTGGGTCTGGAGGTTACGCTCCGTAGGAAGTTGAGTAGTCTATACGATGCAGCCGTTCACTTTTATCTTTTTTGTGGCCGAGGGAGCGAATACTCAGTTTACCCATTTACAAGTGCTGGGTACAAGATTAAAATCCTCATTTCATAATATGTAATTTAGATCCCACGGGCAAGTACACAGTGAAGTTCTTTGTCATGAGTCAAACACCGTTCTTTAAACTTTCTAAATATCATCACAGCAGGGGCAATATAAAAGTTCATAAATCCCACTCGAGCTAATCTATTAAGCGACATTATTCGCACAGTTAAGTAGATACCCTTTAATTAGACATCCAAACTAATACACGTAGCTACAATGTATATGTGAGAACTACATTAGTAAAGAACACCCCCGAACAGACCGGTAAGTAGAAAGTAACTAGAAACAAGACAATGAGAGGAAAGAGATTTATTCAAACAATACGAGTACGTAAACACAGATACCCGTATCGCAAAATTCCATCCAATTGATATGACCAATTCCCAAATCCCACCGCACCGCAAAAAAAATCTCTCCATCTTCAAGGCTACTGTAAGACATCAATTAGCTTTTTTTTTTAGTAATCAGAATAACACAAAGGAAAAATTAGACCCACAATACTCATATACACATTCAGAGCCGTACCTCCTTCATTGACGGAGTACAGATCCCAGCCCAAAAGAAATCTACCATTCACATTAGCCTCCTTCTCTGAAACGGGACAAACAAAAAAACAAATACCATCCACTATCCTCCAAAAGATCCAGCCTCATAGCCTCCTCCGGCGGAACCTCAGTCGCCTCCCAGTGGCTATACCCCGTAACCGGATCCATGACTTCACGTCCCACAAAGACCCTCTGCGGCAGGAGCTCAGGGACAACAGGTTCGGGGGTCGGCGCCTCAACAAAGTAGCGGGTTGTAGAGTGGATGACGATACGGATACCGGGAGGGGCGGGAGGGGCGGGAGGGGAAGGTGGCTTGATTCTATGACGGTTAGTTTTCTGGTTCAATGGTTTTTTAAGGAGATGGGGGTTATGTAGTACCTGGCTTTTTTGTTTTTTTCGAGCTTCCAGAAGGCGCGGAGGAGCATGAGGAGGCAGTCATCTCTGGGTCTGGACGGCATTGCGAGTTGTGTTGGGCGAGGTAGAGGAATTCGTATGCAAAGGTGTTTGGAGGGTTGGTGAGTGGGGGTGGTGTTGAGTTGATAGTATAATCCCCCACTGCGCGTTCGGAAATGATGCGCATGTTCTCAATAGACAGGAGGGGCTCGGGTGCCCTTGGATAGATATTGTGGATATCAACTACAAACATCTCGTAGGTTTGAAGGCTCAAATATCTCATTAGACTATACTAAATAGGCGTAAAACTAGTTAGGAGAATTTTGGGAATAATTTTATGGGTATGGGCGGTATGGAGTAGCCTTGGGAGTTTAGATGATAATCGTCTGTATCAACCTTGGTGCCGTTTTTCTACAATCTCTCTTAAATCTTCTTATTCTTGGGTATTAAGATAGCCCTAAATACCCTTGTGAATATTCTTGATCTACTAATTTATTACGGAAATTGCTATGTTCATTAAATCTCACTCGAGATATATGCATCACCAATTCTCACTCGATGAATCATCAGATTAAATGTAGAAAATAGGAATTAATGAATGAATTAATTAATCATAATATAGAAAATAGGAAGCACAGTGGCATATTACTGCCCTAGGGGTGTAATCCTACTCCTATATATCCTCCATATCGGGCCGTGGTCGGCCCGCTGTGGAGGTCTCGCCGAAATGGCAAGGTGAAGATCCGGGGTATTTAGGAAGATCTATAGCATTAAAGAAGGAAGGGATATTAGTGTGGTAGTAGGGGATAGGGTTGATTTGATAACCACATTTACATACATGATCAAATGGGTTATAAACACATACCCTCCAAAAACAGATATTTTTGCGAGATAGCTCGGTAGTCAGTCACTGCTGTGAAAAAAGGGAGAAAAAAAGACAAGATATCATAAAACCTCTACATTGAACCATCCAATTGCCAGAAAATCACAAAGACCTTCTGAAACTATCCAGCATCGTTATAATGACGTTTGTGAGATGTGCTATTATTATTTGGGTGTAGAAAAAATAAAATAAGTACAGAATTCCTGTACTCACAACGCTCGATTGTCCGCATTATCACCGGGGCGGTGGTTCGGTGGTTTGATGGTGCTCGCTTATACTCCAGGGACAGAGCGTCTGAGGATGATATCCTGTCCGGGATGGCCGATCCGATTTCCTGTTCACTAGGCTTGATGATAAGATATACACTCATCCAGGTTGGAAGTATACGGGTTCATGTGATGTTTTTGCTGGTAATTTATCAGTTATTCAGTACCTATATTCCTACTATCCCTTCGTACCTTCTCTCATGAAGTCTTCGTACTAATCGATTCCGAATTAAGGTGTTAATAATAAGTCTACAGATTCAGTATTAGTGTCTTCTTACTAAGAATGCGTCTGTGTGGCTAGCTGCATGGTGGGTCTCTTTCCTCAAATAGTATGCACATCCGAGACGATTGATATCTGGTGACGCAAAGGGGGCTCGAGTGAGATTGGATGACGGGGGTTGTCTTTGTTAGGATGGCCTGTTGAGGGTTGTAGGTGGAGTCGCCGAGAGCTTGCATGGCTTATTTACACATAGAACAAAGGAATGTAGGCTCATATGCAGGGGCTGGGAGTTTTGTGCGAGGGTGGTGAAGTTAAGGGTCGTGTGCAAGTATCCGTGTGTTGGCTTTAATGACTATCTGTCTTTTACAGGTTTTGGGTATGGGAAGCGACTGGGCTTAGTAGAAGGATTCATAGGGTATGAGATATTCTATGAGCACATTACTTTTCTAGTGGGCCTGATGATCATGGGAAGCCATTAATTTCTCGTTCAATCATCTTCTTGACTTATATCCACCAGTGAAACGAACGGATAACCACCCAGTATGTGATTCTAGGAGCCTATCAGCTCAGAAACTGATTTTACAGTTATAAGTGATCTTTTCATGCTTTACATATCTCTCCTTAAGGCCATGAGATGGCAAACAGCCCATAGCTTTCACTCCATAGTATAGGGAAATATAATAGCCCCTCTTCCCACAAATCTGTCTTTTTGACCGAAGCTAGATCGACCCCTTATGGACCTGAAACGGCTATCTCTTGTGAGCCACAAGGGTATATGTAGTCGTATGTTCTAGCCCTAGGCAAACGTCCTGCTGGCCCTAACACATGGCCAGACTTAGAGGTCGACTTCACCTACAAAACGTGCCCCTCCTCCTGTGCTGACCTCTCTCTCTCTTAATTCATCTTTCATTGTCTCATAACAATTCCCCTCGCTATTTTCAAACTGTTCTATATACCAAAAACATCTACCAAACCCATTAAATTTCTTTCAATATCGTTACTATGGTCCTTTGTACCTGCGATTGGCTTGTTGACCTTCTTCACTTCGGTAAGAAGAGTCAGAAGACTCAGTATGTCATCAATGCTATCTTCAGACTGTTAGTTTTTTGCAGCGTTGCTAACTATTGGATGCCGGTTACAGAAGAAGAAAGAACCGACAGAAAAATATCTTGGAAGACGATCCATCCGCAATCAACCTTTCCGTAATCAACGTTCAAAAGCCTCCCACTGTGAACCCTGGCATAAATTCCATTACAGAAGATAGTGAAAATGTGGAGTTAGTCGCTGCCGCTGTCCCTAGTGATGCTGTGAACCCTGGCATCAATTCCGTTGTAGAAGATAGTGGAAATTTGGACTTAGTCGCTGCCGCTGTCCCTAATGACGCTGTTGTCCCTGAGGAACCTGCTGTGCTTCAGGAAATTGTTGCATCTGAGGAAACTGCTGTTCCTGGGGGAGCTGTCGATGCCATTGAACTTGAGGATACGTCTACTGGTATATTAATCCCATATATTGTGTTTCTATTTTTTTTAAACCTCCGAGACTTTTTTAAGGTTCGAAGCTGACTGTATCTGTGTAGGAGAAATTCCTATCACCGGGGACCCCGCTAGGACCGCCAGACCCGCTTCATGTTCCCACATGAGGGTTAACTCTGCAACTAGCTGGACGGTCGGTGACGATGCTACGTTTGCTACGCTTTGAGTGTAGGTGTAGAGGTCGAGCCGGTGGGTGATATGTAACCACCATTCGGAGGGTATGTTATGTCTCAAGTTCCGCTTCTAGTCGTTAGTTTCTTTCATTACACCTAGGCTAATAATATCTTTTTAGCTTAGATTTTGTACGTTTCTACGGATGTGATGCGATCATAGAGATGGATTCATCTTTCTCTTTCTCTTTCTCATTTTGTTTTGAGTAGTGGTGTTCTTTCAGATGTTGCTTAGGTTCCGTGCATTGACTTTGTTTATGTATGAGTACATAGGTAGCACTGATCTAGCCACTCTCCAGGGGCACGGTTTCTCTAATTAGGCTAAATAAATTGTACTAATTCACGTCAATGATAACCTGATGACTCTGGAATAATTCTATATATCAGAGTCACTGCATACTTCTTTAGGGAACAGTCTAGGTGAGGCGTATCTATGTAGTTACGAGTTGCATTACCGCGCCCCTCCCGGAACCTGAATTGGCACATTATACCTATATCCATTGTTAACTACGGCAATCCCATGATACGAACATTCAGTAGCAGGATGCACCACGTTTTGAGTAATAAATATAATGATAGTGGAATTTCCTTGCGAAATTTAGGACCCTCGGGTATTCTAGGTACTCTGCGTTTATATACGTCTTCACGGGGCTTTAGGTTGCAGACCGAGACCGATAGGCTCTGCTTAGGTTTACACGCCTGCTTCTGACATGAGAGCCCCAGGTCAAGCTCGCAGTATCACAATTATAGTGGACTACAAATAATTAGCGATCCCAAGGTCCGGGGTCGCGTAACCCGGCAAGAATTAGACAGTATATAGGAAACACCTAATTTCTATTCTCTACATATCCCCCGGTATCCTTATGGTATATGGGTCTCCAGCTATTTATATAATTTTTTAGTGGTACAAAGAATGCCTAGCTATATTTAAAACGGATTTTCTGGCAAAGAAACAAAGGAGGGTACTTTTATGGATATTGAATCTCAAAATAATCCTATCAATCGACAATTTCTACATGAAGGCCCACAGTTCCCACTATTTCGAACTACTTCCTACATCTAGTCAACCCTCTGCCCACACGTCTTCGAGTCTAACTAACTATAGCACTATATTTATCATATTTAAGATGAGCCTCTCACCATCAGGAGCTTCTTCCAGAGGCTCAGGATTTTCAAGAGCTACAAATCTTAAGTTGAGGATCCAGCAAATACCAAAACAGTGAGCTCCCTATACCTATGGTTACAAGACGGGCGGTGGGAAACACCCCTAACTTGCGTAATCTTCCCTAGGCACATGCACATACAACGATGAGAGTATTCTTTCCCTGCTCTGAATACCCTGGTCGTCTCTCGTAACTACCTCCGAGATAACAAAAAAAAAAACTAAATCCCGTGTGTATATACCTCCAGTAATGCGTTGAGCTTATAAACTATAGAAAAATAATATTATGCTTTTTTGAGTAAGGCTGAAATTAAGTCGTGGGGAAACAAATATAGAGTATAGTACAACCCTGAGTATCAGTAGGTCTTATATAGTGAATACTACACCTCGATTGAGAGATATAGCTCAAAGGTTCTCGGGGAAGAGTCATCTCCATTAATTCCAGGTATATATTAGTACACATTGGGAAGATTCAAGATTAGGGTCCAGAAAGAGACCCAAAAATTAACTTGGCGGACCTACTTTTACATCAGTATTATGAGCAAAGAAGGCTCCTATTGGGAGAACTTTTGCTAAAGCAGAGACGCCCGGGAGAGTACTGTTTTGGGTAGAGGCATAGCTAGACGCCTACAGAAGGGTTCTTGAGAGAAACAAGTGCTTAGAGTTATAGGAGGGACAGGACATATGACTTTCTTATATAAAAAGAAATATCTCTCTGGTGGTGGTCTTTTTTAGCCACAGAAACGCCAAGAGTCGTGAGCTAGGCAGTGGTTAAAGGGTTAGGTGTATAGAATACCAAGAGTCGTACTTGGCAGTGGTTGGGTTTTGAATAAATGCCAAGAGTTGTGTACTTGGCAGTGATTGCAGGGTTAGGTGTGTTTAATGAGCAGAGCAACGCCAAGGGCTGTGAACTTGGCAGTGGTTTCAGGGTTAGGTAAAGTATATTTGCAGAGAAACGCCAAGAGTCGTGCGCTTGGCAGTGGTTTCAAGGAAGTGACATGGTGATTCTGGGTGAGGAAATGCGTTGAAAAAACAGCTCAGTAATCCACGGATGGTAAGTATGCCACAATTTAAAACTACAGTAAGAGTCAGTACTACCTCTAGACTAAATACTACTATTAGGCATAGTCGGTTGTTTAGGGTTGAAAAGTAATAGTGACATTCAACCGTGATAAATATTTACCGCTCGGCTATCAATAATACAGTGAAAGGGATATTCAATACCTAGTGACTATTGACTAGATTAACCAGTATATCCCATAGGCTTTTAGTGAGTGACTCTCATAATGCTTACATTATAGTATGCGGTATCGAGCTGGTACCGTGCTCTAAGACCATGATATAGGTGGCTAGATATGTATATAACGGGGTTTAGAAGCCCTTGGGAGAGGGGTCTCTCGAAAAAACCGAGCTACTCTCATTTATCTTTCTGTGTTGTAGGATTTTGTGGTAATAACCTGCTGAAATTGAGGTCTAAAAGAGATAGAGAGATCTATCGATATATGCTCCAAAAAAGAAAACCCTATACCCTCATATGGTATGCCTTTTACCTGGATCCTCAAACCTAGCAAATAAGAAAACACGTGACTCATATATGAAACCGCCTATCTGCTATCCTTATTAGGAAGCATCTACAACAGATTTAGGGGTACGTAGACCGAGTGATATTACATGAATGAGAAGCCAAGACTCAAGAAGGTTTATATAAGTATAATTCTTTACTAAATTACAAAGTCTTGAATGATTAGAAAGAGAAATCGCACCTAACGCAACTACAGCCTCACCACTTCAATACCCCTTCAGCCATCCCCCGATCCTACGATCTTAATTTCTCTCTCCCACGCAAAAATCAATATTGTTCTTGGTATTCTATAGCCAGCCCAAGCAGACATCTTGACACTAACCCGGTATTTCATAGACTCGGGGCCACGGGAAGGATGAAGAGTTTGTTGTGAAGTAGGGAAGATGCTCGAATTGCTGGAAAAATAAGTTAACGTCACAGCACACTCGCCCATAAGTATATGAAATTAGAGTAAACTCACTAGTATGAATAAACGGCCCTTGCCCTGTCCAGACCAAGTATTCTTATAATGCTAATATTCTTAAAAACAGAATCCTTATAGGGCGACTATTCTGTATCTACACGGAATCCTCCGCGCTAGGTTGCTCCTGATTCGAATATGCTGGGATTTTTAGCCATTGGCCGCTCACGGGGGAGCATATTATATGCAGGAGAAGAACCTTTGAGTACGTACTAGTAGATTTTGAAGTTTTCTTGTATGAGATTTTCGAGCCTTTCGACTCGTCCCGATTATTTTTTACACTAGTGTATAAAGTACCTTGTTTTTCTTCAACAAGAGAGCTTTTCCTCCTCACTTTCTTCATCCTCATTTATAGCTATCACCACAAATGATACTAACATTTTAGATACTGTCAATCCCCTTCACTACCCATCCCTCTCATAGCCCTTTATTTCGTTCCGGTGAGGAGTCACTGCGTCACGAATGTGGGGCAAAATTTGTGCGCGACAAGAGTTAAACTAAATTTCTACCCTTGAGATTAGCTGGATAGTGGGTCTTTTTTAAAGCGTTAGTAGGATTACGTACCTCGATAACAGATCAGCACTCCCAAATAAATGTTTATATCATCCCTAGCTTTGCGTAATTGGAAACTTCACGCCCCCGAGACTTATATCACCTTAATCAAGGCCATCTCGGTATTTTGCGACTGTTTTCTTAATAGTCTGATTCGGCCGGGGGGGCTGTATTGAAAAGTGTAGTGTCGCCGCTTCTCTTACGAGGAAATCGAGAATTAGCGGGACCCATCGGAGGAGCTGAGGGGCTGGATTTTTGATGACGTGATGCTTCTCGTGAAAGAGGAGGAATTTAGTGGTGTGTAAGGTATTGGGGACTGTAGTGTACGGAATGTCAGGTCCACGACTATTGGATTTTTCCACACCTAGCCCTGTTACCACTGCCAAGTACACGACTCTTGGCGCTTCGACTGCTAAGACTAGGGAGACATTTCTTTTCATATAAGAAAGTCGCGATCATCATCACACTAGTTTAATTATACCTTTTTTCTTCCAACGGGGCTAAATTAATGGAGTCTGGCTGTATTATACACTAGTTATAAGGTTGAGAAACGATGAGGAGATTTAAGCTATTAGCTGGTAGGTCCACCTGTTCATAATTTTAAACCATTTTAATGTCTGTTATTTGTTGAATTCTGGCGTATAGAATTCTTGACTAATCAGCTCTAAATTCCACAACAAATGGTTGCTTATTTATTTCTATAATTAAAGATTGACTTCTTGGGTCACATTCTCTGACACAGCCGTAGAATTTCTAGTACTATCGCTAAGTACAGGCTGTGAATTAGGGTAAGTATTGGCGTAGAAGATATTTGGATGTGGTGATATGGAATCATGTATCCTTTGCTCGTAGAGGTGCAAGCAGATAGAACTTCATTATTTTTATAGTATACATATCTTTCTACTATGTCCCCTTAGGGTAAGGTCATCTTCTATGGTCCCTCTTTGTTTAATCAGTTTTTTGTCATTCGTTTGCTTGACAGGCGTTTGTTGGTATGTTTCCTTCGTTTAGCACTATAATAGAGAGTCTTTAGATAGCCTGAATCCTCGCTCTTGTAAACAATTTGGATTATCATTAGTTATATAGAGAATTATCAAATCAGCCACAATAGGTTATGAGCCCGTCCTAGTTACCATTCCTTCTATTTTCGAAGAAAGACCTCTCATTAACTAGAGTTGTCGAATTAGAATGGCCGTATGATCAATCGAGCAAAATACAGCAAAACGTTATATATAGAATCAGCCTACCAACCATCATAGACCTCCTCTCCAGCCCTACTTGGGTCAACAATTAGTCAAAATATAGAAAATGATGTCAGTTAGGTGCGTATTAATCAACATTAATTTCATTTTGCGCCTATATTCTGTCACATTCAATGAACCTATAGTATATATATGTATAACCGGGAGTCTAATAAGCAGATATTCTAGCTACGGAAGCCCCCTTCCTGAGACTTCTATCTAATAAATACTCAGCCCACGTATGAGAATCTATAAAAGCACCCTTTACCAAGCAAGTTAACCATCTCCCCATTTCACCACGGACTAACTTGGAAAGCCACAGAGATAACCTTGCAAACCCAATTACAGTCTTAATATCTTAACGTTTCACCTATGGCGTCCCAAACTAATATTTCTGGCTCTAACAGCGGTGTTAATCCCTCTCGAGGGTCTCTAACGCCTAGTAGTGATGAATGCGTAGATGGTTATGCCAAATGCACGTATGACTGCAAGCCTGGCCAACCAGGTTCCTGCAAAGAGTTTATCCCAAGCTGCAAAGGGCACTATGTGCGTTCTACCTACCTTATGCCAGCTCCCTCCCCCTCCCCCAATGCCACCTGCGTTATAGACGGGAATGACTTTAGGAAGCTAACACCCTCTTTCTCTCTAGGAACACCTTAAAAAACACACCGAAAATGACTTTTCCGCCACGTCAGCCGGATTTACTTGTTATGTTAATATCGAAAACCCCCGCCGTCCCGGAGAATACACACGCTGCGGCTGGGAAGTACAGCACTATTGGGGCACATTTGAAGATAATTCGCCTGCAATGAAGTACCAGCAGTTGCGCTGGCATATGCTTTCGCATGTGGCCCGCAAGCAAGGTCGGTACCCATGTGTTGGATGCTGGGATACTTTCCGGAGTGGTGAAGAACTTGATAATCATCTAGTGGTCTGTGTTGTTTATCGGCAATTACCAATACGTCGTAGTCTCTCGAAAAACATTGTAAGAAGCACTGCTCTTTGAATCTTGGATACGGGTCATGACACTAACAGGGATCTACTAAAATATAGACAGACATACTTGGTAGTTTTGGGACCCCTGTAGGCGGGCGTAACTATATACCTGGCCCACAATCTTCTGGGTGGTTGGGTCCGAGAGTACCTCATGATGATCGCTAAATATCAGAGATGCTACCTGAATTACTCTATCATGGTACAAACTCTAGAATGCTGATAACCCTTTTGAATGTATTGTTCTAAACTTTTAGAAATGTTTTTCTGCTGTGTTCATGCACCCTTAATGTTCTAGAACCAGCTATATTATTTCATATTAATTTGAGTTCTATTCTTCATGATTTTAGGCTGCAATTTCTAATAAAGCTGGGTTGACTCCCATCATTTAATTAGTCTAGTTGATCTTGTCGTTGAGTTACTGGTCAGTCAGTACCTATAGACTGCATTCTAGGAGTTACTTCTCTCACGGCGTACACGTAATAGAAGAGGGCTTCAAATGGGGATCCTATTAAGAATAAAGTGTCTTCTCAAGCTGTAAAGGACATGGTTGGTTCGGAGCAAGCAGTCGCAAAATGAGGCTCGGCTGAGCCTCATTCCTTATCTTAGTCTGACATGACGTCACGCGTATTTCTTAAAAGCACAACAAAACCATCCATGATGTTCTATGGCTCCACGACCGCAGTTTTGGCTATGCTTGCATATGAAGGAAGGGTTGCAGGTAACCCAGCTTATAATGGATACCATTGGCTGTGAGTGAGGTGGAAACTTCTGAAAAAGAATCTCAATGCAGGCTTTCAAAAATGTTTGCATGTATCTCGTTCACTATAGGCGCGCCGTTAAGCTTTACTAATTGAAATCTACTTATTGATGCTCAGCGTAAGCCGGGTATCAAGCACCTGAGCAAGAAATTTCTAGACCTCCAGATATTCTTCATCTCTTTCACGCGTTGAAGCTGATAAGTGGAGTATGTTGGTTACACAACTGTCGATCTCCCTAGAATAAATTTATTTGATACAACTTCCTGATGGCCTTGCATTCATGCAAGCGTACAGTATTATCACATACCGAGTCGGATGTACTACTACTGGCCAGATAGGTGGAATCTACTATTTGAATTGAGCCTGGTGTCTGTTTGCCACAATTGGGTCCCAACATGTATTTGACCAATCCGAGAATTTTTTCCATCCCACAGCCTTATTCAAGACAATAGAGCGGCACGAAGGCCATACCCTGTATTTAATTCGCACAATAGTGGGCAGAATAACCCATATATTAGGCAATCAAAAGGTAAGAGTCACTGGAGATTATTGGTAGCCGATTGGTTACTTTTTCCCCACATTCAATCGAAACTTAACCTCGTTTAAACTTTCCGCCAACGATCCGCACCCGCCTTAAATGCAGATAAGAACTCGAGAATGAGTAACGTGTTCGATGGGGTTGTGGGTCAGTCGGGGTAGTGTGTCACATAAAAACACAGCAAAGGGTCAAGAGCAGCCTAGCTAGCAGCTACAGAACCACAACAATATAGAGATAAATAACTAGCTAGAAATGCTTTTTAGAAGAGTAAATAAGGGTTATAGACCCTATAGCCAAATTATCCTATAATTGGCTGTGATGTGTTGCTTTCTAAGTTCCCCATACAAAATATTTGTGTGTGATTAGGGGCCAGGAGAGTTTCTCAGTCACTATAGGCAAAATTCACCTGCAAAAAAAAGAGGAGTAAGCTAAAAGATAGAGTATACAAAGTAAAAAACAAAATCAAGCTATTTGAACATTGGAGGTGGGTTTCATATAGCTGGTAGTATTTAATTTTGCTGTGTTGCTATGCGACACACTACCCCAACTGACCCACAACCCCATCGAACACGTTACTCGTAATTGCAAGACGTTTCCGAAATAGCCTGCTATTGCATACCATACAAAATCGTAGACTTCGCATACTTTTTGTGCGGTATGCAATAGTAAGCCGTTCCGGAAACATCTTACAATTACGAGTAGTTTCGTTGCTTCTGAAACTCTTACTTTTTATTTTTTCGACGGCTACTACGCCAAATAGCGAATACTAATCGGTGTTCACAATTGTTCAGGATTCCCGTGGCGCCCTGCGCAGGCCCTACTGGCTATATATGTTAAAGGCCGGTCCTCCGACCCCCCGATCCTCCGATCCTCCGATCCTTGATAGACAAACTACCATAATAAAAATACCCCATTATCCTGATACCCACGAGACAAGGCTGACAAAAATGCCATTCCCCACCCAATATATTTAGGCCATTTTTTATGCATGTAAAGAATTTGCATAAACATCAAGTCGCGGGTACATCTACAGCCAATCAGGTATCCCAAACAGCAGAAGTTGTTGAACGCGACCCGACGGCCGACAAGAGAAGCTATGTCGGGCAGAGGTGAGAAGCTATAAGTACGCCCGACAGAACGTCTCCTTTACCGGCCCTCAGACCCCCGCAACTACACCTTCCGTAAGTCGAACTTTTCCCCATTTCACAGACTCTTTCTAACTTTAAAACTAGAATAAAAAAAGAGGAAAAAAGAGGAAAAATAGAAAGAAAAAAGAAAAAAGAAAAAAAGAAAAAAAATCATTTCCTTCCATACTACCACCATGCGCCTACTCAAACTTACGATATACCTAACAAGCATGTTCTTACTAGTTCCTATGCTAGTCCCGCGTATGCTGCCTTCAGCCCCAGTGTACATTATTTGGGGACTTCCTACCACCTCCGGTACGTCAGCAACAGCCGGTACTGCCATCACTGCGCTTGTTCCCGTGTACTTTGTACCGTCCTTTCCTCAGTCGGTACAACAACAACCGAGCAGTCCGTCGCTAAACCCAGGCAGCCTAGTTGGATCCCTAGCTATGAGTGTGCTAAAAGCTCTTGGTATGGTCAGTGGTGGTCACCGTGGTACGGAAGGAACTCGGGGATTAGGTGATATGTATAGGGCAGGAGCTCGGCCTGGGACTCGCCCGATACATGTGCATTTCTTTTGTAGGGGTTTGACGCTTGTTTTGGATATGGCGGTTTATGGATTTACGGGTCAGGATCCGAATTTTTCTAAGTTGTGTGGTAGTCGCGCTTAGTCTGTACTGAATGGTTATCTTGTGGGTTTGGTCTTGTGGGGTGGATATTAAGTGAGAAGTGTAGGATATGTAGGAGATATAGAAAAGGTATAAAAGGGTTAGGAATATATATATAAGGGTCGGGGGAGGGTAGGAGGAGATATATAAAAGGGTGGGAAATATACAGGAAAGACTGGGTGGAATAGGGTAGGGTGGGTTGGGGAGGATGTATAGGAAGGATTGGATAGGATGGGGTGGATATGGAGGAGGTGTATAGGAAATAGTAGGTAGGGCGAGGAGGAAGTACAAATAGGTAAGTTATATGGGGTGAATAGGGAGGAGGTATATAGGAAAGAGTGGGTGGGGTGAGGAGGAAGTACAAATAGGTAAGTTATCCGACCTATGAGTTTCAATGAAGGTTTTTCTAACTATACGAACGTAGGTCTGAGCCCTAGCAGGAACTCTGGGTTGGTATGTAGGTTGGTGGGTGTGCGGGTGTGCGGTTACTGCTCTTTGAGGCGAGTTTTCACATCACTCTGGCGCCCGAATGAGCTATGCTGACTTGAGATGCAGCAGTCTGGGGGCGTTTGCTGGCTTCGAGCCGGTTGGGGTATTCCACACCCTTTAGGGTGAAACTCTGCAAACGTTCATGGATGGGGTGAAGTACTCGCCGTCGTACGCGGGGGGTTGGATACGGGTTGGCTGGAGCTGAGGGCTTGGTGGGAGTTATTATTGTATGCAGTGGATATCATTGTATACGATTGGTAGTAATATTGAGGGCCCGATTGGTTGACTATGGTGCTTATGTTGCCCAAACTGACCGTGACTGTTTGAGTGTTGCCGTATTAAATATGTCCCTTCGTCCAGCTATTTAGTATCCTATTATATTGAGGCTAAGAATTGGAGTATAGGTGTTACGGTGGCCTTCTGGGATATGGAGCATTTTATGGGGTCCCAGTGGAATAAAGCCACTCCAGAATTGATATCTACTTATGGCCTATGTTCCTCTGTCTCTTTCATCTTTATTCACGGTTATAAGCTATTTCCGTGTTGTTTACCCTAGGATAGATATTGAGCATGAGAGGTTGTCCTTCTATTGGATTGCACGAGCTATACCTCTTTATAGACTTATAGTTCTCATGCGACTTTTGTAATGGAGGGGGTGCCACTGGCTGCTTGTGGAGGATGGTTTTTTCTGCATTTGGCAGAGTGCCCCTCCAGTGATATATAGGCAGCTTAGTAAGCTTTCATAGGGTCTTGTAAATGTTTACTATAAAGGCTATTACACCTGCACAGAAATTTTTAAAGGGAAATAAAAGGATGTAAGTTTGATTCCCCTTTAGATGCCAAAGTATTGATGACTAGATGAATATTGTTCTATAGTAGGATCCATCCCGAACATCCGGATCCCAATAATGGGATAACATCCACTAGTCTTAGCTACTCACGATTAATAATCTAGGGAAATTCCGTCAAATCCAGGATACTTGGTCCCTGCGTGAATCCCCTTCTAAACCCAACTGGTTAATAGAATTTCCTCCACTCCCTGCCAAATAGAACATAGTCAGGATGAGATAAGGACCAGAATAGCGAATCGGGTTATAAACAGCCTACCAAGTGCATCCCCTAAATTTCCTATATAACCAACCAATACCAGTTTTCCAATCCGTGAAAGCCCCAGACCACAGCACTGGTACAATAAGCAACCCCGACGTTGAAATAAGATTTCCAAGCCCCACACCACGTGCCTCTCAGGGTTAGGTGTATTACCCCTGCATCCGTCCCTTATCTTGCGCGACATCTCCCATGAAACGTCCACGTAACCCTGAAACAAACCCCACAGTAACGCACTCGCTCCAAACACACATACACACACGCACGCACGCAAACAATGGCTAGGCACTGGGCCTTATTGCCACTCATACTCATAACCCTGTTCTACTTCACGGTACACTACTCTCTTTCCACAGAGTTCACCCCGCTTCTGTCGTCTCCGAGAGAGACGAGACACTGTTATGCGCGCGTGAGGACGAACTCGAAAGGCGAGAGCGGCGCGAGTACGTGTTTCTCAGTGAAGGGGGGTATTATCACAAAGATATGGGACGATAAGCCTGAGCCCGGCGCTATGCGACACGCGGGATATGCATACCCGGGACTATGGGACGCCCACGGGCACGTGTTGGGGTACGGGGAGATGCTGCATAGTGTTAAGCTATATGGCGCTGAAAGTATAGACGGTATGACCCCCCGCTCCTCGGATTGCGCAACCAGACCGAAAAAAAAAAGAGGGGGGAGGGGGAGGGGAAAAAAAAGCAAATTGCTAATATACCGAATAGAGGTGAAGATCCGTATTAAGAAATATCTCAAGACGCAGACCGACAACGATTACGGGACTCCGGAAAAATGGATTAGGGGCATAGGTTGGGACCAGGCGAACTTCAATGGCATGATGCCTACTGCTGTAAATAAACTCAATAGATTCTCTCCCCCCCTTATGGGCTTCAAGCGCGGTTACTTACCAGGATTAAATGAACGTAGAAAGATCTTGAAGATGATCCGGAGCTAAAGGGGCTGTATATTATGCTTGATCGGGTTGATGTGCACTGTACTTGGGTTTCTGGTATGCTTACTTTTAGTCGATTCGGGCTGGACAGTTGCTTACGTTTGGATTAGAGGCGGTACTTAAGTTGCTTCCGAGCCCATTGCCGGATGTTCCAGGTGGCGAAATTACGACTGAACCGGGTCTAGGCGTGTTTTGCGATAACGCGATGGATCTACCAATTGGAGAATGGCCAAAGCCTACCGTAGAGGATAAAATGGAGTTTCTGGTCGGCGCAATGAAGTCTTTGCATTCATTTGGGATTGTCGGTGTCCACGATGCTGGTGTGGTACCTGACGATATCGAGCTATACGATGAGTAAGTTCTCGCCCCCAAAAGCTTACCGGATACGATTCAAGATGACTTATTTATTCAATTCTTAGTCTGGCGGATATGGGACTCATGACTTTGAGGATCTACGGAATGATTGATTGTCCAGTTAGGAATACGTTCTGTGGGAATATCACAAGGAAGATTAATCGTAAGGATGGAGTATTGAGTGTTCGCTCTGTCAAGCTATTCGCTGGTGAGTACAACCATAGGAATCATGTCGAGTTTTAGGGCTAATAGCTTGTAGATGGTGCCCTTGGTTCATGGGGTGCTGCTCTTCTTGAGCCCTACTCTGATAAACCTGAAACAAGCGGTACAATGCTCATTGAGGAGGATGTTCTCGAGGCCGTCGTACAAGAGGTATAGTTTCTTCCTACGCACTATAAACGTCCTATCCATACATAAAAAAAAACCTCCTACTAAAATCTTACAGTGGTACGCAGCAGGCTACCAAGTCAACATTCACGCCATCGGCGACCGAGCCAACCACGCCGCCATCCACGCATTCTCACTCGTCCTGGCCTCCTCCTGCCCCCACGCCAACTACGTCTCGGACCCCACCCTTCTCCTCGAAACACAAACCACCTGTATGGCCCACCACCAACACAACAACCGTCGTCTCCGCCTCGAACACTCCCAAATCATCTCACCAGCCGACCAAAAACTCATGCGCAAACTCGGGATCATTGCAAGCATCCAACCCACACACGCAACCAGCGACTCCGCATACGCCTTAGACAGACTAGGAGAAAAACGATTAAACGAAAGCGCATACCGCATGCGCTCCTTGAAAGAGCGTGGAATACCACTAGTATTCGGAAGCGACTTCCCCGTGGAGCCGCCGAGTCCCTGGGAGGGTATGTATGCTGCCACCACCCGCCGCTCACCGGCTTCAAACGGGACCTGGAGAGACGGCGGCTGGTATGCGGAGGAGGCAGTCGATATCCATACTGCGCTTGATGGATTCACGAAGCTCCCTGCTTATGCGGGGTTCATGGAGAAGCATGGTGCTGGAGAGTTGAAGGTGGGGGGATGGGCGGATTGGATCGTGTTGGATAGGGATATTATTGATGCTGCAGAAGAGGACCCGGAGGTGCTAAGAGGTATGACGGGAGTGAGGGTCAGGGAGACCTGGGTTGCGGGGAAGAAAGTGTGGAGTGAGGAGACAGACCATAGAGCGGTGGGATGGTTTGGGTGGGCGAGGAGGGTTGAGAGGGTTATGGGGGAGGTGGAGAGAGTTCTGGGTGTGCAGGGGTTGTGATTCCAATAAATAGTACCTATATATATATAGCTATTTTAGACCTGGTTGTGTTAGGGTTGGTTATATTGGTAGAGGACTAACGGTGTAAAGGGTGTGATTATTTTGTCTTTTGAAAAAGGAAAAAAAAGGTTGAAGTGGTGGTCTAGCTTGGAGCAAGATGAGTTTTTTGAGATGAGGTTGTGGGGGAGAGGGGGGGGGGGTTACACTATCGTTTTGTATTTTTTCTTTGTTTTGAATTTCTCGTTCATTAATATCTCTTTTGTTGATTCCTTTTACTATGTATTACATCATTCATTGTGTTTTTTGTTTTGTTTTTTTGTATAGCTAGAACGTATAATCATGTTCTTTAAATGCTTGAGGGGGGTCGACATGTCATAGGCTGTCACTCGTATTGTGGCTTGTAGTCTTTGGTTCAGGATACACCTTTGAAGACCTTGTCGCTGGGTACATCTAAAGCTCATTTAAATGGCGTCTATACTTAGCCTATCTAGTTTGTTGCAATGCTTTCGGATAAGTGCTTCAGAAAGAACTCCGCGTCACCGATGGTGTCGAGGAGGCAGAGCGCAGCAACCAGTTCTCTAGACATAATTACGGTAGCGAAAGCCAGAACCCCTCCCACACCAAACATTTCCCCTCAGAATCGATGAGCCAACAGGTAGGCTAAGATTGTCTTGGGCTTCTAAAAGTAGATGCACTTCTGAATAGCTATATATTCTCAAGAGTATGATTAAGAAACCTGGAAGTGGGGTTTCTGAAAGACAAAGTTCTATTGTGCTATTCATAATGACAACTCCCCACTCAGCGTCTTATGGAGCTTAATAACTATTGAGAAGCACCACAAAAATATTTATGATGGAGTTTCTTTAGGTATCAAAAACAGCAAAACCCAACCGGAGGTGTCCCAATTGGGGATATATCAGGGTAGAAATTTTATGTGTGGTCAAGATTTCCTTCCTCTCACCAATGGTCTCCATAGCTATTGAGAATTATATCTAGAGTACAATGATTTAAATACACTAATTAAGTCGTTAACCTTTCGCGGAACTTCAGTGTGGGCGATATTCTAACCTTTCGATAAAGCAATTATAACGTAACAATTGCTGCCGTCCACCGTACTATAGTCGCTCCCATTAGAAGTTTCCGGATGATAATAACGGGGAGAGCAACATGACTTTTTCTTACCAGCTCACATTATGAGTTTGTTAGCATTTGCCATTGGTTAAACGTTTTTCTAATCGCTGGTTCAGCAAGATTCAACTTACAAGGTTCTGGCAATAAGTGACCGGAAGGTAGGGGTACGTATACAGGATACAGCAGTACCTTAACAGTCAAAAAGATGAATAATCCCAATCTTCTAGTAAGACGTGTAGATCTTTGGCCACAGGCGACACAGTGGTCAAGTCACTTAACTACACCGAGGAACAGAGGCTTACTTATAATAGTAGGTAGAAACTATACCCTTTGTTTCTCCCTGGAACATCACATGGCTTTCCCCCCCTGATTCCTTTATAAATAGGTAAACTAGTATCGAGTGGTAGAATAATTCTGCTAATTCGTTCCTCCTGATGTTTGGTGATGAATCAAGATCACCCTCGGCTGTTTCTCAGGCAGAGTCTACTTGTGAACGAGATGGGGCCCCCACTCTATTACGATTTCGCTTGAACTGGGCCCTGATATGCACGGTCTTGCATCTGTCTTTTGCCCAAGATCCGGAACCGCCCCGTGGTTCGGGGTAGTTTCTTGGCACGATTCCCTGCTTCAATTGGAGGACCGGCCTCCCTGACGAATACAGCCTCCGGTAAAAAAGATCGAGAAACGTAGGTTTCAGAGGACTTCTATTGGCCTTTTGGTCTTGTCACAAAGGTTCTGGTGATTTTACTGGTTGTAAGACCCATGCTCACTGACCCTTGTTTCTCGATCTTTTTTACCAGAGGCTGTACTAGTCGTAGAGATAGCAATTTACCCAGGTCTGGTAATACAGCTTCCGGCAACAATGATCGAGAAACGTGAGATTCGAATTTAGGGTTTCTATTGGCTTTTCAGTATTGTAGCAAGGATTCTAGCAATTGTACTGGCTGTAGGGCCCCTGCTCACTAGCCCTGGTTTCTCGATCTTTCTTGCCGGAGACTGTAAGAGCCCGAACATGCAAGTATTACTCTCAACCAGTGCCTTTTCTCGACTAGAGTCGTCTCATCCAACCAAATCCCTGTATACTACACTTGCATGCGCAGGTTCTTATGACGTTTTGAGGATCGACCAGGTCTGCATATGGGTGCATATGAGCTGAGTATCCTCGCCCTGAATATTTTAAGAGGTTCAGAGGAAACCCTCTGGTGATTCAGATAGCCAGGGCGCGTTGTTATGTTATTTTAGCAGTATCTACTAGATTCCCGCCCCGTATACACCCATATTCAGATCCATTCGATCCCCAAAAAATGATGAGGTTACGAGTACTGTGTTATCTTAGAAAGTTTGACCAGCTGTAGCTTAGGGGAATATGCGTTTTTTGCGCGGTTGTCGATATAAAAAATAAAAAATGAGATAGTTTTACTCTGTATTAGTACAATTATGTATCCTTGTCCTAATGCCAGGAGTTTCCACGACTTTCAGCTGTTTTAGCGCACCTACCCCGGTCACAGCGGGTCGAATTTTGTAAGATAATATGATATGCAGCAATATTCGTGATGTGACAGGCCTAAAATGACGAAATATGTCTCACTAGGGAATCCCGGCAATGCTTCGTTTCTGCACTTTGAAGTGAAAACAAAGTATGCCTCGAAGATCTTACTGAGAATGGCTTAGAAGCAGTGTTTTCACCACTCGCTACACCTTTCTTTTGCCTTTTTTCACCCAGCTGATGATAGTAACTGCCTTCACAATCTAGGTGGCTTGTCACTTCTTACTCAACCTCAATGTGTAAAAACGGGTTTCGCCAGTTAATACGGTAGGCACAGGTAACTAAATGCTCTGATAGGAACTTATGCAGAGGAGCTTCTAGACAGCCAAAAGCAATTTCAACTGGTAAATTTTTAGACTTCGACAGACATAACTTTATCCCTTAGTCTGGTGGAAAATGCTGCCCACCCAAAGTAGGCTAAAAAAGAGAAAGGAATGGCTTTAACTTAAGAGTAGCAAGGAAGTCAGGTCTTGAATATTTCTGTTAGTACAATAGGCAGCACTGCCAGGAGGTTTTGCTTCTTTTGAATCATGGGTTAGGGATTCCTCCTCAAAATCATTGGTAGGGTATCAAAATACCTACAGTCTCTGGTAGAATTAATGCGAAAATGCGCTGCTCAGGACTCAGAGGTCTGATTGGTATTTTGTGTCATCAACGAAGATTCTAGTAGTGAGCATTGGCCACAAAACCCTTGCTCGCTAACCCCTGTTTTCGCAATAATTCGACCGGAGACTGTATGTGCACCACCCCACTAATTTTGGCCCCCAATAAGGATGGGCAGCACCACCAGAAGGGATAAATCGCTTTGCACCATCTGAAACATGTTCCCATCACGAACATTTGTACATAGTGACTGTAATAATTTACTCATGTGAACCCTGGTCACAGCGAATGACCCCCATTCATACACTCATGGTAGGCAAAAGAAGCTGAAGCTGCAGAAAATTTCTTCAGCCAGCCATTACTAGCAAAAGAGCGTCCTCGAGTCTTTTCTTGCCTCCCAAGAGTAGATTACTGGCAATGCCGGAGGATGCGCTGTCGTCTTGACAAAATCGTAGTTCCACTAATATATATATTCTCTTGTTTCCAAAGCGAATATTGAATTTCATCTTATTAAATCACCCCCAAAACATTAGCCCTACCCTCCCTCCTTCGACTAGTCCCCACACAACCCGAAAATGCCATCCCACAGCGATACCTCATCCCCTCTACCAGGTTTACCCCACCCACCCCTCCGCCATATCTGGATCGTGATGGGTTCTCCAGGTAGTGGGAAATCAACTATTGCAGAGTTCCTTGCTAGGAACTTACAGCTGCCTTACATCGAAAGCGACGACGTAACACCCACCTCACCCCTTTCTACCCACCTCCGCTGACAACCCAGTACCTCCCGACCCACGTCATATCCAATTTGAGCAGTGGCGTCCGCTTCACCGACACCGACCGCTGGAACTGGTTCTCCACGCTTCGAGATAAAGCCACCAGCACGTCTCAAGGATGCGTACTCGCCTGCACATGTCTCAAGCAACGATACCGTGACTTCTTCCGAGTTATGCAGAGTGAGAGTGTGATTGTTCGGTTTGTGTATTTGAAGCTGGAGTGGGAGCTGGCTTTGGAGAGGATCAGGGCGAGGAAGGATCACTTCTTTAAGGAGTGGATGGCGGATAGTCAGTTTGAGGCATTGGAGGAGCCTGCGGTGGACGAGCTGGATATAGGTGTTGTGGATGCGAGTGCAAGTAGAGAGGTGGTTGCGGAGAGTGTGTTGGAGTGTGTTCTGGGTTGGGGTTGTTAGTGGAGTAATTATTTGGTTTTTCAAAATAGGCTAGAGGGGTGGAAGGTTCATACAGTATTACCTATCATAATCCCACCATACCGAATTTATATTTCTGGTGTTTTTAGAGGGTTTGCAGGAATATAAAACTCAATACTACAAAGTAAAGCCGCTATCGAAATTTCGTTCCAGTACTTTAAGGGTCTGGGGAGGTGGGATTATGATAGGTATTATTGTAGTACTGTTCTCTTTGTTGTGATAATTCTATACATGGCACAGGCACTTTAGCTGTCATTACCGGCGCCTGGTCTTGAATGAAGATTCTCATATGGCTTATTCCTCCTCTGCCTGATAGATTATGTTCCACTTTTCTACTTCTAGTGATTTAGTTAGTTCAACTTTATTAATCATGTACGCTCGTGTCATATTGACGTAGACTGGCACAATGACTAGACCAACGTAACCCTTGGGACTAGGGAAGCCCTAGTGAGAAAATGTTTTAATAGAAGTCTTGAATAGTTTCTAATAACATGTCACTATCACTCTCTCTAATTCTTCAACTACACACAGATAGTTACAAGAAAGGTTCTGCAACACTTGAATTTCTAAAAACAAAAGGAACCTACGTACAGCTACCACCAAGATGCAGCTCACACTTCTAGTGCTGGTTTTCTTTTCTATTTCCTATATTGCCAGCGCTTTACCGATCCTCATCGACCTTAACCGTCCAAACTCACTAGAACAACTTCGTAAAACCGGTATAATCCTCCCCTCAAACACTTTCAAGTTTTCTAGCCGCCTAAGCACCTAAAGACTAACCTCACACCAGATGCCCTCCTTCTCGACCGCTGGCAAGCGGACTATCCCTCCCGCCTAGAATCCAACCCTCTTACAGTCCCCCTCCCTAGCCTCCTTGACCCACTAGCGACCTACAAATCCCCAGAAACAGGATACATCGAAGAAACCTACGGCCTTGATCAACGAAAGAAGCAAGACAACCTAGCCAACATACTAGGCATCGCCAGCGTTCTAGACGGAATCCCAGGCCGATCCGATCCGAAGCACGACCATCCTTCGGGGGTGAAAAAGCCCGACCTAAACATACTGAACAAAGAGAACAAAAAGATTGAATACGGACCGGACAAGAACGCCGCGTTTGGAGGTGGTGTGGGGGATATTCTGCTGTGGATGCAGGACTCAGAGTCGAATTACTATAATGGTAATGCCGCGTCTGGGGGAGAGAGGGGGAATATTCTACAGTGGTTGGAAAGCTCGAGTGCGGATGTAAGGTATTATCCACCGTCTACGACTCCACCGATATGGAGTACGAAGGGTAAAGCGGATGGGCTGTGGCCTATTCCCCCTCCGCCCCCTCCGCCGGTGTGTCCTGACTGTGGCCGTGATGATCGGCGTTGTAAGTTTCCCTCCACATGTCTGTTTCTCACTTCATACATGCACACTCCCCTTCTCCAAAAAAAAACTCGTACTCTTGGGCGACTGCTGATATAAAACAGGGTGGGAGAGAGTCGTGGACTGGTGTAAAGGCGCTTGGACAAAAGCCAAGGGTGCCTTCAAGTCGAAGCCGAAAAGAGATGACAAGCCCAAAACATCCGTTGTTTCTAAAGGATCGCCGGATTATGATATTTATGCGGCCAAAGGGAGACAGGATTGGCTTTGTTGCGATAATTGTTGGAGCTCTGGGAATGATTGCAGTGGCAATTAAGCGTTGAGTTGATATATGTATTCATTCTGCCAGCGTAGTATGTATTTTATAGAGCGCAAGAATAGCGAGTACCGTGTAATGAAAAGTAGGCCCGGCCCGTAGACCTTAGAGTAGAATTAATTTCCGTATGTACAGATCTCGATGAGACCGCGGCACCGACGCCTAAATAAAACTTAATCTTCTAAAATCACACTGAATATCTGTAGGGTTGAGGCACTCACCGAACATCTCATTTATTATACCAGGAGGGGTAGGGGAAATAACTCCTTTAAGACCCAAATCCTTAGAAACGCATCCATATCCGTTCATCACTGATAAGACTACTAGGGTCAGGGTTTACCAAATAGAGATAACCATATGTAGTGGTATCGAATATCAAATACCGGCAGTCTGGTCTCTCTTCTGGATCCGCTTCAGAGTCTCGGCCTCTTCATTATTCAACTCCTCTAACCTTTGAATCCTCTCCCCTGTCTCTAATCCTCTCCTACTCCAAGACCAACCACCGTATTCCCCACCGCTATCTTCGAAACTATTCCCTACCCCACCAAGGAGGTCCCCGTAGTTATTGTCTAAAGGTGATTTAGCATCCACAAAATAGGGTATATATTTCCCAAAACCTGCGGACAGAGATTTCACTACCCTTACTGGTCCCCCCCGAGCTTCCACCCCCTCTACTTCATCTGACATCAATATATTCTCTTCATAAACACCGCCCACAGGGAGTGGCTCCGGAATCACAGTGTAAAACTCGGGTTCTGGTGGCGTACTAGCCGCACGGTAATACTGATCTAAATCTATACGGCGGATGTTTAACACTTCATGTCTAGTACTGTCAGTCATTGAAGGAGTCCCTAGCTCAGCTATGAGGATCTCTGTGTTTGGCTTAGGGGTGGTGGAAGCATCGAGCTCGACGTTCCGTTCCGCATCTAGCTCATGGTAAGAGCCCCCCTGTGTGTCGGACTCAACTACCTTTGTAGAGTGACTCCCCCGGCGCCGACGTTTCCAGAAGAATAGACTGACGAGCAGGGCAATAACGGCGATGGGAACTAATACACCTAAAATGACTATGCCGATAGGTGGGGACGCGTTCGGAGTAGAGGAATCTTCACTTATGTTCGTAGGAAGTGTATGATCATAAGTCGGTTTACTGGAGGGGATGACATGTGAGTGAAGAGTCAGTACCGTGAAGGTAGAACAATTTGTCAAAGTGACTGTTTCTGTTAAAGTCCCAGACCTGGAACTACTCTCGGCTGTTATTATAATAGACCCAACCTCACTAGTCGATGGTAGGCCTGTTGGAGTACTTTATGAACAGTAAGCAGGAGTAAAAACCCTCAAAAGTCTCTCCAAGGAAGTCCCATATCAGAGTCAGGAGAGTTTTTAGCTCCTAAAAGACTGATATAGTTGTTTCTAGGTACTCACCTTTGCTCTGTTGTCTGAGGAGAAAAAACACATCCCTCCTGGGTGTCATCGTATGGGTTGCATTCGGAAAGCACCATCTCGAGACTTCTTGACGGGATCAAATTTTTTAATTAAGGAACCTTAAGCGGACGCCGGTCGTTTTCTAGGAACTTTGAGCCTTCAACTGATTTTGTGTAATGGTGCAGCCCAGAGGCAACCGCTGACCAGAGAACTCAAAAACAGCATGAACACCCAGAGCGAGTAATAAATACCAGAAAATTCAAGCCTCAGAGCATGTACCACTATTGGAGACAGCAGGTAACAGTGATTAAAATACACATACTGGCAGGAGCGAACCTTGCACTTCCAGATACTTATCACCTACTTTGAGCCACACACTAGCTATGTGTTGCATTCTTACTAGTTATTTTTGTGGTCTTATACCCTACTGGGCTGCATGTAAGTACCAGAGGTGTTCTTGGACCCTGGTGTATCCGTAGAGGAACCTTCCTGCTTCGTACCTCGAAACTTGTTTAAAATACGATTGGCGCCAATGACACTTCCCACGCTGGTGCGTTTGCCGTACATATGCATCCGACTAGAGTCCAATTGGTAGATAACCTATTTATCAGCCACTTGCATCTGTCTTTGATTCTAAATATGATCTCTTGAGACCTTTAATTAGCTAGTTGGCTGCCACTCCCGGAGCCGTTCGGGAGGGAAGCTTAATTCTCCGAAAGGTTCCTTCTCCACAGATTCCACCAACTTGCTGCCCAGCTAACTTACCCCTAAAATCTCTTATTCTCAAATCTGCCAGAGCTTTCGAGCCAATAGACTGGGGAAACGAGTAATCCTGTGATTAGATATCTACAATTCAAGACCCTTATTGAATGTTCTATGAATATCCTAACGGCGGTGTAAAAACTCTAGGTTGCCGTCCTTTCACACTCGGTCGTCAGTCCTTCAAAAACATTTGAGGGGTAGTGCTGGACGTTGGGCGTTAAGCGAAATCTTGGATTGGGTTTCGATGTGCACGTGCTCCCGCAGTCTAAGACATGCATTGATCTTAGACATGCATGAATCAGGGAAACGATCAATGTCGAGTTTTGGGGGTTTTTCTGTATCCCCTCGGTTTTGTGACAATGGTATATCAGATAATTCGTATGATGCCTAGGTTTGGGGAGATCTGATAGGGCCTTGCGGGTTAGCCATCATCTTATCGATTCGGATCCTCGGTAACTAAGGAAGATATACCTACATGTAGTATCCTAAAATGAATCGCAGGCTTAGGAACATCATGTGTATATATCGGAATCGGATATGTATGACCCGTGAAGGTCACAGATCCCCACAGGAATAATCGGCTTTGTTTGTAGGGACCTATATGAAAAACGCCTATGCGCACTTACTAGTAGGTGTTAAATACCAAAGTAGATATTAGATATGCATTGCTTATATATTCTGAAAAGGAGGATCGGATGTCACCTTTATATCCTAGGACCTTTACCCGGGTAGCCTAAGGATTGGGCCTTGATTTTACTCCGGCCACGTTGAATATAATCACGGTAGGAAATTTATGTAAGTGGTAAAGCACTTAACCTGTAGTTTATACCCTAAGCTGAGTAAGAGTTATATCCTCGATATGATCGCCCTCTATGGACGCATCAGTGCCATCTCCGCTACGGTAAAGACCCGCTTTTCCGAGCCATTCTCAGTGCATAGAACAAAACTATACAAACCAAGCTATAAGGGACAAAAACTTACAGTACCGGTTAAATCATTACGAGACTCGTACGAAGCAAGTACCTGTATATAGCAGTTATAAATCTCCTTTTATTAAAGACAAACGCTTTAGGAAACCTACTGGTTTAATTATACTAACCAACAACCTATACCCGAAGTTATTCAAACGCCTCCTGCACTGCATGTACAGAAGATTCTCCCTATAAGAATACTCAGTTAGGAATATTCACCCGGGTTTCGGAGAGGACTCTTACAGCGGGATCGTACTATATATAACTTTTCCTATGGTGATCTTTTACCGCACTCTTTTTAGACCATACGCCCAAATATTCTTTCAACCGACCTGATCACTACAGGCCATACTAAATCTATCATATAGATATTCAATTACTAGAGATTAGTCATTCTTGTATACCATATAGAGGGGTTTTGGTAGCGGGAAATACGATGTTGCAATGTAGCTAGGAATAAAATGCAAAGTCTTTTATGGTTTAAGAAAAGCTTGTGCTAGGCTAGGACGTGGTGCAGAGGACCGCTCTTCCCCAATTGAATGTGTGAGGTCTCTATGTGTCCTAATGATTTGGTGATGATGCAATCTGAAGATGAAACAGAGCAAAAATATCTGATTGGTAGTGGACGAGGAGACTATAAATAGACCCTAACCACTAGTGTGGTGCGGCAATGGTCTTCCCGAAGCATCGTATGCATACCGAGAAATGCAGAGGAAAGTTCTTTGACGACTTTCCTCAAATTTTCTTTAATTTCAACTTATAACCATAAATATATACTACACATTACATAAAGGATATAAAAACCCCTACAGCACGAGGATGAACCTCCCCCAGACTACTCAAAACGCCATGAGACTACGAGTAGATGTAGGGGTAGAGGTTATGGAGAAAGACAGAGGAATCTTCCCTAGAGATAGAGCTTAAATATGTGGAGTGGGCCAAGTTATGCAAGCAATTCAAGGCACTCTCTCAGCTTGAGGTCCATCAAAGTGCAAACGACAATAGTCAATACTATTGCCATTCTGTGATAATCTAGCTAAGTATCGTATCAAGAATCAATCAATATCTCCAACTGAGGGGTTTTTGTCAGAGAGATATGTATCCAGTTCCTAATGTGCCAGGTCGACTATTAACACCTCTTCAACATCAGGCATACCACCCCCGCTTAACAAGGATCTTAAAAGTAAAGAGTTATTATTTGTTGTCCTTATCTCCCGCTTGAGGCATTACCGCCGGCGCTAATAGATTGCATTTTCCGATTCGGTGAATACCACCGTAAGAAAATAAGTGATTCTATGCAAGAGGTTCGAGGTGGAAATGCCTCCGCCATGGCGCATATAAACAGCTTTCTGGTAAAATAAGAGGACTACTCCAGCTATTAAGGAAAGGAAAGGAAAGTAGACACGCGGCTACTATTTAAATTATAACAGATCTATTGACCTATACAGACAATACAGATAAAAATTACTACCCAAAGAACACCCACCCTCACATATTCTACAAAATACACCCTCGGGGGGGGGCATAATCCACCTGTATCAAGAACCAGCTCCCATGTTGATAACTGTTGTTTTTCCTATTTAGCCTCACATCCCATACGCTTTAGACACAACTTGCATGTATTACCAGAGGGCGCCGATATCTTACATTTCATAAAAACCAAATTACAGCCCGTTTCGTAGCCGGTTTCTGCCAAATCTCTAACGTCCCCCTGCTTAATACCCTGTGTTTTTCAAACCTCCACATCGCCGATTAAGGAAGAACTTAAAGTTTTTCAAGGTTATATACAGCCCGGTGGGATATTTACCGATGCCGCGGCTCCAGGTACAGCTGTGACGGGATAATACATGGTAAAATCTGATCAAGACTGCATCTTAACTCCCATAATCACAAGTACGTAGAGATATATGAAAAAGAAACGATATCATGCATGAGAAATGCAGTTGAAACGGGAAGGAAGATGTTCTCGCAAGTATGTCTGCCGTGACCTGTCTCTTCTACCAAGCCCGTATGAAGTACGCAGGATTTCTCTCATAAGATACTTCAAAGATTAGGCACTAAACTCCTTTAAAATAGGTGGTATTAAAAGAAACCAGTGTAATAAATATAACTCCAGCACAAGTAAAAAACAGTTCTGTCGACAGCAACAGCCTCCTCCGGTGAAGAGGACTGGAAGCCGACATACGTCTGCTGGTGACCGGGTTCGAACGCCCAACTTCGGGAGTCAGGCACCGGGGTTTGGTTACCGCCAATCCGTTAGGAGAAGCAGCCCAGGTGACAGTACGTAGTTTCTTGTACTTTTGAACCCATCTATGGGGGGGCTCCTAGGTCACGGGTATTCATTCTGTGGGGAGGGGGGCTTAAACCCAACAAAAAAAAAAGATTTAGACTAGGGGTGGAAAGTAAACGCTCTAGAAGAATAGATACATGTACATTTATAACTAAACTTTGATACATGAAACGAATACGCATACAGATGTTTTATAGTCTGGACAATTAAGAGAAACATAAATCCTGTACATCCCCTACCCCATTACTCCTCCTGATTCCTCTAGCTTCAGACCCCATAGGACTCCATCAAGTACTATTATATTCCCTTTCAAGGCACTGTGTATAGGGGTGTACCCAAATCCGTGGCTGACTTATCTTGTTGCGAGTGACTGTTTACTTAAGCCGAGTGATGCTGGCTGGAAACTCCGCGGCTTCAGTCTTGCTTAGAGCTGGTAGCAGCTATTGAAGCTTCAAGTTCAGCTCTAATACCATCTCCCCCCGTATCCAGCTCAGCTCTAACCACATTATCTCTCGCATCGAGTTCAACTTTAGCTGCACCTCTCCCGGCGTTCAGTTCATGCAAGGACTCTCGCCGTCGTACGTCGAGCTCAACTACACCGGTACTTGAGACACGACTCTGCCGCAACCGCCGCTGCCGCCGCTGCCAGAGGAGTATGCTGGCTAGAAGAATAATAGCCACGATGGGGACGACTATACCAATGGCGACTTTCCCGCTCGTTGGGAGTGAAGGTGAATTTGTAGCCAACGTATTCGTAGTCGAAGTAGGGGAAGAACCTGAGCCGATGAAACTTGTTATGAATACAGTCGTTATTCCGTGGTCTCCTGCGAGCGCGGTTGTGGATACGACAAATGCGGTGGTTTGTATTGATGTGGAACTTGGTAGATTGTGCGTTAGCAAGACCCGTCTTGGAATTGGTTGTTTTTTTCCTACTACTTTTCAAAATCCAGATGCTTATGACATGAGTCTTTTCGGTGGAGAGTACTCACGTTTCATCTGTAAACTCGGGAAAGTCGGGATACTGCGACATAGTGCTCTAGCAGATACCCTACTCAATCAACCAGAAAAATGTGGATGTCGTGTGAGGTGTATTTGGAATTGTGCTCGTAACGCATCAATCATAGGAAATCTTGAAAAGATGGAATGAGAGTAAGGGGAAGTATTCCTGTTAACACGCTCAGAGTCGGTCTTAAGACCTATCCAATTGCAAATCAACCCATCGGACAAGAACCCCAAGAGAGAATTATCTCCCTATACCGTCTAGAACCTCCGTCTAGGGTTTTGCTACCTTGAAAGAATTAAGATAACGAAGAATATGGACTAGGGTTGGAGATTAAGCGCCGAGAATCAACCGACAGCTAAAGCCTAGTGATACCTATATGAGCGGTAAAACCCCTGCCATAACAAGGCGCCCAACCGGCTATGATTAACCGCGTCGGAGGTCCCACTATGAGGGCCCGAGCTTGAAGTTAGTGGATTGAAAAGAATATTAACCCCTGAAGCTATAGATCTTAACTACATGACTATAGAATACCTTGGGCGAGAAGCGATATGACAGGAAGGTCGAGTAAAGGGCTAGGTATATCAGCCTATGACTTCTTTTCCATGAAAGATGTCTATTCTACAGTCGTATCACCTGAGGGATATTCAGACAGACTACTAGATAAGAGGATATTGGTGAAGCAAGAAGAAAAAGATAGCGGAAGTTAGATGAATAATGGGCGCTGAGTTTTGTTTGTTCTTGCATTTTTATTTTTAATGCTTACGTTTGGTTATTTTGTTCTATTGTTTTCTTGTCAGTTATTATTAATGCGAGTCTCGAGTACCTTAGCCTTTAGGCTCCATGTATTCATTCATTCAGGAGGATATTGAATTAGCTAAAGTCATAGTCTATCACTCGACATTATAGTGACATCATCTGTTGGATATAGCTACCTGATTAGGTATAGCGCCGGTATCAAGCAGGTATTGCTGGTTGATGTCTCTTTTGGTTAGTCATTCTATGAAAGGCTTGAGGGAGAGTTTAGGGGTATCGTGGGATATATATATAGAAGACACGGAAGCGCTTCTATAGAGTGCTAATCTACCGAAGAGACTGCATTCATGTACTCTTTTATCATCTGACTAGATATCATTTCCCCTAACCCATAGGATCACACGTTCACTTAATTCATTTATTTCACCACTCTAAACACCTATTCAGTCACCTTCAGACTAGACACAAATCTGTCAATACTTATGACTAACCAGGACGGTAAACCGAATATCTAGTGCAGCCAAGATGAACCAACAACCACTATGAGAAAATGCCATTAGATTGTAAAGTTAGCTACCCAGGCGTACCACGGCTATAGAAGATCCTCGGCAATGGAAAAAGGAAAGAAAAGATATATATAGGAATCCAGCCAGCCATCAGATTCGATTTAGGTATTTCACTTAACCGATACTAACGTCTATTTTATAACTCTACAGGGGCCGACTACCCATAGGTCATGTACAATGTTGATAGTGGGAGCTTTATCCCAGTCATAGATACATCTCCAAGCGCCTAGCTCCACCAACGGTAACCCTTTTCGCACCCAGCTCATGCCGGCCCAGCTACTTTGTACTAGTGACACTGAGTCTACGTCATCCTAAGTCCCGTGTTTATCGATGGAAGCTTCTGATATTAGTTATATATGGGTATTAACTGATGCAGTATTTGATTAGTCAAAATCATAACCTATCACTCGAGTACTATTGATCTTCCACATTGCACTATGAATATCGAATAGGTGTAGTAAGGGCTGCGGGTACAAGCGTGTTTCGAAGTATATGTAGGGAGCACATATAGGTAGCGGGGGGGGCACCGGGAGATTCAGTCCTCCTACACAAGCAATCCACTCCCGTCCCTCCATTCCACCACACTCCACTATGTACATACAGTTTTCAAAACAATTAAATATATGGTATAACCCGAATAAATAAAATAATGAAAAATAAAAAAACCAACTTGCCACCCCTTTAGCTACACCTAACCCACTACTACAAGCACCCCCCACACACTACCCCAACTTATCCCCCTTCTCAACACCACATATAGGGGGCACACCCACAGCGGCAGTACCCCCTTGCACTCCATCCCACCCCTGCTTCTCCCCATCCGATAGCTCGACCAGACCCGCCGTCCACGCATGTTTATAATCAGCAGCCACCGATCCTTCCAGCTCTGCAATGAATACATTCCCCCCACCGTCCAGCTCCGCCATGACATTCTTCTCCGCACCACGC
Source organism: Verpa conica (assembly GCA_033030425.1). Taxonomy (NCBI): domain Eukaryota; kingdom Fungi; phylum Ascomycota; class Pezizomycetes; order Pezizales; family Morchellaceae; genus Verpa; species Verpa conica. The sequence goes on from JAUFSD010000016.1 coordinate 1,346,933, forward strand.
TCATTGAAGGAGTCGCCTTGTGTAGGTGCAGACCTGGCCACCCCCTCCTTCATCTCCTCCTCCTCCTCCACCACCACATTCGGACTAGCCGCTGCAAGCTTGCGTTGTCGCCGTCTCCAGTACAGAATCCCGGCTACTGCGACCATGAGTATTATAGTCGTGACGAGGCCGATGATGATCTTGCCGCTTGTTCGGTGGATCGAGGACTCTATCCTCGCGGTTAGGGATGTGGGACTCGCGGTAGGTGTCGATAAGACCGAGTTAGGGGTATGTGTTATTAAAGCTGCATTAGCGGTAGGGGTGCTTTCTAACGTATATCTAAGCTGAGGTATTAGTATTTTTATTATATTTTTGCCCCCCCCCCCGTATATGTAGGTTCTCTCTCTCATCCGTACTAGACTTTATAGAGGGGGGGGGGAGGGGAAATACTAACACAGTTGAAAATGTTCGTGTGTGTATATTAGTACACGTAGGACCCTCCTGCTTATAGCATGAATAAAAATCTGTCGTAGTCCGTGTGTAATCACTCGTAGTATATACGTATTCGACCATTATACCAATAGTAAAAAAAACTCTCAATGAGAGATCCCTGCGGGAAAAAAAAAAAGAACTAAAGAAGTGAAAGAAAAAAAAGAGTGTAAGTGAGTGATGCTCTTGTTAACAAGTGCCAGACAAAAGGCAAGGCAGCTATTAATATTTCATCTCCCCCCCCCAAGAGTACCCCTTTCACAACAGTACGTTTATAGTCGACATCCATAACTAGCCTAGTCGTCCCAACTCGCCTCCCCTGTGCAATGTACATCTCCCGCACATACCCCCTTGTACCGTAAAGCTTGGCTCGCTTGTAATTCCAATCACACACCGACCGCGGATTCTGAGGGGAGGTTTTTAACCCCCCGGTACCGTGGTACATAGCTTAATTAGTATGTGTGTGTGTGGGCGGGCTCGGCCCGCTGCATCGATAATCTTGACCATAAGGGGGGGGGAGTTAAACTCGACCGGGAGAGACTAATTTTGGTTGTTGACTCTTGGTGTCTGAGACATTTTTTGGGGGTGGGATTCAGACGCCACAGTATCTACCTGAAAACAAGGCGTTCTAGCGAGAAGAGTGGATCATGGTCTATCACCCGGTACCGGAACTTCATTAAAAAAGAATGAATGAATTAATCATAAAATACATGGTCATACAAAAAAAAAGATTATATTCAATAATTCTACAAATAAAATAAAAAGCCCAATAAGGGAATTATACTCCCTGACTACTTAAAAAAAAAAAAAAAGGAACCTCTCTATCTACCCCCCGCTTCTATTCCAGTAACATTTACCCTCTCCAGGTAACTCCACAGCACCAAGTACCCACGCACCCTTCGTGCCATATGCAATCATCGGAGCCTCCAGTTCTGCAATAGTCGTGTTCCTCCTCCCGTCTAGTTCGGCTATGAAGATACTCTTCTCTGCATCCACCGCCTGGGACGGATTTCCCTGTGTTCCGCGTATCTCCATGATTGTGGTACGATTCCGCCGCCGTCGTTGCCAGTAGTACACACCGGCGAGGAGGAGGATAGTCAGGATTGGGATGATTATGCCGATGGAGAGTTTTGTGCTTGTGGAGGGTGTGCTTGGGATGGAGGACTCTAGAGATACTGCGGCGGTGGAGGTGGGGTTGAAGGAAGCTTTGGTTTGCATTGTGGAAGCAGGCGCAGAGAACCCAGAGATCGATACGGGAGAGGTGGTGTTGTTGGAACTTGGGGATGGGAGTGTTGAGGTGGCTGTGGATATGTATAATACTGTCTCGCGTATTCTGGTGGTGGTGAGTTATTAGTTATCTTCCTGGTATTCATATACTAGACTTGAAGTTAGTAGTGGTGCTTTTGAAGGGTGGCTCTCACCTGTCTGTCACTGTCACGGTGGTGAATCTACACGAGTATATATCGGAGTTAAGTCCTGTGCATATGCCTGTCTTTTGCGCTGTTGCAGCCTGCACTACGGTGGTGGATGCTATCATTGTGGTGTGTCTGGCTGAGCTTCTTGAGATGAGGAACTTCAGAAAAGAGGGAGAGCTCCTAGTTATTAAGCTTCAGACGAACGACCAGGTCACCATCGAACAAGGATCCTAAACCCTAAGGGGAGTTTTTTTTAAATACCCTTTACAACAGTCTGAGCGTGCTGAATAGTGGCGATAGTTCCAGCTTAGCTATTTTTATATAAAGCGGTAACAATAATCAGGGTAGAAATGCAACTCTCCCAATGATATAACATAGATTAAGTTTTCTAGTTTCACCATTTCAAGAATACGTCACGGAGGGGGGAGAAAAACCTTATTTTCAGGCCTCCACTCGAGTAGACGCTTAGCTAAGTCCCTGCGCACAAGTGTTGGTGATTCTGTTCCCACATACCCAAAATAGTGGATTTGAGCTCAATTGTATGCAATACAGAATAGCCAGAATAAAACCAATTAAAGAGATAATTAGTGGTAAGAATAGGCAACTATCTAGAGTTATAACCACCAGCTTCTGAGCTCTCCATATTCAAAGGTGATTGTGGGGGGAAGTATCTAGTAGAGGATGTTGGTTGCTATGCCATATTTGTATGGGCTTGGCGGGATTTTTCACATAGCTGAGTAAATTTTATCATCTGGGCCCTTCTCAACACAAAAAATTGAAATAAATTAGAGGTGGCCTTTAGGTACTGGAAAATCACTTCTGAAGGTCTGGTTTTATATTGATCCCTGTTTAGGATGGTTTCTCTGCCAAGGAAAGTGTCTATCTAGCGAAACCTATCATATTTTAGTACAGGCATTGAGGGTTAGGCATTTCAATCATACTAGTAGACCATTGTTGTGCGTAGGGACTGTACTTCGGGTTTAGGGGTCTGTCGTAGGCGGTTCAAATACTGTGGCTGGTGACAATATCTTGTACTCGAAATAAGCGCCACTACTACCATATGGGAACAGACACCCCCCACCCCCAAAGTACAAAGTGTTTCATCTTCACTTATGTACTATGCAGAACATTCTTTATCGCCTGCTCCCACATGCAAACTCTTAGCTCCCGTGCTCTCTCTCTCTCGTTTCACCACTCGACGCGACCCTGAATTCCGGAGTTGGAGGGTTCAGCTCCCCGGTTTATGGCTGAGCTAGGCTCTTTAAGTTTGATCACTATGCGCTGGGGAGGCGTCATTTGGTTGCTCGATCGGACTGCAGCTGTGTCTGCTTCTGGAGGGGGGGGGTCCTGTGTGTTGTCTCAGATATGGCAATGTCTGTGATCATGGTGTCTCACTCTCCAGCGAGTACAGGCCTAATTGAGGTTGTAAAGCTTGGGCCACATCAAAGGAGCGATAAAGATAGTGGTATTTCGGCGAGTTGATTACTTAACTTTGGCGAGCGTCTGGGTATGTTCTATCGGCGCACGTGTGGGAAGGCTTAGATAATGTAAAAGTTAAGGTTGGCAGCATCCAGGGTCATGTTTGATCACTCGGTATTAAAATTCATGGTTATTGAATAGGTAATATGTTAGTCAGAGTCAAGGGATTGTAGCTATGGTTATATTGCAATCACCATAAGCCAGCTAATCACCAAAAAAGGAAATGTGGTTTCCTAACCCGGATAAGACTAATACGAGAAAGTAGGATCTCTGTCTGGGTTATCACGTGATTATCTTATCTACATATTAAACTACTATTCAGTCCTCAATAGTGCTCGTATAGTCACGCAGTCACACACCTTCCTATCAGATCCCTCACCTTGCGACAAACAGGTTCCAAACCCGAAACGCTCGTTTTGGGATTTATGCCTTGAAGCTTATTAGGGCCGTGGTTTGTGCTCGGGTCCTTTATCAATCTAGGTAGGGATTTGAGTGAGACCTGAATTTCCACCGCTGGGGCCTTGCCGTGGAGAGACAGGGACGAGGCTGAACCTGAGCGGCAGGACCACATGTGCATAACGAGGCACCCCTGACAGAAACAAGTGCAATTACCGAGTGATAAAACATGATTAAAAAGTGCATCTCACGGGCCAATATGTATGTTAAAAGTGTTGTTTGAGATATCCTCAAAAGTGCTAAGCTCTCGGTAGCTATTTTATGTGCACAGTGAGGTCTAATCACCTTCTGTGAAGCCTATGCGAAAAAAACTACCCTCACTATAACTAGGGGGCTATTCGGTCGCTTCCCCTCCTTTCTCCTCTTCTCCCCCGCTCTTTCGGACATCGTCCCAAGCTTTGACGATCTCCTCTGTTGTGAAGTTATGCATTAGCTTCTTCACTTCGTCTGATACGCCCCCGCCGTATCCTCCGGTGGTTCTCGCAACATGGATAACTGGTACGTCGAACTCCTGTCCACGGTTTATTAATCGGTGTGCATGTTTGTCAAAGAAAAAAAAAACGAGAAATATAAACATGAAAAAAAAAACATGAAAAGTTGGCTGAGACAGAACACGCACATAGACATCCTTCCATTTCTGTTGACCCTTCTTCATCACATCGATTTCAACAAACTCAAACGGTCGCAGTTTCCAAGCTTCTGAAAGGGTTGTCCGGGCGGTGGTGCAGAGTGCGCAACTGGCACGCGAGAAGAAGGTGATATGGATTGGGAGGCGGGGGTATACTCCCGGCATTTCTTTGGGAGGGAGGAGGGGGGGTGATGACTATTCGGTCTACGATCAAGTCTACGATTAAGGTTGTCGTCGCACACCCAAGATCTCCAGATGTCACTCAGATAAGATGCGATAAGATAAGCCACCGATCGGGGGAGCGTTGGCAAAGTGCACATGCAAGGCGTGACCCCACCCGTCATCCGGCCACACCTCGAAAACGGCGCCCCCTCTCTTCAGTCCATTTCCAACTCTGGCGATCGCTTCCCAACGGCTCGATATATAAGGGGGGAGCGCGGCTTTTGGGACTGTTGGGCCGAATGCCTCTGCACGCACCTGCGCTGTCACGGCGGGATTGGCTGGGTGGCCGGGGAAGGGAAGGGGATGGGTGTGGTGGGGTAGGAGCTGTTGTTGCTGAACCCCTCGTGGATCATGTGCCTCGACTGAGTGCGTACGGGTACATATACCGTCATCCTCCTTCTCATCCTCCCCCTCTTCTCTTTCCTTTATTCTCCCTTCTCCCATTCAAACCTCTAGACAGTCAAAGAACTAATCTGCTTCATCTATTCATCTATTCACCTTCACTCGCCTCTCCTCTATCCGCCCTTGTGTTCATCCAAGTGACGCCATTCAAGATTTATCCCTCAGCCGCTCAGCGGATCAGTTCATTTTGCCTAGCCATTCCTCTTCCCCCCACCTACCCACCCCGAAATCTATCCTTGATCTTTTCTGAAATATCTAATTTGCAAATTTCATTTCTCTGGTATTCTATTTCATTTCTCATTCCTTTCTTTTGCAGTAGTGACAGTCAAAGAATATAAAAATTTATTATATCCGCTTTAACCAGCGGCGTCGCCTCCTCCAAGTGCACACATTCTTGTCATTTCTTATGGAATTTTCTTTTGAGACTCTCGTCATTCGTGCTGCCTGCCGCTGGGTCGAAATAATGCATTTCTGACTGGAAACCTCTCCGCTAACCCTCGCCAGCACAAATGATGAACTTCCTATCAGTCCGTTGTTTGAACTGCAACAACATTGACGAATTCCCGCGTTTGGACTATGATGAGATCCCATACTGCTCCCAAGTTTGTTTCCTACCTCCTCATCATCCACCATAACTAACATCCCCGGGTAGTGCGCGGCAACATCCAACCTCGTCCCAGCTACACCCCCTACAAAGGCACAGGTTCAACCACAACAATGGACCGGCGGTGACGACCTCGCGAACCTCTTCTCCAGGAACCTATCACTCCTTGACCAGCCCGTCACGCCACCAATGTCCCCACCATCAAACATCAACTTCTCCGTATCCCAGCACTACACCCACCCCACCGCCTTCCGACCTCCCACCCCCCAACAACACCAAGCCCAACTCGACTCACAAATAATGTCTGAAGCCTCATCATCACTAACAACAGCTGACCAAGAAAAAGCCTACATCCAATACCTCCTCAACTCCAACCTCGGCTCCGAGACCTCCCAGAACGACCTAGAGATCGCATTAGCGCACGGAATCATCGACCAGGCAGACTACACGCGAGCAATCAGCATACATAACCAGCTCCTGCAACAGCGCGGCCACGAAGCACTAATGCTACAACAGCGGGAACAGCAGGAGGCCGAGAATCTGATGGTTCAGAGCCAACTGTTTTCGGAAATGCAGGCGATGCAGATGGGAGGACAGATTGGAAGAGGGCTAGATGAGGATTGTAGCGCGCATTCATTGTTGAGTGCGGCGAGTAGGCAGAAGTCGGATCCGGTGTTTAGGACTGCAGAGTTTTTTAATGATTATTATGGGGGGGTTGATGCGAGTTATGCGTATGAGGATGATGATGAGTCGGCGCCGTGCAGTGTTTATACTGGAGGGTCTGGGTGTCGGTTGAGGCCGTTTGATTTGTAGGTTTGTTGGTATCTGGTGGGTGCGGGTTTTTTTGTTTGAGACTGGTTGAGTATATGAGAAAAGAGGAGGAAATGCATCAGTATTGATTGGGTCTCTATCTCTGTTTCTACATTATTTATTTTCCTTTGTTTACATGGGAGGCCTTCTGCTTTTTTGACTTTTGTGCTTGTTTTTGTTTTATGGTAGATATCTGGGTAGGATGATAAGGTGGAAATCATGTGGATGTTTGCATAATCTAAAGTATAGTTGCATATTGTTGACTGAGATCTAACTAACCATGGGAGACTAATTGCCTAAGTACGCTTTAGTAGGGTCAGATAAGCTTAACACCCTAGTAGAAAAATCTGACTTAGGGCCTTCCAGGAATAACTCCGTTTTAGTTGTTTTACTCACCTCTATTACTCTTTGCTAGAAATAGAAGTTCCGGATGGTTGAGTGGTGCCTGTAAATCCCACACCTAGGCCAAGTGCTAGGGCCATTTATTTCAGGGACTGTTTTTATTACCCCTTTTCGGGAGCGTTTTATGCTTTAGAGTAATGGTAAGCATGAATAGACTCGGAGCGAATTCGGGGATATATTCAGATAAAACTTGCAGTCATAGGGTGTCACTCGGGGTGTTTGTTTTGGAGAGGTGTTAGGGTCATTAGTGAAAATATATACATACAAAACGTGATGAATGTAAAAAAAAAATACTGACGCAATCCTTGTTTCCAATTTTTAAATGCCGAATTTTGACTCCCTCTTTATTATCTGGCTAGGGTACTTATGATTAATTCATTTATTTACTCGCGCGTTAATTAATAACTCGGAATGGGGTTACAACCACTAAAATGTGTATAGTGGTGTAATAACAACGAGAAAGCTAGTGAGAACCTATAGCATTCTAATTTGTACTTCAAGCAGATATTAGCTAGTCTTAGCTACATTTGGAGCCTATTTACTAGGTGTTTTTGATGGTGTTTTGGTGTTGTGGCTATGAAAATTCCGAGTTATTAATTAACGCGCGAGTATATAGTCTGGCTATTACCATAACCGAACGGTTCATGTAATTAATGAGAAAAAAATAAAAATATAGTCTGGCTAGGTCTAGTCTGCATGGGTACATGATAATTCTTGTTCTATATGGTGAAATATAACTCGCTAAAATTAAAAATAAAAGAATTCTCTATGAGCTGCCTTACACTCCTGGCAAACAATATTTCTGGTGGGACCTAGTTGATAGTAACGGAAATGGTCGATTAGGCGATACTGTAGTTTTTAACACCAGATTCCGAGCTCTATTTCGGGAATTAGTTAACACCTCGTGTCAAATGTGAGTGGGTAGACTTACGTTGTCGTCATAATAAACGACTAGTCGTATCTAGCACTCTTGAGCTCCAGCTTTTAGAAGTAGATCCACGATCTTTTTATCTCCTTGTGCCCTTGCTGCTCGTAGTGCATTCCCGTATTCGCCGCCTTGGGCATTGATGTCTGCTCCATGCTCTAATAGCAGCTTCACGACTTTTTCGTTCTCATCTTGCATAACTGCTGTCTGCAGAGCATTTCCGTAGAGGCCGCACTGGGCATTGACATCTGCTCCTTTCTCCAGTAGTAGCTTCACGGTCATCTCCTCCCTAGCTTGGCATGCCGCCTGTAGTGCGTTTCCGTATTCGCCGCCCTGGGCATTGATGTCTGCTCCGCTCTCTAAAAGTATCTCCACGATCTTCTCGTTGTCCTCTTGACCCGCTGCTGCATATAGTGCGTTCCCGTATTCGCCGCCTTGAGCGTTGATGTCTGCTCCTGCCTCTAATAGTAGTTTTATAATATTCTCGTTCAGAGGTCTACTTGCCGCTGCTTGTAGTGCGTTACCGTAGTAGCCACCTTGCGCATTGACATCTACTCCTTTCTTTAAAAGCATCTCTACGATGTTCTCGTTTCCAACTATGGTTGCTGCTGCTTGTAGGACATTCCCGTATTCGCCGCCCTGGGCGTTGATATCTGCCCCGCTCTTCAATAGTAGCTCTATAATCTTCTCATTCTTGGATTGAGCTGCTGCTGCCTGTAACGCATTCCCGAAATTTCCGCACTGCAAGTTGGCGTCTGCTCCCCATTTCAACAGCATCTTCACGAGGTTCTCGTCCCTTCGGATAACTGCTAGCTGTATTGGACTCCCGTAACTGGCAGATTGGCCATTAACATTTGCTCCTTTCTCCAAAAGCATCTCCACGATCTTGTTGTTCCCAGTTCGGTTTATTGCTGCACCTAGCGCATTTCCCCAGTGGCCACACTGAATATTGACGTCTGCTCCATACTCTAATAATATCTCTACGACCTTCTCGTTCTCTTCCAGACCTGCTGCCACGCTTAGGGCGGTCCCACGTACGCCGCGCCCGGCATCGATGTCTGCTCCTGCCTCTAATAGTAACAATATTGTCTTTTCATTCCCTGATCTAGCTGCTGCTGCCCGTAATGCACCACCGTCGTTGATATTCTGAGAATTGGCGATTGCTCCTTTCTGCAAAAGCATATCTACGACCCTCTCGTTCCCACAGGTTGCTGCTGCCTCGAGGATATTTCTGTAGATGCCACCCTGAGCATTGACGTTTGCTCCTTTTTCTAACAGTAGCTTCACAACGTTTTCGTTCTCAGCGATGGTTACTGCTGCTTGTAGTGGATTCCCGTAGTGCCCGCTCTGGGAATTGACGTTTACACCTTTCTCCAAAAGCAACGCTACGACTTTTTCGTTCCCGGTTTGGAGTACTGCCGCTTGTAGCGCATTCCCGTAATAGCCGCCTTCGGTATTGATGTCTGCTCCTGCATCTAATAGTATCTCCACGAGCTTCTCGTCCTTGGTTTGGGTTGCTAGGTATAGCGCGTTGCCATAGCGGCTACCAGTGGGGTTAACATCTGCACCCCACTCCAATAGTAGCTTAATGACCTTCTCATTCCCACTCTTCCCTGATGCCACCACTAGTGCACTCCCGTAGTTACCACCCTTAGCATTGACGTCTGCCCCATTCTCTAGCAGTAACTTCACGACCTTTTCGTTCTTGGCCTCACTTGCCGTATATAACGCATTCCCGGCCAAGCCATATGAGGCATTAACATCTGCTCCTTTCTCCAGCAGTATCTTAATAACTTTCTCACCCCCAGCTTGGGTTGCCGCTGCCTGGAGAGCATTCCCGTAAAAACCGCCCGGGGCACTAGCGTCCGCTCCTGCATCTAGTAGCATCGCCACAACCTTCTCGTTGTCGGTTTGGGTTACTGCTGCACATAATGCGTTCCCATAGTGTCCACCTTGGGCATTAACAGCTGCCCCTTTCTCTAATAGTAGTTTCACAACCTTCTCATTCCCGGGATTGCTTGCTGCCATCTGCAAAGCGTTTGCACGTTCACCGCCCTGGGCATTGACGTCTGCTCCTTTCTCCAGAAGTAGCTCGACGATCTTCTCATGTCCAGCTTGGCTTGCTGCATATAGCGCGTTCCCATGGAAGCCGCACTGGATATGGATGTCTGCTCCTTTCTCAATAAGGGTTCTAACAATCCAGAAGTGACCATTCAGAGATGCGAGATATAACAGTGTATCCCCATTCTTGTTCTTTACATTGATGTCGCATACCTCTGATTCCCATAAGCCCTTGATATCCTGGCCAAACCCGAATACTGAAGCTACCTGTAGTGGAAGGAGGGGTTTGAACTTCATATCCTCCCAATGTTCCATATACCTCACTCTATCAGCGGTAATGATCCTCTTTACCGTATCATGCCAATCGCCGAGAGATGTTCTTAAAAAATTGATAAGTAGCTCAGCTGATTCCTGCTGGCCCAGACACTCTTGAACATGTGCTGGCCAATAGAGAATAGGGTACTCGATGGTGGTAGGTTCCCAAAGAAGGCTATCAGGGCCAGTCGCGCGGACCGTCCTCAACTTACTTGGATCCATCGCATAGGTAAGGCAAAACATCGAGGCCATACTATGCGCATCAACCACATTAAAGTAATTTTTTTCCAGAAACTCTCGCACCGACAAGTGTGAAAACCGGACAATGTTGAGCTGGCTGTCTAGTGTTAAAAGATTGCGGCATAGCTTGAGTAAGGTGCCTGCGTTCAGTTTATCTTGGTTGGTAAATCCTAGAGTGATTATAGCAGCTAGCTCGTCGGGGGAGAATGGTCGGCGCGAGCACATAACCCATTTTAGTGCTTTTTGTGCTAACATGGGACTAAGGCCTTTTTGAGATAAGATACGCTCATATATGTCGATATATGTGTTTTCTAGTGTCTCAGGAAGCTTCCCCAGTCTTGCTTCGACATCGGATACCATATCCATGGAACAAATTTCCTTGATCTGGAGGTTGACCCACAGAAACCTTTGGAAAAGAGACGTTAGTATTTATTGTCTTAGGAAGCGTATGTCTAAAGTTTTAAATAGTGGGTACATACATTCCCTGAGACCCTTTGGTTATACTTGTGATAACTTTATCTCTCAATTCCGCCGTGACATCACCGCGCAACAAATCTCCTTCGTCGATACATCTTAAGACCTCCTCCTGCACGAACCTCTCAATATCTCCTTCATTGTCTGTCGCTTCGATCCAGAAGTTTGGCACCTTATCAAGCCGGAGCACGATATCATCGTCGTTCCTACTCGAAACGAATATCTTTACAAGACTTGTAGAGGTTTGAACAATAGTTTTCAGCGAGCTAAGGAACTTCTTGCGCTTTTCCGGATCACACTCATCTAAAGCGTCAATAATGATTGTTGTCTGTGGGTACTTGCTGACCAGTGAGATGATGAGTCTAAGACTCTCCTGAAATAATAGTGATTTTGACGAAAACCCTGTCATTTTCCTAGCTTGATACAACTCGGTGATCTCCTTTTGCAGCGGTAATCCAGGCCGTAAGCACGATAGCTGTTTAACAATAGCACTCATGACCGTTTCGGGATCGGTCGATCCGGTTTCGTCGCGCCTGCAATAGAAATAAGCAAGTGCTTCGCCGTGGTTATTGTATTGCTGCTCAATAAATTTGTCGATTACCCTCGAGCTATACCCGGATGAGATTAAGTTAGTTTATGGTATAAGAAACGAGGTTTTGGTTGGTGCCTACGTAAGTTTCGTTTTCCCTGCACCGGCTAATTGCGAAAATAATTGTTAGAGTGTAAACCATTATAGGTGTCGTGGGTGATTTAGGATGACCTACGGATCCCGCGGAGCCAGAGGATTGTTGAAGCGCTTGACTTCTGCCATTCGAGGAAATCTTTCTTCCGGAAAAGCCATTCACCGGTCCCAGCTACACGACCTTCACAAGCGTTTAAGTGGTGCTTGGCATACTCGACCTGCGATAACCACTTGAAGACCTTCATTCGCTCTGCGTCTATATTTATGTTTCACATTAGCTCATTATCTTGGAAGAAGTTCTCATTGCTCGAGCGAGTCGGGTCGATGTGTGGTTATGGAAGGATGAGCCCCATACCTTCTAAACCATCTCGAATGATTTTGAGATCTGATTCCATTCTTGAAATGGGCAGCTGGAATTGTTCCAGCATTTTCTTCAACTCGTCGGATTTCCCTATGAAGGATTGTTAGTTCGGCTAGACTCTACTAGAGGAGCTGTTTAGATTGTACCTATTATTCTTTTATCGAGAGCCCCAGCGGCATCTGATATCTGGTTTCCGAATATCTGGTCTGCTGATCTCTTGTCTGTGCCGGAAGTATAGTTAGTATCCGTATAAGTTAAAGCAGGGGTTGGTAAGCTCACATTCTGCCTCCGCGAGGTCCGTCGTCTTGAGAACAAGAGCTTCCTGTCTCTCAATATCACTAATGAGACCGTCTGTCTCTGTATCAAACGTGCTAGTTGCAATACGGACTACACGAAAATGTCAGTCTAAGATCTAGGGTTTTCAATAGATCCCAAAAGAGATGTGTACCTCCGGTGTTTTTAGCATAGTACTTTCTCGCCCGGACCAAGAATATCAGAATACGAGCGTATAGCTCAACTATCGCCTCCTCGAACTTTACCGATGATCTTGTTCCGCTTCCGAGGTACAAAGTCTCGTATATAGCACATCGACCCATAAGGTTTGCAATAACTTCAAGAGTCACAAGCATTGCACCCATTTTCTGACTGTCGTCCAGGACTATCTACTAACTTTTAGAATAGGTTCTTTAGTGATAGAGTAAGCAATAAACTAACCTGAAGAAGGAACCTAAAGCCTGCCCAAGGAAGGGCGGCATGAGTGGGATCAAATGATACGACCACGTCTCCGATAGATTTAAACTTGTCAACCCATACAAAGAGTTTGTCAGCAACATCACGTAGTACGATTGTTTCTCCTCTCCATGTGTATTTCCATTGCTTCTCACGACAAATGTCCCTCTGTTTTGTTGTAGCCTCGAGAACTTTGTCGAGGATGTCGAGTTTGTCAAGACCAGCCGGGTTTATCAATAACCGGTCTTCCGGAGATAGCTTCGTAAGCGCTACGTCCCATGGTAGGGTTGGAGCACTATTATTAACACTGTCAGTAAGTGGGGGATACTCGATAATGTCTAGATACTATGTGGTCTCACCTTGAAGGACTTGGACTCGGAACGATAGCTACGGTTGAAGGTCCAGCAACTACAGTCCCCGTAACTGGTGTTCCAGTACTTGGAGTCCCTGTGGAAGTCGGAACAGCGATGGGACCTGGTGCTCCGGCATTTGGTGTTCCTATAGCAGTTGAAGTAGCAGCAGGACCTGGAGTGGCTGTTGAAGTAGGAGTAGCAACAGGTGCTGGACTACTCAGCTGGCTCTGGACTGCAGCCGAACTTCCGGGCACTACTAAATTCCCCAATGCTATTGGAGGAGTCGTTACCACGGCGGGTTTCCCTGAGGCGACTGCATTCTTCCTCCTCCTCAGGTGAAATATTTTCTTTATTGAGAGGCGTTTTTTTCTACCATTAGATACTCTAGATCCCGGTCCACCGCCTATCCCAGTACGTTTCGTTAGCTTTCGAGAGCAGCCTTATTCGGCCTCCAAGGAATACTAACCAGGCGGGGTAGAAGGCCTAGCAAAACACATGGGAAATGCTGGGTTTAACAGTCGATTTAAGCTTGAATTTCTTCGGTTCGTGGTAAAGAGTGGACTGACGCGGTTTTAATGTGGGCGGCGGTTGTTTTTGTGAGTTGGGCGGGAGGCTGCGCCCCTGACCATAACCGCTTTGATATGGTTTGTTGCGCGTCTGATACTGCTCCATGTAGTACTACGCGGCAACAGCCCCTTCCGCTGACAAGGGCCCGCTGCAACCAGCGTTTGTCCGTACATGAGGCTGTGGGGATTGGAAGTGCGGATTTGGTGACGTGATGTGGGGTCTAGGTACAGCCCCAGATCGGAAAACGTGATCATCTAGATTTCGCGTCTTGATTGGTCTCTCATGCTCATAAAGAAAATTCTAGGAGTGAAATTGGCCATAGGACCATACCTCTACCCGTCTATTGACCTGAACATGCATATCAGGAATCCGACGGAGTCCATTGACTCAGGAAACCCGCTGAGCCACATCCGGGGGGAAAAAATTCCTCATAAGTCCTGGATATAAAGAAGAGATGCTCTGGAATAACCAGTTAAGACGGTGATCAACATGGAGTCTCGATAGGCTTATGTTTATCCCCAGCCCCATGCCTAGACTCCGCCGACCTAGCGCCAAGACCGTGTACACGCTGGAAGTACTCGGATCCAATCCGGATCAACCGCGAAGATTATAAAATTCTCCTGGGGGAATACATATAAAAGCTTATGGAGGGTGACGTTGGAATATTCAGTCAATGGTAGCAGCTAAACTACAAGATGCCCTTCACCGATACCCCGGCCGTTGGAATTGATATCTATACGCGCGCACTCCATATTGCTTGGGAAGGTACTCTGATACCCAATCACAACTTACTGTATATATTAGACTCGTACCCGACGACTGCACGACTATTATCTAAGTTAATTCGATCCGTACGGCCAAGGGTAACTTGCATTAATATTCGTTAGTCATGACAAGAAAATCACAGAAAAAAGCAGCATGTCTGCATCAGTGCATGTACCTTCCTTACTCTAGTGCCTTCAGTCCCCATGGCACTAAATTCCCAGCGCATAATAACCCTCATTCAGCGGGTTAAACTTATTCATATAATACGGCATTTCCCCAGGGATTCACCCAATGAAGTCAAGTGTTATAACTCATGACTGCCGGAGCCCCTGGGGACTGTTCTCAAATGACATTCTTCTATTTTATCACAACAAACTAGTAGAAAACATACTTGATCACTCGGCCATAAATTTCTCACCGATGTTGGGTAATATGCTACCGAAACGGTAGCTACGGCTATAAACGGGCTTTGGTCTATGACGGAGGAGGCTTGGGCTATTAGGGGTGTATATATAAAGGCCGTGGAAGCATTCAGGGAGGCGAACCCCCAAGCAAGAAAATACCTGTCGTCTAGATTTACTTTCTACAACCTACAACCGACAACTTTATAAGTATCGCTTCTATTAACCCGCAACTTGGAATCAAATATATTTCCTTCAGAACATGAAGGAAACCCAACGAAGCTAAACCCTGCGCTAAAGTGGAACAGGTTTAGAGGGGCAACGAGGCTCGGACTATCAATTAACGGCTTTCCTAAGTTTGCATAGTCAGGGACCTGTTTATGCCTAATATCGGACTAGGAAGTTGTGGCATCCCACCCTCAAGCGCGGCTAGAGGCTACCAAATGCTCGAATAAATTCCAAGATTTGTACTCTGAGGATATCAGCCCTCAAACTTAATCGCTCATCCGATAAGCCACCGAAGGTTTTAAGTGGCTAATAAGGAATTTTGGAAATTTCTACCCACCCTACACTCAAAAGACATGGATCCGGCATGGGGGCGCTCTGCAGGGCTTTATTTGCATGGATATATAGATATGCTTTACATAACTACAACACATCATACTACATGTCTCGTTATTACTACACCCAAGCGACAAGTCCAAAAGAATGCGAATCCCACATCATACTTTAGCTTCGCAAGCTTTAACCTTTATCGCATGTGCAGCCTTTGCCACGCGTGCAGATGCCCGGCAAAGCCCACGACTGGCTCGTGTGCTCCCCCGGGATGACTGTGGGCTTACCGGAAACCCAGACCTTTACGGCCTCGGTATTCGCATAGGCTTCTACTGCCAGCTAGTAGCGACTTGTTTCGCAAACACTTTCATACCTTCCGAAACTCGGGGCACCCAGACAGTCAACCTCTGGTTCCAGTTCAGTCTATTTGTCGGACTTGTCTTCCAAGCGACGCAGGATGACTTCTATGCAGTCGAGAGTTACCTCGTTGTCATTCTCCTCTCAGGGGTCATCTGCACGACTTTCTCATACTTTTTTATCTGTCTCGCGATCGCAGACGCCCGAAAAAAGGAGCTATTCGGAATTTTGGGTGGCGCAATTTTTACTATGATTTGTTTCCTTCTTATGCTATTGGCCCTTTACATCTATTCAGCCTGGTTCTGGTGGAAAGGAATAGACAAAATGCTGGTTAATCCCTGCACAACATATGGATTCTTCCTATCAAAGGTACACTTATTTCACTGGTTCCGCACGCTGAACAAAGTGTTCAACATCTGGATGATAGTCGCGTTCGCCCTCACTATACTTAGTTTCGTCCTTGTTCTGGTCATGATATCATTGGACGATCCACAGATGCTCTTCGCGCGAAAGAAAGACGAGAACTTCTTCTTATACCATCTCGATATTCTACTAGGCCCGTTCAACCAACCTGAGTGGTCAAAACACGGTGAATTCTTGAAAAAGTGGATGACGGAAAACCAGAGAACGAGTGGACTACGCAACCGAGCTTCAGCTGGAAGCAGCTCCTCCACTTTACATACCGAGCCTATTAGTGGCCCGGAGCTCCGGAAGGCGTCAAAGCTCAGCCCTAGCGAAGCTCTTTTCTGGTATATTGCGGGGTCAATATTCGGTTTTGGGGGGATATTCGTCATTATTCTGGCTGTGGAGTGCTGTCTGAAATGGAACCAGGTCACAAATGTCAGCGATCTCAATTCTGCAGGACAGCTCATTCCTCTTGTTGTTGGGGCTGGGACCTTATTGCAGGTTTTTAAGAACATCTATGTGAGAGTAAGGCAGAATTGGAAAAAACTAAAAAAAGGTTTTTGCTCGAATGTTCTTTGGAGTTTGGTAGTTGGTGGCTGACAGAAACAAGGAACCAGATCCTTTCGAGCATTATTTGTTGATTTCCTGGTACAGGAAGGGGATGGCGCCAGTCAGATCGAACTTGATCGTGAGTTTTATGATATGCTGGATTTCTGCCTTGGTTGAATGTGACTGATAAACCCGGCATTTCTAGCTATAACCACCCCCAATCCAAATCATAGCCCGGGCAGTAACATGTCTACTCACAGCTGAATGATGAATCGATCTACACATGATCTCCGATACACTCAAACTCAAGTAATTTCATAGGTTCTGGAATTATAGGATAAATATCTTTGCCAAGTACTCCTTAGGTTCACTTGGCTTCGTGACCCATGTTGAGGATAGTCTTCCTAATGGGTATGTGGTCTGTGCGCTCAGGGGTATTGGTTATATATAGAGGCCGTGGGGCTCCCAGTAGCATCAATAAATCGTGCTTGTGCATTCCCGTCAATCCAAAGAGCGCAGTTGTGCAATTCAGGCGGGTATCTACTTGATGGCACACCATATGCGCTCATGTGCAGAACTTAGTCCACTCCGGGAAGGTCATTGAATGCCGAACACGGGAATACCGTATCAATAAAAGTTCCTTTTTTGCTTGGACGGCTACTCACAAGCCACTAGCACTGTTAGAATCCGGTGATTTGCGTACTAGTCCTAGATAATTTAATAGATCTTGGTACTGTAGCGAATACCTTTTGGGCATCAGGCTCTGCTGACTCCGTGACCTAAAACATCCTAGACGCGCTGTTGTGTTGTTCGGCCCGTGCCTACTGGGTCGCTCACCGAATGCCGATCCATGAGCGCCAGCGGTTTAAGAGCAGACAATTATGGCCAATTACGTGTTAAATTGTTACTCGGGGCAGGCGAAGGGAACCTGAAAATGCAAGTCTCAAAAGCGTGGGACTAAGTCGCGGGATTCCCTGGGTCAGGGCAAATCAGCAGCCATTACCACAAAACCCCATTCACAGGCTGCTCCCGCTTGCCACGAGTACAGGAGAGAGGGCCGATCAACCTTGCGCGCATACTTAGCCCATAACTCAGCTTGGGCGAGCAGCGCAGCAGATTTGTCTTTAGAAGCCTAAGCCCGCTACCCCTCCTACCCTATTCCCTATTTAGTCTCAGGTGGGCTTTAGCGATAGAAATACTTTCTTCTGCCAGCTGGTGCCTGCAACGCCCGCCCTCTATTACAAGAATTTTGCTGTGGCCGTATGTGCTCTTTACCTTTACCCAGGCATACGCTCGTCACTGACTGTTGAAGAAAATCTTGGGACTCAATCAAAGCCTTTGTGCTGGAGTGGGGGAATTAAGCTGTACTGATCCCTGGCTGGTGATAATTAATCGAGTATTAATTAGAAGACTCTACTATAGCCACACGTATGTAGAGATGGTTCCATCCAACCCTTTTTAAAATCCTATTGTATTGCGCTAGCTAAGTATCCTTCAAGCAGGAACTCTACATATACCGAAAAGCCACACAGAATACTACATGTCGTATACTGCACAACCTTATTTCAACGACATGCCCACCAGGATACGAGTCCCAAGCCGTATCTCAACGTTCCAGGCTTTGATCTTGTTCGTATGTACACTTGCAGCATTCACAGCACACGCCGATGCCCGTCGGATCCCAGACGACAGTAAATTAATAGACCGTGCACTCCACCGAGATGAGTGTGGTTTCGGTGGTAACCCGGACCTTTACGGCCTCGGTATTCGCGTTGGTTACTACTCCCAGCTAGTAGCAACCTGTCTTTCAAACATCTTCACCCCCGCCGACACCCGGGGTGTCCGCACAGTCAATCTCTGGTTCGAGCTCAGTTTGTTCGCCGGGTTGATTTTTCAAGCGACACAAGAAGATTTCTATGCGGTCGAAAGCTGCGTTGTTGTTGTGCTCCTCCTAGGGTTCTCCTATACAAACGTTTGGACCCCTTCTATCTACCTTACGAAGGATGGTACTTGGAGAAAAACACGCCCTAGACCGAATACATGTGCTAGGCTTACCATCATCATGTCTAGCCTCATGCACCTGACGGTTCCAATCTACTCGGTCTGGTTCTGGTGGAGGGGTATGGACTATATGCTGTCTAATCCCTGCGCAACCTATAGCTTCTTCTTCTCAAGAGTGAATATATTTCAATGGTACCGTATGCTTAACAAGGCCTTGAGCTTATACCTCCTCGTCTCCATCCTGATCTTTGTGATTCGATCAATCAGAGGTGTCATAAAACAGTTACGCCCCCCAGAGAATAGGAACCGGTACACCTTATTGTACTATTTCGATGGCCTCATGGTTCCAGAAGAGGAGGACGAGGAAATCGGGATTCAAAGGGACCCCTCGCCAGCAAACAGACTCAGCTTGAATCCTAGACAAATCACCCAAGCAGATCCGAACGATAGTCAGATTCGCTGGTACTACTTTGTGGCAACAATACTCCCGCCGTCTCTAATAGTATTCACTGTTCTATCAGTAGAGTTCACCCTGCAATGGAACAAGGTCTCTGGTGTAAACGACCTCCATTCCGTCGGGCAGCTCATTCCGTTCGTTCTGGGGGTGGGGAATATGATGCAAGTTTGCAAAAACATCTATTTAAAAGCGAGAAAACGCTGGACGAGAAAAATCCGAGGTTTGTATCAATTTTTTATTTTATTTTAGTGTTGGTCAGTCATTGACACCGAATAAAGCGGAAACTTTTCAGTGTACATCGAATAGTCCGGACATCGCGGAGATTGGTCGTGGTAAGTTTGATAATATTCTGTTTTGGTGATTTTTGAGGCTTAGGCTGATAGGTGTGGTCTCGATCTAGCTATTACAACTCTTCAGGAATCCCCGACGAGACATAACACTGATAGCACATTAGTCCCTCCAACCGAACCCAAAAAAGCCTTGAGATGATATTACTCTCTCCCCCTAACACCGGTTATCTAACGAAGTACATAAGAGTAGACGATATAATAGATTTGTTTATGGGAGATGGAGTTACGATTATTAATGACTAATGGCAATCGCAAGTTTTCTATGTTTTTAACGATTTTATGAAGGAGCGAATCTGGATTTGCATATTGTAAATAAATAGAGTCGGAGATGCTTATTGCTTCAGCTAGCCAGGTTATATATTCTTGCAGCGCATTAGCTAGCGAAGCGGCACCTCTACCTTAGATAATTCAATAATTTATCTAATAATAGACGTATGGAAATCCCGTACATTACGGAACGGGCTATCTTGATCACTTCCGACGCTACCTCGAGGAACACCAGCTGCGCAACTATGGGACAGCCTAATCTCGAATTTTCAAATATACGCCTGGAGTTATTTACGCGAGATGCATGTGATAGGTTCAATGATCGCAAGAGAGGGATTATTACCAGACGTGGCTTACCAGTAAACAAATACAGTAAGTATCCTACCCTATGTAGCTCTACCTACAAATTCAAATCCATCCTATCATACTCTAACCGCACCCAAGTATTTAGTTTAAACCTCCTATCAGGATAAACCTTTATCACAGCCAAGAACCCAATATTCCCGAAAACCACCAAAATCCTACCATATCTATCCATCCAGCGTCAAGAAAAGCGCCCAGTCTAGACTAAAATCTACTGCAGAACCTCCAGCGTCTATAAATGAGGCTCTTCTAGAACCGCTCTTCCTAGCTTACGAAAGGAAGAAGAAGAAAAAATAGCCGCTGGGACATTACAGGGCTCTTTTCTTTTCTTTTTTGCTCTGCTTCCACAAATCTGCACGGATCAGATACGGGGCTCCCCTAGGAGAATTTAACTTACCGATGCATATCATTGTAGATCTATAGATCGATAATGTATATATATGCAAGTTCAGTGGGGGCGTACAAAGAAATGCCGTGACGCTTGAGGGAGGGGGCGAATAGATCGCCGGCGGTTAGCTAGGGCATCTTTTTTTTGCTATATATAAATTCTAGCATTTTTCCCCACCTCATCATCTTTTTTCTTTTCTTTTCTTTTCTTTCCTTACTATTAATTCGGCCCCCAATTTTTTTTGATGATGCAGATTTGACGCCACTCGATCTGGGATCTGGATGAGCTTTTTCGTAAGAGTTGGATTGTAGGATCATTGGCCGTAGGTGGATTAACGTTTTTATGCATATATGCATGCATGCATGGTGGGTAGGTGAAGAAAGAGTGGACTTGTTTTTTCTTGGCCTGGGTTTTTTGTAATGTGGGTACATGTAGTTAATTAATCTACTAACATCACGTGGGGGAGTTGAATAGTTTTACAGATATGTTTTGATTGGGAAAGTTAATACTTAGCGCTATAGCGTACTAAGAAGCAGTAGAGAGAAGAAAAAAACGAAAGAATACATCACCCAATGAGAAGGAAGAAAAAACATAGTTAACTATGTAACCTAGAACAAAATAAAAAAAATAACAAGAACCAACCCCTACACATACTCCACCCTGAAAGGAAGCTTCAACAAAGGAGAAAAAACCCATGTGCTTAGTAATAAGACCGTGTTAAAATATGCGTTGAATAGCATCTACCTTATCCACGAATATAATCAAGAAAGAAAGAAAGAAAGAGGGGGTGGGGTTGGGGATGGGGATGCCCTAGACCCCGACCCCGACCCCGACCCCGTACCCTCGACCCCCCCCACACCCGTTTCCCTAAACCATGCACACAACCCTTGAATTTCTAAGACCCCGTCATAAACAATCACTCATACCCAGAGTTGCACCAACGACCGAGACCATCACAGCATCCACCACAGTGAAACAGCACTCGCGATCAACAGTGAAGTCGACGGAGATAACAAACTCGTGGCGGCACTCGTCGTGCTGTTGGATGGTCCGGTGGCTCCTAGTGCGTGAGCACCCATTCCCGTCCCATTGAAGCAGAAATGGTCCCACACTGCCGGCTCCGCGAATCGATTAGCTTCTCCGGAGTTGAATGTGATATCAATACACTATTATCAAAACGCGACACCAGTTAGTATATGCATATTGTAACTCTTCTCCGTCTTAAAAACCCTAAAGACATCCAACACCGAAAGAATCCCCCTATTCCCCCCCCCTTAAAAAAAAAAACCAACATACACTATACAACGATGCGCCGGTAGCAGTTAATTGAATGACCTGAATCGTCGCATTCACACCGTTCACAGCCTGACTCGCAAGCTTCTTCGGGATCTTGACCGTCGGGAGGCAAAACGTCGAATTCGAACCCGTCTGGTTGAACAAGGGCACCATCGGGACATTGTAGGGGTTCGAGTCTATTTTCTCATTAATGTTGTTTCCGATCGCGATATTGATGGTCGTTAGGCCATAGGCGTGGATAGGGATGAATGAGATAGCGCCGCCGTTCGGGGGCCATGCGGATCGGTTAACTGCAGGTGGGGCACCTGTGTATCGAAGTTAGTTGCAGGTAACTTTTGAGAAACGACCCCATATCGCTGGGAGTTTTTAAGTTGTTCGTACCTCCACCTGGTAGGAATTAAATATAATTAGTCTGTCGCTCTAGAGAAAAGAAAAAGAAAAAAAAAAGGAAAAAAAGAAAGAGATTTTTTTTTTTAACCGAGGAACAAAGTTCTTCTTACATGGGAATTGAAATTGAGTACTGTAGGTGTATTCCCTCTGCTTTGGATATGTAACAAGGAAATGCGCATCAACTAGGATTAAAGACGCCGACGAGAAAAGGAGAAAGACGAGAAGATCCCATCCTCGAGTTGATGTCAGGAGCATTTTCCTCGACTGTGCACCCTGTACTTCCAGTATGTTTTATTCAACTCAGTCAAAGTGAATTGCTGCTTGGGGTTGGGTTTTAGACGGAGGGCTGAAAGGTGGAGAAAGAAGGTGTAGAGAGGCAACCACTGCCATATGTATCATATCTCCCCTCCCCCCCCATCGAAGGGGCTATGGCACCTCCCGTTGAGACAGACCCCAAAGGTGGGAATCACAGAGAGTCTCCGCAAATTAGTGGCAATTACATCTCCAGATCAGGTAGACCTGAGAGGGAAAGAGAAAAAGGAAAGAAAGAGAGAAAAAAGCAGTGATAGACATGGCTTATCACGTCAAGCTTTGTTAACCAATTCGCGACTGGCGGCACTCGCCAATGGTGGTGGGGTGGGCCAGGCCCTGGTCCAGGTCGTAGTTGTCTGCAGCAAATGGAAAGCTTGTAAGCCCCTGTTTGTTTTCCCGTCGGGGGTGTGCCAACTAAACCCTTGCCCAATGAGAGCCCTTCGAGCTGAAGAAGCAATTATCCTCGCTCAATGTTCGTGTGACTGAAACTCATGAGAACATGTCACAGCCCTACCCGAGTGTTTATAATAGAAGCCGATTTCTGTAAAAGAAAAAACCATCTATAGGCAGTCGTATTGCGGGTGAGATACGCATTCTGACCGTGCCAGGATATAAGACATCTTTCAACCGTTATGGCCAGACCGTGGTGCATCGCCCGACTGAGAAATGTCTGTCGAACGCATGTTACCGAATTCCTGGAAAGTGTTCAATAAGAGGCCAGGCAGGCCCACCAATCGCTCAGGCTAGGCCTAATCTAAATTCCGATTTTCAGTCAGTCCCTTCGTCTCGATAGCCTTTTGTCTAATCAGGATCTAACCAGGTGCGGATGTTCTTGGGCACCCATCGCCCAATAGAAGAGCTACTACAGGGGAGTCTGGTGTGATCCTACTCTAATAGGTGCTGTGCCCGGGCTTGTGTATACGATGTGGAAGCCACCTAACCCACCAGCGCGGATCTCAACTGTAGTCCGTCCTGCTGTTGGTAGTGATAGTGTTGCACGTTCGTTAGGTTCTTATCTCATAAACAGGATCCTGATTTCTATTATTAATATCTTTACCTTTCCTCCCCCCGCTTTCCTTTACTCACATTGATTTGGGTTATACTGTAGGTTTTGGATCGTCCATTCACCACCCACCGCTTGGGGAGATGTACCGAGATACATGTTATAACGTTGTTTTTGTTTTTTTTCCCACACTGATGCACACCAACAACGTACTTACGCGACTGTACAATGCGATCCTGTTGGTTGGAATATAACTGTAGCCTTAACCGATGAGTATCTCTACCTAGATTACCCATTAGTCATGTTGCCAATGTGTCTGCATAGTAGATTTATTTTCCCACGCGCCCCGATATGTGAGAGCCGTGTTTCCCGTTTCTTGGGTTTTTTTTCCCCGGAACTCTTAGGTTCTTCGGCATCGGCTTGCGACTGCTGGAAGAAGAAGATACCCCTAGGTTATTAATGCGGGGATGACAGCTGCGTACGTCGTCGTCGCGCAGTTCTTATTGCTATTTATGATAAGCTTTGCTGCTCCCCTAAATAGGCGCAGCAGACCCGTCAACGGGTTTTCACATGGAATTTCGTCGCTGTGCTAATACTTGCTAATGGGAGCTCATATTCAGAGTATGTGTCTGTGTTGTATTATGGGTATCGAATAGGTATAGTACGGGTGCAAGCAGGTTTTGGGTCTACTATGATGTAGGAGCATATATAGGGAGCATGGGAGACTCGCTGTAGTGAATCCCCCTAAGCCTTTAGTCTACTCTCGCCCTCTCTATCTACTACAGTCCGCGTACTGATAAATCGAGTGATATCGCATGACCTAAGGAGTAAAGATTATATTCTTTTAAACTGGTTACGGTTACCGTTTTTCCCCATCTACTATTTCTCTGAGGCTTATAGAATCTGCCGTAGACGTCACGAAATTATTTTTTTAAAAAAAATAATGCGTCACCTAGGCTACATACGTACGTAAATAAGCCAGGCTCTTTTTCAACGGGTATAATAATTCTACTTATATGCATCTATATGCATCCAACTTCCCCGTTTGATTCCCTGTATCACATCTTAGCCGCTATAAATGTGCATTTCAGGATATGTTATTTTAAAAAGCTTTTTTTTTTTGCGTAACGTGACATGATGTGGATTTACGCCTCTTACCAGATACTCCAATACAGCCAAAGAGTGACTAATAAAAGATATCCCTCAGCTCCAACGTAACACCTCTCATCTTTCATCTGACCCGCCTATCAGGACTGTAAAACTTATCAAAGCACACTTTACAGCCAGGACCAACCGGACCAGAGTTTATGTAGAGAGTGAGGACGCAATCTTTATAAAAACTGCATATATTGATGGTTAGTTATAGCTCAGATAAGAGGTTTATGAATGTAGTAGCCAGGGTGTTAGTCGTGAGCGCGCGCTTGAGTAATAGCGCGTATATAAACGTTGTACTTCATCTACCGGGGGGGGGGATTATCGAGAGTTCGAATTATTCTATAATGGTGCTTTGAGAATGAACTGGATGTGCACACTATGGGAATCTGTCTGTGGGTATGTATGCGGGGACCGGTTTGGTTTACATGCATAGGATGATGCGTCGATCGGGTTTGTTGATAAAACAGTCTCGCGGTTCTCTGGGAGCGCTCTAATTTGTTAATTGGTGTTGCATGGTGCGGGGAAGAGCTTTGGGTGGTGGGTTAGGGTTATGGGGTTCTCACGTGGTGGAGGGGAAATGATCGTGGTTTGCAACCTCACGGTACATCTTGATAAGTCATGTCTGTAGTTTATATTACCGGCAGACGAGTGATCGTTCATGTGTGAACCAAAAACTTGATAGAGAAAACCCAGTCCTTTGATTTATTATATACAATACCCAGCCTATATATCTACATTCTCCCCTTCAAGCCACTGCTTACTCTGCCAATACAACAAATCATGTTTCTTCCCCGTCACGCTATCCCCCTCATTCCTATGACCCGGCATATCCAACATGACCTTAACATTCCCCATCGTAGCCTCCTGACAATACGCCAGATACCTATATCCCTTAGGAAACGAGTTCAACTTCTCATCATCCATGTTTGGTATCCTCCTAGGGTCCACCGGGATCAATTTATCCTTCTCATACCAATGACGAACGAAGCAAGCGCCCCATTTACCCTCGCGCTTCTCAAAGAGGAAGCAGAACCGACAGTCTGATTCGGCATCGACTTCGCATCCGTCGAGGACGAAGCGCTGGGTGATTGTTGCTTTCATCTTTGTGACGGCGCGGGTGCCTTGGATGTCGGTTGTGGTGCCGTGGATGCGGTGCATGATGAAGGCTCCTCGGTCCATGCCGCCTTGAGAGGCCGCGATGAATTCGGCGATGGGCGTGCGGCCGGTCCAGGTTGTGTAGACGTAGGCGTCAGGGTAGTGGAAGATTGATTTGAAGTTTTCCCATTCGCAGGCGTCACTGGGGGGAGTGTTAGTTGGTGTAGGGTTACAGTAGGGTTTGGATAACTTGCCGGTAACATGGCCAGCCTTCGGCAAGTTCGCGGATCTTGTAGCGCTCGAGGGCTAGGTCGTCAGGGCCGTTATTACGGATCGCCTTCTCTGGGCGGGAGCCGGCTGGGAGGGAGTGAAGGTCTGGCATGTTGGGTGTTTAGGAATGGATGAATGCATATAAGGATTGGTTAATTAATGGATATATTCTTTATATCCTCTTGATAGACTTCTGATAACTGTCTATACGAATCCGACGATAATGTGGGGAAGCCCTAACCCTATGCCGAGACGGCTATACATTTACCCAGGGAGAATGATACTCCGCCAACCACCACCACACATCTCCAATCCCTCACATCCCCACTTCGGACATCGCGGCACTCACAGGACCCGGTGTACCCCGGGTTTTGGCGTCCAATGGTTCTGCAGCAGTTACCAAGTGTTACCAAGTGTTACCAAATGTTCACCAAGCACTGTGCCTTAATGCCGATAGTACGCGCACCAGAGCTTCAATGGCGGGGTAAATCCACACATGTGGCGTGTGAGATTACCTGTGATTATTAGATAATTTTAAATCCGTGGAGTGGTTAACGGGGGCTTTGCTAAGAATTACATTATCCTGCTCGACGCAACTCTTCCCCGCAGAGAGGAGGTATTCTTAAAACTGGCAACAGTCGCATCTCTCATCCTCAACTCTATCATCTACACACTCAATTGAACCTCCTCAATCCACACTCATATTCACATTCACACCCTCTTCTCACATTTCACACTCTTCACACATACATCAAAAATGGATCCCTCCAAAGTAGTAATCCCCCCCATGAAAGACCTCACAGACGAAAACATCACCGCAAACACACACATCATCAACTCACAAGGGCCCGACAAACGCTTCCAATTCCTGATGCACAGCCTCGTCACGCACATGCACGACTTCGCACGAGAGACCCGTCTAACAAGCGACGAATGGATGGGAGCGATCGAATTCCTCACCGCATGCGGCAAGATGTGTTCCGACACCCGTCAAGAATTCATCCTCCTCTCAGACACCCTCGGCATGTCTATGCTCGTAGATGCCATGAACCACCCCAAGCCACCCGGCGCCACAGAAGGCACCGTCCTGGGGCCTTTCCACACGCACGACGCAAACGAGTTTGAGCACGGCGAGAGCATCTGCAGCGAGGGTAAAGGAGAGCCCATGCTCGTCAAATGCTCACTCAAGGACACAAACGGCAAGCCCGTGATTGGCGCTTCGATCGATATCTGGGAAACAGACGAGACGGGCCATTATGATACTCAGTATAGTAATCGCGGAGGCCCGGATTGTAGGGGTATTCTACATAGTAAAGAGGATGGGTTCTGGTTTAAGGGTATCAGACCGGTTCCGTATCCGGTGCCGACGGATGGGCCGGTTGGTACTATGTTGATGAAGTTGAAGAGACACGCCTATCGCCCTAGTCATATGCATTTCAAAGTTAATGCTCCTGGGTTCGATGAGCTTGTTACGTATGTTTTCTCTCTCTCTACACTCTATTATAACGATGCATAGCTAACGGTTTATCAGCGCGCTCTATGTCCGCGGAGATCCGTATGAGACCTCTGATGCTGTCTTTGGCGTCAAGTCATCCCTCATCATAGACTTGGGCAAGATCACTGACCCCGCGGTCGCGGAGAAGCACGGGATGAAGGTTGGGGACTGGTTGCTCGAGCATGACTTTATCATCGTCACCGACGAGGAGAGTACTCTGTTGAGGAAGAAGCAGGCCAAGGAGGCGTTGTTGAAGTTGGGGAGTGTGGCAACGTTGAATTCGGATGGGTTGCCGACTGCTGCGGAGCTGGATTGACTGCAGGGTAGAACGGGTGAATCAAAACTTTGAATAAAATGGGATTGGGTGTTTGGGAATTGTATATATTGATATGAGATGGGTTTTATTTTCTCTCTGCTTGTGGGTTGCGTCACACCCACGCGTTTTGTGACGTCATGTATTCGGAAGATTTAACATTGGTGTTTATCAGCGTTGCAATGGTGAAGAGTAGTGATGTTTTTGTTTCCGTGTGAATTGAGTAAAGTGTAGTTGCTCTATAGGACTTGGATTCTTCTCGTGTTGGGTCATGTTCACCTGTCTCTGGGATAAATAATACTGTATGTGCATACAACTTCGACTAAGGTGACCACATCAAATTGAATTAGGTGGGGACTCTTTATGGATGCCTTCACTTCGGTCTAGATAAAGACATATAGTGGAACCTCGATAGCATACGGTCAGGATTGAACCTCGATAGCATACGGTCAGGATTGAACCTCGATAGCATACGGTCGGGATTGAACCTTTATGAATGAATGAATGAATTTATCATTTAAGTACATGTTGAACCTTTATGAATCTTTTACGCTGGTATCAAGGTCATGCCTTTAACGGGGTAGCCTCAGCGCAAAATATTCATGGGGGAACCGTAGAATCTATGCTACTATCGAGTATATGCTACTATCGAGGTTCCACTGTATTGCTATAAACTAGGCGGTTGTACGAGCCTGACGTTTTAGGTGAGTACAAACCTAACCCTGAGGCATAGATTTCATTTCACTGGAATCGCAATGGAAATATCAAACATCGGTTTCAAAAGTGTACAAGAACCCATTTAATTTTATCACTCCTATGCTATAAACCCAACCCATGCCAATAGAACAGAAAAGAAAAGAAAAGAAAAGAAGAAAGACCAAACTCCAGCTTAATGTTTCCCAGCACGGGCCTTCTCCAGAGCAGCCCTGATGACAGCATTCGCCTTATCCAGCGGGAAATCCTCCAATTTCCTCTCAGCCCACAGGACCTGCTGGGCAACCCCCTGATGGATCATAGGCTCCGTCCCAGGCACAACCGCCCAGCCATTACTCTCACTCAACCTATAAAACTCCGTGACAGGATTCGGATGATAGCACATCTCGTTCACATAACCCTTAAACCCGTCCTCCTTCACATCCACAGTCCTTTGCAAAAACTCCATCGTGATCTCCCTCGCCAGGATCTCACCGGGCTCCTTCGGCGGGAAATCCGGCACAGTACCCACAATGACCACGGGTGTTTCCAACGCCTTGGCCTGCTCGAGAGACCCAACGTGTATCAACTCACCCGTGCACCCCGCCGCCTTGAACGCATCTATGATCGTGATGACCTCCTCCGGTATGCGATTAACCAGATAGACCTTCGATGCGCCAAGCCACTTCCAACACGCATACACAGCACTCCTGCAGGCGCCTCCGCCACCGATGATTAATGCGGGTTTCCCAGTGGACCGCGAGAGGATGGTGGGGTGGTTCTGGAGGAAGGCTTCTCGGATCCCGATGCAGTCGGTGTTGGTTCCGATGTAGCGTTTGTTTCCAGCGGCGTCTTTTCGGATGAAGATTGTGTTGATGGCGCCGATCATGCGGCCTTCTTCGGTGACGGCGTCGACTTCGGAGATGAAGTTGACTTTGTGCGGCATGGTCACGGCGGCGCCGATGCAGTTGCTGGCTTTGAGCTTTGGTAGGAAGTCGGCCTTGTCTTTTGATTCGATGAGGGAGTAGGTCCATGCGCAGTCGAGGGAGCTGAACAGGGTGTTGTGGAGTAATGGGGCGAGCGAGTGGGCGATCGGGTATCCGAACAGATAGGTCTTGAGGGGCTGGGTGAGGGAGTCTGCGGTGAGTGGGGAGGTCCCGTGTTCGAATGAGAGGCGGAGGGTTTCGGTGTCGGACATGGTGGGCGAGTGATGTGTTGTGAGCGTTAGATGAGGTAGTTGAGATGATACGGTTTTACAGAGGAATCTGGTGATACTTGATATATGCCTCGTATCAGGAGGTTTCTTTTTTCTTTTTTTATAAGTACCTGCTCCGCGTTTCACCTCGGCCGTATTCGGCGGCTGTGGGGTTGGGTTGATGCACGTCGATCAGCGCCATGTCTGTATTCAGGTACGTGAGAATGGCGTAAATTATTATCCGTGCCGTTGGCCGAGAGTGCGGGGTAGACGGTGGGCAGCGGGTAATTTAATATCCAGAATATGGGGATTCGGTGGGTTAGGGTTGTGGTGCGGAGAGAATGAGGATGGGCTTCTTTGCCGTGGATATACTTGGGCTTCGAGTTGGGCGTCTATTTGCGCTTAATGTGGTAGGAAAGGGGGTGTTTGTGGGAAGAGATGACCTGTATCTTATGGGCAATCACTTGCCTATTAGGTAGTGAGATATCTGTAGTTGAAACAACCAAAGCAAGACTTGAAATACCTGGTTGATCCCTGTAGATTCTATTGAAGGTAACAAGATAACTGCACGCTTGGCACATGAAATGCCTGGTTAAAGTAATATGGAATATGGCCAATTGTGGTTGGTGTCTGGTGTGGTTAGATGTACTCGACGCTATTTTATGATTGCCTTTTCTATTCATGTGAGTGAATCTAGGACTGGAATAGGACACTGTATGAGGTAGATATCCTAGTTGTGAGGCTGACTGGGCGACGGCCGAGTGACAATCTATGACCAAGAACAAATGGGAGAAACATCACAATTGGGTGAGACTAGGTGATTTTGAGTATGCTAACCTTTACTCATAGCCTTTAATATATGAATTTTCCACTACTAATATTGAATCTAAGGTATCTAGACCTCTAGCTTAGCACCTTAAACTGACTGCTACTCTAACATCCTCATAGATATGAAAATATCCATACATTTATATACGATGGGGGTCCATAAAATGACTGTTCTAAACCTTCCCATCTCTCCTGCCACCTAACTTGTTTGATAAAAAATTGTGAATAAAGTATAGAATGCGCCATCGTGACGAATCCCATATAATTGACCCCACCAGGGTAGGATTCGTAAAACTCTTTGAGAAGCAACATGATATATAATAGTAACGTGAGTGTCATTCCAACCGTTGTGGTGTGTTTGTCCCAAACTCGCATCCACGCAGCAGTGTAGTAGGCTTCCTTAACTCTAGAGCACTCGTGCACAAGTGTAGTGGCGTTTTCTTTGAGAATTACTCTATTTTAATGTTAGATATACCCATATCAACTACTTATCTCGGGAGTGGTATTTATTATTATCTATTGGGTCTTTCCTACATCTGACAAAAGAAAATCTGGCATCATGGTGGAGCTCTTGCAACCTGGAGGAATGTAAAGCCATGTAGATTTTATGATTACTATCGAGTGTTGTATACGGTAGCCAGGCCTTAGCACACATTATGATTTTGTAGTATCACAGCTGCGCAAGATGAGGAGGAATGATAGATGTGTGAAAAAACTAGGAATGGAGATGATGTGTAACATGTATCTCCTAGTATTCCTCAATATTCTTCAATACTCCTGGACCGATTAACCGACCACCCCAATGGACTACTTGGATTGTGCTTTGTAATGTGGTAGTCGCATTCCTGTCTTACATATCCATACGAACCGGCTCGTGCTGATGCGGCTCGCTCAGGGAAGGGGTGTCGTACCACTTTAAGCATGGTCTCGTGACTCATCTGAGATCTGTCCGTCCGGAACTGTTCCTAGTTCGGTATATTCGAGGTTAAAACAGAATAATCGGGAATTCTGTTACAGCTTCTGATGTTATTGAGTTTTCCTAGTGCGAGAATTTTCCTCTTTGTCGGTGACTCCTTTGTGGCTATTCGCTGTGGCTTTATATAGAGTGTATATGAGGTATTGATCTCAGAGCTGCTATAAAGGATCTCTTGAGGTCCTGAATTCTACCGCCACCACAGAATTAAAGTTCCCCAGCGGGGAGCTGGATAAGTCCAGGCCCATCCGACAAGGACCGGATCGAGGGCGGTATGAGCTCCTCAAATGAAACCTCTAGTCCTTGCTTTCTTGCAAGTTCACATGTATCCTTAGTTGGTTTAGCTAAAAACATCCATTTATTTAACTTTTTTTCAATGTCACGGTCTGAAATCGGCTTTTGGAAGTTAGGGTGATTCTCATAAGTTGCTCTTGCTTCGTGGAGGCTTGTATCCGATGTAGCTTATCTGCTCCATTATCCTCGAGGAGTGCTGTTTGACCTTACACTTTTGGGTCATCTCGGACAACCGGAGGAAAACGCTTTTTTTGAGTAGGCTTGGGCGGTGTAGCAATATTTTACACCGATCTATTATGAGCTGTAGGTAGGCGTACGGTTTCCGGATCGTTGTCGGTCACGTTATTTGTGGCTCCGAGCTTAATATCTAAGTATCCGGAGGTCTGGTTTGGTGACTTCATACTACTTATGGTAGAAGCTTCCTATAAGAATATGGGCCGAAGGGATGTCATATTCTTATAGGGCGAATATCCTGATACGAATGAATGAATGAATTTATCATAAGTACATATCCTGATACGAAATGCTTAGTGTATAAAAATAATCTCTGTAAGGGCATGAGTACCTTTCATTTGATACCTTATAAGGCGAATGTTGCATTCTAGATTTGGATTGTTGACTCCCAGGTAATTATTTGAGTCGGTGTCAATAATAGAACCCTAGTATGTTCGATGTATGTGCCTTTGTTCAGATTCGGGAAGACACATAATTTACGGCTCAAGAGGTAAGAGCTAAGTGGTTATATGCTGCGTTTGGACCAACCGATGTTTAACCATAGGGATGATGTACTTTGTATCCTTTTTTGTTAGCTTGATATATTATAACGGGTAAAATAGACATACTTGGGAGCATTGAGGATGATATTCTCCAAAGTTCATCATTCGTGGGATATGTGCCATCGCTAAAGATTTCGAAAAACCTTACCTTGACACAATCACGCGAAGACTCAACAGGATGGGTATGTGTGCTAAACCAGGCGCGATTGGAAGAGCGAAGTTTATTATATCGATTGTTGTATCGGTCCCTGAACCTGGTATCTAGCTGGCAATTGTGTCTAGTTCTACCGTGTTTATATAAATTGCTATGCTCCCCTATAGGATAGAATTGCGATGGAATAGCCTCTGTATAGCCGATAGTCTAGTTATCGTAGAACCATCTGGAAACAGAGCACTATCACTGTTCGGGATACCCTAGTTTGTTTTATAAACGGGTCTTCTCGATACCACAAGGATGGGTCTCATATGCCTCCTTCAACGGAGATAGCATATATAGGATGATGGTAAGCGTAGTACTAATTCTAGTGCTGTGCTTATCCCAAATACTCATCTAGTTTGCTGTATAGCAAGTCTGCTTTACCGAAGAACAGGCCTGGAGAAGGTTCTAGCTTCCCCCTGAAGCACAGATCTATTATAATTTTAGACCCATATCAACCGTTTATCTTGGGATTGGTACCTACTGATCATTGGGATCCTCAGTATATTTCAGGAAAGACAGTAGCGTTCCCGGGCAGGGTCTGAGGGTCATAGGAAGGAAGCTCCATATATAGATAATGACTCCTGCAGGGCGAAGTGTACCACGGAGGGCTGATCTGGTAACTTCACACTGCACACGGTAGAATTTCCTTATACGGATATGAAATTGGAGCGGTGCAATCTCCTTATTGGGTGAATATTCTTATAGGAAGGTTTAATAAAGAGTCATTTCTGTCAGGACGTGAGTACATACCATTACAGTCGGGGCCTTATGGAGCGATTGTACTATATTGAAACTTCAATATCGGAGGTGTAGACTCCCAGGTAATTGATCGAGTAGGTGTATCAAATACGATAACCCCGAGGTTGGGACGGGCCCAAGCAGGTGAAGCAAGTATAACTGCTTATGCCCCAATGTCGAGGACCGTGTAAGTTGCGTTAAAAGAACACGGTATAATAGCACGTCTTCCGCACATCTACTCCCCATTCCTTCTACTGAATATCTACCCTCCTATGACGGCAGAAAGAAAGTCGCCGCTGTTAAAATAGACTTCTTACAATGTTAGGCATACCTTCATCAACTTTTTATCTTGGGGGTGGTACCTATTTTGCTTATTGGACTCTTGCATACGTCTTATAAATGATAGCCTTGCATTTCGTGTAGGCTCTGGAGGTCATGGAAGGTAGTGCTGTGTATAAATGATTGTTATTGGGAACTTTATACGGGAGCTAAGCTTTGTGGCTCATTACGACGTGCCAAAGGATATTATAAGAGGCAGGGGAAGAGATAATAGACTGGTATGGGATATTGCAGTAAGTAGTGTTATTAGTGGGTAGCGAAGGTAGCGCTGAGATGGCGGTGGGGAAACCTGTGAGGTGATCAAACCGAGCGTCAATCACACAAAATCACTCGATTGTTCTTGTAGCATCACACTTGGCACTAGGGTTAGGTGTAAGGTGCATATTGCATCTTAGTATGCAAATAAAATATTCACCTTCTGAGTTGCTATTCAAACTGGCCCACTAAACACCCCCCCAATTGATTCATTTGATACATAAAATCAATCCCTATATACTCTTTATTCTATATGAACCCGCTAGTGAATTATTTCTTTGTAAATGTAGTGCTGCTCCTAGCTGAGATTCGTGGTATAGAGTTCCTTTTACTACTCTCCGCTCAATATTCCGCAAACACAATATCCCAACTACAGGCGCAGCAATAGCATAAAAGACTGTATAGTTGTCATCCTAATGTCATCCTCCAACAGCTCTGTCTAGTAATTGGGAATTGGGAAATAAAAGGTGAAAAGTGAAAAAGTGAAAAGGTAGAAAAGCAAAGGAAAACAGACGATTTATACTAAAACACATTAGCCTTTCTATTATATTATATATAACTATGAGATACTCATGCTCCTAGACTTTCTACTTATCTGTTTCTTTATTATAGGCTACTGAGTTAGAGCTAGTATTAACCCTAGCTAGCCTATATTATACAACTTGGGTGGGGGGGGGGGGGGGTGAAAATGTAAAAACGCGAAAATTGAAAATTGAAAAATGTAAAAAATACCTATCATAAAGCCTAAGTAAAATACAGGCTGGACTAATGAGGCGGCCCAACTAGAGATTCTAAAAATACAAATAATCTACTGTATTCACATCTTTTCCCCTTTCCTCATTTATCTATTTTCCTATTTTCCTATTTTCTCAACTTTTCACTTTCTATTTCTAATTTTTAATTTCCGACTTGACTTCGTGTTGGTCACTATGGGCCTCCGTACCTCCGTAGGAAATTGTTCTTTTCAGTTATATCTAAGACGTGATTTTCTTAAATTAGCATTTATATGAACTGGGAAATATTTGAATCTTAGGTTCTGCTAACCTTATACGCGGGGCGACTTGCTGCGGGGAAGGATACCAGCTATTGTGCTGTCAAGCTCAGAGCTTCTTCTCTTGAGGAACCTTCGAAGCGGTGCTAGGTGACTAACTTTTTCGGTAGATGCCTGTGTAGGGTATTCGCTCTGGGGTAAGTCCGTGCTTATACATCCCCGGCTGAGGAGCCATTGGCAGATCAGTTCTTGGCAGAGCTCTGTCGCTACCATAAGTGGTGTCGCCCCAGTGTTGTCTGGAATTGTCACGTCTAGGTCTTGTCTAGTGAGAAGTCTTTGTATAACTTCCACATCAGTACGTTGTACCGCCACAAAGAGCGGGGTACACCCCTTGTGGTCCTGTAGGTTTAGGTTGGTATCTTCTCTCGCCACAAGCTGCTGTACAACTTTATAGTTCTTAAGGTTCATTGCAGCACGTAACGGGGTAAGCTCTTGGCGGTCCTCAAGGTTTACGTCGATGTCCCCTCTAGTCAGGAGTTCCGTTATAGTTTCATCATCGTTGAATGTTATTGCGAGACATAGTGGGGTCCGTCCATTGTTGTTTTGGAGGTTTACGTCGATGTCATCTCTAGTGAGAAGCTCCCGCACAGACTCTATACGTGAGCTCTGTACCGCGGCAAACAGCGGCGTACATCCTTTACTATCCTGAATGTTGATATCGATGTCGTCTCTAGTCAGAAGTAGTTTGGTGATCTGTGCTCCACTAGGCTTGCACTTAAAATTATCCAATGTAGCTGCCCAGTGAAGTGGCGTCTGTCCATTCTTATCTCTTGAATTTATTTGTAGGTCTTTTCTGGCGAGAAAACGCTGGATAACCTCCTTTTGTTTGGGCTTGCGGTTCTCCAGGTATCCAAAGCTATCTTGATAGTGTAGATTGTTACCAATGTTAAGCTTCCAAACCAGGAAATCGACCGTTTCTATCATACAGTCTACATCGTCTTGAATTACTCGATGAAGTGGTGTACGTTGGTCCCAGTCCCGTGTATTCACGTCCAACTCGCTCTTCTCTAGCAGCAGCATGATTATAGCAGGTTTCCAGAAGACCACCGCTACTAGTAGCACTGGCAATCCTTCGTCAATTCCCTCATTTACATTTATGTCGTCTTTCTCGAGGAGCCGTTCAATGGCAAGTTCTTCAGTTGTCATAACAGAGTCACAATCGATAGTGACACCCTTACTACCCAACACCGCTCGCCGAAGAATTGGACCTCGATTGTTGTCTACAGCACTAACATCAAAGTCTTGCCTCTTAAAGAATAGATTCTCGACCTCGGTTTGCGTGTATATTAAGTCTTCTGTCAAACCGAATCTCGTACCGTAGCTGGGGCCCACATTCACAGCTGGGTTATCAGTGGAGATCTCCGGTAGCCTATACGACAGCGGATCTCCGTCATGTTTTGAAAGATTCACGTTAATTCCAGGTTGATTGAGGAGCAGCTTAACAATTTCTAGGTTCTGACAATCTATTGCGTCATCTAGTGCTGTATTATCATCGGAGTCGACTTCGTTAATGTCTATGTCCGGGCTCATCATCATTTCCTTGCAAATATCAACTAGCCCCAAGTTAGAT
Source organism: Verpa conica (assembly GCA_033030425.1). NCBI lineage: Eukaryota > Fungi > Ascomycota > Pezizomycetes > Pezizales > Morchellaceae > Verpa > Verpa conica. Next base: position 1,383,624 of record JAUFSD010000016.1, read on the forward strand.
GCAATCCTGAATGGCGTTCGCTTGTCTATGGTGGAACCGGGGCCCTTCCGGTTATGCCGCCATGACCGGAACTCCGGGCTTTCTGTGAATAGCCTTCGCTGGAGATCAATGCACTGGGAATTATGGTCCTTTGGTGATAGTCGAAGATGTTCTACCCAATGCTCTGCGGGGTAGTTTAATGGAGAATGTTGAAGTATAGATGATGGTGGTTGTAGCAGTGTTGGGGATGATGGCGTCTGATAGTGTATGCGGAGATTCTCCGGAATAGACAGAGGGTACGATAGAATATATAAGAGGCAATCTCGTATCAAAATTCTGTGGTTTAATTCAGGAGCCGTATAGAAAAAGTCCGCCAGAGTGGGGTGGTCGTGTAAATTCTGCTCATTAATCAAGAATTCTTTGACTGAAAAGTGCGTGAAATGAATCGTCTTTTTTTCTGGGGAGGTTGAACTTCCCCGGGTCTCGACTAGCGATCCACAAAGTCGGAGAATCTGGACACGGATACGGTCGTCATCGATTGGATAAGAAACCTCGTCTGGCACTGAACCATCCTGTTTAACTGCAAGGAGGTGAAGAAGTGTTTGCACCGAAAGTGGCTCAAATGCGAATAATATCCATCGTAGAATACTTCTTGCTTGATCCCTCAATTTCTGCTCCAGCCTTGATATCCTCTCAAGGTTCCGCTGATATGAATGGCCCAGACCACGTGGCATAGACGCAATAATCTCTTCTAGATCTTTAGAATTCATCCCCTCCTCAAAACGTTCACCTTGGAGTCGTACCCAAAGAAACATTCCTTCACAGCTAGTAGATAGTTGTTTTGCTAATTTCTCTCTGGTGTCTTTATTTTTGATATGAACCGAGTCGACAATGCCACGTGCACAGGACTGAATATCTTTGGCAGTATCACCATGTACGATTATATACTCATTCACAATATATGGTAAGCCTGTAGTCTGTGAAGGGTTTGGGGCTGTGAGAGCAGATCGGATTATAGCTTCATCCCGACTAACAATTAATGTCTTTACTGTAACTGTAGTATCTTTTTTCGATTGTAATAGATTCTGAAAGAATTTTTTGATCTTGCCAGACCGATGGCTATGTGAGTTGGGGTTGTAGTCGTGGCACTCATCAGCCCCGTCTAACACTAAATAGCAGCCAGGCATACTATCTAGGACCATTGAAAAGATCTGCCATAGTCGAGCCTCTGTCAGATCCCCTACTTTCATGCTTCTGACTACTTCGATAGCATTTGCTCGCTGGCTTGCAAGCTGAAATATCCAGGATCGCACGATCGAAAGTATCACTCTTACTAACATCTTCGTTCCTGCAGAAAAAGTACGCGACCGGGAGAGATGATCGTTTCTGTAGAAACTCAACAATGCTTGCAGAGAGAAATGTCTTTCCCACCCCGGGCCCTCCATGGATCCATAGTATACCTGGTTTACCAGCATCCCCATGCCAGGCTTTGAAGAAATCCTTTTCAAAAATCCACGAGCAGGTTCCCAGGCACCGTTCCCGTATGGCCTCTTCATATTCGTCTTGTGTTGAAACAGACTTTAACCATTGTAAAACTTGTTCCGGGTTTTCTCCTAGTATGCGTCAGTTACTATCATAGGACTTTATGTACAGCCGGGGGGCTCACCGTCAATATATGTGTTCACTTTAGACTGAATTTCGCACTGTATTATCAGTTTTTTTGTTCTTTCTGTAATTCCATCTGACAACCGGATAATTAGTACTAATTAGAATAGCACAAGACATGTAACGGACCTTTTGCATCCGATTTCAGCGCATCCAGCTCCTTGGCTAGATTCAATTCCAGCTCATCCATGATAAAACTAGGTACTTAAGGTGTAGTGGGAACAGAGTAGACTGGAGTGAGAATAACTAATGTCAATTGATAGAGAACTAAGTAAAGTGCTAACGATCTGCTTATATACCCTGAAACCCTCCTTCCATACTATCAAGATCCTCGCCAGGATACAACCCATCCGTTGTTATATAGAAAGCAAAACCATCCGCGCCGGGATACTATTCCTCATCCCAAAAACTTAACTTTTACTAATGTGCTACAGGGGCCTTTCATGTCCTTTCACTGCCCACTAGAGACCACAGAGACCCATACTAACCTTTGAAAATGGCTTATATGCTTTTGACGGACTAATGGTTTTCGGGATGTTCCGTTGTTATATAGAAAGACCATCTGAGTCGGGATACTACAGTATGAAAAACGAGGTGAATTTACTGCCATACACCACAGAAATTAGTGGTAAATACCGAATGAAACCAGTATTTGAGGCAGATTACTATACAAATACCGTATTCCTCCCATATCGCTAGCGTATTGGCGAGAGCACCGTACTGATCCCACCCCTCTTTTTGGTACTGTATTCCTTAATTGTATAATAATGCCCTTGTATGCTGTTTCACCTAATTCTGTCTGTGCGAGACTTAATTTAACAATCCAGCCTCTTGGTTAGATTTAATTTCATCTTATTCAGCACCTTGGCTAGATCCATCATCGACTGACTATTATCATCATTTTCCAGCGATGTAATGGAATACAACTTTTCAATAAACGCTCCAAGGTCAGAAACGAGTGATTGAAACTTTTTCTTATCCTTTACGGCCCACATAAACCTTTTCGGCATAGTTGCCTTAGTCTGGGCACTCGCTGCCGTACTTCCAATAACAGCCACCATATTTCCTAAAGTACCGCTTGATTTTATAGCTTCTAAAACATATTTTTTACACAGTGTATCTCTATCGTTCAGGGTGCCCTCGATATTTGCAAGATGTTGTATATGACGCTGCGACCTCTCTGTAGACAACGACTTTTGGTATTTCCCCGATCCGAAACTACCGTCCACGTTGACCCCGACGAGCTCGCCCCATTTCTCGAGTAGATATTTATCGACACGGGGCATCGCAAGTAACCTCTGAGAATCTTTTCCCAAATTGCCCCCTGAGTCGAACTGCTCCATACACTGAACACAAATGCTGTACAAGCCAGCCAGCCCGATCACGCCGACTGCAAATCCGATCGGCTCCATTCGGTATGAGGTTATATTTTAATTGTAGTAAAAGTAGATGTAGCTAAACGCTACAGTGAGGAGGTTTAGTTATTGAGTGAAAACAAGGCTCAAGTATAAAGTAGGGTAAAAGAGTACGAAGGTCGATTAAGCACTTGTAGTGACTGACTGAAGAAGGTATGATAACCGGGCTGCTGCCTAGATCTAGAGCGGTTGTAATAATTAGCTTGCTTAATGCGATATATCACATATGCCGAGAGCAACCCTCAACAACCAGTCACGACGCAGCAGGTCTCGTCATCCCCAAATACACAGAAGCCCTAGAGGGCGAAATTCTACAGCAGATATAGCTCTTCACATCCTCAGTAAGTTATTCTTTTATTTAAAAACACGGAATCCAACCCTCAACCCTTAACGCTTGAGATAATCGTGGTAACTCTAGAGGAAAGTATCATTCCAAACTACATAGAACGAGCTTCCTCGTCGGTAACTATATGACAGAGGAAATTCTCGGCTCTTGCAATTATTTCTAAATACAGTACCCTATATATGAGTACGGCCGTGCCGCCACTGATTAAAATAGAACGCAAGGCATGGAATCCAGCAGCAGCATCTCTATCTTGTGGTTCTTGCCGTATCGAGGTTAGACTTCAGTGCCCCCCACATCTCTACGGGATCTCTCATTTTGTTGATATACACTTTAACCGAAGGGTGGCATGAGGTTCTAATCATTGCCGCTGCCTTCCCTGCTGCACTCCGGTATTCTTTTGCAGCCCTACCCGCAGTGGTAGGGCGTGGTCTATCCCCCAGCACTATATCTAGGGCATCTACAGCCATGAGGAAGCACTCCATATCCTCGCTCCAAGAGGGGTAATTGAAGACAGTGAGGAGGGGGGTACGCCCATAGCCGCACTCGTACATCGCTGTTTTGAACGAGGAAGAAGCCATGATTGGTTGCTGAGTGGTAGGGCTGATTAGGGTGATAGAGAAGAAGCGCTGGTGTTGCGGCTCTGTGGGTTAGGGTTGTCAAATGGAGGGGTGGCTCTGCTAGTATGATCGACTAGGGTAGGGTAACTGTTAATTGATTTCAGGGTTAGGTGAAACACAGTATCGTGGGTTCTTGGTGCGAGCCGGCTCATAACTTGATAAAAGTAGAAGTATAGAGTATCTCAGTATCTTAGCAGTCTGGGAGAGACTCTAGAGAAGCAATTCCATAACCCCCTATATATATATACCTGAACCAATCCCACGATCTCCTACAGCAAAAGGAAAACCCTATCCCAAGCCTACGATAGGCTGAGTAACTAAAGAGACGTCACTGTAATAATACCTGCTGTATACCCACGCTATACCCAATTGGATAGCTATATCCCAACAACCACTGTTATAGATGCTTCCTAATAAGGATAGCTTTTTTTTTTTTTTTTTTATTTTTTTTATTCAAGTGATTTATTGTTCTGGGTACAAAATCTGGTATGCAGTATAAACTATGACCTAAAAAGAACCCTTCCCCTTCCTAAAAATAAAACACATCCCCTTTCAAAATTCCAAATATACGTAAATTATAACATAGAAAACAAAAGTTAACAAATAACAATGCAATGCATGTTTCTACCCTTCTTTCTTATGACTTGCTGTCCTGATGCCGTTATACACGGGCTTGATAGGCTTGCTGACTCCTTATGACTCGGAGTAGGTAATAGAGGTGAGGGAGGACATAGTGGAGGGAGATAGCACTGGTGATGGAAGTGCTTTTTTTGGAAAATTTATCTTGTTTTGAACAACGAAGGTCCTGACGAGTAGCGAAAGAGTTTCGGAGCTCCAAATCTTGTCAAGGGAGCTAACATTGGGCAGAAGAAAGTTTCTGGATGTGGTGAGGCTAGGGCAATGCAAAAGCACGTGCTCTGTGGTTTCGGGTGAAAGAGAGCACCTGGGGCAGGTGTCGGGTGTGTGGAGATTTATCCACGACTTGTGGGCGTTCAAGTAGCTTTTTTCCACCTGCATTTGGTGGAGACGGGAGGATTGAAACTTGTGAAGAGACATAAAATATGGTGTTGTGAGGGAACAGCCATATTTGTAGTAATTGGGTGGGGGATAGAAAGTCTCCCAATTCTTTAGGAGTTGTTGTTTGATAATTATCGAAAAATTTTTGTGACTGAGGTTGGAGCCTAGCAATGGTTGAATGAGGGAGCCTAGAAATTCGATTGGTAGATGGTTCACGCCAGCCTTGGCGATCGAATTCCACTTTTTGGGGGGATTGGGTAGGCTTTTAAGAAGCTCGGAGTGTGAATACAGTAGAAGCCCTCTATAAGAATACCCTCTATAAGAATAAACAGTCTATAAGAATATAAGTATCCGGTCCCATACCTGTTGTGTGATAAAATAAGAATATTACTGAGTAAGAATATTCTGGGGTTTTTACATAAATTTGATTAGTGTATTCTTATAGGAAGGGTTTACCCTAGCGGCTCTGTTGAGGTAAAAGTAGGTGTGCACCTAAAATAGAAGGTGACACGGTATCCTTCTCTCCCCAACCAACAACACTACAATGGCCACAGCCAGCAATTCTAGCGAGTCGGTACTGAGAAATTCCTTTACAGATGCGGAGAGAAAAGAAATTTGCGAATGGACATCAATACAACAGGGAAAGACCGGTACTCGTCCAAAATGGCAGGAGATACAGCAGTGGTTTGCCGATACCCATAATCACAAAGTAATTTCACAATCAACTATAAGCAAAACTTTGAAGCGCTCCTCCAAGTTTTTAGGCCAGCAGCTGGTGAATCCACAACAGAAGAAGCACCGAGAGGTGGATTACCCTAAATTAGATGAGGCTCTTTTTATTTGGCACAAAAGTGTTCAGGGAAAAGTACCGATCTCTGGACTGATTCTGAGAGAAAAAGCCGCATCGTTTTTCTCTGTACTATATCCTAGTAAATATGACCTGTACCCTGCATATACTTTCTATTTTTTGTGTTACAGTGGCTGATTTAACCTTAAATCCAGGTGAGAAAGCACCGGGCTTTTCAGATGGCTGACTTGCACGGTGGAAATTACGGCACGGAATCAAAGAGTTTAAATTCCACGGGGAATCAGGAAGTGCCGAGATTGAGGAAGGTGAGGAGGAAATGAACGAGATTAGGGAGGTTCTTTCCAAGTACGAGTTTAAAGACATCTATAATATGGATGAAACTGGTTACTTTTTTGCATTACAGCCTGATAGAGGTTTATCTACAGAGCAATTGGAAGGAACTAAAAAGGATAAGAGGAGGATCACTGTGGTACTAACCTCTAATGGTACCGGAACTGACCGACTCCCTCTATCAATTATTGGAAAAGCGGAAAAACCTCGGTGTTTAAAACACATTAATCGAAGCTCTCTTGGCTGTCAGTATCGGTATAACAAAAAGGCTTGGATGAAGTCAGATATTATGTGTGAGTTTCTATTGTGGTTTGATAGGAGAATGAGGGGCAGAAAAGTTGTTTTATGTTTAGACAATTTTTCAGCGCATGAGAAGGGAGTTAGAGAGGTTGAAAAAAAATCTGCAACTTCAAAATACACGGATTGTTTGGCTACCTGCAAACACTACTTCAAAATGGCAGCCTATGGACCAAGGAATTATTCGCATCTGGAAAGCCTATACTCGCCGCCATTTTATTCGATACCTTATTCAAAAAATTGATATTTTAGGGCCAAATAAAGAAATCCCTAAACCCAATCTCCTTCAAGCAATCTGCTGGGCTGTAGAAGCATGGACATTTGATGTTAAGCCTTCTACAATTTTTAATTGCTTTTGCAAAAGTAATATCAAGCCGACAGAATCTTTTCTGAATGTGGTAGATAAAGAACTCGCTGAAATTCATACTGAAGTTTTAAATTCTATTGAGTTACTGAAAAGCGAAAATTTTATTGAGAACTCTATGCCTATTGAGGAGTTCCTTAACCCTTCGAATGAGATAATAGAAGACTCACCAGATATTTTAGAAGTATGTAAGCATTTTAAAACTCTAATTTATTTCCATTTTAACTAATTACAATAGAGTCAAATACTCGATTCCTTTCTTCCACCACCTACAGAAATTGAGGAGGATACCGACAGCATGACTGAAACAAGAGCTATTAAAATAGAAGAGGCAGTTAAGGCACTCGATCTGCTTCAGTTGTTTGAAAGTCAGCAGGATGATAGTACGGTTGAGTCTGTTAATTTTTTGGTTAAATTTTTCACGGACTGATCAGTGGTGCCAGGGTGAGTCTCGTTGTGACTCATACAAGGAGGGAGGCAGGGTAACAGATGTCGGGGAAGGAAACAAAGACATTGTACAAAGGCGGGGATTTTGGGTATAAATAGGGAGCGTTGCTCCCTCTCTGTAATAGTTTCTTTCTTTTCTCTTTACGCAACGTCTCTTCAGTTAGATTCAATACAAACTTCTTCCTTCGCTGCCTCTTCGCTGCCTCTTCGCTGTTCCATCGCTTCGCGATCGCTGAAACCACCTCCTACTTCACAAACCTTTGGTATTTTGCTTGTAACGGATAGTTACCTTGCCATCGAGTTAGTTGTATCCTGTGGTCACGCTGCCCTCACGCTGTCCCCCTTGAAAAAATTAAGGCGAGACATTGTAAAAACCGATCACCTATTGGGGAACAGCAGGCGATAATCACGAGGCAAGACTAGTATCGAGAGACTAGGAACTCAGGGACAAGGTAGGTAAGGTATTGAATGCAAGTTGTTGCGTGAAGAACTAACTAACTGACAGAGATGCGTCCCTTTTATACCCTTTCTGGAGGGACGCTGAGATCAACAATGAGACAATATGAAACTGAAGGAGCGACCTCCTTCTACATGAAACTATAGACGTCTCGTCCTGCGAGGCATACTTCTTACATGACCAATGATAACAGGAATCCTACGAGATATGAAACGATACATGAGACAAGGAGATAGACAAGGCAGACTAGGAAATGGGCGTTCTTGACAGACATGGAGGCAAGAAGGATACAGGGTATGGCAAAGCAGACACAGCAGAAAATAACTTCTTTCCTTTGTACGGCTGGAGGTCCAGCAGGCTCTACTATGTAAATAATTATGCGTAACTTTTTCGTTCGCCGAGTCATGAAATATCACTCGGTTTTCTCTATAAGCATAATTAGGCTATAAGAATATCGGGTCCTGGTCCCAATTGTATTCTTATAGAGGACTTCTACTGTAGCTCCGTTCGGGTGAGATGGTTGGAAACGAGGAATCAAATCGGGCCGTAACTGGATTGTTAAGGGGGTGGGCCGTCGCAATCCTGATGGCGTGTTTGATCTTAAGATACTGAAGATAAAGTACTAACGGGGGGCGGAGGCCTCCGCCCATAGAGCGTGTAGATTGGTTGCTCTAAAGCAGTCTAGGGCCCACCTGAGAACGGAGTTCCAGAAGACCTCCATTTCTTTTAGGGCTGAGGTGGGGGTAAAGAGAGTGGCTCCATAAGTAAGCATGGGGCGAATGGCGAGGGTGGCTAGTTTCCTACAATTACTTGAGGAGAGACCTTTGCCCGGAGAGGAAAATCTGTGAAGAATGCCGAAAGAAGCCTGGGCTGAAGCCAGTCTTCTTACAAAATGATTGTTTGGATTAAATGAAGGTGAGAACCAGTAGCCGACCCACCGGACTATTGGTTTTGGATGGAAGGTATGCCCATCAATGCACACGGAAAGATGTGAGACTGGTGATTTATCTCTGGGGGTGCGCCAATGCATCAGTTTGGTTTTGGTGACTGAGAAGGACACGTTGTGGGGAGCTGCATCGTTTTTAAGGCGATAGTAATTTTGTTGAAGCAAAAAAATGTTTTCCTCCACTGTGGGAGAGGCAACCGTGATGGCAAAATCATCAACGTACGATAAAGTGATGCCTGGTGACGGTTCTAGATGATGTAGAACACTAACGTAAATAACGAACAATAAAGGAGAGATGGGGGATCCTTGGGGGACCCCAACTTGAACAGGAACGGCTAACTTAGGGGAGCTTTTGTAAAGCAAAGTAACCCAGCAGTCGGACAAAAAGGAGAGAATCCAATTAACCATGTAGGAAGGAATGCTTTGAGAGGTAAGAATGGAGGCTAGGGTGTGTTTGACCACATTATCAAAGCCGCCTTTAATGTCTAAAAAAAGAGTGGAGACTTTAAGTTTGGCTAGCTGCATAGCTCTGATTTCGTTATAAAAGACTGTGGTGGCGTCTGAAGTGGAGAGGCCTGCGACTGAGCCGCATTGGTGTGGATGTACTAGGCCAGTGGCCTTCGCTATCTTTGCCAATCTGAGCGTGACAACTTTCTCCAAGACTTTTGAGAAGGTTTGGAGGAGCACAATTATTCGATAGAAGGAGGTGCATCAGCAAACCTGCAATCGTGTCCTGACGCAATTGGTGTAGCAACTGTTGCATCACAGGAAGTCACTTGCGTCACAAGCATCCCCAGCACCCCAAGCATCACCATACCACTGCCAGTACCAGGAGCGCCTCACAAGAGGCTCTGGGAACCGTACTACTTAAAATTATGTTTCTTGTGAGAGAACCATTGTTCCCTCCTACCCGCAGATTACTAGCCTTTATTAACTACCGTTCTCTTCAGAAAAACAAGCGAGGTTTTGGAGGTGCGTTCCGCCAACCCTAACCCTACTGGGGATACACCTAACCCTGCTTGGATACCCCTAACCCCTACCCCTATTCCTCCAGGGACTTCGCCAAAATCTCTAAGTCCCTGAACACACCACACCACACCCACCTCATCGCACCACACCACGTCTACCCCCACCCCCTACCCCCTCTCCCCTACCCCTCTCCCCTACCCCTCTCCCCTACCCCTCTCCTCTATTTCTCTATTGTTATTTGAACAGTAAAAGCTAACTTATATGCAGGCTGTCTTGTTTCCTTTCACCCGTGTCATAACGCGTTCTACCGACGCATCATGCCAGTAGCAGGACCCTTGAGACCCTCCAGGCGACAGCAGCAAGACCTCCTAAGCAGCAGCAGCAAGACCCCCTAAGCAGCAGCAGCAGGACCCTCCAGGCGACAGCAGCAGGACCTCCTAAGCAGCAGCAGCAAGACCCTCGAGACCCCCCCCCAGGCGACAGCAGCAAGACCCCCTAAGCAGCTGCAGCAGAACTCCTAAGCGACAGCAGCAAGACCCCCTAAGCGACAGCAGCAGGACCCCCTAAGCGACAGCAGCAGGACTCTCGAGACCCCCTCCAGGCGACAGCAGCAAGACATCCTAAGCAGCAGCAGCAGGACCCCCTAAGCAGCAGCAGCAAGACCCTCCAGGCGACAGCAGCAGGACTTCCTAAGCAGCAGCAGCAAGACCCTCGAGACCCCCCTCAGGCGACAGCAGCAGGACCTCCTAAGCAGCAGCAGGAGGACCCCCTAAGCGACAGCAGCAAGACCCCCTAAGCAACAGCAGCAAGACCTCCTAAGCGACAGTAGCAGGTGTAACGGGGGCACTCCCAGGGGAGTACTGCCGTACCAAAAAAAAACCAACAACCTCCCTATCTGACGAGAAGCTTCAGCAGCGAGGCTTAGAACCGCTCGTCAACACGGAAGGTCGACAGTCCCTAGGCAAAACAGGAATAAGGATTTAATGGATAGATAACTAAAGACTTTAAAAGGCTCTGCTTCCCAGGGGAAGACAAACGTCTTTAGCAAAGAGTATGAGGGTCTCTGAACAACGGTTGTTCGTTGACTAGCAAGAATGATTGTCCTGGGGGAAGGACGGGTTTAAGCTATGATTTTGATTGCGAGCAGGCTGCCAAGAAGCGGGGGAACAATTCCTCCGCGCTTGGAAATCAACTGAGTCTAGAGCGCCCCTAAGAAATAGCGGGGTCGATAGACTAGCGACTAAAAAGCGTTGGTTACTAAAAGCTCTGTAACTATTGCTAAAATGGTCCGATTTCAAATCCGATTGCACCTATGGATTCGCAGCACTGTCCCCCATATACCCTCCGAGTTTGGTTCGGTTGGACGAATTTTCCTGACGGTTTTGGGGTTATTTTTGGGGTCCAAAACTTGTCTTTTTGTTAGGGAATCAGCAACTCAGGGGGGCCCCCTCTGCAAACGGCGGGTGGCACAGTGGGGCGCCTCGGGGGTGTTAGAAAACACAAAGTCCCCTAGGTAGGGTAACCCACTGATGATTCCTGCCGTTGCTTAGATTCCTTTCCCACGTTCCTAGTCCAACCTGGGAGCGTGGCGGAGAGGTAATCTTGATCCATAAGGACCTTAGGGCGACGCACAAGGCATAGCCCCATATGGTTCGATTCGTGACGCCGCCAGGTTAATTATTTATTTTGCTGGTGGCCCTAACTACTAAGCATAGCTTTGCTCTCGTTTCATGGCTCTCGGCCTCCCATAAGATTGGCCATCAGCGAAGCTGTTATTATTCTTCCTAGCGGAACAGGAGCTTAATTCTGTTCATGGAGGTAACTGCTTCTGTCTCATTGCACTAGTGTTTCCCGTAGCTATAAGCTACAGACGCATTACTCTGGTCTCTGTCGCATACCGACGACGGTAAGCTTCGCTCCGTCCTAGGAGCTCGCCAGCTCGCTTAGGGATCGGGCTATCATAGTGATGACTTTCCTTAGTATCTATTGACCGGAATAGGATAGCTAGTCCTATGCCTCAAGGGAGATCCTTAGGTGTCTACATGAGGAGGTACTTTGAGACTAGTCATGACGATGGTTAAATCGTCACAGCAGGACCCTTGAGACCCTCCAGGCGACAGCAGCAAGACCTCCTAAGCAGCAGCAGCAGGACCCTCCAGGCGACAGCAGCAGGACCCCCTAGGCGACAGCAGTAAGACCCCCTAAGCAACAGTAGCAGGACTCTCGAGACCCCCCCCAAGCGACAGCAGCAAGACCTCCTAAGCGACAGCAGCAAGACCCTCCAGGCGACAGCAGCAGGACTCTCAAGACTCCCCCCAGGCGGCAGCAGCAGGACCTCCTAAGCAGCAGCAGCAGGGTCCTCGAGACCTCCCCCCCCAGGCGACTGCTGTAGGTCTCCAGGACTATGGGAACCTCTCGGGTGACAAGCAGGTGCTGAGGACAAGCGAATTAGAGATATTTTGTACATATTAGATAGCATATAATAAAATAATTGAGAACCATACTAGTACTTCTGTGATGTGACCGTGACAAGAGCGTGACAGCACCAGAGGACGTCAGGAAGCCTACCAGAGAGCATCAGGACGTCTACCAGAGAGCGTCAGAGGCATCAGGAGCCTCTGACGCTCCCATAGCGGCGTCAGGAGCCTCTGACGCCTTCAGCAGAGCGTCAGGAGCCCCTGACGCCTCACAATAGCGTCATATTCGGCCAATTGCCGAATGTGGCATCCCCAGCGTCCCGTGCAACAGTTGCTCCTGACGCAATCTTGCAGGTTTGCTGATGTGGCTGAGTAGTTGTCTTTGCCCGGTTTGGCAAGGACTACACCGTTTGCCTTTTTAAGGGAGAGTGAGTGATAGCCACTTTTTAAAAGAGGGGTAAGAATTCTGGGAATGACTGTTGGATTAATCCTGTGGACGCCTTTCCATACTGAGTAAGGAATGGAATCGGGTCCAGGTGCTGAAAGATTGGATGTTTTGGAAAGAATGAACTGAATTTCTTCAGGTGTAATAACGGGAACATTATGATGCCGTAAGGGAGAGGGAGAGCCGGTGTCTGGTCTTGGGGGAAAGAATGCATTCACTAAATTTTCATTTAGGATTTGAGGTGTAGGGGAATTGGGAATAGAGGGGATCCGGTCCTCGGATCTGGTGGCCATTTTCTTAAGGCGCCACATGTCGGAAGGAGAGGCGTTGGACACAAACGTGTTCCAATGATCACGTTTGGCCTTTTTAATAGCATTAAAGTAGGCATTTTTGGCCGCTTTAAGCTCAAATGGAGGGGAGAGTCCTTTGCGGTAGGACTTGTGGACGCTGTGGTAAATAGATCTTAGCTGAGATAAATTGGGGCTCCACCAGGGTTTTGACCATGATGAAACTTTCTTTGTGGGAGTATGTAAAAGGAGTGTGTTATGAAGTTGGTTAAAGGACTCGTCAAACCACTTGTCTAGATTGGAGGAGTCTGGAGGGAGCTGAAATTCGCTTAGCAGGGGAGTAATGAGGTCCCAATTAATGAGGAACCAGTTGGGGGTGTTGTAGGGAGTGAAATCAGAGTCCGGGGGAACAAGCTGACAGAGTATGACCCTGTGGTCTGAGCCTGAGGAAACCGGTGGAAAGAGCCACTTTGAAATTAGTTGAATTGCGGATTGATTTGCCCAGGTAAAGTCGATAACACTATGCCGCTTTCTTGGGTCAGGGGAAATTCTGGTGTACTTCCCAGGGGTGTTAACGAGTGAAAAGCCGAGTTGGTTGGTTAACCTAAAATAGGGAGTGGAAAGATTTAGTTCCGTTGTAGAGAACTTTCGCAGGGGGTCCGCGGCAGGAGAGTGAACATTGAAGTCACCAACAACAACGGTAGGGACAGATGAGGCCGGAAAGACCATGTAAGGAGGGACAGATCTAACAGAGTCGGACACCTGTCTGTTGTAAACATTGACAAGTGCTAAGGACGAAAATGAGTGATTTGAAGTTGCAAAATGTAACGTAATAAAAATGATATCCCCTCGGTGCGAGAGGGACTGGGTAATGGAATTCTTATCCAAAAAGGAAAGATTAATGTAAAAGCACACCGACACTTTGTCTGTCTGAAATGTGGGTGTGGGTTTAAAAAGAGCGAAGTTGGGTGCGATTAAAGGGGAACGATTAAATAACGGGGGTTCTTGCACAGCTATAACCTGTGATGAGTGAACTACTGGGTTTGAGAATAGAGAAAGAAACACATGATTGCTCCCGGCGCAGTTGTGTTGGATGATGTTAAGTGAGGAGTTATGTTTAGTGGTTGTACTAAACATTTAATTGGTGTCGTTCATAGCCACTTCCTCGGTGGCTTCTGAAGAGGATTGGGCCTCCTGAGTAGGTCTTTCTCTGAGTTTGTTAATGATGGAAATGCGGTGAGGGCATTTCGAGAAGTTCGCCGTGTGGTTTCCTCCACAGTTGACACACTTGGAGGGGGTGGCCACACAGCAATTGGGTTTTGGGCGGACGTGGCCAGGGCACGTAGTAACGGCACACTGGTGTTTGTCCCTAGTGTGGCTTAGGGAGCAGATGGGGCAGGTGGGTTCTTTTTGTTTGCACTCTTTGGTTGGGTGGCCGAATCTATAGCAGTTGCGGCAAAGGGTGGCTTTGGAGGCTGACCACATGACGGAGCAGTGGCGGGGGCACGAGAAAAGTCTGATGGTTGTGCCAATGATGGCTGCTTTCTCAGCAGTGACAGTGATGACAACTGTTGAGAACTTTTGGACGTTCCGGGCGGTGTTGTCAGCAGTGAGAAAGCGGGTGTCGAGGGGAGTGATCCCTGTTGCGAGTTTCACCGCTTCAGGAAAGGCTTTTTTGAGATGGGCGAGATCGGGGAACTCGCTTAGTGGGATACCTCTGACAGCTACATCACAGGTGGTGGGGGCTTGCTTGAATAGCTGGAACGGGTTCGTGAGATCGTTGACCGTTTGGTTAAGGATGGCGGTGAGCCCTTCAAAGAAGGGAGCGTATGTGGAGGCTGGGACTGTTGGGGGGGCGGTGACTGAGACAGCTCCACGTTGGTTGATGGAGACTGTGAGAGAGTTGACGGGGGCGACTTGTCCTCCTTTAGCGAAGAACTGGCCTAGGAGAGCAGGGAGACGTTGGACAAGGGATTCGGAGTCTTTGAGGGGGGAGGGGGTCTGTCTGGACAAAAAGAATCTTTGCTGGGCAGTGGGCAAAGTCTTGGGCTTATCCTCTGTAACTTTCGGTTGCTTGGGGCGGGGATTGGTGGTCTTTTTTGGAGTAGTATTGGCAGCCGACTTAGCTGCGTCAACATAAGACATCTTTTCGGTGACAGTGACCGGCTTGGGGAGAGATTTGACGGGGGGACTCTGATAGGAGGGACCGGCAGAAGAAGTTGGTTGTGCTCTTTGATGGGGAAAGGTTGCAGGGGGGGAAGAGGTTGAATTTTTAATATTTTTGACGATGGCTACGAGCCTCTCGAAGCGGTCGTAAACGCTGGTGGGGGGATGGTTGGAGGCGTACCGAGTCTTTGTCTGAATGTCATCGACTGCGGCAGTGATTGAATCAAGCTGATGGGAGAGTTCGAGGGCGGCGTGTTTGGCCTGAGCCGCGACCTTAAAGGTGGAGCAGAGGAGGGTGAGGAGCAGCTTTTCCATGGGGGAAGTGTTGTCGTCATTCATAGCACTGGCAACAGTGGAAGAGATGAGAGAGGAATCTGGCATGCCTATTTCATGGTCTATAAGACCAGTTTGTAGGTTGTCATAGATTTCAGAAAAAAAGGGGTCAAGGCTTGGCATTTTGAAGCCTGGGATTTTTGTAGGTTTAGTGGGGAAAAACGGTTGCCACGCAAAATTTTGGTGTTGAATTTCAAAAACTGAGAAAATAGAGGGGATGGAGGATGCTAATAAGGATAGCTGATAGGCGGTTTCATATATGAGTCACGTGGTTTTTCCTATTTGCTAGGTTTGAGGATCCAGGTAAAAGGCATACCATATGAGGGTTTAGGGTTTTCTCTTTTGGAGCATATATCGATAGGTCTCTCTATCTCTTTTAGACAATCAATTCAGCAGGTTATCACCACAACCACTCTTATAGAGATTCCGAGTGACTTCTCATGATTCATGCGTGGTATTCATTTTTTAAGACTCCACCACTACCGCTGATTCCATGGCTGCTTTCCTCCTTAACTGACCCCCTTGACACTAGGTCTCTTCATTTACATACCCCTAGCTAGCCCTCCCGCCGTAACTCAAATAACCCGGGATCCACTAGCTCCTCTTCAAGTTTAGACTTTTCAACCTCTACCTCCTCCGCTTCATAATCTACTAAACAACCCACGTTATTAGGACGCTAGAATGTGCTGCTAGCCTCTATAGTATTGTCGGGGACAAAAATAACCGACACTATCATGAACGCTTAGTCATGAGGTCACTTAGCATCATCCCTAGTATACAAATGCTTTATTTTTTCCTTTGTTTCTATCATTATTCATAATTAAAACTCTTTTTACGTCTAAACCGTCCCTTGGTGACATAATCACCAAAAGGTGATCATAACAGACACCCTAAACTAATGAGTATAACCGTCGCTACAACAAAGACTCTTTTGTAGGCAATGCATGTAGTGAATAGACCATTTAACTTGAACAAACCTCAAGAAATCCGTACTATCTTATGTTTCCCCCTTTCTGGGAGAAAGAAACGTCGAGCATCACTTGGGTCTAAAAACTTAATTATTATCTACCTCTACCTACTACTACTATGAACTTCGAGTTACATGTAAAGAATCTCCGAGCTGCTATAAAGATATCTATAGATAAGCCATGAGATAAAAAACCGAGATACCGAGCTGACGATAGGATACCCAGAGTGGTATACAGATACGTTGTTATACGGCAGCCAATAGGGCGCCAATAATAGCGGATACCGCGACTACCTCTTAGCTGGGTATCACGGGTACCGCGCTAGCACAGTATATACCGCGTAGATAGCCTAATAAAACATCATCTTGATCTTTATAAGTAATCACGACTATAAAACGTGACATACGTCCAAGATGCCCTATATAAAGCCAAGTTATTATAGACCATTTTGATGACTCTATACCAATAGTATTCCACAAGTCTGTTGTACTAAGTCACTCAAATAGAAGTATAGCTTTCCCAATGCAGTAATTGGGGATAATCAGTTACTTTAGGAGTATATACCTAGGTACCCGATATGAGTAAGACCAAGGGAAAGTAATGAATCTCGACAGTAGATGACAAATGCAGACACATGGCTGCATTATGATATGTTATTTCGCTATAGTCTAGTTGTGACTATAAGAGTTCTTCCGAATAGGGCACCGTGCAGGTATAGGGTAGGAAGGGATACGGGAAACCAGATGCGGAGACATCCGGAGCGGGTTACTTCGGTATAGAGTAGACTTCAGTGCATACCCTGAGAGGATCAGCTAAGTGGAACCTATATGTACTCTGTATTCAAGCAGTAATTTGTAATATGTAGATTGTGGTTTCATAGGCCTCCCGGCTAACCTGATATTCTTTTTTCCGGCGAGTATCTCTCGAACTGCCATCTCTTGCATTATGTTACCTCTATCGGATAAACACAATTATCTAGTCTAGTGCTGGTGCAGGCCTAGTCATGGTGTATTCCAACACCCATACACTCGAGTGATAATTTGTAATTCTTAGAAATGACCAACTGGTAGGTCAAACGCGTCCGGTCACAAAATAGTATTTAACATAGCAATCTACACACACAGGTCAGGAAGAATATATTACGTCGATCCGGAGTTATAGATACTAACATTCACCAACTACCGAGGGACCTGAAGGAATTAAGATTACTAGAAGTCTTTATAATATGTCTGAGGCTGAAGTGCAATTTATAACCACACAGCGGGACATGAAGATAAACACCCCCTAAAACAAAGACGATAGAGATAAGCAAATAGACCCACTCTAGACACTATCTTTTATCAACATAACCGTACTGCTGCATTATGACTATTTGTTATATCCGGCCGAGAATATAATCAACCCGTTTTGTAAAAACCCTCCCCCAGGTAGGCAACAGGAGGAAGGAACTTCCAACACCACAACCGACTCCCGAACTTCCCAGACAGAAAACCTCCCCCTGCCAATGATCTATCTACGCGCCGCAAATCTTACCCTCTAAGAAAACCCCCTCCCCGGAACGACGGCCTGAGTAAATACCACACCTACAGAAAAAAACCCATACGGAGTTAAGCAATACACAAAACTCCGTCTCTATATACGCATAATCAGCATTATTAAAAAACGGAGTTTTACATGTACTTGTGATTAAAAAAAACAGAGTTAACCCATCAAGGACCCGAGTGATATACCATGACGAGTACCAACCTCCCCGCGGCCGGATAATTGAATACCCTCTCCTCACCTCAGCCACGCAGCCACACGGAATCTCGGCACCCACAGCGGAGAAAACTAGTTCCGCTCAACCAATAGGATCTATAACATATTGATTACATAAATAAACGAGATTCAGAGTTTCTATTCGCTCTTTGGATATTTAAGTTTCTAGTATTGGAACCTGGTCTTTTTTTTTGTTTTTATGTACCATACCCTCGGAAGTGCATAGTTTTTGTTTTTTTTCTTCTTCTCACATCTCGTTGGATCTCGATCTTGATCTTCCATTATTTCTTCCCCCACAGTAAGTAAGCCGGTTCTACAAGCCGGTATTGATACCACGATGCCGTTTTTTCAACTCTGCTTTATCCTATACGGGTAGTCTTTACCTTTTGGTTCAAGCTTTTTTTTTTTTTCCCGTGTGAATATTCTTGCAGGCCACGTGGGCGGGCAGGTTTTCCTCCCTCCCCCTAAAATCAGGTTCTGTAGGTACGGTGTGGAATGCTCCGGTATCCACTCTTGCATGCCCGCTAAACCTGTTCTCTTTTTTTTTTTTTTCCCCTTCGCTTCGAGCCGTGAGCCAAGGAAGCCAAGGAGTAAGGCTGTATAGTGTGTCATGTGGAAATTTTTTTTTTTTGTTAAAATTCCTCTAATCGTGAATAGTTCATACAAGACTTTAAAAAATAAAATCATAATCCCCCCCCCCCAGACCCAGTCCCCAGGAAACCCCCGCGTAAATACAATAAAAGGTCATAGGCCAGGATGAATGGCACTTTTTAATTACAAGAGAGAGAGAGAGGGAGAGAAAGAAACTTTTCTCTCCCCCTCCAACAACCGCTATGGGTATAATATATAAATAAAAAATCAAAGGCATAAAAAAAAACATCTAAGCTGGAAAAAAAGGGCTTTTCGCCTCTTTCTTAGACGGATTCAACATGTTTAGCTCCGTGTTTTTCTGCAAGACTATCGTCTGAGATCTCGCCACTGCGGATGTCTTCGCGGTTCCTGGCAATGATGCGGTCTGTTTCGGGGCGGAGGTGTGTGGCGAGTCCCTTGAGGTTGAACATGATGTCCATATCCTCTAGGGCGAGTCCCTTAGTCTCCGGGAGGAAGCACCAGGCGAAGAAGATACCGCATACGAGGGAGCAACCGAAGAAGAGGAAGGTGCCGTAGGTGATGTTGTTCATCATGTAGGGTGTTGAGTAGACGATGACGAATTGACCGAGCCATTGAGTGCAGGTAGTGAACACGAGGCAGACGGAGCGAATACCAGTTGGGAAAACCTCAGCGCTGGTGGAATGTTAGTTGAGTTTTTTTTAAGCTAGGAGTTAATAGAGTGTGATGCTTACCAGAAAATCCATGGGACACCGTTCCAGGAGAAGGCGTAGAAGATGGCAAAGATGTAGATCATGACGATAGCGACGTAAGCACCGGCATCGCGCTTTGCGTGACCCTCGAAGGAATCAGATAGCTTGGAGAACCCGGCGAGGTAGAACATGGCAACGACGGCGCCGAGAGATCCAATAAGAATAGACTTTCGTCGTCCGAGAAGATCGATACCAAAGAACATGAAAAGAACGGTGGCTAAGGCCTTGACAATTCCGAAAACACCAGTGGCAAGAAGACCAACGCTGGTACCTGTGAACCCAATGCTTGTGAAGATGGTAGGAGAGTAGTAGTTGAGCGCATTGATACCAGACAAGTTCTGGAACATCATAAGGGCCATTCCGATGAACAGACGGTTGCGGTTTCCGGGGAGGAAGGTCTCCTTGAGTTTAGCTACCACGCCCTGGTTGGCACCTAGGGCGTTCTCGTGCTCAATCTGCTGGTTGACTGTGTCGATTTCCCACATGATGTATTGGTGATCGGCTGGGAGGTTACGGATGCGGCAAAGGTTCTTGATTGCGAGTTCGGTCCGGCCAGCTTTGACGAGCCATCTGGGCGATTCGGGTTGGAAGAACATGAGAATCACCAAGAGGGCACCGGGGACGAGCTGAATAGCAAAGGGAACATGCCATTGGCTGTCTGAGTCGTCGGAGATGTGGATAGAGACGGCGTAGTTGACCCAGAAACCAAGGACGAGGGCTAATTGAAGCAGGATTTCAAAGATACCAATCATACGGCCACGGATTGCAGGAGGGGAGCATTCAGAAATGTAGATGGGAACCAAGAGCGAAGAAGCACCGACAGCAAGACCTGGGGAAGGTTAGTATGGATTAAATGAATACCAACGGGACACAACATACCAGTAAGAACACGACCACCGTAAATCAACCCGATCATACCGTCTGAAACAAGCTGCAAGATAGCACCGATACAGAACAAAACACCACAAGGCATCAAAGTAAGTCGTCTTCCGAATCTTTCAGTCATCGGGTAGCAGAGAATAGCGCCAAAGAAACATCCACCCTGGAAGGTAGACACGATGTTGGCCTTCAAAGTGGCAAGCTCATCTCCCGACACCTCTGCCAGCCCGAACTTGTTCTGGAAAGCGGGCAATGACATGGTCCCACCAATGAAGGCGGAATCATAACCAAACATTGCAGAACCCATAGCGGCAGACACAGCGAGCGCATAGATCCTCCAGTTGTAGACCTCTGGCGGTGCCGGATTGGCAGAGTCGTCTTTCATTGCAAAGGGGTTGCGCATGATGGGCGAGGTTTGTTAGAGGGGCTTGAAAGATGTGAAGATTCGATTCCAACTATATCACAGAGTGTAGACTGTAGGAGTACACTGAGGATGATGTCGGGAGGAATGATGGGCAGAGGAAGGGGGGGAAACAAAGGGTGTAATATATACAGCGGGCACTTTGACCAACTTTCAGAGAGTAGACTAGCCCCGCCGCATGTGTAGCCGAGTGCAGCACCTACATAGCTGCAATCCTGTCGCGAGCATGAACATTGGCGTTGTGGGGAAAAACCCGGGTCCGGGGAAAGGAGGCCCGGATAGGACATTATGCGGGGAAAAGGCCAAGATCTCCATACAAAGTAGACCCTGCCCGGCAGTTGATAGGACGGGTGACCAAAGAGGCGTGCCCTCAGACTTGTTTTGTCAAGGGTTTTGTGACCTCTGGAGGGTGTGGTCCGCACAAGAGACCGAGACTCCCCCGCTCAGCAGACCGGGGGCTGTGGTTGGTGGTGTTGTCACCCCTGTGCGACGCTGAGGGTGAGACGGTTGCACTTTTCCGCGGCAGGTGAAGCGATCAGAGCCGATTGAAGAAACAGTTGTATAACGGGGGAGGGGGCGCTGGAGTTATCTTTTCCCGTTTACATTGGTGATGTTGGGTTAGGGCTGTGTAGTGGGATTGGGGAGAGTTGAATTATCTCGAGTTGAGCCTCTTCTAGCCAGTGTGTTCGAGCAGTCGGCCAGACTCAGACTTCAGACTTCAGAGACGTGGGTTCGAGATAGTTTTTAAATCCACTGAAGGCAAATACGGGAGAATCTCAATCATGCCACAGATCATGTCATGGTGGTCATGCCATTCTTGCAATACCCCGCCAGCTGCACCGGAAAATTGTTTCTGCGCGATTAATATATATCGAGTAGACAATACCCGCTTTGGGCCCATCAGTCGATTCTATTAAATAATTCATGCACAACTCGTAACGGTTTGTAGTATTTGGATAAACGGTAGTATACGACAAGACCGCCAAGCCCGTACGTCCTGCCAGAGAACACTGGATATCAATCATTACCGGTACCGTGGTTGCTGTGAGTACAAGCTGTGATAACGGCCCAGCGTTGGGATATCCATTCATCCTGCGTTCTGATACCTGTCAATGCCATGAGGTTTCACATCGTGCTGATCTGCCTATCATTGCATGAACACGGAATTGACTACGGTTCTACTGATGATCGTCCAAGAGGCCAGAGCTTGGCTCATAATATTGACTCCATAATCCTAAAAATACCCTAAAAAGTATACAAAAAAACTCCTTTAAAACTCCCCGTCATATACATGTCTATATAGTGTTCTATTTCTTGGCATTTAAAACCTCATCCATCGCTCCTGCCATAATAGTTACCGGTGCCCTCCTCCCAGTCCACATTGTGAACTGATGATATGCCTGCTCCTTCAATATATCTGTCCCCCTACTCGTCTTCCACCCCGAGTAACCCTTCACAACCTTCATCAGCGCCGTCTCCAACGGCCTATACGCCATCTCAACCAAAACCCCACCCTCCTTCGCCTGCGAGAAGAACTGAGTCGGTATATCCGCCTCCGTGAAATCATCTGCAGGCACACACCCCACAACAATCCCAGGAACCGGAGCCACAACCTGCGGGAACTGCGCCATCGACTCATACAGCTCAAACTCCAATGCCGGGAAATCCTTCACCAGGTCCTGAGACCTTGATTTCGTACGGTTGATGAGGTAGATTTTCGAAACACCCAGTTTCTGCACCGCGTAACATGCCGCTCTGGACGCACCCCCGGCACCAATGATCACCGCGGCATCAATATTCACACCCCCTGCGGCCGGCCAGTTGGTCTCGATGCAGCTCTTGATACCTAGCCAGTCCGTGTTATCGCCCCAAAGGACCCTCGCCCCAGTTTTAGGATCGCTCTTCACGAGCACGGTGTTTACGGCGCCAACGAGCCGTGCAGACTCCGACGAGCCCTGGAGGTATTTACCGATCTGGAGCTTATGTGGGAATGTGACCGATGCACCACCGAAGTCTGGTTCGTGCATCATCTTCCGCACTTCCTCGTCTACGTTCTCGGTCTCGTGGATGCTGTAATAGTGGGGGAGGCCGAGTTCTTTGAAACCGGCGTTGTGGAGTGCTGGGGAGAGGGAGTGTGCGATGTTGTTGCCGAAGATGAAGAAGTTCTGTTTGGGCAGTTGGCCGAGGAGGTGCATTGTTTGGTGGATTTGGGCGACTGTTAGTTGGCCGGGTGCGGAGGGGGGCATGCAGGCGTGGGTGACCATGCTGATGGGGGAGGTTGCCCGTGATAGTTGGCCGGGGGCTGCCATGGCGACTGTGAGGAGGGGTTTGGGGTGTGTTGCAAAGTGGTCCCGCGAGAAGAGGGCTTGTTCGTGGGAGTCATAGATTGTGGTGGACATTATGGAGAGCTTGATGACGTCTATGGGGGAGTGTTCGTATCAGATATTGTGGGGTTGATGTGTAGGGGGGATGTTACTTACCGCAGAACTTATCGCAGATATCAAACTTCTCTCGAAGTAATGTAGAGTTCCATCTGATATTCCCGGTCCAGTCGTGGAAACTCCCAAATATCTTGGAGTTTCCTTTCTTCCTGAAAATCTCGGCGATGACTTCCTGCGGCCACTCAATCTCAACGTCAATGTACTCGCATCCGGCAGCAACGCTCATCAGCATCATTTCTAGCGCTTCCTTGGCTGCTTTGTCGGGCCATTTCCCTCCTTGGCTTACGGTCCTTATCGTAAATAGAATTGGGAGCTCTGAGTGCTGCTGCATGAGTGATATTTGGGACTTGACGTATTCGCATGATGGGATGTTCTCGGCGCCAAGTGGTGATGAGAACTCGGAGAGCAGGTCCCCACGGACTTCCCAGATGTCGGCGCCATAGGACATGCGTGTTAGATTTGGGAGTGCCGCGGCAATGGAGGAGAAGGTTAATGGGAGAATGTAGGTTTTCTTTGAGGCAGCATAGTTGGCGAAGAGAACATCTGTGGCATCGCTGTTGGAGGCTTTGGAAATCATGAGAATGCTGAAACTGGGTCTGGGAGTGGTACGATGGACAAACTGGTGATTCTTCGAGTATTATGATTTTGAGTAATCTCTCGTGAGGTTATAGTAGTACATTCAAATGTGGGGTATGAATACTAATATCACAAAGTACCTTCATCTAGTTCTAATATCTAGCACTGGGTATCTACTCAATTCCCCGTATTATTCCGGAAGTCCAAAGAGTTATTTTTTTCCTCTTCACTCAAGTGGCCGTATTACCACCGTTTCAAGCTCGAAACGGAACCTCATTTACTCGTTTTCCGTATCCGGAAATGATCAATACTCGAGCGGTTAAGAACTCTTCCGCAAATTGGCCCCCCGATGCCAACAACAAATCAATCTCCAGGAGGCGTTACGGTCAGACCTCTTTCACCAACCTCTCCGCTTTACACTCTTGAAGCGAGACACGACGCCTGTGACCTATCCCCACAGCTCTACAGGGGGCACGTGGGCCGAATCCTGGGGGAGACATTATCCTCGGCATGTTCTCGCCAGAGCGGATAAGAGCTTATCCAGCTTTGTCTCGTTGGCATGAAGCAATGGGAGGGCTAGAATATTAATGTTTCTATCTCAGCCGTTGATCTACTCAGAACGCGAGCAAAGGGACAAAGATGGAGTGAAGAGGAATTAATACTTTACGAGTATTATATATCCTTCTAGGTACTAGTTAAGTTGGGACATCCAGGACTTGAGCTCGATAATCAATGTGTAGAAGTATTACCTTGGCTGTTCCAACTGTTTCTTCCCTACGCTTATATCTCGGTTTGAATCATGAAACCTCGAGGCTTGCATGACAATAACTCTCTGACTCATTTCTGTACTGTAGAATTTTACGATTAAACTCATTATTTAAACCAGAAAAAAAATAAAAATAAACAATTAATACCCCATCTCATTTCCCCACACTCCCCCAGATCCACTCCCCCACAAAAGATGTCCACCCCTACACAGAAACACTACTACCTCGCCGGAAAGGGCGTCAAACACTCCATCGCCCCAACAGTGCACCAAACAATCGCAAACGCACTCTGTCTCCCCTGGACCTTCAAACTCCTCGATGCCGACACCACCGACTCAGTCATGCGCGTATTCCGCCAACCCGACTTCGCCGGCGGAGTCGTAACAATGCCATACAAGAAGAGCATAATGCCACACCTCGACTCGCTCGACGAGCTCTGCACAACACTCGGTTCCTGCAACAACGTCTACACCGATTCCTCCGGAAAGCTCGTTGGCTCAAACACAGACTGGATCGGTATTCTCGAGTGCTTGAGGAGTGCCACAAATGCCGGTGTTGGGAGGCCGGCGATGGTGCTTGGGGCTGGCGGCGCTAGTAGAGCTGCGGTGTATGCGTTGTTTGCGCATCTGGGGTGTAGTGTTGTATACGTGATTAATAGAGATGATTGCGAAGTAGAAGAGCTGCAGAGGGACTCGAGGGCGTATGGTGATAGTGGGCCGACACTCGTTCATGTGAGGTCACTGGAGCAGGTGAAGTCTATCCCGGTAGAGGAGTTGCCGTCGTATGTTGTTGGTACTGTGCCGGACTTTGAACCGAGGACTGAGAGTGAGCTTGAGGCGGCGAGTATCATGAAGTATGTGTTTGCGAATACGCCTGAAGCGCGGAAGGGGGCGTTCTTGGATATGTGCTTTAATCCGAGGAATACGAGGTTGTTGAAGGCGGCGAGAGCGATGGAGTGGAAGACGGTCGAGGGGATTAATGTTATTGGGTGGCAGGTGGATAGGCAGTATACGCTGTGGGCGGGTGAGGAGAAGGCGAAGTTGATTCCGCATGAGGCTGCGTGGGAGGCGTTGAGGAAGGCGGCGGATGCGAGTGAGTTTATTAACTAGGTTGGGTTTTGTTAGGGTTATGGTTTTATGAGTATTCTGCTTTGATTATGAATGCGATTGGAGGTTATGTCTAGGGTATTGAAAATGGATTCGGAGATGTGTTTACGAAGGATACTATTCTTGTGTAACGAAGATCATACATGATCACTCGTGGTTCATCGTCTATTATATCACGAAGAGAAGAATATTCTTATAGAAACGCTAGTATTGGTTTAAATTTACAAAGACATCCAGAAACCCAAACAAAAGAAAAATCTTGTACACATAAAACCCATCAAAAACCACTCTATGCATCTATCTCATCCAGCTTCAACGCCTTTATACACTTCTTCCACGACGCCACACCCCGGTTGGCATGGTCCTCAGGCACCGACGCATCAGGGTCCATCATACTCCTGTTAAAGAGCTCCATCGAAACCCACCCCCTGTAACCCCAATCAAAGATCCAAGTCTCGAGCATCTTCATAACCGGAAGATACCCGCCTCTATCCTCCTCAAACGGAAACAACCTCGCATTCCTCGACCAAGTCATGACCCACTTCTGACTCGGGTCATACCACTCATGAGTCGTAGACAACGGCGGTGAGATCCTCGCCGCATCCGCAAGCTGGACATAGTATACTTTATCGAGTGGGACTTCCCGCAAGAACTCTTCGATATCAGCCTGGAGGAGTTTGTCCGCGTTTGGAAGAACCCCAGACTCAGAGGTGACGTCTGCCCAGACGTTGGCGAGAATCTGGTATGTGTCGAGACACATTCCGAAGTTGGGGCGGTTGACCTTTTGTGTGATTTTCCATGCGTCTTGCCATCTGTTGACGTGGGCGCCCCACGCCATGACTTCGTACGCGAACCGGATAGGAGGGTTTTCTTTCGCGCCGAGGTCTGCTACCTCGACGAGGTCGGCGACGATTTTCTCGTGTGAGCCAGTCGCCACCGTGGGGTCCTGGTGGAACATGGACGGGATCTGCATGGTGTCTGTCCCCAGTATCTTGCACATCTTGAACCAGTTCTTGAGCTTTGCGATCTTCTCGTCGTGGCGTTTCTGCGAGAGGAGGCCGTCGTAGTTCTTGAAGGGCTGGAAGACGAAGATTGTGAGTCCGTATTTGTCGCACAGGTCTCGCATGTTTTGGGCGGATTTGAGAAGGTGCTCTTCGAATGTGCCCCCGGATTTGGCCAGCTCGCGGCGTGCGGGGATCTTGATGTCTTCGTAGAAGGCTTCGATGCCCTTGTAGCCTGAGGCGGCGGCGGCTTTGAGTTTGGGTTCGAGCTCATGGAAGGCGGCGCGGCCGAGGTTCATTGATGCGATCGCGAGGGGGAGAGCATCGACGAGCTTGGGGGCTGGCCCGGTGTATGTTGGGGGTAACATTTTTGCTGGTTTTGAGAATTTGGAGGTGAGGTTGTGAAATGAGATGAGAGATGAGGTGTGGGGGGATACTTTCTGGTTTTCAGAGGTGTTTTTGTAGTTTTCAAGATCTCTACTACAAATACTATGGGATACTGTGGTGGGGGGGCTCGGAAGAACTTTTACACGGTGGATTATTATAGGGCAATGATCGATCGTCACGTCGGTGGATATCCGCAGTAGTTACCGAGCTTATATTACGGGCAGGTGGAAGAGAAGAGGATTACTATTAATTATATAGACCAATGATTGGGAGTACCGTAGAGATTATTACTATTGCTACTATTATGCAAGACATAACCGTGGCACGGCATTCGGTGCCTGACTACCCCGACGTATCACATCGCATTACATAGGATATTATACATAGAAAATCTTCTCTCCACCGCATACACAGAATATTATACATAGAAAATCTCCTCTCTATCGCAAACACTCTACCAAACAACGCACTCACCACAATAATGCCCGCCAAAATCCTCCTCATCAATGGCCCCAACCTCAACCTCCTGGGCACCCGCGAGCCCCAAATGTACGGCTACGCCACCCTCTCTGACGTCGAGTGCTCCTGCGAAGCACAAGCCGCCGCCGCAGGATCTACACTAAAGTACTTCCAATCAAACCACGAGGGAGCAATCATCGACCGCATCCACGAGACGCGGATCGATAAAGTAGACTACATCGTCATCAACCCGGGCGCCCTCACGCACACTTCTGTTGCGATACGGGACGCGTTGCTGGGTGTTGCGGTACCGTTCATCGAGATCCATGTCTCGAATGTCCATACGAGGGAGCCGTTCAGAGCACACTCGTATCTCTCGGATAAGGCTGTGGCTGTCATTGCGGGCTTGGGGACCTATGGGTATAACGCGGCTGTAGGGTATATTCTGGAGAAGGAGAAGGAGAAGGAGAATCCGAGGGGGGTTGAGCAAAAAGTGTAGATTGATTGATGTTTTTCTCTACTTCTGTCTAAATACATAAAAGAATTAAAAAAAAGTAAATCCTATTCAATTGTTTCTTGTTTCTTGTGAGAACTCCCAATATCAATCTTCATCTCTACCTTCATCTACGCATACCCCACGTTGAACCCCCCCCCTTCCTCCACCGCTGGCCCCGCATTCTCAGTTCCCCGCGGGTGTCGGAATACAAGGATCATGTAAGCAACAACCGGGTAAAAACTTTTCCGACGTCACGTGTTGATTACTAGGTATTACAAAATGTTACATAACTAAGACTATGATTTATTCATACAATTCACGAGAAAAGCTCTTCCCATCCTCTTACTACCCAATTCACACAGAAATACACACCACGATAGACATAAAAAAAATATGGCGAGTCCAAGAACTGTTGCTTCACTGTGCACTCGCGCAGTCCAGAGATCGAGTCCACGAATAACACCCTTCAAACAACTATCTAGTGGGAATATACAACAACGATGTTTCTCAGCCGCGACATCACGACTCCAAGAATACAAGTCGAAGGTTGTATCACCCACAGAAGCAATCAAGTCTCTCAAGAGCGGTGATACACTGCTCTGCGGGGGGTTCGGAGTCTGCGGCGTACCAGGTGAGACCCCTAAACTTCTATAATTGACCTCTCCACTAACATATTCTAGACACATTAATCGATGCCGTTCTCAAAACACCCACCATCAACTCACTCACCGCGGTGTCTAACAACGCCGGCACCCCCGGGCACGGACTGTCCCAACTGCTTGAATCCAAACAAGTCCGCAAGATGATCGCATCCTACATCGGGTCCAACAAAGTTTTTGAAAAGATGTATCTCGACGGCTCACTCGACGTCGAACTGACCCCACAAGGCAACATCGCCGGCCGTCTCGCCGCCGCCGGAGCCGGCGTACCGGCGTTCTACACACCCGCGGGAGTAGGCACTTGGATCGAAGAAGGGAAGCTCCCGGTGCGGTACAAGAACGACGGCAGCGGCGAGGTCGAGATCACAAGTAAGCCACGCGAAGCACGCGAGTTCAACGGGAGGAGGTTCATACTAGAGGAGGCGATTGTTGGTGATGTGGCGTTCATCAAGGCTCACACGGTCGACACACTCGGTAATGTGAGGTTCAGACTCTCGGCTCGAAACTTCAATTCTGCGATGGCGAGGGCGGCGAAACATACTATTGTTGAGGCGGAGAATATAGTCCAGCCGGGGGAGATCCATCCGGATGATGTCCATGTGCCGGGGGTCTATGTGAAGCAGGTTGTGCAGAGTACTACTCCGAAGAATATTGAGCTGTTGACGTTGAGTAAGACGCCGGAGGAGGTGGAGAAGGAGATGTTGAGTGGTGGGGGGGAGGCGGCGAAGAAGAGGGAGACGATCGTTAGGAGGGCTGCGAAGGAGTTTGTGGACGGTGATGTGGTTAATCTGGGGATTGGCATGCCGACCTTGGCACCGTCGTTCATAAAGGAGGGTATTCATGTGCATTTGCAGTCTGAGAATGGTATTCTTGGACTGGGGCCCTACCCGACTAGAGAGCAGGCGGATCCGGATCTTATTAATGCTGGGAAGGAGACTGTTACGCTGAACCCTGGGGCGTCTACGTTTGGGTCGGATGAGTCTTTTGGAATGATCAGGGCGGGGCGTATGGGTTTAACTATGCTTGGCGCCCTGCAAGTCTCTGCTAATGGGGATCTTGCGAATTGGGGGCTCCCGGGGAAGATAAAGGGTATGGGAGGAGCGATGGACCTGGTTGCGAACCCCGCTGCAACGAGGGTTGTTGTGTTGATGGAGCATGTTGATAAGAAGGGGAGGCCAAAGATCTTGGAACGTGAGTTTACCCATGGCCTATAGTTTGACGGATTACTTGCTAACTTGCGGTCTAGAATGCCAATTCCCGTTGACTGGAAAGCAATGTGTCTCGAGAATCATCACGGATTTGGCGGTGTTTGATGTTTCGTTCACGAATGGACTGACACTCATTGAGATTGCAAAGGGGATTACCGTGGATGAGTTGAAGAGTAAAACTGGTGCGGCGTTTAAAGTTAGCGATTCATTAAAGGAGATTGAGATATGAGGGATGAGGGACGAGGACGAGGACGAGAGATGAGAGACGACTTGATTTAGATTGGCGTTTGATGTTTGTAAATACTTTTAGACATTAGTATGTACCTAGCTACTTTACTGAAACTATTAAAAGTTTTGAATTCTATTCAGTTGGTAGAGTGTTTGATGGGTTAGGGTTATTGGGATACTGGAATCGAAACGATCTGCATGTACTTTGGTAACACGTCCCGGTTTGTTATTTTGAGTAATAGAACTCAGTCCAGACGATGGAAGTAAAATGATCTCTTCAGTATTGAATATACGCCAGAGTGGAATCTGCGATGAATGACGTCATAAGCAAGAATAATCAACCACTATACAATATCCAATTCGTGTGATTCAAGTCCTAATCCAGGATTCTCACGCCTTCAGGCCACGTCTTGCAGTACCAATGGACTGGCCTGGCTTACCGTGGTTGATCAATGCAAGATCCACGAGAAGCCGCATTCCCGATGAGACCGATCTGCACACTCGCATGCTGAGGAATTGTTGGTAAGCTTCACAACAGACCGAGTGACAGGATATGAAAACACCCGGATAAGCATATACCCGCCCGATGCCCCGCATTCCGAGGAGATCACCGTGATGTAAGAGCACCAGAGTAATATAGAATA
The DNA here is from genome assembly GCA_033030425.1 of Verpa conica. Taxonomy (NCBI): domain Eukaryota; kingdom Fungi; phylum Ascomycota; class Pezizomycetes; order Pezizales; family Morchellaceae; genus Verpa; species Verpa conica. The sequence goes on from JAUFSD010000016.1 coordinate 1,414,288, forward strand.
CCGGACATCAACAAAAACCCCTCCTGTCCCTTCATATCGATGAACTCCACCATCTCAAAGATACCCATATCCCAAGTATTCCGTAGTAAATCCCAATTGACCCTCCGTATCCGCACCCTCACCACAATGCAGCCCTTCACCTACACCGCCAACCCCTCGCGCGTCATCTTCGGCCCTGGCACACTCAAACAGCTCCCCTCAGAACTCACCCGCCAGAACCTCACCGCCCCGCTGATCCTGTGCACACCCCAACAAACAGCCCAAGCCGCCGATGTCGCCTCTCTCCTCCCCAGCATCGCCGGAACCTTCTCCCAGGCAACCATGCACACCCCCTCCAACATCACCGAAAAAGCCCTGCAGTTCGCAAAGGACAAGAACGCAGACTGCGTAGTCTCCATCGGCGGCGGCTCCACAATCGGTCTCGGAAAAGCCATCTCGGTCAGAACGGGCCTTCCGCACGTCTGCATCCCAACAACGTACGCTGGTAGTGAAATGACACCCATCCTCGGCGAGACAGAGAACGGCGTCAAAACTACAAGATCGGACCCGAAGATCCTCCCGGGGACCGTCATCTACGATGTCGAGCTGACAATGACGCTCCCTGTTGGGATGAGCTGCACGAGTGGTGTCAACGCAATCGCACACGCCGTTGAAGCACTCTACTCAACAACCACAAACCCAGTCATATCGCTGCTCGCACTCGAGGGTATTCGCTCTCTCGCCAGTGCACTACCTAAGCTGCTCATCAACGCTACCGACCTCGAGGCTCGTTCGTTGGCGCTGTATGGAGCCTGGTTGTGCGGCTCGTGCTTAGGGTCTGTGGGGATGTCGCTTCATCATAAGCTCTGCCACACCCTCGGTGGGACCTTCAACCTCCCGCATGCTGAAGTTCACACTATTGTGCTCCCCCATGCGTTGGCGTATAATGCCCCTGCGCTCTCTGCAGAAGTGCTGAAGTCACTTGCAGACGCATTGCCGGATAGTGAGGGTGATGCGGTCAAGGGGTTGAATGTCCTGCTGGAGAAGATGAAGGTGGAGAGGGCGTTGAGTAAGTATGGTATGAAGGAGGAGGACGTCGATAAAGCTGCGGATCTGGCGGTTGCGAAACCATACCCGAATCCGAGGGAGATTAAGAGGGACGAGATTAGAGAGGTTATTAGAAGAGCGTGGGCTGGGGAACCGGCGAGTTCGAAGCTTTAAAGAGGGGGGGCTGAAAGTAGGGTGTTATGGGGTTTTTGTAAAAAAAAAGATTCTTTTCTATTGGTTATGGTGATGGGTTTGGTTGGGTTTTTTTGTATCTATTTATCAAGTATTCTGGTGTCAGTTTATCGTGAATATCTACCTGATAATTTGGTTCTTGGACGCCTTTATGAAGGTGTTTATTATATCACAAGCTGATATACAGTGATGCTGAAACCCTAACCCTAGACATATCACACGTTAAAGTCATTCAGACAGCCAAGTATTAAACAGATACGTCTATCAATCATACTATAGTAAACAAATAGCATAATTCTCATAGCAAGCCGATAAATTTGGGTATTTAGGGATGCTACGAAATGAGTTTTTATCCATCATCCGGGAATGTGAGCGATAAGAGGTGAACTAAACAAGAATAAATGAATGAATTTATCATAAGTACATGGAAACCGAAGGTTAAGGTACCCTGAACTAAACAAGAAAATCAGTATACAGTACACAATAACCCCTAAATCATACATTGATTGCCGTGAGTGCCTAAATCATTGCGTATTCATGACGGTTGAATGAGCCGCTACTCTCCAATACTTCATAGAGAATATTAGACCCTAGGCTGTAGCTATGTTATCTAGGAGTTGATATGGGAGATTGGGCCTCTGTGGAATATAAATGAATGAATTAATCATAGTACAGGCGCTCCCCGCGGAGTGTTTGCTGGGCTTGTTTTATCGATCTTTTCTTGCTAATTTATATATTTTCACTTATACTTTAGTGATGATGTCAAAGTACTAAATACTATAGTACCAAAAAGAGGGGTGGGATCAGTACGGTGCTCCCGCAAATACGCTAGCGATATGGGAGAAATACGGTATTAGTACAGTAATATACCTCAATTACTGATTTAATTCGATATTTGCGACTAAATTCCGTAGTGCTATGGCAGTAAATTCACCTCGTTTTTTCATACATGTAACATTGCAGTTCGGGTCATAGGTCTCCGTACCTATCATACATTCAACATACTGGAGACAGAACGAACATTTTCATTTGAAACTGATTTGGAAATGGGGCGCCCTTTCCCTATTTTTAGAGAAGTACAGCCATCGCCCTATGCTTTCAATGAAAAAATAAGATTGTTGCTCTTATCTGTTACGCCAGCCTTATTTAAGAAACCGAGCTAGAAGATGCTGAACAACCTAGAATACTCCCACAGAGTAGAGCCCTGAATGGCTCCATTACCCCCTCAAATAGCCCTCCGTACTAGTGAGCCCCTAGACGTCCATGCCTCCACATACTCTCTCTCCCAATATATTGTACTCCTTACGTCATTCTGGTGGTATTCCGGCTATACCATCCTAGATACATACAAGTATTCCCAACCCTCTGTCCAACAGGTAACCTTACTAATTCGCAGCCGCCTCAAGCTTACTCAACTGCGCTGTATGCTGCCCACTCCTCTCATGCACCTCCCTCACCTCCGGCCTCATCTGCACCTCACAGGTCAAGCATTTCCATGTCTTTGCAGCCTTTTTCTCAGCCTTGCGATGTGCACGGCTAAGTTTGTGGTCTTCGCGGTCTTCAGTGTTGATGGTGATTTTACAGATAGTACAGGTCCACAATGGTGGTTGCTGGGCGCGTTGATGTTTCTCATATTCGAAGATTGATTGTGCTTTTAACGCAAGAGCGATATCGAATGGATCACGAGTTACTACCGGGGTAGGTTTTACTTTTAGAGGGGCGGGAACAACAGTGGGAGATTCCATAGCTTGTGGTTGACGGGGGGTTGGACCCGGCAATATTGAGGGGGTAGTGGACTTTGTTTTTGGTAATACTCTGGAGGCCGTATGCGTAGCTGTGGGTGAATTGGTATACGTAGGCTTATCCAGGTAAATCGCAGCCATATGAATCCTCGCGGCTTCATGGGATGCTTGAAATTTGGAGGTAATGACAATGCCACAGATCTCGCAAGGGAAAGGTTTCCCAGTGGCCTTCCGGTGGGCGATTGATGCTTCATGGGTGCTTTGAAATATTGTGTCGACAGTGGCATTACAGGGTGTACAGAACCAGGTCTTTACTGGAGGGTCTTTGACGCGCCGGTTGGCTTTGCCCTTCTTACTTTTGCTACCTTTTGATTTGTGCTTCTTTTCGTGTGCTGCTTGATCCTTCTGCGCAACGGTGCCGCCACACACCGAGCATACCGATAGTTTGAGCGCTGCCATTTGGTGGATCTGTCCCCGGCAATGGGATACACGGGAGTCCTCGTCAATGGTGATCTTGCAGACAGTGCATATCCATTCTTTCAAAGGCCCCAGTCTAGACCCTGATAAAACCTACACAGGAAACATCAGTCGTTATTACTTGGGGGAAGGACTAGGAGTAGTCACTCTGTCACGATTCTCACAGTGTTTGGACCCTGCTTCGTGTTCTGCTTGGAGAGATGCGTCCATTGAGAGGTTGCATATTAAACAGGTCCAGCGCAGTGCCCTAGATCTGGATATGTGCCACATCCCCGATTCGTGAGCTTTCCGGTAATCACTGATGACTGTTATGTCGCAGATGTTGCAGGTCCAAAGTGATTCACTAGCTTTCGTGGCGGGTCTCTCGTCTTTAGATCTGGCCTTGCATGTTGACTGACTGACTGACTGAGTATGATCGGGTGCCTGTAATGTAGCGGTCTCATTAAGGTCTTTCCTGTTTCAAGGGCCGTGTATACATACGGGACGAATTTCCAGAGTCTGATATTCCATTGTGGTTGAGCAACTATTGATACCAATTCAGTCTAGTTGTTGTGGTGTTGGACGGTAGTGAGGATATATATAAAAATCCGGGGGTAAATTTCAATTAAGCGCAGTGGGATGCCTGAGGCATGGAACTATTGGTTGCCTAAAGCTATACTTCTAATTATATAACTACTACTGAGGGGGTGCCTGGCTTTGATAAATGAAGTAAAAGGTGCTGAATCGATTGTCTAAAAGAGATAGAGAGATATGACAATATATGCTCCAGCAAAGAGAAACCCTAAACCCTTATATGGGATGCCTTGCCTGGATCTTCAAACATATCAAATAGAGAAACACGTGACTCATATATGAAACCCCCCCATCGGCTATCCTTATTAGAAAGCATCTACAACAATAAAGTGTTCACTGGCATAACAAGATCTTTCAATATTGCTAAGACTGGCACTTCCGAAATCATTACCCTCTACTCACCAATTCTCACTCGGCACTAGGAACGCAAACATCTCCACCCCCACTTAACTGTCCCCACTTAACTATAAGCCAATACAAGATCAAAAACAAGGGCCGCGACAAGCCCGGGAGAGGCACTAAAAACGAACCTATCACAGGCCCCTCGTAGATTCCTTGTCCAGTCGAAGCTGCCACTACCACACCACAAACTACTCCTGGCCCTGCACATGGTTTTCCCCTGCCCCCGACGACTCCAACTAGCGCTACAGGAACACGAGCCTCCGAATCTGCCAGAGTTTCCGGACAAGGCCTCCCCCCAACCCAGGCATCCCCGAGTACCGCCCCTGAGCCATCAGCCTCTGCTTCAGATGTTACGATCCACATATGCCCCGACAACATAGCCATAATCTTAGAAACATGGAGCAGACACAGGGTTGTTCCATACCGTCAAATCTTTTGTGCCGACTGCTCAATCAATTTGTTAGAGGAATACTTAGGTGTAATATTGTATGCCGACTCAAGCTTCTTTACACGGAAAGGGGACTTGTATTTCAATTACACAAGTGATAGAACCCCAACATTCAGATTCAATCCGAGCAAACCGGAAGATGTAAGAGATATCCATTTACGCTTCCAAGGGAAACCAAGTAAGACAATCGGAGTGATCTTGTGCGTACGCAGCAGGAGAATACCGGTAAATTTCTCTGTATCTAGTTCCTTTCCATACTCTTAGCTAACAGAGAAATTGTGCTCAGCGGATGTATTGGATCCCCATCTTCATTTTCTCAGCAATCATTATCATCACTGTGATACTCGCTTATGTATATAAGCATGAAGGTTCAGAAACCATGGTATGAAATATCCGGGGTGATTATAAAACAAGCTACAAAGAACTATCACTGGCTGATCTGAGAGGGGGGCTTGCGGGATGACTGAGTCGGCTGTCTTTCGACCTGATTATTCCTACCCCATCTCACATCAGAATTTTCTTCCGCATCTTCTGACCCTACCTCTAACAAACCTCTCCACCTCTACTTTAACTATGAGCCAACGCCAAAAGAAGAACAAAGGCCGTGACAAACCTGGGAGAGGTTCATACGGTACTAAAAAACACTACCCCGGCTTCCTCCCCAACCGAAGAATCAGTGCCAGATTACGAATTCCAACATCCGCTACAAATCCATTGCATTTCCAGTCAAAGCTGCCCCAACTACCTCTGCACCACAAGTTTCACGAGCTACTCCAAGCTGTGCATAGCCTCCCCGGCCCGGATCAATCTCCGCATCCACCAGATACTCCTCCGGCTAGGGTAGCTTACAGCACCACCTCTGCGTCACCAGTCGATATACCGGGTGTTCATATATTCCCCCGATAAAGCCATGGTTTTAGAAACATGGAACCGTTGAAGAGTCCCCTCCTCGGTAGATGCCTTTTCCTCGCTGCTCTATTTATTCGGTGAAGAGATATTTTCGTGGGATCATGGATACTGACTCGAGGTCCTATAGAAGAAGTGGAGTTTTCAAGGTTTAGTGCACAGTGCGGTTGCCCTATACGGGTTCGGATTATAAGGATATTAGCCCGGTAAGAATATACGGCCGACACGGACAAAGGATATTTTATATCCACCAGTATCGTCCTATAACAACTACTCGATAATGATATGATACTGTCTAGAATATATATTCTTATAGGGCGATTGTACTGTGGCAGCAGTATGGTCGGTACAGAGGCTCGGCCCGAGAGATACCGGTGGTGAGATGGAGACCACCCACGCTCAAAAAAGAGACAGTGTTTGTCTTGGGGTGGTTTAGGGCTACTGCGAAACCCATGGAACCAGACTTGGTTCGGTTTCTTGTGCGATTGCCTAATTCTTTCGAATGGCCAACCTCCGTAAAAAAACACCAAAGGAAAGCCAAGTAAGACAATTGGGATAACGCTACGTATCAATCCTGGGAGAATACCGGTAAGTTCCTCTATATCTGATTTCTTTCTGTACTCTTAGCTAACAAGGATAATTTGTTCAGCGAATGTACTCAAACCCCGTATTAATCTTCTCAACTATCATCATTATCACCTGGTGCTCGCTTATGGGTTTAAGCATGAAGGGTCGAAACAGCATGGTACGGCATGCTAGGTAAGACCCAAACTGAACCAACCTAATATTTATTCTTGCTAACTTAGTAAGGTAACTTGTTCACTAGTCTCTTCCAGGTTACTGTTCGTAGGGTCTACACCGGGGAAAGGGGAGATATTGTGCCGGGTTCGGTGATGGTGGCGGTCGTGGTGGCGGTGTTGTGATATTCCACCCCACTCTTCCATACTGGCTTCGATGTACCTAAGATTCACTGAAGGGCCTTCCTAATATATAATATCAAGTTTGTAGTTATTCATCTTTCATACGCTTATGCATCTGTATAGAGGTGAATTTGCTCTATACAGGGTGCTCAACTGTGATATTACCGGCTCTGTCTATCAGGGGCTAAGATAGGACCAAAGGTAAGAAAACTCTATAAGAGTAGGAGCGCTTCGGGACCTTTGTAGGGTACCTTCCCAGGGAATTCCGGCCTCTGCCAATATGCTGCTCCGGCTTCAGTAGTAGCGGTAGGCACAGTAGGCAATCATACACATAATGCCCTCGATTCCATCAATATTTCCAATATCAAAATTCTCCCACTAACACGTTCTCCCACCTGGTACCCGAGTACCCACTTTCATTTCTCGATAGATATTTAGGAATCGATACCACGCATTGACAATTGTGAACTCTGCATTTTTAAAAAAACTAACTTTAACAAGACACAGAACCTTAATTAATGAGTAAAACAAAAAAAAGACACAGAACCTTAAGTACAAAATTTATAGAATTATATAAACATAATTATTATCCTTCATCCCAAGCTATTGGGGAAGATAAGGACTACCCTAATCAAGGCAAGTCTTGAAAAATATAGTCCGTTGCGCCGGCACTAATCTTTCGCCTCGTACTCATTGAAAAGTCCCATACTTTCGTAGTCAATCAATCGACCCTCCTTCTTAATCTGCTGCATCTCCCTCATATACATTCTGCTGAAACCAGTGTACAGGCAGAAACCATGCTCCGGATCAGACGTAGGAATAAGGCCTTTTTGAATAAGATTAGCGCGGGCTATCGTCGTCGTATATTGCAACGAGCGCGCCGGAATATCCGCAGCGTCCAAGAGGGGAGTCTTGTAGTACGCATCTCAGATCCAGACGGAGGGAGGTAATTGCCAAAATAGGCGCCGCACTATCCAACTCGAAAGTCAGTGAATGCTTCCTAATTCCAGCGCTGACAACTTACAATATACGACATCCTAGATCCCATTGTTAACAAGAAGACGCCTCCAAAACGGTTCGTCGTCGATATATACTCTTCCGTTAACAATGACTAATTTCATATCTTGTTAGAAAAGGAAACAGGGCCTAGTGCGGGCTTTTGCACGTACTACCAACTGCATCCATGAACGAGGGATCTCTGGTATGGGAGGGATACTGTAAGAGTGCCGTATCGAGCTGATACTCTGTCAGTGGTTGCGGGAGGAACTCCCACAACATGGGGCGAGATCTGCAACGGAGACGTAGGTAGACCTGTACTATCATTTGTGGAACTGGAGTAGTGGGCGCTGGGGTGTATAAACAGTCACTGATGGGTTCCATTGCCATGAAGTGGTGGGCGCTGGGCAGGACATTCTAGTTTCAGTAGGTTTTAGAGATTGTCAGGAGTGGTTAGAGAAACTTACGTTCAACGCGGAGCAAGTGTAATCGTAATCCGGAGTTGGATATTATGTAGCGAGAGCTTTTTATTATCGCACCAGACAAAAAGGAAGCAAAAGTGTGTGATGGAGATGGGAAGACGTCGTAGAGATTCTGCCTTAGCCTTGGGCTCTTTGGGCCGCCAAGTACGTCATGAGCACTAATGTAGGTTCAATAATCTTGACATCATTTGTGCTATAAGCTATGGTTTGTCATCGCTTCTTGCCCGAGTGCTACAGCATCCTTTTCAGATGACATTTTATATTTCGTTGCTATTGTAGGAATGTAACACGGCTATGTATATATACGTCGACCGGAGTACATTCGCACCCCCACCACGCCGGGTGCTGAGAACCCAGAGGATCCCGTATGGGATAGCAAGATTTGGTAATGAATCTGAGATAGAAAATCAATTTTGCAATAGAAAAGGCTTTGATCCGGGGGACAGTAAGGGATATATCTGGGATCCTGAGGTCCAGTATAGCAAGGCGTGATTATAGATCGGCGGAGAAGTTATACCGCTAGAGATCTCAGTAGGTGTTGCCTCCTATGGTGTCTTAGATGACTACTCTTGCCCTCGTTTCTTTTTTTCTATTTTTGCATTGTGTCTTAGGTGGCTTCTCAGTACATACCCATATTCTGTGAAATGATATTAAGCCAAGTGTATGTAATAGATATAAATGTATAAATAACTTCATTTACCTATCGAGTGATATATGATTCTTTAGGCTCCATATACTTATGGTTAATTCACTCATTCAGTGATATATGATTAATCAAGCCTGTCGAGTGATAGTTCATGGCTGCCCCACTATACAGATTACTCATCATTTATAGACATTTCTAATTGCGATAGCGCCAAAAGGTGGTAGTAACGGCAAAGCCCCTGACTCAGATAGCGGTATCCTGCGACTTCACGTTATTCCGTAATTGCAAGCTGTGTCGTGCCCCCCCCGGATAACGTTGGGGGACTGGCCCAGCTCAACACTCATTGACACTGGAGATACCAAGGGAGTTCTACAAAATGCATACAATCGTGCAGAACCGTTCCCTATGCCTGATGACGAATCTGCACGTCGGAGATCAATAGCACAGGGACATGCAAGATGGCCAAATTAAAGGAACCCAGGTACTGCTCCAGAATCACACCGGGACAGGGTGCTCCCGGTGCGCTCACTGGCCATAACCTTTTCCCGGGTCTGAGCACTGGCCAACACAAGACATCCAAAAGACTGCAGCCTGCAGGTAAGGGGGTAGGGGGTCTTGGCGCATACATACAGCTGAACCTCGCGCCCACCGCGTCTTCCAGCACAGCATTCACTCTGCTCACGTCCCCCCCCAAACCCCTCCCGCCAAAGCTGTTCGGATGTCATGCCATTCCTCAGTCTTCCAAACGAGATCATCCAGGAAATCGCCGAAAACCTCGATGAGTTCGGTCTCAAGAGCCTTCTCGAAGCTTGCCCCCACCTCACGGCCTTAATACCCCTCCTCGATACGGCTCTCCTGGCAAGCCAAAAGCAGAAGAACCAAGATAGGAGGATCTCGGCACTTCACTGGGCGGCAGAGAAGGGCTTTAGGAAGCTGGCGACTATTCTCCTGGATAACGGAACCGAGATCAATGTTCGGGACTCGTTCAACCAGACACCATTACACCACGCTGTACTTAGTGACAATGTGATGATGACGACATTCCTTTTGGAACGCGGGGGAGTCGATATTAACGCCCACGATGACGCATGGCAGACTGCATTTCACTGCGCGGCGTTGTCTGGACAGGAATCGATGGTGAAGATTTTTCTAGATTACGGCTGTGAGATCAACCAGGGCACCCACCAGGCCAAACAGACAGCTCTTCAATTCGCAGTACAGTTCGGGAATGTTGCCGTCGCCGAATTACTACTCCGCAGAGGTGCCGATATCAACCGCCGATGTGAGAGGGGGAAAACTGCGCTCCATTGGGCAGCCCAAGGTAATCATGTTTTTAATAGTGATCTGGTGCCGGGGATAAGCCTATTGCTGGACAATGGGGCAGACGTTGGTGTTCAAGATTATTTGGGAAATACACCACTTCATGTGCTGGCTCAATGTTATCTAGATGGGGCATGCGACGCGATCAAGGTATTGTTGGAGAACGGTATCGGTATCGATGTGCAGAATAAAAAGGGGAAAACAGCACTCCATTTAGCGGCATTAGACGACTCGGGGCGTGATTCTCCGGATGTTTTGAACTTGCTGCTTGATGAGGGGGCTGATATATCGATTCGGGATGAGCGGGGACTGACGGCGCTTGAGACGGCGGTAAAGAGGGGGTTCCGTTTTAAATTTAGGGATCGGAATGAGTGTGAGATTGGATTTCGGGGAAGTATGTTACCAACTCTTTAGCTCTTGTATTGTAGAGTAGTTGGTAGAGGTGATGAGTGTTAGAGTAGTGTATAGTTATTTTTAGTTACCATGTATAATATTAATTAATAATTTATCTAAAAGAGATGAAGGATCAAACGGTGCTCTAGAATACATATAAGATCTCTCGTAAAAAGACAGCGTATGTACGGTTGACCGGATAGTTACTAAGAACTAATTTTTTGCGAGAGAATCAAACCTCACATATTTCAGTAACTCAGCAGACTTAGTAGACTTAGCGAGGCAATATGCATATATATACTTGGGTTATTATTCCCTAGATTTATCTGTGCTTAAATTATCCTGCTGTCTAGGGTACATATAATCTTAATATATTAAGGTTTCTACCTTTGTCACCACCTCCAGCCCACTGTAGACATACTTGCCGATCGCGAAGCACATTATCTACATCTTATAATATAAGGTCTAGGATAATATTAGGCATTAATACTTAAATTAATTAATTTTCTTCGTTTAATAAAAAGGAAAAAGAGACGGAATACAAAAGAATTTATTTGTGTCATGCTGGGGACATATGTACCTAAGTACTGCTATAAACAAAAGAAAAGAAAGGAAGAAAAGGCCCTCTTCGAGTAATCCATCATAACTAACAAGACAACAATCTACCTAAGGACAAAATACCACAATAGGAACCCGCTAACTCCTCTAACGCCAATGAAATGTTGTAATAAATATCAATATACGTCCCAAGTTTAATTGAAGGCGCGGTCTATGAAAATGGCTTCAGCTTACCAGTTTCAACTCTAGACGCCATACTCCCTCCTCCTCTACCCTACTGCCGGGTCCCCTGGTTCTCGGACTAGCGCGGGTTCAATAGTACTCATCACGGGGGGAACTAATCTAACATCTCGCTCGGGCGCGGGGCGAGTCTGGGATACAGGCATGAGGACTGAGTAGATGTAAATAGCGATGTTGTCGTTTACTATGACCGCAGCTGGGCTCTGGCTCCCTGCACTTTGTCCGGGATCCTGCGTGGTAACCTGTATCACTTCAACTTAGTATGGAGATAGGGCTTAGGGCTTAGGGTCTTACCATGTTCCTCCGCCGTTTCAAGCATTTAAACCCTTGGATTAGGCCAATGATTGCGACCACCACACCAATCAGGCTAGTGACAATAGTAACGATACCAATCGTTGAGTTTCCCTCATCCCGGGCGTAGAGAGTATGAAGACTATTACTACCGCGAATTTCGTCTGTAGCCTTGGAAAATGTGACGATTGCTGAAAGGGGTATAGTTGGAGCCATTGCTTCAGTAGACCTGCCGAGATCCCTAGGGTGTATAACGATTTTCTCCCTTGGAAAGGCCGAATATATCCTTAGTGTGTTGTGTTGGTGGTCACACCACCCTTAGTGTGGTGGTGGTCCCCACCCTTAGTGGGGGCCAAAATCGGCGAGGCGGTGCACATAGGTATTTTGATACCCTACCAATGATTTGGGGGAGGAATCCCTAACCTATGATTTAAAAGAAGTGAAACCTCTCGGCAGTGCTGCCTATTGTATGTACCAACAGAAACATTCAAGACCTGACTTACTTGCCACTCTTAAGTTAAAGCCACTCCCTTCCCTTTTTTAGCCCCCACTTTGGGTGGGCAGCATTTTCCACCAGACTAAGGGATAGAAGCTTAGCTTAGAGCATCTAATTTACACTAGGCTACTCTTTTAATCACTTTGGAATTTTAATCACTTTGGAATTTTCGTCGTTGCGGCCAGCGCCTTGTTGAGAGCCGCCCGCTGCTTGGAAATTGCACAATGCCGGGTTAGCCTTTTGTACCCTTTTCTCTGTCACACCTATCTTTTCTCCTCTAAATCCGGAAAGTTCGTAGAGGACAGAAAGCTTGGCTGCAGAAAGTGTTTCCATATGTACTTCGGGGGTGAGGGAAAGTCTGTCCCCATGTGGCAGTGGTGACGCCTATTTCGGGTAGGAAATATTCGCACTAGCCACAGTATTTGAACTGCCTGGGGACAGACTTACCCCTACACCCGAAGTACCATGTTTTCCCGTGTTTACAGTTTCAGGTAGAATTATTACGGAAGTGTGGCGTGCAAGACCAATAACTTTGATTGGCCTTCTTGGTTCTCGGCGATAATTCCAGCGTCAGTATTGGCTGCAAAACCCTATGTTTCCGCAATAATTCTACCGGAAACTGTACTTTAAAATCGCGGTCGTTTAGTGACGGGACACAAGCCGCTTACTACAAATCGTAGGCGGTTAATTAGGGACACAAACCAGTTACCATATGAATTCGAAAGAACCGCCCGGATGCTTTAGAATCCTAGTACTCGCCGAAAAATAAAGTCTGACAATTGATTATGTACTAGTACATAATTACACAAACAGGAATTAGAAAACTGCTGAAAGATAGTGTCTAAATAGCTCAATGTCAATGGGGATAACAATTATAATGTTTGGTTTATTTTATTGCATGTACTGGTACATAATCGATCATCAGACTTTATTTTTCGGCGAGTAGGAGAGCTATGGTGGCTTTTGTGTCTTTGCTAAACGAGCCTACCCTTGTCTGGTGAGACTTGCTGCCCACCCAATGTGGCGGTGCTGTAGCTTCGTCAATCACAACATAACCAATAAACAAGAGCGTTTGAGTGAAGTATCTGGCAGAGCCAGTAAGAAAATTTTAATCTTCTCAAGTCCTTTGGCCCCCATTTTGGGTGGGCATCACCAGAGAAAGGTCTCCCAGTTAAATTTTGCCACTCAACACTGCAGGTCTCTATATTGAGTATCCCTTAAGGTGCCCCCCTTGTGTAACAGCTAGTCATGTCTTTGGCTTGAGTGGCGGTCTAGTAAAGAGTGTTTTTTGAAGTAGTTTCCCCTAACCCTTCCCCTAACCCAGAAAACCGGTCAGACCCTGATTGGTAGGAGGCCAAAAACCCATACGCACTGCCCAGTCTATCCTGCTGACATAGCGATAATTTCAGCCCCCACAGAAATGGGGCAGCAATGACACTTTTTTTTTTTTTTTTTTTTATATCAAGTGATTTTATTATTCTGGGTACAAAATCTGGTATGCAGTTTAAACTATGACCTAAAAAGAACCCTTCCCCTTCCTAAAAATAAAACGCGTCCCCTAAAATTCCAAACTTATAAAATAAACACAAAAGAAAAATTAACAAATGAAATGCACTGCACATCTCTGTCCTTCTTTTGATGACTTCTTGTCTTGTTGCCGTTATACACGGACTTGGTAAAAGTGCTGGCTCTTTATGTTTCGGAGTGAGTGATGGAGGTGAGGGAGGACAAGGTGGAGGGAGATGGCACTGGTGACGGGAGTGCCTTTTTAGGGAAGTTGATCTTGTTTTGTACAACAAAGGCCCCGACGAGTAACGAAAGGGCTTCGGAGCTCCATATTTCGTCGAGGGAGCTGACGTTAGGCAGGAGGGAGTCTCTGGAGGCGGTGAGACTAGGACAGTGTAAGAGCACATGCTCTGTGGTTTCGGGTGATAGGGAGCATCTGGGACAGATGTCGGTTGTGTGAAGATTTATCCACGACTTATGGGCGTTTAAGTAGCTTTTTCCCACTCGCATTTGATGAAGACGGGAAGATTGGAATTTATGAAGAGACATAAAATATGGTGTTGTAAGGGAACAACCGTATTTATAGTAATTGGGTGGAGGAAAGAGAGTCTCCCAGTTCTTCAGGAGTTGTTGTTTAATAGCCATTGAGTAATTCGTGTGGCTAAGATTGGAGCCTAGTAACGGTTGTATGAGGGAGCCTAGGAACTCGATGGGCAGGTGATTGACTCCTGCCTTAGCGGTTGAGTTCCACTTTTTGGGGGGATTGGGGAGCCCTTTTAGAAGCTCAGAGTGTGAATAGCTTCGTTCCGGAGAGACGGTCGGAAAAGAAATGTCAAAGCGGGCCGTGACTGGGTTGTTTAGAGGGTGAGCTGTTGCAACTCTGACGGCATGCTTAATTTTAAGATAGTGAAGGTAAAGCACTAATGGAGGGGTGGAAGCCTCTGCCCAAAGGGCGTGTAGATTGGTTGCTCTGAAGCAGCCGAGCTCCCACCTGAGAACGGAATTCCAGAAGACTTCCATTTCTTTTAGGGCTGAGGTGGGGGTGAAAAGAGTGGCGCCGTAGGTAAGCATGGGCCGGATGGCGAGGGTGGCTAGTTTCCTACAGTTACCTGAGGATAGCCCTTTTCCGGGGGAGGAAAATCTGTGTAGAATGCCAAAGGAGGCCTGGGCTGAGGCCAGTCTCCTTAAAAAATGATCGTTTGGGTTGAATGCGGGTGAGAACCAGTAGCCAACCCACCGGACTATTGGTTTGGGATGAAAGATGTGCCCGTCGATACGCACAGGGAGGTGTGAGACCGGTGACTTGTCTCTGGGGGTGCGCCAGTGCATCAGCTCAGTTTTAGCAACCAAGAAGGACACGTTACGGGGGGCTGCATCGTTTTTAAGACGATAGTAATTTTCTTGGAGTAAAAGAATGTTTTCCTCCACTGTGGGGGAGGCAACCGTAATAGCAAAATCGTCAACGTACGATAAAGTAATGCCTGGTGAGGGTTCCAAGTGATGAAGAACGCTAACATAAATAACAAATAATAAGGGGGAGATGGGGGATCCTTGGGGGACCCCTACTTGAACAGGAACGGCTAGCTTGGGGGAGCCTTTGTAAAGGAGGGTAACCCAGCGATCGGATAAAAAGGAGAGAATCCAGTTAACCATATAAGGAGGGACAGACTGTGAGGTAAGAATGGAGGCGAGGGTGTGTTTAACCACATTATCAAAGCCGCCTTTGATGTCCAAAAAGAGAGTGGAAACTTTAAGTTTAGCTAGCTGCATAGTCCTAATCTCATTATAAAAGACTGTGGTGGCGTCTGAGGTGGAGAGACCTGCGACTGAGCCGCACTGATGTGGGTGTACTAGGCCGGTAGCTTTCGCTATCTTTGCCAATCTAAGTGTAACAACTTTCTCCAAAATTTTTGAAAAAGTTTGAAGAAGTACAATTATTCGGTAGGAAGAGGTAGCTGAGTAGTCGTCTTTGCCTGGCTTGGCTAGGACTACGCCATTTGCCTTTTTAAGAGAGAGTGGATGATATCCGTATTTTAAAAGAGGGGTAAGAATTCTGGGAATGACTGTTGGGTTGATTCTATGAATGCCTTTCCATACCAAGTAAGGGATGGAGTCAGGCCCTGGAGCTGAAAGATTTGAAGTTCTGGAAAGAACAATTTGAACTTCCTCGGGTGTAATGACAGGGACGTTATGATAATGTAGAGGAACGGGAGAGCCAGTATCGGGCCTTGGGGGAAAAAACGCTTTTACTAAATTTTCATTTAGAATTTGGGGTGTGGGAGAGTTGGGAATGGAGGGGATCCGATCTTCACATCTGGTGGCCATTTTCTTGAGGCGCCACATGTCGGAGGGGGAGGCGTTGGACACAAACGCGTTTCAGTGGTCGCGTTTGGCTTTTTTAATAGCGTTAAAGTAGGCATTCTTGGCCTCTTTTAGCTCAAAAGGAGGGGAAAGTCCTTTGCGGTAGGACTTGTGGACGCTGTGATATATGGATCTTAATTGGGATAAATTAGGGTTCCACCAGGGTTTAGACCACGACGAAACCTTCTTTGTAGGAGTGTGTAAAAGGAGTGTATTATGAAGTTGACTAAAGGACTTGTCGAACCAGTTATCAAGATTACCGAGATCTGGGGGTAGTTGAAACTGGCTTAAATGGGGAGTGATAAGGTCCCAGTTAACGAGGGACCAGTTGGGAGTATTATAAGGGGTAAAGTCGGAGTCAGGGGGAACCATCTGGCAAAGGATGACTCTGTGATCCGAACCGGAAGAGACTGGAGGCATAAGCCACTTTGAAACTAACTGAATTGCAGAATGATTTGCCCAGGTAAAATCGATAACACTATGTCGTTTCCTTGGGTCGGGGGAGATTCTGGTGAACTTCCCAGGAGTGTTAATGAGCGAAAAGCCAAGTTGGTTGGCTAATCTAAAATAAGGAGTGGAAAGGTTTAACTCTGTTGACGAGAACTTTCGTAACGGGTCCGCAGCGGAGGAGTGAATATTGAAGTCTCCTACAACAACGGTGGGAAAGGATAGGGCCGGAAAGGCCATGTGAGGGGGAACAGATCTAACAGAATCAGACACTTGTCTGTTGTAAACATTAACGAGTGCTAGGGATAGAAACGAGTGACTTGAGGTGGCCAAATGTAATGTAATGGAAATAATGTCTCCTCGGTGTGAGGGGGACTGAGTAACGGAGTTTTTGTCCAAAAAGGAAAGGTTAACGTAAAAACAGACTGAAACCTTGTCTAATTGGTGTGTAGGTGTGGGTTTAAAAAGGGCAAAATTGGGGGCAATTAAGGGAGAACGATTAAATAAAGGGGGTTCTTGCACAGCTATGACCTGTGACGAGTGAACTACTGGATTTGAGAATAGAGAAAGAAACACATTATTGCTCCCGGCGCAGTTGTGTTGGATGATGTTAAGTGAAGGACTATGTTTAGTGGTTGTACTAAACATTTTAATTGGTGTCATTCATAGCCACTTCCTCGGTGGCTTCTGAAGAGGGCTGGGCCTCCTGGGTAGGCCCTCCTCTGAGTTTGTTGATGATGGAAATGCGGTGAGGGCACTTCGAGAAGTTTGCTGTGTGGTTTCCCCCACAGTTGACGCACTTGGAGGGGGTGGCAACACAGCAGTTGGGTTTGGGACGGACATGGCCAGGGCACGTAGTAACAGCGCACTGGTGTTTGTCCCTAGGGTGGCCTAGGGAGCAGATGGGGCAGGTGGGTTCTTTTTGCTTACACCCTTTGGTCGGGTGCCCGAACTTGTAGCAGTTGCGGCAGAGGGTGGCTTTAGAGGCTGACCACATGACAGAGCAGTGGCGAGGGCGTGAGAAGAGTCTAATGGTGGTGCCGATAACGGCTGCTTCTTCAGCCGTGACAGTGATAACGACTGTCGAGAATTTCTGGGTGTTGCGGGTGGAATCATCAGCAGTGAGGAAGCGGGTGTCAAGAGGAGTGATCCCTGTTGCGAGTTTAACTGCTTCAGGGAAGGACTTTTTAAGGTGGTCGAGATCGGGGAATTCGCTTAAGGGGATGCCTCTGATGGCTACATCACAGGTGGTGGGAGCTTGTTTAAACAGCTGGAACGGGTTGGTGGGGTCGTTGACCGTTTGGTTAAGAATGGCTGTGAGCCCTTCGAAAAAGAGGGCGTATGTGGATGCTGGAACTGTTGGGGGGGGCGGTGACTGACACAGCTCCACGCTGGTTGATGGAGACTGTGAGGGAGGTGACAGGGGCAACTTGTCCTCCTTTAGCGAGGAACTGGCCTAGGAGGGTGGGAAGACGTTGGACGAGGGACTCAGAGTCTTTGTGTGGCGGGGCGGTTGGGATGGTAGGGTGAAGCCTAGGCAACGGAACGGTGACAGCGACTAAGACGGCGACAATAAACGGTGTTACGACAAAAGATATTACAAGTGAAAAACTCGGTAATATTTCTTTACTAAACAATAAAAACAAGACGTTGCGTGCCTAAGAAAATCCTTGGGGCGAGGCCCCTCCTTATACGTTTCCCCTCTTTTCCTGCCTACAAAATAACTTTTACACCGAAGAAAACTTTTCACTCCGATTCCAAAATCCCCCCACTGTTTCTGTTGGATATGTCACATTCAACAGAAAGGTATCTTTCCCATACAAACCGCATACAAAATGTACAAGGGGACTTTGGGGGCATCCGACAACGTTACGTAAAATCCGAAACTAACAAAATGGGCCGTCGGCCCGAAAAACCTTATTGACAAATACGTTTATCGTTATCAGCCTCGGGTGCGCGAACACAAGCCTTCCCGCGCCTATTATTGCCTGTTTGTAGAAACGTCCCCTCCGCGCGCACTTAATCGACTCGATCGTCTAGTGGGGGCGAGGTCGAAGGTGACCCTCTTGCGGAGGTGTGATCCGGTTTTGGCCTTGTTTCGTGTGACGGTGGCGTGGGTATCCTTGGAGCTGCCCGCGACACTTTGAGAGGGGAGGGGGTCTGTCTGGACGAAAAGAACCTTCGCTGGGCAGTGGGTAAGGTCTTGGGCTTATCCTCCGTGACTTTAGTCTGCTTGGGGCGAGGGTTGGTGGACTTCTTTGGGGTGGTGTTGGCAGCCGACTTGGCTGCGTCGACATACGACATTTTTTTCCGTGACAGTGACCGGTTTGGGGGGAGATTTGGCGGGAGGACTCTGGTAGGAGGGACCGGCAGAAGGGGTTGGTTGTACTCTTTGATGGGGGAAGGTAGCAGGGGGGGAAGCAGTTGAGTTTTTGATGTTTTTAACGATGGCTTCGAGCCTCTCGAAGCGGTCGTAGACGCTGGTGGGGGAATGGTTAGAGGCATACCGAGTCTTTGTCTGAATGTCGTTGACTGCGGCGGTGAGTGTGTCGAGTTGGTGGGAGAGTTCGAGGGCGGCATGTTTGGCCTGGGCCGCAACCTTGAAGGTGGAACAGAGGAGGGTGATGAGCAGCTTCTCCATGGGGGAGGTGCTGTCGTCATTCATGGCGTTGGCGACGGTAACAGAGATGAGAGAGGAGTTTGGCATGCCTATCTCATGGTCAATAAGACCAGTTTGTAGGTTGTCATAAATTTCGGAGAGAGAGGGGTCAGGGCTTGGCATTTTGAAGCCTGAAATTTTTGGGTTTTTGGTGAGGTAAAGCGGTTGCCACGCAAAGTTTTGGTGTGGAATTTCAAAAATTGAGGAAATAGAGGGGATGGAGGATGGGGCAGCAATGACACGATAAGGGATAAAGTATACGCTTCCTCTACATAGATTCGAAAGCATCCCCCCAGGCGGTTCTTTCGGATTACTACGGTAAGCGACCGCGATTTTACAATACCATCCATTTCTCACAACAGACCACCAAAAAGAACACCATGATTCCAAAATCACTACTACACCTTCCCTTATTTGATAAGAAAATGTGGTTTTTACACATAATACTGGGGCACAGTGTGAAAAAATTTTGTGAAAAAAAGAGGGAGGTGATTGAGCTCACCTAGTACTCGCCCACAAATAAAGTCTGACGATCGATGATGTACCAGTACATACATAATGGGGCGAAACTAATACCCAAAGCCTTGTTAAGGCGATATTTGAACAAATACTACCCTTTCTACTGAGGACCCTAGATATAACCTTTGGTAGTTCTTTAATTTGTTTGATAATTTCCTCTCAAAAAATCCTTTCCTAGTATATAGCTACATAAGCGATCGTCAGACTATATTTTTGGGCGAGTAGTAGCTATAGTCCATTACTCTAATAAACCTGGATATTTTCTTAAGATATATAAAAAGTATTTTGAGATTTAAAAATGTAAAAATATGTGGATACTAAGACACTTCAACCATGGTTCTTCACAGAATTGTGGCCTATGTGGCTGTGGAGCATACCAATTAGTACTAATCTTCAATGTCTTGATGGATGTTTCATCCCTCCATGGTATCCTAAAATAATCCACGGGAGGGCATGGTATAGAAAAGGTTTTTTCGTTTGTTAAGTCATTGCTGACTAGAATTGAAAGGTACGCGAAGAAGTAGGGGAAGGGGGGATTAAAGTTAGGTGAGAGACAAAGACATTGGACCTAAAGTAAGGCAACCAGGACCGAAAGACAACCTCGGCCACCTACCCACCTCCCAGGCCAGTCGCTGACAATCCTATGTAGCTTGTTGTGTAACCATCTACTATTACAATACATAGAGGTCTCTCTGTACTTGATATACTACCACCTTGGTTCCCTCAATATTTTCCTTTAGGGTATATTGCTCAATATTGGGCCCTTAAAGTCACTTGTTATCAATACTGAAGTTTAAATTTGCCTAATGTATCGTAGATGGGTAAGTTTTCCGATGTGAACGGTATAAAAAGTATTCACAATAGGAATATACAGGCCTATTTATCACTGGCATAAATGCACAATGATTTAGAAATAGGTGAGACGGGATGGATGAATTAGACTAGGAAACATAAGATGTATATCGAATCATGTCGGTACCCTTAAAGAATTCACGGAAGTAATAACCGACGCAATTGCTCAATTAAAGTCTCACTCGGATATATACAGTATTCACAACCCGGCAGTCCACCCGCACTAAACATTAGGATTGGACGCTGTAGGCTGCTCTGTGTATCCGACTACTATAAGATATTCTTATTAAGAGGAATAAAGATCTATCCAAAAAGAAGATGAACCATGATTATATTAATTCTGGATAGTCTATATGCGATTTTCTATATCGTTCTTAAAGAACAGGTGTCATCGTGGCTGATAACACTTAGCTTTTCATACTAGCGTGTGCCACACCGACTGTGATTATATTATCCATTGTGTCCTCGATTTAGAATGAACTAGACTTAAGGCACTAGTATACTAGACTTATAGGGTATCAAGATATAAGGGTTATGGTTGCCACTCTTCTTAGCCCGCTTGTTAGCTCCATTATCGTCTATGTCGAGGATTGCAGTCGATCGGGTTTGTTTGTTCCGGCGATTTGAAGTATGCGTAATATTTCTTGGAATTTTTTTTACAGTGTTTGGTAGGGCATGTGAAGCTTTCAAAATATAGAGCTCAAAAAAAAGAGAAGAAAAAAGTATTGTAATTACAAAACATATTTTTTATTATTTTAAAAAATTAAAACGGTAGGTAAACACAACGGGTGAGTTCTTATGGTATTCGGGGGATCATAAGTTAACCATATACAAGATATGTCCATATGGGCGCTTTATGGATACTCGGAAGTCATTCTACCTTTAGAAACCTCTAAGCATGCAGTAACCTACTCAAAAACTAGAGGAGTTAATTGCGAGGATGCTAAAGAAAATAGAAGACCATGGCATAGCACCCTTTCTCTCTTCGCAATAATCTCAGGGGTGGGGTAGCCCACCTACGAACTCCATATTTTAGGAGCCCCGATTGCTAAGACTTAGTTTTGACGAGAAGGCCGTTTAATCGTGTGGTATTTTGCAGCATCAATAATACATGAACATACACCGGGTTAGGGATTGTAAAGGGAGGGCACTCTCCCTTTCTTACAACTATCGAGTAGTACAATAAAGAAATTCCTCCTTTTAATTATAGGGAAGCTTTTCTCCTTATCTTCTCTTAAACTCTAGGCTGCCGCCTTGTACTACCTTGTGATTTTGGGAACCTGAGCTGTCCGCCTTAAGTGCACAGCTGTTCTACCTCAACGTATGTTTTCCCCGCTTCTACCTTGGCACTTGGCTATCAGTTCTTTCGTCTTCCTTCTTGGCGTCCCTCTCAAGTATATATATCAGGCCTTTCCCCCTCCTCCGGCCTCCTTTTTCTTCCTCCCTTAACACCATGTCTTCTCCTGACCGACAGCATAATGCTGAGCTACAATGGCGGCCCCAGGCACTTACGAGAGTGTCTGTCTGTCCGTCTGCTTTTAAACTGCTAACTGTTTTAGGGGGAAGCATGTCGGCTGGTGGGTAGTGCCCCAGCCCTGATGATGGTAGCTTTACCGAAACATGCTTTAAGTTATCTCCATTGCACACCACGATTGAGAAAAGGTTCTCCCTTAGTATACTTGTAAATGAGATTTAACCCGTAGTTCTATTTGAGCTGTGGATGTGAATTTTTGGGTAAAAGAAATGAGAAGATGGGGTAGCCTAGAACGCCTAATTACCTCGATCGCCCTATAATAGTGGGGATTTCGCACTCGCTCTGAAATAAGTGCCAGGTCAGAGAGAAGCAAACCAAGGCAGCTTCAACTAGGAACGAATGCATGTCCAGAACGACGTGCGGGGGTGAGCGTGAGACGAGTGGGTTTTTTTATCCGTTGGTTTCCCGATCTGCCTAATGATTTAGGCTTCCGGGCGTGCGATACAGACTTTAAGCGTCACGTTACCAGTTATTATTTGTGTATTATTGCGCAAATACGGCTTAGCTATCTTGTGTGGGTGGTTGCCTTATTGTGGGTGGTTGCCTAATGACGTTTTGAGAATAGACGTACAAAACACGCCAAGCCCATAGTTTTATATACAGTACGTAATAACAGTCCATTCTCAAAACATCGCATGATTACGAGTAGACACAAAATCCAAAGAATCAGTAATAAAATATGTTTCTAGATATATATCAGGCTGAAGAAACCTTATTTCTATATGTACCTATGTAGGTACTCGCATTTCAAAGAGGTGATTGCCCGCTTGGTAAATACACTAAAAATAGCCTTCGCCTCCAGGAGCGCATATATATAGGGGTCATGGAGTACTCTCTGGAGCGATTCCCTCTAAGCTTTTAGTCTACTCTCTCGCACTCTCTAATTTACAACAAATTCTTTCTTACTGATACCGAGTGATATTATATGATTCAAACAATAATAAGTATTTATCCAAGGACAGAATACTACAAGATAACATGAACTCCTTCGGTCCCAATAGAAGCTACCATGGGTGGTATGAAACTATTGCTGGGATTTTCTCCATAGCTTTCGCAAACTTACATGTAGTAATTGCTAAAAGAGACATGATTAGAAAGTGGGGAACCGGTGCCGGGTTAGGAACTCTTGTTTGCCACGCGAGGGGTATTTACCCGGGTGAGGCTTGAACGCTAAACATTCTTAGCTAATTCATGAGGCTCAATCCACCCCGCATGTGCCTTTAACAACCAGATAAATCGGGGGCCTCAGCAAGTATATCTTATGGGTTTTTTATTCTTATTATACTCAGCTATGAGAAGGCTTACTAGTATACTACTTTCTTTCTGCCTCCCTCCAACCCTAAAATCGCGAGGTAGGCATTCTTTATTCCCTTATTGTAAGTAATAATGTGACTTTGTGCTTGGGTGCTCGAGTAAGTGACAACAGGTGGCTGTGGTGGCACCGATTTTATATGGGAAATACAGACGCAAGCCACAGTTTTTGCACCGCCTGTCATCAGGCTTTCCCGTACATGCGAGTACAGGAAAACTATAGCAGTACTTGAGCACTTATGACCCTAAAATAAAGTACAAAAGACATAATATAGAAAGATCTTTATTATGCTGAGATATCGAATTACATAAACCCTAAGATATTTTTCATCTAACTGTCAGCTCTACCGCTAAGAGAAACTTATGAATTTTCGCCTGTTTCAGTCAATTACGTTTATCGTAACTATTTCTATTACAACATAATCCGAGCTTGCTCTAGGTCTGAATCCCCTCACTCAAACCCACTCGTAAAACTAAGATGGAAGGGCGCAGTGATCCAAGATATGTAAATAGTAGGATACTTTATCGCGGTAAGAGAGCGAGAGTTATTGTTATTTTCTTGATTTCTGGCACTCGATTCAGAAACCTATATATGGCTCTAGCTTTGTTAACGCCTTTGAGCGGGGCCCGGGATTCACCCTATGCTTCCACATCTATCACTGAATAAGACTAATAATAGAAATAGTTATAGCCAGGGCACCAATAACTGTACCGAGTAGATCTCCACTATCTATACCTCTATTGTTGTTACGAGGGTGCACGGTATATAAAATATATTGACTGCGTTTAGCTGAGACCACTTAGGGTACTTTTTGAGCTACAGCTCTGAGGCAAGCAATAAGTGTTGAAGGGATCAAAACTATACTTATTTTTAGGGGGTTATCGTGTGTGCTAAGAGACCACTTCCTGAAGGTATCGCATATACTGGTGCAGCTAGCCCCAGGTTTTACGCTTCTTGATAGGCCATTATACATTGGGCACCGCTACTTAGGGAGGGCAGTATTTTTCACTAGAATATGGGATACTCACCAGAAAATAAACACTACGGCCACACCACCCCCTTTGTAACACTCAATAAATTTTATTTTCAAGTAACCGAGCGAGCAAAGCAACCAATAGCATCCCTCAAACCCCACCCTTCAAACTGAATAGTTTTTTTCTTTCCCCCGCCTCGTGCTCAGCCCGCATACTCGTAATCTCATGGCGTTTTAAAGACGGACTGCTATTGTATATTATACAAAACTATGAATTTGCATGGTATAAAATTGCAGCCTGTTCTCAAAACAACATAAGTGTGGGATGTTCTATACACGCCTGATTAGCCCCCCGGGAAAGCGCGCAGTTTACGAAAACCAAGAAATTGAACTTAATTGTAGATTGTGTAAAGTATTTCGTTGTATTCATTGGTAAACTTTGCTCCCAATTTTCTGGCTTAAGCTTTATAAGGTCAAGGATCGTATCTTATGAAGTTCTGTCTGTCGTTTTGTGTTTGGAATTCTGGATTTTACATAATATATGCCATCAGACTAAGCCGTACATTCTATATAACTACATGTAACCCCAATAATAACATCCAAACAAGTCCCCAAGATAGGTATCAAGACCAGCCATTAGTATAGAAGCAATAATTATACACTAAGTTATTTCCCATTATGAACGTACCTTAGTAACTATCTACCTTATTTAGTCCATAACATACTGTGCCTTACATAAGAGATATTTAACAGGTATTCTAGGTCACAAGGACAAAAGAAAAGAGAAAAGAGAGACAAAAAGCTATGATTAACTAAGCATAGCTTATTAAGATCTGTACATAATGAAACCAAGATCCAATATGCCGAATCCCCCCCCTATCCTACCTATCTCTTTAAGACTAATACGCCTAATACCCTTCTTGATTTTTTACGTGGTCCCTAAGATATAGTGTCTAATCGCTAGGTAAGTATTGTGGGTTTTAGGAGAGAATTCAGAAATTTTCACATACACACCAGTTAAACCGGGGTTTGCCCAACTGGCCATGATAAACCTCTACTTGGTGCAGTCCTTCCCAAAGCGATGTAGTCGGTCTCTTGGAGACCATACTCTATGTCTATATCCCCCGGCTCAAAGAAACTCGTAAAATCAGAAGGGGGGTGCGAGGTGATCCATAGTGATAATGTAGTCGGATATATGTAGTTGTGAGATATTATGTTTGTATTGATTATCGTAGAGGAGCGAGATATATTGTTGCTTGGTTCAGTAATTAACGGCTTGCCAAGAACTGTTAGAGTCTTTGCATACTCTAGGGCTTAGGTGGTAGGGCTTACCCTATATCTTTCTCTTCGGCAGAGCCTTCGCCCCTGGATAAGACCAATCATAGCAATAATGACGGCTATAATACCAATCACAGTACTGGATATATCCCCGTCCCCCATACCCCCTTTTGCATTCTCCTCATCACTACGACGGTATATGATATACATTGTTTAGACTTGGTCTCAATACGCAAATCTTGGAGGCCTGGGTAAAGCTTCTAGTTTTCGTGAGGGTCCTACGGCGGGCGGACGAGAGATATGTAGGCGACCCAAAAGATTACGGCAGGCAGTTATTCCAGAGTGCGCGCCGAATATCTGATGAAAACTGACTAGTAGGTAGATGGTCTATGAACCCTAACCCTAAACACTTGGCGGGTCAGGAGTTACTTTTCTGGCGCAAGATGATAGCTATGTGAGATGTCGTGGATTCCTTTATATCTTGCGTTAGGTTGTGAAAGAGAGGAGAATAGATGTTGTTTGTAGTAACTCTGTCGGTCGCAAGGCTCTGTCTAGAGAATTTTATGAGGGGCAGGGGAATATTTAATACGTTTTTAGAAGTTCTCGTGCAGGGCTGACACTGTTGCTGCTTGGTTACTCGATCTGGCCAATGTGTCGTGTTACAGATTTATAAAACTAGAGTATGCAGGTTTAGCTTGAATATGGTAGATGATTGGCTACTAGAACTTGTCAAGTGCGTTAGGTACCAGATCCCCAGCCTTGGGGCAACGGGATGAGCCCGCAAAATAGCAGAAGCCCTCTTGATTGGCTACTCAGCCTGGCTAACGAGGTGCGTTGCCAGCCTATCGATCCGTTGCCAGCTTACCGACCTGGAGAAGAGCAGGTGGTTGGCTCCCAGTCCTTCCAATGAGGTGTGTTACCAGACCGAGTGCAACGGGACCGCTTGTAACATAGCAGCAACCCCTCCTGATTGGCTACTGGTCCGGCCAACAAAGCACGTTACCAGTTTCCAGACGATGGAAAATAACAGAACCGACCAACAAACCCTCCTGGTTGGCTACTAGATCTTCCAATGAGGCACGTTACCAGACTACCGAGTAACGGATTAAGCCCGAGGAGAGCATATACCTTTCTGGTTGGCTGTTCGGTCTGGTCAGGGCGTTACATAGCATCAGATGGGTGAAACGACCAAGCGATGACGCAGTCGCATAGACCTGACCCGCTAAAGCACACAGCCATTAATCCAAAGCAACCGCTCGAGATTTATTAAGCTAATCCACTTTTCATCCCATAACATCTACAGCGAACGGTAAAAAAGATCGAGAAACGCCAGACACGAGAATCAGCGTCCCTATTCGTTCTTTATGTTTTTGGCAAAGATTCTAGTAGTAGGATTGGCCACAATACCCTGGTAACAGACCCTGGTTTCTCGATCTTTTTTACCGTACGCTGTAGTCCTACCTTAGGGGAACACATCGCCTACCAGCACAACCCAAGTATCCGGCACCTATCTACTCGCCATAGTGGCTTTGGGCCCATGAGAGCTCACAAAGCACAAAGTTTATTTGATTCTGATCGAAGGTAGCCAAAACCCGCCGACTTTGTTTTGGAATGGTTCCAAGGCCTTACTAATTCAGCGCCCATGGGAATGTACTTTGCCAGGGTGTCACGTAACCCAGCAAAAATGCAACACTAGAAGTTGTAGGTGATTATAGGTCAAGATTATTTCTCACTAAGCTGTAGGTTAACTCCTCCCACCATAACAGGAGGAGAGAATTATTCTCCAGGACATGGTATATTAACTACCAAATAATATTGACATTATATAGTTGAAAACATGGGGTTTGCTGCTCTTGCTGCTTTGCTAAGCGACGCACTAGTTATATACCGGTTGACCTACTTCCACATCGAAAGATTCATGTTTTTCTCACCTAAAATCAGTGCAGCCACCTGTCTCCCTAACTCCTATAGTATATAAGGGTTATCAGAAGCTAGTAGGTAATAATACCTGCCATAGGCCAACGTCTGCCCCATGTTTTGGTTGATTAATCATAATACATATATAGAGCCTAGCTTCCGGCTGTATAAGGTATATAATTTTATGTTATTTATTACATGTATTTTCCTATATATAGGGTTTTTAGATTTTGCTGGTTGACCAAAGTCTGTAGAAATATACCGAATTTCTTAAGACAATCGTTGGAAACAGCGGCTAATAAATACTTAATGCCTATTGATTAAAGTTGGAGGCCTAGATGACACATTGGCAGAAATAGCATCTTTATAGAGCCTCCACTAAAAGTGAAAAATTGACTACAAGGCTATAAATCCTTTAGGGTATATCTTTTATCTCGATCTTTATGTTTGGGAATGGGCGGGAATATATTAGGGGTACGGCTATAGGAGGGCTCTTGACTCCCGACAAATTACACAGCCATTCTCTCGGCGTGATTTAGACTATAGATGGTATACATTGCTTGGATTTAGTCTTAGCGCGCAAGTTCTGGAGGGCTGTAACAAAGTTCTAGTTTTACTTAGGATCCTATGACTGATGTGGGGATATGTAGGCGGTTCAGAATAAATTAATCATAAATTGATGGAGGTAGGTGGCCTAGAGATTGTGGTAGAGTTTCCCAGGGGTGTGATAAAGGTCTATTGAGAACTGGTTGGTTACTGCTGTCTCGGGATCTATATACTTGTACTCCTGGGTAAGAGCCACCAAAAAGGGAGTCGGCGGACACACCCACGCTAAACACCACAATTCAGCTACACCCACATTAGCCGCACTATAATTCAGCTACACCCATACCCTCCCCCACAGTTCGCTTCACCCGGTACGTAGCCACCTCACCCACTCATTTAGCTACACCCACCCGCAGTTCGTTTCACCTTGTAGCCACAGTTCGCTTTACCCTATAGCCACACTCTCGCCTATAGTTCGCCACACCCACACCTATAATTCGCTCCACCACAGGGTCTTATAGGCTCTCAGAACTTGGTACCTGTTTAATACATTAAAATTTATACAAAGCAATAAATAAAATACCCTAATTTATATTCCACCTACAAAGGGGAACCGGATCTCGCGGTAATATAGCCTAGCCAAACGGCACCCATGTCGTCGCACCAGCTGTGTGATTGTAACCCATCAACGTAGCCTCTAGAGGTTTTATTAACGGATATGAAAAATCTAACATGTGTATTCCGTATTTGCATTTATTGAAACACTTTGGGTTGATTCCCTATTTCTGTCTATATTTCTTTCCTTGTATAGGCTAAGACTTTTTTAACACGACTCTATATACAACACAGTACTCATTTACACAAAGTTCATCTTCTCACTTTGTTTTATATAATACATGATTGGCCCCCGTGACAAAGGAAAGGTAAAAGAGACCAAGAACCCGTAGTAGCTTAGCTTAGAATGGCTTATAAGATTTATACATAAAAACAAATTGAGACTCCATACGCCTAACCGGCCCCCACCTTGATCGGTTCGTTAAATATCATACACCTGATTATTTGGTAAGCATCGCAGTTTTACAAAGGGGCTTCAGAAACTCCTACACGTACATGTCAGTTAAACTGAGGGTTTGTTCTTGACCATGCTAAACCTCTTGGAGCAGTCCTCCCCAAAGAAAAATAGCCCACATCCCGGAGGCCATATTCTATGTCTACGTCAAACCCACCCGTATGGTTGGGAGGGAATGGTACGCCAGCCCATGGTAGTGCAACTGGGTATATATAATTGTAAGATATTACGTTCCCATTGATTGTAGTTGACGAGCGAAGAATATCGTTGTTCGGTTCGGGAATAGCCTGTGATTTGCCAAGCATTGTTAGGCTACCTGCGTACTCTAGGGCTTGTCTTAGGGCTTACTCTATGCCTACGTCTTCTCCAGCACTTCCACCCCTGTATAAGGCCAGTAGTAGCAATAATGACGGCTAGAATACCAATCACAGTACTAGATATATCTCCATCATCCATACTACGGCGATAGACGATGCGCATTTTTTAGGCTCCAATATTATCACACAACTTGGCTCCTAGTGGGGGTATAACCGGTGCAGGGGTACGCGAGGGCCGAAAGGTTGTGTGAGACACCTATTGAAAGGAGCTCTGGGGTATGGCGTTTCCTGGCCGCGGTAACTGTGAGAAGAACCAAAAACACCTCCGAAAACCTAACCCTGAAGATTAGAGATGAGAATCCTTTGTGGGCTGTTATTGATTTCCTTCGCTGTGAATGTTTTTAATGTAGCGGGGGAGAAAATGAGCGCTGTTCCGGGCAGTATTGTCTTGTCGTTATGCTGCTTGTTGTGAGAACCTTACAAGAGAATTTTGTAGCTTAGAGTAGATGAGGGAGTGGTGTTTATTATGAAGTCTTTGTTAAACTTCGCTAATCGTTCAGTCTGAAGGAGGGTTTCCGCTATGCGGCTGTGTCCCCTCATCGTCTGGGCCCCCGACTACGATCGGGAACTGGTTTAACACTCTAGGGAAGGAAGGTAAAAATATGATTGGATGCAGATACAAACGAGTGGATAGAATGGTGATAAATCCCTGCTCGCCGCATGTGGTACTTCGCTTCACACCTGCGCCCTTTGTGCTCATCCGCTCCCGGGGGAACCTTTCCTATGCCAGCGACCGAGGTGCATACCTTTTCGATGCCATCCACTGCAAAGTGTGCCAGCCAAAAATGTGAAACCTTTGCAACACGGCCCACCAACACTCTTATTAGGCCCTTTGGTACTTGCAGATAGGGTAACTTTGTAGTGAATTTTCCTTGGGCTTGTATATGACTAGGTGTTTTTTTGCAGGCAAGGGGAAAAAGAGAATAAAAACAATTAGACTAGCTAGGGGATAGCAGTGTTACTCTTTTAGCAGGTATGATGTGCTATTGTATGCTATAGACTAAGTTGTTTGGGCATGCAAATTTTGTATCCTGTCTAAGTACACCAAAGACCAGATATTTTTAATAGATTCCTATATAATATAATAGGGGGGGGGGATTATGTTGTGTGCTGGGTAAAGGTTTCGCATTTTGGCTGGCACACTTTGCAGTGGATGGCATCGAAAAGGTATGCACCTCGGTCGCTGGCATACGAAAGGTTCCCCCCTCCGCTCCCTCATCCACACCAGCTCCTCCGGTTCTCCCCCACCATTCTAGTTCCACTACTAGCGAATCTGAAACCCCAACCAGTCGGCTCGATACTTTTTCTCTATCCAGTTCCTGCCTGGCATCCTTTCTCACCCCTATCCAGTTCCCGCCCTCCACTAGCTCATCCGCGTTACTTACTCCTCTGGTTTGCATCTGCGCCCACCCACGGAGATACTGTAATGATAGGACCTAAGTGCACGCCTGGTACTCATATAGCTGGAAGCAGTGACGTGATTCTCTGGACCAGCCAGCGGCCATGCACCGTTATGCCATCCCACTATCATCCACCTATTCTTACCAATCCATAAATACACTTTGTTCATTAGAGCCACGTCCTCGAATAAAAACCCCACATATTATGTAAAATTGCCCTACCCCTCAGATACGAGCCGATCGTACTTGAATCTTGAAAAAAGTCCACCGCGAGAAACTCTACGGGTTTCTCGCTCCTACCTCATCCGTGCCCCTTTGAGTAACTGCTAGTTGCTAGGAAGTTGATAACCCTTAGCCGAGATCTATTGAATTTCGCCGTAGATACAGGCCAAGAGGCCCCAATCGAAAAAAACTTTGTGACTATCAAATTCTCTCCTACGAGTCGGGTTTTGTTGTAGGAGATTCAGCGGTTTGTAACGTCGTTGTGGCCCGATTCACCAGCATAGCCACGGCCCTACTATACGTAGCAGACACTGTTGCAGCCTTGTTCATAACACTAAGACTAAAGAGGAGGTAGATGCCTTATAACGCCTTCCGATGCCCTATCACTTGATAAAATTTCGGATGTACATTTATCTATTCAGAAGGGTTGATTAGGTCTCAACACAGTGCACTCCAAGTGATCTGATTACGGACTAAACAGCTACCACGGAACCCACCGCACGATCTATAAATGGATGGTGGGTGGGGTGAATGCAGGCGTGGTATCTGTGGGGATGGATGTGGATGGATGTGGATAGTGGTGGCCCTTGCTTGCCACTGGAAAGGTGCTCGGCTGCCATGAACGAGAAGACAGTCGTTCACCCAGGGGCTAAGCGCAGCGGAGATCCGTAACCCTAGCCCTGAGATATACTGGCCTTACCTTTTAGAGCTCTGTTCGCTACTGAGAGTAGCTACAGACTCTATCAGTGGGTAGAGGTTCTTGGACTAATACTACCACCACAATCTTCGGCGAGAATGTGAAAGTCCAACCAAGGCCTCAACTTTTAAATTAAAATATCCCTCTTTACTGGAGGCAATACTCTTCACAGAGAGCTTCCGGACCATTCTGTGGGTACTGATAGTGGAAATGCGTAACTACTCGGATTAGTTAATAAGAACCCGGAAATACAAAGACTATCTTCACCAACCGGGACCCTTTTCTCTACTAGAGACGTCTTATTCAGCAAACACCTCTGTAGACTCAACTTATATGTCCAGGTACATATTACCTAACCCTAGTAACTAACTAGCAAATAATCTCATTATCTCTGAACGAGATGGCAAGTATGAGGGCTAACCCCAGGTCGGTAGCGTGGCGCTGTACAGGTTCTAATTCTTTTATTTTCAGCTACTTTATATACATCACGAGTAAGGCTACCCGCTTTTGTATAATTGCTGAAATTAGTGATTATATATATCACCCCATGGACCAGTAAGAGTAGGTGAAGTATAAGTCGTACTACCTATCTCTCAGGGAACAATAAAAATCAA
The DNA here is from genome assembly GCA_033030425.1 of Verpa conica. NCBI lineage: Eukaryota > Fungi > Ascomycota > Pezizomycetes > Pezizales > Morchellaceae > Verpa > Verpa conica. The sequence continues at coordinate 1,446,679 of JAUFSD010000016.1, forward strand.
TTTCAAACCAACTGTCTATTTTTATATTAGTATACAGCAATATAAACATGATATTATCGGCACTATGGAACTATAATAGGTGGCCTTGCTTAGGTCAACTTTATTCCATGCTCTTTAGAATTATTATTATACAAGACGTAAAAGATTTGTCGCCGCTTCTGTAGTGATAAATAAAGTTAACCATATCAAGTCGTGTTTACCCTTGTAGGATGGCCTGCTAAGGAACTCAGCCGTCGACGAAGCTTCTGGACGAGCTCGCCTATCGAAAAACATTCTAACTGTATTAGATAGGGTAGTACCCCTAATAGCAAATAGCGATCTATCAGTAGGCTGTACTTTAGGTACAGGAACGAAGCAAAAGGAGGGGTGAGACAGAATCCCTAACCCTTAAATGCCATCTAATCTAATCATATTGGTCCCGTGGAGATGATTACCAAATTCCATGTAGTGCTACTTTAATGCTTGTGGATGGGGGTTAATTAATCCGGCCGCAATAGCCTATCATCAAGGATCTAAATGAATCCGTAAGCGGTTAGATATATGCAGGGCATAGGAAACAACTACTTCTATTATTTGATTTAAGCGGATGTTGGGTATTGTATGATATAATTTGGGACGCAAGAACGTTAGAATAAACTTTAGTAATTCAAAATCCTAGCAATTACCCTATCCTACTCTTAGTAGCCAGGAATTATATAGTAGAACCTTAAATTGATCGGCGGGTTACTCGCTTAGGAATGTTCACCAATGGGCTAGGTCCTACTTTAGACACAGTTATCTCGCTACAGTTTGTTGATACAGTAATTTATATCATAAAACAATGTAATATCGAGGGCCCTGTTCCCATATGCATTTATAATTAATTAATTCCTGTTCCTTGCTAACCTATATTGCGAGGTGATGGGCTATGTGCAATGACCATACGAACAAGCTAGGGCGCACAAACACGCACAAAACAGGAGTTATTAAGAAGGGTAGGGAAATAAATCGAATCCTTATTTAAACCTGTGTACGTACTTTATCGGGTATTATATGGGTTTGTATTATCGAGAGATATTACATAACGTTAGGTGCGACTACCTTACAGAATCACACCAACATTAGTGTATTGGAGGGAGTACTCGTCTCTTTCTGAAAGCTGTGGAGCTTGGTGCAATAGTAGGTTTAATTCTAGGGTCTAAAATAGCTGTTGAAGTTTATATGATTAACTTTATTCCAATTGCAGCTGGTATATATAATTTGTGTACTTATCTCTCTGGGGCTCTCTCGCAACTCTGGCGTGGACCTTGCCGGCGAAAGTAGTGTTTTCGAATCGCCGGGCAAGTTTAACAAGGTATATATCTTGCGAAATGTGAGCTTAGTATAATACTCACATTGATCCTACTAGATATATTGGTTTCACTCGTTATAATATATCAAACTAAAAGAAAGACAGACAAACTCCTACTTGAATGAAAACTGCGATAGTAGGCGAACGGAAAAAGCTGGACGGGGAACACCCAAAGATCCCGACCTAGCTAGGCTCAACGCCTACTACGTTTTAGTTTGATGCTTTTTACTAGAGAAGGTTTAGTCTTACCGTGGTATAGGAGGCTTCGTCTTGTGGTGGGTTCATTACCAGCAACAGCTTGTATAACTTTCCTAGGAGTGGTTATCCATTAGTCGTTCTCACGGGGTTTCGAATAGCAAGAAATAGGGTGAAAGCGGTCTAAGATAATATTTCCTACAGCTTCACTGTCACAAGATTCTCAAAGAAGTAATATGATAAAAAGAAATATTTTGTGCTGTAGTATGAGCCATTCTCCCATGGAAGAGGAGGATCTGAGAGTATGGGGTGAGTGCGCGTGGATAGGCGTTATGTAGACCTTCTCCCTCCCCGTATCCGGACAAAATTAACCTCTGGTGTGGGTGATAATTGAGTTTCGGGGTTGGGGAGGGGGAGGGGGAGGGGGAGGGAGAGAAAACGAGTCTCCGGCAGGAAAGGTCGGGGGGCAGAGCCAGTGAGGTTCGATTTTAGGGTTTCTATTGGCCTTTCGGTCTTGTGGCAAAGATTCTAGCAATTTTACTGGATGTAGACCCCCTGCTCACGTCTCTCAATCTTTGTTTTCCGAATTGTTGATGCGCCGGTGTGATAGGCTGCACAGCCCTCCTAATACAGGGCTTGGCTAATTCGATAAGCTAAAGCGTATCATCTTGGGGAAAACAAAAGTATGAATATGGTAGGATCATATCTTTCTAGTTCGCTAGCTAACTCTATCTATGTAATATGAGATTTTACTGTCTGTTGTATTATGGGTATCGAATAGGTATAATGCGGGTACAAGCAGTTTTGGGTCTATGATGCAGGAGGCTTCACTTTCAGGAGCATATATATAGAGATCATAAGAACACTCGCTGAGGCGAGTCCTCCTCAGCCTAAGATCTACTCTTGTCCTCTCTATTTTACCACACTGTCTATGTCGCCTTTATCCGAGTGACCGGTCATAATCAAACTGTCAGCACTATAAATTCGGAAGCCTCCCTAATACTAAATCATAACCGGTAAATGTCACCCCGGGGGTTATCGTTATTAACACGACCAAATGAGGCACCTAGGACTGCACTTAACAAATAGATGACTTTGTAGTGAATGGGTTAGGGTTACAATTTACCATATCATAACGTAATCTAATGATCTACAGAAGCCATATTCACTCCTCAGACCCTGTCGGTTATTTAGGCTAATCAATTAGTTATAGCCAGTTATCTGGGGTAGAAATCTGGGAGATCAATAACTTTATAGAAATTAACATTGATTCATCGACTAGGGACCCAAGAGTACTCTACGAAACCGGCATTCACCCCTCAAAAGGAAGAATAAAAGAAATAAATTGTACTTGGACTGAAATTAAGTATTGTTCGCAACAGGATAGAGATCATGCTTCGCATCTAACAATATTTAATTTCGCCCTAAGCAGGCAATTAAAAAAAAACTAACGACTACCACTTTACACCAAAGAGGAGACAGTTTTATAATCAGGTATATGTTCTGGCCCGTTGGGGGGACGTCCCCTCAACGGGCCAACCTGTTGGAGGGACGTCCTCTATATAGGCCAACCTACGTCCCCTGTATGGGTAACAACATAAAAAAAATCCTGGCTACAAAAAAACACTCAGAACAAAGCTTCCAGCCTCCTACAAGTTTAATAAAGCATAGAATAAAATCCAAAAAAATCACAAATATAGTTCAAGATAGATTTATATTTTCTAGCTATTATTCTTATTCTTTTGAGTGTCCCTGTATTAATTAGGCTATACTTTGTTGGCTTGCCCATGGGTGTCCCTCCAACGGGTAGGGGACCTAACAGGTTGGCCCGTTGAGGGGACGTCCCCCCAACGGGCACGTCCCCCCAACGGGCCAGAACATATATATACATAGACAGATTAACCATACCTAGGAACACCCAATCCACACAAACGCTACTTTACGAATTCTAAATTTTATAATAATAATAAAAGTAAAAAAAAACACTACTGTAAGATGTCATTATGAGTAATTCCGCCTGGTCACGGAGCTGGTGCTCTGAAAACCCTACCAGGGGCAGGAGCTGTTATTTTATACGGGTGAAGCATTGGGGACTTGGCCGCGCTGGGTTATACATGATATGGGTAAAGTGACTGACGCCCAGTCACTTCTACTAGATAACGCAATACCTATTGAGGGCTGGATTAATGATCCGACAGATATCGATCTCCTGCATCTAATACCATTACTAGAAGCCCTTCAGTATGCTACTGACGTGAGAGCACTTCTTGCACTACGCATGGGCGAGACAGGCTAGGAATGGGATTGCAGGGCGGATATATGCTCCTAGTGGCTAGGAGCATGGGGGAAATGTGTACAGTCCCATGGAAGTTCCTTCCCATTGTACTATGGATATATATAGGCTAGGGGCACATAAAGGAAAATCCTTTGAAACTTTGAGTATGATCTGTTAAAGGCGTCATTCATCCCCCGCCCACTCATTATCCTAGTTGCTAGAAGCATCAATCCAGAACTTCCATTAGAGCCAGCTGCTGTCACCCCTTCTCTGTCCACTCAATACCCAGATCTAACGCCCTAGACTGGTATTTTAGTAACGAAACGACCAAAAACCCCACCTCTAGATCTAGCCAACTAACCGACAAGGAAGAGAAATTCAAATAACTGTGAAAATTCTCCAGGAGTCTGATATTTATATGGACCACGCCCTGTTATTAAACGACCTCTACTGAATCACTAGTGGAGGGTAAATATTGTAGGTTCGCAAAAATACCCGGACACCTGCGTACTCTCATGCCAACAAACAAAGCATGAGGACTAACGAGAAGAACATGAAATAGGGGCTATATAGAACATAAAAAGATAATTTAGCATATACTAATACTTTTGTATCATTCATCAACCTCAATAGCTGCCTTGTGTGTCATATTGTCAGATTATGGTATAGGTTGCGTTGCGGCGCTAGTGTCCGGGTATCTTTGCCAACCCATAATATTTTGTAGATGATGCCTTCCATATATGTGGTATTGTATGCCAGGATTTATAACCTAATTATCAAACCTCAAATAGTTACAATAGGCATGGAAGGGTGAAATGAGAAACTACATAGCCTCTCTAGGCGTCTTTGGGATAGTGAATTTTGACAATAAAAACCTGTTTTGAGATCATGGTTTTCCTGGTAACTATCCATTTAACCTTGTTATCATACAATACATACAAGAGTATCCCCAAAGTAATAAGAACAGAACATGAGGGAAGTCGTGAATTTTCTATTGAATAATAATTAATTAATGGTACTAGCACTTGAAAGGAGTTTATGTAAAAAAAAGTGAATGTCTTATTCCGAATTCGCCCAGAAAAGCTACGCCCTTCAGTACTTTTTTCCCCCGATATAATCATGTATAAGCACCTAAACTTTTTAAAATTCCCACCATATCTTGATTTTCTCTTAATTTTGCTAATCCTAGTGCAGTCTTCCCGTCACAGGCCACTACGTTGATGTCTGCCCCATTCTGTACCAACCACCTCACTGCCTCCACCTGGTTATGGTAGGATGCTACATGTATTGGTGCCCACGAATACTTACCCGTGAGGTTGACATCCCCCCCATATCGCACCAAAAGCTCTGCAGCACCAATATGGCCGTTGTCACACGCAGTGTAGAGTGCCGTGTGGCCAGTATCCGACATTGCGTATACATCTGCCCCCGCTTCCAATAGCATCTTTATTATATTTTCGTGCGCTGTTGCTATATGAAGAGCCGTAAGTCCGTTAACGCTTTTTGATCTGACATCCGCCCCGTTCTCCAGAAACTCTCGTACTTTCTTCTCATCTCCAGCAGCTACAGCACGGAACATAATTGGGGGTGCGGGATCTAATAGTAAACCTGTAAGAACATGATTGAATTCTCTAAAAGGAACACCACTCTGAAAGAACTACGTACATAGACTTGATGCCATATCACTATAGCGCTGTGAGGCTGCTTCAATATCGGTAGTTGAAACAAGTACACGAGGTGTGAGAGTGCTCTTAGGGAGGGGGTCCCGATGTGCAGCAGGACGTATGGTACTACTGTTTGTGTTAGATAATCATGTTGCTAGGAAAAACCACTTGAATTCTTAAGTTGTATTTTAGTCTGGTAAGCCTGTGATTACGTACCTGTTTGGCCCGGCTTGAGCATTACTTTGGGAACTACCTGTAGAGGACGTAGTTGAGACTGGTAAAAAGTTTCTTAAGTGCATAACAACACTTGTATACGACGCCGAACGTCTATGGTTGAATTTGACCATCTCAGAATGATCCCCCTCAGCAATCAGGACTTCCTCGATTGTCCTCGGAAGTTGTAGAATTGACGATCCTTTTTCAACAGCTGTGAAATACGCACCAGCCCTGGACCATTTGCCGTTCTCATCCTTGACAAGTTTTTGTTACTAAAGTAGCACCACTATACATTGGGGGTATGTGAGGGAAGAGGCCTCGTCAGGACCCAACTGCATTGGGAGTTCATAGGTATAAATTTTTTTCACTTTTCAGTTAAAGGATTTTAACGTACCTTTTTTAGCTTACGCGTTTGACCGGCTTCGTGGAAGCTGACTATCTTGAAGTTCGGAGTATAATTGATAAACCTATCCAACTCACTTCTTAAAAGTTCCGATTTACCTTCAATCGATTTAACAAGATCCTCCCTCGGCGAGGCTTGTCCAAGCATTGCAAGGATATCGTCTACTAGGAGGCCACGATGTGGGACACCAAAGAATATTGTGGCTTTTGTGTTCCGAAACAAGGAGTAAAGAGAATGCGTACTCTCACTTTCCTTTGCTCTGACAATGGACTAGCATGGATTAGTACCTGGCAATACGGCACGGCGGGATCCAATTATATCTTACCTGAGCAATTATTATACCTCCAAAACTGTGACCGATGAATACTATAGGCCGTTTCTTCTCCTGCAAGATACACGTTTAGCTAACTTTGGCGGTGTATACTTACAGCGCTTCAGCAGAACGTAACTTACCTCTTCCGATTGCCTTGCCTTTATCAGCTCCTCCAAGAAGTTCTTTGCATAGTCCAGGGTAGTATGAGTCGAACTCGCTCCAAGATTTGAGTTGTATCCATATATCATGCTCCTGCAGTCTGGAAAATCCCTAGAAAGAAAGTGACGAAGCCACATTCTCTGTAAATCCCCTCTTCCTCTCCACGACCCATATGCATGGCCATTAAGCCCGGATACAGCCACAATACTACGCAAAAACAAAAGCAAAAATAAGCTCATTTCATCAAAACGGATTAGGCTGTGCAACATCCACTAGGAACGATCGAGAAAGGGGTGATTTGTAAGGCTATCACTAATCCCACTGCTAGCACTTCACCTAAAATCCTTAGATAATATTAATTGTAGGGACTAGTGAAAGCGGATTCAAAACCTCCTATCTCCCGGTCATTTCTGCTGAGTGTTATACCTGGTGTAACCTACTCTGCCTTTATCCTTCCTGTTGTTGGATAGAGTTGGGTAAGGTCATAAAAGTCTTTATCTATGCTTATATCGTAGTTATTATACTCAATCTCATAGCCATGGCCGTTGCGGAGGAGGTCGATGTTCGGCGGAGGCGAGCTAAACTGGACAAGGGCAATCAATGTTTGGTCCTCGTAGCAGGACGGACATATACTAGTCTGTCTTATATCGAGTGTAGTATTATCGTCCAAAAGCTCTGATAATGCAGTTTTCAGATCATCCAGTGTGGTTCCAAGAGGTAGACCTGTAACCCTGAAGATTGTACCTTTCGTCATTTTTTTCTGGGTAGAGGTGAAATAGATAAATAACCTTGGTGGGGGATGAGTATTTGGAGGTAATGTCAGCGGGGTCGGGCGGGGGCGCACTCTATGTAGAATATTTTGAATCGTGCGGGGTAGGGCCCTACTACTCACATTACGGCGGACTGCAGCGACTACTCCGCCATAATTGCGAAAGTGAAAGGCCAGAATCCCCCCCACCAAAACTTCGTCCAAAATCAATGAGCCAATAGGTATATTCGAATTAACCTGGGCTCTTGATAAGTAAATAAAATTCCTCTTACCTATAGCACCCTGGGATGTAAGTGGAAGAGGGGTGGAAGTGAGGTTTTTGGGCAAACTTCTTACACTGTTGCCTAATTGAGACACCTCAGGCTTGAAGTAGAGATATTACAGCTACCCAGAAACTTTATAGGCCATTAGGGATATCCCAGCTAGTGTGGTCCACGAGGCCAAGGCGCCTCGGGCCTCGCCTTGAGGTATCGGCCTCGAGGAGGGCAAGGCCGGGGGGGCTACGAGGTCGAGGTACCTCGAGGCTTCTCTCTGGGCTCGCCTCGAGGTGGCTCGAGGTAAATAATAATAAATTAAGAAAAATATTACAGACCCTAGTAAGTCACCCTGGCCATTCCCACCACAATTTGTCACAGACTATTTGTGAAAGTACGGGTGTGAGCAATAGAATGGTAGTTTTATAGTACGTCTGGAGCAGGGGGGACCCCATATATCCTACATGCCTATGGCCTCATTGCTATTGGCCATACTCTAATACTATTAGTCAGCTTGACCTGAAGGTCATGAACCGCATCAAACAGGTAATAATGTAGTAGGTAATGGCTGGGGAATTAATCCTAAAAATAGTTCCATGCCCCAAGGCTCCTCGAGGTACCTCGAGGCCAGAATCTTAATTCCCAAGGCGAGCCAAAGCCAGAGCCCTACAAAGCCGAGACGCCTCGAGACTACCCCTCCTACCTCGCCTCGAGCGGCCTCGTGGACCACACTAATCCCAGCTAAGCATACCAGTTCTTTTAAAAAATAATTTAAGGAGGGGGTTGTGAATAATCTTTTTAGAGATCTCTATACCCACAATATCCCAATTGCGTCTCAGGACAAGGGTCTCTATCTAAAACCTCGCTTCCAACCCTCTTCTATATGCTTTCTAGGGCTTTATAGGTAAGAGAAAGTGTATTTACTTATCAAGAGCACAAGGTAATTCAAATGTATTTATTAGCTCATTAACTTTGGACGAAGTTTTGGTGGGGGGGATTCTAGCTTTTCACTTTCGTAATTATGGCGGAGTGGTCGCTGCAGTCCGCAGTACACATAACATGCTGGACCAGGAGCTGTGTCAGGCCGAGAGCACTGTCGCAACCCGAGGCTCAAAGTCAATACAGTACAGCCTCTGGTAGAATTATTCTGGAAACAGGGATTATCGAGCAGGGGCTTCTAGCCAATGCTATTGTCCAAACCTTCGTCAAAAACATAGAAGACGAATTATGTTGCGCGCCACATTTCCACAATAATTCTACCGGGAGCTGTACACTCACCTATCCCTTAGTCTGATGAGACTTGCTGCCCACCCAATGTAGCGGTACTGTAGCTTAATTAGTCAATCGCAACATAACCAATAAACAAGAGCGTTTGAGTGAAGTACCTGGCAGAGACGATACTCCTGGCCAGTAAGTAGATTATAATTTTCTCAAGTCCTTTGGCCCCACTTTGGGTGGGCAGCATCACCAGAGTAAGGGATACAAACCGGCATTCACCCCTCTATAGGAAGAATAAAAGAAATACATTGTAGGCAATCAAACAAAATCTAACCATTACCGTTTTACACCCAAAGAAGAGATAATTTTATAATCGACTATACACAACCAGATTAACCATACCAAGAAACACCCAATCCGCACAAACGCTACTGTACAAATTCCCAATTTATAATAATCATAATAAGAAAAAACATTACCACACGATGCCATTATGACCATCGATTATTCCCACCAGCTCCTAGTACATCACCTAACCACTGTTCTAGGACCGTGTTCAGGCCTCTTCTACCGGACATGTTATTTGTATCATCTGCGCCGCTACCTGCACCCGCCGGCCCGCCTTCTCCTCCAGAACCACCACCATACCCGCCTCCTCCTTCGTCTGTATGCGTACCGTTACCTTCCTGCCGTAGCCCCAGGATCTGTAGTGGTGCCTGTTCAGGTTCATGCCTGGGAGGACCGAGTTGGAACGCGGAGGGTGAGAATCCGCCGACGTAGCCGAGGTTCTGTATGAACTCCGGAATACCGTCTTGGGACCTACAAAAGTGTTAGAAGATTTAGAGAGATGCTAGGGTAGGGTAGAGACTAACCAGGGTAGACATTCCAACATCCCCATCTCCTCGTCGAATCCGTCAGGACTCGGTGCTGTGTGTTGGCTTAATGATAAACTCGCAGCCTGACTTCCGGGACCCGGTTGGTTGTAGGCGTTGTTGATATTGCTGCCTGTTGAATTATCGTCCTCCTGTTGTTGAGCACGCATATTCAATGCTTGTAGTGTCGAGATGTGTTGGTTGTTATTAGGTGTTGGGTCGATTCCTGAAGTTACCGGGAATGAAGGACGGCGAAAATGGTTTGAGTCTGCGCCGACAGATATGTTCCCCGGGGAGGATATCATAGGTGCTGGTGGTGTGAACGTCTGGAATAACCTCGATGGTGACATTGAAGCCATTTGTCCTCCGAATGTGCTATCTTCCGACTGTGACATGAGTCGTGGGCGGGGATCGACTAGTTGTCGTGGTGGAGGAGGACGTGTTAAGAGTACGTCTTGTTTTTGTCTTCTTGCTGTCTCGGTCGTCATTTTGAGTAAGCCTTTGCAAGGAGGGAAGCCGGTAGTGGCTTTTTGTCTGTGTTTATCTAGCTCATCTCTGATGGAGCGGCATCCCGCTATAACAGTCTTTTCTATAGAGGTGAGGGGGTTCATCTCGTCATTTACGACGCCGGGGGAGTCTTTCGTAACTAGGCCTGCAAAATGAATGAATGTGCATGGTACCACTGCTAGCGACCGGGTGGAGTTGATATGCTTTAGTATCGTGGCGGTGGACGACACTGCAGCTGACGCAGAGGTTGATACTAGGTTCTGGGGGCTGAGACCGTAATCACGGGAGGAACAGGATCGATTATAGAGTTCTAGAATGGCGTGGGCGTAGAAAAGATGGAGATTGGATATATGAGGGGCGGTAGGAATGAGGGCTGGCAATTCCATCTCCATAGGATTAAGAACATCAAACGAGCAATGTGGCAGCAAATCACGACACCATGAGTGCAGCTGATGCAAGATATTCTGAGGAGGGGGGATGCTTTCTTCCCCTCGATCGTGTTTGTGATTATGCTCTGAGAGAGGTTTCGGTGGTATGCTAGCTACTCGCCTCACAATCCGTGAGAGTTCCGCTAGTTGATTAAACACCGATAATATATGAGCTGGATCATCTTGATCCTGACTATCGTGGTCATCCAGATCAATGCCCCTCTTGCTTCGCGGATCAGCCACTGGTACCTCCTTCCATGAATCCCACTCCTCCCACCCGTCTTCATCCACCGCAGGGACAGTCCAGTCTTCTTCCCGAAGATGTGGGTCCCTCCCGAGTCGCACGGATATAAAGGTTTCTAGTACGAGGTATCCTAGCCATGTTCGGGTGTTGAACCGGGATTTTGTTTCTGACTTGAGACCGATATCAATGGCTACCCGACCCGCATGTCCAATTAGTAGCCATGAGGCATTGAGATGTGATAATGTGATATTCACAAGAGACAGAAGGAGGAGGGCCTGGACGTGTTCTAGAGTGTACTCCTCTCCCGGCCTGAATATCAATTGCTGGGCTGCCGTGTACAATGCAGAAGCTGATGGGGAAGCCGGTATTGAAGGGGCATAAGGAAATGACTGAGATGAAGCAGCCTCGGCGAGTGCTTGAGAGAGTCCATCATTTTGGATCGTAGCTAGAGTGAGGACGGCATATAATAGCGCTCGCTTTCCACTCGGGACTTCTGTTTTCGGGGGGTGAGCTTTCCGTTTGGATGAGGACGAGGAGCTGGCGACGTGAAAGAACCGGATGAGGTCGTATTTGTCGAGTATGGGGAACCAGACGTGGGTGTAGGTGAAGTAGAGGTCGAGGAGAAGACGAGAGTTTGACGGTAGTTGCGGGTACTCTTCCCGTTGCGTCATGGTAAAGTTGTCACGAACGGGACTATCGAGGGGGGATCTTTGATATGATATCGGACGGAAGGTATGGCTGGGTATTACAGAGTCGTGCATTGTGTGGTCAGGCATTGATGTGTTTGGCATATGATCCGGGAATGGATTCTCGTCGGAGGTGTCGATGGAGGAGAATAGAGGAGGAGTCACTACTGGGGGTCCCATGCGGTTTTGATACGAGTGATTGATGAGGGAGGTGTCGATATTTGATGATAATGGGGGAGCAGAACTCTGGGATTCCCGTGATCTAGAACTATCCTTTTCGCGCTCGTTCTCCTGGAGGCTTTGGGATTCCTTGACCCAATCCATTTCCGTGGGGCCAATCCCGTCATCTCCGTCTCGTGAATTGTTTGCTTGTCTCGTTATATCGCCTTCCAGGGCAGCACTCCTAGGGCCATCCGCACTACTCGAGATTGCCCTTATGGCTTCCTGAAAGTGTTCTTGGGCCATTCCCAGATCAACTGGCAGAGGTTCCGCATCTTTGGCTGCTACTGCTGCTGCCGCTGCTCCCGTCCGTACCTCTGAAGCCGTTGCTGGTGATCTCTCTGATGTCTCTGTCCCGTTGCTTTTTTCCCGTAAAAGCTCTAGAGCTTCCGGAACCAGCCCTTCCTTCCACGCGCTCGATAGCCTCTTTCCCTCTTCTCCCTCGTCAAAAAGGTTCTTGCCGCAGCGCTGCACGAGGCCCAGCAGGGCATGCTCACTCCCCTCGACACTGACGATGAGGAGGCCTAGAACCCTCTGCAGCAGCTTGACGCTCCTCTCCAGCGCCGACACGCTACCCGGGGGTAAACCACGCTTCCTGGGTTGGGCGCCGTACGTGCACTGCTGGGACAGGGTTACGCAGGGCGAGCACGTTGGAGTTTTCCCGTCGCATTTTGCCTTTCGTGAGCGACACTGCTCACAGGCACGAGATACGCGCATCCGCTTTGGAGCGGGACCAGAGTTTGCGGTCTCCGAGGGGGCACCCCCGACAGCGGCACCACCCCTGGCATCGGACATGACTGTGTGGAGAGAGAGAGGGGGGGATGGTTGTCGGGTACTTTTAACGCAGGATCACGACCTCTGACGACCGTGGTTGAGCGATGACAAGAGATTGCATAGACACAATGATTACGGGGGGGGGGGTGTATGGGGGGGGGACTTTTGCGGGGAAGTTGTGGGGAAGGCTTGGGGGCTTGAGAGTAGACACTGGGGGACTGGGACTGTACTGGATACTTGACACTGGATACTGGATACTGGATACTGGGCCATCTAGGGGGGTTTCACGAGGCTCCGTGGGATTGTCGGTCGGGATGGGATGGATGGGGGGGATGATTGGATTGGACTTGTTACATAACCGTAGAGACACATTACGGAAGGGATGGTAAGCTGGGTAAGCTGGGATAAGCTGGGATAAGCTGGGGTAGGCACGGGGGAGTAGCCGAGGGGGTGAGTGTATCCTATAGCTGAGTGTATATATGAGTGTGTATATGTATGTGTATGTATATATGTATATATGTATGTATATGGTTCAGTCTATAGTCTACGTGATGGGGATGGATGGGATGAGAGAGGGGAGAGGGAGAGGGAGAGGGATGGAGAAGAGAGAGGGTAGAGGATAGAGTAGAGGATAGAGGATAGAGGAGAGGATAGAGGAGAGGATAGAACAATGCGACCAGAGAATAAGGGGAGGATGAGGGTGAATAGATCATGGTGCAGCCACTCTCCTGTGGCGTTGTTGTGCTGTGTCTGTCTCTCGTTGCTGTCTCTCTCGTTCTCCCTCTGCTCCTCCCCCATCCCCCCGGCTATTGCTTTATCCGCCCTTGGTCTCCCCCACATTCCCCGGAATTCTCTATTCCCCCCGACCCCTGTCTTGTCTCGTCTCTCCTTCTGTCTCCCACACTCCTCTCACCTCCACCTCCACCTCCCACTCCCACCTCTCACCCCCTCCCACCCCCCTCATGTCCATCTCCCGCAAGCCCGCTCATGCCGCTTCTCACTCATCACATATACCTACACCCGAGGGATGGAACATTGTCCAATATCACCTTCAATAACTTCAGCCTCACTCCCTGGTCCCCCCCGATCTCACAACTCCTCCACAATGAAGCGGAAACTTGCTGAGATTGCTGGGCTCGATGGCCAACGTCCTCGTTCCCCCCTTGGCAGCCCTGCTCCTCCTGCTCCCTCTAGACGTCACACCCCAATCTCCACCCAAGTGCCCCCCCGTCCCCGCAGCTTTCCTGCAAATGCATCCATTGCCCTGATAGGCTTACGCGGTGTCGGCAAATCAACAATCGGTGTCATCGTCTCGTCCACCCTCCGTCGCCGTCTTATCGATGCGGACATGCACTTTGTTGCCATCACCGGCATGGCCGCTGCCCAGTATGCCATTGCCCACGGCTGGCCCGCCTACCGTGCAAAGGAGGCTGAAATCCTTGCCGATATCCTGCGTGAGTACGATACCGGGGCGGTCATCGTCTGTTCTAGCGGCTGTGTCGAAAAGTCAAACTCCCGTGCCCTGCTACGCGCCTGGATGGAGCGACATCCCGTCGTGCATATCGTCCGACACGAAAAGGAGATTGAGGCGTATCTACGGCCCCAATCGTCCGGTGCCACCCCTCACCTCGCTCAGTCTACTTCCTCGGCGCACGTCCTCCGGAGGCTTTCGGCCTGTCGAGAGCCCATGTACTCTGCGTGCTCGAACTTTGAATTCTACAACCTGTGGGACAAGCGCCAGGTGCCGACGGTCGCTCCGGGAAAATCTTCTCCCTCGCCCCCGACATTGAAAAAGGTCGAGCAGGACTTTCTCCGTCTCCTCAACTTTGCCTTTCAGCAAGAGATGGCGCCTTTGATTGTCTGGGACCGCAACAGCCCTCACCCGGCTTCTGCTGCTGCATCAACCGCACTCGAGGACCGGCTATACACCTATGCCCTCATACTGCCCCCCAACGCTTCCTTTGGCCCCATTGACTGCGGCCGGATCGACCTCGAAGAGCTAGGTGCCACGGTCGAGGCCTTTGACCTCAGGATTGACTACCTGCTTCACTCGGGCATGCTGCTAACCGGATCGGATGAGAAGACCAATTTCACCGATCTGCGCTTCGTATCGGTGCAGTTTGCAAACGTCCGGAGACACTCCAACCTCCCCATCATCTACCACGTCGGCACTCTCAGCCAGGATGGATGCTTCCCCTCTCGTCCCGGTGATCCTCGGAGTGAGGATGATTATTTTAACCTTCTCTACCACGGTCTCCGTTTGGGTGCGGAGTATCTTGTTGTCGAGCTCCAGTACAGCGACCACCGTATACGAGATTTAATCGCATCGAAAGGTGGAACCAAGATCATTGGTTCGTATCATGAATCAAAGGCGGGCAATGATTGGGATGGACCGGAAAGGAAAAGAGTCTATGATCGTGCGGCACAGCTTGGGTGCGATATTGTAAGGCTGAGTCAAAAGGCGACAAGTCTCGGTGATAATTTCGCTGCGATTGCTTTTGCGTGGGATATCAAGAAGAGGAGAGACGCTGCCGCTTCTGAGAGGAGAACTAGTGGTGGTGGTGGTGCTGCTATAGCACAGCCGCCTAATCTACCACCGTTGTGTGCATTCAATACTGGAAAGTTGGGGAAAATGTCACGTTTCATGAATCGAGTACTTTCTCCTGTTACCCATCCACTTCTCATTGAATATCAGAAGGAACAACAGTCAAATCAACTAGGCTCTGTTGAAGAGGATGTGGAGATAACACCACGGGAGGCACTTGCCGCTATCCATGCGTGCTCGATTATACCACGCCGCCAATTCTGCATTTTCGGATCTGCAATTACCCATTCCCTCTCTCCTGCCATGCACAATGCTGCCTACGCAGAGTATGGTCTCCCCCATAACTACCGTATCCAGCAAGCAGCGTCCATCAACGAGCTACTTCACATTGTTCAAGATCCCAGCTTTGGCGGCGCATCCATCACTCTCCCCTTCAAACTCGAGATCATCCCATTGTTGCACAGCATATCAGATCATGCCCGTGCCATCGGTGCTGTCAACACCATTGTTCCAATCCGCTCAGATGGTGGTGACGGTCTGCAGTCTAGTCTTCACGGAGATAACACGGACTGGATTGGTATAAGGACGTGCGCTCTCCGGTATCTCACCCCTGTCAACGCCATTACGGCTCGGACAAGTGCCCTCGTTGTTGGTGCTGGTGGAATGGCGCGAGCAGCAGTCTATGCTCTCCAGAAGCTAGGTGTAGAGAACATCTTCATATATGGGCGTTCGGTCGGTCGTGCCGCCGATCTAGCACAGTACTTTAACAGTCGCTCCCGTAGTGGTAGCCTGGCTGTTGCTTCACAAACCGCGCGGAGCTCTCCAACCGGTGATGGTGGCCTGCCCTCTGGTGCGTCAAGTCCAGTGAATACGGGTAGGAGTATAGTTCGTGTTATCCCGTCCCTAGAGAATCGATGGCCCGAGGACTTTTGGCTGCCGAGTATTGTCGTTAGTTGTATTCCTGCGCACAGTATTCAAGGGGCACCGCCGGCAAATTTTACGTTACCCGAGGCGTGGCTGGGGAGTCCGACGGGTGGTGTTTGTGTCGAGGTATGTCCCTTCTTCCCCTGGTTAACACAAAATCTAATCTATCATCAGCTTGCATATAAACCTCGTATAACACCCCTCCTTCATCAGGTTAGGGCCCTTGCGCACAAAGGGTGGATAGGCGTCGATGGGCTGGAAGTGCTACCGGAACAGGGTTATGCGCAGTTTGAGCTATTTATTGGGCGGCAAGCGCCGCGAAAGGTTATGAGGGAGGCCGTGGAAGCTGCTTATTCGCAGGCGCACGCCATTGCGGTACATGGAATGACTCCAAGTAGCAATGATATATCAAAAGGGGGGTGGGCTGTCAGTTAGTGACGGATATGTACAGATTTTGTTTTTTATTTTGTTTATGTGGAGTAATGTGAGGGATTGTAAATAGGTAAAGGTTACAAGGCAAAAGCGGTAATCTTCCATTAGGGTTTTTGGAGGTTTCATTTGTGTTTTTGTTATGGCGTGGTCTTGTATTAGGGAAGCTGAATTATATCTACTGATTATATGAGAACACCACCCTGGGGGATTATCCTTCTTTAGTGTTGCCCCGGAAGTTGGCTAATCCGATAGACTAATTCATATATAAGCAGGTACCCGTTTCGGAAGAAGATACTCCAGGTAGATTACAAGTCTTGTACACACCACCCATTTGGGCGGTGTACCAGGGTCTACAACCCTCTAAACGGAACCAAAGTTTATTTTTAGTCAGCCTAGACTTTCTTTTGTGCTTGATAATTCCTCGCCCGGCCAGGGTTGCTATATGCTGCCATCGGTATGGGTAAGGTTGAGGCCGAAGCATAGGGAGGGGGGCCAAAGTGGCTTGGCGTAATTTATATAGAGTACTTATTGGAGGGGCTGTTTGGGGAGGAATGTGGTCTTAGCTATGGTCATAATGATAGGTAGGGTTTTGGATTTTAGATGGGGGTTGACTTGGTACTGAGGTTATTCTTGCTATAGTTGTCTATATACGGTTAGTGCGTCTTTTAGGAGGGAGTAGTAGTCGCGAGTTAGTATTGGGTGTCTGAGTTGGCTATTAATTTCATAGGGCATAGTAGGTTGATTATAGCCATATAGGTGTAGCTAATTACAACATGATAAGATCTCGTATTTTTCTAAACAGCTTCTATGCTTGTTCAATACCAAATCTAGAATAAATGTAGTAAGACTCACTAGAGCTAAGATTTCAACGAGTTATTATTTCTATTCTATTCGTAGTATTCCCGGCGGTGGGCTTTACGTAGGAGAAGCGGAAAGGGGCATTAGGCTCGATAATCAACAAGTTTACTTATTGGGCCTAGTTTTCTACTAATTGTAATCTTGGTGATAGTAAGCACAAGGGTTTTATCGACTGGTGTTATATGGATCTTTGCTTAGTTTTTGCGTAAGTGATTTATCTCAGCCTGGCTGCCGGCTATACAAGAGGTTAGCTCCACATCTCAAGAGTCTGGTTTAAAAGACTGAGTATTTCATGTATTTACGACTAATTGATTCATTAACTGGGCATTTCATGTTCAGTAACTCATAGTCAACATACGCATGCGTGTTGCGATCGTTGTCGACTGGCGGATGAAAGTGTCACCGTTTGTGGTATTACTCATTGAAGATTAGTCTCAATCTTGTCTACAAGCTTTGATCTCTAGGAGATACGTAAAAGCCGTCTTTGTGTGGATAGGGATAAGTGTAAGGTGTAGTATAGACTGAAGCTTCTCGGGCGTCTATTGCCCGATTTTCCGTCAAAGGAGGATATTATTGGGGTTAGGACTTGCTTAAGTTGGTATCACATCTGGAGAACCAGCATCTAAAGTTATCTTATTCACTGTCACTAGGGTGATCATAGCGGTGTTCGAATGACACTCCATGACTGGGAACCCCAAACACACTTAGGTTCGTTTCACTAACCCGGGAATCCAGTACGTTTTTGATTAGACAATATAATTTTCTTGATTTCTATAACCGAGCTGCCTATACTAAAGGCGTGCGTAAGCCCAACCCACAATTATATATTTTCCGGCAATACTCATTCCTCAAGCTAATGTTGGTACCAGGTAAGTTTTCTCCACTTTTTCTATGGCGTTGTGGGGAAACAGATAGTTAGTCTAAGTGACAGCCGAGTTAACCGGTATTGGCGGCAGATCCGGGGTAGGTGTAAATTCTTCAGGAGGGTCCTTCTGTGAGTTATACCGGAATTGGTCTAGAGGCGCTCCGGCTGGGCGGAGCTTTGCATAGCCTTCCTCAAACTAGCTACCCTCGTACCTGCTTTGTCCAACTTCGGTTATCATGTTTAGAATGCATGTATATTTGTTGGCCCTGTGATGTTCAGGCTAGAAATTTGTATACGGAATCCCTTTGCACGTTGAATATCTTTGGCATGGTGACGAATAACTAATTGGATTCATATAGCTCATTAGCTACTACCTATACCGAAACCTAGAGCTGTAGTTCGGGCTAATAACGCAATTCTCGATTTGAAGAATTTTCTTATAGTCATTAGATCGGACCATACCTATTTTGAACATCGCCGAGGTTTCTAGCTTGCCTTACATAGATATGAATCTAGATTTGATAGATTGTTCCCCGCTTGACGTACTAGTGCGACGGGCCAAGCTTTGCAATAAGCACCACGGACCCCTGTCACGTAAAAATTCTATGGGTTTCATCACAACTTGCAATGCGATGTCTATCCTACTATGCTCAACCGTAAACAATCCCCCTATGGAGGGCGCACTTGGCAGAAAGTGAGGGTAGGTAAATGCCCACGGTGGTGATTAATGATATGTATCGCTCCATGAGCCAACAGAGTGATTACTATACCCCGCAAACCATCTGTGTAACTCAGCTCTTCGGAAAGGTAGCCCGGGTACCTGGCAAACGGGGATGACGGTGATCTTTCCTATGGTTCGGGAATAATCTTGGCGAGCCGCGAGACCCACGTTTCGGAGTATTTCATGCCGGAGAACAAACGAGTGATGGGGAACAATTCCTAGTAAGTAGCTAAGCATCAGGTATTATTTCTAGAAAGATTTGACAATAGGGGCAAATTAAAGGCGTGGACTAGGGGTTTTGTCGTCTGTGTTAAAGTGTACCCCGCCAAGGCTAAAGGTAAGCTTACTTGGCGACCACAGGGCTAGGGGTAATTTATATGAGACTCTTGGAAGACTCTGAGCTGGGTACTCAGCTACTCCATCGGCTTCCTTGCCGCAGCCTTCAGCCTTCAATACTGGTCGAGAGCGTATACTTCTCCATACAGGCAGAAAATTGGTCTGCAAATACTTATTACAGAGATGCCTTGTATGGAAAAATGCTTGATTAATACCCGGCTTAGTACGTGTAATATTCCCCACAAAAGCACAATAAATACCCTTGTCACATCTGACAAGTCCCCCGCAGTTCGGAATACGGATTGCAGTGCCGTTGGCAGGCCCAATTGGCACCGAGAATATTCATGGGTTCCTGCGTCGTGACGCACTACTGAGCTCTTGCAGGGGAGGGTACGTGAACTCACGGGGATAGTATCAGACTTCACAGTGGGCTAGGATCAAGGCTGACAGTAAACAAAGTGTTTCCCCTTCATCAACCCCCGGCAACAGTACTTGCTCACACGATGGGTCCGAGCTGGAATGTGGAATTTTGTCGTATTCCTCAATGGATATAAAGATGCTATGGTGGCCCTGAAGATTCTCTCAATCACCAGGTATCACCGCCGACAATCTTTCTCTACTTACCAAACGCTTTCTTCGTAGCGTTTTTTCCTTCTTTCTTGAGTTCTGCGTCCGGCTAGGTTACCGTCGCCTTTACTTTGCCCTGGGTTGGCTTGATTACACAAAATGTTACTTAAATCTCTCTTTGGCGCCGCCGCCTTCCTGTCGGCGACCGCATTTGCTGCCTTTGGCGTTACTGATTCTGGTACCCAATTGACTGTCGATACTGCCGGTGGATTGGTGTTCAAGGTCTCCAAGTCTACTGGTGACATTGTCTCCTTGGTGTACAATAGCATCGAGTGCCAGGACTCCGCCAAGTACTCTCACATTAGTTCAGGGCTTGGATCTTCCAATGTCGTTGCGACTACCTCAGGGTCCTACATCAAGATTACCGTTACCACGGATACCTTGATTCACTACTACATGGCAAAGGTGGGACTAAAGGCTTTGTTTCGTCTTTGAGGAATTTATAAACTGATTTTTTATAGTCTGGTGACCCAATTGTCTACATGGCGACCTACATCACTGCAGAGCCTAGCGTCGGTGAATTGCGATTCATTGCCAGGCTCAAGAAGTCTGCTCTCCCTAACGGCGTCACTGCAGCTGATGTCGAGGGTGGTACTGCTATTGAGGGATCTGATGTCTTCCTTGTCGATGGACAAACTCGCAGCAAGTTCTACTCCAGCAAGCGCTTTATCGAGGATCAAGTCCATTGCGTTACTGGTACCGGAGTTGGTGCATGTATGGTCATTCCTGGATATTCCTACGAATCGTCCAGCGGTGGACCGTGAGTACTGCCCTTTTACATAATCTTTCAATTGAATAACCACTGACCCCCATTAGTTTCTTCCGTGATATCGACAACCAAGGTAGCACTCAACAAGAACTCTACTTCTACATGAACTCAGGCCATGTCCAAACCGAAGCTTTCCGCATGGGTCTGCACGGCCCTTACGGTCTTGTTTTCACATCCGGTGGAACTGCCTCCAGCACCCTTGACTTTAGCTGGATGAGCTCCCTCTCTCTTTCCGGGTTTGTCGCCACTTCCGGCCGTGGCTACGTTTCCGGTACTGTCAGTGGTGTTACCTCCGACGGTGTTGTCCACTGGAAGAACAGCGCTGCCCAGTACTGGACATCTTCAACCGGCTCTTTTACCTCCCCAGCCATGAAGCCCGGTACTTATGACATGATTCTGTACAACGGTGAATACCAGGTTGCCTCTACCACTGTTACCGTCACTGCTGGATCTACCACGAGCAAGTCTATTACCGCCACTGCTGGCACTGCAAGCGTCGTATTCCGAATTGGCGCTGTTGACGGAAAGCCTACTGGCTTCAAGAATGCTGCCAACCAGCTCTATATGCATCCAACCGACACCCGCATGTCTTCATGGGCCGCTACCACCTTCACCTGGGGTTCTTCAAGTACTGCTGATTTCCCAATGGCCCAGGTCAAGAATGTCAATGACCCGACCACTATCAAGGTCACCTTGACCGCTGCTCAGGTTACTGCTGCCAGGACCCTGAAGATCTATACTACCCTGAGTTTTGCGGGTGGACGTCCTTCAATTGTTTTCAACAGCTACACCCCGAGCACTCCTGCTGCACCAACCAAGATCGATTCCCGCGGTTTGACTAGAGGCGCTTATCGTGGATATGGCGAAGTATATAGCTTTGCTATTCCTGCTGCCCAATTGATTGCTGGAACAAATACCATTACTATCAGCTGTGCATCGGGAAGCACAGGCGATGGATTTTTGAACCCTAATGTGAGTTGCAGATTTTACAACCCTAACCTACCGAATATTTGGACTTATGCTAATGTTTGGTGGGTGATAGTTTATTTACGATTCGATAGAACTTTTCTAAGCGACTCAGCAATACCATATTTCGTTGGGCAGAAGTGTTTTTATAGTCTTAGTTTCTCTTACGAGGTTTTTTACTTTGTGTATTTGTATTTTATAGTTTGGAAGGCATTGCCGTTTTTATGGAAGCCAAAAAGGGAAATAAAATCTAGCTCTCCTATATACCGCATCCCTAGAACAGACACATCTGAATGTGAATTTATCTCCAATACAGGTATAAAATTATAAACTATAACGAGCGCATATGGAGATAATAATTATGTCATTATCGCTTGGGAGGTCGTCTCACCATGTTAGGATAGTATAGCCTTTTTTATCTTCCTAAGTATTTTTTATTTTAGATTTGAGAAGGTCCCTGGAGTACATCAACCATATACAATCTATGACGACTTGCCGGCTTCTAGGTCATTCTTCCCCATTAACCTTTTCCGGCGACACTTACTCCGATGTATTAAGGTCACCACCAAGTTCCACAAAAAGAGAACGACAAATAATAACAATGCAATGAAAGACCCAATGACCACGATCACAATTGAAATTACCCCAAAGACATAGCTAATATCCTCAAATAACGACTTGTTCTTTGCTGAAGCGCCCGTTTGCGGCGTGGCAAGAACGACTTGCATACCGGTCAAGATGATCGTTAGGAAAGCAAATAGCAAGAGTAGCCATCCGAAATTCTTTTGGAAGAAGTGGTTGTATTTGGTATGGACGGTGTGGTATCCCCTGACCTTCCCTCTACAGAACCTGTAGATCTGGTTTAGTCGGCCTAAACGGAGTTCGCCGTACCGGTATCGTTTATTGACATTGTGAACCGTAATCTTCCTGATATCTGCGCTGAGTTTGCACCACGTCGGCCAGTCTATTTCTTCCGGGATAAGTCCTTCCTCGACCGCTATTTTGTGATCGCTCTTGTAAAGAATGAGCTTTGAGTACGAAAGTAGAAACCCGCATGCCAATTCGTACAACTCCTCATCATTAGATTTACAGATGTGTTCGTTAAAAAACTCCCAGTCAAGTAGGTACTCTGGTAAAGGCTTGATAAAGATCGTAAAGTCGAACCATACTAAATGTAGTCCAGGCTTTTCGGTAATGACTATGGTTCGAAGCATCGTTTTTTGCCGATGGAGAGTATTGACATTTCCGGGCCGCCCAACCCACCATAGATGCTTGTGAATTTTGTTTAATCTCTTGACACTGAGATCATCATGTAGCTCTTCTTTAATACTCTTCCGGAAGATCCTGTGCCAAGCAAGTGGGGGCTTCAACTGGGGTATAGGCGACGCGGGTGAGGTATCCCCTGCATTTTTAATTAGTCGAGCGTTGGGAATGAATTTGAGATAGGGACTATACGAGCTATACTACCAGACGCTGAACTTGGAGTGACATTAGGGGTTTGTTGGATGGTATCGACTGCTCTTGTTGTGTAGGTTCCACTGTAGGGTACCGGCCGCCTGACTGGCATAGGTGATATAGGGTGGGGAGGATCCATAAGGTTAAGGTTGAAATGGTCGGGAGTTTAAAGCTTGGGCGAGTTTGTACCTTGATGGTGATAAAGTCGAAAATTAGGCGCCTTGCTAGGAGGGTGACAGCGTGTCTGCACGAGAAGATCTCGGAAAAGAGGTATCCGTGTAACAGTTTGGGAGTTACAAACAGGGAAGTGATATGAACGCCACAAGGTTTCTCCTGCATGCCGCGTCTAGAGCAGCAACTTGAAGCGAAGATTCCGATTAGCGCGATACTTGATTGTTAGCCGCCTCATTACTATAGTTTACTGTGTATTAAAGTAGGCGATTTACACGAGTAGGGCCGCAGTGTATACGGCCTGGGTGTACCCCTCTAGATTTGGGAATTGTCCTTCACGATCCATGTTATTGTTTTATGCCATGGTAGAAAAGCAAAAGCCGTGTCGACCAATGGTGGTCTACAGGGGCCTGTACCCTAAACCATCATAACGAAACTGTGAAAATCAAAAATTCGTATTTAATACAAGCTAGAACTACATAAGCACCATAAGCCTACAAGGTGTTAACTAGGAAGTAGGTTAAATTTTAATAAACCAGAAAGTAATGAATTTTATTAGGAAATAGAAACTATATATACTACATGATATTGACTTGAACCTAGATATTCACCTAAAAGGATTTGAGGGGGCAATGGATGAGATAAAAATAGATCTAGAAAAATAGAAAATATATAATACCTAGAGTAAGAATGTAGGGGGGTAAATCCTTCAAGCTACGCTCTTCTGTCTTTGACTATGCACAATATTAGTTTACTATTGGTGGTCACTACCCTGAACAGTGATTAAAGGGGCGCACTTAAGAAATATATCTCCAAGGAGGTTCTGCCAAGCCAAGAAATAAGGGAAAGCCTTGCCCCCGCCCAGCAAAATATAATATTTGGCTTATTGGTACTGTATAGACCTAACTATTATTCTTAGTCTGGCATCCTCGAAAATTTTGTTTTTCGTTTTCACAATTTCGTTGTTGTAATTGTTTCGGCGGTATAGACCCCCGTAAAGGTTAGCTTTCTGAAGCCTCAGTATAATTTATGTACTTCAATGAGATTTCTTCAATTCAAGGTAGGGATCGTGAGAGTGCCTCCTGTGGACATCATGGCGTTATAACTATAGAGTTAGCACATAACAAAGTATGGTAATATTTTAAATGGTACGTATATCAATAGTAAGCAGTGTTTTTAAAGGGGCAGTCCATCCGTTATAAGGCTAAGACTGGACACCCTATAATTTTGTAGTCCGTCCTGTCCTGTGCTAAAAACGCTCTAGGGCCCAAACCATGAGGACGCATGAGGCCCCACAGGCCGCCAAGACATCAGGGCTAGGGTTTTCTTTTTAAGACTTCATAATTGGGCTGCATTGATGCCCTATTTGAATGAATTAATCATGAGTACATGAGTACATGATGCCCTATTTGTGAAATTTACCTATATTGTTTTTGAAAGTATAATAAGAACGACTTGGCATGGTTTATAGGGCTTTACGGTCACTATAGCATGGGCAACCTCGCCCTGGACGGACTATATAACACAGGCCGTCTCATTTTAAGGTTGCGATTGGGACCCATAAGACCTCTATAGCGGCGCTGGACAGTTGGGAATACTGCCTGGAGACCGTATGCTACTTTCAAAGAGATGGTCTTGTAAGAATATCTTAGCCCTACGTCTTGACTCATTTGTGATTAACTCATTTATTCAGGTGATTATCTAAACCTAGTCCTATCGCTTGACATGCTTCTTCTGCCTATAACCGCTAATGATAGTGCTGTTAATTTTAATACACTATAGGAGAGTAATAATAATTGAATAAGTACCGTATAAACTGGCGAGACTCATAATGGCGCTAAGACGTCCAAACAAAGTGTGGCTATGTTCTGGCCCGTTGGGGGGACCTGCCTATCGGGGGGACGTCCCCTGAACGGGCCAGCCTGGGAGCAGACGGGTAGGCATCCCCTGAATGGGTTACCTGTTGGAGGGGTACCAGTGTCCCCCATATGGGTAGGTGATAAATCATGTCTTAATTAATACAGGCAATCCTAAATAAATTAAGTTAGTAGTCAGAAAAATATCAGCCTATCCTGAGATTCTTTTAGAGTTTTTTGTGATTTTATAAGCAATGTACTTGGGTAAAATGGGGTAAAATGGCCATTTACTAGGGTAAAATAGCTGTCTACCCATTCAGGGTATGTAGTGTGTCCCTCCAATGGGTAGCCCATTGAGGGGATGCCCTATAAAACTGATTTATAGCTACCCATTGGAGGGATATCCCCCCAACAGGTAGCCCATTGGGGGGATATCCCTCCAACAGGCTGGCCCGTCGAGGGGACGTCCCCCCGATAGGCAGCGTCCCCCGAACGGGCCAGAACAGCTAGATGATCTTACTGTGAATGGGTCTGTAGCACTGTCTTTGCCACTCGCTACACCAAGGAAGAGATTTCACTCGCCTTTCTTTGCTAACTTGGGGGTAGGGACTGCTTTTTCTAGATAAGTAGCTACGCCACTTCTTATTTCAACCTCTTAGCGTCATTATGAGTCTCACCAGTTTATACGGTAATATTGTAATTTTATTTCTCCAGAAAGCTTAAGTAATCAGACAGGCCATTTCCACAATAGGAGCTAAAATTCAAATCAATAACGATAAGAAAAAGATCAACTCAGACCTACAGATGAAGTCTGCATAGAAAATACCGCCCTAATTTCCTATCCCCTCTCCAATGGACCAGTACGACTTGAATAACTCCACTTCTTTATCCACTAACCCCTTCGCCTCCTCCTCTCTCCAGCCTGTTCTATCACCATCTTCCCTAAGTCTAAAGCTCTCCTCTCTAAACACAGATGGACACTCCACCAACTCTGGATCACCGATGACAGCCTTCAGTGGGGCCAACGACTCATCCACCTCCCCTGCTAAAGTGATTTTAAATGTCGCTGGAAAGATATCCGTTCCAACCCAGAATAACGCTACCACTGACGTCCAGTGATACTCCACGCCATTTTCTCCCATAACGTCACCGCTCAAATCCATCAATTCTTTGACCGCTGGCTCTACATGTGGTTCGATTTCCGCACGGAGGGCCTCAAGGGGTACCTTGGCTTCCATCTCAATACTCTGATGGGCACTTGCGACTGGAGGAACAGTTATCCCCCGCCGTTGAGCAACTAGTTCGAAGAGCTTCATTACGCCAGTGACATGCTGGTACGTGACAACAATAGCGTCATTGCGGAGGCGCTTTTCAGATTGTGGGACTATGGATAGAAGATGTGCAAGGTAGCGGATGCACCAGCGGTGATATAAGAGGTTATTTAGGAAAAAGAGATCGTAGCCCGGGTCCGGGCCAATCGTGGTGAGGCGGGTGATATTAGACCCGGCAATGGTAGTTGGGGAGAGGTCGAGAGACCAAACTTCTGCGAGTGTAGATGACATCTGGAGTACTGGAGTGGCTTGTAGCTTAGATGGGAGGACTAGTAGATGTTCTTGTGGTATTAAAAATGGGGAAATTGGGGGCAGAATATATAGGCTACTCGGGTGCTGGATTAAGAGTCGATGCAGCCCTACACTTAGTCTCCAATAGAAGTCGGCTTTCTAGGCTACTTTCCCTGAATGGGGATTAAATCCCAACCACCATAAGCACACCTAGTTAGGTCATTCATTCCCTTAAAAATATATGTATGAAGGATTCTAAACTAGGCGAGGCTTGCATACAGGTGCAAATCGGAGAATATCCTCCTAGCCCTATCTAATCGCAAGACAATGCGAGGATAACATAGGGTCGCATGTTGGCGCTTGGACCGAGTTGCCAACCTGGGTTGACCTTTCCAGAAGTGTAAATAAATTCCCACCTGCATAAGCTTATTTTGTAGCCAGCAAGCCCAATAATTCCTTATTTGAGTGTAATTCTGCAGAACTGTGAGATGTAGTAAGCAATACGAGAAAGATTTACTAGTATTGCACTTTATTGAGGAAATTTATACCTAATTAGGGAGCTTTCCCCTCGGTACAGAGAGTATACTGTTTACGAATAATCAGACTAGCCCTGAGAGTGGAAGATTATAGCCAATACTCTTCCAAGGATTTACGGAATCTGATCAGTTAGTGACAATTGAGTATAGTCATCCCCACGATAGATACAACATTAAGAGAAAGGGAGCTGTGTCTAGTTACACCCTAGCGGAGGTGGGTTGGGTGTGCGGTGCGCGGAGGTCTCACACTTGAGAGTACTAGGCGAAGGCCCTACGCCTACTATACTCCTAAGGGTACCTATGCTCCATACTCTATTTATATCTCAGAGGATTGGGGCATAGACCACGATATAATTCAGCGGATATACTCTATATCGCGGGCTATTCCCTCTATCTATATCTATATATAGATAGACAATACTAAGAGATATCAGGAAGAAACAGCGGATAGCCGAGAGCTCTACATTCGTCAACTATCATGAACCTTTGAATGGGCAGCATGGGTAAGAAATACGACTGGCCCGGCCCAGCCCAAGTTAATAGAACAAAGCTTAGTAAATAAGCCTAGCTAACTAATAGTACTTCATAAATACCCCAGGGCCCTTAAAGACCGATTGGTCCGCTGGTACATAGACGTCTAAAGCTTGACTCAAGCTGATTTCTACATGCTTCCATAGCCAGCCTAATTGAACTATTTGCCCGGGCTCATGCCCCTTAGAGCCCAGCCAGCCCAGCCACTAAAAATACTCTCCCTGCTCGGCCCAAGTATAGGTCGGCTTATTAGAAGGCCTGGTATTATACATAAGAGGAGGCTGGAAGATGCACTTATAATTGCACAGGTGAGGGGGTGGAGGTATATCTATCCCGCCGGTCATGTTTGGGGATTAATAAACTAACCAATTGCTTTTAGGGATATGAAGGGGAGATTAGATGAATTTATGTGTAGGAGCCTTTGGAGTGATGTCTATTTGAAGTACAGAATGTAGTATTAAAATATATTCCTTTAGTGTTTGTGGTTGGGATCGGTCTCCCAAAAGAACCAGGGAACCGCGCCAAGATACCGCCCAAACCAATTAAATCCCACTAATCTACCCTTGATTTAATTTTATAGAACTAGTGGACCACTAGGCGAGTCCTGTCTTTCGTTTTTACAACTTATTTGGCACCTATTGAACAGATCCCTTCTCACTACCTTCCTATCTATACCAGTCGGGTTGCTGTGAGAACCGCCTCCTAACTTTTCCGATTATCCTTTGACCTTCCTGATTGATATAAATCTAGTCCCATCAGAGTGGACCTCAACGCTTTCCTCTAAATGGTACCCTTTCCACCTCGGCATCGCGATCGACCATACATACCAGTATACAAACCCAGTGGCAAGTCTTTAGAAAACACCTTAGTATAACCTACTATAAGTAGAAGGGGGGGAAGCTCACATTCCGATCGCAACCAATGCATAAGTACCATACCACAACCCGAATTCTCCCTTATTAGTACCTTTAGGTGGTACAAATGGTGCCGCTACTAAAGCAAGGCAAACCGCAATCCGGAGCCATACGGCGGGAAGCCACGCCCTGAATGGCCGTTTAAGGCTCGGCTGGGTCCACCGCAGCCATAAAAGACCGGAAGTAACGGCCAAAGCGAAGACTTGTGAAGGATAAGCTTCTACGTTTAGGATAAAGGAGTAGACATCGCCGGGTGGTGGTATAACAATAACTAAGAAGCTAGGGATAAAGAGTACTATAAGACCACCAAGAGGGGCGTTGAAAGGTCGTGAGGATGACAGAAAACGGGAGAATGGAAGGAAACCCTGCCGGGCAATTTCTTGGTTGACGCGAGACTTTTATCGTGTAAGTTACTATACCTCCGGACAAACAAGTAATGAAATGTAGAAACCCACCAGACTAAAAGAAGCAACCATTACACTACCAGCAACAGAAACCGATATTAGAAGGGGCAGCACCGTCCCTCCAAGTTTAGGGCCAAACAGCTTATCAAAAAAGAGCCCGGCAATTAGCTCACCGCCACTCTTGATCTCCTCCATTGGGACAATCACAAAGTAGGCGCAGTTGACCAAGAGATATAACATACACACACTCCCCAATGCAGATGGTGTCACGGTCTTTAGCGTTTTAACTGGATCTGTTACTTCGTTCATAACATTGTTGACACTGTCATACCCGTCATAGGCAAAGATAACTTTGAAGATAGCCAAGGATAGTGAACCCCAGCCCCAGTTTGAGCCCTCCCAAAGAGAGTCCCATGTTGAGTGAACTGGGTCAGATTTCGCGACTCCATGTGGTGACAGCGGGAATAGGACGACAACGAGTGCCGTCAAAACCATAAAGCACATCAGAACAAGCTTGAACCAGCCAAGAACGTTCTGAATTAGGATGCCTGCCTTAAGGAAACACCCATGAACCACGACCGCAAAGACTAATAATCCAACCGCAGCAAACTTTCTCGCGAACGCCGTCTGTTCGATCCCTAAACAAAAAAGAATATACTGGCTGAAAACAACACAGTTACCGGCGACCAAATTCGTCATCGCCTTTGCGGCGATCATAACGGACATGAGAAATCGAGGTCGGCGATAAATAAACTCAAGGTAAACTTTGTCTCCACCGCTCCGAGGAAACATGCACCCGAACTCCAGCGAGACAACCAGCCCACAAGCCGCGATCCCCGCTCCTATTAGCCAGACAAGTAGAGACAACCCGATACTTCCAGTCGACCTGGCGACTGTACCGGGGATTGCAAAAATGCCGGATCCTACCATGCGGGACATGATGATGATGTATGCAGAGGTCCAGGATATATTCCGGCCCACCGTTGATGTTCCCGGTAGGAGTTCCCCTCCAGCTCGAAGTCCTTCATGAACAGAACTGCCATCATCACCATCGCTGCCGTAGCTAGGGAGATCGTCATGGGGATGCTGGCGCCGCAGTAGCGTGTCTCTATCGTATTCTCCTGCAAGGAGGTGTCTCCCCTGTTCAATATTAATGATAGAATCGGGGGACATAGGAAACTTTGTTGATTGAGCTGGTGCGTGTTCCCGAGTGGTAACCTTGGAGAGTACGCGTGTCAGGGGTGATGGATTAGGTTGTTATGGATAGTTGACTAGGAAGCGAGGAGGACCGGGAGGCGAGGCAACAAAAACTACTCAACCTATAATTAAGAGCATTCCTCTTTATATAGTATCTTTTTGAGCTACACTAAATAGTCCTAATGAAAATAATATCTATCCACTTCCAACAAAAGTATTGAGAAAAGCTTGTATGTGGGTAATCTATATACCCTGCGCCCGCATAAGTTTAATATTATCCTTCAGGTTGCCAACTATAAATTCTAGGGAATTTGAGCAGATATAAGCTCTTAGCATATTATTTGAATTAATCTGCTATTTAGAACTATAAAGACATACTTCAGGTCTTTTCGCTTCCCAGTCAACTACTCGTGCTTCCGCGCCAAGAAGTGGCCATGTGACATATTTTTGGTGGGTTTTGCTCTATATCAGTCACATGTTCACTTCTTGGCCCGGAAGCACGAGTGCGTTATGGATTATGTTACGGATTTGGGTGGCTATAGTTTTGTTCTATTACTATCACGCCTTTATTGCATTTTATTGCGTCACGGATCTGAGTGATTGTTATTTCCCTTTCGTAATACTTCCTTGTGTCGCGGGTATTGGCAATCAGCCTAGGCGGAATTAGTATTGGAATATTAATGTCAGCATAAGGTTTCCCTACTGCAGTAACAAACATCTCTTAACGAAACTGACCCCTCTTTTTGAATTGATAAATCTATAAAGACTTTTTCTGATAATATAATATTTAATAATACAAAATAATACCTAGCTCTACCTGGCCTCTATAGGCTGTATTAGGGCCCCATCAAGAAAATCCAACCGGACCTTCGCTTGACCTATTGCGGCCTGGACTAGTTTCAAACGTCCACGAGAAATATGGTACCGCAAAAGAAACCATAGGTGGGCACTATTACAGCCACTTGACCCCACGGCTCACCCCAGAACCTCCTCTAGGCATGAGTAGGCACTGCTGGTAAATACCCCCAGAGGTTTAAATGGGCCGGCCCATTAATTAATTCGGGCCGGCCCAGCCACCTTTTATGTGGCCCGGGCCAGCAATCACCATACTAAATTAATTATTGGGCCAGGCCGGGCCACCCTAGTTTTGAGCCCGGGCCGGCCCATTTAAACCTCTGAATAACCCTCGAAAATTTCAGAGAGATCGACCCTGCAGTAGGGGTATTTTGTACCAAAACTTGCAGAATTGATGTCCAGAACGCTAGAAAGGCAGCCTTTCTTTGATCAAGACAGCTGTAACCCCCCGCATCAATGGGCCGAATTCAATTAGATTATACGGTATCGAGTTTTTTGTTGCCCACCCTGAACGAGTTGAAGGGGTTATAAAATGTCTTGTGAGCGGCTGCTTTGCTCAAGGCGTACAACGCCCTACTTAGTAAAGATCCCACCAAGGGCGTCGCATTCCAGCAAGCGTATCTGGGTAGAATAGGAAAACGCTTAACTTAAGTTTATGAGCCTTTTTACATAGTGTGCTGCGTGGTAAGGGATAGTTTGGCTGTAAGCGATTTCCCCTGGCCCAATTGCAACCATGGGCAAGCGATTGATTTTAGCATAATTCGTTTACTAGAGTACTATGGGGGTAGGGGAAAGTCTGTTGACACCTGGCTGTGGTGGCACATGCTTTTCCTAGGAGATAGCCAATAGTTTTGCGTGGGAACCGGCGCCACCACTGCCACTGTTGACAGACTTACATACACCTGCCCCCGTAGTACAAGCAGATTACCAGGAGGCTTTATAATATAGACTACAGCACCTAATATTGGCACTATTAGTATGGTGTGGCATTTACCCTATAGTAACGCACAACAGAGGTTTGCTTGGGTCGGCCCGGACCAGATTATGAAATACAGTGGCTTGGATCCAGACAAATAAAAGTGGCCCGGGACCGCACAGGTACTGAATAGCCTAGTCTTTTAGTTACTTGCATGAGGAGGTGTGAAGATTTACCATCTATGACCAAGTCATCCTTTTTTCCCCCCTTGTCTTTCGCGTTGAAGTCTTTCTTTTCAACTAGCAGAGGTTTAAATGGGCCGGCCCGGGCTCAAAACTAGGGTGGCCCGGCCTGGCCCAATAATTAATTTAGTATGGTGATTGCTGGCCCGGGCCACATAAAAGGTGGCTGGGCCGGCCCATTTAAACCTCTGTCAACTAGTCAATAAAACATTTAGTTGATCCGGCTAATTTAGGCTCTGGCCGCCCGGACTATGAGGTGATAGCCCGGATGGTCTAATAAAATCCCTAGCTAATTATAATAATTTAGGGGCGCGCTGTCTCTTGTATGTATCTGATTTCTGCGGCCTTAACGATAACCACCTCTCTTAGGGCTATACTTAAAAGGCACTTGGTAAAGAACACTCAAAAGATCTCGGCAGTAGGAAGATTTTCGCGGTGCATTAACCAATATTCAACTCTCAAAGTCGAGCTACTTGTATTCCTCTCATTAGTTTTAACAATTCTACTTCGGGGGTAAGTCTGTCCCGAAATAGGCGCCACCACTGCCACATGGGGACAGACTTTCCCCGAAGTATGTCTTGGCTCCACTAAACAGCAGGTCATGCCAACACAGCACCAACTTATCAACCCGACACTCAACTTCGAGTCTAAGAAATATATGGGTTCTCAGCTCTTCAACTAATAAAATATACGGACAATGACTCTCATATTCAGTGAATACGATCCTTACAAACTCATCACCGAGTTCAACGGCGGCGGTTGCTATACACACAGACTGCGTGACCCCACAGGGGAGCATCTACGGGCCGAGACTTGGAAAAGGGTGAAGGAGGTTGGTAAAGGCGCATTCGGTACCGTATGGGAGGAAGTATGTGTGGAGACCAGGGAGCTTAGGGCGGTAAAGCAAATACACAAGTCGCAGATCAAGACTACAGAACTACTCGCATTAACAAAATTGTCACAAGTTAGTATCATCTCTGTTATTAGTGCTCACTACATTGCTCAACACATCACTCATACACCTAGCCATAGTTCCCACAATACTTCGTCAAGTTTTTTGGATGGTTCCGAGACGAAGAGTATGTCTACCTTGCTATGGAGTACCTTCAATGTGGCGACTTGGCAGCTCTTCTCGAGGGGGTAGCCCTGAGTGAGAATGCGGTGAAGTCAGTTACAACGCAGTTGCTTGATGGTATAAACGTCATGCACGAGAACGATTTATGTCACCGGGATCTGAAGCCACAAGTTAGTTTTTCAGTGATCCTCCCCAACTCTATGTAGTGTTCGTCTTTGCGCGGATCTCCGATTCTTCTAGGGCGCAGATCTCCCCATGACGAACACTAGCCCTATAGGCGGAGCTAATGAATAAAATAGAATATCCTAATTATTCAATGGATACCACTTAAGGTAAAGATCAGTGACTTTGGTATCACAAAGCAGGTTGGAGGCGGAACGGATCTAAAAACAATAGCCGGGAGTCTTGGTTACCTTGCGCCGGAGATCATGGGGTACTTAAACTCCGAAACCTCAATATATACAAATGCCGTTGATATCTGGTCACTAGGGTGTGTGGTTTACATGATGATCACCAAAGAAGTTCCATTTCCGGAGCCTCGACAACTCCTTGACTATACTACGGCCAGAATTTCGTTCCCCGAAAAAAAGCTGAAGGACAAAGGTAGTACGGCTACCGAATTCATTGCTAGTCTCATCGTGCCACTTCCACAGGATAGATTAACTGCGAAAGAGGCGCGGGAGCACCCATGGGTTAATTCCGAGCCGGATATGACGTTCTGGGAGGATCATCCAGCTGTGATAATTCCAGTAGAGGTTACGCCAATATTAGGTACTGTTACGGGAAAATATAAAAACATCCCGGACTCTGAACCAGTGTAGGACATTAGGACGGCTAATCAGGTGACCACCTCAGGGTCCAAAATAATGCAAACCCCCGATGTACAACAAGGTAAGGCCCCTATAATATATTCAGGCTTTATTTAATAGGCTGATATCTCAACCAGCAAAAACAGGGCAAGATCAAATTACGGTAGCCGCCAATGGACAACGGGAAAGCGTCCAAAATATGGTAAAAGAAAGTGTGGAGACCTCCACGACTAGGATTAATGGGTACACAATAATACCCGGGAATAGACGTATGCGGGTGCCGTCAGTCGGGCTCTGGGAGGATGTGAGGGTTTACGACTACGGTCTTCAGCCTGGTCAAGTATCCGGGTATAACATGGGTGTAGTTACAAGGACATATAAAGATTTTGGGGGCACCCTATATTCTTCCCAGAACCCCTCCAGCAGGGAGCTTTTTACTTTGAACTCTGATAAGCCACCATCTTTACCAGTTATGTATGTACATCCGCATCCAGCCCCTATTACAAATTTTTATTTCCTGAAGCTGAGATGTGGTCATAGAGATATTCCGGGTTGCTCTAGGGCTAGGGTACACCCTTGTAGCCAATATCGAGGACTGAAATTCGAGCTAACATGAGCCCTGTGCGCCATACTAGGATTTCATAGGAGTAATTGCGCGCGAAAACAACTGGAGTAATGATGTCAAATGCAGGATTTTGGATATAGTTCCATCACTACTGGATGAAGGCCAGCGCCTGCGCATCACCTTTAATACTGGTGTATCCTATATTCATGGTCTAGCTGGTACTGACAGCCAAACTGATATCGATAGTCTTACCCCGGCGATAGCTTTTGTTGTTGCTCTACCCTATTTCGGTATTTTTGAGACAGGGTGGGATCAACCTCTGGTGGAGAGTTTGAGTTTATTTGAATACGGCTTTCGAAGGAGGGACGAGAGGAGGAAGAATAAAGGCCAACAAAAGATTCTAGTACATCAAATATGGTTCATGTTTTTCGTTAGTGGTTAGGAGCCCCCACTAACACAAAGGCGGTTTTGCACTGATACTTTGAGAATAGAGATAGATATCATTGCGATTTTTAGGTCTAGAGAAGACGAGGACCCTAACAGGCCGCAACAACGTTATCCGCTCCAGGAGAGAGTATGCGGATTCCAGGTGCTTATACATATGGTCTCAAACATTCTAGAGCTTTCTCAAGAGGGATGCCTTGAATTTTTCAGTTATGTAGTGTCCGAAATGGTTCATTCTCCTTTCATGACATTTAACAGTGGAACATTATTTTAATATAAGTATGTGGGCTATAGGGATTTCAGGTGATCAGTGATATCGGAATCGGGTCACGACCACAAGATGGCGGGGAATTACTCAAAAAGATTGGTGAACTTGTAATTGATATAAGATTTTTGAAGAGGGTAGTAGAATCACAGATCAGTGTCCTAGGGGAGCTTAAAGCGTACTATGGTACTAAACCTCAAAAGCCATCAGTAGAACTTGTTAACCGAATGTAGTGAATATTTTATCATCCATCACCCATAAGAAAGAGGAGATAATACCCGCCCTAGAGATGATTGGTGAGGTTGTCAAAGATTCGAGCAACTTTTCCAAAAAGCTCGATTATCTGTTGGAGACTATAGAAAGCTCAAAAAAAGAAGTATTCTACCTTCCCCGACTGATTAGTGGAATTGGGACACTAAATGATGTATCAGTACGAGACATTTTTGAACGACTTGCGCGAAGCTGAGAGGGACATGATTCAAGAAATGAGAGCTGAAGAAATGCTTCTACAACAACGTCATCAACAGGTGGCCCAAGAACAAAGTGCTTTTGAGATAATCCAAGCGCAGAGAACTCGGAGAGATTGGAGCAGGCGGATCACGAGATTCATGCGTCGACCATTCAGGCCTTGAGCAATGGTATTTCCGGGCCCGTAGCGACCAAGGCGAAGTAAATTTAGAGTGCGGAATTGTGGAGTTATAAAGTAGTGAAATTTGAAATTTGAAATTGTGTAGTTGTGTAGTTATGTAATTGTGAAATTGCAGAGTGTCGCTTAAAATGTAGTTGCTTAGGTATGACTCCGGCCCGTATGAGTATTATACCCTTTTTGCCTGGTCAGTAGCTTGGGTTAGGGCCTACTGTTGCACAACAAAAATACAGATCAGTAAAAACAAGGATTCTTCCCCGCTCTCCGGAGAGCGGGGGAGGTTTTTCGTAGATCTACCTTCCCGTAAATGCTTTACGCTACATTTCATGTCCGGGAAATACACTGCCGGACCCTGAAAGTCCGGGAGAGTCTTGGAAGAGCCTCGGTATTAGTAGAGAAAAAATCATGTTTGGAGCACCCTCAATTCTCTAATTTATCTTCTCTGTTCTCTTTTCTGTTTTTCTATGAGCCACGTTGAGTAGTGGGTGTTTTGTGGGTGGCCGGCCCTAGCCCGCTTATCGAGTTCTGTAGCACCAGGCTTATAGAGCCACAACCGCCAAGCAAAAGCAGTGTCTAACATGGTATGAAGTCGGAAATTATAATATATGAGAACTCGGTTCTATTGGTCAGGTACGAATTTCTGATACTTTACATGGTGGTGCTCGACCACCCAGGTTTGTTCCTATCTATTTACTACGCGTACAGCGCGTGTAAAGCAGAGTAGAGTATGGGGATGGCCACGGGTAGCTTATGCCAAGATTTGTCCTCTCTGATCATATTCTTGGCGCGTCCCTCAATACCACCCCCACCCCCGGATATGGGTAGGTAGGATATAGACACCTAAAGTCATTTGGAAACACATCTTGCTTTCATCGGGTAGAGCTTCAATATAAAACTCATTCATATCACTTAGTGGTGTTTTGACGGCTTTTTCCTGGAATTACTGCACTCTCTATCTCTGACGTCATACATCTACATATGCCGCTTCACTCTAACTTTGATATAAGGACTGAGATTTGAATTTCTTAAAATAGGACACTATGGCACCTTTACAATAGAGTATCGCCGGTTCGCTAAAACTACGCCTATGCCCACTCTCCTGGAGAAGGGGGATCCGAGTAGTTGCCCCCTTTTCTTGTTGGTGTCTTCTTCTCTACTCCCTCACCGTAGCTGGATTTGATAGCCTGGGTAATCAAATCTTCAATAATTATTCGGATGGCATTCCTCGAGGTATCCTGGGATGGGGGTGTCTTCTTCTTGCCGTTCTCTCTCTCTTCGCATGTGAGAGAGCCGTGAGCATCCTTCTGGCACTTCCGGCAAGTAGATTTATTGCCTGTGACCGCCTGTTAGTGAGATTCAAACATAAATCAATATAGTAGACTATATCGGGATACTTACAATCTGTATTTGTGCACGTGTAAATAGTGTTTTCTTCAATCTTCCCGCATGCAACAACACTAGCACAATTCGGGCATATTTCCACGAGACCTCGGACGCCCACCCTATCTATCATAACTTCTAGTCTCTCCCTAGGAATACCGTTAAAAACCTTAAGGTCAATGAAGCGTAATACCTCTACACCAGGGAAGATCTTATCGCACGCCGGGTCCAGGCATTGGAGTACGAGTACACCTTTTCCAAGTTGAGTTTTCGCATACTCTCTTGCAGCTTCAAGACAGAATGGGTGTCCGACTTCGCACCGTACAATCTCTTCTGGTGGGAAGGTCTTAAAGCAGTGACCACATTTTCCCTTGTTGATTCGTGCTTCTTTACAGGGTTTTGATCCATGGCCTTCCTTTTGACACTTTCTGCAAGTACTCTTTCCACCTAAAGTTATTGTGTATTAGCAAAATTATATATATGAACGGAATGTACTAGACTGCTTACATGTAGGGTTTGTACAGGTATACTCTGTATTTTTCTCTATTTTGCCGCAGGATACAACGGTCGTGCAGTTGGGGCATATCTCGACTAGTCCCTTTACACCTACGCGTTCGATCATAGCCTCGAGTCTCTCTTTAGGAATCCCGGCAAACACCTTTAGGTCGATAAAGCGCAATACCTCTACACCCGGGAAGATTTTTTTGCATGACGGATCGAGGCACTTGAGAACAAGCACGCCTTTGCCGAGTTGAGTCTGCGCATACTCTCTTGCAGCTTCAAGACAGAATGGATGTCCTACTTCGCACCGGACAATCTCCCCCGCAGGATAGTTGCGTAGGCAGTGCCCGCATTGCAAGCTTTCTTTACATGCCTCTTGGCATGTCTTCCTATTGTGGACA
Organism: Verpa conica; assembly: GCA_033030425.1. Classification (NCBI taxonomy): domain Eukaryota; kingdom Fungi; phylum Ascomycota; class Pezizomycetes; order Pezizales; family Morchellaceae; genus Verpa; species Verpa conica. The sequence goes on from JAUFSD010000016.1 coordinate 1,484,973, forward strand.
TCTTTTCTACATTTCCTACAACTTTTCTTGCCACCTGTAATACTATTAGAAAATCCGCAACGAACACCGGGGAGGTGAACTTACAATTCGAGCAATCGATCACATTATTTTTGGAAAGGGGACCACAGACTACAACATTAACGCAGTGCGGACATATCTCGACCAGATCTTTCACACCAACCCGTTCTATCATAATTTCCAGTCGCTCTTTTGGGAGTCCCAAAAAGATCTTTAGGTCGATGAACTTCAAAACCTCTGTTCCAGGGAATATTTTATCACATGTAGGGTTCATGCACTTGAGAACGGGTACACCTTTACCAAGCTGGGTTTGTGTATACGCCTTTGCATCCTCAAAGCAAAACGGGTGACCAACTTCACATTTGACTATGTTCTCAGGAGGGTGTCTGTTGTTGCAAGGTCCACCACATTGTATATAGCTGGGATTCACAGGGGGTTGAACTACACCGCGTTAACAGGTCAAAATCTTCTACTGGGAATTGAACTTCAGACCTTCTTCGTCCTCCTCATCACCCAGTAAATCATCTAGAGCTTCATCTAGATTATCCTCTGTTATCACGATTCGTGACATCAAGTGAAGTCGATAGGTATGATAATAGGTAATCGGTGTAATGGCAGTAGTAGAAGGTAGTGTAAAGGGAACACTATCTCAGTAGGCTGAAGCAGAAGAAGATCGAGTATAAGAATCACCAGTCTCTTCTCATGGACGTTTGCTTCTTACATTCTAACTATTTAACTGTGTGTAAGAACGGAAGCGGTCGCTTGTTCCTCCCGATGCCCACCCGTGACATTAGCTGTTGAACAGGAAGACGTTTCCAGAAATATTTAGAGACCCCACAGATAGGCTTCCTTTGAAAGATGTGCGACGGTCTATTTGCCTTAGTCAATATCCTTACCGATTCGGCAAATCATGATGCCCCGCATAGACTAGGTGTTCACGTTTTGTATATCAGCCTCTATGTAGTCGTGGTAGTACGAATATGTCGATCAAAGTAGTCACGAGGCGGCGCGTATCTTTCAGCTGTCAAAATTTATTACCTGTATGACTCTACCGGGTATTTTAGATTCAGAAACGAGCCGCAGATGCCCTGCGCCTGCGAGTTGATATCCACAGTACAATACTCTAGAGCAGCTAGCCGGATAATCACTACCTAAAAAGGAGTGCCAGAAGAACAACTTGTCCTAGATTATTAAAAAGTCTTGCCATATAGCCTATTTTTAATAAATCGATCTACGGATATCTGATACTTATTGGGATAAAAAATGTACTCTCAGCTAGATAGCCTTCAAAAAATAGACTACGTGTACATACTATGATCTTGTTTGATTTTATGTATGGTGGTACAGCTGATAAGGCCCACCCCGCAACTACCAGGTCTCCCAGCAGAACGAATCCTCTAGACAAGATACCAAGGGTTGTTGCCATACCATCTGACTTTAAACAGCAACCCTTTACATCGGCTCATCCACTCTTGTACAGCACTAGTGGCCCGAATCAGATATTGATGGAATATAGAATCTTCTCCCCTGCTTTTCAGCTTCAATAGTGGAGCGAGATTTCTCAAATAATATATTTCCCCTCATATAGAGGAGCCAACTATTCCTTATCAGGGATATTGAACCTAGAGTGGTACATTCAGCTGAGCTTCACTGCTAGTCTCAGTTCTCAGCTGGATGTGTGTTGAATTCTATATGAAAGTGTATTTAGTGTAGAACAAAAAACCGCGAGCACGACAAAACAGGTGAACCCAGATAGAATCAAAATTATAAATTTATGCTCCACTCTATGCTTATAAGAATATTTGTCCAATTAGACTATACATTCACTCCTAGCTTTATTTCTTATAAGACATCTCTACTATATGAATGAAAATACTGCGTAGGACCTTTCTATAAACTATGACGTTTAAGAGCGCAATAATGATTATCGGCCGGCCTGCATCGACCCCATTTCTCGATCCGGCAAAAAGTGAACCACACCCCACCTCATCTGCAATGCATCATCCCATGCCCCTTCAACTTTAAGTATCACTGTGCATATATAGTGCGTTCTTAGATGGTCTTCCTCAGCTGAGGTGTAGCCGGAGGCGTCATGGTGTATACAGATGCAGACCCCTCCCGAGCTGAAACAGCTCAAGGCAGTGTTTGCCTGCTATAGCTAATGCATAAAAATCAATCCCTCTTCAGCTTTGGAATAGCCCATTACCGCATCTCTGCGTAGGAACTCATACACACAAACCAAATCCGTTTTAGTTTCAAAAGGTGACATAGCTCACTTAAAACACCGCAGATGGCTGCCCAATGAGTTTTTGAAGTAGTTCTCGAGCCTTCATATCATAACTATCTGGATATTCCTTTCTCTCAATACACCTATTTTGAACAACACAGAGAAGAACTCGTATACAAAGATCATGGCATTCAACATACGCAAATACCTAGGTCTTGACGGGTCACCTAGCGTGATCCCTCACAGTAATAACATTAATGCCATCCCAGCTGATCTCATGGACAGGATCGATAAAGATATCAACGAGTTGATATCATATGTTTCCGGTGCCAAACGTGCGGGGCCGGCTAAGGTACTTAGACCTAATGCTGGATACATTCTCAGTGCATATTCAGAGATAGCTAATGATTGTTTAGCCCCCAAAAACCGTTAAAGAGCATAAGGAAAGCCTCAATGCATTCATTAATGAAACAGGACTTGGATCGTTTTTTCCCCCAGGCAACCCTCTGATAGCAGCTATCGCTGAAAAGGCTGTTGCAATCCTCAACGACCCTAATGCCATTCTCAATTCACCAGAGCAGGTTGCAACCCGTGCTAAAGTGGCGCTTTACGATGTGTGTCTCTATTGTGGTACGCATATTTGCTCGAAGTTCATCCGTGCCCTACCACACTACTAACAAGTCCTCTAGATGACAGCTACTCGATGACATTCGATCAACGCATCCAGGCGCAGAAGGATTTCTGTAGTCGTTTATGCAATATACTATTACCTTTTACTACAGGTGGTATATCATTACGGTTCATCAACGACAATGGCACCTATGAAGGGTTGAACTCTCCAGCGGAAGTCCAAAATGTCATCCAGCGTGTAGCGTATAACCAATACACACCAATTGGTACAATGTTAAACACAAAAATTCTACAGCCATTCTACGAGAAGCTCCAGTCAAAAACTTTGAAGAAGCCACTACTGATTATTATTATAACCGATGGTTGGGTACGGAATCTCCAGGGATATAACTATGTTTATTGGAAATTCTGATGTTTTAAATAGCCATATAATGAACCAGACGATCTATTCAAACAGAATATTTTGAATAGTTATGCGGAGATCAAGAAGAACAAGAAGAAAGAGCTTAGTAACTACACCTGAACTCGGATACCCGAGATTGAGCTAACCACCCGTAGTACTCAAATACCAATTAAACCAAATCGGGGACGATCCTCATGCGACTGCATTCATCAAGGGTATCTTTGAAGACCCAGAACTAACAGATAGAGTTTACTGCACATCAGGCACGTTATTCCATGAAACGTGCATTATAGAAGTTACAGCTAACAAAGACGACGTAATAGAGAAACTTGATGAGCAGATTTCCAAGCTTAAGGGTAACGAGAAGGGACTGAATGAATGGGTGAGCATTTCATTACATCCCATTCATAGAGACTATAGTATACACTTTACTCACGCATAACAATAAAGTTGTACAATACCGTGTTTACGAAAGTTGTAACCCCGCCGACCAAACCAGCAAAGAAAGGCTAAGTCCAGGGGGCTAGGAGAGTCAGTTGGTAAGTACGAGATATGTTATGCGCGATTATACTTAGTTAGGTCTCCCGTAGCATCATCATGCAATTGCAATCGTTCTGGGGTCGGGCATATGTGGGTAGTGTTTTCGCAGCCAGAAATCTTGATTCTTCACTATTCCTTCTTCCTTTCGATCTCTGTGCTATATTCGTACTCTAGAAGGATATTTGTAATCGTGTTGTCTAATATGGCTGAGATGATTTTCAGAGCTCCCAAACTACCTAAACCATGGATTGCTTGGTCGACTTATTCTAAAGTAGCCATTCATTCTCCAATTACCTCGCTCCCGGTTTCCGAGTCACAGATTAGAGAATTTCAGTTGTGCTACATTCCGGGCATGTACTACCGCTACTTAATCAAACTTTATATTTTTACCTAATATTATATGACCCCGAACCAATGTCTGGTCACCCAGAATGTTTATCAACTATACCATATGCTAGACTAGGACATGCATCTCTATATATAGCAATACCAATTTACAGCCTCAGTTGAATGGGTCAACAACTAGGGTGAGGCGTATGTAATGGCAAATGTAGAGTTACACCTTAATTAAAAGTCAAGTACTAGGGCCGTAACTAAAAACCCGGATCGGAACGCAACCATTTGTGGAATATAAGCGAAAACACACCTATAGAGCCCTCTTTTCAGTTTATGTTTTTGAAAGCAATAAAATCTAAATAACCCCCAGTTTTTTTTAAAGAGGCTTATATGACATTGAAATCCCTGTCTTCATTTTCCTAGGTTCACTAGAAGCTATTGCCTCTAATAAAGGTCCTCTAAATTAAAAGATACCTTCAAAATCATGACTTTTGGTGGAGATTGGTGATGCAACCAATCCAACAACATTCTAAATAGTCTAGCATCACAACAATGTGGTTGATTATAGTTATAATCATATATATAGAATTATAATAGATAACTCTACCTCTTCCCAGAAGCCTGTGTTATTTAAAGCATTTTGTGAGTGAATGTGTGCATTGGGGTGACCAGTTTTTGGTGTGTTTGGGCACATGTCACCCCCTCGATCCGGGTAATCAATTACGGCCCTAGTATTATTAGTTATTTTTGCGGTAGATAGTCGACATAAGTATTGATAGAGCGGGATGACGTGACAACTTGTACTGTTATGGGGAAACAAAATGTAGTATGTTCTGCCAATTACAGCCTAGTAGGAGTAGGTAGGGCCTGATATGCGGTTTAGGTGAAAGAAACCCCTAGCACTGAGATCTTGGGGCTTATATAGTCCATAGTCCTCGTTCCTTACACCCTGGACGGCCCGAAGAGAAGTTGGGACGGACTGCTCCGTTGCGAACACTCAACCTGGGTGGCTAAAATCTTAGTAAAGTAGTTAATAGTTTGGCTGTGGAACCATCCTTGTTCATCCAATTGGCTGTCTATTCAGGAACTCAGTCCACCAGGGAGCGGCGCAGTCCATTCAGGAACTTTTCTGGTCGTCTGGTCTATCTAGGAACGTTCCCCAATGGACCAGTTTGCCAGAGAACGTTCCTGGATAGGTGGCGTTCCCTGAATGGACTAGAGCATAACCAAACGATATTACCGTATCCCCCGGATATATCGAACGAGGCCGTGTCATGGGTATTAGCAATTGGCCTGAGCTGGATTGATTCGAACGAGAGAGCCACCCTCCGCGGCTATCTATTGGAGGTACCGCCGTTCGTAGGCCCGAACGAGGGGAACTCTATGCTGGGCAGAGACAGTCTCTTCGCTACTGCCGTTTGAAGGCTCGCACAAACCTAACTATATGTATGCGTGCATTGCGTAGCGGAACGAATTCCTTAGTGAATGATACAACGCTAAATGACACCATATGGCTAAACCTTATTTCTACTACTTGCCCATAGATGAACACATACTAAATATAACTCCATTGACCATATATAACTGCTACTTATACCCCCAGCACAGCTGAGAGGCTATGGAGCTAGGGTGGTGAGAATAAGTTGCGACTGTAGACCTGGAGGTGTACTAGATGGCTCTAACGAGGCAGGACTTGTTGAGGGAGCTCAGCTCAAGTCTTTGGTTCTACTGTTCGAGGGCTCGAAAGAGAGGGCTCCGCTGGAAGCTGGCAGTTCCTTTGCCACCATTTTTCGGGGACACGAACAACTGAGGCACCCTCTGTGGCTGGAATAGGTACTATCATTTGAGGACTGGAACAAGAGAGACCCCTAACCCTTACTGGGGTGGCGCTAGTAGCAGGATAGAGAGGCTGCACCTCTGTATTCAGATGGACCTCGGGTCCGTGACCTGACCTTAAACAACAATCACGTTTTGACCTGTTTGACTTGAGAACGAACAAAACGCACTGCACTGGCGGTCTCGTTGCTGCTGCTGCTCGAGACCTCAATTGCCTGGAGAAAGCTCTCTGGCTGGAAGAGGTCCTGGCTGCTGTCGGGCATCGAGCGCACCGCCAAGACCGCATGGGCTACGTATTCTCATGATCTTAACCCCATAGCCTACCAGCTGTCGTCTCAAAAACACACTCCTCTTCTAGAACTACACCCAGGGCTCTTTTAACCACATTGAAGGTGTTGTCTAATGTAACTTTCCACCGCAGATCATGTGACAGATACGCGACACATTACCAAAGAGATATAGGTCTTCGGTAGGTGCCGTACTATAGCAGCCGTGATAGGTGAGCACCCCCAAAGGTATCGCACGGCAGCTGGAATCATACGACAGCATGCCCGGAACCTACCACGCTCGGGGCAGGGAATAAGTACCCGAAAATATAAGATTTATATTTACTAACTGGCTGTGATGTATTTATGCAAGAGAGTAACTAGTCGTAGAACGGATTGATATTGTTATATCATAAAAAATGAGACTTGGCACTCTTTCGTATGGTACCCTATAGCAGTCCTGAATTCCAACTTTCAAAGAAAGGTATATCAAAAGTGTAGTTATCATTGTTTCGGATGTGTAGATACATATGTATCTAACCAATAGTATCTAATTCCACAAACGTGAGCAGTTTATGAGTACTCGGGGCAGGCAAAATACGGGATAATGCTAGTGTTAATCTCACCAACAAATATGTATACTTATTCGCTAAAGATGATTACCTCCAATCAAGAACCCATAGTCTAGACATGCATTATCCGGTACTTACGGCCTGCCCCGAGTACAGTCTCCGGTAAAACAACTGCGGAAACAGGGGTTAGCAATCACGGTTTTACGGCAAGTGAAGGGGTATGGGCGCGGGCGAAGAGTAGCGGAATTTTCTTTGGCTGCTTCGTGAAAGGCATACGATGCCATGCTTGTAAAGATCGCCCTAGCGTTGGTTGACGAACATAGCGAGGTTCTGATTGCCTGAAATTTCTAGCTAACTATGTATCCTTGTAGCAAGCATCTGATCTAGTGTGGTCCATGAGGCCGCTCGAGGCGAGCCAGGGGGGTGGCCCCGAGGTGTCTCGGCGTTGTAGACCTCTGGCATTGGCCTCGCCTTGGATTTTAGGAGCTTATCCTCGAGATACATCAAGCAGCCTTGATGTATAAGACTACTTTCAGTAATAAGATTTGAGTGCTATTAAATACTTTATATATACTAACCTAGCTAGTACTGTAAATAAATATCATCATTCTCGCTATAAGACAGATCTCCATACTCAATTTCCTTCTCTGCTTCCACTTCCCATTATAGGGCGAAAAGGCGTGTCAAGCCTTAGGGCTATAGCTAGAAACTCACTTTTTTTTTACTTAAAGCAGTCCTCTGACTCCCGCCATAGAGTGGTCGACTCCCGGCCGGGAGCATAGGACCCACCCGAGTAGTCTTTTTATACCTTTTACTGCTAGGCTACTCCCGGACGGGAGTCCTCTGCTGCTGCTTTGCCCACTCCCGGGCGGGAGTACCCCATAAAGACCCCCCCTGCGCTGCAGCCCTACCCCCTACCTTCCTGGGTGCCTGCTGCAGAGGCTGCTGTGGCGTTGCTTCTGCGCAGCCGTGGTTTTCCGCTATGAGCGAGATTTTGGCGACTTTTGTAGTGCCTTGTGTATCTTTATTTCTAGAGAGAGGCAATCAGATAGTGTCTTAGCAGTCACAAGCTCTCTCTCTATGTACCTGGACATAGTCGGGTACTTCCTCGCTTGCCTCTTGCCTGCGCGCCGCTGCAGGTTGCCCGATCACCTTGAGCTCTGGACCACGGTGCGCAGTGCAGAGTTGCATATTGACCTGCGCGACGCCTTGCAGCCTGCCTAGCTGCCTGGAGTCTCTCTCTGACGTTTCTATGGCGTTGTTTGCTTGCCTGCTTGCTTGCCTATTGCCTGCCTGCTTGCGCAGTCGCACGAGTCACGAGATATCACTCGGTCCATGTCACGATTTCGATTTTTAAGTGGGGGGGTGCAGTCTTTTTTCACTCTGGAGACTGACTGACAGTGATCCAGGTGTCCTGAGATCCTTTGTATGCACTTCTTCTTGTCCAGGTACTTCTGTCTCGGCACCTGGACCTCGACCGCTGCCACTTTGCGGCCGCGACTCGTGATTTCGCTGACTGCTGACAAGCTGCGCCCTACCCCTACCCACCCTACTTTAGGCACCCCCGTCTGCCCTAGCACCGCCTGCCTGCCTGCAGTCGCTGTGGCGCTGCTCCTGGGCTTGCTTGCTTGCTTGCTGCGGTTGGTGGGGGGGGCGACTGCGCGAATCATGGAAAATCACTCGATTTCCGTCGCGGTTTCTATTTTTGATGATGATGATGATGATGATTATTCATAAATACATGGAGCCCTAGGGCTAAGGTATTCGCACTGCACACTGCGCACTAATCAAATATAAAAACAAAAGAAAAACACCCAGTACCCCCGCCTCCTCTACTCTTCTTCGCCGCCATCTACACTCTCCCTTTCCTCCCACAACTCCCCCCAGCCCCATTCCTCTTCTTTATCTTCTCCTTCTCTCCTCATGTCCGCCTCTCCCACTCCCTTCGCTTTCCTAATCCTGCTTCTCTTTCGTTTAAACTCCCTCCATACTAAGGCCGCCCACGTCCAATGTCTTGGGTCTTTTGGGTAGAGTATGTCGTCGAGCGTCAGGTCTTGATCCGTTCCGAGTTCTCTCTGAATAACTCTTCTTCTGGCTTCGGTAAACGGGCACTCCAGCAAGGCGTGTTTAACAGATTCTTTGCGTGCTCCGCACTCGCATTTTTCGGATTTGGCTTTGCCGATTATATGCTCTAAAACGTTACATTAGCTAACCCCTATGGGGTTAAAAATACTTAAAATATTACTTTTCTAGTACATTATAACTTTGCAGCTCTTTTTAGATTTAATTTGATATTATAGGGCGAAAATGCGTGTCAAGCCTTAGGGCTATGGCTAGAAACTCGCTTTTTTACTTAAAGCAGTCCTCTGACTCCCGCCATAGAGTGGTCGACTCCCAGCTGGGAGTAACACGGTGTGGCATTGCTTCTGCGCAGCTGTGGTTTTCCGCTGGGAGCGAGATTTTAGCGACTTTTGTAGTCCTTTGTGTATTTTTATCTCTAGAGAGAGACAATCAGACAGTGCTTTGGCGGTCATAAGCTCTCTGTCTATGTACTTGGACATGGTCGGGTACTCGTAGTCTTCAAGCGTTTCCGGAGTACGGTAACGGGATCAGCCACTGACTCAGGTAAGCGGTCCAGAGTGCCAGCAAGCTCCACAGTGAAGTGCTGGAGGTAGTGCTGGAGGTAGTGCTGGAGGTAACGCTGGCAATTGCTCATAATAATTAAATTCTTTATAGACTTTGCGGCCAGGAGCGCTTTAGAGTGGGAGAGAAAAAGATTGTGTAGAGGTTAAATTGTTGTATTATAGGGCGAAAATGCGTGTCAAGCCTTAGGGCTATGGCTAGAAACTCACTTTTTTACTTAAAGCAGTCCTCTGACTCCCGCCATAGAGTGATCCACTCCCGGCCGGGAGTGACTTAGTGTGGCTCCCGCTCGGGAGCATAAGAATCACTCGAGTAGTCTTTTTATACTTCTTACTATCAGGCTACTCCCGGACGGGAGTCCTCTGCTGCTGCTTTGCCCACTCCCGAGCGGGAGTCCCCCATATAGACCCCCCTGCGCTGCAGTCCTACCCCCCACCTGCCTGGGCGCCTGCTGCAGACGTTGCTGTGGCGTTGCTTCTGCGTAGCCGTGGGTCCTGCTCGATCCACCGTGGTTTTTGGCTGGTAGCGAGATTTTGGCGACTTTTGTAGCCTCCTGTGTATCCTTATTTCTAGAGTGACAATCAGACAGTGCCTTGGCGGTCACAAGCTCTCTGTCTATGTACCTGGTCATGGTCGGATACTTCCTTGCTTGCCTCTCGCCTGCGCGCCACTGCAGATTGCCCGATCACTCTGAGCTCTGGACCACGGCGCGCAATGCAGTGCTGCATATTGACCTGCGCGACGTCTTGCAGTTTGCCTAGCTGCCTGGGGCCTGTCTCTGGCGTCGCTGCCTAACTTGCCTGCTGCTGCGCAGTCTTACAGGTCACGAGATATCATTCGGTCCATGTCACGATTTCGATTTTTAAGTAGGGGGGGTGCAGTCTTCTTTCACTCTGGGGACTGTTTGACAGTGGTCTAGATGTCCTGAGATCCTTTGTATGCACTTCCTCTTGTCCAGGTACTTCTGTCTCAGCACCTGGACTTCGGCTCTCTCCACTTCGCGGCCGCGACTCGTGACTTCGCTGACTGCTGACAAGCTGCGCCGTACCCCACCCCCTATCCCCCTGCCCCAGCACCCCCTGCCTGCCTGCAGTCGCTGTGGCGCTGCTCCTAAGCTTGCTTGCTTGCTGCGCTTGGTGGGGGGGGCGACTACGCGAGTCATGGAAAATCACTCGGTT